>JAJJWX010002077.1:0-1364917 GCA_023529315.1 Papaver bracteatum
GGAATCAAAGAGTGGGGAAGTGGGAAGTCGTGTTAAACCAATTACTCATCGTGTGGAGACTTGGTTAATTTTCCACCCACTACTTTGCTGATTCCTTCAACTGATTGCAAGACTATCCCACATTCCATCGTGTGTTTGAACACACGTGCCGTAGACCGCCAGACCAAAACCCTAGTTGATATCCCCCCAAGTGACATGATTGATATCTCGTGGTTAATTTATTCAGTTGTTGATTTCATGACTTCGTGGGACAATGAGTCCACGTATATGCTAAGTTAAACATGATTTTGTGAAATGTTCTGCAACTCATGAATCGAACGTGTCTGCTGATACAGTGGTGGAATCCTCACGTTGAGGTGAGTGAGTGTTGCTCGATAATTTGTTGAGTATTGATAGTTGAACCAATATTCCTTGACTTGAGTAAATATTTCTCATCTGAGCAAGTGTTGCTCGTTTGATGAATTATTGACAGCGTGACCAAAATAAGACATTAATTAAAGCGTTGGTAGTTGAACCGAGCATAATTAATAAGAATACTAATCATGAGATCGTTGCAAAATTATTAGTGTTTGAATCTGAAATCATAATCCTGGGATTGAAACCCTAATTTGATCAATTGATGACCGATTGATGGTTTATTTAAAAATTAACCATGGAATGAAGGAGAACTGGCTTCATGGGACCATGGATCAACCATGAAATTCTCATATGCTCACGTGAGCAAAAACCAAGACCTCTTTGAAGAGTTGGTGAGTTAATGAAAGAATGATTAAATGCTGGTTTAATCATTTACTGAATTACTGCTGGGTTCAACATTAGGTGATAAAACCTAATTAATTATGAAAAGGTGAGGGACCAACCAAGGGGTCATGAAACCGGACCTGGGAGGTCACGGTATCAAAATATGATCGCTTCGTCAAATTCTGAAATTATTCGGAGAGTTTAGGACCCAATACGCGCAATTGTGCAAATTAGGTCAGATTGTGAGAAACACGTGGGACTGGCTCATTGCGAACCAAAAATCTAACCATGGTAGGTCAAGGTAACATGCTTTCTTCGTTGAGACATCCGTGTTTCCTTCCTGAGAATTTTGATATTTTCTGGTGCTCGTTTGAGCGACCATTTGAGAAAATATGACAAAATTAGGGATTTCTGATAAAACCGTCAAAACTTCATCGGATGAAGGAAAATAATGAAAAAGTGAAAATATTATGGAGTGTGGGACCAATCATGGACGTGGGCAAGGCTTGCCGTCCAAGGGATCCATCCCACACGTTTTCCATAATTTTGTAATATTTTTCATGATTTCAGGGAAATATGATAAAACGAAGGAGTTTTGCTAAAATTAAAGAGTTTTGTTGAAATCAAGGAGTTTCCATGAGATGAGGGAAACATAAAAAATCATAAATAATAAAATAAGAGACGTGTGGGCGTGTGGGACCAGCTTGGAGCATGACTGGCCGGCCAGGGCCCGGTCCCGTGTGTTTTCCCTATTTTATGCATTATTTCATGATTTAAAGGGATTTTCATAATTTGAAGGAAATATCATGAAATCAAGGAGTTTTCATGGGATTATGAAAACATGAAAAATATGCTAATAAAAGAATGGGACGTGTGAGCCATCTAGGGTTTGGCCGATCGGTCATGGCCCGTGCACATGGGTTTTCCTAATTTTTATTATTTTTCATGGGACCAAGGAAATATCATGAGATTAAGGAGTTTTCATGAAATTAGGGAAATAATAATAAAATAATGAAGAATCATGAGGTATGGGGCCGGATGGGACCAAGGCATGGTCGGTTGGCCAATGGTCACGCCCATCACGTTTTTCCCTAATTTTTTATTATTTCTTCCGCGCGAGGGAAGCACCAAGAAATTGTGGAGTTTCCTCAAAATAAAGGATATTCGTTCAAATGAAAGGGTTTTTTCATAAACTCAGGGAAAACAACAAAAATATGATAAAAATATAAAACTGACGCGGGATTAACCACGGCGCAGTCGGCCAGTCAGTGGGTCCATGCTCCCAGCGCCTTGGTTAATTTTTATTTATTTGTTATTTTTCATCCTATTTTGCATAGGTTCATCGTTTCATCGTATTTTGAAATACTCGTTCGTGCGGTGGTTATTAATGTATCATTGTTGAATACACTTGCACCATTTGATACATGGCTTTCTCAGAAAGCAACTCTGATGCCTGTGCGTCCAATATTTATTACTAATCCATGGATTTCTGCTGGGAAAGACCATGGATTGCGTAATGAAATATTTTTCGAAAATATTTGAGTATTTTCAGAAATTCTGCGGATGAATCCAAGAATTTAAGTTTGAGACAGGGCTCCCTCAGAAGGCAGCTCTGATGCCCGTGCGTCCAATATTTATTACTAATCCATGGATTTCTGCTGGGAAGAACCCTGGTTTGCGTAATGAAATATCTGCGAAAATATTTGAATATTTTCAGTTTTTCTGCGGATGAATCCAAGAATTTAGGAATAATTAATTTATGACTTTATACTAGCAGAGAAAACTGTCTAGGAGCATTAATTATTCTGATATGAATTTGCTGGATCTTCATATCTTTTACATAGCCAGGGTAAACTCGTTGATTGTATCCTGAAAACGTCATCACTCTATACTAGCAGAGCAAGTTGTTTGGGAGTTTTCCATCCCGTGATAGAAATAATTACTGAAGTGCTCAGTACTACTCGTGAGATATGGCGTTGTCCAGCTGTGAGACTACATATCTATGTGCAATCTGAGAGAAAGTATTCTCAATCAGAGAATTCGATGGGAGACCCGTGTCTCGATATTCACGTCTGATTTCTGGATCAGAGGTTTGTATAATTATGGGTTTACGATTTTAGCCTTTGTCGAAAATCCACCATCTACATTAAGTCCCCTTCTTAGTGAGGAAAGCTGTGTTCCTCAGTCAGCATTGAATGGTGATTTTCCGGTCATAACAATACAAGTAATTGAACTCAGTCGTAAGTTAAGATGTTACCAGATTTAGATCGTACGAGCGTACCATGACTTGAAAGATGGTTCCAGTAGCATGATAGAATGTCGTTTGATGAGCATAATTTGGTGTTGAACCGCTGATTTGGATGACGGGATTTTGGTCGTTCAGGATTCGCGGGCCGGGCCTAGTAAGGAAATCCTTGGAAAATTCGGTTTTGGAAATAAAGTTTGATATAAAAGGAATTGCTCCTTTTTTTTTTTTTTAATTTTCCCGCACGACCAGAGCTTCGTCACCTCATCACCTTCTCGCCATCATCAAGAGGAGCAGGAAAGTTCGCCGGAACGCCACCGTCCGACATCGCCGTAGCCACCGTCGTCCAATTTCCGGCCGGCTCCGACATGTATGCTTCGAACTTTTTTTATTCTTGCTGATGCTCATGAGTTCTATGGGTTGTTCGCATATGTTTCATGATAAAATAATATACCCTTGTATATATGAGTGTGGGTTTCGTCGAAAACCTTCGTTTTTTGAAAACGTTTGTTCGTTTGATCGTTAGTTTTTGAAAACTAGTAATAATCCCTGATTTAGGAGAGGTTTTCCTTCATATATGAATATGTAGGTTCAGTGATGAAACTATGTTGATGAGCTTTCACATGAGCCAAAGTTTTATCATAAAAAGTGAATTTTTCACAAAACCTTAGTAAAATCTTCGTTTTAAAGAATAACGATGATGCGGAGAAGCGAGTTCTCCTCTTTATGTATATATGAACTTGTGCCCAGTGATAAAATTTTGTGTATTAGCTTTCATGTAAAACTTTACCATGTAATGCGTGAGTTTTCACGAAATTGAAATAAACCTTCGTTTCAAATACGCATGACGGCACGAAGGAAAAGAGCTTTTGTAAAACCATGGTCGGTTCATGGAAAAGTTTTTTTTTTGAAACCGTGGAGTATCCACGATTTATTTTTGTGAGCTTGGCTCACATTGAAAAATATTCATTTATTTACGTGAGTAAATAAACGTTCTGTTTATATATATATATATATATATATATATATATGCAAATATATATTATTTCTCTAAAATCAAAACTTGAGTTTTGTGTGATGTTGCTTAGGGATAAAATTATTTATGATGAAATAATATTTTAGTTTCCATAATTCTATGGTGAATGCTCACTCAGTAGAAAAGTTCATGATTTTATGAAAAATATGAGTTTTTGAACGTTTTTTGTAGGTCTTGAAGAAGCAGACGTTTTTGGAGCATTAACTCTAGCATTACTCTCACTTCTGTTTAGTGGAAGCGTAAAAAGGTAAGAGTTAAGAGTTACCATTTTTGCCGACTTTGTTTGCAGGTCGGTAATCCTTTGCGCTTCTGATTCCATACAATGTCCGACAACAGTAATCATTCTTCTTCCTCTAGTTCTTCTGATGAAGATTCCAAAGTTCCCGTATCGAAGTCCAATCCCTCTCAGGGTGAGGGGTCGATATCCAGCGTACCATTGAACGAGCGGAGGGTTTCTTTCTCTGAACTCAGTAAAAGGAAAGTTAAGGATGACGCAAAAGACACTCGTCAGCGTGAGAAGGATCAAATCCGGCGCAGAATGCAAAGAGATGAAGAGAAACGTCCCATGGAAGGGCTGCCCGCTGACTCTGATGCTGATGATTCTGAAGAAGACATATGGGAGGTACCAGGGACCTGGACTGATCAAGATGAAAGAGAGTACCAGAGGTCCATGAAGCGATTCAGAGCTGAATCGGAGGAAGATTCGGATTCAGATGATGATCCAGAAGCTTATTCGAGACCCATCGACACTGATTATGATGATGAAGAAGATAGTGATGACAACTCAGATGACAAGAAGGATGACGATTCTGACAATGAGCCTGATGAGTAGTTTTGTCTTCTTCCCTTCTTTGAAATATTTGAATGTTCTTTAGGATTCCTAGTAGATATTTCTTTGATGATTCGAAATTTTTTTCTTCTTATTTAGAATTTTCCTTTGAATGAGCAAACACCTTTATTAATGTTGATTCTTTTGAGTAAATGAACCAATGTTCATGCCTTGAATTCATCACGTCTTTCGATTCGCCTTAGTGATTTCCGTTTGTAGAAGGAACTGAAAGATACGTGTTGTATGGGCTGAGAGAATACGTGTTACACATGAGTCCATGTAACTTGACCGTGCATGCCAATCTCAGCTGTTTTTCCTCCGTGTCTTCAGTGTTGCCCTTGTTGAAATGTTAGGGTTTCAGTAAAACTCGCAAAAGAATTGATTATCCACAAAAGATAAACCTCCACCGTGTCTAACGTATATCTTCAAGACTTCGAGGCTATCATCTACGCAAATATTTCTTCCATTCCCGAGTTAGTTTCATCGTGCAGAGAATTCGTGATCATACCCTGTTGCCACTATGTCGAGCAATGGTATTTCTTCCCAAGATGATACACAGTCAAAGTGCGAAATAGTAGCGTGTATCTCTGTAAGTTTTCACCCCTCTTATCTTTGCCTGATCAAGGTGATGATTTGATCATTAAAGAAAAACTTTCTGCAGGGTAATCATAAGAACGCTTCTTCTCGGCCCAAGATAAATGTCAGAGCTCCTGTGCGGTACAGGTCATCTCGTGCTAAGGCTGGGTCATCCGTAAGTAACCTCATAACTCTTGAGATTATACTACGCTCCCTTGACATTAAATACTTCTCCGTTTTATTGCAAGCGGATGTCCGTGTCGTCGTTGACGCCATAAGGAGGAGCGGAGAGTCTGTGACCGTAGTTGAGGTTGAAGATAGCCTTGACCGAGTTGGTGAAGATTCTGTAGGATCCGTGGAAGTGGGAGACGGTGTTAATGCTCGTAAATATCCCACACTTGGACTCCCTTTTGACGCCCCTTTAATCAATACCTTCCTGGACAATGAAGTGGTTGGTGGGTTCGTCATTCCCAAACATCACTCGCATTTATACACCAGGATATGGAAAAGGTATGGCCACATTGCTACTACAGAAGTATGGAAAGGCTTTCCTCCGACTCTCTTGACCATGGTTGTTGGGCTGTTTCCAATTATTGAGGAGATGAACCAAAGGAACTTGCGATATGTCAAAAACCATGAGGCATGAGCTACATGAATGGGACGATATGATCTCGAACTGTGAGACGTTGCGGTTCAACGTGAGCTGGCTTCGTCGTCGACTTGAGATAATCAAGATCCATAAGGCGTCAGAGGCTGTTGATGCAATTTCCATGACCAATGCTTTATTAGAAGAGGAGAAGCTATTGTCTCTGGAATCTGCCAGGGTTGAGAAGGCAGTCGAGGATCTGAAGGTAAAGACTAGGATCTTTCAGAAGAAACTTGACAAAGTTTCTTATAGGGATTATTCATTGCTGGACGGTTTTCTCTGAGTGAGCATTTATGATTGTTGTTTTTTGAATTAATTTCTGCCTAGGTGGAATAATTGATCATGGTATGAATGAATTTTGCTCATTTATGAAATATTTAATGAACAAAGGATAATTTGAATTCTCTTTCGAGGAATGAAAATTATATTTTTGAAAATGTTTGAAATGATGGAATGATGAAAAGGTATTTGTTTTCTAAGGATCAAGCGTAATATGCTTTGAGCCATTTGCCGTTGATTATATTTCCTTCTATACCTCCATCAACCTTCAAGATTTTGTAGTATCCGCTAGACACTGCCTTTATAACTACATATGGTCCTTCCCATTTTGGAGAGAACTTGGGAGCAGACATATCTTGTTGAATGTGCTTTGCTGTCTTTAATACCAGATCTCCTACTTGAAATGTTCGAGGTCTTACCATTTTGTTGTAAGCTCTGGAGATTCTTTGTTTGTAGGTTTCTACATGTTTTTCCACCTTAGCCCGCTTTGATTCGAGCATGTCCAGTTCAGCGATCCTTGAGTCTGACACTTCAGCTTCATCCCATCGTATTCCGCTGGATGCCGCGATCCTTGCTGAGGGAATTTTGATTTATGATGGTAATATTACATCATCTCCATAAATGAGAGAATATGGTGAAGTTCCAATCGACCTCCTTGGCGCGGTTCGATAATCCCATAAAGCCATAGGCAGCTGTTCATGCCAGGTTCGGGGATTATCATGAACTGTTCGACTGAGAATCCGGATCAAAGTTTTGTTGGTGCTCTCTGCTTTCCCATTTCCTTGAGGATAGTACGGTGTAGAGAAAACTTGCTTGATGCCATATTCTTAGAACAATTTTGTAACATGCTTGTTGGCGAAAGGAGTTCCATTATCAGTGACGATGTGTTTAGGAACACCAAACCTGCATATTATGTATTCTTTGATGAAGGCTGCGATCGTGACTCCTGTGGTGCTTCGAAGAGGAACAACTTCAACCCATTTGGTGAAATACTCGGTTGCAGTGATGATGTATTCATGCTGCTTCGAAGATGCTGGACTGATTTTCCCGATGATATCTAGTCCCCTGCTATAAAAGGGCCACGGACTATTCACAGAGTTCAATGGGAGACAAGGAGTGTGGATGAGATTACCATGGAATTGGCATTGATGGCATCTATGGACGTGCGTAGCTGCATCATCTTCCATGGTCGGCCAGTAATACTTCTCATGAACCTGGAGAAATAATTTCTTCTTTCCTTGATGCTCTCCCTCATGCATTTCCTTCAGAATCATTGGGATTTCATGCCCAGATAAGCATCTCAGTAGGTTTCTACCAAAACTTCTGCGATATAAAATCCCATCGAGAAAAACAAATCTCTTAGCTCTCTGAATGAGCTTGACTGTTTCTTTCTTTTCCAGCGGCAATTCATTGTCCCGAAGGTACTTAATGTAAGGTTCCCTTCAGTCCCCGGTGTAATGGGACGTTAGAACTTCTAAGTGATGGGGAGGTGTCTAGCAGTTGGGACATGACTTTTGCAGAGCTCTTGATTGAACCTCCATGGAAGGCCAATAGTATCCCATTCTTTGAAGCTTTCCGTAAAGTGTTACCACCAGTTTCTTTCCACAGGTTTCTTCATGTATGCGCTTGAGTTGCTCGTTTGCCTCGTCGGGTCCAAGACATCGTGATAAAGACCCATCAGAGTTTCGATAATATAATGCTCCATGAAGTAAGAAATAATTCTTCAATTCTTTGAGGCTGACTTTCCCTTCTGAAAGAGAACTGTTCAATTCGTGAATAATAGGTGCTCGCCAATCATCTGCTTGAATATCTTCAAATTGAGCAAGCCATGTAGATGAAACAACACGTCTTTGCACAGTGATTATCTTTTCTTCTCCTTCAAATTGCAACTTAGAGGCGAGAGTTTCCAGGAAGTCGGCATGCCTATTATTGGTTCGCCCAGTATGGACGATCGTTGCATCAACGAAGTAGGTCAGCAGCCATTGGGCTTCAGTTCTGAAGGGATCCAGTGTGATTTCTTTAAGGGAATACGTTCCATTCATTTGATTGACCAGTAGTTTTGAATCTCCCCTTATCTCGAGATGCGTTGCTCCGGCTTGTTTGGCCAAGGATAATCCCAATAAGAAGGCTTCATACTCTGTTGAATTGTTGGTACAATGGAAATCCATATTGAATGAATGTGAAAAAACCTCACCGGATGGAGAGACGAGCACTATGCCGGCTCCTCCAGTGTTGTTGATAGGAGTAGAGGAACCGTCAAAGTACAGAAGCCATGTCTCCTCCTTGATGATCAAGATGTCTGGAAATTCACCGGGTACCTCTTCATGAAGTACTGTTGCATCATCTCCTGGAAAAGCATCGAGTAAGTCTGCTACTGCCTGCCATTTGATTGCTCTTGGTGGCGTACATGTTATGTCAAATTCTGACATCTGAAGTAGACATTTTGCTGGTCTTCCTATCAAGGTTGGCTTTGATATTAGAAACTTTATACGGTCTGCCTTGGAAACGAGCACGACTTTGTTGGATAGTAAGTAGTGCCTGAATTTCTGGATTGCATGTACTAACGCTAAACATGCTCTTTCAGCCTTTGGGTATCGGAGTTGAGCATCTCGCATTATACGACTGAAGTAGTAGATCGGTCGTTCGATGTATTCATCGTCTTCTTATGCGAGGAGTGCTCCCATAGTGACATCACTGGATGCCGTATAGAGTATCATCGGTCGACCTTGTACTGGAGATTTCATGACAGCAGGTGATAACAGTATCTGCTGTATTTTCTGGAATGCTTCTTGCTGAATAGTTGTCCAAGTAAAGCTTGATCCTTTCTTCAGTAGAGGGGTGAATGAAGCAATAAGCTGAGCCAATCCAAGAATGAAGTGTCGAATATAATTTACCTTGCCCATAAAACTTTGGAGCTCTTTCACGGTGCGTGGAGGAGGCATGGTGGTAATAGCTTTCGTCTTATCTGGGTCGACCTTAATTTCTCCTGCCGTGACCAAGAATCCTAGAAAATTTTCGGAGGAAACACCAAAAGTGCACTTCAGAGGGTTCATCTTTAATTTGTATTCTCTGCATCTTTCAAAGACTTGCCTCAAAACTTGGAAATGAGATGCTCGAGTCTTTGATTTCACCACGACATCATCAACATAGTCTTCCACTTGCTTGTGCATCATGTCGTGGAATATGGCAGTCATGGCTTGTTTATAGGTAGCACCGGCATTCTTTAATCCGAAAGGCATCACAATGTAGTGGAAGTTCCCGATGGGAGTACGAAACGCAGTCTTGTTGGCGTCATGCTCGTACATCTTGATCTGGTTGTATCCACTGTAGCCATCCATAAATGAGAACATATCGTGACCGCTGGTTGCATCCACAAGCATGTCAATGTTGGGCAAAGGAAAGTCATCCTTTGGACAACATTTGTTCAGATTCCTAAAATCAACGCAGCATCTGATTTGACCATTCTTCTTCTTTTCGGGAACAATATTTGCCAGCCATGTTGGATGTTGAATGGGTTTGATAAACCCTGCTGCTAATAATTTCTGAACCTCAACCTTGATCTGTTCTTCAACTTCGTGTCTGAACTGTCTTGGCGGTTGTTTGACGGCTTTGGAACCGGGTGTAATATGCAGATGATAAGTAAATAGTTTATCGTCTAGACCAGGCATTTCTTCGTATGTCCACGCGAAGATGTCTTGATACTCCTTCAGTAGTAATATTAACTCCGTTCGTTCCTCTGGTGACAGTGCTGAGCTAATTATAATCGGCTTGGATCGTCCTCCGTTCCGATATTGATCGTTTCGAGATTATCATTAGTGGAGTCAGTGACATCTTGTAATTGTCGAGGAGCATCTTAAATCTTTTCTTCGAGTGATGATTCACTCTGACATGATTCTTTGGGGCGGGGAGACTCTTCATCATTCTCCCCTATTAATTGCTAATATTTGCGCCGGTAAACGATTCTTCCATCCGCATCGCGACTGGTGATGAACTTAGATTCATGAGTTGAAATCTGGTCTTTGTTGCGCTTAATTGGTATAACAGATGGCTTAGCCATTGTGACACCTGAGGATGATGCTTGTCTGCAGCCTTTTCGATGGACTTCCAATTTGGGAGCGGACAGGGGCGGAGCCACATGGAGAGGTAGGTGTGCACTTGCCCCCCCTCAAATGTGAGCTCCCAAGCCTAATTTAAGCTAGTTTATCCAATTTTTGGTCATTTTAACCCTTTTGCACCCCCTTAAACATGCATAAATTGATAAGGTGCCCACCCAATTCTTGATTTCTGGCTCCGCCCATGGGAGCAGAGCACCGTAAACCTTATTTGGAGGTTCGGGAATGTTCTTCTGAGACTCAAGGAATTCGGCGTCATAGACTGGGGCGTAAGGTGATGATGAAGCCGCAATACGAACAATTTTGTTGTTGATTAGAGCTTTCATGCATTGATGATACGTTGAAGGAACCACCTTGTTGTCATGAAGCCACGGTCTTCCGAGTATCATGTGATAGTCAGGCTCTTGCCCGATCACGTGGAACTTGGCTTTTGATTGGATAGGCCCCACCTTCAGGTCTATGTACGCATATCCATATGTATGGATCTGGCTTCCTTCAAAACCTGTCATCAAGATGGGATGACGAACGATCTTGTTCCGTGGAAAATTGGCCGCCTTGAGAGTCTTCATGGTGATAATATTTGTAGAAGCACCCGTATCAACGAGAGATCTTTTGAATTCAGAGTCTTTAATAAAACCGGTTACATACATGGCTCGGTTATGTCCTTCATATTCCATGCGGCCTTCTTCTCCAAAGGTGATGTTGTTGATTGAATGCTCAGACATCACGAATGTTTCTTCAACCGATGTAGATGAGGGAGCTAATGGTACCTCAGATGATATCTGGTTGATTGCAGCAAACGTGTCCGTTCGTTGCTTCCTGGAAAAGTGCAAGAGTTCACATAAGCCTTCGACCAACTGTGTCACCTCCTGGTCTACCGACTTCTCATAGGTAGTGAAACTGTTGATTTGACGGTCACCGTGTGACGAGTCAGTCCCCTGTGCTGAGACTTCCGAAGCGGAGATTCTGCCTAACTTGGATGTTAGCTTGATGAGGAAATCAAGTATGTGGTTCATTGTATCCTTCATCAGATCCAGGTTCCTAGTGTGGATCTCTAGAATTCGTGCTAACTCAGTTAGAGTTGGGACTCTCCCGTCCTCCGTGTTGCCAGACATAGCGTTAGAAGGAGGAGGACTCCCGTTTTAAAGATTCTGGATTGAATTTGAAGTAGTTGAATCAGTCCTAAGACCAACCATCTTGTGAAAATTAGAGATTGAAACTGAGAGAATGATCTCCCACTGTGGTCGCCAATCTGTAGATGGGGAAAAACGATTTGCTGGTTTTTGCGGAATTAAGGACGACCGTGCAGAGGAGATTCCTTGAACCGAGTGAAATGTTTAACCTCACACAGATGAACCGCTATGAAGGGGGTGCTTTAAGTTCGAGAGACCAATCTGTAGTACTCCGGCCTAAACCAAGACAATGGCCGTTCCAGAGTAAATTCGGTTACAAGAGAGGATGGGTTGATCTGGAGGAGGGAAGCTGAGAAATGTGTGAGATAAATGATGATCTGAGATTGCAGGTGTGTTATGATTTCAACATGAAATGCTCTGAATGATTGAATCTTGCCTGATTGAGAGTAATTTATGTGAGTTCGTGTAGACAAAAGAGCGCCTGTATGAACTTTGGTGAGAAATTGCTCGTTCAGACGATTGTTGTTCAAATGTTTGAGAACTCTTCGAATGTTTTTCTTTTAATCAGGATTCAGATACATTATATAATGCCGGAGATGAAAACACCATGATCCTATGAAGTGTGACAGTTTGCTGGAATCAAAGAGTGGGGAAGTGGGAAATCGTGTTAAACCAATTACTCATCGTGCGGAGACTTGGTTAATTTCCCCCCCACTACTTTGCTGATTCCTTCAACTGATTGCACGACTTGCTCACATTCCATCGTGTGTTTGAACACACGTGCCGTAGACCTCCAGACCAAAACCCTAGTTAATATCCCCCCAAGTGACACGATTGATGTCTCGTGGTTAATTTAGTCAGTTGTTGATTTCATGACTTCGTGGGACAATGAGTCCAAGTATTTGCTGAGTTAAACATGATTTTGTGAAATGTTCTGCAACTCATGAATCGAACGTGTCTGCTGAGACAGTGGTGGAATCCTCACATTGAGGTGAGTGAGTGTTGCTCGATAATTTGTTGAGTATTGATAGTTGAACCAATATTCCTTGACTTGAGTAAATATTTATCATCTGAGCAAGTGTTGCTCGTTTGATGAATTATTGACAGCGTGACCAAAATAAGACATTAATTAAAGCGTTGGTAGTTGAACCGAGCATAATTAATAAGAATACTAATCATGAGATCGTTGCAAAATTATTAGTGTTTGAATCTGAAATCATAATCCTGGGATTCAGAAACCCTAATTTGATCAATTGATGACCGATTGATGGTTTATTTAAAAATTAACCATGGAATGAAGGAGAACTGGATTCATGGGACCATGGATCAACCATGAAATTCTCATATGCTCACGTGAGCAAAAACCAAGACCTCTTTGAAGAGTTGGTGAGTTAATGAAAGAATGATTAAATGCTGGTTTAATCATTTACTGAATTACTGTTGGGTTCAACATTAGGTGATAAAACCTAATTAATTATGAAAAGGTGAGGGACCGACCAAGGGGTCATGAAACCGGACCTGGGTGGTCACGGTATCAAAATATGATCGCTTCGTCAAATTCTGAAATTATTCGGAGAGTTTAGGACCCAATACGCGCAATTGTGCAAATTAGGTCAGATTGTGAGAAACACATGGGACTGGCTCATTGCGAACCAAAAAGCTAACCATGGTAGGTCAAGGTAACATGCTTTCTTCGTTGAGACATCCGTGTTTCCGTCCTGAGAATTTTGATATTTTCTGGTGCTCGTTTGAGCGACCATTTGAGAAAATATGACAAAATTAAGGTTTTCTGATAAAACCGTCAAAACTTCATCGGATGAAGGAAAATAATGAAAAAGTGAAAATATTATGGAGTGTGGGACCAATCATGGACGTGGGAAAGGCTTTCCGGCCAAGGGATCCATCCCACACGTTTTCCATAATTTTGTAATATTTTTCATGATTTCAGGGAAATATGATAAAACGAAGGAGTTTTGCTAAAATTAAAGAGTTTTGTTGAAATAAAGGAGTTTCCATGAGATGAGGGAAACATAAAAAATCATAAATAATAAAATAAGAGACGTGTGGGCGTGTGGGACCAGCTTGGAGCATGACTGGCCGGCCAGGGCCTGGTCCCGTGTGTTTTCCCTATTTTATGCATTATTTCATGATTTAAAGGGATTTTCATAATTTGAAGGAAATATCATGAAATCAAGGAGTTTTCATGGGATTATGAAAACATGAAAAATATGCTAATAAAAGAATGGGACGTGTGAGCCATCTAGGGTTTGGCCGATCGGTCATGGCCCGTGCACACGGGTTTCCCTAATTTTTATTATTTTTCATGGGACCAAGGAAATATCATGAGATTAAGGAGTTTTCATGAAATTATGGAAATAATAATAAAATAATGAAGAATCATGAGGTATGGGGCCGGATGGGACCAAGGCATGGTCGGTTGGCCAATGGTCACGCCCATCACGTTTTTCCCTAATTTTTTATTATTTCTTCCGCGCGAGGGAAGCACCAAGAAATTGTGGAGTTTCCTCAAAATAAAGGATATTCGTTCAAATGAAAGGGTTTTTTCATAAACTCGGGAAAACAACAAAAATATGATAAAAATATAAAACTGACGCGGGATTAACCACGGCACAGTCGGCCAGTCAGTGGGTCCATGCTCCCAGCGCCTTGGTTAATTTTTATTTATTTGTTATTTTTCATCCTATTTTGCATAGGTTCATCGTTTCATCGTATTTTGAAATACTCGTTCGTGCGGTGGTTATTAATGTATCATTGTTGAATACACTTGCACCATTTGAGACAGGACTTGCTCAGAAAGCAACTCTGATGACTGTGCGTCCAATATTTATTACTAATCCATGGATTTCTGCTGGGAAAGACCATGGATTGCGTAATGAAATATTTTGCGAAAATATTTGAGTATTTTCAGAAATTCTGCGGATGAATCCAAGAATTTAAGTTTGAGACAGGGCTCACTCAGAAGGCAGCTCTGATGCCCGTGCGTCCAATATTTATTACTAATCCATGGATTTCTGCTGGGAAGAACCCTGGTTTGCGTAATGAAATATTTGCGAAAATATTTGAATATTTTCAGTTTTTCTGCGGATGAATCCAAGAATTTAGGAATAATTAATTTATGACTTTATACTAGCAGAGAAAACTGTCTAGGAGCATTAATTATTCTGATATGAATTTGCTGGATCTTCATATCTTTTACATAGCCAGGGTAAACTCGTTGATTGTATCCTGAAAACATCATCACTCTATACTAGCAGAGCAAGTTGTTTGGGAGTTTTCCATCCCGTGATAGAAATAATTACTGAAGTGCTCAGTACTACTCGTGAGATATGGTGTTGTCCAGCTGTGAGACTACATATCTATGTGCAATCTGAGAGAAAGTATTCTCAATCAGAGAATTCGATGGGAGACCCGTGTCTCGATATTCACGTCTGATTGCTGGATCAGAGGTTTGTATAATTATGGGTTTACGATTTTAGCCTTTGTCGAAAATCCACCATCTACATTAAGTCCCCTTCTTAGTGAGGAAATCTGTGTTCCTCAGTCAGCATTGAATGGTGATTTTCCGGTCATAACAATACAAGTAATTGAACTCAGTCGTAAGTTAAGATGTTACCGGATTTCGATCGTACGAGCGCACCATGACTTAAAAGATGGTTCCAGTAGCATAATAGAATGTCGTTTGATGAGCATAATTTGGTGTTGAACCGCTGATTTGGATGACGGGATTTTGGTCGTTCAGGATTCGCGGGCCGGGCCTAGTAAGGAAATCCTTGGAAAATTCGGTTTTGGAAATAAAGTTTGATATAAAAGGAATTGCTCCTTTTTTTTTTTTAATTTTCCCGCACGACTAGAGCTTCGTCACCTCATCACCTTCACGCCATCATCAAGAGGATCAGGAAAGTTCGCCGGAGCGTTAAATTGATTAAATTGATGAGTTCAAATACTGATTGCAAACCCTTTGAATTGTGTCTTGTTGATTAAATTGATTGACACTTGGATATTGGTTTTTGATACCGTCCAAGTTATTTATTATATTCAATCATGCTCGCGGATTCCTATTTGTTTGATCACATATTGAATTGAGAAATAGAGATATAACTATTGGATATATTTCCATTAATTGAGTCTGACTGTCTAGTTAATTCTCTTGGAATTATATTGGAGTTTGTCTATACAGATTGCTAAGCGAAGTATTGGGTGTGGTTGTTAGACCCCCGATTTTTCAGAGACTAGCGCCTGAAGATGAGGTTTGACCTCGTGCCGATGGTGTAGGTTTTGATTCGGATGCGGAAGAAGTTGAGTTTGTCTGGAAACCTACTGATCACAAAGTTAAGCCATATCCACCTAGTATGAAGGCTGATTGATTGGCCAAAACTAATCTCCAAGCCGAATATGAATAAGATGAATATTTAGATGCAATTTATGATGATCCTGAAGACCCCTTGGAAGAATTTCCTGATAAAAATTCTGAAGATGACTCTGAAGATGAAATCGAAGAAGATTCCATGGAGGATGATCATCGCGAAGACGACGAATCCGATAAATTTGATGATTAGTCTTGCTTGCAATCTTATTGGATAGTTGAATTTTTTTTATTTTCATAGATGTCATTTTGATCATTTGAACAACTTCGTTGCATAGATATTGCATTAGGATTTTTTGAATGACAATCCTTTGTTATACCTTCTGCTTAATTCTCTTACACCTTTAATTGAATGAAGTGGACCAATGTCCATATGCATGAAAGATCACGATTATTATTCATTAAATTTTAGCTTGTTTATCCGATTATAGTGAATCTCGAGTATGTTGAGGCGAACATCCAAAGAGAACGGTATATGACCCGTCCTTAGATTCTTCACCAATTGCTCCAGTTGCTGTTTTGTGCAAAACGGTGTAAAATTTCGACAGACGAGCATGCTGCAAAAACGTCCATTTGCTTGCGTCTGGAATATTTCATGACAGTCGTAGTTAGTCTATCCATGATCTGAAAATTATGATAGATGCTCAAGTCTCATGTTCACGAATCGACCATTTATGGAAATGTCATCTTCGAAACTTCTGAAGACGTTATGGAAAGACGTGCAATATTATGATCACCAGTCCCCAGCATTGGTGGGTTCTCCTTTTCATTCCTTATCTTTATTCTTTATTATTTATAGAAATATATAAATATAGAGGTTTAATAAATTTGCGAAAATACCTAGGTGGACGTCGATCGACTGTGAGTGTCATGAATCTCGTGTAGAAATTTATGCTTGCACGTTATCCACTCTGGAAGCTGCTGAAACTTCATACGATGTCGGAATTCGATGTTTAACCCCAACTTTCGAAGCTAAGAGACTGATGAATAATATGATTTGGAGATGTATAGGGAAGTCAATGACGTGTGCACATTCGTAACTTGTAATCCTGTTGCAAGTTTTCAGATTCTATGGACCTGAGTGTGGAGGCCATATCTTTCAGATCGTATGTACAATTGATGCGCCCTTTTGGTATATTGTAGTAGAGACATAGATGAACATCTTTCATTAAGGAAGTATTATCTCATTGCTCACCCATTGGTACGTTTTTGTAAACCCATGGCATGAAGTGTGTTGTATCTCATTTGTAGAGGTGATGAGAACATATTGTGGAAGACTTTGGCTTGTTCCCGTCCATCGTGCAATCTTTGGGAGGAATTTCATGTTAACATGTTTTCATGTCTACACATCTTGATATGAATCATTAGTGCTTGAAGAAGTATGATCCATCAAGTAACACTTCCATACTTAGGATGTAGAGAACGGACAGTTGATGAAGCAAGATGTTACTCGTAAGACCGTTGTAGATGCTGAGATCACGACTGATTATGCTCCAGAGATCCTTGTTGATGCTGAGACCATGGATGGAGTTATTCTAGAGATCATTGTTGACATTGTGCTCTAATCCCATCTAATCTCCATATTAGGTGCCAAATGACGAAGTTTAGGATAACCGAGCTAACAATAATGACACGAGCAATGTTGTGAAACAAAATGATAATGCAACCATATTTGCACTTCAGGGTCATGAGGATGTCGCTGTTGAAATTATCGAGGAGGTTGAAACCCAAATTTTTGTCGCTTCGTAGGTATAGAAAACTGTTCCAATGGTCGAGACTCGTATGATTGTTCACGAATATCCAAATGTGAGGGTTGCCTTCAATCCTCCATTCAGCGACCCACTTTCGTATCATGAACTAGTTGGTGGATTTAGTGTTCCCACCGGATATGCTTTTCCCAGTGATAATGTGATGAAGAAGGAAGCCAAAATTACCAAGTTGACTGAAGAGCTGGAGTTGGAAAAAGCATCTTTGCGAGATTTAAAAGTTGCAGAGGAGCGAAAATCTTACTTTGTCTGTTTCGTTTAATTTTCTTCCATAATCTCTTGAACTTTGAACTCCCGAGAGATGTGAGGTTTTATTTGGTTTTGATTTTTTGATTGGTTTTGGATAAGTGGATTGAGGATTTTCTTTTAGAGTTGATAGAGATTTTCTTTAAGTAAAATAAACTTTGATAAATTGATGAATTCAAATACTGAATGCAAGTATTGCATATATTTTGGAGGAATTGATCAAAACACAAATAAATTAAGAAAATCCTAACTGCTTCAAACTTC
Organism: Papaver bracteatum; assembly: GCA_023529315.1. NCBI lineage: Eukaryota > Viridiplantae > Streptophyta > Magnoliopsida > Ranunculales > Papaveraceae > Papaver > Papaver bracteatum. The sequence goes on from JAJJWX010002077.1 coordinate 18,258, forward strand.
AGATGCTTGAGCATAAAAGCATCAGATTCTTTAAGTGAACGTCTTAGGTATTATCGTCTTGGCCTTGAATATATTTTGTTCGGCCTTTCCTTTACTAGTCCTCCAACGTGTGAGATATCATGCTCGTATATGCGTCAACACTTTTACACAATTCTGTGGTATATGCGGACAATCCTGAATGCGGAACAGAACTACATCCAAGATGTTCCTTATCGTGATTGCTTATCATTTATAGAATGAACATTCCAGTGAGATTGTCAATTGGAGAGATTCCAGATTCGTACACTTGGTAAAATATTACAGAAGCTACCATTCATGGTGTCTTGTAACAACTAAGTTGTTAGCAGAATTTAGTCCCCATGCTATGAGAGAATGTAATAGAATATATGATATGGACATAAGAGGAATGAGACTCGCCTGAGTGCGAAATATTTTTTTCAGGAATGTTAATGCACCTTCCTGATTCAACCCCATCAAAAATTCCTCATAATGCCATGATGATGGAGCGCCCACCAAATCCTCAGAACTTTCTTCATTGGAAAGATGTACAACCAAAGGCGCTTTGTCAGTAGCCCTATTTTCATCATGGATACATGCTCACCCGAGGATTTATATCCTAGATCTTCCTTGATTACATAAAATTTGGTTTCGGTCCAGGTTGAGCCTATTTTCATCTCGAGAATAATGTAGCCGTAAATATCTCTGAGCTTTCCCTCGTGATCATTGATTGATATGGGGCATGAGTAGCTTCTTATTGAGTGATGCCTGCAACTTTGAGGGTTTTCAGTGGGATAATGTTGATAGCGGTGCCAGCATAGATCAACGTTATCCCAAATTTGTTTCCTTTAAGATTGACGGTGGTAAGCAGTCCCCAGTCGTACATCTCTTTTTCTGTGACTGGAGGTTCGGGAAGTATTTTCGGATTGGACAGACGTCTTCCTGACACAATGTGATTCAATGCTGTGAACATGTTTCTCTTTTGTGTCTTCGACAGATAGAGAAATTTACATATATGTTTGACCAAGGATTGAACTGCTCCTTTGACAGGTTATTTAGAAAAAGTGAAGGTCTTGATTGGGAAAGGGTCCCTGTGTACTCTTTTAGTCCCTGGATTGAGTTCTCCTGACTCGACCTTTTCTTTGAAGATGTGCTTCAAAACTTTGCAATCGTTTTTTGGATGATTGATGAACCTATGAAGGCGACAATACCCGGGGTTCTTTATTTCTTCTTCATTTGTCTCTCTACTGATGAATGGAAATTTGATTACACCATAATGAATCCAGACTTCTAGCAACTCGATCACTTTTTTAATTGGAAGAGGGAGGTCTAGGTCTGTCTGGTCATTTTGTTGACGCTAAGTCGACATTGTACATTTCGGGTTTGATTATCGTTCCTTTGTAGAAGAGCCTGGTATACTGGAGAAGAATACCCGTTTTTCCTTATACCCTTACAAACTTCTTTATTCTGGAAGGTCTCAGATTGGCTGAGTAGAGCAGTCGTCGATCGGTCAGTTGCTTCATCTACGATCCGAGAATGTAAATCCTCCAAGAGGGATTTATAAAATGGCATTATACTTTCATCGTAAGAGTCCTGATTAAAGTGTGCTAAAACGGACGGGTCTTCTTTATGAGTTTATGGGAATTATTATGAGCTTTCACGAGCGTCCAAGCTAGATTGGTGGATCCTTCTACGCTTAGGATGAGTGTAGACTTTGTCTTCATCGTCACTGGTGGGGGTATGGATATTAAAAGAGAAATCAACACAAGTGATAACATATGAAGGATTATCAGCAGCATTCTTTTTAGAGCGATCATATGTTGGTTCCCTCGATAACTAATCTGTAAGAACTTTCAAAAGGGAGAACACATCGTTCTGTATCTTGACAATTTCTGCTTGATTTGTTACTACATCATTTAGGATTTTCATCAGATCAGCAATAGTGGTTGAGCTTCAATCATTCATAGCTTCTGAGGGAGCTTGACCAGGCCAGCCGAGTTTAGTAGTAATTGGAAGAATTTCACTGGTATCGGGAGATAATAAATTGAGATTGAATGTTTCTGAGACCTCCCCATAATCGACCATCTCAAGAAAAATTGGATTGCTACCGAGAGACTAATACCACACTGTGGTCGCCAATCTGTTAATGGGGAAAAACGATTTGCTATTTTTTTTGGAAAGTGAAGAGATGACCGTGCGGGCAGGGACTCCTCGACCGAGCAAATTGCTTAAACCTTTTTTAAATAGATGCACTGCACGGGAGTTCTTTGAGTTCGAGAGATCAATCTGTAGGACTCCAGCCTAAGCCAAGACAAAGGCCATTCCATAGTCAATTCGGTCATAAAGAGGGATGAGGGTCGATCTGTAGGAGGGAAGCTGAGAAGTGTGCATGAGATCAATGATGATCGAGAATTGTGGACGTGTTTAGAGATTTACGCAAGAGAACTGTTGAGTTCGAGTAAGTTCTGATTGATTGTCGTTGAGAGTTCTTGTTCAGATGATAATTCTTCGTTAGACGATGATTCTTGGTTCTTCAATTTTGGATTCAGAAACTTATTTATATTGAAATAATAGTAGACACATTGACCCCAGTAAGTGTGACGGTTGCTCGAGTGGGAAAGTGGGAAATCATGGTCAAACCAATTCCATGTCGTGCAAAGACTTGGTTTATTGTCCATATACTACTTTGCTAACTTCCTCAACCTCTTGCATGACATACTCATAGTTCTCATCGTGGGTGAACACACGTGTCGTAGGCCGCCATACCAAAACCCTAGTGATTATCCCCTCATGTGACGTGATTGATGTCTCATGAACGTGGAGTCTGCAAGATAGATGTGTATTTAATTAGTCAGTTGTTGACTTGACTAGACGATGAGTCTTAGCATTGATGAGTCGAGCATAATAAACGATGTGGTATGCTCTGGGACTCATGGATTGAGCATAAGGTGTCTGCTGAGACACGCTCAGACACTGAGCCTTGATGAATTGTGAAATATCATTTTACCAGTCGAGGTTGGGAATTTGGATGATCGTTCGATGAGGTTGCTCGATCAAGGACTTGTACTGATATGTTCGATAGAAAATAAGATATATTGTTGAATTATGCAGAATGCCCATTTCTGATCTAATATATCATGAATGATCGAATAACAGAGCAGGAATCAGAAATATTAGATGGTTGTCCATTCGAGCCATGTTGCTCAGTCGAGCAAGAATGTTGGTAGCATGATTATGGAATGTTGATAGTTGAATCAACATGAGGAATATTGCTCGGTCTAGGAATTGATAGTTGAATCAATGAGTTATGAACCCAGTTGAATGAGAAAAATAAATATTGCTAGTTTAAGCAAATATTGCTCGTTTGAGCAATATTGCTCGATTCATGAATTATTGGTAGCACGATCAAATAAAATATTAATTAAAATACTCATAGCTGGACCGAATATTATATAATTAGTTAGGATGTTGATTGCTGGATCAACATAAAATTATTAGTGTCCGAACTTGCTCAGAATTATGATTTGCAAAGCATTTGGTTTTAAACCCTAATTTTGATCGATTGTTGATCAATTGATGATTTACTGAAAATAAATCAATGAGTGATAAAGGGACCGACTACATGAAATGATGGGCTATCCATGTAGTGCCCAGGTGCTCGAATGAGCATGCACCAAATTCATCAGTTGGTGAAAGGATGATTAAATGCTCGTTTAATTATTATTAAAAATAGTGCTCGTCTAAGCATTAGGTGGTAAAACCTAATAATGGGAATAGGAGGGACCAACCAAGGGATATGAAACCAGCCCTGGTGGTCATGGGACTAGTTGATGGTCGATTGATCAAATTCCAAGTTGGTTGGAAAGAGTTTGAACCCAATACGAACTGTAAAAGATTAATTAGGTCAAAATCATTAATATGATGTGGGACTGGCTTCTGCAATCCTAAGGGCCGACATTGGTCGGTCAAGGTCGCATGTCCATGTCACCATATTGTTCGTAACTCAATTATGAGAATTTTTGTATTTTCTGGTGCGCGTTCGAGCAATATTTTGGATTTTCAGAAGATTTTGATCCTGGCTGAAAGTCTCGATTTTGCTTGAGTGGGTGAGTAGAATTTTGCTCATGCGACCAATATTTTGATAATATTAAAATAAATGATATTTTTATATTTATCGTGGAAAGCCCAGAAGGTCGTGTGACCATTTGACTTTTTGGTTTTTTGATAGTTTGAGCAATATTTGAGAAAATATTTGCTAAAACGAAGGAGTTTCATGAGATGAAGGAAGGAATAATAATAATAAAATAAGGAATTGGGAGGTGTGGGACCGACCACGGCTAGGGAATGGACGTCGGTCCCGTGTGCTCGGTCCCGTTCTCTTCCCTATTTTGTATTATTATTTTTTATCACTTGAGGAAATATGGAAAAATTAAGAGTTTTGCTCAAACGAGGAAGTTTGCTCAAACAAGAGAGTTTTCATGAGATGAGGAAAGTAATAAAATAAAAAGAGACGAGGCATGGAACGACTAGCCGGTGGGCCCAGTCCCATGCGCCTCTCTTTTATTTTTATTTTATTATTATTTCTCTCTTGTTTCACATATGTTTCCTCGTTCGTCCATATTTTTGAACGCTCGTTCATGCGTTTGGGTACTCGTTCGTGCATTATTGTTAAGTACACTCGCACCATTTTCTCGGGGCTTACTCGGTGGTGGCCCAGATACCTGAACAGTGAATATTTATTACTAATTCATGGAATTCAGCAAAGAATAAGCTATGAAATGGAGTAATAAAATATATTGATGAATTCAGTCGGGAATAAGCCATGAAACAGAGTAATAAGATAGATTGATTATCTATTACTAATTCATGGAATTCAGACGGGAATAATCCATGAAATAGAGTAATAATATAGATTGATTATCTATTAATAATTCATGGAATCCAGTCAGGAATAAGCCATGAGACGAAGTAATGGGATAGAGTAGATTATTTTTCTAGGAATGAATGTTGCGCTAGAATTTAATCTGTGAATGTCTCTATACTAGCATGCAATATGTCTAAGAGAATTACGTTTATTCGAGAATGAGGTATGAGATGATGGAAGCATTATACTCGTTCTGAATATTGATCGTGTATAGTCGGGGAACAGTGTGGCATCCCGAAGACGTTAACGCTCTATACTAACATGCAATATATCTAGGAGATGTCCAATCATGCATTCTACATAGTCAGGGAACATTGTGGCATCCTGAAGACGTTAACGCTCTATACTAGCTTGTAATATGTCTAGGAGTCATCCAATTATTTCGATTCTATGTAAAAGTGTTGATGAAATATGCGAAGTGTCGAAAAGCTCAGCCGAGAAGCTTTACGAATAACATATTCATACATGATTTTGAAAGGGTTTACACCCAGTCAGAGATTGTGAAATAAGTTTTCACGAATCCTAAAATATGATTTTCACACACATTTCTGAAGTCGTATCAGAAACATGCAAGATCATGATTTTACAATTTTAGCCTTTGTTGAAAATTCACAACCAACAGGCCAATAATTTGGTTGGATGCTAATGTTTTTTTTTAGATTAAACATAATCTAGACGACAATATGAAGAGGTATAGATCTAGACTTGTAGCTAAGTGTTATCACCAACAAGAGGGTCTAGATTATACACAGACTTTTAGTCTTGTTGCAAAGACAACTACTACTTTTGGATGTTCACAATGATTAGTTGGTTGAGCATCTTGATATCAATAATTATTTCTTGTATAGGGATATTCAAGAAGATGTTTATATGAGTCAGCTACCTGGTTTTAAAGATAATGATAAACCACCTTTTCTTTGTGAACTTCATAAATCCATCTATGTATTGAAGCAGGTTCTCAAAGCTTGGTATGAGAAGCTTATAGATTCTTTGCTTTCTATGGGACTTCAAGCCTCTTATGCGATACTTCTCTATTCATTTACAAATGTGATGATACTATTTCATTTATTATTATATATGCGAATGATATGTTAATTACAAAATCATCTCCCATATTCTGCAATCAGGTAATATCTACTATTGCAGTCACTTTTCTTGTTAATGATTAAGGTCCCGTTTATTACTTTTTGGGTATGGAGATTTAGTGAATGCTATAGAAATGCATTTATATGAAACAAAATATATTTTAAAGGCCAGTATGCTAGATGCCAAGCCATATTCTACACCTGTTATTTCTGACACCAAAATGAGCAAAACTGATGATGAGTCTCTTGCATATGCAACTGGATATAAATATCTAGTAGGTACATTACAGTATGTGACTTGGACTAGACCAAAGTTATGTTATGTAGTCAGTCAGGTTGGTCAACATATGAGTACCCCCACCATTGTCCATTTGATTAATGCAAAGGGAGTTCTTAGGTATCTCATCAAGAGTAATATAAATTATGGTAATGTTCTTCATAAAGGTTTGATTGTTGTATTTTTCTTTCTCTAATTTTGATTGGGTTGAGAATCCTGATGATAGGAGATCCATAAGTGAATATTATGTGTTTTTTTGTCTCAAGTCCCATATCTTGTTGTTCAAATAAGCAACCAACAATTGCTAGAAGTTCTTTTGAAGTTGAATATAGATCATTAGCACATACTACAGCTGAAGTCGTATGGGTCTGTTAGTGATGCATGGCGGAGGCGTTGAATAGTTTGCTGACGATCTGTTGGTCTTTACTAATGCTACTACTTATGAGAGTGAAAACATCCTTCAAGTTTTCAATGATTTCAGTATTTCTTCTGGGCAACTCATTAATTTTGAGAAATCGGGTATTTTTTTCAGTCCTAACTATCATCAGAGCACTATGGATAGAATCATCAATACCTTGGAAGTTACTAGGATTTCTCTTAATGATAAGTACCTGGGATCACCTCTTTTTACTCACATTTCTAAGATTACTTGTTTTGAAAATGTTGTTACTAGAGTCGAAGGAAATCTGCAGAATTGGAAAAAGACCTTATCATGTGCTGGAAAATCAACACTCATTCGCACCTCTACTTCAACTGTCTCTCTCTATCAAATGAATGTTTTCAGAATACCAGTTGCCATCACTGATAAGATATAAAACCTGCAACGTGATTTTTTCTGGGGTAAAGACAAGCACACCTATAAAGGTGTATACATTAAAGCCTGGATTACAATGAGCAAGCCAAAGTCTATGGGAGGAATGGGTTTCCTTAATCTTCATGTGTTTAATCAAGCAATGCTTGCGAAATTGAGCCGGAGATTGATAAAGGAGCCTGATTCTATCTTAGCAAGTGTCATACGCCATAAATACTATCCTGAAAACAGTCTCTTAAATGAGAATAATGTGTACCTTGTCAAAGTATCTTGGGATTGGAGTAATCTAAGTAAAGAAGTGCATAATGTGAGAGAAAATTCTGTTTGGATAGTGGGTAATGGAGACAACATAAGAATTTGGGAGGATAGATGGTTCCCTAGAAAGGAGTTTCAGCTGCAGCCACTCAATGAAAACAGCCTACAATTTACTTGGGTAAGTGAATTGATGTCTCTAGAAAGAAATGAGCTAACTTGGAATGTTACCACGCTGCATTTGTGCTTTGATGAAGAAATAGTAAAAAACATCTCCAAAATCAGGATTCAGAAAGATAAAGAGGATAACCTTAAATGGAAGCTCGAGCCAAAAGGGAATTTCACAACAAAGTCTCTTTACAACAACTTAATTAAGAGGGATCAACCTGAAAATAAACAGGAAACAAGAAAATGGGGGAAAATTTGGAATTTGCAGGTTATGTCAAGGATACAAACTTTTTTATGGAAGTGTGCACACTGAATTTTTCCCCTAAATGCTAGGATGGCACAAATTTTACAAAGAATAAACAACTCTTGTCCCATGTGTGGTACTCATGAAGAATCCCTAACTCATCTTTTTATGAATTGTACTTTTGCTCTATCCGTGTTAAGTAACTTAGGCATGAACATAGCTATGGTGATGAACAATCAAGTTGAGTTTCAAAGTTGGTTTAATAATTGGTTTACTAGAACCGATATGGAAGTGAGGAGTAATCACACTTGGACGGAGTTGATGGCAGTAGTTCTTTGGGGTATATGGAAGGCAAGGTGCGACCTTTTTTTCAAAAAGAAAAAAACTAGTCCTCAGTGGACTGGAAATGTGATAACCACTATCATAAATAATGGGATGAAGTACAGGCACCTTGAAAATCAGGAGGATGATATAACAATATCACACTCATTTGATCTTACACCAGTTAACAATGATGGTGTTAGGATAAATATTGGTCTAGCTTTTGGAAGAAACAAAGATCAATGTGGTGTAGCATTAATAGTTTCGAATAATGCAGGTACTTGTACAGGTGCTAAATGCGTAGGAATCGGAGGAACAACAATGAAGGAAATAGAGGACAAAGCAGCTTCTATGGCAATCAATTAGACACGACGACTAAACTTTCGCAAAGTGCAGTTCTAGAGTGATAATATGAAAGCCCTTGAAGCTTTTAGGGAGGGCATCACCAACACAAAAAATGAAACACCAAGGTTGCATGCAGGCAACACGTCGAATTTCCAATTATGTATGAAGGGAATCAAAACTCTAAATTTGATCCCGACTTTCAAAAATTTCTTTAGTATTAAGCTAGCGGCTCTATGCTTGAACCATAATTTGTCAAGATCTTGGGATGAAAACTCTCTTTCACCTATTTTGTTAGATCTTTTAAATTCTCATGGATAACAATTTGTTTTGTAACCTCAGAACAGTTGTCCTGGTTTATCTACTAAAAAAAAGACTAAAGTTGCACATGTTAAATTCAAGAAAAAGGAAGAATATTTTGGTGCATATTTCAAGGCTATGTTGCAGTTCCTCTAAGAAATTTCAATATATTTTTTATTTTTCACTACAAAAAAATAAAATAAAAAAAATCAAGCACAATGCTTAGTTACATCATATAGATTATAGTTCCAATTTATTACAACCAACACCACAAGGCATAAAATTTGCAACCACAAAAAACTCGTATTATGTGAAAGAGATGATGAGGAAGAGTCCGGCCTGAAACACAAAGAAAAGAAAGTAAATAAATATGGTATTATAATTTATTGCTGCTAGAAGCAACCCTACTTGCCAGAACAAAATGTAAAGAAAGAAAACACGACACTGCGACACGGTTTCAACTGTTTATTTTCCTAGTGAATCCCAAATTCAATCATATGAATTTCCATTCGAAAGTGATTAAAATATCTATAGTGAAGTGTGCACTGGATATTCGTTAAATGTACTTATGGCCCAAGACCAAGTTTAATTAGAATATGTAATCGATGTGCATGATTACCGTGATGAGGCGTAAATACACTTCCCGTAACCTGAAATCAAAAATTTCCATATAGAAATTATTAGTATTATGATTTGATCAGCGCAAAACTTATAATTCAAACCAGCGGCGAAGCTAGAAACTAGCCTAAGGGGAAGCAAAATTCTATTAGGGGTAGCAAAAATGTAAAATTGAGCTTGTAAAAACATTTGGACTTGGGAAATTAGGCTTGGAAGTCCAGTGTGGAGGGGTCACAACTGCGCACCCTTGTTGCACACTGGATCCGCCACTGATTCAAACATGAGCAAGTATATAAAAGAGGGATTTACTCACTTTCTATCTCACACTTTGGATGTCGTTTTTATGAATAAAACTTTAAGAGTAAAAGATTTGAAGTTTAAATTTTTGGGACTATGTTCACCTTAGAAAATTCTATATATATACCTACAAAAAAAAAAGAGAGAATCTCGTTGGATTTGAGTGTTTTGCTCACGTTAATAACAAATGCATTCACTAAAAGGTGCCTATAACCGAAGGTTTTAACACGTAATTAAGCTTAAAATGCTATAATCAAAGGAAATCGACATGTTAACCCGTAATTAAGCTTAACAGGAATCAAACTAAAGGGGCAAAACTAATAAATGGTAAAAAGTAAAGACAGTAAAGACTTTTTATATTAGATGATAAAGATTGGCAGGAATTACTTGGATTGTTTTTAGTAAGAGTAGCTGTTCCACCAAAAGTGCAAGCAACATCATTATTCCCATTCACTTGGTAATAGCTGTTGAATGCATAAGAAGCATGAGAGAGTAGAGTATCCGGTTTAAAACAAGGCCCATCGGATCTGATAGGTCTACAGTCCGCTGATCCCAAGCCACAGGCCCAATCCAGTGCTATTTGCAAATCAACCTGTGACACCCCCGGCTTAGCAATGCACCATGTCGTGCCATCCAAGAACGTCGTGTTTCCCTCCGGTGGCGAAAAGGTTGTGACCGGAATCGCAAAATCTGCCGCCTCAGTTGTAGAAACTGCATATGCATTTAGCAGAGAAGCAGAACTGATGATCAAACTCTAGCAATAAGCACCTTAGGAAACAAAGAATGAATCTTTGGTTTGGTTAACGAGAAAGCAGTATAACTCAAATGGAACAAGAAAACATACCGAGAAGATGTACAACTTGAACCATGAACATGATCAACAGCAGCAAAGCACTAGTATTCTTCAAATCCTGTGATCTTCTTTTCATGTCCGATGATAAATGCTTTTTTCTCTTGCTCTACCTAAGAACTCGGTGATAGCTAAAATCTGTTGAAATGATCTCATATAATCAACTGAAATGGTACTTTTAGTTACTAGCTAGTGTACCAGGAGAGTAGGCCAGAAGTATAGAATAACTTTTTGTTGATGGCTTGTGTTTGAAGCTATTCTCCTCAGTGACCAGATATATATATATCTTTACTAACTGAACTTTACTTATATTTATATATACTGAAGTTGTCTAGTCGCTGAAGTAGAAATTTGTACACATTTATTTGATTGGAAATGATAGTTTGAGTCGTTTGACAAAAAAATAAAATCGAATTTGATTGTTTTTTAAAACCACTGTTGGTATAGAGTCTATGGACTATTGATATATATGAGCTTCATGATGAAACTTTTGATTACTTTTTGGCCATCTAGAATACAACAGAAAAATCTATAAAGGTGTTCGTTTGTGTGAGAATATGGTAAGGTATCTTAAAGCGCCAGTGAAAGAGTTTCAAAGTGCTGCATTAGTACGTGTTCTCTAGGTCTCGCCCAAACATCAGTGATCTATTGTCTAAGGTGTAAGAACTCAGAAAGTATGCTTTGATTTTGCGTGGCTTAGAGACTCGAATGAGCTGTTGCTGCCTGTTGGGCTTGTTTCCATCTGAACTCATTCCGTCATCTGGGCACCTATCTCCGCTCTCGACTCGTAGAGTAGTTCTTTCACCTGCTTGAGTAACCCTATAAATGCGACTTCCATTCTAATACCTACATGCACAACTAGTCATTATTCTTAGAAATATGTTGGTCCCAGATGCATGATTCATGTTTATCCGTTAGCTTTAATTGTGCGTATCAAGTCTTGAATATGCATCATAGATTTTCACCATAATTTCTCCCCTTGCAAAATCAATTGTGATTTTGTGTTTTAATTGGATACTAAAGATCTTTCTTGTTTATAAATACTGGGAAAAGAAAATACAAAATTCTACACTTTATAAAGTCCTTGTCGATTCTAAGAACCAAAAAACTACTCCTCAAAATGGCTTCGCTCAAGCAGTTTTCTCTCATTGCTCTCATCTTCGGTTTCATTTTGGTTTCCTCGTTCGCCAATGCTGCAAGAATTACTGATTACGGAAAATGGGTCATTTGACCAAAAAAATTTAAAACACGGTTCAAATGGACGAGTAAATAATTTTATGGGTGAAATGGACAAAGAAAAATAGCAAAGATGAAACTGGAATCATCATGTCTTAAACTTAAAAAATAGCAAGGATGAAACTGGATGCATCCTGTGTAAAATAAAAATAAGAAAAAATATTTGAAAATGGGCAGGATGAAACTGGTTACATCTTGCCTATTTTTAATTTTTTATCTATTTAAACAGTATCTAAATCTAACTGTTCTTTTCACCCAGGAAATTTTGATTTGGGTCTTTTTAACCAATTTTTTGTACTGATTAGTATTTCCTTCTTAAAGATATCCCTGTGTATTTGTTTATAATTGATTCATAAAGGTTTATACTAACTTTGAAAAATTATCCGTATTATTTTGATTCAACTTCCAACAATTTTCCGACTATATGATTCTATTAACTCACAATAATTGGTAAGGATATTTTGTATTTTTTTGTGAATGCAGATGGATTATTGCCAAAATTTGATTGTGTCCTAATGGAAAATGAGCCATGTGTACGTGATGAGGGTTGTAACTCTGTCACGACATGTAATCAGCAAAAGTATGGTTATGGACAAGGTCTTTGTGTTGCTGGGCCAATAGACCCATATAATGGAAACTGTTAAATAACGAAGGCGTTCACTTCACATATGTGGCCCTTATAATAAAGACTTAGTTGGATTATTATTATTATTATTATTATTATTTTTGATCAACAATCAGACCACATTTCATTCAATCCAAAAAGGTGATTACATGATTGTTTACAAGAAAAAAAACATCAAAAATACAAGAAACTTAAAACCCAAATACAAATAAAGATACCAATTACATGTAATTCGCGAAGAGAAAGAGCAAAATACCGCAAAGGTACCCAATTTTTGTATGAAAAGTAGAGAGAAAAGATGGTATAATCTGGAATCAATTCCGACCATTTTAATGTTTGTCTTCTATAACAAGAGATGCTCTAAAAACAAAGGAGTGATAAGCCCTTAATCTTGTATATGTGAACGAAAAACCCGGATGCCCTAAATCAACTCAAAGCTCAGCCGTGTTGAATCGCCGAAGTTCTCGAATCTAGAATAACAAGCCATGAAACAACCAACAAAGATTGAACAAATCACCATCAAAGTGAAGAAATAATCGCTTTCAAAGCGAAGAAAAAATCGTCCAAAAAGCGAAGATAAAATCACCAAAATGGTGAAGAAATGTGTCAAAAGACACCGTAAATTAAAAAACATCTTATTTTATTAGAAAATCTATTAAAACTAAAGAAAAACAATAATCCTTGCTCAGATCTGGTCCAAAAGGTCCAAAAAGACCAAATCTGAGCAAGATGATAATGAAGAGTTTTTGTTTTTTGTTTTTTTTGGAGAGAGAAAGAGAGAGAGTTTTTGTTTTCAAAAAAAATTAAAAAAAGTAAAATAGTTGGATTATTGACCTTTATCAATAAATTAGTACTCATTTTGAATATTAGATATATTTTTTATATTATATTGCAAAAAACATGAACTAACATATTATCTGACCAAGGCCGTTCTGTCACGTGCCCCTCCACATTTGACATACTAGAACTGCAAGCAAAATTGAAAAGAAAGAAATGATATTTTTTTGAGCTGCATCGATTTATTTTGGGGCTATATAATAAATAAATAAATAAATAAAGAGGAAGATCACTTCACATGTTCTATCTCATATTATCTCATACTTGATCTCTTTTTTTTGTGAAAAAATAATAAATGATATCGGATTCGAAGTTAATATGTTGGGAATATGATCTTCTTGAGTAGACTCAGCTGCGTGGATTGCAGGTTGAATGCACCGTCCGTTCTGTACATTTCGCAACAAACATCATTTCCAACATTTAGTTCTTAATACAACCACAAATAAAGGATTCAACTTTAAACAAAAACAACAATTTGGAACCAATAAACATTACAATCATTTAGTTCACAATAAGTATATTACACATAATGAAATGAAACAATGAGATTGAAAAAGCTAAATAAGTGTAAAGAGGCTCATATCAATCAACACCCATTAAAATTTAAAAATAGTCACAAAATACATCAACAAAATATAATCAATTTTGAACTCAAATCAACATGGATTCAAAAAAAAAAAAACTCAAATCAATAACTAGTTACTGTTTCAATGTTTTGCAAAGCTTTACGTACCTACTAAAAATCTTCTTGCAAAGCTTTACGTACCTACTAAAAATGAGTTCATTCCAAAATGTATAACACCACCATCTACCACTTTGAAAATGAGCCGTTAATTTTCAACGGATTTTTAACCATTGAAATTAAGATTAGTAGATGGTGAAGTTTAGTATTTCAAAATATGATCATTTTTTGTAGTAACGCAGAGCTTTGCAAGAGGAAGACTTCGCCAAAATATTAGCTTCAAATCCGTTATCGTTTGGTTTTTATTCACACAAAAAACGTCAAATGTGAGATAATGTGACAATAAACATGTGTAATAACGGTGTTAAGATGTTTTTATTATTAATACTATTAATCCTCGCCAATATAGTCGATCTCCGTCAAGATTCGGGCGAAATTTCCTCGCCCTAAGAGTGAGAGAAATTAATAGCCTCGCCGAGACGAAATTTCAAAGGAAATCTCGTTTTGACTTTTCCGAGATACAAATATACAACTAAGATTTGAACGGATTTGAGTATATATTCATAATTTCATTCATGAAAAACTAGAGATTACCTGGATTTCAAGTACATCCGAATCAAATTACAATTAAAAGGTACTAACAAAGAGTAATTTGTGAAAAGAAGCAACAAACTACCAACAAGAGTATCAAGCAATCCAAAGATTGAGAGAATGGTTTTGGGATTATTGTTAGAGCACTACTCGGTTGAACTCGCATGCGTTGCTATCTCAAGCATATTTGTCAATGTTAGTGATCAAAACTATAAGTCTTGATTTCTAGTCTACTGTAGCTAAGGTCTCGGACTAGGATAGAAAGTGTAGTTGAGCTCAAAAACTCCATGGCAAGAAGAAGAATTACTCAAGGAACTGGTGGATCTTCATCGACTAAAGGGTATGTGGAGACTTGAACTTATCTATCACTCAAAAGTCTATCTACTCTATCTCTTATTTTGAGACAAAAGTCGTTTTGCTATATAGACTTTGATTATACACATTTGATATTTCGAACCGAGTTTATCTCGCCTATCTATTTCTCGAAATATGTGTTTATAAGCTTTCGCTTTGGCCAAGTTCATCTTTACCTAGTGACGAATGTGATGTGATGTTTCAATCATTTTGAAAATTACTCTGACGAAAAATGGTTTGTGAATAACCACTATATAACGTCCTATGAGAATGTTTCAATGGTTGAAATGAGAGTTTAGATTATATAACCATTGTTGGATATAAGCATTGTGTGGCAACACATATATGTATAAGTCCTTATTCCTTGAACCAAAGTATGCGTACTTTGTTGATCAGGAAAACTGGAACAAGAGTTGTGAGCTCAGTCCGCGAACCGGCAGAGGTTTTCATCCCGAGAATATCTTCTAGAGTTTGTGAAATCCTTCCGGGAACTTAAGTCCGCGAACTTGAGTTGGTTATATCTAAAGACGATTTTTGTGAACTTATATTTATATAAACTAAGAAATGCATTTGCAAACCGTGGCTATAAAGTTCATGAACCGATTCGAGTGAATCAAATTATTTTTGCTTCAATTGTATCTTGTATACTTATATGAGATTCATAAGAAATTGAACAACTCTCTAACTAGTTATGGTGGAGAAGGATAAGGTTGATATGAAAGTGCTCATATGGCTAACCATTTGGTTAACTATTGTTGAACCAACAAATGTACATGTTTGGGTACGGTTACACAAACCTAAAATCGTGCATTTCATTTGTGTGTAACAAGCTTAGTTTTCGATCCAACTGTTGAAAGATATTAGCTTGAATCTAATCAGGTTTCATCTAACGGTGAATATTGGATGCTTTGTTACTAAGCTAACATTGATTGCAAACCCTGATTTGAAAGACTATATAAGGGAGAACTCTAGCAACTGGGAAACCTAATCCCCACACCTCCTGTGTGACACTAGTTGTATTAGATAGAGTCGATTCTCCTTTAACCCTAGGTTTCTTCTCGAGACCTTGTATGTTAATGACTAGAAGACTTCATTAGGATTGTGAAACCAGACCGATACTACTTTCTCGTAGTTGTGTTATCTGATCTTGCCGATTCTATCTTGTTGAGTATAATCGTAACGATTGGCTTGAGATTAATATCTCTGACAGGAAAGATATAAAAGTAGTCACAAACATCTTCGTCTCATCGTTTGTGATTCCACAATATCTTCTTTCGATGCGTCGATTAAGATTATTGTGAGGTGATTGATAATACTAGGCTGTTCTTCGGGAATATAAGTCTGGGTTATCAATTGGTTCATGTTCACCTTGATTTATCAAAAGACGGAACAAAACTCTTAGGCATTTATGTGGGAGACAAATTTATCTATTATCATAGACTATTCTGTGTGATACAGATTTATTTATTAAAGTCTTTGACTTTTGGTAGTAGCAACTCTTAGTTGTGGGTGAGATCGGCTAAGGGAATCAAGTGCGTAGTATCCTGCTGGGATCAGAGACATAAGGAGCGCAAATGTACCTTAGATCAGTGTGAGATTGATTTGGGTTCAACTACAGTTCATACCGAAGTTAGCTTGTAGTAGGATAGTGTCTGTAGAGGCTTAATACAATGTGTGTCCAATCTGGACTAGGTCCCGGAGTTTTTCTGCATTTGCGGTTTCCTCATTAACAAAATTCTGGTGTTTGTGTTATTTCTTTTCCGTATTATATTTTGTTATATAATTGAAATATCACAGGTTGTGCGTTAAGATCAATCAATTAGAATATCCAACCTTTGGTTGTTGATTTACATTGATTGACACTTGAACATTGGTCTTTGGTACCGTTCAAGTTATTTCACATAATAATCAGGATCACGGATTTCTATATGTTCGATTTGCTGATTACATTGTAAAATAAAGATATTAGAACTCTTTTCTATACTTTATTAAGATTGAGTCTAGTTGATTCTCTTGAAAGTATATTGGAGTTTGTCCATACATATTGCTAATCGAAATATTGAGTGAGGTTGTTATACCCCCTCTTTTAAGTTATAATCCAAAGGGATTTTCTTCTTGAAAAAGAGATCTTCTCACAAAAATATGTGAGTAATATGCCCAAAGTCTTGAATCTTGATCACCATACTTGAACTTCCACCTAAAATCTGCATTGAGATCATAAAGAAACTCCATGAGAGAGCATAAAGAATATCCATAAAGGAAAAGACACAAACAAAATGGGAAAAACACCCACAAGAACACCATAAAAATCTCCTAAAAACAATGGAGATTGGAACAAAAACTTAAATAAATCTATCCTAAACTACTAACTATCTAAGAAAACTAGAAAAGAAAAGAAACATGCTCAGATCTAGCCCAAAATGGAGCAGATATGAGCATCAAGCATTAATGGTGGTGGGGAAAAAATTTGGTTTCGGGAAGAAGCTAAAGAGGAGAGAGGTTTTTTTTATTTTATTTTGTCAACCACACACAAAAAGTGAATTTGAATCATTAATGTATCAAACATTAAACCCTTGATTTCCTTGATTTTTATTACTTATCTATCTCTTTTTTTCCAGTCGATACTTATATTGTGGAAGTCGATTAAGAAATCTCTACCCACTTAGAGTAAAATCTTGCCAACCCTCATCATCTATTCTCATATTCATGAATCCTTGTTTGATCAATAAAACAATGCCTCCGATAAAGTTTACAGAAATTTCGAGAAAAGTAAAGAATTTGTCACGTGACTTGGATTCTTGTTATGTTAATCCATCTTAAAATAAGTTCTCTCGCATATCAAAATTGGTATATAATGCTATTATCAGATAGGGATATGGACTGCAAAGATTATACACCGGAGAAGGTAAAGAACCTTGAATTGAAATACGATAAGAATAAAGAGTGACCAATGTACGCATTTGAAACTAACAATATGATTAATCCGCTCACGTTAACATATGTTATGGAAAGTCTTTGAAGTTTAATCCATTTAGTTTGTAACAATTTAGTTAGATCGAGATGAAGATAAATATTATACAACTCACATCAAGCTCTTTAGGTTGAGGCAGGCCAGGAACAAGGGATGTTGTACTATCAGAGAAGGTAGTTGTTCCTTCGGTTGATCATCATGTAATGGTTGGTGGATTAGAGAAACCATTTTCTATTAATTATGTTATTATTAAGACAGTAGGGATTGTCAAGAGATGGAAATGGGGCCTGAAATGGAAAACCGAGGATAAACTTTATATTTTACCAAACATATCTCAAAGAAATCAGAAAAATATATGCTTATCTTATATAATTTATTTACATGATTAATGTAGAATTTGGAGCCGGTATTTTACCGAGATTTCATCGGGAATTTCCCCGATATTTTATTGCCCCGATGTTTTGCTTCGGGCCGAGACAGACCAAAATCCGAGATTAACCATATTGATCCTCCATACTAATAACTAATAGTACACTAGTTGATGTATAGATTCTTTATGGATTAATAACTTAGGAGTAGAGTTCACTTGATGCTCATATCTAGTCGATATTCATAAATGAGGAAGAAAAATATTCATTTAGAAATTTTTTTGGATCCGGAGACTCAAAATGAGCTGCTACTGCCTGTTGGACTTATCTTCACCTGATGAACTCATTCGATCAGATGGGAATCTTTTCTCCAACCTTGACTAGAAGAATAGTTCCTTCACCCAGTTTGAGTAACCCTATAAATGTGACTTCCATTTCAATACCCACATGCACAACTAGTCATTATTCTTAGAAATATAGTGGTATCAGGTGCATGATTCTTGTTTATCCATTAGCTTTAATTGTACGTATCAAGTCTTGAATGTGCATCATAGATTTTCACCATAATTTCTCCCCACTGATGGACCTATGAGGGGGCTAAACTGGGCTTTTGCCCGGCCCCTCATATCCATATGTCCAGAAAATTTTTAGTACGATGTGCTTGCTGCAAGAAGTGTTTTGTAGCCTGGTGCCAACTGATAATTGGCTGCCTAGTATTGCATGTTTTCTACGCCTATAAGCTTATTGGGTTAATATGAATTTTATCATTTTTGGAACAAAATTTGGAGATTCAGATGATAAAGGAAATTGAAGATAGAAACGCCTATGAAAATTGTAAACCAACGCCCAAAAGAATTTGATCATACTACACTCCCTCTTAGAGTGGAATTATGTCTTTTCTTAATTGGATTATTCTATACCTCTGGTAAATCTAAGTAAAACCTCTTTTCTTCACAAAACAATCACTTTTATAATAAAACAAATTCTTTTTACCTCAATGGTGAACCAACACCATTCCAATCAACTCAACATGTATTCTCATTGGAAAAGTGAGCTCTTTTTGCATATTGTTATTCATTTGAGTTACCGGAGTTATGTAGACAATGCTTTCCACCATACCACAGTTTTCTATGGAGAAAATGGGTTATTTTCTCGGAAAATTTTAATATATGGTTCGACTGGATAGGTAAAATAGGGATTGAAAATGGGTTAATTTCTATTTGTTTGAGTAAGGATTGAATCGAGAAATTGAGATATAACTCTTTGATATACTTTTTATTAAGATTGAGTCTGATTGTCTAGTTGATTCTCTTAAAAGTAGTCCATATAGATTGCTAAACAAAATATTGGGTGAGGTTGTTGTACCCCCACTTTTTCAGTTATTAACAAAGCTTGTTTGGACGACAAGGAATTACCAAATCCGAAAATCCTAAAGTTATGAAATAAATGTTTATTTATGGTTTTACCAAATTTCGACTGTAATCCAACTAATATACCAAAATCACTTTTGGTTGACAACTAATATTAGCTAGCGTATATACATATACTTCACTAATATAGAAATTAGAGATATGAAAACCTTTGGGTTATGGTAAGCACATAAATTCGAATATTTCAGTTTTGGGATATCGCATTGAGTATTAAGGAAAATACTTGAACATTAAGTAATAAGAGTTTAACACATGTTTGAATCATTATGTCGACATTATGTGAATAATTGAAGTTCAATCCGTATACATCGCAATGTTTGTACAAATCCGAAGATCACCAAACATACCAAAAATGCAAATACCGATTAAACTCTAACCAATTGCTATCATAAATCAGTTATGCACCTGGGATCGGTCCTTCGTACAAGGGATAGATCTTGGGATTGGTCCTTACCAGGGATAGATCCTAAGATCGGTCCTTGGAATGATCATGAAATCTCTTCCAGCTACAAAACATTATTTGCAAGTCTACTTCGTTAGACTATATATATAACATTCCTTCTATCTAAAGGTTGAATTCATTCCTGAAGTTCAAGCAGACTAAATAATAACTAGTTACCAATTAGTATAGTGTCGATTCACGAAGCCTATGGATAAACTATGCTTCATAAATCCATGTACCAAAGTTGTATAAAACAACTAGTATATCCTTCCTTGATACTTTGATCATAGTATAATGACCATGTTACTGATATTAGAGACAAGTAAATGAACTATAATTCGTATGTTACGTTTTCAATAAATACTAACTTGAAAGAACTATGATGAAAATGGAACAAGCTAAGTCTGTTGTTACTAAACTCGAACTGAAAGATGATTTGTTCATTGATGCCGATATGTCTTCAGGTTCTTCATGAGTAACAAGAGTAAGTCTTAACATTTCTATGTTCATAGTCTAACCTAACAAAGTTGATTCTAGTAATCAAAATCAAGCATCTTCGGGTTTTGAAACTAAAATATGACAACCAAAGTTAACACACCAAAGCTTGGTGATTTCGACCAAGCTATGCTCTGACACATTTGACCTAAAAAATTGTCATGTTATTCAATATTTATATCATAGATTTGCCTCGTGACTCAAAATCCAAAATTTACCCATAATATATTCAGTGATCCATGATTTATCTTGTGAGAAAGTTTCGAAGTTATCTCGCGATCAAAAGTTTGTCCAATGCCTCAATATTTGTTTAGTATTTAAAATCTGGTTTATGATAGAAAACTCTCCCTTGACTCTGTATCCGCATTTTGTTCTTAGAATTGCAACTATGACCCAGAAGTTATCACATGAGAATAATTTTGTATATATACATGCAATGCATCACTATGGCGTAAATCTTGTTATGTGTCATATAGTCGGCCAGTGTAAGTAAAACTTTGTCTCATAACTCATTATAATTCGGTGATTGAGAACTTACTTCAAGGGCAGAAAAGTCATATTGTGGACAAAAATTAACCCATAACTCAAAAATATACTCCCTCCGTTCCTTTTTAATAGGCTGGTTTCTATAAATAAATGTTTCAAAAAATAGGTTGGTTTCCTAATTGGGAAAGTCAAATGTTACTTTAATTTTCTGGGACCACTTTTATCTTTACTTATTTTGTTGACAAGTGTCATGGGGACCATTTCACTTCACTTCTTTTGATGACAAGTGTCATGAGGACCATTTCACTTCACTTCTTTTATTGACAAGTGTCATGAGGACCACTTTCAATGATTAGTTCTCTTAATTTCCTTAAATTTCTCTAAAAACAAAACCAGCCTATTAAAAAGGAACGGAGGGAGTATATTGTGATTCCAAGTGATGTGTTGTAGATAGTGATAAAAAGATTCGTTCAACTAGGGCTTGCAAATGTTTGATTTAAGAAAATGCTAAAAATAAAGAAAATATATACACACGGTTGTTACAAATATCGAGAGGTAGGGAGACTCAGGGTTCCACCAATTCTCATTCATGCGATTCATATATTTATCCTAGACAATTATATCTCCAACAACAACAAAATATTGACTCTATGTCTTTGTCAAGGTAGATTTTTAAAAGATTATTTGTAAATCACAAGCATGACGCATCAAAAGTACTAAAACTAAGCATAAGTCATCAAACGAAATCACAACTAATTAGTGAAAATCATAATACAATTAAATCAAGTGCAAGAAGTCATACAAGAAATAAATATAATTACCACATGTATGAAGAATGGCTTCCTCATTTGTCCCATTTTTTTGGTTTAGCTCCTCATATCAAAAAGACGATCAAAAGATTTATTCATGGCTCAAACGGTGATTTTATTGAAGAAATATTGGAAAAAGAATGGAAGCAGCTCAACTGCAACGGTTATAACTGTTGCAGATCGGCTGTTACGAAGATTACAATTAAAATAAGACTGCTTATTAGCGACTGTCTTCCATGTCGTAATGTTACATCATTTTCTACGAATGTCCTTAGTAGCACAAAGTTCTTCGTGTTCTTTTTATTCCCGCAGCAGTAGGAGACTTCCGGTAGCTCTTCTCTTCTTCAATGCAACTTTCATAATCCTCCGTATCGACCCCCAACTACTAGATAGACTCTATGACTCTATTCCCCTCTATTTATACATCACCGGTCCTCTAAATCTATCGGAAAATCTTCTCTAATTCTTTTACCGGAAGTCTCGGACTTTCTTCCAAATAAATCTTCCATACGCGGCTTTGATTAAATCATAGTTGTTCAAAACTTTTCTTAGGATAGAAATAAATCGAACATAAGATATATTCTTTCTTTTGTTCACGTAATAACTAAAAATAGCAACCGAGTATTACTCCTCCCCTGTTTTAGATGATTACCGATAATACGAGGATTTGATTCCTTTTTAACCTCCTAAAACACGTCACCGCTCCTCTCTACTCGTCTCCAGCCCATATTGATCCATATCCAAAATAAAAATCGCGAAAATCTCTTCCAGAATCAATCCAAACTTTACGCATGTGAATAAGTATCCTCCCTGTTTTCTCGAAACTCTACGTAAATCTTGTTTCTTTTCAGTCCAAAACACGTAGAGATCCTTGGTTTATTAAAACAAGGTTATCCCAATTGATTCTCGTGAAAAAATCACATAAAATCTAGTCCAAACAATCATTCCAAGAATACGTAATTGAAAATAGTCTTCCCGCCAAATTCTGGATTTGAAATGTTGAAGAAGATGCCCCCTAACCGTCTTTGGGGTGAGAATAACAGTTACCCTGGGGTTACCCCTTATCCATTTGAAGGGTGTAAATAACACTTGTCCTGAGGTGTCTCCAATATACTTTTGGGGTTCCTTCAGTAATTCCTCCCGGGTTGCAAATACCACTTTTCGAGCCAATTTCGCCGCAAAAGCTTATTTCTCCAAAAACACCTACAAATACATAAAATAACAAAATAAGCACAAAATCGAGCACTAACAATATACATAATTGAGAACAAAATAGACACATAAATATGTCTATAAAATACACCCAAACTTATTATTTGCTAGTCCTCAAGCAAAGTTAAAATAGAAAATAAAATTCTAACTCACTGTCGCAGGCATCGTCGATTGCATTTATCATATCCAATAAGCATTTAAACCCCTAGGTGGCCCTAGTGGACGAGTTATAGTCTCGGGATGGCTTACAAGAGATATACCAACAAAACCTTACTCCAGACCCTAGCTATCTACGCATATCCTTGGAAGGCACTAAAGAATTTCCTTGGTTGGCGTACTTATTGACTAATGGAGGAAGTACCCTTATGCGAAATTCCAGTTGATGTACACGAGTTTAGACTCAAGCATACTAAAATTCATATATAAGTGACAGATCTCTACTCAGATAGTCACACTATGGACGTCAATATTTGGAGTCAACAAATCACATTGATAGATTAAGAGATGGATACAGAAAAACATAGATGGTTTTGATGTTGACTAGGTGAACGGTGTTTCTCATATCTGTCTGAAGGCCACTGCCAAAATGAACCTATCCTAATAGACTGAGATACTAGTCTGACTAATATCAACATAACTGGCATATACAAGGGAACCAGTGGTCGATAATCCTAATTCTAGATCAACTCGTCTGGCATATACAAGGTAACCAATGGTCGATTTTATTCACTGAACAATTAACTTTTTTTTAACATGATTAGATCTTGCGGATCCAAGCGCATGCTTCTTGTCAGCAGATTACATGGTAATTCCCGTGGATCATGTGTTCCACGCTTGTTTAGGTGACGGAGACAGGGAGAACAAACACATATTGCTATCCAAGTGTTAATTTTACTTATTTTTGAGAATTATTCTGTTTGGTCTGGTTTTTTTTTGTTTTTTTTTTATTTTAACATGATTAGATCTTGCGGATCCAAGCGCATGTTTCTTGTCAACATATTACATGGTAATTCCCGTGGATCTTGCGTTCCACGCTTATTTAGGCGACGGAGACAGGGAGAACACACACATATTGCTATCCAAGTGTTAATTTTTACTTATTTTTGAGAATTATTCTGTTTGGTATGATTGGTCTGGTTTTTTTTTTTTAGTAACTCAATCACTCTATTTCACCTTAGTAGTAGTAATAACTTGAATCGTGAGCCCCACCTAATCACTTTGAGAAACATATTTAAAAAAGAAAATAAAATAAAAACAGAAGTGAAAAGGACTCAATGAGATATGGCGAAACTACCATGTTATTTCTAACACCTGAGTTATGTGCTTTTATGAATAGATTGGTTCCTCAACTCCTACAACCAAGATGCTTCCATCCACTTAGATTGGTTAGTGCTATCCTTAATAGGAATAAATTTCTAGGCTTTGGAGTTTATTTATTGCAACCAAAAAGATTTCGCTCATACCCCCAAACTTAAATCTAACATTGTCCTCAATGTTCTAAAGATGAAACTAAAAGCATGAACAAGGAGAAACTATTACCATTTGAAGTAAAAGAGTTAAGGAAAGATATTACCGTGTTGCAAGAGCATGGGTTACCTCCCAAGAAGTGCTAAGTTTAATGTCTTTAGCCAGACATAAGAAAAAATTAATCACCTCATATCATAAAGAAATAACAGAAACAACTGTGGATCATCTGCATCAAAAAGTGTTAACACAGATATAAAAGGAAACTGCAACAAACCAATAATAAACATAGCACACCCTTGCCTAGTTTCATGTTTAAGACAACTACATCTAGCTGTGGTTCAGGTTCAGGTTCTATAAAGGGGTCTAAATAAAATATTTTCATGGGCTACACCTCCTCATAAGTAAGATCCGAAAGATCAGGTCCTAAGGTCTGGAAAAAATTAGAAGCACATACTAATAACCTGAATAATTGAGGATCCTCTAAGTCAATCAGTTTTGACTCACACAGTTGACCATAATGGGAGTGATGTTTATTCTTAATCAAATGTGTCGTTTCTATTTTCCTAAAATAATTAGGTTTAGTCTCAGAACTTAATGACTGACACATTTGGGATTCAAACATTCCCACAACTGGTAGAAAAATATTTGGTGGGAAAACAAAGTCTATCTGGGTATCATAACCTGGATAAACCACATCAACCAGAGGATGGGTTTCTATCAACTGAACTTCTTTATGGACATCACTAGGTTCAGGAAAACGTGTATTAATCTTGTAAAATGGTTGAGGCACATATTTTGAGTCCCAAGTGAGGGATATTTCTAAGAGTTAAAGCACATGGAGAATGATATTCACCCACCAAACTTAGAGTTTTCAGTGTCTCTAGACAGACTAGTCACAACTTCCCTAATTTCAAGGTCATATGATTCCTAAAAATGGTCAATTGATTCTTCTAAGTCAGGTACATCCTCACTCATCTCGACGAGTTAATTTTATTTTTCTAAGTCAATTGTTTCTAAATCGCTAGACTCAAAATATACACGTTCCTCTAAACCTTCATCGGCTTTGTAATCAAAAGGAAATACTACATCATCTAAGGAAGTGCTATTTTTAGTCAAATCCTCGTCCTTTTGAATAGGTGAATAATCATTAAAATTATTTGGATTTGAACTAAAATTAACATTATCATTATAAAGCTCAATTGGAGTAGCAAATTCCTGATCACTATTCCTACTTGTTTCAAATTCTTCATCAACAATATCCTCATCATCATTAGTACTATCCTTATCATCATAGTAATATGAAAATGGTTGAACCTTGTCTACAGTATTACTTCCACTTCTATCCTCGTTATCTTGATTATGTAAATAAATTTTTTTATTTTCAAGGGTATTATTGGAAGCACTATATTGGAAATTAAGATTATTTCGAGCAATTATTTCTTGTGCCTCTAACTCAAATATACGTGTCGACTAAGCTATCCTCTCAAGTGTCTGTTCTAAAGAAAGAACTCTTAATGTTGGATCTAAGTTTTCACTTAACCTCTTGTGGATATCTTCTAAAGAAGGTTCACTTATTGTTACAAAAATGAGCACTATCAATATATAGAATCGAGACAAATCGGACACAAAAATGAGTTTATCACCAAGCGATTGACGAAATGTTTTCAAAATTTTATCATGTGACACGATATTTGTCAGTGTGAACCATATTATTATTTGCTATATAATCAGGCCCCTGGTAAAAATTTGCACGCCAACCTTTATGTTTACCATTTTGAGCCAAAACAAATCCAATGAACCAAAATTTTCCAATAACCAATTTTGTGGTTGTTGGATGGTCAACATAATGGAAGAAAATGATATTTGCTATGCCATTAGTGCTTGAATCGATAATGTCATCGCACACACCTTAATTGTATGTCATTTTTTCCAACTGAGTAAATCTTATTGAGTTGAAAATTTTCACTCAATTTTTCCGCCAACGGATACAAGTGAATGAATTTAAGTCATTTTGATATGGTTTTAATCTTCACCGTCCCTCCGTTTGAATAATTAAGTATCCAATTAAGTTTTAAATTAAATTCAAGGATTCTGCATTATGAGGTTTTCGAAAGCTGATATGATGTACAAGGGTCGTGAAAGAGTTTCAATGTTTGCATATGTATGTGAAAAAGATGGTTTATTAACAAATTCATCACCAATCATTGATAGATTTACCGCCTTCTTTGATCAATAGTAACTGGTCTACTTAAAAAAAAGAAAATTTGGGATATGTATGGGCGCTCAATATAGTTAATCTCGACCTAAATGGTCGAGATCTCGCCGAGAATCTCAGTTTCGATCCATGGCCAAGACGAGTCTCTTAATCTCGGCGAGACAAGATTTGACCGAAAAACTCGTTGAGACAAGTTTTACATATGAAAATTTAGTAATAAAAATCTCAGTCAACCCTAGCACTCAAAAAAAGAAAAATCTCTTAAAAATTAGTATTGTTTCTCTGTACTACAGTAAAACCTCTCCGTAAGGATACTCTATATAGGAATAAACTTCATATACGAATAAAAAATTCCGGTCCCGATTTGGGCCAGTTATATTTAAGAATAAACTTCATATTGGAATAAGTCAAAAAAAAATCCTGTCCCGTATTAAGGAACCTACCTCCATATAAGAATAATTGACAATATAATATAAATAATATAGGTCATGTAATACGTTAAAGTTTAAGATGAAAAGATTCTTACAACCATTTTACATGATCATTTTGCTTCAAAGTGGATTATTTTTATTTATTTTTGCACAATTTAATACAAATCTCTGTAACTCATTTGTTAATTTTCGGTGTCAAATTTGAGTTTTATGTGGATTGATTTCATGTATACATGCATGTAAAATAAAATCCTCTTTTAAGTAGTATTTATATTTACATAGATACATTTTTGTGTTTCCTATGTATATGTATGTAGTTTCCGAAGTACATGTATGAAATTTTTTCTTTCGATATTAAAAGTAGACCTCCATATAAAAATAACCCCCATATAAGAATATTTTTTTGTGATCCCTAGGATATTCTTATACAAAGGTTTTACTGTATATAATTTTAGCATATGTAAAGTGTGCACAATGCTAGGCATACATATTGCACGTATAAAATTTGAAAACAAAGACTCCAAAATTTCATCGAAAATCTCCCAGAAATAAAATTACCTCAGTGTCTTGGTCCCAACCGAGACAAAACGAAATCTGAGATTGACTACATTGCGTAGGTCTACTCTTCGGAGCAAACCCACCTTACTAAACCTTCCCCTGAGCAGGTCGAGTCCAATTCCAAATTTATTATGTCAACATGCATCAATGGTCCTTCTGATTCAACCCTATACATAAAGGGAGGGGTTAAACAAATTCCACAGGAGAGAATGGAGAATACAAACATTCTAAATGGTCGGAACTGATTTTGGATAATACCATATTTTCTCTCTACTTTTAGTACAAAAATTGTGTGGCTTTGCATATTTTGTTTTTTCTCTTTGTGATTTACATGTAATTGACACTTTATTTATATTTGGGTTTTCATTTTCTTGTATTTTGATTATTATTTTTTTTGCTCGTAAACAATCAAGAAATCACTTGTTATTATTAAATGAAATGTAGTCTGACTATTTGTAAAAAAAAGAAAAACTCGAATCCTCTCACTCACAAATGAAATAGAAGATATTGAACTCGGTACCATTATTTCAAGTCCAGTTTGATATGGTAACTCAAACAGTGAATGGAAAAAACCAAAATAGTTGTATTGCACCCAATAAAAAGTGAACCAAATAGCGAAGTTGTGTAACAAAACAAAAAGAGTCGCTTGACTAATCCTATTATTTTTATTATATTTGCTTATTGCCTTTGAAAAGTGAAAACAACATAACCATCTTTCTGTGGTGTAATGCGATTTCTCTAACAATTATATCTGCACTCACACAAATCAGGATGTCCTTCTATGACACGGACAGTACACATAGGTTTGGCTTTCTTGCCATGATCTTGGTGACATTTGTCTTTGCAGTCCTCTTCTGTTACGCATGGTGTTTCCCATTTATCTGTGCAAGTGTTCTCGGTACGTTGATTCCTCGCGTTAACACCTGCATCATTTTATAAGAAGAAATAAGAATGAAAATCAGAAACATGTATGGAAATGTTAGGTATGTAATACAAGTCATTGAAAGTCCACCCATTCTGTACTCTTGTTTTACCTGCAAAGAAAATCAAAAGGACCAAGAAAAGGCATAAAATGGGTGTGTTCTTCTTAGCCATCCTATCTTTTCCACCCAAACAAAATCAACTTCTCTTTTTGTTGTTTTTTATGGGTAGTTGCTCTTGTTATGCGACTTGAATTCTACAGAATTCATATATATAGTAGACCCGGAGATACATCCCCATAAACAATGCACATTTAAAACAAAATCGTGGAGAAGTATTTGAAATTGAATAGTTATAATTGGTGAATGAAATATTGAACGATATTTCGTATCTTTAGCTTAAAGAACAATTAATGTGTCATATGAAGCAGTGACGCACTGACGCGCATCCAGCTTGAGGCATGGGTGTGCAGTTGCTCATCCGGCACAACCGGCTCCTAAGCTTAATATTATGATAAATTTAGGCTCCCACGCGGCTAAGCTAATTTATCCATCCATTCTGGCTTAGTCTAGAGTGGGAAAAAAAATGGGAAAATTGGGGATATGCCCCAAAATCGACTGTCATCTTGGGGATATGTCACAGGATTCCAGTTTCTGGGAATATGTCCCAGCCGTCCAAAATCCCATCCAAAACCGTTAAGTAATCAACATTTACATACATTTGGGATTACAAATGCGATTTAAAATACTATATACTAACACCTTTACAAGATTCAGGAACATATTCAGACAGTAAAAACCCCGAAGAAATTAGAGAGAAAATTCAGACACATTTACGATAAATTGGCTATATATTTAACATAGAGAGAAATTAGAGAGAAAATTAGAGACACATTTAGAGAGAAATTAGAGAGAAAATACTATAGAGAGAAAATTCAGACAAATACTAATTAACCCATTTAAGGGTTAATTAGTATTTGGGTCGTAAGTTTTGGTATGTCTTTGAGTTTGGGTCGTAAGTTTGTCCGTTTTTGAGTTTGGGTCGTTGACCCCGTTAGTCAACGACGTCACTAGTCAAACTGTTAGTCAAAGTTAACTTAGGTTAGCCAATGTATTTACCAGGTTGTCGAGGCTCTCCAGGACCTCGTTAGAAGTAGGAATTAAGAGTTTGACCCCATCTTAGAAAGACGAAATAACCACCTTCCAAACGCACTTTAAAAATCTAGATTCAGAGTTCAAATGGTCAATAAAAGTATGCGCAAACTAGGTCACAAAACTGCGTAGCTACAGATTTCAGCTCAGGCCAGCTAGTTTCCGGGGAACAGATCTCCTAAACGATAAATCCGATTGCTAAGACATTTTAACTCATTAAATACAAGACATAGAGGAACGTTTTTCGTTAAGAAAGTGTCGCCTAAATCCCTACCTGTTGGTGCCAGTTTCGCAGACAACAAGGGAAAGAAACCGTGGGCGTAAAAAACTCTGGAATCTGGATTTTCTCGCCACGTCTTTTCTCGCCCCTTGTTGTCTCATGAAACTCGGCACCAATAGGTAGGGATTTAGGCGACACTTAACGAAAACGTTTCTCTATGTCTTGTATTTAATGAGTTAAAAGGGATTAGCAATCGGATTTATCGTTTAGGAGATATGTTCCCCGGAAACTAGCTGGCCTGAGCTGAAATCTGTAGCTGCGCAGTTTTGTGACCTAATTTGCGCATACTTTTGATTGACCATTTGAACTCGGAATCTGTATTTTTAAAGTGAATTTGGAAGGTGGTTATTTCGGCTTTCTAAGATGGGGTCAAACTCTTAATTCCGACTTCTAACGAAGTCTAGAGAGCCTCGACAAACTAGGTAAATACATTGGCTAACTGAAGTTAACTTTGACTAACAGTTTGACTAGTGACGTCGTTGACTAACGGGGTCAACGACCCAAACTCAAAAACGGACAAACTTACGACCCAAACTCAAAGACATACCAAAACTTACGACCCAAATACTAATTAACCCATTTAACAAACTCATCTGTCATTGATATTTCAACCAAACTCTGGTTTAACTCGTCCATAGCTCCAATAGATATTTTAACTCAAGCATTTGAAATAACAAGAATGGAGAAAAAAAACTAAACATACTTCCACTCAAGACTTGGTGCAACCACCAACAAAAATAGAAGAAGAAAATAGAAGGCACTCGTCCAATCCATTTTAGACACTACTTATCATAATACTACTCGTCCAATCCATTTTAGAAGAAGAATGGAGTATTTGCTTATAATATATACTTGCACTCGCACAGATTAGGAAGTCGTTTCGCCGAACGATCAACGCATCTAGGTTTGGCTTTCATGCCACGATCACGGAAACATTTCTCTTGACAATCCTTTTCTGTTGCACATCCCATTTCCCATTTTTCTTTGCAAGTGACACCTTTATTTTTAATCTTCACTGCAGTGCTGCCTGCATATCCATAAGAAACAAAATAATAAGAACATGTATAGAAAATGTACCTCAATTGTACATGCGGTTAAGTCGATGAAAGTTAGATTTACCACTAATTTTTCTACTGTGGTGCGATTTTTCTAACAGATACTGGCACTGGCACAAATCAGGAAGTGGGAAACGGACACCACAACTGGGTTGGGCTGAACTGCCATGATCGCGGGTGCATTTCTCTCGGCAATCATCTTCTGTTACGCATGATGTTTCCCATCTTTCTATGCAAGCATCCAATTTATCTGGATTAACCAAGGCTTTGCCACCTGCATAAAAAATATGTAATCATAAATAAATAAAAGGTAAACAGTAAAAATTACTTTTACAGAACTTAACATAACAATAATTTATATCTAGAGAAAAATATATACAAGAGATTCATGCACCGGAGGTAGAATACAATCAATCAAAAATAGTAAAATTGACATGAACCCAAATCGTTTATACCTTGGATGGAAGCCAAAAGAACCAAGAAAACGCTTAAGATGATGAGAGCGCCCTCCTTAGCCATTCTTCTCCGTTCCACCGAAACAAATAACTTCTCTTGTGTTCTTTGGAATCTGACTGACTTATATTTTGTATATATATATGTACAGAAATCTCAATACAAAAATAGCTTAGTAACTACACAAAAATAGTGTTATGTGTATGGCATTTTTCAAAAATTTATTGGAAGAGAACTTATTTGGAAATATTGATATACTGTATTAATATACTCTAAAGAGCATTTTATGGAAGAAAAAAAGGAGGTGCATATGGAGAGGGGTCAGGTGATGCAGTGAATTTGTATAGGCTAGAATTTTCCGATTGTAAATACTTAGCTTTAGGTTTGCTCGAGACCTCGAGTTGTTTTTGGTATGTTTGTTTTGGGCCTTTGGGCTTGCTTTTGTTAGAACTTCTTAGTGTGGTTCTTATTTTTTATAAATTAAAAAAAAAAAAAATGATTTCAGATATCCACTTTAAATGATTTTTCAATACTGCAAATTTGAGAGTCAATGAACAAGTTGCAAACTGAAAAAGTATGTTATTGTTCATTCACTTGGTCAGGTAGATGAAGAAGGTCAACTTACAAATCATTTAAGAAAAAGTTAGTAGAATCGATGGAAACTAACAATAGAGTTGAAGAAAATCTACTACTAACAAGATCATCATCATCATCTTATGATGAGAGTGATACTAATAACATTGAAAGTAATCAAAATCTGAGTAAAAGATTTTGGGTTGAATCACTGAAAGTATGGAAAATTGCATTTCCTACTACGGTTGCTAGAGTTACATCATTTGGTATTCTTGTTGTCACACAATCATTCATGGGTTATATTGGTGATATTGAACTTGCTGCTTATTCTTTGATGCAAATCTTCCTGCTTCGTTTTGCAAATGGAATCCTGGTAAGTTGCTAGTCTTTCATTTCTGTCCTCTTATATTTCATATCTATTTGCTTTTCTAATTCCTACATACATCTTTACAATTTCGATGTCTTTGGCATGTAGTTAGGAATGGCAAGCGCTCTTGGGACTTTTTGTGGTCAAGCATATGGAGCAAAACAATACCAAATGATGGGAATTTATTTGCAGAGGTCTTGGATAATTGTTCTGATCACTGCAATGCTTATAACTCCCATTTTCATCTTTTCGACTTCAATTTTTAGGTTACTTGGTGAAGGACAAGAGTTATCTATAGTGGCAGGGAATCTTTCGTTATGGTGCATTCCGGTTCTCTATTACTTTGTTTTTGACTACACTTTGCAAAGATATCTCCAAGCCCAACTCAAGAACATGATAGTGGGATGGTTGTCTGCAGCCGCATTTGTTTTACATATAATCTTGTCATGGGTATTTGTGATCAGATTGAATTTGGGAGTACCTGGTGCAATGGGAGCTATGATTATTTCAACGTGGTCAACGGTAATCGGGTTATTCATTTATGTTTGCGGTGGTTGGTGCCCTGATACATGGACAGGTTTATCTGTAAGCGCATTCTCTGAACTTCTTCCGGTTGTAGGGCTTTCACTCTCATCTGGTGTGATGCTCTGGTAGATGCTTTCTCATTCCTTGTTGGTTTATTAGTGTTGCTTAGCTACTACTTGGCAGTGCACATTCTCACCATGTGCTTTTTGATTATAGTGTAGAGTTATGGTACAATGCGGTTCTTGTCTTGATGGCAGGATACCTTAGACATGCAGAGATCTCCATTTCTGCCTTCTCCATTTGGTACAGTTTCTATGTCATATCTCAACGACTATAGTGCTAGTTCTATCATTCTATTCGTTACTAACGGGGTTTTATACTGAAAATTTTCACAGCCTCAATATTTTGGGTTGGCAGTTTATGATAATCCTTGGTCCTGCAACAGCAGCATGGTATGTCGAGTTTAATGGTTTTTATTTGTATTTTTCTTTCAAGACATGTATGATTTTGAGTTATCGCTGATATTTCATACAGTGTACGAGTGTCAAACGAACTTGGAGCAGGGAATGTGAAAGCAGCACAATTCTCCGTTAAAGTCATCATGACCATTTCCGTATCACTTGGAGTGGTCTTTTGGATTTTGACTTTGATTTTTGGCAACTCCATCTCGTATTTGTTTTCGAGCAGCAATGAGGTTGCGAAAGCAGTCTCAATTCTCTCGGTTCTTCTATCTTTCTCAGTCTTACTCAGCAGCATCTATCCAGTACTTACAGGCAAGAACTCAGTTAGAGATCTGAAACGTAGATCTTGTCTTGTTAGCTTTTGATTTGCTTTTACTAATTTATGTACATTTTCTCTCTAAACCTGTTGGCAGGGGTGGCAATTGGTGCTGGTTGGCAAACACTGGTGGCTTATGTGAACATCACTTGCTACTATCTTATTGGGATTCCTATTGGACTTCTGCTTGCATATGTCTTCCATTTCCTAGCTCAGGTAGGACACGACACCTCTCTAATTGGGAAGGATTTTCGCGCTCTAACTTGGTTTTATTTTACCAGGGAATATGGATTGGAATGATATGTGGGGTTGCGATGCAAACACTTGCTCTTATTTACTTCACCTGGAAAAGTGATTGGGGTGCTCAGGTAATGTTGCAAGCATGATCAGCAAAATGCTTTACGTACTATACTGTTTAATTTTATGACATGGCTTTCTTGGTTGAGTTCTAAATTTGAAATATCTCTCAGGTGGAAGCTGCATCTGCTCGTCTGAAGACGTTCTCGAGGGAACCTGAAGAATCCTATGAAAACATAAATCCCGCCTGAATGGTCCTCTATATCAAGGATAGAATGTGTTTGACACATGATGAAGAGTACTTCTATGTTTTATATACAAGGAATTCCTTGTTTAGTCATTATTCGAATAGTTAAAAGATATTGTCCATAGAAACTAATGATTGCTTCTAATTAGAAATTTAAAGAAAATTTCTCCTATTTCCGTTCTTAAAAAGCTGGAAAGAATCACGAGGGACTTTTTATGGAATGACAATAAAGGAGGTAAAAAGCTTCATTTGGTGAAGTGAAGTGATTTATGTAGAAGAAGGAAATGTAGGGGTCTGGGCGTTAGAAATTTAAAGAAAATGAACAGCATTGCTTTCAAAATGGTCCTGGAGATTTGCTATGAGGTGGTGCTTTATGGAGACGGATATTTTCAGAAAAATACGGTACTGCTGAGGTAAATCCAAAAAATGTGCATACGGCGGATTTGTACGGAGAGCTATGATGAAATATTCATCTATTTTTATCAAGCATGTGAAATTCAGAGTGAACAAGGGATCTAGGTGCAGGTTTTGGGAGGACAACTGGATTTACGATTCTCCTATATCAAAGAGTGCTACCCTAACCTCCATGCTGTCTCAAGAGC
Source organism: Papaver bracteatum (assembly GCA_023529315.1). NCBI lineage: Eukaryota > Viridiplantae > Streptophyta > Magnoliopsida > Ranunculales > Papaveraceae > Papaver > Papaver bracteatum. The sequence continues at coordinate 53,201 of JAJJWX010002077.1, forward strand.
ACAGAATGTTACTGTCACAGAAATTGGTGTTACAAATAGGGATACAGTCATCTGAAATTTAAATGTGCCAAGAAGATTGAATACTCCGGCTAATGCAGAAAGGGATGTAATGCTCATGTCTAACTTGGCTTGTTTTAGTTTCAACTATGATATAGATGACCACTTCTATTCATTCTTTTTCTGTGAAATCTGTTTATGATGCTTTAAACAGTGGTGATAACTCATTTAACTGGTCCAATTTTTCTGTCCATCTCGAAACAAAAGTATACACTATCCACGGTAAATTGTTTTTTTTCTTTTGGCTTATTGCATACGGCAGTTTTCCTACTAGAGACCTCCTTATTGGGCTTTTTTCTTTGTGCATGTTTCTTTCTATCCATCTATGATATTTGGTTGAAAGAACCATCCTGCATAGAAGTAATAAGAAAGTCATGGATTATGGAAACTTTAGGGAAAAATCTAAACACTTGGAAAATTAATGTTTTTGGGAAACCTAATTAGAAAATCAAAATTCTGATCAAGACTATTGCAAACTTATCAGTAAAACCCTATGTGGAAAGCACCATTAGCTTAATAAACAAAAAAAACTAAGAACTAGAGGGATTGTATGACACACAGGAGGCCATTGCTAAGCAACAGTCTAAAAACAACACCATAGCTCTAGGAGAAAGAAACACAATGTTCTTTCATGTAACCACTTTGAAAAGAAGAAAACGCAATCATATTGAATGCATACAAGATAAGAATGATAAGGTGGTAACAACTAGAGATGAGAAAGAAGAAACTCCGACTTCTTACTTCAAAGACTTTTTCACTGAAACAAATGCAAATCCTGATTCACAAATTTTCGAACACATAAAATCGTGCATCTCAGTGAGGAAAATACAGCTCTCACTGAAATTCCAACTAGGGAGGAAATTTGGCAAGTAGTAAAAAAATTAAAATCGAATAAAGCATCGGGACCAGATGGCTTCCCGGTAAGCTTTTTTAAACATAATTGGGATACTGTTGGAACACAATTAGTGGAGACAGTTCAAGACTTCTTCAAAAATAAACTTTTGCATAAAAAATTAAACAAAACATTTCTATTTCTAATACCTAAAATAAAAAAAACCAAAATCTCCTGAAGATTTCAGACCGATTGGTCTATGCAACGCTCCTTATAAAGTTATAGCAAAACTTATGGAAAATAGATTCAAAAAAAACCTTAGAAAATATAATTTTGCCACTTCAATCAGCCTTTCTTTCGTCAAGACAAATTTCTGACAATATAATAGTCGCTCATGAGATGGTTCACTCAATGAAGAAAAGTAGGAAAAAAATAGGCAACATGGGATTAAAAGTTGACATGTCGAAAGCTTTCGTCATGGTTAACTGGAAATTCCTAATAAATACAATGAAAGCTTTCGGTTTTTCGGAGGAGTGGTGTCAAATGATATTGTAGTGTATATCTCTCCCTCAATTGCCGTCCTTCTTAATGGAAATCCTTGCCAGGATTTTACACCCTATAGAGGGATTAGGAAGGGAGACCCACCGTCTCCTTACCTATTCATACTTTGTATGAAGGTATTTTCTCGTCTTCTTTGTCACTTGCAAACTTCAAAAGTAGTTCAGGGAATCAAGTTAACTCCTAAATCAACACCTATATCACACTTATTCTTTGCAGATGATTTGCTTTTATTTACTAAGGCTGATCTAGTAAGTTGCAAAAACCTACTAGATGTTATTAATCTTTTCAGTTCTGCATCTGGACAAGTTATAAACTTCTCTAAATCAGGATTGTTCTTAAGTAAAATAGTCCATAAAAGGCATCAAGGAATTATCTGCAGAATGTTAAAAATTGAAAGAATAAATATAAAAGATACTCACCTAGGGGTTCCCTTATTCATTGATAGATCAAAGTTGAAAACTTTTGATGGAATCATAGAAAAAATAGAACAAAGTATTAAAATCTGGTTGGGCAAAATCTTATCCCAACCTAGCAAAATGGTACTGAATAAATCAATCATATCTAGTATGCTAATCTTCTATATGAGCTATTTTGTTTTGCCAAATAAGATAACAAAAAGAATCAACGACATTCAGCATGATTTCTGGTGGGGAAAACACACTAACTCAAAAGGAATTTACATCAAATCTTTTGACTTATTGTGTAAACCCATAACACAGGGGGAGCTAACAAAATGAATCAAGCAATGATAAGTAAAATAGCATGGAGATTAGTCAGCATACCAGATGATCTGTGGGCTTAATTTCTCAAAGGAAAATACTTCAAGAAATCAGGTGCTCTCTTATTTCAGAAGAAATCAAACTCTTCATGGATTTGGAACTGCATTCTCCAAGGAATAAAACACATAAAAATATATAGTATTTGGGAAGTGGAGGATGGAAAGTCTATTAACTCTTGGGAAGATAAATGGCTCCCAACAAGAGAAGACATTCTGTCTAAGACAATTCTCACAAGCAACTCCAACATTACACTTGTTTCAGAGTTAATTGACTCTGAAACAAAAAAGTGGAATATCACCTTACTAAATTCAGTATTTGAAGAAAATTTAGTGAAATAAATAGCAAGCATCAGGCTATATACAACAACAAATGGTTTTCTAAAAAGAGTCAAAATCATATGGACACTAACGAGAAATGGTGATTTTACTGTCAAATCACTATATGTAAAACTGCAAAATCCAGCTTCAGAAACTTCTGTTCAAACAAAAAAGTTTTGGAGGGGTCTGTGGAGCATGGACACATCTCAAAGAATAAATCTATTCATATGGATATGTCTACAAGATGCATTACCAACAAGACAAAAACTAGAAATTGATGAAAACTGTGTCTTCTGCCAACAACATGAGGAGTCAACTTTCCATTTATTCTTTAATTATGACTATGAAAAATAAATATGGAATTTACAACCATTTCCAGTACAGGGAGTATTCTCTAACACTAACTACAATAATATCTCCTTCCTTGATGTTTACAATGCTTAGACTGCTGGAGAAATAAATTCCATCTCCATGACACTAGCAGCAACTAAGTGCTGGTTCATATGGAAAGAACGATGCCTTAGGGTGTTTGGAAACAAAAAAAGGTCACCAACACATCTAGGTCAAGCATTATCAAAACATTATTAATACTGGAATCCAGGGACACAAAACACAACAGATACTCTGAATAGCCAAACACATATTACTAATGATATCTGGCACTTCCCTAAACATAATAATCTTAAAATAAACTGTGACGCTTTTTGGATATCTTCTAAAACTGATGCAGGTATTGGTTTTATCTTACGTACTGGACAGGTACATATGGAAGAACAGGAATGGAAATATGCAGAACATCATCAGCTGAAGAAGCAGAAGCTCTAGCTCTGTTAAGGACAACATAATGGGCCATTACTAAAGAACTGCAGAACTTGGTCATTGAAGGAGACAACAAAGCAACTAATAACTATCTACTAGAAAAGGAAAATTCCATTACTTGGCAAACTAAGGCAATACTAGATGAGGTGAAAAAGCTGGCAACACAACTGGTATTTTTTGGAGGATTTCAGCTTGTCACCAGAAAGGGAAACAAAGTAGCAGATCTTCTGGCAAAAAAAGGGAGAAAAGAAGCTTCTACTGATTTCAGTTTTTATGATACACCTAGTTTTTTAATTCCTGCTATAGCTTATGACACTATCAAAGATTTTGAATTCTGTAATGAAAACTCTATATCTTTCTCTTTGGATGCTTATCACAAAGATTCAGTTATTGGAAGGATGGCTCAAACTGAGCTTGTTCCTGAAGAATCTGAATCTACAGATTAGTATTCCATGCTACAATCTATCCTTTATCTTCAAAATAAAAAATCTAGTGCTCATGTGTTTCTCCACTGCTCTTTGCTGAAGATATTTGGATTGCGTTTCAAGAAAAGTGGGGATGGTATTTTTCTATTCCCTTGGACATTCCTACTGCCATTCAAGTATGGCATTTGATTCATAAAAACAAGGCCTATAACTGATGTGTGAATTTGATACCAGATATTGTTATATTGAATGTCTGGAAAGAGAGGAATGCTAGAATATTCACCGATAAGTCTTTCAACTCGATGGGGATTGTGAAGCAAGGTACTTATCTGCTTTATTATTGGTCTTTAGGTATAAAGGATTTTGGAAAAAACTGATTGTAAATCCGTCTTTAGGTATTAAAGATTTTGGCATTGTAAATTCCCGGATGTTACGAAGGATTAGTACACAACCTATTTGATCCTCCTTAAATAGATGGCAGTTTGTTACCTCTATTGTCTTGGAAACTTCTTTTGTTTTGTTTGGTACAATATAAATCTTTTATACACTCTCTTTCTTGATCAATAGATTATCTTCTTTGCGGATCAAAAAATAAACAAGAAAATGCCATTAATATAATGCAACTTGGAAGAAGGAAAGATATGGCACTTAGAGAAGATATTTATAGATATAATGTACATTAACAACAAAGTCATAATATTTGGGAATACATCCGATCGGTAACGGGTCTAGCTTGGCCATAAATAAAAGGGTCAAAGGGGTCTCCAAGAGGATCAAGACAACCATTCACTTCAAGTCACCTGGCGATGATACTAGTGACTTGAGTTTGAACTATTCAACACCAATTGTTCATCAATAAAAAAATATCATTCTCAGTTTTACTCTTACTCATTTTCGTTTCGGTATGATCGAAGTTGGTATCAGTGAATATGCCAAATCCCATAGGTAAACTAATGTCCGGATCATACTTGCGTATCTACATGTCCAGACAAACATGATCAAAACTAAATTTGAAAACGCAACTCCGAGATAACTAAAACTGAATTAAGATCAAGATTAGATTCTTACAAACAAAGATCGCGATACTCCAATTTCCCAAGTCAATTGTTGGATTTGGCTTAGCTGTCTAGATCGCAAGTTTAAGCTACACAATCACCCTGACGTGTAACAATCTGCCATTAAAGGCACTTCTTATAAGTTAATCTGCAGCGGTAATTAATAACAAATGATGAACTAACACTAATTAACTCAAATTGTTGTCTTAATTAGGTAGTTATAACTCAAACTATTGTCCTAATCAACTCAACTTAGGGGCTCATAAAAATGATACTAACAATTGCTAAGCATATATGTTAATCTAATGTAGATTAATTTAATGACCATATCATATTTAATCTCAATCAAGTTGACTGTCATAATATAAAATAATTCTAATAACAATCATGATATATATGGAATTTAGTTCCATTATTTTGGGGGGAAAGAAAAAGAAAGACATGTTTAGTGTTTATTTTGTCTCCCTGTCAAAACAGCAATAATAATGGTGGGTTGTCTTCACTTGGTTTGGTCCCATTTCTTCAGTTTTCATTCACACGTATTCTTAAATATCATAAAAAAGAATTATATATATTTTGAGTTGGTTGTTAATTTATCGAGCTTATCATCTGTTATTCTTTTTATCATTAGCTCAAATTATACGATTTGTTCCCTCTGTTTAGTATTTCTATCCAATAATTTCATTAAAGTAGGGAAAAGAAGCAGCTTAAGGTGATAAGGTTTCGTCACAGGTATCTATCTACATGTATTTTATGAAGTCTTTTCACGAATGTTGTCCGTGACTTAAAATAGTAGCTGCCACTCATCCAACTTTGTCAAATGCATCAGATTTGCATTCTTTTTCTTCTTAAGTTTTCTTTATGTCGTTGCAAGAGGGAGAGCAAGATAAGATTATGAGATTGGTCGAAACCAATTCAATATCTAAGGTTGATTGTAATTACTTATGCCAAATGGATTAAAATAATCTTAATGTAGTAGTTTTTTTTTTCTTCTTTCTATCTATCCTAGTCATAAAAACAAATTCATTACGGAAAGAAAAAGATTACGTAGGGATATCCTTCTCGAAAACATAGAGGATGGAATTTGTTGGATTTTCATACCACACTTGGTTCGTTTCATACTTGTTAGAGCATCTCTAATATAAAGGGTGAAGATAATCCTAGGTGGAGGTCTTATTAATACCTTTTTGTTGTGAGTCATTTCTACGTGCCTAAAAAAATTAAAGTTATACTTCCTACCTAAAATTTCATCTCCAATACCAAAGTATTGTTACCCTAGAATTTAGAGAAAAATTAATTTTGGAATAAAGAATTAATGATGTGTCAAAAGACCTTGGGTCATGGAGAAGGTAAAAATATGACATTCTCATTTACCCCTTCCTATGAGATGGCAGCCATGTCATGCTTGTTTCTTTATCTTTTGTTTTTTTAATAGAAAATTTAGAACACATTGTCTTCCTCTAAAGAGGATTTTAATCAAATAGGAAAATCTTAATCAGCTAACAATCTAACTAAACTGCTTGAAGGGTTATAAACTTCCTTGGCTAGAAGAGTAGCCGTATTATTTGCTTCTCTTGGAACATAGCTACATTTCCAAGAGTTAAAAGAAGAACTAAAGTATCACTAAGCTTCTATCTTTATCTTTATTTTGATATTGGTGATAAAGTCTTGGTTAGAAAAATACTAAATCCTAAGTATCATGTCTTTTTATGACCTTCACCCTTGGCATTGGAGATTATGATCTTGCCTGTTAGAGTTTACAAAATTTGAAGTCACAGCTTCAATGACAATTTTACAGTCTCCTCCTTCTATGTTGTTGTTATTCTAACCTTTACTTCATTCCATTCTATAACCTTGAACAATGCTAACCTTTTGTAACTTTCACCGTTGCCTCCATGCATCTTCCTGCCTCCATTCTATATCCAGATTTTGAGTTATACACAATATCAAAATTTAGTTCACACCGGTTTCGGGTGTTTTTTTTTCCCATTTTGGCATGATTTTGTTGACTTGAGACGTACACATACAGTTCGTAGCCAAGATAGAGATTTCGCATTTAGTGCAAAATGCAAATGATAATGTTGTTTCAAAGACTCTTAAGCATCTATATTTCCAGATTTGCCACATGACAACAATGGTTGAAAGGTTTCTTTTCTCATTCTTGAAAGAGATGATACTTTGACAATGATTCCAAGAATTTGTCCACCGTTACGAGGAGTTGAAATTCTGTTGTGAGTGCATAGCTTCTAAAAGAATAGCTAAAAATATGGCATCACTGTTGCATTAACATGTTTGAGATGTTAGCCAGAATTTTTGATCCTATTTGCTTATGTTAGAGCCAGTTGAATCTTGAATCAGAGCTCTGTACGTAGATTACACAATGTAGATACATTTCTTGTTAAGCTCCGACGAATGGTGTCTTTGAGATGCGCAACTCTTCATGCACTAGCAATTGATTTCAATTTCTCTACCGATATAACTTTAGAAGTTCAAAAAAAGAAAACCGGCTATTTTCCGACATATTTAAAACATAATGAGGGTGATTTCAGCATATCGTCTAGTTTTCCAGTTTCCACTGTTCAGTCCATGCAGATAATTCAGCCTCTTTTTCTTGTGTTTTTGATCGGTTAAGAATTTGGTACTACTAAGTTTCGGACTCGGGTCACTGATATCATCATTCAGTGATTTTACCAGTGTACTACAATGACACGGGCATAATTCAGTTCCTTTCACTATCATGGTTCTCTCTTTCTTAGCAGAATGACTAATAATGATAATCAAGATATCAGATATGTTCGATGTAATATTTCTGTAACTAACACAAATGCATTTGATTACGTGTAACCTTATCATCCACATGTAAAAATTCAGGTACTAGAGACATGCTCGGTGCAATACTTATGTATCAATCAATCTCAAAATATTGTCTATCAATTTAATGAGCCAACACATAGATAAAACTAAGACAAGATAATATAAGGAGAGTGGAAGGCATGAGATTTGTCTTAGGTGAAGCTAACAACGAAACAGACTCATATTAAAATTGGCATTAGCATTACCACCATATCACTTTTTTTGGAAGAATTAGAGGTTGATGGTGGGAACCAATTTATGTACTTTTGGTTGCCACTTTATAGAACAATATTGGACCCCCAATACTTCATCTCTCAAATGGGCCTCCGTTTCTTTCTTTATTATCACTTTATTATAATTGAAATGAAAGAAACAAAACAAGGAAAAAGCTCGGAAAAGTGATGAGATGATGATATTTAGAATCAGTAATAAACCAGACACGTTGAAGTGGGGACATAAGGAGTCAAATCAAGTAAAGTTGTAATGACCAACTCGCTAACCATTGAAATACCAAACTTTTCAATCAACTTATTATTACTTTTGATCGCTTTGCTTTCTGTTTTTGGCGATGACATGTAATGCGTGTTCTTGTCTGTTGGCTAGAGGAGAAACATCCAACTTGGATATCTAAGTTTTTTTTGAAAGATCAACGGATCATCATCACCCCACCGAAGATGGGATTAGTTTTTGTAACAATTACGTGAAAAGTTTGATTGGATTGGACGTAACAATATTGTCAGCAATGTCAAGATGTCGACGTGCATCATTGTTGATAAGGTTTCCTTCTTAACCAAAACAAAAATGATTAACCCACGCAAGAAGGAAGGCACTTAGAGTGAAGTTGGCCGTTAGTTCCGAAAACGGTCAATTCGAAGCCATGTCCGATGCCCGTAAAAAGATTTTTCAAAAGTGATATTTGTAAATTTTATACGAAACAAATATCAACTAACCGTCTTTATTTTTAAGTATATCTTTAAAATATTGGATATCTACTATTTTTAAAAACAGTAATTAAGTTTTAAAAAAAAAAACTTAAGTTTCACGTTCCCTTTTTTTACTGTAGCAATTTAGGGCGTTTTCAAATTTAGGATTCGGAAAATTCATTTCGTTTTTAAATCACCGACTGTAAACTACCAGCAGCAAACTCCCATTTCCACCACCATCATCTCGATGGGTTACAGTGGTTTGGGGGGTTTCGTTTTATTTTAGTTTTTATGTTTTCCATGTTGGTACTCTCATGGTGTGTTGATGGGTTAGTTTGTTCATACTCATTTTGGTTGATTGATTTTGTGCTTTTGAATTGTCATACACCTAGAAAACGCTTGTAATCGGGTGCTACTCTGTGTGTTTCGAACCAAAGAGTGGATAATTTATTTAAGCACTCAAACTGTTTGTCATTATGCTTCAATGATGAGTTGCAAGTAAAGGAATCATCGATGTCCGTTTAGAGATTTTCATGGTTGTCCAAATGGGGGACCGGGAGTAAAGGTTTTTCATGTTTGATTCCCCTTTGAAGAGACAACACCTCTGCAATAAAGAAAAGAAGACCGCACTCCAACATGCCATAAGAACTGATGTTGATGTCTTCATGAGTTTAGAGGAAACTCGAGAACCTTAAGACAATGGTTGTGCTTCGAATGTATGAGTATTCAGGCTTGGAGCAGAGCGTGCAAGCATGAAGGGAACACCGATATTAAGCCCGAGATATGTGCGAGTTCGGGTGAAGTAGTGAAATAATTTTTGGAGTGCCTAAGCCTCGTCTACGGGAGGATTTAGTGCGACTTGACAAATGACTTCGAATTGAATGAAGCAATTGTGGATGCAGTCTTTAGAGCCCCGGTATGTACGGTTAAGAGCATTCCAAGAGGTTGCAAAGGTTATCTTTTTCTCATGCCCGAAAGCGGCACTACATAAAGTCGCGTGAACCTAAAGCCGTTAAACATTGGGTCGCTTTTGCTTTGCTCCTCGATGCACTTTGAGAGTGTTCCGACCTAAGGGTAGAGCTGAATGCAGTGTCAGTAATCACAAGGCGACACAACAGACACAAATTCTTAGAGCTACGGCACTTTGGGGTGAACCTAGTGGGACTATAAATCTTGTTCGTGAGATTTTAAAAGCTGCAGAAGCGATTAGTGTTAGAGATGATTACACGAGAAAGACAACAAAGATGATGAGACGAGGGGGAAAGACAACGGGCTCGGTACCAATATCTCTACTTGTTTGCGCAAGGTGGCGGATGGGCACTTCACAACGGCTGTTAAAGCCATCAGTTCGTCCGGGGTGGCGCCATATAACGAGAACACAAGGAAAGCACTTGAGGATAAGCATCCGACGATGCCGCCTCTACGGAAACCAACCTGTACGTTGCAGGAGACACCGTTAGTGGCCGAAGAAGGTACCATTCTTAGTTGTATTAAATCTTTACCTAAGGGAACTTCGTGTGGAAGGGATGGCCTTCGGGCACAACATTTAGTGGATGCTTTCTGTGGGGAAGGCTCAACTGTGGCTGCTGATATGGTCACGGCCATAACTAGGGTTGTTAATCTTTGGCTTGGCGGGAGATGCCCTCTTAACCTAGCGGAGTTCATTGCATCGGCTCCCTAACACCCTCCTTAAACCGGATAAGAGCATTCGTCCCATTGCTGTTGGGACAATTTGGCGTCGACTGGTGTCCAAAGCGGCGATGAAAGGGGTTGGTAAGGACATGGCAGCGTATCTACATGATTTACAGTTTGGTGTAGGTGTTTCAGGTGGTGCTGAGGCAATCCTACATGCTGTGAATAGGTTTGTCAGTAAACATCATGTAGACGCTAGCCTCTCTATGCTAATGGTTGACTTTACCAATGCTTTTAACCTAGTTGACCGAACGGCTATGCTTTCGAGGTACGTAAGCTTTGTCCATCTATATCGCCTTGGGTAGAATAATTGTATGGTCAACAGTTGCACGGTTCTATGTGGGGGACTCCTTTATCTACTCATCCACATGAGTACAACAAGGTGACCCTTTAGGGCCTTTGTTATTTGCTCTGGTACTTCATCGACTTATAGCTAAGATAAATGATTTTGCATATTATCCCTACATGCCTGGTATCTTGATGATGGCACTGTTATTGGCGACACCGAAGAAGTGGCAAAAGCACTCACTATTATCAAAATGAAGGGCCTGCGCTGGGGCTTATACTGAATATTAAGAAAACTGAAATATTTTGGCCCTCTTGTGATGGACGAAGGATAAGTGATGGGATGTTTCCTATCGAAATCTCAAGACCAGATAAGGGAGTCAAACTATTAGGTGGTGCAGTTAGCCTCGACGATGGTTTTGTGAGGGGCCTTGCCATTAAGAGGGCTGAAAAAGAAGTGGATTTGATGCATATTTTATCCAAGCTCCATGATCCTCAAAGTGAATTGCTGCTTTTACGAACGTGTATGGGTATCTCCAAGCTGCTTTTTGGCCTTCGTATTTGTCACCCATACTATATTATGGAGGCGGTAGATATATTTGATAGAGGCTTGCGAGAAGTGGTGGAAGGCATCGTGGTGTGCGGGGGACCGTTCTTTGGAGAGCTACAGTGGAGACTATCTACTCTACCTATCAGATATGGAGGTCTTGGACTTTACACTGCTAGGGAGGCATCTGAGTATGTTTTTGTGGCTTCATGTGTGCAATCTTGGGGATTACAGGATCACATATTGAGGAGTAGTGGTGTGGACGGTATGGATGATAATTTTAATAAGGCTTTGGAAACGTTACAAGTGACTCTTCCTGATTTTGATCTTAACAACTTCACCAATAAAGACAACGCCCCCCCCCCTAAAGCACAAAGCATCCTGGCGAGTGCTCTTTTTGTAAAGTGGTTAAGGACATTGATAGAGTTTACATGCTAACGGAGAGACAGAAAGAGGTTTTTGGTTGTTTGCAAGCAAAGACATGCCCAAGATTTTCTTCGGCTATTCCGATTGAGGGGTCAAAGGGCAGAAGATGTCTCCTTTGGAGTACCGGTCTATCCTCAAATACGGGTTAATGATCCCGCTTTATCCCTCGACTCTCGCTGCCCGCTTGCATCACAGGTTGCTTGGATTCATATGGTGAAAATGCGAGTTCATTGTAAAGTAGACCCTGGTTATAAATATAGACATGATCATGTGAGGGATATTTTGTATGATGTCTTGTGGAGGTCCGGCATTTCGGCAAAGAAAGAAGCACTGTGCATTTCTGATAGACCCACTTGAAGGGAGATCGACACTAAGACCAGCTGATGTTCTTATTTTTGGATGGGCTAATGGGAAACACACATGTGTTGACCTCACAGGGTATCTCCTTTGGTAGGCATTGGACATGGCACCTTTACAGTCGGGCGAGCAGCGCTAAAGGCTGCCTCAGGTAAGATATCGAAGCATGAGAAAGCATGTGTTGACAATGGGCATGCTTTCGTCCCCTTTGCTTTTGATACTTTTGGCTATTTGGCTCCAGAAGCAGTTGGACTACTCAAGAGGGTCCAGAAAGTCATGCGCAGCAATGTAATGACCCCTGGCTCACGAGATTTTATTTTTAATATGATAGGTTTTTCTATTCAAAAAGGGCTAGCGGCACAGCTTGTCGCTCGCTTGCCTAGTATGTAATTTTTAACTTTGTAATTAGTCCAATTGATTTATCTTTTTATTAAAAACTCTTCCTCTTCTTTTCCTTTTCTCTCTCCAAAAGAAGAAAAAAAACCCAAGCTTTCATCAATATCTTGCTCAGATTTGGTCCTTTTGGACCAGATCTGAGCAAAATTTCATTTATTTTTTTAAGTTTAGTAATTATTTAATCAAATAAAACATGTTTTCTATTGTTTTGATGTCTTTCAGCATATTTCTTCGCCATTTGGGGCGATTTTTCTTCGTCATTTTGGACGATTGTGTCTTCGCTTTGCGGGCGATTTTTTCAAATCTTCATGGCTGGATCGTGGCTTGCTATTCTCGGTTCAAAAACATCAATCATTCAACACGGTATCGCTTTGAATCTATTTTCATCATAAGAGATATAGGGAATCCAGGTTCGTTTGGGTATACAAGATTAAGGGAAAAATACTCCTTTCTCTCAGGAGCATCTCTTATCAAAGAAGAATAACATCAGATTAAATGGTCGGGATTGATTCCAGATAACACCATCATTTTTCCCTACTACATAAACAAAATTTGGGTATCTTTACGGTTTATCGCTCTTTCTCTTAACGATATACTTGTAATTGGTATCTTTAATTGTATTAGGGGTTTAATCATCTTGTATTTTGATGTTTTTGTTATTCTTGTAAGCGATCATGTAATCAGTATTTTGATTTGAATGAATTGAAATATGTTGATTGACAAAAAAAAATAAAAAAAAAAATAACGTGCATGCATATTTTAATACAATTATATGCACACCCTTATATGGACATTCCAGTGAAAAAAAATTATTGAATGAAAAATATCGGTTCAGTTCGACCAAAAATAAATAAATATCGGTTCAGACAAGTACACGCACACTCTAATGTAAATAACCCGTTAAATGAAAACTCTGTTGGGTGAATATGGTAACTAAGAGCAACTGCAGTGGTGCAAGTATAACTAAAGATCAAAGACAAAAAAAAAGACCAAATTTGAGTTTAGTCCGTAGTGTGACGCTATGGTAGAAGACTAAATTTGGTGGAGCGTACATTATACGTTCGCCCGATGGGGCCGAGATAATAAAGAAAAACAAATGGGTCGGAGGTATAAACCGCGCCCCACACTAAAGGAAAAAAAGAAAAAAATGGGGCGGATGTATAGTTAACGCCTGGTGTGGGGCGTTAATTTTATGTGCGCCTGGTGTGGGGCGTTAACTATACGTTCGCCTGGTGTGGGGCGTTAACTATACGTTCGCTCAACTATATTTGGTTTTGGTCTTGGTCCCAGACCAAATATAGTCTGGGATTTGGTCTTGATCCGAATTTTAATCGATAATTTGTCCCGATGTGTCTCGTTTTTTGACCAAATATTTGGTTATTCTCGCCCACTGTGGTTGCTCTAAGAGCATCCACAGCCGACGACCAAAACTATAATTTTGGTCGAGAAATCAATCACAACGGGCGTGACTAAAACTATAAATCTCGACCAAAACCAAATTCTGGAGTAAATTTGGTCTCAAACCTCGACCAAAACTATATTTGGTCGAGCGAACGTTAAAAATGCGTTTCACTACATGCGAAGATTTAGAGTTGGTTTGGAGTGGGACGAAGATATAAAGTTCGCCTCACACACAGACGAAGGTATAAAGTTGGTTTGAATGGGGCGGGTTTAAAATGTTGGTTTCACCAGGCGTTAATATAAAGTTCGCTTGGCTTTCAAACCAATTTTATAAGTTGGTTTCAATGGGGCGAGTTTAAAGAGTTCTCCCCATCAAGCTTTTTGGCTTCAACCGAAGCTTTAATCTTGGTTTGAAAGACCATGCGAAGTTAGAGAGTTCGTTTCAAATGAAACGAAGGTATAAAACTCGTCCGTTGTCGGGCGAAGTTATAATGTGCGTCCCATTCGGGCGTACCTGTAATCTTCGCCTGTGCGTGAGGCGTAGATTATACATTCGTTCCATTTCGGGCGAAGGTAATAACTGCGTTTGACTATAATTTGGTCGTACCCGTTGCGTTTAAAACCTACCATAAACTAAAAAAAAAACCAAATTTTTTAGTTTATACTCTTTGGTTTTAGTCGTATGGCTGTGGATGCTCTAAGAGCAACCACAGTCATGGACCAAAACTAAAAATTTGGTCCAAACAGCAGGCACTACGGGGCGGACTAAAGACCAAATACTAGACTAAAACTAAAAAACGGAGTATATTTGGTCTTTAGTCTGATCGATGGTCGGGCGGAATTTAGGCTTGCGCCTGGTGGGGCGTAACTCACAGTTACGCCCGTATTTAAAAAAAAAGAAGAAAAAAAAAGGGGCGTAACTCAAAATTACGCCCCATAACATAACTAAACAACTAAAAAAAAGGGGGCGTAACTTTGAGTTACGCCCCATAGCATATTAAAAAAAAGAAGAAGATTGGGGCGTAGTTTTAAACTACGCCTGATGGGGCGAAGGAGTGGGATTGCGCCCCACCAAATTTTTACTCCTCCACCGTAGCGCTGCACCACGGACTAAACCAAATTTTTGATCCTTTTTTTGGTCTTTGGTCTTTGGTTTTGGTCGCGTGATTGCAGTTGGTCTAAGGGACTAAGACATGCCACGTCCGCGAAGAATGCAAAATGCAGTACGCCAGAGGTGTGCACCGTTTGTATGCATTAGCATGATAAATGAAAACAACCATGGCCGCTAGCTCACGTTGTCCTATTTCTGATTGCTGAGTTATGAGGTGTCCTCGAATATGGTTGTCTGTACAGGGCGCTGTACACAAGGACAGAGTGCATCATCATTCTAGAACAATATATATCAAGCGAACCTAAAGTGATGATCATGGAGCCATAATAGACCCATCAGATAAACACGCGTGTTATGCAAGAGGTCGCAGAAATCTTATTGCTTCTAGGACCATGCGTACAGGCTCGGATTTGGATGACCCGACCGTTAGATTTTGCAAAACATAACGAATATATTTTACATATCTCTTGTGTAGATATTTTCCAGATGGTTGGAACATATGAACGAGAACTGAAATTAGATAGATATGCTTGAGTTTGTTTTGTTTGTTTTTAAAAAAAATTAGATGGTTGTTGGAGAATATCTAATAATATGCACATGTTGCTAATTAACAAAAAATTCAAAGTCTCTGTACTTCAATTTACAGTTGTGTTTGGGACAAATCTAGTTAAGAGAAAATGATTGAAAGGAAAGAGAACCACTTGCTCGTATAATCATATATTTGGGATTATTCACATTTTCTCCGAAATCCATAAAACCACCATTAGATTAATTTTCTCATTGCTAATCATTTCTTTTATTTTCATTATTCATGTATCATAGTGATATTAGAACAGAAATGACCCCAATTACCCGCCAATCACGGCGTAGTATGTTTTCAACCGCTTATACTGTCACTAAATCACCGCGGTTGAGCTTTTTTGGTTCAAAGATGACTATGGGGTACACAAACTTGCACTAATTATTACTCCTTCCGTCCTAGTTTACTTGCCAAAATTGATTTTTGCACATAGATTAAGAAATGTAGAGGGTGGATTTTTTTCCAAAATTACCCCAAGCTAGCATTTAAGATACATAGTTTTTACATGTCTAGTTTTCTGGTCTTTACTTGAAGAACTCAAAAAAAATAAAAATAAAGGATATATAGAGAGATGAGAATTTAAAGTTATGTATAGGAAATAGATTTACACAATTCTCAATAATATGACATGAATCCAACAGAGGGGTAAATTAGGATAAAAAGTGGAAAAATATGAAACTTTGCAAGTAATTTAAGACAAAAAAAAATCTCTAATTTTAGCAAGTAAACTAGGACGGAGGGAGTAGTATTTTTTTGAAGCACTTTCCAAGACTAATGTGTGGAAAAAAAGCATAACAGTTTGCCGCTGTATTAAGCAAAATTGGAAAACCAAAAGCCTTAAACCCATAACTCCCACGGAATTGTATCCATATACCACCCGGAAAATTATACCAAGAATGTTACACAGTATCCCATAATTTAAAAATCCAGCATGAACCATTGATACATCAAAATCAACCACAGTAATTTTTACCGACTTCGTGTCGTTAAAAAAGAGTTGTGCGATCAAAAGCAACCAAAGGTTTTTGTTTCACCAAAGTAGGAAAAAGTAACAAAATTTTACCCTCCTCCGTCTCAACTGATAATATCCTCTTACCGCTTATGACACTTGTAAAAACTAGTTAAAACACTGTACAACAAGTGGTACGTGCATCTGATAAAGCCTGAAACTCTTTTATTTTTACCTGTACAAGATGTACACGAGTGAACTGAACTGTTACCTCACGTGTCAAGTCAACCAAAAGTCACACTCTACTCAAATCTAAAACTTTTACCCCTAGTAGTTAAATTAAATAAATAAATAAACAGAACTAGTTTAGTTTAAACGACCGTACAACCTATTAAAATAAATCTTAAAATAAATAAATAAATGGTGCCCCTAGTGAAGTTTTCACTCCTAAAAATGGTATTCGTCAAAGAGATCCTTTATCTCCTTACATCTTCATTTTATGTCTTGAAGCTTTGTCGAGACTTATTCAACATGGTATTGACTCCAAATTTTTGCAGGGTTTTACTATTGCTTGGGGAGCTCCTATGATCACTCATTCTCTGTATTCTGACGACAGCATCATTTTTGTCAAAGCCAACTACAAAAATGCTTGTAATCTAAGACAGATTCTTGACAAATTTTGTCATTTGGTGGTCATTTGGTTAGTGATGCTAAATCCACTTTACTGACTTCTAGTAATTTGGGCGGGGAGTTTCACTAAGGGCATGGCCAAAGCTCTAAGAGTTCGTAGCCACAAATCCAGGTAAGTATTTAGGCATTTCTCTGCGGTGGGAAGAATCTCTGAGAAAACCTATTCAGATCTATTAGAAAAACTAAGTAATAGAATGTCTGGATGGAAATCTAAATCTTTGAATATGGCTGGTAGGTCTGTTCTCCTTAAGTCTGCTCTCGACCCTGTTTCGAATCATGTGATGTCAATGTTGAAATTACCTAAAGGCCTTGTCAACAAGATAGATAAGTTTAGGAGGAATTTCCTGTGGGGTGGCGATAAAGATTCTAGGAAAATGCATAATGTTAATTGGCTTACTGTTTGCAGTCCTGTGGTTAATGGTGGTTTAGGGATAAGAGATATGGAGCTAAAATACTTTAAGGATAGTGATTTCTGGTCTAGTAGTATCAAAGGTGGGTGCTCGTCTAGTTGGCGAAGCCTTGTTCAAGGGAAAAACGTTATCAAAAGTAGCCTTAGGTGGTGCATTGGTGATGGGAGCTCAGTGGATTTCTGGAATGATGCTTGGATCAATGATCTTCCTCTGTCTTCTATCACCAATGGGAATAATATTAGAGTTCCTAATCTTACTGTTAAAGATGTTATTAACCCAAACACGAAACAGTGGGATTTGGCTGCTGTTGACCAATTCATCTCAGATGAGGTGAAGAGGAAAATTTACTCTATTGTTATCTCTACGGGTGAGGGAAGAATTAATAAGAGGTTATGGGCTTATGGGAAAGATGGCAGAGTGAGCGTTAAAGAGGCCTACAAACATCTAATTTACAGAAAGGTTGATACGGATAGTATCAACATGGACTGGAAATTTCTGTGGAACATCAAATGCCCACAGAAAATCAAATTCTTCTTGTGGAAATTGTGCCACAATAAACTAAACCTAAATGAATCTCTTTATCGGAAAGGTATTTCTTTAACCCCAGGTTGTTCCTTTTGCAATAGTGACTTTGAAACTGTTTATCATTTGTTCTTCAATTGCCCTTCAGTTTCTCCCATTTGGAATAAGTTACATACTATGACAGGTAAAAGAATAGATTTGGATGTGATGACACCTACTTATTTAAAACATTTACTGTCCATGAATAGTTCTGTTGGAGGTATTAGGTGGTGCTACATAATTCCTCATGTGTTATGGTGCATATGGAACAGTAGGAATAGATTCATCCATGAGAATGAAAAGTTTTCTGCTTTAAAAACTCTAGCGTTGGCTATTAGAAGAGCAAGGGAGTATTATTTCACTGTTGTTCAAAAAGATGAAAGCTTGACTTGTATGCGTGAAATTCTGGTTAGATGGAAATTCCCTAAGACGGGTTTTTATAAATTGAACACAGATGGCGCTTCTTCTAACTCTCATTCTGCAGGAATTGGAGGAGTGGTTAGAGACGATGCAGGTTTCTTTGTGGCAGGTTTTGCAAAGCACATATATCAAAATGGGAGTAATGTGGCTGAAGTCTGGGCTGCAAGAGATGACCTGTTACTTGCTCTACAACTGGGAATTAAAAAACTTGAAGTTGATTGTGATTCTGCCTAGACTATTCAACTGTGTAATGGCGAAATCACTCCGCCCTGGCATCTCAAAGGGCTTATCCAGGATATTAATGACATGAGGGAGAAGTTTGAAGACCTTGTTTTTGTTCACCAATACAGGGAATCAAATTTTGTTGCAGACACTTTGTCGAAAAAAGCTGCAGAGAGGACTTTAGAGGATGTGTGGTTTACTGGGCCACCGGAAGAGATTTTCAATTGTCTTAATGATGACATTCAGGGTGTGTCTCACCCGAGAATGATCAAAGTTTGTTAGTTTGGTGTTTTTTGTTTCGTTATAAAAAAAAAAAAAAAAAAAAATCTTAAAATAATAAACATCTAAAAATATCAAATATTTACACCAACTGTCCTTCCCAACAAACACATCAAATAAAGAAACAACCACAGAGCCTACTAATAACGGAAGAAATAAAACAAAGCTGGATTTATTTAATTTCTTCACTTCCTTCAAAAACTAAGACAGACTGAGCTGAGATAACTAGTATAAACACTGTGAGGGCAACTCTCATCTCATCTCTCAACTCAATTCATGAACCCTAGAAATAGTTATTGCTCAGTGTATACAGGAAAGCTAAAGGGAGACTCTTTTAATGGTGGTGGTGGGAGGGATTTCAAGTTTCAATGTATATTGCTGTGTTGAGGTTGTTCTAAACAGAATACAGTGTTTAATGGCGAAAGTGACGGGTGTTTATTGAAAAAAACGAATCTTATTTTCATGTTATATTGTCGAGAATTTGAGCTCAAGGTGTAGCAGGCGATTATTCTCTTCTTCGTCTTCTTCAAATTTACTGTGGAGAGAATCATTTTTCTTTTTTGTTTGTTCTCTTCTTTTTTTTTTTCTGGGTTATATCACTGTCGGTATTTTGGATTTTTCATCTTAGTATCTGATTCATATTTTCAGAAAGAAAATTACAAAATAACGTCTCAAACCAAATCCAGCTCAAATCTCTCTCTCAGTCTGTCTAGTCTTCTTCTTCTTTTTATCATTTTCTGATTCTCAAACAGTTTATTAATATTCCAGGTTCTTCATCTTTTCTTCTAGGTTCTTCATCTTTTCACTAGTCATTTCAGAGGTTTAAGTTTTATAAGTTCTTTGAAAAGAAAGATTTATATTCAAAGTGGTTCTCTTTTTTTGACTTAAAGTATCTTAAAAAAACAACAATCCTTTAATTTTATTCCGAGAGTTTCAAAAATGTCACTATAAATAGTCCCTTCAGAAGTCATTAGTTTCATCATCTTCAACAAAAAAAAATAAAAAATGTTTGATTTTCCTCCAGATTCAGAAGGTTCTGAAACCACCTTAACATCATCAAGTCAAAGCTCTATGAGTTGTGAAAGTTGTAGCAGTTTTAGTAATTTCTCATTTGATACATTAGAAACTCAAACAATCAAAACTCCATATTCTTCATCATCCCCAGAGTATAATTCCTCATTAAAACCACACAGATCATCAGATGTAGCTTGGGAAGTTATTCGTTCAGCTATATTCCGAAACAAAAATGCTCTCAATTTCAAAGATTTTAAGCTTGTTCGTCGGATTGGTAGTGGTGATATTGGTCATGTTTATCTCTGTCGTCTCAAAGGAATCAATGGCAAGGACGAAGACGATGAAAACCGCAATTACTATGCAATGAAAGTTGTTGATAAAGAAGCATTAGCAGTGAAAAAGAAACTAACAAGAGCTGAAACAGAGAAAAGGGTATTGAAAATGCTAGATCATCCATTTCTTCCTACCCTTTACGCTGAATTTGAAGCTTCACATTTCTCTTGCGTTGTCATGGAGTATTGTTCTGGTGGTGATTTGCATTCTCTCCGTCACAAACAACCAGGAAAACGTTTCTCTTTGAGCTCCGCAAGGTCGGTAAAACTAAAAAGGGCCTCTGAGAGATACTATTTAAAATTGCATAAAGCTCTACTTTTTAAGCTTCAGAAAAAATTTGTTTATTGCGAGTTTGGTTTCTTGATTTTAGTCAAGTTTATAATTTTGTTTTTTCATCACTTGTTTTCTTCTTCTCTGAAGTCATCATCATTTGATTCAAAGCCCCAAGTTACTCAGACTGATGATTTTGTAATGTTGTGATTGATTGATTTCAGGTTTTATGCGGCGGAAGTTCTTGTTGCATTAGAATACCTTCATATGTTGGGAATCATTTACAGAGATTTGAAGCCGGAAAACATACTTGTCAGATCAGATGGTCATATCATGTTATCAGATTTCGATCTTTCTTTATGTTCAAATGCAATCCCAGCCGTTGAATCACCTGCTTCATCACCTTTTAACTCCTCGTCTAATTCCTGCACAGCCATCAATCTCTATCAGAAACCATCTACAGCCAAATCATTGTTCTGTTTCGGCGGAAACAGGTCATTCCGGTCGTCAAGGAAAGTACGGACAATCACCGCAACAACGAACAGACAGTTTGTAGCTGAGCCGGTTTCAGCAAGATCATGTTCATTTGTTGGGACCCACGAATATGTATCACCAGAAGTAGCTAGTGGGAAATCACACGGCAATGCTGTTGATTGGTGGGCGTATGGCATTTTTATATATGAGTTGATTTATGGGTTCACTCCATTTGCCGGCGAAACTAATGAAATGACACTGAGAAACATTGTCAAGAAAAAGTTAACCTTTCCGACTGAATCTCCGGCGAGTATGTCTGAGTTACACGCTCGTGAACTGATTTCTGAGTTATTGGTTAAAGATCCGGAGAAAAGATTGGGTGTGAAAAGAGGCTCAGCTGAGGTGAAAACACATGCATTTTTCAAAGGCTTGAATTTTGCATTAGTCCGGTCATATCCACCTCCCGGAATTCCATCACTGAAGTCAACATCAGCCAGAATTTCAACGTCTTCCTGTCAAAATACTAATGTCAAGAAGAACCAGTCAACGGGGTTTGACTTCTTTTAGTAAAATAAAAAAACAGTTTTTACTGACATATGGCTGTGATAATTTTATCCATTCGGTTAGATGATCGAAAATGTTTGACTGTTTTTGCCAGCAGTAGTTACAGTGGTTGATGGTATAGCTACTACTAGCTTGAAGGAAACAGTGTAATTTAGACTCATAAGAATAGCCCTCTAGGTGTAGGACTTTTATTGTTTTTCTCTTCCTCTGTGTATGCTTTGAATTCTTAGGCTTTGGTTTGATGTTGCGTATAAATATGTAGCTGTGGTTGTAGATTAACATGATGTCATATATTCAGAAGCCAAAAAAAAAAAAAAAAAAAAAAAGTAATATTGTTGAGCTCATTAGACTACTGCATCGATGAAAATTTGCTTTTGGGGTCACATAATTTGACTAAAATGGTGATCGCACTTTGACTGCTGGGATCATTGGATGTTGTTGTTGTGATGCTCGCGTCAAATTTGCCTTTTTGGTTTAAAGTTTCGTTCTTCAAAATGTAGTTAGCATTGAAGAGGAGGAGCTATGATGACAATGGAGTTGAAAATGTGTCGAAGTGTCAACTCTATTTTGCAAATCCCCAAATTACAGAAAAGGGAAACAGTGTATATCATCATAATTCTGGTCATTTCCACTCTCCCAATTTTTTGGCCAAAGTGTCGAGCATTATTGTTGCTTTTCAGTTGAAAGAAGTTTAGCCTTTGGAAATTGGAATATCAACTGCTTCAATATGAACTAGTTGTAACGATTTCCTGGTTGCAGCTTTAGTTCCAGCAGCTAACAAGCTCCATGAACGGGAGTTTCTTGGAATCTCCGATTTGCAGGAACAGTGTAATATAATAAAAATAATAATTGCGACTTAATGGTAGCTCTAGAGTCTAGAGCTTCTAGTCTGAAAAGTTCTGGCATTCTGGAGATTTAAATATCGTTGGGAATTCAAACAATCTCTTCAAATCACTTCACTATGAACGGACAGAACGGGGTAGGACCTCAAAAGATCAGCAAAATGATAGACGGACCGTGCAATTTCTGCTTCTACAGTTACTTATGCTGCTGCTTACTAATTGCGCTTTGATCAGCGGAATGAATATAGCTACGGTTAGCTAGTAATAGTGGTCTAAAGTCTAAACTGGTAGGGGGGGTTAGGGACTGCAGGCTAGCAGGGATAGCATTTAGTGCACGCATCTCCTCCTGCATTACTGTAGATGTCATTTCCAAAAATGTGCATTGCGTTTTTGCATCTAATTATTATCCCAACCAACCACATGTCCATATCCTTGTTTTCCATCAAAACCTAATTCACGTTTGTTCATCCAGCAATACCCGAATCCAAGTATCCAACACTGTTGATTTCTGGATCAAGCCAGGAGAAGTGAATCTCAAAAATAAGACTATTGGCACATTTAACACACCATAGTAGATATTCTCCGACAATATAAAGGCATCAAATCATCTTTCTTTCTACCAAAATTTCACGCCATATAATTTACAAGTTATGAAAATGAGTTGTGTTTGAGATTCTAGACCACGTAATAATATTTACAGGACAGGACTTGATATCAAAGAAATACTAAAATCACCACCAACTCAATTACACGAGTCGTTTCATAGGTTATTTCAGTGTTTCTTGGTACTTGGTAGGCCACCACAATCATGAGCAGCGCAGACAATGGGGTCTAGTTCTCATGTGAGGTATGAGAAACGTGTGTGGTGAAATTTGGGCAAATCCATATATCGACGGCTTACACTGTCGGGTATCTGGGTGTTTTATGCCTATTCATATTATTTTTTTATTTTCTATTTTAGTGTGTTGAAGTGTTCTTTAAGTGAGTACTTAGTTGGAAATAAGGTTAATCCCATTAATTAAGTACTTTGTATTGTGTTTTTATCTGACTTATTGGGTTTGTAGTACTTCTTGAGAAAGTTGGTGCGACTTCTTTTAGAATCAAAATTTTGGGAACAGGTTTAAGCCTCGAGGCATTGAATTTGACAAGGAAAAATAAAACCAATTTAAACTCATTCAAAATCTTGTGTACACATTGGAAAGAATAATGCGGCATTTTCCTAATTAAGTTCATACCGTAAAAAGGAAAATAAAATGTCTACATTGGTTTCTCCAAACGAGTTTAAATTGGTTTTATTAAAAATTTAGATAATTCCACTGGAGAAACTCTGAGTATCTTAGGGTAGTTCCTATGGACTCAGCAAACTTGTAGCTTGGACTCAACAAACATGAAAAATAGATGGGCAACCAACAAATTTGAGGGTTTGTTGAGTGAGATAGTAGAACAAATGCGCGCTTGATGAAAAACTGGACGCTCAACCTAAAAATGTGTGGGCCATCATCAACCGTTGACGTGTATGCCAAATCTGTGAGAGGATTTTCTCCCATCGTCGTGGCTCTTCCCCATCCGCCCAATACAATTCTTGATTCCCAACAATTACTTTCCTACTAGTCCATTCTTTTTATCCTATTTTATCTCACCAAATATATTATTTTATATTTTAACTTTATCCAAAAAAAAAATAGTTTATATATTAAAAAGAAATATCAATGGGACACAAGAAGATTTGTCTTAGTGCAAAAACATGCTAGTTTAATTTTACTTATTTCTATTAATTAAGTACTTTGTATTGTGTTTTTATCTGACTTATTGGGTTTGTAGTACTTCTTGAGAACTTGGTGCGACTTCTTTTACGGAACAAAAATGCTATGTGCACCGTGAAAAAAGCCACTGCAAATGCACCGAGTAAGACATTAAAATGGGCCCCCTATAAATCTCTGGGTGGTGGGTCCCAGGGTATTGTGAGAGCACGGTGGATTCACGGTGTAAAAACACGGTGACCGTAGAATTGCTGTTTACGGAATCTAATTTTTGGGAACAGGTAAAAAGCCTTGGAGCATTGGATTTGGCGAAGAAAAAGAAATTTGGGAGGGATACTTAATTTGAGAAAACTAAGGAGAATTTTTGTGTACACATTGGAAAGAATAATGCGGCATTTTCCAACACTACAAGAGTAAAACACAAAAAATCAATAAAGGAGTGAAAATTTGGAAGATGGAACCTTAATTTTATCCACATGACATGAAAGTAGCTTGATTTTGGTTGTTGCATTTGATGGCTGGAATTGATTCTTCCCTCCTTAATCATTTCCAAGAGCGTTGGTAAAATAAGATGGCTGAAATTAAAAACAAGATGGGAAGAAGAACGGAAATGGTTAGGGAACACATGCCGTTGTCCATGTTGATGGACTTGTACTTCCTCTAACAAACGAGCAATAGCCACGCACTGCACTCAACCTCGAAAGCCTTCTCTCTTTCTCTTAATATTCGCTTTAACAGTTCCACCCTTTGTGTTTCTGATTTAATTAATTTTGTAACCCATCAATCAATTATCCACCAGCTGTCCGCCATTAAACCTCCGGTTCAAACTCATATCAACCAGCGAAGCCCTCACAGAAGGGAACAAGATCAACTTCGATCACCTTCCCACATTGATTAAAAAATCGACTACGAAAATCAAAGTAGCCCAACATCAATGTGCGACGCAAACTGGTACTCAACTGGAAAATTGGATTCAACAAGAAAAGCAACTCCAAATTGAACATCTTAATCTACTTGATTGTCACGCAACTTACTGGCAGCAGAGATTTAGAATCCAATGGATTCAATCGGGAGACCGCAACACAACGTTTTTTCATACGAAGGCTACAATTCATAGAAGTTGTAATAACATACAACAACTCCAGGATCATCGAAACAACTGGATTACATATAAGGAAGAAATTATCGAGCTCATGATTGATCACTTCACAGATCAGTATACTGCACCCAATACAGTAATTGACGAAAGCCTGTTTGAAGCAGTATCAACAAGGTTAACCCATCAACATTGTAATATGCTAACAGCCGAAGTGACCTCTGAGGAGATCAAAGAGGCACTCTTCTCAATAGGATCGGAACGTGCCCCAAGACCGGATGGATATATCAGTAAGTTTTTCAAAGTTTTTTGGGAAACAACCCAACCACAGCTTATTGAGATGGTTCGAAGTTTCTTCACTTCCCTTAGTATTCACGCTCTCATGAATCATACTAACCTCACGTTAATCACGAAGATTGATCACCCCTCAAAACCATCCCAATTTAGGCCAATAGGGTTATGTAATGTCACGTATAAAATCATTTCAAAGATACTTGTCAATCGCATAAGACCTTTACTCCCATTTTTGATAAGCCCTTATCAGAGTGCCTTTGTGCCACAAAGATCCATTCATGACAACATAGCCATCGCTGACGAACTTTTTCACTACATCAGAACCTCAAACCGCACTAAGGATCCTAAAATACCTCTTACACTAGATATTCAAAAAGCTTATGACTCCTTGGACTGGGGTTTCATCAAACAAGCTTTAACCAGGTTAGGCTTCCCATCTACCTTCGTGAGTAACCTACTCAATCAATATCAATGGCACTCCGCATGGGTACATCACTCCAACTAGGGGAATATGGCAAGGAGATCCTCTCTCATCCTATATATTTATTATATGCGCGGGAAATATTCTCCACAAATTTGGGAATCCTTGAAAACCAGAAAAAGATAGAAGGGCTTTGCATTTCCCAGAAGGCCCCGCCAATACTACATCTCATTACGCGGATGACTTATTGATAACATATAAAGCAACTCTGGAAGGCACCAATCCCCTCAAATATTTGCTACAAGCTTATGGTAATTCGGCAGGTCAACACATCAAAATCAACAATCATCCATCACCCGAAGCTAGAACAACACCAACTAGATGAACTAAAACAATCCTTCAATATGCCAACAACATCAACCCCCCCCCCCCCCCCTCCACCTACCTAGGAGTACAATTTAAACATGGGAGATCTTCCAGCCATATCTTTGCCCCAATCCTTCAGCGCCTAGCTCGAAAGGCAAAAGGTTGGATGACTAAATGCCTAAACCAAGCTGGCAGATTCGCACTCATAAAATTTTCCCTTACCCCTACAACCAATCACCTCATGCAAACAAAAGCCCTTCCTATACACATCCACAAAAAAATAGATCGTATTACAACAAATTTCTCATGGGGCCATGACTCTTCCATCAAGAAGCTCCACCCACTAGGAAGGAACAAGCTATACAAACCCAAAGCTCAGGGAGGACTAGGCATCAGAAGCAGCAAAGATCATAACAAATCACTTCTCATGAAACGAATCTGGAACATTCACGAAAAGCCAACCTCCATTCTAGCCACATTATATAATGAAAAATACCTCAAACAGACACCCATTTTAGAAAACATCCCTCCTCTCCCAGTCCACAATGGAGACAATTAGCATCGTTCATACCCACCTTTAAACATCATCTCTTCCACCAAATTGGAGACGGATTAAACACCCCTATCCAATCAAACTGGATTCCACGATTTAATAATAACTTTAACCCATCCTTTTGTTATCCCATTCAATTGGTTGCTGACATCATCGACCCATCAACAAGGAACTGGAATCATGATAGGCTGAATCTACTTCCCCAACCCATAGTTCAACGAATCGTCAGCATTCCCATCCCACAGAACAACCAACCAGACAAGATCATTTGGCCTTTTACCAAAAGCGGAAAATATATGACGGCATCAGGATATAACTGCCTCATCAACGACTCTGCACAAAACCATCAGAACCCTCTTCCACCAACTACCTTCCTTTGGACACTCCCGTGTCCCCCAAAAGTACAACTTTTCTTGTGGAAAGCATATAATGAGGGTTTACCAACCCTCAACATTCTCAAACATTCTCAACCACATCAACCTCTGAAATGAACTCAAACAACCATTAATTCTTGGAATGTCCAAAATCAATGAATATACTGCCCCTATCAGGGACGGTCTCTCTTAATTCTCAAACAAAAGCTCAACACCAGCCTTTTGCTTCATTCCTCCGAACGACGTAGTCTATTGCCAAATCCGACGAATATAATGGATGACATTAAACGAACATGAATTATCTGGGGCTCAACACCACGAACGCAACCTTATCCGAACTCAGCACAAACAACACTATCAACAACAACCATTTTTGTGGGATGGCTCAAACCCCATTTAAATTGGATCAAAATTAACACGGACGGAGCGGCAAGGGGATATCATGGAATAGCGGGAGCAGGTGTTATATGCCGAAACGAGGAGGCCGCTACAGTATTAGCACTAGCATAACCACTGGGTATCACCAATGCACTTGCAGCAGAAACTTGGGACATGCTCATCGCTTCAAGAACGGGAATAGAACGAGGATGGCCAAAAGTTCAATTTGAAACAGACTCAGAGAACTTAACGAGATTTCTAACCTCGGACGACGAAGCTCCATGGTATATTTCTAACCAGATCGCAGAAATCAAGTATAGGTTTACCCAAATTCAGCAATATACTATTAGGCATGTCTACTGTAGGACTAGAATATCGCTACAACACTTCTCTGTGAGATTAACAACACTTCCCAGCGAGCATCACTGCAATATCTTCAACAACACTTTGCGAGTGTCACAAAAGCAGTCAAAAGAATGACGTAATAGCTGATGATTGAAGAAAACATGAGAAAATCATGTTTGTCCCGCGATGGTTACAAAGCTTGCGAGAATTAACATTATAATTACCGCGATGAGATCGCAGAGTAAATATGAAATAAGAGGAAAACTTAGCTGTCATTCACTATGTAATTCCCTATATAAAGAGTTCCACTAGATTCAGAGAGGGATGATGTATTTTTGAGAGTTGAGAGAGTCTTGAGGAGAGAGAAAAAACTCCAAGAGAAAGGTTGTATTCTTTAGTTCTTACATCCTTGTAACATTTCTGAAAATTAAAGAGTAAAGTGTCGTTTTAATCTTCAAATTTGAGTTGATTATCATAAATTCTTAATAAGGGTGTAGTATAGGATTTCCTGCAGCTACATTTTGGAGCCCGAAACAGGGATGAATTGAGGGATATTTGAAGAAAAAAGGTAAAAATTGACATTGTGATTAGAAGGAATTTGGAACAATTAGTAAAAAGATCTTACGCAATCTTCAACAGTTTAATAAGAATTAATGGCTAGAAGAAGACGAAATACATCAGAACCACCAACAACCGTAAGGAGAAATAAAAGACTTGCAGGAGGAAGAAAAAATGAAATGGAAGAATCTTCAAGAGTAAGAACAAGAAGAAATACAATAATAAATGAAGGGGAAAATCAAATTCAACAGCCGAATCAACAAACACCAATACAAGATAGAGTTGTGGATTATGATAGAGTGAGTGTGCATACTTGGAGATCGGATTCGATGGAAGAAGCAGAAGATCATCAATTAAGAAATGAAAGAGGGGAGGAAAGAGATCAAGCAGTAGTTGAAGGATTAATTCATGGAGAAGGTGAAAATGAAATAGCAGCTGATGTAAGACAAAGAGTACAAGAGGAAAGGAGATTAGAAGCGGAAGAACGTGCAAACTTAACAAGACAGAATCATGAGTTAAGAATGGAAAATTTAATATTACAGAGAAGGAGATCCAGAAGTACTGTTAGATCAAGTTCAAGGTCGTTTAGAGAAGTACCAAGGCGATATTCCCCTATGAGAAATGTTAGAGAAAATATTCGAGAAGGAATGCAAAATCCAAATGAAGAACAACATCACAGGGAAGAAGAAATAATTGATGATCGCCATGATCCGCGTGGCAAAATTTTGGATGATAGATGCAACAATAGAAATCAAGAGGGAGGAAATCACCAAAATGGTGAAGAAAATCGAGAAGAAGGTAGGAGAATATTACATGGGCGAGAGATTCAAAGAAATCAAAGAATAATTGAAGAAGAAATTGAGAGACATTATGATGAACAAGCACGTCAAGCTTGCGAAAGAGAAAGATTAAGGGCAGAAGTAGAAGAACAAGAATTTCAAGAGGCAGCACGACAGAATAAACATGAAAATCGAGAAAGGAGATGTACACAAAATCGCTATAATGATAATATTCAGGAAGAGTATGATAGAGTACAAAGGAGAATGGAAAGACAGCGAAGAGAAATGAAGAAATTTGCAGAGAAGAAAATAGACAGCATAATCAGCTGCGATTTCAAGAAGAAGGTGAAAGAAAAAATCGCAGAGAAAGACAGGATGAAGATGGAGAAGAAAATGCACAAAATCTCGCAAGACAAGAAAGACAAGAACGCAGAAAAAGGGAAACTGCATTAAAAAGACCAATGGAGCAAAATTCAGCTGAGAATGAGAAAATATTGAGAGAATTAGCAGAAATGCGAGGAATGATAAACAATAGAAGAGAAGAAGGCAGAAGATAACTTGATGAAGCAATTGAAGAGTTTGTGAGAACCCCTTTCGCTCAGGAAGAACATCTAAGAGGAATACCCCCTAAATGTAATTTACCAACATTAACCAGTATCTTTGATGGAACTACTTGTGTTTTTCAGCATCTTAAGCCTTATGTTAGGTGTATGCTACAATGGGAGAATCATGATGATGTATTGTGCAAGTATTTTGCATCTATCTTAACTGGCGATGCGCTGAAATGGTTCGAGGGATTGCCAAAAAATACTATAACTTCTTTAGATCATTTACAAGCTACATTTCTGGGAGCATATATAAGCAATAATTCATCGCGTCCAGGCATTGAAGATGTATTTGGATTAAAACAGAGGATTGGCGAGATTTTGAAGCACTTAACCATAAGATGGAAGTCAATGTGCAGTGAGATGGATAGAAGAGTGGATGAAAGATACCTCATTTTATCTTTCATCAATGCAATGTTCGCAACTAATTTACTATACATACAAATTTTCAGAATCAAAAATACAATCACTATGACAGAGCTGCGAGAATTACAAGAAGAATACATTGCTTTGGAGGAGAAACAAAATGAAATGGAATCATATCCAATCGCAAACACCAGCTCAATAGCGGTAAATGGAAGTTCACTTCCTAAAATGATTAACAATGTGGCGAGCACCTCGTAGGCACAACAAGAGAAAGTGGTGATTGATAACCAGCATAAGTTAGTAGCTATGGGAAGTCGAGATCAAGAAGAGTATGAAAGGGAGAAGAATTATTACAATCGCGGAGGAAATAACAAAATCCAAAGACTTGATCTACCACAGGAAACATATGGTGGTCAGAGGCAAAACAATTTCAGAAGCCAAGGTAATCAGAAGATAATATGGGAAGAAATTAAGATGCCACCTCTAAATGCTAGTATAGAAAAAAATTGGGAAGCTATCATTCTGATGGAAAATATACCATCACCATGGAATATGGGAAAAGAGCCACATCCAAATAATTGAAGTCAAGAATTTTTTCCTTACCATCACTTTCATGGTCACTTAGTAAATGATTGCAGGAATGTAAAGAGGATAATTTTAAGGATGATTGATCAGGGGAAGCTAAATCACTTTCTAGTAGGACATCCATAATCTCAGCAATTACCGCCATCACCAGAAATTCGCAGAGTGAATGTTGTAAAAGGAGAAGAAACATTCGTAATAGAAGTTGGGGATAAAGCAAAGAATTTGTTTTGTAATTCCATTGTACATTCATACAGAACTATTGAGGATTTCCATGATAATGTTCTAAGCATAGTCTTCGCGAGAGACACAGATGGAAGAGAGATAATGAATATTGCGAGAGCCACGCCATTAAAAGAATGGCAGAAGCAAACTATTTCTTTCACTGCACAAGAAGTACCAGAGCCTGGAGAGATGCATGACAACCCATTGGTGGTTAGGTTAGAGATAAATCCAAAGCAGATAGAAGAAGAAGATGAAGAAAATGATGATGAAAATGAAGATTCTTGGGCCATCAACATAGTTCTAATAGACACAGGGAGTTCAGTTGACATCTTATTCTATCATACCTACAAAACCATGGGTGGAAGAGACGAAGATCTAATACCATCAACATATAAAATCTATGGTTTTAATGGTACTGCTAACAAGCCCAAAGGGGAGATTACAATGCGAATTCCATTAAAGGGAATATCTTCTACAATCTTATTCTGTGTTGTTGACATTGAATCACCTTATAATGCTTTGATTGGCAGACCATGGTTGCATGGGATATTAGGTGTGGAATCAACTTATCATCAATGCATCAAGTTTCCACATCCAAAGGGAGTTGGAGTCATTAAAGGAGATTGGGGAAAAAACAAGAAATGTTATGAAATTGACATGGAAACTTGTAAGGAAAGATCCACGAGGAATAAAAGTTGGACACACAACATCAAACAGAAACAAAGAGGTGACAAATTAATGGTTGATGCAATAGAACAACGAGAAGATAAAATGCTGCGAAATCAAAGAAGTGACAAATTAATGGTTGGAGGCGAGCGACTCGCAAATGAAGAGAAAATAGCAAAGCGCAATAAGAAGGCAACAATAGAAAGTAGTAAGTAGAAAGGTAAAATGATGAAATTTAGAGAAGCTTGATTTTTTTGAAGAAAATGTAATTGAAAAGAGTACTTTGTTTGAAAGAATTGCAAAATTTTACAAGAAGAAAGAAGATCAAAGAAGTGAAATTTTATCAGAGTTACAATACTCGCGAGAAGCGCGAATAAAATTTCGCAGAGATTAATATAATGGGATGAATATTTATGATGTGCACCCTAGTTCGCGAATAAAATTTCGCAAGAGGCAAATATAAGACCTAATAGTGTGTCATATGAGGGGGTATTTCTTTACATGACTCAGGGATAAGGTTATACCGCTGCTGGAATCTAAGTCATGAAGATGTTGGGGTAAAGAAAACCTATCCAGGAGAGGGATCTTGGGTTTCCAACTATATAAGGTTATACCCTGGTTGGACGACTAAGAACCTCTTCTAAGGAGTGAAGAGTATGACCAAGGCGCCGAGGTACACGGTTGAGTCAAGGGTGCCCGGGGCATACGAAACTACCCTGGCCATCCTTGGAAAGTCTTGGCTATGATGCACTCGGCCCGAAGAAAACCCCACTTAGGGTGCAGTCTTGTAACTATAAGCCATATAGGCATAAAGGACAAGAGACTGCGAAAACAACTGGTTGTTGGCAAATATGGATGGGAGGAGCTAGTCTTGTATGGCCGATGTGCCCTCCTTGAAGGGGCAACAAGGGGGAAGATAAGGGCGGCACCCTCCATTAGGGAGCTGATAAGTGTCTAAAGACGGCAATGTCATGGGGCTTTATGATCGCAAGAACATTTAGGCCTGTCATATTGTCACATGACGAAAATTATACAGAGGCAACAATCCATAAAACAAAAAAGATAAGATGAGATCAATGGGTTTTTACATGAAAGTGTAAAGACGTCATGCGATTTCATCGCAAGACGGCAATGTCATAAGGCTTTGTTCTCCCAAGGGAGCTTAGTCTTGTCATATTGTCGCAGAGAAATTGAAAAAATGTGGATAAGGCAAAATCAAAGAGTTTTTACATGCAAATGTGAAGATATCCTGCGATTTTGTCGCAGATACAAAAGAAAAATTGGAAAAATAAGACCTTTAACTAGGAAGGCAAAATAAGGCCAAATAGAATAATCTCAAACATTAATTATTTTCTTTTAAGAATGCAGGAAAGATTTGTTCATCGCAAGAGAGATAACAAGTACTATTTAGAATTTCTCAGAAGTATTGTTCAGAATTTCTCAGAAATATTATTCAGAGTCTCTCAAGAGGATTGTCTACAATCTCGCAGAACTATTCATCACAGCACTATTCATCACAGAATTATTCATCACATCATTATTTATCAGCTCGTAGAACTATTCATGGCACTATTTGTGACACTATTCACAGCATAAAGAACAGAGACAAACTATTCAGAAACTTGCAAACTCATTCAGCACCTCGCAAACTATTCCAGAATTTCGCAGGAAATGTGATTATTTCACAGAATATGATATTTTATCTCATGAGGCAGAGGCAAGATCAGAATAAAGAAACAATTCGTTCATTTAACATTTTCTCAAGGATTCTACCTCCATAGATAAAGAACAGAGGCAACTATGGATTACCAAGAAAACATTTTATGTTCTTTATCTTCTCGGCAAGAATCATTTCCAAAATGGACAGGGATTTTCACCAAAAATGATGTAATAATTTCGCATGAACAGAAGCAATACTTATGATTTTCATTCAAGGACGGATACTTCTTATATTTTGAGGATTGATTACTTCTTATATTTCTTCAAGGATACTTCATACTTCGAATACTTCAAGAGTTAATATTTCTTATTTACTTAGCAAAGATATGGAACTTCACAAAAGAATAGAGGCAAGTACGTACTTTTCAAGTCTAGTATTCTTTCGCTCGTTCCTTCATCAACAAAGATCAAAGACTACTACAACAACATATTTTTCCTTAAAGATTACTTTTCAAGCAATATTCAAGAAAAAAGAGGCAAGATGTAGGACCAGAATATCGCCACAATTATATTCACGAGAGATTAACGACACTTCTGCGAGCGTCACCGAAAACTCTTCAACAACATTTCGCGAGCATCACAAAGAAGTTTAAAGAATGACGTAATAAACAAAGACAACCTAAAACATGAGAAAGATGTGAAAATTTTGTAGTTGAAGAGAAATCCTGCGAGCACATAGCAAGAGATCCTAAAATAGGGGAAGTGTGAGTTGTCATCCTTTATGTAAACACCTATATAAAGAGAAGAGCAGGAGAGAGAAAGGGGGGGAATAATTTTAGGAAAGAGAGAGATATTTTACCAGAGAGATTTTTAGAGAGAGAAAATGTATTTTTCCTTTATAATCTTCTTCTCCAAAATTAAATTTAGAACTCCATTAATGGAGATTATCATTGTAAATCAAATGTAAATTTAAACAATCATAGTGAAGAGTCATGGATGTAGAAAAAATTGATCGAACCATGTAAAAAATCTTGGTGTCCTTTTATAATTTTACAAATTTACTACCAATTTTATATGTAGATCTAGAAATTAATATCAAGATATGATAAGGGGTGTGTTGTAGGAAACCTGCAACTACAAAAGTCTTATTTGGGATTGAGAAGCTCTAGCGTGACCCGTTGGTGGGAAACTAGATATTGCGGTTTATCTTTAGTTTTCGTATTGATTTGATTGACTAACGGTGGTTGAACTTTGATTGCAACTAGTTTGTTTATGCTTGAGAATCTTCTCTTCTGATATAAGATTCACTCAAACTAGTTCAAGGTTTCGACAGGGATCTTTAGACAGTTGTTAGATCTAAAGACGATCTTGTGATAATCCATTGTTAACATACTCCATTCTGTGTGTGATTGATCACAAGAGATTCAAGTAGTTGTGTGCAGGTGTTTATTGAAGATTTAAGAAGATTTGAAAAAAAATAAGATATTGAAGATTTCTGACTTGGTTTTTATAATCTTTGGTGTGCACAATACTTGTTTGGAAAAAAGAGGATCCAATTAATAATCGGTTTATCCTTGTGGTAGATTGGATTGATTAATTGAGGAAGATCGGAATCAACACATATCACTTGGTTGAAGAGTGTTGTTGGCTTAATCTTAACGATTACCTTTGGGTGATTGAACATAAGATAGATCTTGGAACCTGGCAAAGGAGTTTATGTTAATATAAACAAGGGAACCTTTGCGCAACTCATATCACTTGGTTGAAGAGAGTTGATACCAAACAGATTTTTTGTTCCTTTACTGTTTGGAATACAATCCAAAGGAATTGGTCCAAGTACGTGACTTGTTTACAGGTTGGAGGCGTGGGAATACATAAGAAACTAGGTGAACTATAGATTTAGTTGCTTGGTCTCAACTATATGAAGTTGGTATTATTTTGTATAGCGGCTTAATCCTGAGAGTATTCAATTCTGGACTAGGTCCCGGGGTTTTTATGCATTTGCGGTTTCCTCGTTAACAAAATCTTGCTGTGTCATTTACTTTATATCTTCGCATTATAATTGTTTTATTATAATTAAAGTAAACTGCACAAATGTTAATTCCTATTTAATTGATACGTCAAATCATATTGAGTTGTTATATTATCTCGTTCTCGTATCCATAGACGATCACACAAAGTGTGAACCGATTTGTTGTATTGTCTCGACTCAGTCCATAGACAATCACTTTAGGGGAAAGGACTTATAGGAAGTAAAAGTTATAGCTTGAGGTATATTTGGGGTACCCTCACCTTTTCAATTGGTATCAGAGCAAGCAAACACGAAAAGATCTAACAATATGTGTTTGGTGCGATCCATCCTATAAGAATTGAGTCTGGTTAATGATTCAGTTAACGTAATGGTAGGATTTGACTACTTCAGGAAATCATGGTGGATAACACATATGAAGTATGTAATGAATGAATGACTTACATAATCCTTTGATTGTCATAGGATTGTATATCACTATGATAATTTATGATGTATTTGTCAATGAGACAGATTGTATCTTGAAGATGCGTAAGATTCTACTTAAGATTTTTATAAACCTTGGCTATAGTGTTCTTGTGAAATCTAGAATCTTAAATATATTTTGGATAGCCTATCAAAGTATAGTTGTATACATTTTCAGATCAAAGACTGTTAATGATTCTCCTCTATTGGTACAATTTTGTAAAATATGTAATCCTCCAAGGATTGAGTTTTCAGTTAATAATACTATTAACTATGGACTGCTTCAAGGAGTCTATTACAAAATATTGATAACAAGCATGAATTTGCTCAACTTTATTGCTCAAAATATTGATAACAAGCATGAATTTGATCAATATTGATAACAAGACGAAACTAAAAGTTGATAGACTCCTTTATTGATAACAAGCAGTCCATAGGAAAAATAAAATCAAGGACTAAGTCCACTAATAATTGAGTCAGAATCGATAAAGTTGATAGGATCAGATTTCCGAACAGTATTGATAACAAGCATGAATTTGCTCGTTTTGTTGATAACTCATGCTTTAAAAAGTATGAAATTCTCAAGGGAATATAATTTACTACTGAAAAAAGGGTTGATCCTGAAGTCAAAAATAAGGACTATGTGAAGTTTGTTCAAGATCGAAACTGGGGAAATCTTTTTGATTTTGAAGAATATTCACCTGATATGGCAAGAGTTTTCTATGCCAATATGCACAACATTGATCACAAAAAACTTAGTTTTGTGACTCTTGTTGGTCAAGGAGTCTATTACATTAATCGTTCAACGATTTCAAGGGCTATTAAGTACAATATGGAATGTAGTCACCTGATTACTGGAATTGAAATTAAACACGATAACATTTTAACATGCATCATTGGAAGAAAGGCTACCTGGGAAAATGATAAATTACCAACACAGGATATACCTATTCATCTTAGGGTTTTTGGAAAACTTGCACTAGCAACCGTTTTTGCAAGTACAAGAGACAAGTCAGTTTGGGACAAATCATTTGCTGAATTTGTCTATTTTCTATTAAAATAAGACTCTCAGATAGATATCCGCGGCATAATTGTCAGTCAAATGATAAAGATATCATATTCTATATCATCTTCTGGAATCAAGAGGCATCTTGGGTTTCCGTGTATAATTACCAAAATATGTGAAAATACTTGGGAAGATAACCTTACTGATATGAAAAGGATCAGTACTGTAAATGATAAGTTTATGAGCCAAATGATAGGAGGGCAAGGCTCCAAGAATGTGGTTGAAATGATTTCATCTAAGTTTCTCAAGAAGTCTCTCGGTATTCAGCTTAAAAAGATTGGTAAACAACTTGACTGTTTTCAAAAACAGATGGCATATGCTGCTATAAACAATCCAGAAACTCATGAAGGAATTCTAAACATTGAATCCGAGTTCTGGAATATTGAATCAAAAATTGAAGAAAAACGTCAAAAAACTCTCAATGAGCAAATAACTGAAGTTTGAGTTTGTGTTTCTCTTTGAAGAATAAGAGTAGACATTAGTTGTTGATTTATTTCAAGTTTTGCTTAAGTGTCTATTATGAATAAAAACTATCTTATTATGATGAATAGAATTATTTGATTTATAATTTTTCTTGTGATAGTTTTTGATTTACATAGCCGGTACTTTAATGCTTTATTTATTTGCTATGTATGTGTATAAGATGTTTGATTTCGGTTTAATTACCTTGATATTCGATCTCATAATATGTTGTGAACCCTTATGGTTTGGGTGACTTTTTGATATAGCAGGATTAAGTTCTAGCCCAAGTTGGTAGACTTTTGTCAAAGGATCATGAGGGGTTCCTGTAGAAACAATATGTGAAAAATTCACAATATGTTGAATCGGTTTTGGTTTAGCATGAAAAAGCGGGGGTCTAACAACCTCACCCAATATTTCGATTAGCAATCTGTATGGACAACTCCGAGTTGTTTTCTAGAGAATCAACTAGACTCAATCAATAGAAAATATCTCAAGGATTTATTATCTCAATCTCTCAATTTGGTTTACTCAAGAAAATATGATTCGCGAGTCCAATCAAAGAGAGATAACTTGGATGGTACCAAAGACCAATATCCAAGTGTCAATCGATTTAAATCAACAACCAAAAGTTCGAATATTCTAATCGATTGAACAATGCACAACCTGTATTATTTCAATTATATAAAAATATAATGCGGAAAAGAAATAACACAGACACCAGAATTTTGTTAACGAGGAAACCACAAATGCAGAAATATGATCCCAGCAGGATACTGCGCACTTGATTCCCTTAGCTAATCCCACCCACAACCAAGAGTTGCTACGACCCAAAGTCGGAGACTTTAGCAAACAAATCTGTCTCACACAGAAAAGTCTACAAGATAGATAAATTCATATCCCACGAATAAACCTATGAGTTTTGTTCCGTCTTTCGATAAATCAAGGTGAACAGGAACCAATCAATAAAACCAGACTTATATTCCCGAAGAACAGCTCAGTTTTATCAACCACCTCACAATAGTCTTAATCGACGCAGCGAAAAAAGATATTGTGGAATCCCAAACAATGAGACGAAGATGTTAGTGATTACTTTTATATCTTGCCTATCGGAGATAGAAATCTCAATTCAATTATTACAATTGTACTCGTACGATAGAAACAACAAGATCAGATCACACAACTACAAGAAAAGTAGAATCGGTTTGTCTTCACAATCCCAATGAAGTCTTTAAGTCGTTAACATGGTTTTAGAAGAAGAAAACCAAAGTTTAAAGGAGAATCGACTCTAGCTTAGCAAATTAGTATCACACAGAATGTGTGGGGATTAGGTTTCCCAGTTGCTAGAGTTCTCCCTTATATAGTATTTCAAATCATGGTTTGCAATCAATGTTAGCTTAGTAACAAATCATTAAACATTCACCGTTAGATGAAAACCTGATTAGATACAAGCTAATATCTCTCAACTGTTAGATCGAAAACTTAGCTTTCCATACACACAAGTACTTGATGATTTTGGGTTTGTGTTACCATACCCAAACGTGTACAATAGTTGGTTCAATATTAGTCAACCAAGTGGTTATCCAAATGATAACTTTCATATCAACCATATTCTTCTTCACCATAAGTAGTCCAAATGACTCAAATGAACTAGTTAGAGAGTTGTTCAATTGCTATGAGATCTTATGTACTACACAAGACACAATTGAAGCAAAAACGATGTGATTTACTCTAATCGATTCATGAAATATAAAGCCACGGTTTGCAATAGCATTCCTTATATAATTTAAATAAGTTCACGAATATCGTTTTTAGACATAACCACTCAAGTTCGCGGACTAGGTTCGTGGACTCAAATAACCGGTTGGAGTTCACAAACTCCAACAGAAATTCTCTGGTTCGAGAACTTCCCTCGGTTCGCGGACTGAAACCAAGCTAGAAATCTAGCATAAATACTCGGGTTCTAGAACTACGCATGTTCGTGGACTGCGTTCGCGGACTGGGTTGACTGCTCAAGTTCCGGTTTTCACTTGATCAACAAAGTTTCCAAACTTAGGTTCAAGTGCTAAGGACTTATACATATATGTGTTACCACAATAATGTTTATATCCCCCAATGGTTATATTATCTAAACTCCCATTTCAATCATTGAAACATTCTCAGAGGACGTCATATAGTTGTTATTCACAAACTAGTTTTCGTCAGAGAAATTTTCAAAGTGATTGAAACATAACATGACTTTCGTCACTAGGCAAAGATGAACTTGGCTAAAGCGAAATCTTTACCAACACACATTTCTAGAAATAGATAAGCGAGATATACTCAGCTCGAAATGTCACATGTGCATATCTTTAGTCTATATAGAAAAACGACTTTTGACTCAAGATAGGAGATAGAGTAGATAGACTTTTGAGTGATAGATAAGTTCAAGTCTCCACATACATTTTAGTCAATGAAGATCCACTGGTTCCTTGAGTAGTCCTTCGTCTTGTATGATGATTGCCATGGAGTTCTTGAGCTCAACTATACTTTCTATCCTAGTCCAAGGCCTTAGCTATAATAGGCTATAAATCAAGACTTTATAGTTTTGATCACTAACATTGACAAACATGCTTGAGATAGCAACGCATGCGAGTTCGACCGAGCAGTGCTCTAACATAGCATAAAATCATATGTGTTTCGATGGTTTTCAACATTTGCTTGCAATTGTTAAAACCGATTTTCAATCTTCCTCTGGTAAAGGTTGGTTGTTGTTATTCTTTTATTTTTGGCATGAGAATGACAACATAATGGTATTTCGATATCAATTCTCTCGGAAGAAGAAAACGATGCAATCATATTTGGAGAAGTTGGATGCGAAATTGAGGTAACAATCTTGTTAGTTAATTGTTTTCCTGTTTTAAGAAAAGCCTATTTTTATTTGATATATATATATATACATTGCTTTTTCTTAAACGAAATAGTTGGTACAATTGATTTGTTTATTCCATTATGTATGTGTGGATGTTTGTGTGATTCAATTATTTCCGGTTAAGTAAAACTTTTGTTATCTTGCTTTGTTGTGTGATATCAATAGTTTAGGCTTACAAAATTTGGTGCAATTGCGGTGCTTTAATGTCTATGTTAATTCAATTGCTTCAAGTTAAGTAAAACAATTGTTATTTTGCTTTATTGTGTAGTATCAATTGTTTAAGCTTACAAAATTTCGGTGCAATAGTGAAACCTTGATTTATGTGTGTTGTTTCAATTGCATCCGGTAGAGGTGAATAATTATGGAAGTGGATTTAGTGGTTTGTATGAATTATTTATGGCTTAACGAATGAATATGTTGACGGGACGGTTTTTTTTTTTTTTTTGATACGCGAAAGCCGGACCCAGGCCCCTACCTGAACCCAACCAGTTGGACTGGACCCATTGC
This sequence comes from Papaver bracteatum, assembly GCA_023529315.1. Taxonomy (NCBI): domain Eukaryota; kingdom Viridiplantae; phylum Streptophyta; class Magnoliopsida; order Ranunculales; family Papaveraceae; genus Papaver; species Papaver bracteatum. The sequence continues at coordinate 94,109 of JAJJWX010002077.1, forward strand.
CAGACCCAACACCGCTCAACCCACTATACAACTAATCTGCCACAAACCTTTACGGAGACGGGGATTGAACCCCTGACTTCCTCGTTACTGGAGTTGATGGGATACCACTGAGCTATGCTCTTGGACCTGGGATGAGTTGTTTAGTCCAATTCGATTCCGGATAAGATAAAATAAGTTAATTATGATCTTAGTTAGACTTATAAAAGTAGAGGTTTCGGTTATTCAAGTCTAACGAAAGCCTAAACAAGGAAATGCTAGTTAACTAACCTAGTATTTGGCTTGTTTGAAATCTAAAGGTATAAGTTATATGGATAATTAGAACCTGATGAGAAAAATGGAGTTTATCTTTGTTTTTGTCTTATCGAATGAAGTGGTTGTATTTATACAATCGGTTTAGCAAAGGAACTAAGTTGCTTAGTTGATTTTTGGTTTGCTAAATTAGTTGGGAAAATTGCTTCAGGAAATTATTTCCATGATAACATATCAAAACGTAATTACTTTGTAGTTTCGGTTTTGATATTGGTTATCAAAAATGGTATGTAAAACCCTCGTGCTTGACTCAACATGTTGCAAGTCTATTTTGAGATTTGTAAGATCCTTTTCGTGTTGTCCTTTATTTGTTCGCTTCTTTGTCATTTTTGTGAAAAAAAAGGGGGAGAAATATATGGAGTAAACAAGTGATGCTGGTATCAATCTTATGGTTGATTGGTGTTACTAGGGAAGAGGACAATGGTGCTTGAACGTTTATCTAACGAATAAGGAAAAGCACATACTAAGGGGGAGTATCATATCATGTGATTGGGATAACAAAAACGTGTGGATTGAAAATATACCTATCTCACCTTTACGGGGAGTATGAGCTTTGTTATTATGATGCAGCTGTTGCATTTTAAGGATTGAATGAATGCAGGTTATGTGTTGTTGAATTCGGGAATCAAGCATATGCGTAATGAATTATTGTAATTTGTTTATCCATATGATTGTAAGAGTTTTGTCACTAAAATTGAAAAAGGGGGAGATTGTTAGAGCATTGGTCGGTTGAACCCACCAAGCATTGGTATGTCAAGTTTGGTTGTCATATTTTAGTGAGCCAAAACTCATTTAAGAAGTCGCTTGATTTAAATGTACTAGAGTCAACTTCATATAGGTTAGATTGAAAGTATTAGGGTGAGACATTACAAGTATTGCGAAGACTTGAAGAAGTGAAGAAGTGCGGAGCTACAACGACAACATCATCCTTCCACTTGAGGTTAGTGATATTTGACTTGAACTGTTTCATTCCCTAACGTATCTTTCAAGTCGTGCATATTGAAAACATAAAACTATGAAGCATGAACACTCTAGATAGACATAGTATTAAGTAATACAATATGAAGTTTCTTGCTTAACCATTAAACTTTGTATATAAGACATCGACATAATCGTATGAATGCTATTGTGATTATGTATGGGTATGAGGTGAGGATTTCATCCAAGGGAATAATGTTTACATGTGTTCTAAGGAAGAAAGTTCATGATATGTGTTGTGAACCGAAAAGGAAATCGCCAGGCGTTATTGGGGCTGTTCTTCATTGCATATCTTATGAACGACCAATATGTGTGATTAGTATAACCGCTCATGACTTGTTAGTGTTCTTGGTAAAACTATTCACATGAGGCCTGACTTCTATATTGGTATGACTTTTATTAGTGAAACCGATCTTAAGTAATCACATGGGGTATGATCAGGTTGTGAATGTCTGAACTAATTACTAGGAGAAGGGGAACCGATCCTAGTAAGAGGTGCAGTGCATCACATGCGGAACCGATCCTTGTATGAGGTGCATCAAGGTTTATGGAAGAAAAGGGAACCGATCCTATGAACATGTGCAACACGTTTTTTGGAAGGGGGGCCGATCCTATGAACATGTGCAGTGCATGCAAGTTAGATACCAAATATATGTGGGGAACCGATCCTAGTACCTAGTCAGCCGTATCTGTAGTTACAGGAAATCCCATACTACACCCCTCACCAGAATTGATACAATCAAATCATTTTTAGATCCACAATCATAAATTTTATTGATTAATCTCACAACTTTTACAAGATACAAAGGAAATGAAGCTAAAGAATTAACAACCGCTCTGGATTTTCTCTCTCCTAATGACTTGCTCAATACTCGAAAAAGATCTCCCTTTCCTTACGCTTGTTCAACTCTTTATATAGGGAATTACATAGTGGATGACAGCTAATCTGTCCTTTATTTTAGTATCTGACTTGCGATATTCTCGCAAGAGTTCTATTGTCAATCTTCGCAAGCACTATAATCATTGCAGAGTCATCACATTTTTCTCATGTATCTACAATCGTCATCTGTTATGTCATTCTTCAAATAATTCTCGACGCTCGCAATGTGTTGCTAACCAAGCTTCGCAAGTGTGTCCTTCTTGCGATATTATGATCCTACATCTTGCCTCTTCTCATGCCTTTTCTGAGAAGGAGAGAATGTCATGAGAAATTGTTCTTCAAAATGCCGCAATTGTTCATCTTTTCTTTCAAACTTCTTTTTCTATTGACAAGGCTCCGTGAATTAAGCATAACCATCAACACGTGTTGAATATTCCTTTAATTACTGGCACGTTTTACCATTAACCGGTCATCTTCTTTTGCCTATTTAAAGAAGGATCCGAGGAGAGACAATTTTCTTCTTTTACTTCGTCTTTATCTTCCTCATCTTCATATTCTCTTTAAATCTTCATCGCTTGCAACTTTCTTTTTTATCGAATTCATCTTCTTGCTTCAATTCTCTTCTACTTCCATGGAGTCACCAAGGTTAGTTCTTCTTATTTTTGTTCTTTTGATTTTGCTGAAACTGATTTTGTTTTGCTGAGATCATCTTGTTTTTTATTTGTGTAATTCCCATACTGTTTCTGTTTCAGCAAAAACACTTCCATTACCAAATTTACAGTTCAAAACCCTAATACACCCAGAAGTTCGCAACTCAAGGTTCCTACGAGAAAGAGAAAGTCTGCAAATGACAAGGTAGTAAGAAATACCATTATTTGTTAATAACAATATTATTGCCTCTGTTTCTTATCTAAGTTGTGATTCGCAGGGTGATGGAGATGCCGCTAAACCTTTTAAAAAATCTCGCCAACCCAAAAATGTTGAGACTTCTGTTTCCTTCCCCAAACTTGGTATTTCAACTTCTTCTTCAACACTTTCACAAACTGAACCTCTACTTCCTATCTGCGAAACTATCGCAATAGATGTTAATATTTCAACCAATCCTGTTATAGATGAAATTCCCTCTGCCGAGTTTGTTGCGAATGAAACTTTTTCTTCTCATGCGACCAATACTTCTCAAGTTCATTCCACCATAATCTCAACCATTGATCTGCCTCACACCTTACCCTCAAGTGACTTCTCTTTACCAAAGGATTGTAGGACCAGAATATCGCTACAACTATGTTTACGCGGGATTAACAACACTTCTGCGAGCATCATCGCAAGCTCTCCAACAACACTTTGCGAGAGTCAGAGAATAATACAAAGAATGACGTAATAGACAACGACAGCATAAAACATGAGAAAGATATGAAGATTTTGTAGTTAGAGAGAATGCTCGCGAGCACAAGGCGGGAGCTCGCGGGAGCAAGGAAGGAAATGAAGATTTTGTGGTTACAAAAGAGTCTCGCGAGCACGATAGCAGATCTCGCGAGCACGACAAAAGAGTCTCGCGAGCACGATAGCAGATCTCGCGATCACAATAGCAGAGCCTGCAAGGAGCATAGCAGCAATCCTAAAAAATGGGAAGGATGAGTTGAATGTGAGTTGTCACCCACTATGAAGATACCTATATAAAGAAAAGAGCAGGAGAGAGAAAGGGGGAGACAATTTTAGAAGAGAGAGGGATATTTTGCAAAGAAATATTAGGAGAGAGAATGTATTTTTCTTTATCATCTTCTTCCCCAAAACTAGATTTAGAACTCCATTAATGGAGATTATCAATGTAAATCAAATGTAAACTTAAACGATTATAGTGAAGAATCATGGATGTAGATCATATTGATCGAACCATGTAAAAAATCTTGGTGTCCGTTTATAATTATAGCAATTTTACTACCATTTTTATATGTAGATCTACAAATTAATATCAAGATATGATAAGGGGTGTGTTGTAGGATTTCCTGCAACTACATTTTGGCGTTAGAAACAGGGAAGGGGTCATATTCAACTATTACTTGTTGGTATGAAGGATAATAAAAGAAATTAGATATAGATTAGTGATGAATTCAACTGGATATGTGAGCATCAGGGACAACTTTGGAAATGTTAGGCGAAAAAGAAAGTTTCAGAAGAGTATCAATATCTTCATACAGCAAACACACTTTAGTAGTTCAAGAAAAAAGAAGATATTGATAGACGGAAACAGAGCCGAAGAAATTATGAAGACACAAGATGCAAATAGAACTACATCAACGAATACATCTAAAAGGATAAATCTTCTTCTTACTTCTTTAATTTATTCTTAAAACGTCTAGATTTATGGATATAAAGAAAACTTTTGAAAAGATTTTCACAAAATTTATAACCTGTTCGTCTCCAAGAGCTTGGTTTTCCCTTAAAAGGCATGATTTATATGAGTTTTGGCCATAGATTTACGATCATAAATGTTTGTTTTGCAAACCCATTTGATTAATTTCAAAAGCGAAGAGTAGTTAAAATTTTCAGTTGATTTGGTGATTTTCCCATCAACAAAGCCAAGAAAATATTTGATAGTAATTTTATTCTCGACAAGACAAGGCTTAGCATAAAATTCTTTAGATTTTTCATTGAATTGATTTGTTGTTCGCAGCAATGCATGATTGCAAGTCTTCCCAGTACAAATTATGAATAGGAACAGCCACAACAAATGAAAAGAATTCGCACACTGCGAGGACAAAAAGTGAAAGAAAGGAATCAATGGGCTTAAGGCGCACATGTGAAGAAATTGGTATGAGAAGATGTTTCATAGGAGCAGGAAATATCATGGAAGCTTGAGATGGACTCAACTCAATAACACGAAGAACTCAAATTAATCCAACAAATTCGCGAGAATATGCTCGCAATCAAAGAAATAACAAGTTAACTCCGTTACTAAACTTTCGCAGATAAGAGAGTTTATTGGATGTAAAAGACATTCAAGGAGAAGACAGTAGGAAAAGTGTAAACATGAGGGCACTGAAGAGGAGAAGTTATATCACATGATTGCTGTTTGCAGTTAAGAAACCGCATAAAGAGGGGAAAATCAAAGAGAGAAAGTGGAACAGGCGAAGACAAAAACTTGGATTTATAAGAAGTTTTGCAGACGTAGCATCATCCCAGCGAGAAGCATTGTTCTAGCATGATGGAGACACAACTACTTTTAATTATGCGCTAAAAATGTTAAAGCGCGAATAGGATTCATCAAGTTCAGATGCTCCGGCAGAGGGTGGTATGCAGAAGCTTCTTAAGTGTGAAACATCAACGAGAAGATAAAGAACATAAAACAAAACCAGCTCAGTAGGATAAAAGGTTTATCTCCCTTGAACTATCAAAGGCGAACAAGAAAGCCGCATAACATAGAAATAAACCAATAGTTCTGGCGAAAAGATTTTGCAGCGGAGAAATATTGAATGAATGAATTTAATCTTAAGATATTTCCTTCGCAGAGGTTTTTCTAAGACTTGCATCAACAACAAAATACAAGTTTGCTTCGTCAACCACATATGTGAAATAAATACAAGTTAACAAGTGAGCAATACTAGAAGCATAAGACAACTTCGCAAGAGAAGAAAAGAATAAAAAGGCAGCGTCAACAACTTTTTCAAAAACAGAAGTTGGCACATATGGTGAAGTCAGCAGAGTATGCGTTCATGTTCGCAGGATCGAATCCCAACTATCGCAGACTTTTTGCATGTTTTTGCTCTAAATTCTAGAGCCAAAGATCACATTAAAAGAACGATGTGATCACCTTATTTCGCAAACAGAAGCAAGAACTGATGGTCGCTGGCAAAGAGTACAAGTACAAGGTCGCGGGTTCAAGTCTTGCAACTCTTCCATTTATTTTTGCTGCGGCATTTATACATTCAAGAGGGATGTGCTGTGAGGAATTATACACTTCAAGAGATACATTTGCACAGAAGAAAACTAGCACAGATGGTCAGAGAAGAATTGCTGCGAGTTAGAGGGCAAGGGTTCAATTCTCCTTGCAATCATATAATTTTTGCTTCGCAGATATTCATTTTACAAAGTTGGTCTTTGATTATTTCGCAAATGAAGAAATTTGATGATTGATTCACAAGTTAATTTCGCAAGAGAAGTTAGCATGGTTGGTATGTTGCGAGAATATGCAAGATTTAGATCAAGAGTTCATTTCTCATTTCTTCACATTTCACAAGCAAATCAAATACTTCGCGAGAGACGGCAACAACAAAAAGTCACATAAAAGCTAAGTACCATTTCCTTGAATATTTCATTTACGGAAAAGAAAAAGATTTTTGATTTACAAAAAATATTCTATTTGCGATACAATCGCAAGATTTCAAAATTTTCAAAAGATTACAAAAAATGAAATCATCGCAAAAAAATATACAGATCTCCAAAATTTTCAAAGATTTCCAAGATTACAGAAAACAAAATTATCTCAAAAATTTCTAAAATTTCAAAATTTTAAGATTTACAAAGAGCGATACAATCGCAAGATTTCACAGATTTCTCTAGAATATTTCTTTTATAGAAAAAGATTTTTGATTTAACAATGCGATACAATCGCAAGATTTCAAAAGATTTTAAAGAATATTTACTTCAAATATGGTGTTATGAGAATGAAAGAAGAAATGACAGAAATGAAAGAAGAACTCACAAAAATGAGCAAAACAAATTTTTATCAGAGCTGCGAGTGTAATCGCGAGATTATTCAAGATTATATAAAGAATTGATAGAAATGAAAGAATGAAGAAATGCGAATAAAATTTCGCAGAGATTAATAGAATGGGACGAACCTTTATGGCGTGCACCCTAGTTCGCGAATAAAATATCGCAAGAGGTAAATGTAAGACCTAATAGCGCGTCATATAAGGGGGTATCTCTTGACATGACTCAGGGATAAGGTTATACCGCTGCTGGAACCTGAGTTATGCAGATGTTAGGGTTAAATAAAACCTTTCCAGGAGAGAGACCTTGGATTTCCAGTTTTATAAGGTTATACCCTGGTTGGACGACCGAGGATATCTTCTAAGGAGTGCAGAATATGACCAAGGCGCCGAGGTACACGGTTGAGTCAAGGGTTCCCGGGGCGTACGAAACTACCCTGGCCATCCTTGGAAAGTCTTGGCTATGATTCACTCGGCCCGAAGAAAACCCCATTTAGGGTGCAGTCTTGTAACTATAAGCCATATAGGCATAAAGGACAAGAGGCTGCGAAAACAACTGGTTGTTGGCAAATCCGGATGGGAGGAGCTAGTCTTGTATGGCCGATGTGCCCTCCTTGAAGGGGCAACCAGGGAGAAGATAAGGGCGGCACCCTCCATTAGGGAGCTGATAAGTGTCTAAAGACGACAATGGCATGGGGCTTTATGATCGCAAGAACATTTAGGCCTGTCATATTGTCGCGTGACGAAAATTATACAGAGGAAACAAGCCATAAGATAAAAAAGATAAGATGAGATCAATGGGTTTTTACATGAAAGTGTAAAGACGTCATGCGATTTCATCGCAAGACGGCAATGTCATAAGGCTTTGTTCTCACAAGGGAGCTTAGTCTTGTCATATTGTCGCAGAAAAATTGACAAAATGCGGATAAGGCAAGATCAATGGGTTTTTACATGCAAATGTGAAGATATCCTGCGATTTTGTCGCATATACAAAAGAAAAATTGGCAAAATAAGACCTTTAACTAGGAAGGCAAAATAAGACCAATAGAATAATCTCAAACATTAACTATTTTCTTTTAAGAATGCAGGAAATATTTGTTCATCGCAAGAGAGATAACAAGTACTATTTAGAATCTCTCAGAAATACTATTCAGAATTTCTCAGAAGTATTGTTCAACATCACATAACTATTCATCGCGGCACTATTCATCGCATCACTATTTCAGGAGCACTATTCATATTTTCGCAGGGCTATTCATAAACTTGCAAACTCATTCAGCATCTCGCAGACTCTTCCAGAATTTCGTAGAAAATATGATTATTTCGCAGAATATGATTATTTTATCGCATAAGGCAGAGGCAAGGCAAGAATAAATAAACTATTCGTTCATTTAACATTTTCTCAAGGATTCTACCTCCATAGATAAAGAACAGAGGCAACTATGGATTACCAAGAAAATATTTTATGTTCTTTATCTACTCGGCAAGAATCATTTCCAAAATGGACAAGAATTCTCACCAAAAATGAAGCAATAATTTCACATGAACAGAGGCAATACTTATAACTTTCATTCAAGGACGGATACTTCTTATATTTTGAGGATTGAGTACTTCTTATATTTCTTCAAGGATACTTCATACTTCGCATACTTCTTATTTACTTAGCAAAGAAATGGAACTTCACAAAAGAATAGAGGCAAGTACGTACTTTTCAAGTCCAGTATTCTTTCGCTCGTTCCTTCATCAACAAAGATCAAAGACTACTACAACAATTGATTTTTCCTTAAAGATCGCTCTTCAAGCAATATTCAAGGAAAAAGAGGCAAGATGTAGGACCAGAATATCGCTGCAACTATGTTCACGCGGGATTAACAACACTTCTGCGAGCATCATCGCAAGCTCTCCAACAACACTTTGTGAGAGTCAGAGAATAATACAAAGAATGACGTAATAGACAACGACAATATAAAACATGAGAAAGATGTGAAAATTTTGTAGTTGGAGAGAATGCTCGCGAGCACAAGGCGGGAGATCGCGAGAGCAAGGCAGGAAATGAAGATTTTGTGGTTACAAAAGAGTCTCTCGAGCACGACAAAAGAGTCTTGCGAGCACGATAGCATATCTCGCGAGCACGATAGCAGAGCCTGCAAGGAGCATAGCAGAAATCCTAAAAAATGGGAAGGATGAGTTGGATGTGAGCTGTCACCCACTATGAAGATATACCTATATAAAGAAAAGAGCAGGAGAGAGAAAGGGGGGAGACAATTTTAGAAGAGAGAGAGATATTTTGCATAAAAATATTAGGAGAGAGAATGTATTTTTCTTTATCATCTTCTTCCCCAAAACTAGATTTAGAACTCCATTAATGGAGATTATCAATGTAAATCAAATGTCAACTTAAATAATTATAGTGAAGAATCATGGTTGTAGATCATATTGATCGAACCATGTAAAAAATCTTGGTGTCCGTTTATAATTTTAGAAATTTTACTACCATTTTTATATGTAGATCTAGAAATTAATATCAAGATATGATAAGGGGTGTGTTGTAGGATTTCCTGCAACTACAAGGATGACGATCATCAACTTTCTATTGTTGCTACTTCTTCATATGAGTCTCTCCCTTTCTCTAAGGAAACTGTGGACGGAGTGGCTCTTTCCTAAAAGGTCTTATCTGCTCTTTTAGTTGATGACAAGAAATCATCTATGGACCCTGTCAAATCTGGTGTTTGTGAAATTTTAGGTAAATATCTTGGTTCTGATAGGACAGCTTCGAAAACATCCTTAGAGAAGGAAGTTGAAGTCTTGAAGGAGAATCTTCGCCTTGAAAAACAGAAGTTTCAAAATGCTTCTTTGGACTGCGAACTTATTCGCAAGAAAAATAATGAATTAAAAGGTATGAATTAAAATAATTAATTTGTGTGCCTCCAATTTGTTTCTTGATATTTCCCCTCTTGCTAAATATGCATGAAGTTCTGTTCACCAATCTGCGATATTGTCTTTTGGCCCTTCTTCACTACCTTCTACTATCATTACATCTACCTCTTCTTCCTCTTCTTTATTGATTGATGGAGATAAAAGTGTATGTATCTTTATGCATCTCGCAGTTGGATCTGTCATCATGCTTGAAATAAAAGCATAAGAATCTGCGAGCCTATTATCCTTTCTTGATATATGCCTCCATTTTATTCTTGGTATTTTCGCTGATAATTCCTCAAAAAGTTTTTTGTATTTCTTCAAAAATGGTTCATTAGTTGTGCATTCCCTTTTTATCTGACGAATGACTAGCTTCGAATCACTGGTAATTCTAGCATTTTCTAACTTCATTTCTATTGCAAATTTTAGGGCATGTACCACAGCTTCATATTCTATTTTATTATTAGTGGATGCGAACTCCAACCTAAATGAAAAGGCCATCTTTGTTCCCTCTGGTGAAATCAAGATAATTCCAACTCCATTACCTTCCCCATTTGAAAATCCATCCACTAATATCTCCCATCTATTTGGTTATGTTAACAAGTCTTTTGGATCTCCTTGTTCTTCTTCTATATCCATCATCTCCTCAACAGCTTCATCATCTTCTAAAGGAAATTCTGCTAAAAAGTCTGCGACAACCTGCGACTTTGGTGAAGACAATACTTCATACTTAATTTCGAAATATCCTACTTGCGCATTCCATCTCTCTACTCTGCCTGATCTTTTTGAGTTCTTCATTACTGATTCAATTGGTACCTTTGTTAACACTTTAATTTTATGTGCATGGAAATATATGCGAAGTTTAAAGGTTGCATAAACCAATGCTAGAATCAGTTTTTCAATCTTAGAATAATTTCTCTCTGCGGCATTGAATATCTTGCTGATGTAGTAAATTGGTTTTTCAACTCGCATCTACTCGCAATAACACAACACTTAATGCATGTGAAGTTGTCGCAAGATATATTAGTAGCTCTTCTCCCGGTTCTGCCTTTTGTAAAATAGATGTATTCGCCAGGTATTCTTTTATTCCTTGAAAAGCTTTCACACATTCATCCGTCCACCTGAATTTTGTTCCCTTTTTTAGTATGCTGAAGAAATGTTTACATTTATCAGATGATCGTGAGATGAACCTTCCCAGCGAAGCTAAGAGTCCATTTAACTTTTGCACATCTTTTACTATTGCTGGTGTTGGCATATCGCGAACTGCTTGCACTTTTTCTGGATCAACTTGTATTCCTTCCTTGGATACAATGTATCCTAAAAAAATTCATGACGCAACTCCAAAAATGCATTTTTCTGGATTCACCTTGATATTAAAGTGTCGCATTCAAAAATCTCCTTCAGATCTTGTACATGGTTTTTAGCTTCTTTACTTTTCATCAACATGTCATCTACGTACACTTCTAATGTTTTGTGTATCCATTTTGCGAATACCTTCTCTACCATCCTTTGATATGTTGCTCCTGCGTTTTGAAAACCAAATGGCATTTTTGTACAACAATATAATCCTCTTGGAGCGAAAAAACAGTATGTTCGTGATCTTCTTCGGCGAGAGGAATCTGGTTGTATCCTCTATACCCATCTAGGGAAGATATTCTATCATTTCCTGCTGTTGATTCGAACATTTGAGGTATATCTGGTAATGGGAAGCTGTCTTTAGGACAAGCTTTGTTTAGATCAATAAAGTCTATGCAAATTCTTATCCCATTATTTTTCTTTGGAACCACAACCATGTTTGCTATCCACTCCGGGTATTTTGCTTGTCTTATAATTCCTGCATCAAGCATTTTCTGCATTTCCTCCTCTATTTTGGGATGGTAAGTTGTTGCGATTTTTCTTATCCTTTGTTTAAATGGTCTTGCGTCTTTGTTGATCTCCAATTTATGACATGCAACTGATGGATCTATTCCAAGCATTTCATCCATTTTCCATGCGAAAATATCTTTATATTCTCGCAAGAGATTGACGGTTCTTTCTTCCTCATCTGTATCCATCTTAGTTCCAATTTTCAACATTTTCGGTTATTCTTCAGTTCCAATATTTACTTCTTTTGTTGGTTCTGCTGCAGTGTAACTTGCTTCAGGTTCTCTCATTGGTGTTGGTTCTTTTATAATTTTCGATGGTTTATCTCCTTCCTGCGAAATTTCGCTGGGTATTCCTTTTCCTTCTTATTCTCTTATCATGTAGACTTTAAACTCCTCTTCTTTCTTTGCCTCTTTCGCTATCTTCCTGCGAGCTTTTCGCTTCTTCACTCGTCCTTCATAATTTTTTACTTCAATCTGATAACATAGTTTCTCTCCTTCAACATCTCCCCTAATTTCACCAATCCCGCTTGGCATAGGAAACTTGATGCATTGATGTAATGTTGATGCTACAACTTTAATTGCGTGTATCCACGATCTTCCCAACAACATGTTATATGGTAACTCCATATCCACCACACATAACGTTATTTGTGTTTCAATTTCTCCCAGCGAAATTCTCACTGTTATTTCTCCTTTTGGTTTAGTTGTGGACTTGCCGAAACCATGAATATGATATGTTGAATGGGACATTTCTTCATCTTTGTATCCCATTCCTTTGTATGCATGATAAAACATTATATCCACTGAACTCCCTGTATCCATTAGAGTTCTATTCACCGCCCATTCTTCCATAGATTTCGCTGATTCTTCTTTTTCTTTTTGTGCAACTATTACCGTGATTACCAAAGGAGATGTGTGGCTCAAATTTTCTTTTGGTATCTCTGCTGCTGTGAACGTAATTTTATGCTTTTCCCAATCCTTCAATGAAGATATCCTTTTTACCGTCATAATCTTCTTTCCTTTAAAATATCGTTTATGTATTCTCCCTCTAATGTTCTCATGGAATTTTTAAACCATCATTTTTGTGATTACGTTGCACTCCATCCTTATTTTATTCTTATTGATCTTAATTATCCTTTCTCCAGTTGATTTGTTGTTTTCTTCTATAATTTTCTTGATTTAGACAGCATTCACAATAATTTCCACAATCTTTAATCAACAGAGTTGCTTCCCTGTTTCTAGAGCCAAAAATGTAATTGCAGGAAATCCCACACTACACCCCTCACCAGAATTCATACAATCAAATCATTTTTAGATCAACAATCATAAATTTTATTGATTAATCTCACAATTTTTACAAGATACAAAGGAAATGAAGCTAAAGAATTAACAACCGCTCCGGATTTTCTCTCTCCTAATGACTTGCTCAACACTTGAAAAAGATCTCCCTTTCCTTTCGCTTGTTCAACTCTTTATATAAATTACATAGTGGATGACAGCTAATCTGTCCTTTATTTTAGGATCTGACTTGCGATATTCTCGCAAAAGTTCTATTGGAAATATTCGCAAGCACTATAATCATCGCAAAGTCATCATATTTTTCTCATATTTCTACAATCGTCATATGTTACGTCATTCTTCAAATCATTCTGCGACGCTCGCAATGTGTTGCTAACCAAGCTTCGCAAATGTGTCCTTCTTGCGATATTTTGATCCTACATCTTGCCTCTTCTCATGCCTTCTCTGCGAAGGAGAGAATGTCATGAGAAATTGTTCTTCAAAATGCCGCAATTGTTCATCTTTTCTTTCAAACTTCTTTTTCTATTGACAAGGCTCCGTGAATTAAGCATAACCGTCAACACGTGTTGAATATTCCTTTAATTACTGGCACGTTTTACCATTAACCTATCATTTTCCTTTGCCTATTTAAAGATGGATCCGGGTAGAGACAATTTTCTTCTTTTACTTCGTCTTTATCTTCCTCATCTTCATATTCTCTGTAAATCTTCATCGCATGCAACTTTATTTTTTATCGAATTCATCTTCCTGCTACTATTCTCTTCTACTTCCATGGAGTCACCAAGGTTAGTTCTTCTTATTTTTCTTCTTTTGATTTTGATGTAACTGATTTTGTTTTACTGAGATCATCTTGTTTGTTCTTTGTGTAATTCCCATATTGTTTCTGTTTCAGCAAAAACACTTCCAGTACCAAATTTACAGTTAAAAACCCTAATTCTCTCAGAAGTTCGCAACATAAGGTTTCTGCATTTGCGGTTTCCTCATTAACAAAATCTTGTTGTGTCATTTACTTTATATTTTGGCATTATAATTTTTTTATTATAATTAAAGTAAATTGCACAAACGTTAATTCCTATTTACTTGATACATGAATCCTATTGAGTTTGGTTAAGTCCAAACCTTTGTATCAAGTAAACACGCTTTGTTATTGTATTGTCTCGATCTCGTATCCATAGACGATCACACAAAGTGTGAACCAATTTGTTGTATTATCTCGAATAAATCTATAGACAATCACTTTCGGGGAAAGGACTTACAAGAAGGAAAAGTTATAGCTTGAGGTATATTTGGGGTATCCTCTCCTTTTCACTATAATAGAGAGTTCATTGAAAAAATACGCCTATAAACAGAAGCTGGACACAATTTTGAAACTGACGGAAATGGAATAGAGGATGGTCTTTTTGAAACAGAGGGAGTACTATATAGTAATACGACTTTTGTCTCAATATAGGAGATAGAGTGGAAATAGATTTTCCAAGTGATACATGAGTTTTAGTCTCCATATACCTTTTGTTGATGAAATTCCACAATCTCCCCTTAGTAGTTCTTCGTCTTCACTCGATGAACGCCGTGAAGTCTAATGCTCAACTACACAACCTATCCTAGTCCGATACACACTATAAGTAGACTAAAAATCAAGGCTTATAGTTTTGATCACTAACTTTAACAAACAAGCTTGAGATAGCAACGCTTGCGAGTTTGACCGAGCAGTGCTCTAACAATCTCCCCCTTTGTCAATTTTAGTGACAAATATGGATTACAAAATAAATAAACTTTGTAGCTTCTCATCCAAATGCTTGGTTCCAAATGTTCAAAATTAGTATTTCCTTGGTTCTTCAAAATTACTCGAAATCTTCATCACTTCCAAGTACTCCAATGATTCCAAATGTGTTCAACTCAGCATCATAGTAGTTGAAGATCCGTAGCAATAACAATGAGAAAACAGTTGCTCTCAATCATTGTTATACAGTGTCATAGTATTATTAAACAGCATCAAAGTCCAATTGTATCACAACTTTGACAACAATACTATGGTGATATGTATCACTCCCCCTTAGTCAATACTTCATCTCATAATGTAAACCACTCCCCCGTACATAATGATCCATAAACCATATGTATTTATAGTGTGAACTACACATTAATTCTCCCCCTTTTTGTCAATATAAATTGGCAAATGTACGAAAACTAGTGGGATCCTCGTGAAATTTTCATAGAGATACTTCATGACCAAAAGAGAACAACATATCGACTTGTTTCGATGATTTCACATAGTCGAAACTTAGTGTATTCATCAAGGAGTTTATAAAGATATAAGAAAACTCCTACAATATTCCACAAACGCAATACCCACAAAGATTTGGCAATTAAGCACAAGTTCAGTTAAGAACTCCCATCCATATAATGTCATTCCCGAAAGAACAACAAGAGCGACCTTACTTTCATAAGAAAAGAAGGATTTATTTGGACATTAACAAATAACATGAAACATGAATTTTTATCCAAAAATCTCAATTGAATTAACCACAAGGAAAATGATCAATTCAATTGTCCATGCTCAACATAAGAAAACTTACGGAGCAACACAGTACATACACAAAGATGTGGATCAAGGAAAGACCAATATTTCGAAATAATCAAAGATTCATTCTATTTTTCATCACTATTTTCACAATGACATATAATAGACTTAATCTTTGTAAACAAAAGTTCATCCTATCTTCCATCAATATTTGCATATGACATAATAGGCTTAAATTTTGTTGTCAAAAGTTCATTCTATCTTTTATCAATATTTGCATACCGACATATAATAGATTTAACTTTTGAACAAATATGGGATAGTCAAGGTTCACGGATGTAAACAACATATCCCATAACAATTTGCAATATATAAAACCATAAAGATTAATACTGAAAAAATCAATCTTCCAAATAACTTAGAATTTAAATAAATAAATCTAAAAACATTGCAAGATGAAAATCGTTGGAAATAGCTATGCGTAATCACAATAATCTCTATTCCAATCTCTAGTTATCCTTCTTAAACACATAAGAATAAATTCTCATAAGAAGTTTCAAAAAACTCATAATGAACATACAAGATGATATGTCCTTAGAGGTTAGAATCAATATTTTAATTTCACACGGATTTACACCAAGAATAGCTACCAAAGGCGTATAAAAATATTTTCTTAAGAAAGAATAACATGCAAAGTCAATATCGACCATGCACCATAGTTCACAAAAGATGATAGTGAACATTCAAGAATACCATAACAATACGTACTACTTCCCATTCTTGAACTTCCTTCTTTGTGATTCACCAACACCATTCTTGTAAAAGCTACAAAAGAGAAGTGGAACAAGAGCGACGAAACGGAGCAAAACACTCAAAAACAAGAGTTGGGACAAAGACAAATCTTAACTCTTCCGAATTTAGAAATTCTCATCTTTATTTTAAAGAGAATTCAAAGAGGAAGAGATTGAAAAAAGAATGAGGTCATTCTGAGTTTTTACGAAGAAGTTACGGCCAAAATAAGTTTACTGAAAATCGACATCTATAGGACAATATGCATACGGGTTTGCAAACGAATTTTCGTGACCTGTAGCAGTATGCAAACGGGTATGCATACTAAAACCCCTGGATTTTGATTATAAATAATAGTAGGCATACCTGGTATGTGTACTATGAAGTCCAAAAATCCCAAACTACTATTTTCAAACCTAAACATTTAAGAACCTTAAACACAGATCAAGTTAAGAAATGAACGATAAGCAAGGTACATGGATCATTATAAGTACTCTAAGCAAATGATAAAAACACAAATCTTTCTCAAGTTTATAGACATACCTTTTATAAGAATCCAATTGAATTCTATAGCCTTACCAAAGATTCAAAATCGTACCTAACACAACATGTACGCCCCAATTCTCGTGCTTCCCTCACCGTATACGTAGCAGGGCATTTCTTGGTGAGCATTCACTTCCAACAAAATAAAGTTGTGTTGATGTGAAAAATGTCTTACTAACCATGGCACCAAGAAAGATTTTCTTCCCAACAACTCTTACATCTTACAATATTGAGAGAAACCCAAAGGACTATTTTTAAAAGTTTCTCAAAGAACTTAAAAAGAGCACAAGACAGTTTGTGTTCCTGATTTATTCATGTACAACTTATAACCAACAATCTTTGCAGATAATATTTAGTATTGCACATGGAAACTTTTTTGATACGAAGAGACGTCCTCACTTTTTCATCAGGAGAAACAATACTATTATCTTGGTACTAAGTATCAGGAATTGACCAATGAATTGATTCATGCTTAGAAGTGATGCAGTCAGGAGACTCAGACATAAACTCTTCATGTAAATAAATTAGTTTGCTACAACCAATTGGATTACACAGAGGAGGAGCATTGCTCTCACTGATAAGTAAATCAATGTCAATTTCAACCTCGACATGAATATTATTAATCAAAACTAGATTTAGATTATCAAGAGATTCTTGTTCATTCTGGAGGTATAACTCAACATCAAGAGATAAGATTTCCAGTTTCTTTTCAAGACATGAAAATACTTCAAGGGATTTTAAGCCAGGTGGAGGTTTAGATAAAAAATTTTTTATAGATTTTATTAAAACAGTCATGGAAGAGAATTCAGAAATCCCTGGATCTAGAGGTGCATTTATAGAGATAACACTTCTGTCCATTGATTCAGATCGCTACAAACACAGACTTATGAGGTCTTAAACGTGTTTGCCAACTCTGATACCAACTGCAAAAGAGGGGGTCTAACAACCACACCCAATATTTCTCTTAGCAATCTGTATGGACAACTCCAAGAGAATCAACTAGACAGTCAGACTCAATTAATGGAAATATATCCAGGAGTTGTATCTTTGTTTCACAATATAATCAGCAAATCAAATAGATAGAAATCCGTGAGCCTGATTATTAAGTGAAACAACTTGAATGGTACCAAAGACCAATATTCAAGTGTCAATCAATATAATCAACAACGAAAGGTTGGATTCTCTAATTGATTGAACTACGCACAACCTGGGATATTTCAATTATATAAAAGAATATAATGCGGAAAATAAATAACACAGACACCATAAATTTTGTTAACGAGGCCTAGTCAAAATTTGAACAACACACTGTATTAAGCCGCTACAGACACTAGCCTACTACTAATGAACTTAGGAATGGAATGTAGTTGAGTCCTAATCAATCTCACACTGATCAAGGTACAGTTGTTCTCCTTACATCTCTGAACCACAGCATGATTATACGCACTTGATTCCCTTAGCTGATCTCACCCACAACCAAGAGTTGCTGCGACCCAAAGTCGAAGACTTGATAAAAAAAATTGTCTCACACATAAAAGTATATTGGAATAGATAAATCTGTCTCCCACAGAAATAACTATGAGTTTTATTCCGTCTTTTGATAAATCAAGGTGCACATGAACCAATTGATAAATCAGATTTATATTTCCGAAGAACATCCTAGTATTATCAATCACCTCACAATAATCTTAATCATGTGAAAGCGAAACAAGATATTGTGGAATCATAAATGATGAGACGAAGATGTTTCTGACTACTTTTTATTTTACTTATCGGAGATAAATCTCAAGCAAATCTGAGAAAAATATCATGTATTTGTGGGGTGTACCAATCTGTGAGGGGTGCCTAACTTTAGCAGGGTGTATTTATCCTTGGGTGTGAATTGGTTAGCTTTATCCAGTAGGATGGCGACACTTGTCTTCCATCTGTTTGTCTTTATACTTCTCTCTTGATTAGTGAGGGTTTTAATGGTGTAACAAAAGTTTTGGGGGTTGTTAAGAAATTCATTAATGTCAGTTTATCTTAGCTTAATTTTCTTAATCTCTCTTTCTTAAGGATGATTCTTTGAATCAGATTTCTTTTATCTAAATTTGGGTGTTATCTTGTTGTGGATACACAACAATTGGTATCAGGATACGTACCTTCCTATCATGGGTGGGGAGAAGAATCCAACAATCAAAGAAGTGAATGAAGAATTACGTCGACTGGAGACTTCGTTTAAAGATCAAATAGATAAAATCAATGACAGATTAGATAAGTTTTCAACATAGGATCGAGAATTCAAATCTTCACTATTGACTAAAGATGACTTCCTCAAACTTATGGAAACCCATTCTAGTAAATGAGCTGAAGATCATCGTGATGCAAATGGAGAAGGACATTTTTCAAATAATTCTCACCAAGGTGGTTCCATGCTTAATCTACCACAGGGTAATCGGGAGTCCAACTATAACCCTCGGATGCCTAAGCTAGATTTTCCCAGATTTGATGGAGAAAATTCTAAAGGATGGATTCAAAAATCCGATCATTATTTCTTCCTCAACAACATTAGGGATGAAAATCAGAAGGTTACTATGGCGGATATGCATCTAGAGGGAAAAGTAGATAAGTGGTTGACCAACTTACAAACGAGTAGATCTATCACTTTTTGGTATGAATTAGCTAAACTTGCTTCTTTTCGATTTGAAAATCCTGCTAATGAAAATATTTTAGGGAATTTCAATAAATTGTCTCAAACCACTACAGTGGAAGATTATTTTGAACAATTTGAGAATCTTAAAGCCTTGTTGTGTCGACATTATCCGATGCTGAATGAACACTACTTTGTCATGAGCTTCATTGGAGGGTTGAGGGATGACATTAAGCACTTAGTCAGTATGTTCCACCTCTCCACTCTAATGCAGGCCTTCTCACTTGCCAGAATTCAAGAACATAATCTGTCCAACCAACAAAAATTTAACAGGCCTACCAATAAATTTTTTTCTAGCCCTTTCTCAAACACTAAACAACCTGTCACACCAACTTACCCCACCAAGCCTGTGTATCTCCCTCCCTTATTTCCACTACCCCCCCATTAAAACCATCACCATCTCAGATTCCTATTAGGATATTAACACCTGAACAAATGAAGATTAGAAAGAGAGATGGATTGTGCTTCAACTGTGATGAAGTATACAAACCAGGGCATTTCTGCAAAAAACAACAACTCTTCTTAATGGTGGCTAAAGACTCAACAGCTGAATGCAGTGAGCAGGAAGAAGAAATGGCTCAACTAGAAGACACTCCCACTATAGAAAGTGACATGGAAATATCTCTTCATGCCCTCACAGGTCATACATTTGGAGAAACCATTCGAATCCCCGGTATTATTCACCATAAAGCAATCTCCATCTTAATTGATACTGGCAGTACTCACAGCTTCATTGATAGTATTTTGGGCAAATCACTAGGGTGTGTTATTCAGCCTACTGCCAATTTGTTGGTCACTGTAGAAAATGGGGATAAGACAGTCAGCTCAGGCATC
The DNA here is from genome assembly GCA_023529315.1 of Papaver bracteatum. Taxonomy (NCBI): domain Eukaryota; kingdom Viridiplantae; phylum Streptophyta; class Magnoliopsida; order Ranunculales; family Papaveraceae; genus Papaver; species Papaver bracteatum. Next base: position 114,441 of record JAJJWX010002077.1, read on the forward strand.
TGTACTAGCTTGCACTGGAAAATACAGAATCATGACTTCATTGGTGACTTGAGACTCCTGCCATTGGGGGGGTTGTGATGTTGTTCTGGGAGCTGATTGGCTCAAGACATTGGGAGATATTCTTCTTAATTTCTCCATATTGAGTATCTCTTTCATGCACCAGGGGCAAAAGATCACTTTAGTGAGTACTCATTCAACTCCCATTCTCAAAATGATGGACACAACTGAATTACAATGGTTCTTTAAGCAGCACTCTCATGGGGTTATAGGGAAATTATATTCAATCTCTCTTACTCCTCAAGAACCTCCACCACCAGTTATCTCTGACATTTTACAACAATTTCAAGATGTTTTATCTGAGCCTAATTCACTCCCACCCCAAAGATCATTGGACCACTCCATTCCCCTTTATACCCAATTCAACTCCTTTTAAACAAAGACCATATAAATGCCTCTATGTTCAAAAGGAGGTCATTGAAAAGATGGTTCAAGAAATGTTACAAAGTGGGGTTATCCAGCCAAGTCACAGCCCATTTGCCTCTCCCATACTTCTAGTGAAGAAGAAGGACAATAACTGGAGATTCTCCATGGACTACATGCAACTCAACAACATCATAGTAAAAGATAAGTTTCCAATACCAGTTATTGATGAACTCCTAGATGAATTATTTGGCTCTTGTGTCTTTACTAGAATTGATTTGAGATCAGGTTATCATCAAATTAGAGTCACTTTAGCTAATATTTACAAAACATCATTTAGGACCTATCATGGCCACTATGAATTCACAGTCATGCCTTTTAGCCTCACTAATACCCCAGCAACCTTTCAAGCTTTGATGAATGACATCTTTCAACCTTACTTGAGGAAATTCATCATTGTCTTCTTTGATGACATTCTATTTTATAGTCCTGATATGGAGACTCATGCTAAACATTTACAACTGAATTTATCTTTACTGAGACAACATCAGCTTTATGCCAAACTCTCCAAATGTTGTTTTGCACAACCAACTCTAGAATATTTGGGACACATCATTTCTTCTCAAGGGGTTATGTCAGATCCTGCTAAGATCTCTGCTATGACTAGCTGGCCAACACCTTCTAACATTAAATAACTCAGAGGGTTTTTAGGCCTCACTGGATATTATAGAAAGTTTGTTAAAAACTATGGATTTCTTAGTAAACCTCTTACTGACTTACTTAAAAATAATGTTTTCAATTGGTCACCTGTTGCTACTCAAGCCTTCAACTCTCTAAAGATAGCCATCAATACTACTATAGTTCTAGCTTTACCAGATTTTTCTAAAACATCTATCTTGGAGACTGATGCTTGTGCCACTGGCATTGGAGCAGTACTTATGTAGGAAGGAATACCTTTATGCTTCTTTAGTAAACCATTTGGACCTAAGTCCATTTGCCTCTCTACTTATGAAAAAGAACTCATAGTTGTGGGATCTGCAGTTGCTAAGTGGAGGCATTATTTACTGGGCCATCACTTTATTATCAAGACTGATCAAGAAAGCATCAAGTACTTTTTGGAGCAGAAAATTACTACAAGTATACATCAAAAGTGGCTTATGAAATTATTAGGCTATACTTAGGATATCCAATATAAGATGGGAACTGAGAACAAGGTAGATGATGCTTTATCTAGAAGACATCACAATGACAGCTCTTGCTTCAGAATCACCATCTCTAAGCCACTTTGGCAGCAAGAAGTCATCTCCATCTATGCTAAAGATCAGGGGGATCAACAACTTATTTCTCATCTGCTGGTAGCTCCAAATTCCATCCCCAATTACACTTATCATGCTGAAATTCTGAGATACAAAAATAGAATTTATATTGGCTGTAGCAACAACATCATACAATCAATTCTCTTGGAAACACATACTTCTGCAGTTGGTGGACATTCTGGCATTCAAGCCACCTATATGAGAGCTAAAACATATTTCTTTTGGCCTGGCATGAAATCTGAGATTTTTACCCTGGTATCTTCTTGTGATGTTTTCCAAAGACATAAGGGAGAATACACATGGCATGTAGGTTTACTTCAACCTCTACCAATTCCATACCATGCTTGACAGCATATCAACATGGACTTCATTGAAGGCTTACCAAGGAGTGACAGGAAAGAAGTAATTTTGGTGGTTGTTGACAGGTTTACAAAGTACAACCATTTTATACCCATGCAACATCCATATACAGCTTCATCAGTAGCCAAATCTTTTATGCATCACATTGTCAGATTGCATGGGTTACCTACCTCTATTATCTCAGATATGGACAAGATCTTCACCAGCAACTTTTGGAAAGACTTGTTCAAACATTTAGGTAGTTCTCTCAAGCTAAGTACTGCTTACCACCCTCAGACAGATGGGAAGACTGAGAGAGTCAATGCCTGCCTTGAAAACTATCTCAGATGCATGACCAATCAATAACCACACTGTAACCCAGCTCCTTATCCATTGATCCAACTCATCAACAGAGGAGGCTACCTGGGAAGATGCTGCAAATATATCAACTCACTTTCCATCCTTTAATCCTTGAGGACAAGGATTGTTTCATGGGAGGGGTATTGTCATGTATCTATGGGGTGTACCAATATGGGGTGTACCAATCTGTGAGGGGTGCCTAACTTTAGCAAGGTGTATTTATCCTTGGGTGTAAATTGGTTAGCTTTAGCTGGTAGGATGGCGACACTTGTCATCCAACTATTTGTCTTTATACTTCTCTCTTGATTAATGAGGGTTTTAATAGTGTAAGAACAGTTTTGTGGGTTGTTAAGAAATTAATTAATGTCATTTTAACTTAGTTTAATTTTCTTAATCTCTCTTTCTCAAGGATGATTCTTTGAATCATATTTCTTTTATCTGAATTTGGGTGTTATCTTGTTGTGGATACACAACACAAAGATAATACTCAATCAAGATAGTAGAAGTAAGATCAGAACACGCAACTATAGAGAAAATAGTTGGGTCTGGCTTCACAATCCCAATGAAATCTCTAAGTCGTTAACCTATAGGGTTTCGTGAAAAACCTAAGGTTAAAGGAAAATCGACTCTATTCGCAACTAGTATCACACATAAGGTATGTGGATTAGGTTTCCTAGTTGCTAGAGTTCTCCTTTATATAGTTTTCAAATCAGGGTTTGCAATATAAGTTACCTTGGTAACAAAGCATTCAATATTCACCGTTAGATGAAAACCTAATTAGACTCAAACTAATATCTTTCAACCGTTAGATAGAACCTAGCTTGTTATATACAAATGAAATGTACCTTCATTTAGGTTTGAGTAACCGTGCCTGAACGTGTACACTAGTGTTGAGGGTGGTTTTCGGTTTAGGGCTAAAATCGTGAAACCCTGTATTTTAATGTGTTGTCATCCTGCAAAGGAACGAAATCTATTTGAAAGTGATGAGTGCATAAACATTTTCACTTACATATATATTGAGCAATTCAACATATTTATGAAATTTATCCAGAATGGTGTGTGAAGCAACAATCCCAGATATTATGTAAATTTTAACTTATTATACTATTCACTAATGCATGGATTGCCTAGTATTATCCTATGCTATGTTCCCAACTGAACTCTCAATATTGGCATAACATGACGATTAATGTTCACTTGCAGCAGAGTAGCATGAATCTCCCGAAGTGTCAATATTGAGACCTGCTTGAAAACACTCAGTAGGCTACACCACTCTCCATAAAGAGACAAACGTGTTTACACACCTTTTAATTAAAAGTCAGCGCGATCGAACGCATTTAATTCCTTAAGGAAAATCTAGACTGTCCATATCAGTCTTAAAAAAATATCACGGCCACACGATTTGGCCACGCAATTTAACCAGCCTAGCCTACTCCTAACAGAACTAGGTAATCGCCATGATAAACATCGGCGGGCCCACTAATGTCCCGATCGGTCAAAATTCCTTTAGCTCGTCCGCTACATCCTTGAATGCTCACCAAAGTATAGGTGATATCACTGTTTAAAAATAGCTCAAACGAGCTAAGACCGGAAAAAAATGGTCTCCAAACCCATCGCATCCATCCAACTTATCCGGCCTAGTTGGATGGCTTAGATCGCATCTCGAATGATCAAAGAGGCACCAATGTGTCCTTCGGAGGCCCAATTTTATTCCCAGTCGATCGACTTGCTCATCGCAAGTCAATGACGCAACAAACCATTCGATCGAACTAGGGTAGACGCGGCTGCTTTGAAACCCTAATTTGTGTTTGCGGCAGTATGTCATTATCGCAAATTAATTATGGCCGTTCATCTTCGCCAGCCTGGTTGAACGACCTAGATTCAATCTCACTAAATGAATAGGGTGCGGATACATTCACCAGCGACTTGGATACTGCGCTGACTAATAGAGTGTTCTCTAGCATGGTGCTAACGCCCAAAATCGTTGGACCAAAGTAAGTTGGCCACCCGACTTTAAAAACCCTAAAGATGACTCAAAGGCAAATTGTCTCCGCCGTCCAACTTCACCAGCCAAGTCGACCGGCCAAGATTTGATTTCAGATGACCAACGAGATATCGTTATGATCACCATCCACTATTCTTTCATGAAGAGTGATCGACCAAGCAACAACTAGCCCATAAGGATCCCAAACGATCGCCCAAAGGTAACTAGTTGCGCTGCTTGCATGTAATGCAACAACACCCATCAATTTCCACAAACCATCTCAGCCACTCAACTTGGCTAGATGATTTAACCGGTCCAGGTCTAACCTGGGCCGAACGATAGGATACTAGAATAGATACCAGCCGCCGTTATCTTATAGGGACCGGCCGGCTAATCCCCGGGGTATGCACGTAGCTCTTATCGACTCCGTGAAAGAGGGTGGTCATACTCTTTTAAGACGATCAATTCGCGACCAACTTGAACGAGCTCTAAAACAACGATGTTTCATGCACATCGATTTTAAGTTGCTTGCTTAAAAGCGATGCTTTACGTGCATCAAATATATATGATATTTTACTAATATCGGCTTCGCAAATAACTTAGTTTTTTAACCTAAGAAGCACTACGTGCTGCTTTTAGAGAAAAGTTTCACGACTTGACCCACTTACTCGAGACATCAAACATGTCATAACTAGGGGATGCTCACTGGGGTATTGGTCTGGCGGTTTACAGCGTGCGGCGTGTAACGCGCCCATTAAGAGAAAGTGTCAGGAAAGGATGGATGGTTAACAGTAATGAGAGTAGTGGGTGAGAGTGTGACCAGTCTTCCCTCATAACGGAAACATGATGATCACCACTTTTCGCACAACTCCACTTCTCCACTACTTAACTTCCTCTACTTCCTATGAGATCTGGGTGCGCTCAGCGACTTGTATAAATAGGTTTTCAACCTATTTCAAAAAGACACAAGTATTATCAACACAAGTATCTAGAAACCATATTCTGATACACGTCATAAAACAGCTACACCTTCATAATTCAACATTCTGATCTCAAACACCTTCTTCGCTTCCCTCCCTAAGATCAACCCTCCTCCTTCACTTTGTGACCGAATTGTATCTGGAACGACCATTTATTGGTTTAGGCTAGAGTGTTACAGATTGATCTCTAGAATCTAAAAGTACTCATGTGCAGTACATTTGTTTAGGGTTTGAATTTGTTTCTCATCAACACACCCAAATTTACCAAAAACAGCAGAATCAGTTTTTACCCTCAAACAAATAGGTTGGATCAACAGTAGTTAATCGAGGTTAGCTATATGAACACTCTCATATCAACCTTATTCATCTTAACCACAACTAGTTCAAATGACTCAAATGAAACTAGTTATAGAGTTGTTCAATTACTATATTCTCATAGAAGTATACAGGAACACAATTGAAGAAAAATCGGTTTGATTCACTCGAATCAATTCATGAAAATTATAGCCATGGTTTTCAAAGAATGCATTCCTTATTATATAAATGTATTAGTTCATGAACAAACCGATTCTAGAACTTTAACCACTCAAACGGGTACGCATACTTAAAGTAGCCGGACCGAGTTTGGGTTCGTTAGTATGCAAACGGGTACGCATACTTCCAAACACAGCAGAAATTCCCGGACCCAAAACCTTCGCCAGTACGCGTACATGTATGTGTACTTAGGTACACGGAATTTCGCAACTAACAGGTACACAAATGGGCATGCATACTATAATTTCGGTCATGGATCACATATATGCAAGAACACATACTATGTTTATAATCCAATGATGGTTAAGTGTTTTAAACTATATTTCAATCATTGAAACATTCTTAGAGGATGACAATAGTTGTTTTCACGAACTATTTGCATCAAAGAAATTTTCAAGTTATTGAAATAATCATTACGAAACATTTCAAGTCTATACCAAATGATTGTATGACACAAACCATGTAAGATGTTACTTGACGATTTTGACATGATCATCTTTTGACTTTCGTCAAGAATATAAAATGAACTTGGTTGAAGTGAAATCTTACCAACACATATTTCGAGAAATATGTAAGCGAGTTAAACTCAGCTCAAAATCTCAAATGTGTATAATTGAATACTATATAGTAATACGACTTTTGTCTCAATATAGGAGATAGAGCATAAATAGACTTTCCAATATTGAATACTATATAATAATATGACTTTTGTCTCAATATAGGATTGATTGAGAAAGACCTATTGTTTGTATTATCAGATCGTGATTGGATCTGCATATATTCGGTGGATAAGTTCCCCAAAAGCTCACTCCCATAACTTTTCCAATTTATTATGTTTTGTTTTCTTGTTTTGGGCTCTTTTTTTCTTCGTTATAATACTTAAAACTAAATTCATTATCTTTGAAGTTAAGAGATTTACTTGTATTTTAGACCAATAGAGTTACTGGTCTCTTAAGCATCTTCCGCATCCCCAAGAAACAAAACTTTACCTTATGAAAAGTACAATATTGTATGGGCTTGTTATAATTCTGCAACATATGATTCTCAGGTTGTTCTCAATGATTTTAAATACATAACAAAATAAATCCTTAGATTATGTAGACATGATGAAGTAGGGTATGTAGAGTGATCCAGTTTTATCACTTCAGAGACTCGGGCATAGTTACATATAAATAAATATCTCTGATGATGTTTTCGCAAAGAAAGGCGTCTTATTACACGGTGGTCAGGTACTACGATTTTGGAATAAACTTTCATTTTTAATTAGAAAGGAACGCCAAATAAGCAGTACTTTCGTTTTTGTTAATTTGTTTTTTTTTCCTTGGCTTTAAAGCTTAAATTTGGTTAATATTTAACCATATATGCGTTATTCTTTTGGTTAACCTTTGAATATGATCTAGCATTGCAAAAAAAAATTGCACCATGACATAACATTAATGGGCTTGGAAAATCGACCTTTCTGATTTTGAAAAGTTGCCCAGATATATAAGATTTGCCCGATTTGTTTTTAAAATTATACATGTTCATCTATTTGTCACCACAATATTTTTACAATTTGCTTGGTATCTCAATTTCACTTTTGCAACTAAAACGCGTCGAAAACGTCTAAAATTTTCGGGCAGCCTTTGGTAACATCATGTAAAATAGGGGTATTTTTAGGGGTATATATTTTATAATTGTTCCCCGACAGAAAAACATTAAGGCTTTATCATTGGTTTGAATTTGCAATCGAGGATATGTTATATTATTATGTGTGCTATATAAATAGTTTCACCAGGATTCTATCAGACTATCACCTTGGAATCCATTGATCTTACGGTTATGCAATTGTTGAGCAATAAAGTTAGAGTTAACCAAAAGCAAATGCCAGAGTCATTTAATCCAACTACAAAATGTAATTAATTGTCAATAGAGTTACCAATTTGTTTAGGGGTGCATCAAAATTCACACAAAACAAAACATCCATTAACAAGGGATTGGTACTCCCTCAAAGAAATTGGTACCACTTAGAGCAATTCCTAAGGAAATGAGTAAAATATTTATTTTGTCAATCCATGTGGACGACCAAATAATATTTTCCACTATGGAAAATAAGGTTAAAATGAACAAATCTGATTATGGCCCTCAATATCACATCTCTCCACTTAATTTATTACAATAAATATAAAATATTATTTTTAAAGTTTATCAGATATAAAATAAAATATCAAGAATACAAAACAAAGCTAGGCTAAGTTTGCCTTTGTTAGTGGTGGTCAGGATTTTTCCGTGGGAAAGATAAATCAAGGGCTGTGGTTCTCCCTGCCACACCCTACAAGTCGCACATGTAGTGTTAATTCCAATATTATGAATGAAAAATGAATACTCAAGTCAAGATATGGAATTTCAAAAATTATAACGGGGAGGTTTGAACTCATGACCTATTGTGTCATAAGAGTGGCCTCTAACCATTGTTCCATCCTGGTTGGAATTGATAGAAAAGATAAATCAACAGTGGTGGTTTTTTCAACTTAAATACCATAATTGGTCTATTAATTAGTGTTTTACTAATTGCACATAATAAATAATTTATTCATTTTAAAGTGTTTTATTGATCATTCTAATGTTAAAATAAACTTGATGAAACACATGCCCATTTTAAAAAATTGGTGCAATCAATTACCATGTTATGTAATAACTAAACGAACGACACGAATCAAAATCAGAACATATGAAATTATTTATTATCGATTTGTTTATGTAAAGAGTGGTCAGGATTTGTCCTTGGCAAATATAAATTTACCGCCGGGGTTTGTTCAACTTAACAATTTTTAAATATTTTATTAATTAGTCTCTCATTGATTGTTCATAATGATTAATTAAATTTCTATTATAAATGTCCCTTTAATAATCTAACATAAATACATAATTTTATTAATAAATAATTTTTCTAAAAACTATATTAATTCTAATGGTGGTAGTGGAAGTAGGGTTAGTATAAGTGGTGGGGGTTGTTTGTGAATGGTGGAGGAGGTAACATTACTATTGGTGGAAGAAATAGTGGCGGTGGATGGTTTTTATGGTGGTGGGAGTTGGTAATAGTAGTGTATAATAATAGTTTTTGCTTTTTAGTGAGTTTTATTGACCAAGTAAAAAAATAATCTTCACAAAACATGCAACATTGTATTGTGAAAGATGTAATTGGTTGTTTTTAGCACGATTGATAAGGACAAAAACCAAATATTTCGAGGATGATACCAAAACGTATAAGACAATATGATCATGAATGTTCGATCACCTGTATTATATAAAGGCAATTGGTGTACCCACGTAAGAGAACATTATCGCCCTCTCAAGTACTATTACATTCTTTTTCCTGAAAGACCATCAATGTCGAGTTGTTTCGCGACAACTACCTACAAAGACAACAACTTTCACTCAATTCCCGATATAAAACCTTATTGACCGGGAAAATGTATTTGCATTCTAAAATATTTGTTTGAAAACTATGTTTGTTCATCAAAATCATCATAAAAACTCTAAATCATAAATCTAAATTTCGCCTCCGATGTTTATAGAATATTTTTTATATTTTACATTCTCAAATCATGCAACCTCTTGATGACAAATCAACAATATCAAATTACGGATCAATATGTATAGGTTTCATTCACTGGGTTAGAAGGTAGAGTAGACACGGATGGGTAGATCACACAAAGCATAACATGACTGAGAATACTTCAATAATTTGGTCAACAGATAAGGTCAAAAATTTAAGATTAACTTTCTATAGGTCTAATTAGATCGGCTTCAATAGGAGATGACTAAAATATAGATTAATAATAATTTTCACGTAAGACAATTGCAAAACACAGTTTGGCTAACTCTGCCTATGTAAAGACTGGTCAAGATTTGTCCTTCCTCAATTGCTATGTTATGTGAGAAGAAGGTGATATCTAAGATTGAGGTATAATTCAAATCTATTAGATTCATACCATTTACAACTAAATGCCTTCAAAAAAAATTGACGTGTTGTTATTATTATTACAGGCAAGGGATACATTGACCACACTTGCGCAAATAGCTCATTTCGCAAATGATTGGTGTTGCATGTACTGTCTAGAATGTGGCGAGGAATTTGAGGAAACAAGGCACCAAAAGCAGTGTCCGGAGTATTTTGGATATAGTAACTTAGACCCGATGTAATACTTATGTTTTTTTTTTTTTAGTTTTTCCACAATCTATTTATTTAAGAAAAATGAACATTGCAAATACATAACATCAACAAAAATTAGACAAATTGCGTTTAACAATAATGGCTACCGATGGTCAGGAAACAACAAAAGAAAGGAATTGTTGTAGAAGAATTGTTGGGATATACAATGGATTACTTAATACAAATGAAAGAGGTATAACTATTTAGATTCTAAAATCACATAGAGTTCACAGTAGAAGATGACATCAAGTTTAAAGTTAGTCAAAAACATAATATGGCTAACTAAAATGGTGGATCGACATCATCTACATAGGTTAGTTAGTAGATTAGTTTGGTTTTTATTATGTTTTCTACTTATCTACACCATTTTGGGGGTTTTATCTACTCTTTTGAGATTTATCTTCGCTTTAATGACAATTCTTGGTTATTGGGTTGAGACTTAAGATCAATAGTGATGCTCTCCATGCTCTCCAACGACGAAACCTTCATCTTGGTTGTCTCCAGCAACAGAATCTACATCGGAATCTTCATCATCAACTTATCCGGCGACGAAACCTCCATATGTGGTCTTTTTGACGACGAAAGCTTCATCAAAAAAATACAATTCTCTGCTTATTTGGAGGATCGACAACATGACCATGATAGATGAGTCAGCTGGAGCGAAATAGGAGCATGTGGAGACTTTTATGGACGATATTGATTAGTTGATTTCACTGAGATGAGCGTTGCTCACGACATATTTTCAAAAAATATTTAAACTTCCATGTTCATGTAGAGCATTATCTCATTATACGCAATGAACCTAAATAAAAAAGTGTCTGGAAGTTAAGATTATATTTCTTTCGTTTGAGCAAATCTCCAGCGGTAAAATATTAAAGGAAAAACCAAGAAAAAAAGAGAGGAAAATCCCAACTATTTTTATGACAAACACATATTAAATCATAAGGAGTTGATAAGTATTCGGGACACAAATTATACGATATATTAAAAATGAACCAACATCATGGACCGTGCCGTTACGGCACGGGTTAATGGCTAGTCATTATAATATAACTACTTAACGGGAAAGCAGGACAGAAAAAGAACTAGACGGTTTTTGTATGCCCACCAACGGATAAACTTTGATTGCGCAGCCTAACTTCAACCTGGTGGCCTAATAAGAAACGTGTAGTTCTTGATAGTCCACGGTAAAGAAAAACAAATCAATAAAATAATCCATTTGCCCGTTTTTTTTTTATGTTTGTTGAGTCTACAGTGGGAATAAGATTTATTCACTTCATAGAAATTGCCTTACTAGCAACATTGCAAAAAAATGTGCATAAGTTCACGGTGCATGTTTAGCGCAAGCGAAAAGATGGTACTGTATTCATGACCTTACAAACTAACTTGAAAGTTGAAACTCAACTCTCGGCGGCCAGAAGGCTAGAAGCCAAGAGGGTACTGTGGAGTGTGTGGACTGTGGGTTGGGCAGAAAATTTAATTCCTAAACTAGAAAGTCGTGGTTATACGTATGTTGCATCAATTCTGACTTCAAAATAGAGATCTACACTCTACACTCTACAGAAACGAGACGCTTGCAACAAGACAAGACTAGACACACGATGGCTATAGAGTTGGGTTTCCGAGTGAGAAATAATAGGATTTCAGCCTTTCAGATGTAAAAACAGACCTCTCTAAATGTAGATGTTGTAGACGGACTGTTATTGCTAGAGTTTTACTTAAGACCTACACAGATGATGGTAGGCACAAGTTACTACGAGTTTTCACTCTTTACAAAGAAGTCTGTTTAGTCACTCTCTCTCTCTCTCTCTTTTGCTCACTCTCTTAATTGTCGAGAACTTCTGCGTGTTGAGCTAGGCCCGTGTGGAGCCTTCTGAGATCTGGAACAGTGGGCTTATCTATAATATGGAAAATGAGATATGATGATGCAAACTCTTATGTCATCTACCATCTAAATACCGTTGACATGTGGAAAGCTCTAGGGAACACTATATGGGCTAGCTAGCTACAGAAATCTTGCATCCGTTAGGAGTTTGCATGCGCACGATTATTATATTTTTTTTATCAATGCTAGCTTTTCATTGGACTTCTAGCTTTTGAGTTTCCTCTCAAGAGTTGTCTTTCTATTGAAAGGTGCATGCACGAAGAAGTACCCCAAATGCCAACTTTGCTCCCAAAATTTATCCCATCATCGAGTGCGTGCATCTACTTTTTCTATTTTTTTTAAGAAGCTGCTACATTTTTCCATTCCCTTTCTCCGTTAGGAACAACGCCAAAGGTTAGGAACAACGCCACCTAAAGGGGTAAAGGGCGGGGATGTATATCATTTTTATTTATTTTTTAAGTCGCATGTGTCTGAGATTGGTTGTAAAAACATTTAACGTCCTGATTACTTAGAGTTTTCGTGAACTCTCTCTCTGGAGTGCCCATGAATGAGCTTGATCTACAAGCGTCCGAAAAATGAACTAAAAGTGGAATCGTTCATCATTGATACGGAGTCGGAATGATTTATTCAGTACACAAGTTTCTTAGGAACAATGGCATTATTAACGTGGTATTTTTAGGGGAGATCCCAACAAAATTAGGAGCGATACAAAAAGACAAAAAGGTTTACCCAAAGGTAAATCTAAGCTACCCTTTATCTGCGATTTTTCGAAATGACAACTCTGCCCTTACATAATCGGTAGCCAAAACGTCAATCGGTAGGTTAAAATGATCATTAGCTACCGATTAGTATGTGGATATTTCGGCTAGTCTTTCCTTGTATAATCGGTAGTTAATTGGACATGTAAAACTACCGATTGTAAATAGGGCCAGATTCAACCTTGACGCAACAATAATCGGAAGGAAAGTACGTTCCAACACCTTACGATTATAAGTCGCCCCAAATAACTTTTTTCATAAATCCTCCATCAGGTGAATTTTGAAATCTGATATATTCGGTAGGTAATCGAACTTGTAAACCTACCGATTATAACCCCAGATTCAACCTTCGTCAAAATAACCGTTGTGTTTTAAACCTATTTAATGGAATAGCCATTGGAATTTTTTGGAAAAAGAAAAACAGTCGTTGGTCCATAAACCTATATAAAGAAACTCATATCTATCAACCCATTTGCATCAAACTCTTTCCTCTATTCAGTTCTAATTTTGAAAACAAAAACATGGATATTGCATATGCCGAAGAAGAAGATTCACTAGTGGAAAAAGGCCGTTTTAAGATAGTTGGAAAGTGTCGTATTAGCGTTATATACGACACTATACATGTGCTGCTGAAAGTGTCGTAGATTCAGTGTCTTTTTCTTGAACGACACTATCAAGTTGACTCAAAATTACGATACTTTCAGAATGTCTCTAGGTAGGACACCTGAATTATGTCGTAGAATTAATTTTATAATATAAAAAAATCGAACTGGATGATGATTGCAGATCAATCTGATCAAGCTGAAATAATTCTGATTCAGACTAAATCAAACTCAAATGACAGTTCAAATTCAAATTCAAATGAAATACAAATAGTAATCCATCCACACAATATGTCAAATCAATTGTGTAAATTTAGTTCCAAATAATACAAAAAAAAGCGTTGCTACAAGTTCTAAAGAAAAAACTAAATCAATTTACAAGTATCCTATAATCAACACTAAAATCATTACTGAACCTCAAAATTCTTTTATAAAGCTTCTAGAAAATATAAAAGTTGGAAATACTCCATACTGTTAAGTAGCATCAACCCATGGACTTATCCTTTTATGCCTCCGATTACTCAAACTCAGGTGGAAGATTTTGCAACTTAGTTCATCCTTGAGAATCCATGTCAGAATTGTAAGATGTAGAAGGTTAGTATCAATGGAACTTGCTCACAAGCTAGTGCAAGTGTTCATGGTGACTCGACTGTTTTGTATAACCAAACAATTCAATATGAGCTCAAATGTAAACATCACAACAGTAAGAAAGTTACAGTCGTCATACATGAGCGGTTAGAGGTTGATCGAATTCAATACCAGTTATAAGGAAACACATAGTGGAAGTGTACAGTGATATGAAGCTTACCTTCTTACTAGTCCTGGCAAGGGGGCCACTTGTTCCTGCATTAAAGTATTACCAAATACCCATTAGAGGAAAATACAATAAAATTTCTGGAAATTTTATTAAAGTCGTCATTGAATAGTTTTAGCTTCAAAAATGAACTCAGGCTCACAAACCTGTGCACAACCCAATTCCCATTAAAACTCTCAGAACACAAAGAAAACGACAAAAATTAGGTCTGCACCCACCCATCCCTCCAACACCACCAACCCCATTTTCAGGGAATACATTTTAATATATAAGAAATTGAGTAATAGAATAGTGGAGCTAGAGAATTTATCCATGAATCTTACTTTTGATGCTTCCAAGAGATTCTCCAAGACCATTCCAAGCTCTATTTGTCATCTTCATAGTCTAGGTAACATTGGTATAACGCCTTAGATGCACACTCCTTCCCTGCCATATCAACTGTCCCTAGTCATAATCTCATTGTACTGCCAATTTAGTCATGCAGGAACATAATAACTTACTCATTAAACTTCTGTGTCATGGAATTCTTAACCAATGCAATATACATGCATCCACCTGAAAATATACCTATATATACAATCATTTAATTGAACACCCAATCCATTAATCAAGTGATTAAATGATCACTGCAACATATATTACAAGCTCAAGGGTGGACCAGCAAATAGCAGAAAATGGAACATCACTTGATCCTGCATTAAAGTATTATACTAATCGACCTCCAAGAAACTAGTGTATCTCGTCTCAATAAGAAAAAAATCGTGTATCTCAGTGCTTTCACCATTTATGACACATCAAAAAAGTATTTATAGCAATGTTATCTATAATGCTTGATCCTCCACTAAATGATTTTATGGTATATATTTCCAAAGCCTATGGCATGCACATGAGACATGAGAGATAGTGTCAATATGTATCTTATGTGAACTAATATTTACTTCCATATAAAATTATCTCAGTAATGTCTGTGGGTATACAATTACCAGTTCATTATCTTAAAAGTCAAACAAAAAAATAACACTCAGTATTAAAGATCATGTTGTAACTGTGTAATTACAAACAATATACTACCATTTGAAGAACACGCATCTTGCCTTGGCGTATTCATCTAGACAGTGTTGGCTACGCCTTGAAGAGATCGATAGAGTTACATAGGTCTGAGTCAGCCACTGAATGTTACACTTATAGAGACAGTCCAAGATTGGTGGTCTACAAAAATGGTCCAGAAGTCTGTTAGACTACTTGACTAAAGGAGCTCATTCTAACTCATAACCTGATACACAAATACAATATGATATAAGCATTAATCATTTCATATGGCATATCGTTTTTAATAGGAAATGAACTATATATTAAAACCAGTTTTGAATCTGGTATCTTCCATAATCGGTAGGATATTTGGCTACCGATTATAAGTAGCCACACATCGAACCTTAGCCAAAGTCTATAGGTTTTAGGGTGCATAGCCAACCCTAACCATTAAGTTTGTGTTTTCGACGTAGTCATAATCGGTAGTTTAACAGGAGACATTACCTTCCGATTATAGTTTGCCCCAAAATGAGTTTTTTCTAAAATCCTTTTTTCCAAAATTTTGAAATCTTCCATAATCGGTAGAATATTTGGCTACCGATTATAATTATCCACACATCGAACCTTTGCCAAACTCTATAGGTTTTAGGGTGCAGAGACAACCCTAACCATTTGGTTTGTGTTTTCGACGTAGTCATAATCGGTAGTTTAACAGGAGACATTACCTTCCGATTATAGGTTGCCCCAAAATGAGTTTTTTCTAAAATCTTTTTTTTCCAAAATTTTGAAATCTTCCATAATCGGTATAATATTTGGCTACCGATTATAATTAGCCACACATCGAACCTTTGCCAAACTCCATAGGTTTTAGGGTGCAGAGCCAACCCTAGCCATTTGGTTCGTGTTTTCGACATAGACATAATCGGAGGTTTAAATGGTTACATTAACTTCCGATTATAGGTTACCCTAAAATGAGTTGTTTCGATATATTAGTGTTTGGATTTTGTGCTTGAATCATTTTCACAATGACTCCCGATTGAGTAAGAGAAGAAGAAGAAAAATAAGAAGAAGAAGAAGTGGGTATATGTTGCCAACTTCCATCGCCCTAAGGATTCTAAAATGATATTCATAACGGAACCTTGATCTTTTCCATCTCCGCCATTCTCCGAGAGATCATTCTATAACCTCATCATTGGTTTTACCCCTCAATCGATAATGATTCACAAGATAAGAAATGGACGAATTCTTCGATGCGTCCGTTTATTGAACCAATTTGGCAGAAAAGATCAGCGGAGTGACTGTTGTTTGGGTTACCGGTTTCCGCGCAGAATTTTTCGTGAATTCTACCCAAATAACTCATACTCATTATGCCTCCTTCCCTACATTCTTCTCCCCATCTCGGATAGAATTGAACATAGCGCCTACATAAAGATAAATCTTCTTCAATCGTGAACTCCGTAGGATTAATGAATGGCATTATGTTAAAGATGATGTTGGAGAGAGTTTAAAGGTATTTGTGTTCCATAGAGGGTAAAAGGATACAATCCTTATATAGAGTTTAGAGTTCCAACGGCTCTATTTTGTTGGGGCAACTGTATAATCGGTAACCAAATAAGGTATTTTAAATTCCGATTATACAGTTTCCCCAAATTTTGTTTTTGAAGAAATCTCAAATTTTTCGAATTTGAGAACTATAATAATCGGTAGTTAATATGACTACCGATTATAAAGTAGCCCCGAATTTCTACTCTGACTAAATCACCTATAATCGGTAGTAGAGTGAGGTTCTTGTTCCTACCGATTGTTATAGGAGCAGGATAAGCGTCTGACACAAATTCTATATTAATGGGTAGGACAAATGCGTTACTAATCTTTTGATTCAGTTTCAACAATCAGGCACAAAATAACTTCCGATTATGTAAGGGCATTAACGTATTATCCACATTTTTGGACATCCCTTAACGTTGTGTATAGGTTGGGAATAAAAAAGTCATCCCTAATTCTATTGGGGTCGCCCCTAAAAATCCAAGGATTATTAAGTGTAGGGGTAAAAAATCATACAACTAATCCAACAATCCATATGAACTCATAACAATACAAGTAAGTAGGAGAACTATAAGAGCTCAAGATATACGTAGTTCAGCATGATTACCTACGTCCACGGGGTGAAAGGATGATCTTATTTCTTCTCACAAGTTTACAAGGTAGAAAACTTTCCATAATACTCTCTCTTTCATCTCACTCACTTACAAATTGCTTGCCTTTTCTCTCTTGACAAGGGTCTTTATTTATAGGCTAACACGCTCATACAACAAAGTTACAATGTGGGTCAAAGTCTATCCTATTTGATGTTCATGTCGGGTGGTGGATGGTGTCGTCCCCGATGTCTGTGGTCCGATCTTATGTTATCCATGTAATTATACCTCCCGATACACCTTTTCCCGATGTTGATGGCTTAGGTACTCTTCCTTCCAACGCCGCCTCTTCTCCCGATCCGAGTTAGTTACTTTTGGTTCCTGGCCCCCACTTTGACTAGATTCCTTTGTTCTTCCCATCTACCCTGTCAGTGCATTTAATACTTTGATTCCGATAGGCATCTCTCCGTCACATCCGAGCTCATACTTTACACGTGCTCGCCTCACATGTGTTGGGTCGATATTTCTTTCTTTGTGCCACTGATATAAAGGATGATTCAGTGCTTTGTTTCGTGTCTTCTTTGGTGAATCGTGGCGTAGGATTGTTCCACCTATGTTCATTATTTATTTGCTACTACATTTATGCCCCTTATTTCGCTCGTGTGCTTGACACGAGTGGAAGAAACTGCTTTGCCTTCCATAGTTCTTGACATGCCGCGTACTCCTCATCGTTGTCTACCATTATCTTCTTCTTTATGAGCCGTTACCTCTTCTGCCGGTTGTAACCGTTTGGGTTATAAATGCAAGCAGTAACCCCGAGTCTTTTATTTCCCTACCTGTCTCTCTCACTTCATCCAAGAGCCAATATTCTCTGCAACTCTTTCTTTCTCTGTCTTTTTTTTGTTCTACTGCTTTAGTTTCTCCGTCACTTTTGATCCGCCACTGTTGCTAATCTTGCATTTCATCGTTCTCCTTGCTTTCCTTGTTACCATCCATAATTTCGCAAATATGTTTCATGGCTTCTTCAACTCCCTTCATGACAGAGAAAAGGTGCGTGAAAAGGCGAGGGTACCCAAATATACCTCAAGCTATAACTTTTCCTTCCTATAAGTCCTTTCCCCGAAAGTGATTGTCTATGGACTAAGTCGATACAATACAACAAATCGGTTCACACTTTGTGTGATCGTCTATGGATACGATATCGAGACAATACGACTACAAAGGGTGTTTACTTGATATAAAGGTTCAGACTTAACCAAACTCAATAGGATTCACGTATCAAGTAAATAGGAATTAACGTTTGTGCAATTTACTTTAATTATAATAAAACAATTATAATGCGGAAATATAAAGTAAATGGCATAGTAAGATTTTGTTAACGAGGAAATCGCAAATACATAAAATCCTCAGGTCCTAGTCCAGAATTTAATACTCTCATGATTAGGCCGCTATACAAAAGAAGATAACTTTGTATAGTTAATACCAAGCAACTAAACCTACAGTTCACCTAGTTCCGTCTGTATTTCCACGCCTCCAACCTGTAAACAAGTCACGTACTTGGACCAATTCCTTTGGTTCATATTCCAAACAGTAAAGGAACAACAAATCTGTTTGGTATCAACTCTATTCAACCAAGTGATATGAGTTGCGCAAAGGTTCCCTTGTTTATCTTAACATAAACTCCTTTACCAGGTTCCAAGATTTATCTTATGTTCAAATTCCCAAAAGCAATTGTTAAGAATAAGCCAACAACACTCTTCAACCAAGTGATATGTGTTGATGTCGATCTTCCTCAATTAATCAATCCAATCTTCCACAAGGATAAACCAATTATTAATTAGATCCTCTTTTTCCCAAGCAAGTATTGTGCACACCAAAGATTATAAAAACACCAAGTAAGAAATCTTCAATATCTTCTTTGTCTTAAAATCTTCTTAGATCTTCAATAAACACCTGTACATAATCACTTGAATCTCTTGTGATCAATCACACACAGAACGGAGTCTGTTAACAATGGATCATCACAAGATCGTCTTTAGATATAACAACAGTCTTTAGATATATCAGAAGAGAAGATTCTCAAGAATAAACAAAATAGGTGCAATCAAGATTCAACCACCGTTAGGCAATCAAAACAATACGAAAACTAAAGATAAACCGCAATATCTAGTTTCCCACCAACGGGTTGCGCTAGAGCTTCTTAATCCCAAAGAAGACTTTAAACTGAGCGGTCGTAAGAGATTTCACCTAATTAGATTACTCTCCTATCCGATAGTCGGCTTCACGAGTAACAAAGACAAAAGAGTAAGTCTAGGTTACGCAAGATTAGTTTGCTAGAAATGCAAACTCAAAGTAATTATAGACAAGGAAGTTTGGACACCAAGGAATTTCCAAAACCGAAAATATTCTCAAGATATTTTCCATATTTATCCAAATTCGGTTTTCATAATTACTGTGAATGCACTGTCCCAAAATGTGATCGAAATCTCCTTGGAAAATCTTTAATTAGCAAATGCACATTACTAATTCTCATTTTCCATATATAATTAAAAACCCTTAATAAATAAGATTCTTAACTTATTTAATTCAATCTTGAGATTTCCTTCCTTCTTAGCCTTTAAGGATTATCTTTGAACAAAATAGAATAAGCATTAATGCACCGTGTTCAAAGCGTTTCGACATCTTACTCTTGCAAGTCTTTACCATGCTTGCTCACTTGAAACCGATTTACCACACTTCCAAACAAGTTTAGAATTGGTTCATCTGACTTTCAAGAACTATGTGATTGATCAAGTTCCACTCAATCACAACTCATGGGTTTACGGTTCTACCAAAATAAGTTTCGGTTCTACCTCCATGTGAGTATTGTGCATAGTTATACTAGCTTACCAAAGATACGGATGACTAGATACTAGGATCGGTTCCCCACATATATTTGGTATCTAACTTATATGTACTACACATGTACAGAGGATCGGTTCCCCCTTACCAAAAACTTGTTGCACATGTTCATAGGATCGGTTCCCCTTTCTTCCATAAACCTTGCTGCACCTCATACAAGGATCGATTCCCCTTGTGATGCACTGCACCTCTTACTAGGATCGGTTCCCCTCTTCCCAGTAATAAGTTCAGACATGCACAACTCGATCATACCCCAGGTGATTACTTAAGATCGGTTTCACTAATAAAAGTCATACCAATAAATAAGTCAGGCCTTATGTGAATAGTTCTACCAAGAACAAAAAATAGTCGTGAGCGGTTATACTAATTCACACATATTGGTCGTTCATAAGATATGTAATGAAGAACAGCCCCAATAACGCATGGCGATTTCCTTTTCGGTTCACAACACATATGTTGATGGTGGATTTCTATTTAAAGGCTAAAATTATAAAAAGCCAATTTTTGTAAGCTGACGTCCGACAAAGGATAAAGCCTTCAGGCGATGAATACTTCTCGCCATATTAATTCATTGGAGCATGTGCAACCATCCCTGAGAATTAAAACCTACCCAGAACGGAGCATGTGGCAACCATCCCGACGGAGCATGTAGCAACCATCCCGGTTTTCTGTAGGTATACAACATTACTATTAATGCTTTAATTAAAGCCTTGTGTTCGACGTACAAACACCCGTAGGCTACCTGATGGCAGGTTATACTAGCCCCGTTGAACGCATGCAAGACTACTCATGTTAGTCTCACTTGCTGAAAACAAGCCCAAAAATATCTCATCCGTCCAACTTTGCAGGCATAGATGGAGGGTGTAGATATAGATTCAGGGGGTCCTGAGAATGCTACCATGATCACCTCGGACCCACCTTCACACATGACCGAACGGTCAAGACCAACCACGGTTGGTCCTTCCAAAACGTGCGCTCAAATTGAGCATGACGCACGGCTAGGGTTTCTTTTCATCGTGAGCGTCCAACTTCGCCGGCATAGTTGGACGGCTTAGATTATACCCTAAAACAAGTTGTGAAGTGATGGTACACCATTGGCGGGCCCACTTTCCACCTATATGACCGACTCCCTCATAGGCAAGCCGTGGTGCAAGAAATGATTGCCCAAACAAGGCTAGATTAACGCCTTATGCAGGATGAAAAGATCCAAAATGATCACGGCCATCCAACTTCGCCGGCATAGTTGGATGGCTTAGATTGCGCCCAGGGTCATAGAGCAAACATGTACATGCTCATCGTCGACCCAAGATGTTGCATACATGGTCGGTATCCACAAAATAGGCGCGCGCAACCCAAAACCGATCGCCCAAAGTGGCCGGTCCAAAGCCCTAATTAGGGTTTGCGGCGCAGAAACATCTCGAGCGTCCATCTTCGCAGGCTTGGATGGAAGGCCAAGATGGAGACTTAGAAGGAACCGAGTGTGCTAACATGACCACCGTGGGCCCGACTTCACGTCTAGCTGATCGGCCAAGACCGGCGGTGATCAAGCTCCTCGGTACGCGTGCCCAAAGGTGACATGCCACGGCCCCTCCATAAATTCTAATCTCGACCACTCGTCTTTGCCTCCTGAGTCGAGTGGCTTAGATTAAATATTTGCGAGTCAAGCAGGCATGGGAGTGAACACCATTGTACTGCCTCCATGCAGGGCTGATCGGTTCCTCCATTGGAACTCTCTAAGCATGCAAACGTTTGGGCCGAAAGAGGAAGCATGCGCGCCTCCCATCCAACGGTCGCAAGCAAGGCTACGAGTCATCTCGTCCGTCCATCTTTGCAAGCTTGGACAAATGGCTTTGGGTGCGAATCAACCAGTAAACAAGGTATCACTATGACTACCATCCGTCACTCTTCTTCACAAGGTAACCGACCAAGGCATGGACTGTCTATACAACCTTCAAACGGTTACCTGAAGATGGTTGCATGCGATGTTATACCAAGATCATGGTTCACCCTGCACTATTTCTGTGGGTCCCGCAATCCACACACTCAAGACATTAATCACGTCACAACTGGGGGATACAAACTGGGGTATTGGTCTGGCGGTTTACAGCGTGCAGCGTGCAACGCGCCATCACAAGAACGTGTTAGGAAGACATGGGCGGTTAAGTCGAGATGGGAGAAGTGGGCAGTTCTGATCGTGTGACACTCACACACAACTCCACTCTTCCCTCACTCCACTTCCTCCACTTCCCACGAGAGACGTGAAGAAGGCTTAATGACTTGTATAAATAGGTTCTCCTCCCTATTTCCAAAAACAGAAGTTCGAACAACACAGAAAACCAAGTGTTAATCGTATTCAACACCCAGAGACTGCTTGCAACATTTGCTAGCCTGCTCAACCTTCTATTAAAAAGTCATCAAATAGCCTTCACCTTCATACTCTCAACACCTTCTTCACTTCCCTCCCTAAGATCAACCTCACATCCTTCACCTGTGACCGAAACAAATCTGGAATGGTCGTGTCTTCTGTTTAGGCCAGAATTGTATAGATTATCTCTCGAATCAAAGTGATCATCGTGCAGCACATTTTTTGAAGGTTTAAACTCACTTCTCATCCACACACACCCAAAATTACCTAAACCGGCAGAAGTATTTTTCTCCCACAAACAATTGGCGACCACAATGGGAGGTTAATCTCTCGGTTGTGAAGTCGATTTCTTCAATACCAATTCAATCTCTCTAATTTAAAGAATGGTGGATCTTAGGTCTGGAGCAGCAACCAACGATGGAGTTAGCACCGACAACGCTTTTGGTGGCGCTGATATCCCAATTACTGGTGTTACAGTGCAACCCTCCAGTGCAACCAATGTGTCTCATGGAATCGCATCTTCTATCATCAGTACCAGTGGAGCAGGAGCAGACATTCCAACAGGCGTGACACCTCCCATTACAAGAGCCAGAGCGGCCGCAAATCCAGGCATTTCCTCAAGCATGACACTACCGTCCGTCACCAGAACAACTGTTACTTCCCCTTCAGGACGAGGATCTGGAGGACCCATAGGAGGACAACCTCCTATCACCATGGTGGACTTGATGGAGAGACAAGAAACCCTTGCTAAAGCTCAGGCAGACATGGAAACCACTCAGAAGGAGGTACTCACCTTCCTTAAAACATTAACCGATCGATTACCACAAGAGTCGAGACAGCCTCAAGGTCCAACAAGAGATACGTTCAGCACACCTGGAGCATATGCCTCAGTTACGCAAGCCTACCTGAACGATGAGTCTCATGCTGCTGACCACGCAAGAGAAAGGGACCAGGAGCGTCTCAGGGAAAGGAGCCGATCATCCAACTTTATTACACGTGAAGATCTGGAGAGACTCCTCCAAAATCGTAGCAAAGAAAATCCGATGGACGCGCATCGACACCAGCCTCCATATCCACAAGACGTGCAGCGGATTCCTCTTCCCAGGGGATACACCTCCCCTCAATTCATCCTTTACGATGGTACCGGTAATGCTCGTGAACACGTCTCTCGATTTTTAGAATCCTTAGGAGAACACGAATACAATCACGTTCTCCGCTTGAAGGAATTCTCCAAATCACTTACGGGGAGAGCCTATACGTGGTACAACAACATTGCACCCGACATCATATCCAATTGGAGTGAGATGGTCAGCGCATTTTACAAGAAGTACTTCTTTGTATCTGAGCAAGTTACTTTCTCAGACCTGGGGAGAATCTCCCAACGGAACAATGAACATCCAAATGATTTTGTCAAAAGGTTTAGAACACAAGCGTTGGACTCCCATGAACCAAATGTCACAGAACGACAGCTGGTGGAATTATGCATCAACGGAATGATACCCATATATCGCGCCCTGCTGGAAAACTTGGGATTCCAGACGTTCTCAGAGCTCCATGAAGCAGCCAAACGTTCGGCCACTACCACCCCAGCATTATTGGAAAGAACCAGGATCGTTCGGAGTGACGATTCACGAGATAATCGGGGAAACAGGTGCCTCATCAACAAGTAATATAATACTGGCCCTTATGTCAGTGTAGTAAGCGAAGGCAGAAAGAGAAAAGCTCCAGCGGCGGCAGAACAACTACCCAAGCGTGCGGCTTAAACGCATAAAGCTTCGCCTCAAAAGGGAACAGGCAAAGATCCTGCGCAGAGCACCGAAGACACAGGCTTCCCGTTTCTGATAAATGAAGTAATAGAACTCTTGGAGGCATGGATTCAGGATGATGCTATCAGACTACCTCCTATCAAACGTCCACCAACTGAGAAAGACATGGCAGACCCTAAGTACTGCCGTTATCATAGGTTTATCCACCACCCAACTAAGGATTGCAACAAGCTGAAAGAAATCTTCAGGGAAAAGATAGCAACAGGAGATCTCCAATTGGGAAATGAAGGAGTTCACACAGACCCCCTTCCCGTCCGAAGTTGCATGATCTCTGGAAGCTCTGTGCGCAAGACTGTACAATCCATGATGGAACACCTGTGTGAAATCTTGTACCTTTCCAAGGAACAACGTCAAGATATATTCATGGCCCTCAACCGTATTGTTTCAGGCAGGCGATTTTATCCAGAAAAGGAAGTAGTTCCAGCGTCTCAAGCCTCCTTGGAAAATAGCACCAACAAAGGAAACTGGGGACTTTTGACCGTCGCTCATCTGAAAGATGTCAAGTTCGATATCACACTAATCGATGCAGCTTCTGAATTCAACATCGTTACTATCAAGACCCTGCAAGCTGCGAAAATATCAAAGCAGGAGGCTACCCATGGTCCGACTGTGATCAAGAGCCCAACAGGAGAATTTGTGGATGTATACGGATACATTGACCTTGATGTCAAGATTGGTAACACTCCAACACAAGCTAGATTCCATATAATTAAGGAACATCCGGATTACGACATGATTCTGGGGCGCCCGTGGGTACACAAGGCGCATTCCTTACCAATCTCAGTACCTGAAAGAATCTCCAACAAGCCAGCTCCGATGATTTCCAACAAACCTTGGATAATCGAAGACTGCCTGTTGCCCCCATACCAACAACTCACAGGCATAACGCAACTCCCTGGTGAAATCCCTTCGTCATGCGTCAAGAGATTCCGAGCCCATGTAAGTCTCATTGAACGACCCTCTTTGCAAGTAGTGGATGATTGTCCTGTTAGACCACCGGGGACTGTTTCACCTGACAGGCGGGACACTACCAATAGATGTGAATGGAGTACTGGCCCCTTTAAGCGCTTCACCAAAAGCTTGGAAGCAGTCAAGAACGATACGTGTCAGAAGCGAGCTGTTATGCCAAGTCCAAATCCGTTTCAAATCGGAGATATGGTAGCAAAGGTAACCACGTTCCAAGTTGGAAACATGGCAGTAAAGATAACTGCCCAGTATGATATGCCTGCAAAGGAAGAGGAAATATTCTTAGTGACAGATGTTATCTTGGGCGGTTACTGCAAGATCATCAATGCAGACAAACTCGAAGGTGTGGTTGTTCACTCACGGTGTCTCAAGCCCTACCTTACTTGAAGACACGACACCACCTCTCTAATCCCCCCAGGGGATTCCTCCAACAATTTTCCTTTTCACAATATTTGTAATTCCCTCAAAATGATGGCACTGCTTGCCTTCATACTTATTAGGGTTTCAATATTTCTTCAAGTAATCAAGATTTCATTCCTTTTACATAAAATCACACAAAGTTATGAGTCACCTTCAAACCACCATTACCCAGAAAGAAAACCCTAAATCCTCATACCAAATCTTCATACCAGCCTGGTAATATGGGAGGAATAAAACATGTAAAAAGGGAGGAGGAAGGTATCCTACATGATCTACTTCAACAGATCCAGACTCACGTCAGGGGGCACAAGCAGAAAAAAAATATGCATGTTTCGAAAAGGAACATTGAATAAAACTTTGTTCAAAGGAAGCAAGCAAAGGATAAAACTTCAAACTCAGCCGCCACTGAGTATATAAAAGAAAAACACTACAAATAAGAATAACATGGAAACTCAATTGCCGGTTGCGTCTTCATCAATGTTGGGATCCACATCTTGTGCCGTTTTCTCCAGAGACGCCTCGACTTCTTCTTCGGACACAGCAGCTGCCGCTTTAACATCTTCAGCATGCGTATCTTCTGCACCTTCTACAGAATCCATTGCAACCTTGGAAATTGTGCCAATCACTTTCGGGCGTTCAGTCTCATCAGTATCAGGGTCAAGGATTATTACACCACCACGTATTGGGTAATCACACTTCCCACCACCTGCATGACGTTCGTGTTTAACCCCCCGTCTCTTCAACCGAGCCGCAAACCTTTCAGTTCTCGAGAATGCTGGTGCTTGTGACGCCTCGCGTTTCCACTTCGCTCGCAACGCTTCTTCATGTCATTGTTTCTCCTCCATATCAATTGCAGCTGAAAGAGCACGGAGCCGCCCCTTGACAATGGTTAAATGCAAGAGGGACATTCCCTGTACGGCATGGCCGACTTCACGAAGTGGCAAATCAATTTTAGCCATCACTTCTTCATGTGCGTTAGCTTTTGGTTTATCAACTTCAAAACTTTTTTCTGAAGAAGCTGCAGAGTTATCATCACCAACTCCTTTCATGATGTACTGCAATAAGATTGGAAGTTTTAGCATGTTTCCAAGGGGTCATACAGCAATAAAAGATTCTCGTGATTCCCAACTTTGTTGTTAGGCACCTAATACGGAGATTACATGGGATTGGTATGGTTCAAGTGTCCTCCGAACAAACTCAGTTGAGGGAAATTTACACTACCCTGTATTCGATTATGATCTGGGAGTAATGGGTATGGAATCTAGTGTTATGTTATGTTCCATTATCTTCATATGGAAGTTACCTACAACATATAAAAATTTCACGACAATCGGATGAAAGGGAAATAATGGGTGGCCAAAACATCAGAAGACACGCAACCTGAAAAAATTCTGAAAACCTCCTGGAAGTTTACTATTTCGCGGTTTTTATCCCCTAAACACGCTCAAAATACAAAAAGCTTCTTTTTTAAAGCTTGGAAATTTTCTGGGCTTGAAGTTACATATGCGGAACGTCGGAATCCAAGTTTGTATGAAGATTCTACAGCAATTTCGGTAAACGCAAGCGCAAAAGTACCTCA
Source organism: Papaver bracteatum (assembly GCA_023529315.1). NCBI lineage: Eukaryota > Viridiplantae > Streptophyta > Magnoliopsida > Ranunculales > Papaveraceae > Papaver > Papaver bracteatum. The sequence goes on from JAJJWX010002077.1 coordinate 141,849, forward strand.
AAATCACGCAGGCGGGCACTAAGGTTTGCATGCGTATCCCTAAAGCTAAGACAACATGTCAACATATTTTTCTACAGTTGGCTATCATGTCTACAAGTTCAAGACAGCGGTTCTACCAAGATACAACCTGGGTTTTGACATGCAATGATAAAGGGAACAAACGACATGTTTATGATTTCTTTTACTACGCAACCCTAACAGGCGGTAAAGGAATTAATCATGGTATGTTTTGCTGCACCTACAATCCTCTCAAAATGCAAAAGAAACTCTAACTAAATAATTAGGGTTTGCAAAAAAACAAAAAAAAATCGCAACTACCTGACAAACGGCGTCGGCGACGACAAAAACCAGCAACGGTGACGGTGAACTCCGGCGGCTGGAGTGACGGCGGCGCGGGAGAGAGCTGGACGTCCACTCGAGAAGAAAAAAAAATTCATGAAGAAAAAACGGAAAAAGGGTTCTCCCTTTTATAGGCAAAATTTGAAGAATCCTGATTAGAAAAGGATTCCTTTCTGCTTCCCAAAAACCAAGAAGGGAAACCGGCCCACCCAAGATTTCATGCTTGCGACGGTACATCCACATGGACAATCACTAGCGGCTGCCTTTCAAGGTTAGTTACCTTTATTTCTTTTACGTATATTTGTCACCATATCATGCCTACCCTACAATAGTGTAACCATTGCATGCTAGGCAGGGGACTTAATGTTGATGGTGGATTTCTATTTAAAGGCTAAAATTATAAAAAGCCAATTTTTGTAAGCTGACGTCCTACAAAGGATAAAGCCTTCAGGCGATGAATACTTCTCGCCATATTAATTCATTGGAGCATGTGAAACCATCCCTGAGAATTAAAACCTACCCAGAACGGAGCATGTGGCAACCATCCCGACGGAGCATGTAGCAACCATCCCGGTTTTCTGTAGGTATACAACATTACTATTAATGCTTTAATTAAAGCCTTGTGTTCGACGTGCAAACACCCGTAGGCTACCTGACGGCAGGTTATACTAGCCCCGTTGAACACATGCAAGACTACTCATGTTAGTCTCACTTGCTGAAAACAAACCCAAAAATATATCTCATCCGTCCAACTTTGCAGGCATAGATGGAGGGTGTGGATATAGATTCAGGGGGTCCTGAGCATGCTACCATGATCACCTAGAACCCACCTTCACACATGACCTAACGTTCAAGACCAACCACGGTTGGTCCTTCCAAAACGTGCGCTCAAATTGAGCATGACGCACGGCTAGGGTTTCCTTTAATCGTGAGCGTCCAACTTCGCCGGCATAGTTGGATGGATTAGATTATACCCTAAAACAAGTAGTGAAGTGATGGTACACCATTGGCGGGCCCAATTTCTACCTACATGACCGACTCCCTCATAGGAAAGCCGTGGTGCAAGAAACGATTGCCCAAACAAGGCTAGATTAACGCCTTATGCAGGATGAGAAGATCCAAAACGATCACGACCATCCAACTTCGCCGGCATAGTTGGATGGCTTAGATTGCGCCCAGGGTCATAGAGCAAGAATGTACATGCTCACCGTAGACCCAAGATGTTGCATACATGGTCGGTCTCCCCAAAAGAGGCGCGCGCAACCCAAAAACGATCGCCTAAAGTGGCCGGTCCAAAGCCCTAATTAGGGTTTGCGGCGCAGAAACATCTCGAGCTTCCATCTTCGCAGGCTTGGACGGAAGGCCAATATGGAGACTTAGAAGGAACCGAGCATGCTAGCATGACCACCGTGGGCCCGACTTCACGTCTAGCTGATCGCCCAAGACCGGCGGTGATCAATCTCTTTGGTACGTGCGCCCAAAGGTGACATGCCACGGCCCCTCCATAAATTCTAATCTCGACCACTCGTCTTTGCCGCCTGAGTCGAGTGGCTTAGATTAAATCTTTGCGAGTCAAGCAGGCATGGGCGTTAACACCATTGTACTGCCTCCATGCAGGGCTGATCGGTTCCTCCATTGGAACTCTCTAAGCATGCAAACGTTTGGGCCGAAAGAGGTAGCATGCGCGCCTCCCATCCAACGGTCGCAAGCAAGGCTACGAGTCATCTCGTCCGTCCAGCTTTGCAAGCTTGGACGAATGGCTTAGGGTGCGAATCAACCAGAAAACAAGGTATCACTATGACCACCATCCGTCACTCTTCTTCACAAGGTAACCGACCAAGTCATGGCCTGTCTATACAGCCTCCAAACGGTTACCTGAAGATGGATGCATGCGATGTTATACCAAGATCATGGTTCACCCTGCACTATTTTCTGTGGGTCCCGTGATCCACATACTCGAGACATTAATCACGTCACAACTGGGGGATACAAACTGGGGTATTGGTCTGGCGGTTTACAGCGTGCAGCGTGCAACGCGCCATCACAAGAACGTGTTAGGAAGACATGGGCGGTTAAGTCGAGATGGGAGAAGTGGGCAGTTCTGATCGTGTGACACTCACACATAACTCCACTCTTCCCTCACTCCACTTCCTCCACTTCCCACGAGAGACGTGAATAAGGCTTAATGACTTGTATAAATACGTTCTCCTCCCTATTTCCAAAAACAGAAGTTCGAACAACACAGAAAACCAAGTGTTAATCGTATTCAACACCCAGAGCCTGCTTGCAAAATTTGATAGCCTGCTCAACCTTCTATTAACAAGTCATCAAATAGCCTTCACCTTCATACTCTCAACACCTTCTTCGCTTCCCTTCCTAAGATCAACCTCACATCCTTCACCTGTGACCGAAACAAATCTGGAACGGCCGTGTCTTCGGTTTAGGCCAGAATTGTATAGATTATCTCTCGAATCAAAGTGCTCATCGTGCATCACATTTGTTGAAGGTTTAAACTCACTTCTCATCCACACACACCCAAAATTACCCAAACCGGCAGAAGTAGTTTTCTCCCGCAAACAACATATCATGAACATACTTCCTTAGAACACATGTAAACATTGTTCCCTAGGATGAAATCCTCACCTCATACCCATACATAATCCCAATTGCATTCATACGATTATGTCGATGTCTTATATACAAAGTTTAATGGTTAAGCAAGAAACTTCGTATTGTATTCCTTAATACTATGTCTATCTAGAGTGTTCATGCTTCGCAGTTTTATGTTTTCAATATGCACGACTTGAAAGATACGTTAGGGAATGAAACAGTTCAAGTCAAATATCACTAACCTCAAGTGGAAGGATGATGTTCTCGTTGTAGCTCCGCACTTCTTCACTTATTCAAGTCTTCGCAATACTTGTAATGTCTCACCCTAATACTTTCAAGCTAACCTATATGAATTTGACTCTAGTACATTTAAATCAAGCGACTCTTAAATGAGTTTTTCTTCACTAAAATATGATAACCAAACTTGACATACCAACGCTTGGTGGGTTCAACCTAGCAATGCTCTAACAGTGTGTAAGTCACACGTTTTTTGATGAAGATAGTATTCCCATTGATTTCTTGTTTATCGTTGATAGCCCTTCCCATTATGATAAATGTGCTCTTGATTCTATCTTTTTTGACAATTCTCTCCCTTTTTTATGTAGGGTTGATAAGAGATCCAACAAGAATCTCACTGATGCTCATTTCATCAACTAACTGAAGGATGACTATAATCTCCATGATTACGATAGTCGCCTTGTGTCGGGTCAGAAAGGTACATTGAAGAAGGAGGAAGTTGATAAGTTTTCTCATTCTACTGAGGCGGCCATCATTACTAAGGGGAAACTCAATCTCGGGCTGCGTCTTCCATTATATGACCTGAATCGTCCCTTTGTTTACGAAGTTCGGTCTCAACTTCATCGTCCCCTGTCCCTGGTCCAATGGAACGGGAATACATTTCGTCTTATGGTGGAGTGGGAGAGGCGGGGAAGAGGCGAGTACACCAAGACCCCTTGGTCGACGTATGAACCTTCGCACGCGAGCAAATACACTTTGGTAGTTTCTTGGGAAACTATCAGAGTGGGACTGCTTATCTTGGGGATCTCGCCGGTTTTGCTGCCAGTCCTCATCATAACAAAGTTCCCGCTGAAGGTTTTGAAAAGCTGATGCTAGATGAGGATTGCGAGGGTGGTGTTAACACTAACAAGCATGCTCGTCATACTAGTGACTCTATTTGGGATCAAATTCCTCTTGATGTTCGTGGTCCTATTCGAAGTGGCAAGTTTCCTCCTCCCAATTTTCCTACAGAACCCTATCAATTTTGGGTATTTAATGCTGATCAGGTAAGGTTTTCAATGTCTTTCTCAGCTCGGGCTATCGGGTGTTTAATTATTTTTTTTAATTGCTTTGTTTCTTTGATTTCTTTATAGCCCAAGGCTCAGAGTAGTCAGCCAAAGACTCAAAATACTCGAAAAAGAGGCTCTAACACCAGGACTGAGGAAGAGCCAGTAAAGGTAACAAATATATTGCTCTATTCTCATTACATGTACTTGCCCTTATTTGTTGCCTTTGGTGGGTCTGACAATGTTGTTCTTGCAGAAGTTGAAGACTGGTGAAGAAGGTGTTGAGAGCTCTTCCGGGAAAGGTGGTGGGGATTTAGATGATCGTCTTCCCTTATCGCGATTTATACCCAAAATGTTGGTCAATAAGAAGAATTCTGACGTCTCCTCTACTGTTGTAGGTGATCAATTCGAGGGTAGTGGCAAGGGACATAAAAATGATAAGTCTGCCCCAGGGAAAAATATGGTTCAATCTTCATCGTTGAAAGCTCCTTCTACTGGCAAAGGAATCATTATTTCCAATACCAATGTGATGGTGGTGATATCTGATGAGGATGACGATGATGAGTTCTTCGGCTCAGGATGAGACTGAAGAATCAGATGGAAAGGGAGGACAAAAGGATCCCGAGATCCATACCCTCGAGGATAACAACTTCACCCGAAATGACATAGTGCAGAATGCAAATAGGAATGCTCCAAATGAAGGTTCTGTTGGGAGTTCCGTCTTTACGTTCTCGGGCCCTGCATATGACTCGTTGGGATCCCTTACTTTCTCTAGATTCTGTTCTTTATCTTCTGCTGATATGTTGAAGGATGTGCCCCTATATCGTCCTTCCATGAGGGATGATCCCTCAACACCATGGTGAGTCATATCGCTTTAGCTGTGTGCCTCTGTTCTTATTAGTGATCTAACCCGATTTATCTCTTTTAGGCCGCAAATCAGAAGCTTCTCAAAGAGGACCTTCGTCAGAAGGAGATGGAGGAGATGGATGGTCTTCGAACTCGACTTTAAGTAGAGCAGAAGCATGTCCTAGGACTTGAGGGGAAACTAGCTGATGCCAAAGGTACTTTCGTTGAACTTATCATTGTTGATTAATTATATAGTGCCAATATCCTGAGTCTAGCGTTGTCTTCTTTGCCGAGATATATATCCCAGACAAAGATTCCGCCGAATGTCCATGTAGTTGAGTATTGAAAAAGATCATGTATCTACACTTCAGCAGAAGATATATAATAAGGATGATAAGATTGATCGTCAATCCGACGCGGTTGAAAATATTCAAGCCGAGCTACTTCATTATCAGAGATTTGAGTATGTGCCCGAGGAAATAGATAATCTCTGTTCCGAGCTATCTCAGCTCCAAAGGGTTGCTTTCAATAGAGGATTGTTAGTCGATCTTTAGAGGTCCAGTTCCATTATTTGAGGATTCAGAACAGGGATCTTCATTCCGATCGTAAGCGTCTTTCTCGGTTAAAAGATAAGAAGTTAGTGTATGTTCAGAAGTTAGAGGAGAAGCTGCTCGGTTTTGATCATATGTCTCGGGACTTAAAGTGGACCCAATCTTGGACTTAAGCGTTCGAACGACAGAAAACTTCTTGGGGTGAACATAATAAATAATGCCCTTCTAACGAGTTTAACAAACAACAATATAACGAGTTGGTACTAAATCCGAGGACACTTTAAAATTAGTTTTTCCTGCGCTTTCAGGTCTTTGTACATCTTTTTTGTTGTTCCGATATTTCTCCTTGCTTCATTATACTGCATGTTGGAGTGTTAAGTGCTAACCATGTTATTCTTCTTGTCCATGAAGTTGAGCAGGAAAAGGTCAAATCTTTGGAGGAGGAGATCGTCTAACTGAAGAACAATGAGGATCAGCTAAATATGAGAATTACCAATATTGATGCCGCTACTGTCGAGTTAACACACCAACTGACTAAGGCGAAATAAAAGTATGAGACCGAGCTCGTAGTGAAGATCAAGGAGGGTGTGAAGGAGTTCATTGAGAAGAGGAAAGCTGAGGTTGCTGCCAAGAATTCTGGATTGATTCCTCCAAACGAGTAGTTCATGCCTTTTGTAGTGTTGCGTCGCTATTTTTCCTCTCGCCTTGGGCTGTAATTTTCTTTTCGCTTAAACACCTATAATTTCTGGACAACTTATTTTATGGGGTGTTGTGTCACCGATCAGTTCCCCTGTGGAGGCTTGCTTTTCTTGATAATGTTTTTCATCTGTTCATGTTATGCTTGGTCGTTCGTAACCTTTAGCATTTCGGTCTCCTGCATTTCATAATATTATATGTATTAGTGGAAATTCCATTTCTGTCGAACACTCTCGACGGGGAGGGTCATCGGGACCAATGCCATGTCCCGATCGAGGTATCTCATCACTAGTATTTCGAGCTAGTGGAAGTATACTAAGTCATCCCTATATTCTAGGTCCCGATCATCCCGGATTAGCAATCAACCGATTATCCCGGGTCAAGTGAATCTGGTCACTTACGATGGGTGCAACCTTTCACATGTAGGTAGATTGCCCCGATTACCAGGGACCAGTGTCCTGATAACCTTTGGTTATTGGCTTCTAACCACCAGAACCCTTATACTACCTCGGCACTTGGACACTGCCGTCGCCCCGAGTTCGAATAGCTCGTCGAGTGTAAGTCACCCCGACACTTGCACATTTCCATCGCCCCAAGTTCGAAACGACCATTCGAGTGTAAGTCACCGCGGCACTTCCACATTGCCATCTCCTCGAATTCGAATGACCATTAGTCGCATATGTAATTTTCCTTGTCTATCTCTTGTAAATAATAAAAGGATTCGAATGACTAGGTACGCATTATACTGATGCGTGTCGTAACCACAAAAAATTAATTAATATTTTACTACTTAATTAACAAGTAATATAGGGTAGTCAAGATCGATCCCACGAGGAGCACGAGATTCTAGTTGTAAAATTGTCACACAAAAGGGGGGTATTGGTTAAGAATTTAAGAAAGTAAATAAAATAAACAAAGCAATTAAAAGTGTAAATTGAAATCAATAAGAGAGAGTAGATCAAGAAATCCTTCTTCGTAGCAAAACAATGATTCAAGTTATGTTCTTTTCCACTTTTTATTAGTCACAGATTATCACCAACCGTAGGATAGCAGGTTTGCTTAGCTAACCCCAAAATTCCTTATTTCACTGAGTAACAGGTTCGCTTAGTTATCAGATTCTATTCAAAAGAACCACCTTGAGGTTCGCTTACAAGATGTAATTCCCCGAACGCATTAAGATTTATTAACTTAGGTTTAGTACTAGTAGTTAGACTCGGTTCGCTTGGTCCACTTTCTAGCGTTGTTTTCACACACAATTGCTCCACGGAATCCCTCCGCAAGGTCTCGTGTTTTCTACTTGTGTAAAGAGTCAAGAAACTATTACGTATTCCCTAACCTTCACTATCTTTAGATCAATTAACAAATCAATTTAGTATGCATCCTAAACAACCTATCAATCAATCATAAACACTCTTAATAGCAAAAACAAACGATAATCATATGAAAAACTTCAAGATAGAATTGAAACAAAAACTCAAATCATATGTTAAGAACTAGGAATTCATCCTCAATCAAATTAGTTACTCATATTAAAGAGTTCACACAAAGAATAATAAACAAAAGAAGAGTGTTGTGTGTGTAGAGGTGTGCAAAGATGTGCACAAAAGTTTGTGTAAGTGTATGTAAGTGTGTATAGAAAAGTAGAGAACTTCTCTATTTATAGGCTTCAATGCTCTCCATATCTTCCAAGGAATAGAATCCCTTTCCTTTAGTAGCTCAATTTCCAAATCCAAGCCTTACTCAAATCTTCCATCTCCTATTTCCAAATCCAAACCAAATTCTCCATCCAATTCCAAGTCCAAGTCTTCACATCCCATGAGAGAAATCCACACAAAAATATGCAACTTTTGGCTCGCCGGAAAACTGGGTTTTTGGCCGGGAATTAGCAGGAATCCGTCACCGCCGTTTACCTGAGATTCTTCTCCGGTTAAAGAATATTCCGTCAGTCCACCGTTAGGACTAACGGTCAACCAGGTCAAACGTTAGTCAGCCGTCAGTCAATTAGTCAAGGGAGGGCGAAGTCAGCTTCTGCGTCTTGTCTGAGTGGTCTTAATCGGCTGAGTCATTGAGTTGAAACGACTCGTCGGACTCGTCTGGATTGCTCACCGCCGGCACCGAGTTAACTCGCCGGAGGGGAAAATCGGCCGAGTTCTGTTTAATTATGGACTTTCCTCATGCCAAGTTCAGGCAATTTTTAGCTCTTTTCCCTGCGACAATCCTAACATACATCTAAGTGCAATCAACATCACCAACACTCCCTGTAACTCTCAGCTGCAATATCATCTCCCTCTCCCAATTGCCTGCTCTTGCAGCATAAACTCCACCATTATTCCTGCTACTATAAACTGAAACCATTACCACCATTATCGGCCACCATCTCCTCCCTGATGCTTCAATTAACGGCATACAATTCTTCAATTCCTTTCTCTGCAGGTCATTGCACCACACAAAACCCATCTCCGATTCACAACAGCATATCCATTCTCTTACAAAGATCGATCCCATCTCAGACCACCTTTAATTTCAACGCAAACCCAATCTTGATCTCTTCTTAGCAGCAGACTTTTCTTGAATCTAAGTCATATCCATTTTCTTCTCGATCTGATTCTCAATAACCCAACCGAACTCTCAACCAACAGCAGTAGCATCTTCAATGATCGAACAAACCCTAATTTATTTTCCCTACAGTGACAACACCAAATCAAGGTAACAGAAACAATACCCATCTTCAATTTCTGTTCCAGAAACCTATCGGCATCATCAGATTCCCGATTTGAACCTTCAATCCAACAGCAAAAACCCATCTCGTTCTTCACCTTGTTTTGCTTCTCAACAGTGCCACCATCTTCATCGTTAGCTCTCAAAACCCATTCTTCTCATCGAACTCTGGTCTTAATCTCTCGACAATAGAAGCTGTTGGTTTTCTCTTTTAATTTCAGGTGAAAGAAAGAATTGTAATGAAAACGAGAAAAGTGATTCTCGATTTAGGGTTAATAAAAATGGGATGGATATTTTCACCCACTGCTGAAATACGACCACCCACTGGTAGCCCCTTAACCTCAGATGGATGGTTTTAGTATTCCTCCTTCAAGAGTTTCCCCTTAACCTTGGCTCAGCTCCCAATAGTATTTGCCTGTGAAATGACAATTTTGCCCTTCTTGCTAAAATTGGGTGATTTCTTCTTCTTTTCTCCGTGTGACTCCAGAGTATCTAATAACTCAAACAAACGCGTAAAATACATAATTTACAAGAAAAATAGCAAAGAAAGCATAAACTCTATAGATAGTAATTACGGTGTATTCTACACCTATCAAATTCCCCCACACTTAGAATTTGCTACTCCTCGAGCAAATCAAACTAAAACATACAACTTCAAAGCGTTCCAGCGTCCCAAGCATCCTAAGAGCTATGAGGACATAGAGTTTCTGCATGCTAGTAATAAGAAGTTAGAAATACTAAAGAACATATTCTCATTCTTAAATGTTGAGTGAGAAATAACCACACCATAATGAGAAAACGCGTGTTTGAGAAACGATCAAAAAGCATTTCTCCTCGACTTCTGCCTCACCAAAAAGGGTTTTCTGATAATTGCACTCAAAAAGACGGCTTTTTTATGGGTCTCACATGTGCGCAGGTAGGAATGAAGAGAGAATTCTTGCAACACGTTGAATGGTGGGAAGAATAACTTCCGAAATTTTGAAAAACCCACATCTTTTAATATTTTGAAAAACCATTTTTTCTAACGATCTCTAAGAAAGGAAATCAACCACTATTATCAAGGATGAGATTACTTACTTACCTTCACATCCGATTGCCAATTATGATAACACCACTCTCACGACATCCAATAGAAACGTCTTCGGCTTCAACTATTGATGATAAACTTTTGAATTTCTTAGATCCTCGACAATTTGTAACCTTTTTCCTAAAAAATTCTTGTTGCTTGAAACTTCCTTATAGATTTTCCTTCCCCACGGCTTATTAAACAAACAAAAACAAAAATAGATATTTCTCTTATCTCATATTTTTCAAATTTTTTTTTTTTAGACAAGAGAAACAAAATACAAAACAAAGTGAAAAATAAAATAAACCATGGCCGTGGAAAAGTACTTTACCGCGTGATTCTTCACAACTTGTATCGTCTCGAAACCATAAACTTCAATAATTCTCACCTTTCACTTTTCTTTGCTTTTGTAAATAAGTCTTCAACTTGTATGTAAAAATCTGCTCATTGTATGTTGCTTTACTTGGATATGAAATTTGCTCTTTTTCTTATTCCGTTGCTTGTAAACCTCGAACCTTTTCAACTTTCCTTGTAAATTTTGATGTCGCTCCTTGTTGATAATTGTGGTGTTTCTATGGACCCGTTGTTGTCGAGAGAGAGAGAATGGTGCTAACTGCAAATCGAACTACAAGAAGGAGGCTTTCATCCATATACGTCACCCTCATGATTGACAAAAATTAGCACTCAAGAGATCAAAATAGTGCTGAAAATTGGTGTGAAGTTGGGTAGCTCACCATTCTACCCGGAATTAACGTACGGTGACACACACTCAAAAGAAGCTCTTTAGTAAAGGAAGAATTTTTGGTCGGTGCCTTGGTTGATATAAAAATGGGTAGTCTCCACTAATGATTGATCAGCAACTCTAATAATGCATTCTCCATGCTCCTAATTTGCATCACCGGCATGATTAAATCCATTATTTAACACTCTAACAAATAAGAAATCCGAATGTAGTTCCCTAACACTTCCAAGTTCAATTATGTCAGTCAGAATTCTCTATGTAAACATACCTAGAAGTATGCTAGTGACTCTAAAATCTCTAAAAGTTGAAAGTTTTATGCAAATTTTTTTTTTTTAAATATGCTTAACCACTCCCCCACACTTAAACCTTACATTGTCCTCAATGTAATTGAATCGTCCAAGTAAAGTCAAGGTGGGAAATCCTAATATGACATGGAATAAGAAAAGTAAATAAACAAAAATAAAATAAAAATAAAAAGGTTAAGAAATACAAAACCTATGGTTTGCCTCCCATTAAGCGCTTGTTTTAAAGTCGACGACCCGACTTAGCTCTTGTAAAATTCATTCCCCATATACTAACAATCGGAAAATTTGGGGATCCACCCATAGTACCTGTTTTGCAAACAATAACTCCATACAAATGTTAGCACAAGAAAACAATAGTGAAATTATCGCCCGATAGAAATTTCCCCCACACTTATTCTTGTCCACACCCGGAAGTGTATAAAGAACATAGAATTTGGGAATTTCTATGTATTCCTCTTGGCAAAAATGCATAGTGTTAGCATCAAGTGTTTCCAATGGTGGATATCGAGAAACAAAATCATCCAAAAATACTTTCGAAGCACATACATTCAAACCAATAAGAGGTAAAGGAGAAGAATTAACATGCAAAGGGTTAGACAAACCTTGCACAATCTCTTGTATTACGGTATCTTCTTCATCCTTAAAAAATTCGAGTGAATTACTTACCTCTTGTATATCATGGTCCTCTATCAAACCTTGCAACCATTCTTCATTACCTTAACCAAAGTCTCGGCATCATCATAATCATCGGCAAGTTCAATTGGGTCTTCCACAAATTCAATCAATTCGGTTTCATTATCGAGCATCATCTCTTCAACATCTTCATCATCGGAATCGGGCCATTCCTCTCTCATAAAATCTTCTTCGGTGTAAATTGTAAGATCTTCTTGTGAGGGTGTTATACCGTTTACAACAATAGGCAAGTCACACCCAATCCCCTCCTTTTGAATAGGTGAAGGATCGTTATTATGATCCGGAGTTGGAATAACTTCCTCATTGTTGCAACGCTCATACACTTCCGCGGACTCATATCTTTCCCTAAGGAATTTTTTCCAAGCACTAAATGCATCTTCCTCAAGCTCTACCTCTTGAATAGGTGATTGATCATTATTAAGATCAAGGCTCGAGTAATCTACATTAGCGTCATCAAAAGTCTCCAAAGGTTGGTCCTTTTCAACACAATCATCTTCATTATCGGAATCACCATAATAAGAATCTTCATCGGTTTCATAGCCTTTATCCCGACATCGTTTAAGTTCCATATGAATGGTCCTACTAATTTCTGCGACAAGCTCTTCCGAGTCTCCATCATCTTCCAATTTGTATAAATTTTGTGCAAGTTTACGGACGTTTACATGCTTACCACCGTGTATAGAGTTTCTAAATTGTATATCCTCAAAAAGTGAAGGAAAAACACGATGAAGAGGAGTATATTCCAAACTCTTTGTCTGCACATTACTAGAAAACAATGTATTAGAAGCATAATTATCCGTCCATCCTTGTGATTGTCTACTTACATACCCGTCATAAGGTTGTTGATATGTATGAGAATATCCATAAGGCTCCGAAGGATATTGATCATAGACAAAAGATTGGTTTTGATTGTATCCTAAGGATGGTTGGAAGTTGTCATGATGTTGAGGTTGAAAACCGTATTGATTGTTGTAATATGCTTCCTCTTGTTCACCATACATGGAAAACCGGTACCTGAAAAACAATTCTCAAAAACTAAGTTAGATACGATAAAGAATCCAACAAAGCAAGAATAAAGCAAAAAGTAAAAATAAAACAACTAAAATCATCCGATGCTCCCTGGCAACGGCGCCAAAATTTGGTGCGTGTCGTAACCATAACAAATTAATTAATATTTTACTACCTAATTAACAAGTAATATAGGGTAGTCAAGATTGATCCCACGAGGAGCACGAGATTCTAGTTGTAAAATTGTCACACAAAAGGGGGGTATTGGTTAAGAATTTAAGAAGGTAAATAAAATAAACAAAGCAATTAAAAGTGTAAATTGAAATCAATAAGAGAGAGTAGATCAAGGAATCCTTCTTCGTAGCAAAACAATGATTCAAGTTATGTTATTTTCCACTTTTTATTAGTCACAGATTATCACCAACCGTAGGATAGCAAGTTCTCTTAGCTAACCCCAAAATTCCTTATTTCACTGAGTAACAGGTTCGCTTAGTTATCAGATTCTATTCAAAAGAACCACCTTGAGGTTCGCTTACAAGATGTAATTCCCCGAACGCATTAAGATTTATTAACTTAGGTTTAGTACTAGTAGTTAGACTCGGTTCGCTTGGTCCACTTTCTAGCGTTGTTTTCACACACAATTGCTCCACGGAATCCCTTCGCAAGGTCTCGTGTTTTCTACTTGTGTAAAGAGTCAAGAAACTATTACGTATTCCCTAACCTTCACTATCTTTAGATCAATTAACAAATCAATTTAGTATGCATCCTAAACAACCTATCAATCAATCATAAACACTCTTAATAGCAAAAACAAACGATAATCATATGAAAAACTTCAAGATAGAATTGAAACAAAAACTCAAATCATATGTTAAGAACTAGGAATTCATCCTCAATCAAATTAGTTACTCATATTAAAGAGTTCACACAAAGAATAATAAAGAAAAGAAGGGTGTTGTGTGTGTAGAGGTGTGCAAAGATGTGCACAAAAGTTTGTGTAAGTGTATGTAAGTGTGTATAGAAAAGTAGAGAACTTCTCTATTTATAGGCTTCAATGCTCTCCATATCTTCCAAGGAATAGAATCCCTTTCCTTTAGTAGCTCAATTTCCAAATCCAAGCCTTTCTCAAATCTTCCATATCCTCTTTCCAAATCCAAACCAAATTCTTCATCCAATTCCAAGTCCAAGTCTTCACATCCAATGAGAGAAATCCACACAAAAATCTGCAACTTTTGGCTCGCCGGAAAACTGGGTTTTTGGCAGGGAATTAGCCGGAATCCGTCACCGCCGTTTACCTGAGATTCTTCTCCGGTTAAAGAATATTCCGTCAGTCCACCGTTAGGACTAACGGTCAACCAGGTCAAACGTTAGTCAGCCATCAGTCAATTAGTCAAGGGAGGGCGAAGTCAGCTTCTGCGTCATGGCTGAGTGGTCTTAATCGGATGAGTCATTGAGTTGAAACGGCTCGTCGGACTCGTCTGGATCGGTCATCGCCGGCACCGAGTTAACTCGCCGGAGGGGAAAATCGGCTGAGTTCTGTTTAATTATGGACTTTCCTCAGGCCAAGTTCAGGCAATTTTTAGCTCTTTTCCCTGCGACAATCCTAACATACATCTAAGTGCAATCAACATCACCAACACTCCCTGTAACTCTCAACTGCAATATCATCTCCCTCTCCCAATTGCCTGCTCTTGCAGCATAAACTCCACCATTTTTCCTGCTACTATAAACTGAAACCATTACCACCATTATCGGCCACCATCTCCTCCCTGATGCTTCAATTAATGGCATATAGTTCTTCAATTCCTTTCTCTGCAGGTCATTGCACCACACAAAACCCATCTCCGATTCACAACAGCATATCCATTCTCTAACAAAGATCGATCATATCTCAGACCACATTTAATTTCAGCGCAAACCCAATCTTGATCTCTTCTTAGCAGCAGACTTTTCTTGAATCTAAGTCATATCCATTTTCTTCTCGATCTGATTCTCAATAACCCAACCGAACTCTCAACCAACAGCAGTAGCATCTTCAATGATCGAACAAACCCTAATTTATTTTCCCTACAGTGACAACACCAAATCAAGGTAACAGAAACAATACCCATCTTCAATTTCTGTTTTGAGAAACCTATCGGCATCATCGATTCCGATTTGAACCTTCAATCCAACAAATAAAAACCCATCTCGTTCTTCACCTTGTTTTGCTTCTCAACAGTGCCACCATCTTCATCGTTAGCTCTCAAAACCTATTCTTCTCATCGAACTCTGGTCTTAATCTCTCGACAATAGAAGTTGTTGGTTTTCTCTTTTAATTTCAGGTGAAAGAAAGAATTGTAATGAAAACGAGAAAAGTGATTCTCGATTTAGGGTTAATAAAAATGGGATGGATATTTTCACCCACTGCTGAAATACGACCACCCACTGGTAGCCCCTTAACCTCAGCTGGATGGTTTTAGTATTCCTCCTTCAAGAGTTTCCCCTTAACCTTGGCTCAGCTCCCAATAGTATTTTCCTGTGAAATGACAATTTTGCCCTTCTTACTCAAATTGGGTGATTTCTTCTTCTTTTCTCCGTGTGACTCCAGAGTATCTAATAACTCAAAAACATGCGTAAAATACATAATTTACAAGAAAAATAGCAAAGAAAGCATAAACTCTATAGATAGTAAATACGGTGTATTCTACACCTATCATATACCTATCGATCCACCTCTCATGGGTGATATAGCTTCAAATGGCTTGTGTTCCATGGTCATCCCTCGGGCGTTCCATCAGGTTTTAGTATCTTATACGCTCCTTCTCCCACTTTCGAAATGATGGTGTATGGCCCGCCTCACCTGGCAGCCAATTTTCCGCCCTTCTTGTCGCGCTCATAGCTGTGTAATTCTTTCAGTACTAATTGTACCTGGTGGAATTCCCTCGGGCAAACTTTTTTGTTGTATTCTCGCTGTATCCGCCTTTGGTATCTCAATCTTTTGCAAAGCTATATCTCTGGTTTCTTCCAAATCATCAATTTTATTCAGGATCAAATCTGATGACAGATTCCGTCTCCAAGCCTCAGTTCTTGTGGAGGGTATCATTGCCTCGATTGGGAGAATTGCTTCAGTTCCATGTGTGAGCATAAAAGGAGAGAGATCTGTTGCTTCTCTACGAGTGGTTCGATAGGCCTATAGTACATTGTGTAGTTCTTCACACCATTCACCATATTCCCAATCTAGCTTCTTTTTCAAATTATCCGTTATAGTCTTGTTGGTGATCTCAGCCTGCCCATTACTCTGCGGGTAAATGGGTGTAGCTTTACTTTTTCTGATGTTATAGGTGTTGAACAATAGATCTATATACTTTCTTTGTAGTTATTTCCCGTTACCCAACACAATGTATGCAGGGATTCCAAAATGACAGATGATATGCTGGAAAATGAACTGAAACACGTCCTTATCCCGAATATGCCTCAGTGGCGTAGCTTTAACCCATTTGGTGAAGTAGTCTGTAGCCACGATCAAGTATTTTCTCTTCTCCGACCCGATATGTAGTGGCCCCACAATATCAATCCCCCACTTGGTGAAGGGCCAAGGGCTTACCGCTGAGTTCAATGATACATATGGGGCATGAATCTTCTTTCCAAACTTCTGACATTCATCACAAATTAGTGCCATGTGTTTTGCATCCTCATTCATGTAGGGCTAGAATTACCTCATTGTCTTGGATTTGGCCGATAAGCTTCGACCCGAGCTATGATTTCATGTCCCGCAATAATGTAGTTTATTTAGGATCGAGTGTCCTTCCTCTTTGCTCAAACATTTAGAAGTGTCCCCAAATATGATCTTTTGTACATGATGCCTTCTCGCAGCTCATAACATGCTCATTTTCTTTTAATCTTGTTAGCTTCGGCTCGTCCCTTTGGTAATTTCCCTGATTCCAGGTATTGGTGAATCGGTTTCCTCCAATCTCCCGCCTCATATCTGTCTGCTGTGGAAACTGCCGTTTGTACCTCCATATCCCCTTCTTTGGGTATTGACAGCATTAACACCCTTCAAATTTATAAATCTCTGATGCTTGGGTAGGTTAATAAGGAGGCGACGTAATCTAGGGTGTCTGCATGTCGATTTTCCTTTCTGCAAATACGTCGGAACTTAATGTTGGGAATCTGATCGATGTAGAACTTTGCCAACTTCCTGTATTTTTGAAGTATCGGGTCATGGATAGTATATTCTCCGCTGATTTTTCGAATCACTAATTGTGAGTCGCTGGTTAGTCTCACCTCCTCAAGCCCCAATTTCAAAATTAGTCTCGAAGCATGTATCATTGCTTCATAAGAGTGGACTATCTTCTTTCCTTTTGGCGTTGTGAAGACCAACCCCAGCCCCGAACCGTCTTTGTTTGACGATCCATCCGTGAACACTTCCCATCGCGTCGGTCTGCAAGTTTCAAGAAGGTGGGGTGGTGGGGGTTCATCCCTATCTTTTTCCATGCCCGGGATGTCCTCTAGTTCTTCCTCTTCACCAAGGGGAAAATCAACAAGGAAATCCGCTACCGCCTGTGATTTTATGGCTATCCGCATTTCACAAAAGATATTGAACTGTTTAATTTGAGCGCTCTACTTGAATATTCATCCTGATCTCGCGGCACTGTCGAGTACTGACTCAATAAAGGATTTAGTCAGCACCCTGATCCGGTGGGTTTGGAAATATGTCTATAATTTTTGTGTTGCAAAAAATAGTGTTGGTATCAATTGCTCAATTTTTTTGTAGTTCTTTTCGGCTGGGCTCATGGTTATGCTGATGAAGTATACCAGTTTCTCTTCCGCCCTAACATTTTTTACCAGGACCGCGCTGATAGTAGAGGAAATAACTCCGAGATATAAGGTAAGCACTTCTTCGGGTTTAGGTCGTTATAGTATGGGTAAGATGGCGAGATGTTGTTTGATTTTTTGGAATTCTTCCTCACACTCCTTCCTCCATTTGAACTTCTCTCCCTTTCTATGTGTTCCGAAGAAGTCCTTGAATTTATCGGATGATCGTGAGATGAATCATCCTAAAGCCATCGGGCTTCCATTCAGCTTTTGTACGTCTTTTACCGTTAATGGTGATGACATCTCTAAAAGGTCCCTAACCTTATCCGGATCTGCTTCGATTCCTCGATCCGTGATTATGTACCCCAACAATTTCCTCGAGGTCACCCAAAAAGTACATTTAGCTGGGTTAACCCTCATCTTATACCTTTTCATGGTTTGTAAGATATCCCGAAGATCTTCAATATGATTGGATGCCACCCTACTTTTGACTAACAAGTCATCTACGTACACCTCAATGGTGTTATGGATCTTGTCCTCAAACATGTCTTCTACCAGCCTCTGATATGTGGCTCCTGGATTCTTTAACCCAAATGGCATCTTTGTATAGCAATAAAAACATCTAGGTGTGAAGAAAGATGTATTCTCTTGATCCTCGGGAGCCAGAGGGATCTGGTTGTACCCAAAGTACCCATTCATCAACGTTATCGCCTTTTGTTCGATGATTGAGTCTACTAGATGATCGATATTCGGGAGAGGGAAGCTATCCTTCGGGAAAACCTTATTCAGATCACAAAAGTTGATGCAAATCCGAACTCCTCTGTTCCTTTTTGGTATGATCACCATATTTGAAATCCATAATGGGTATAGTGCTTTTCGGATGATCCCAGACAATTGCAACTTTTTCAGCTCTATTTATACCGCTTCCTGTAGCTCGGGTGCAATCCTGCGCCTCTTCTGTCAGCCTGGTCTGAACTTTGGGTGTATTATTAGGTGATGAAAACATATTTCAGGATCAATGCCTTCCATGTCACTCATTTTCCAAGCGAACGCTTCCATGTGCTCGCATAACAAAGATGTTAATCGTTTTGACTCTTCTTCTGTCAGCAATAACCCGATTTTCATTATCCTCGATTCTTCTTTTGTCCCTAGGTTAACCTCCCGAGTAGGATCTAGAGCTGTGAAGTTCGGCTTTGGATCTTTGATCGATGTTGCTTCCTTTGATTGCTATAATATTTTGTCCTCGCCTGCTTCATAGGACATAACTTCTTGCGAAGTTACTTTCTCCAACTCCAGTCCAGCCTTGATTTATTTATCTTTGTTCTTTTCTCAGTGTAATCTAGCTCGCCTATCTTCATTATATTGAATATCCACATGTATGCATTATCTCGCGGCTTGTGGATCACCTA
Organism: Papaver bracteatum; assembly: GCA_023529315.1. Lineage (NCBI taxonomy): Eukaryota > Viridiplantae > Streptophyta > Magnoliopsida > Ranunculales > Papaveraceae > Papaver > Papaver bracteatum. The sequence goes on from JAJJWX010002077.1 coordinate 160,912, forward strand.
AGACTTCGACCATGCCCATGTAGGTGGGGAATCTTAACCTCTGATGGTAAGCTGAAGCTACTCATTTGATTCATGTGACCCATATGGTTTCCGATGATCAACTTGTATGGTGATACGACATCTACTACACAAAAGGTGGTAAGGGTATCCAGGTACCCTTATCCATACGAGACCCTGAGCGTAACCTCTCCCTTTGGTATAGTCACCATCCCATTAAGACCGTAAATCCCGTAGGTGGAGGGGATTAGGATGTCATCGGATAGATCCACTCTTTTTAATGTGTCGTAGAAGAGGACTTCGATAGAATTTCCGCTATAAACTAAGATCCTCTTCACACCCTACTCTTCAATCAGTAAAGTGATAACCGGTGGATCTCCATGTGCTTGACCATTCATCGAGACATCTTTAACTGAAAATGTGAACGGTTGCATCATCCATGCCTCCATAGGCAAGGTCCTGGCCACGCTGAATACCTCCTTCCCGGCTTGGTCTCTCTTATGAATCCTTGATATAATTCCTATCCCCAAGTCTAGCCCTAGAGTCGCGGAATGCGATATTGTGTTGCATACAAATTGGGTTTCTCGATCAATCCTAACTTGGTGTACGGGCACATCGGGTACTGGTAATGTTTGCTTGACGAACTGCCTCAAGTAGCCGTCCCGAATCAGGTGTTGAACCATGTATTTCACTTCTCGACAATCGTTGGTTGAGTGTCCTCGTAACTGATGATAATGACAGAATTCATATTGTAATACCCCGATATTCGGCAGTGGTTGGTCGAATGGAATATAAGTAATGATTGTCATTTCCTAACACCGAGGCCTGATGAGTACACTTGATTGAGTTGTGGGGAAAAAATTCTCAGTTAAGCGTGCTCGGCTAGGAGTAGTCATAGGATGGGTAACCTCTCGGGAAGATGATGCTGGATAACCGCAGTAGTGTCGCTAAAAATCCCACACTGCTGGATAACCGCAGTGCGTAAGTGGAAACAATATCGGTGTTAGTGGGAGATACAACTAGGGGTCGTTCGCTTGTGCTCAGGTGGGGAGTATGCTGGGGGATTATAAAAGACACTTCTCTTATAGGAGACAAGGAACGTCTACATTATACCGAGGCCTTTTCAGTACAATTGGCTCCATAGTTGGCAGAAAACTCTGCAGTTAAGCATGCTCGGCGGGAGAAATCCAGGGATGGGTGACCTCCCGGGAAGTTGATGTTGTATTACCGCAGCGATGCCCGTTTAAAACCCCACACTGTCGGATAATCGCATTGGCTAAGTGGGGACAGTATCAGTGGAGTGACGGGTCGTTACAAGGATAGTTCTTTGTCTCGTCGAACTGTATTCCTCTAGTCTTCGGGTATCTGATATCGTTTCTCTTTTCTACCTCCTTGAAAATTTCCTCCAAGGGTGCATTCAAGGGTGTATATGCTTTTGGTTCGTATCGGGGTTTCTTTCTTTTTTCAACCCACTCCTTCTTACCCCGAACCTTTGTGTTGTAGGCCCGATCTCTTCTCGGGTCGTTTCGAGATCTCCCTGGGAGCTGCTTCTGTCGTCGTGCTGGATTTTTGCACTCCCCTGTCTTGTGATCCTTCTTGTATCTCCTCCAGGGAGATGTAATGCTCTTGCATTTTTCACATTTCCTTTAGCGTCTGTGGTTTTTCGGTGAACATAACTATCCATATAAGGTCCGATTTCCCGATGGAATTCTCGAACCCGAATATTTATTGATTAACTGGTACTTTCCCGATATCGGTGCATAACTTTTTCCATATATCTGTTAGATATCTTAAAGGTTCCATGAATCTTCTCGCTAAAGTGAACAGTTTGTTTACCCTAGGCCTTGCGATGCTATTGTGCATGTATGTTTTGAGGAAAGTTTCCACCAAGACTCCATAGTTCCCGATAGATCCTTCCGGTAGGGTGTAGAACCAGTTCCTTTCTTCCCCTTCTAGACTAGCAGGGAAGAACTTACACATAACTACGTCATTGATCTTCCACTGTAGTAGTGACATTATGTACATCTTAACATGCTCCACCGTGTATCTTGTGTCATCAAACCTTGATGGGAACGTTGGAAGCGTACATTTCTAGGGAAACGTTGCTTGTTCTAATTTTCAGGTGAAGGGAGTATTTTCAGCTTCATTGATTACTTCCGCTAACTTTCCACCCTCTCCATCTCCATCAAGATTCTTAACCATCTCTCCAATTTTTTTCGGGTATCTCATCTTCGGTTGATGAACTTTAGGGAGGACCATACCCACCCCTTGTATGGTGGGGATCGGGTACACGTCCCCGATGCAGTGGTGGTATTCGGGTATATCCTGATCGGGGTCAATCACTTGATGTTCCTCGGGTAGACGAACCTCGCGACCTTGGCCCTTGGTTTCGGAGTTGGTAATTCTCATGTTAAAGTGCTAAGTTCTGTCTATGTAGCTCTCTCATGAATTCTTCATACCTTCTCTGGTTTGTAAAAATCGCCATCAACGTTGGGTATGTACTCTCATGGCTAGAATGACCATTTTGGTGGTTTCCTAGTACGAACTGTGGTGCTCATGGCGGGGCAACATGTGGTGCTACTGGTGGTACAATAGGTGGTGTTATTGGTGGTGCAACAAGTGGCTCTGCTGGTGGTGGTACCCGGGTTCCATTCCTCTTTCCAAGTCGAATTTATCTGATCCATTCCTCCTCTCGATCCAGAGAATTTTGATATTCAGCATGTTTCCTGGCCCGCCTGCGATTCTCTTGCATCATCAGCGCCTCCTCATCGTCCTCAGTGTCCGATGTTGTCAGTCCATCTATCATATGCTCGGGTCTACTCTGACTCGGCTCGACACGCCCTGAGAAAGTGTGGTCATCATCCTGGCCCAGGTTGACCTCCTCATTGACAGTTTCCATTCCTCCAATAGATACTAGATTCTCCTAGGATTGATGTTGACGGTTACTCTCTTGCCTCGAGTTTGTCACTCCCTCTTGCATGATGGTTTCTACTACTGTTCAGTTCCTCGGAATCCTGCAAGTTCCCGAAGTGCTGGCCATCAGATCGGGTCTGTTTTCTCCTTTGAAAGCTTTACCTACGTCAGCACACATACAACACCTCACTTTGAATTATTTTCGAAAAGGTTTTATAAGTACAGTAAAAAGATTATGTCATTTCAACAGTGTGCAGACACAAGTACGATTCCTCTATTTTGTCACGTTGAACTCAGCAAACTAGTTTGTTTGACTACTAGGATATTTTTTGTGAAAAAAGGTTATTGATACGTCACTTTCAGTACTATTGCTACAAATTAATCATTGTTTGTCCTAACATTCTTTCTACCATATATCATCACCCAGTCGTACAAATGGCCGAAAAAGTAACTTTTTAGTCGAGCTTTAATGTAGTGACTTCTTTCACTGGATTTTATGGGGTCACCACTCACACATGATGCTTGAGGACGGACCAAATACACTCTGCCTTTCTCTATGGTTTCCTCAGAGTTCCCTCAAGGATAGTTTTACCTTGTAATTATTTCGGTTTTCCATTCAACTTTGAACTCTTGAGAAGTTTACAGGGAAAAGAAAAAGAGTAAAGCGCCCCAACTTAATGATTTTGAGTCGATCTACACTACTTTCACAGATTTCAAAGGTTTTAAATTGTAACGCCAACTTTCTTGGTTGGTTCTTAGTTAGTCATTGAGATGAACTTTCATATAGCTTCAACCAAACATCAGGGATGTTATTTTGTGAGCTTCTGAATCTTTCTAACAACTCAACTAACAAAGGAACCTGGCAAAAATAACACTTTCAAATAATTTTTACTTGATACGAAGCCCGAAATCAAAGACTTAAAAAGGAAAGGAAAACTGCAACTTTTCAAAGGTAAGAAAATAAACCCACGGTTTGAAGTATTTGACTCATCTACCAACTTATAAATCTAACCATAAGAGTTACTCTCTTAGCTTCAACTAATATCATAGATCGTTAGGAGCTTCAGATTCTACTCTTTTGGTGGCTTTTTTTCAAGGTATCCAAAGATGTTACTCGTCCCCTTAGTCGGCGCCATAATGTAGGTGTAAAAAATCATACAACTACATCCAATAATCCATATGAACTCATAACAAATGCAAGTAAGTAAGAGAACCATAAGAACACAAGATATACATGGTTCAGCATGATTACCTACATCCGCGGGGGTGAAAGGATGATATTATTTCTTTTCATAAGTTTACAAGGTAGAAAACTCTCCACAATACTCTCTCTTTCCTCTCACTCGCTTACAAATTTCTTGCTTTTTCTCTCTTGACAAGGGTCTCTATTTATAGGTTAACATGCTTATACAATAGAGTTACAATATGAGTCACAGTCTATCTTATTTGATGTTCCTGTCGGGTGGTGGATGTTGTCGTCCCCGATGTCTGTGGTACGATCTTATGTTATCCCTGTAAGTATACCTCCCGATACGCCTCTTCCCGATGTTGATGGCTTAGGTACTCTTCCTCCCAACGTCGACTCTTCTCCCGATCCGAGTTGGTTACTTTTGGTTCCTGGCCCCCACTTTGACTAGATTCCTTTGTTCTTCCCATCTACCTTTTCAGTGCATTTAATACTTTGATTCCGATATGCATCTCTCCATCACATCTGAGCTTCTACTTTACACGTGCTCGTCTCACATGTGTTGGGTCGATATCTTTTTCTTTGTGCCACTGGTATAAAGGATAATTCAGTGCTTTGATTCGTGTCTTCTTCAGTGAATCATGGTGTAGGATTGTTCCACCTATGTTCATTATTTATTTGCTACTACATTAAGAATCTAGCTTCCCGGTTCATAAGCATAAACCTACTGATGAGAGAATCAAGCAGAGACTGTAGAGTATCAATAAGTTAGGATTTTCATGATGGGTTTATAATTCGAATTGCAATGGGCTTGTATCCACTAGCCAGTAGCCAGTAGGGATTTTTGGATTTTGACTTTAGGCACCACCGGTCCAAAATTGCAAACCTAGTGGAAGGTGAGTGAAACCCTTCCAAAAATTGAAAGTCCACACGATGATTTTTTTTTTATTTTTTTTTTTGAGGAGAAAAGTTGAAATTGTATTGATTAAAAAAGGTATATCAAGTAGTACACAATAAAACACTAATCCAAAATTGCTATTTGTTTTTTTAATCACAATCGACAACGGTTTTACAGTCTATGACCAGGTCTCGGAATGAAGTTGTTCTAAACCATTTGGACGTAGCCCACAGATAAATTTCCCACGTAACTTCATTGATGATAACCATTGCAAACCTTGAATATTTGTGTGTCATTACTTTATTGTTTCTCTCCCCAGAAGGACCCAACATATTGTGAAAATAAGTAGAGGCCAATTTTTTTTCCTTTGTTCATGCGTATTCTACATTCCCAGGCCCGCAGATGATTTGCATCTCCATTTGAGGTTGTAAACACCAATATAATAAACAAAACGATTCAATCTCCCCATTTTTTAAGATAAGTCATGAGATTATATCAATAACTTCAATAATTACAAAAGATTAAAGAGCCTTATCATACCCTTAAACAAGATTTTTAGGTAACACTGATGCTCTTTTTGTAAAAACTTCATAATTTTAACTCTAGCTCTAATAGCTAGATCCTTGACATTCGAGCAACAAAACTTCATTTGAAACTGCATTTATGTGGCTACAAAGGACAACAAGAATTACTACTCTTCGAAGTATTACAATTAACTGTTGTTGTAGCTTTCTTTTTTTCCTGACTTTTTCTTTATCATTTTCCATCATCATATCTGCCTACTTCAAGACTCTCTCATCTTCATCCTCTGCAATAGGGTCAAACATATACTTGTGTTGGAAGAATTTAATGTCGACACCATATTTGGAATCATAGATGGAATACGATTTACAACAACTAGGGTTGGCACATATCTTCAAAAATCATATTACATATAGACTTCCACATATACCCTTAAACAATTCTTGCAAGTTGAAATTCGTTAATAGATTGATTATTAAATGGAGATTGACTAGGCCACTAAGCTTCATTAACAATATTGCATTCAAGAAATATGTATTGAATACCTTCCAAACCATTCAGACATAAAGAACATTGCATGTGTATCAACATTCTGGTTAAACATATGCATTATTTTACTTACATGCTTACGACCTTAGATATACTTCAACAAGCAGTAGAGGATTGGAGAAAAGAGATGGGTCAATCAGTATTTCTTCCAAAGAATATTAGGAAAGGTCAGGCCATACTGGACATAAGCTTTTTCTATTATAACTTTGTAAGATAATTTCACATAAAAATTTCCATTAGCACCCGGCTTCCATCTCGACTTATCATCCCCACTTATGGGTATTAGTATGAGAAAAATATCATCAATTGTAGCATTTCCAAATAAGCTTTAAGAATATTAGAATCTCAATGGTTAGTGTCTTTATCAATCAATCGGTTTACATATACAATACCAGCAAAGAAAAAGTTAGATTGCAATTAATCTGCTATCTCTGGTAGAGTCGACCCATAAGGTCCTTCCAAAAATAATATACTTACCATTACCTAACTCCGAGTAGTAATGTTGCTTCATAATTTCCATACTAGTACATATGCAATTTCAGACCTAAGAGTTATTATTATTCAAATACTTGTAGAGGGTTATCCCTTTCAGAGTATTTGAATTTAAGAATTTTGAGCTAATTTTTCTCTATATGCTAAGAATCTAAGACTTCTAGTAACAATGACTTTATATGTCCAAGGTTCGAATCTAGGTGACTTATTTTTGAAGCTCATCTTTTTATCTTTATACTAATACTAGTAAGTGAGCGGTCGAGTGTTGAAAAAAGAGAAAATTTAGTTTGGCAGCTTTGGCCTCTAAATATGTTTTTTTTGGTAAGAATCATGAAGAAATCTTTATTATCATATTAATTATTTTTCATCATAACTACAATGAGTGGGGGTGGGGGGATTATGAAAACAGAATATGTGACTTAGCTTCTGATTATGTTTCCTCTCATTTCTCATGTAAACTTATGTTATTTATCATGCTAATATGACGAAACCATGCTTATGCTGCTGTCAGTTTTTATGCTCAGCTAATATTGGTAGAAATTCTTAATCTGCGTAGTTTTTCCAGATGTTATAGAGTGTGTTTAAACTAGGGTTAATGAATTTCAGTATAGTATAGTGATTATGAAGCTGAAATTCCAATATTCTTGGGCGGTGGAGGGGTGGGTATGTTCAACTTTGTTAATCCTACAAAGTTTGATAATTTTTCTAGCTAAAACTAAAAGTCCAGCCGCGAAAAAACTATGTATAAATGATGCTTTCATTACTATGAAAGAGTTGTGGTTCATGAGTAATATAAATGTGTTTGCAGGATTTAACAAAGGTTAGTTATATTTTGATTAAAAATATGTTAGAAATAGCAAGTTCTACCGGGTTTTCTTATACCAATTTTATTATCAAGCAAAAAACAGAAAAAAAAAAAATAATCTTGCTACTGAGATATTTTTTGTTTGGTTTGAAGTTTGGTCTCGTGTTAACTGTGAATTTTACTCATAATTCTGAAACGTTTTTGTAACTTCATTAGTTGTTTGCATAATTGGATTTTATCTTGCGTCAAACATGTTGTATGTCTGTGTTACTTAGGTTATATATATATATATATATTATTACCTATTGTCTTTACTTAAGTATCCATGATTCGTAATGGTGTGTATAAACACTCAACTAATATCAAGAGGAAATTAAAGAGATGAATGGAAAATGTATTATTCTTCTTCCATTTAGGGCCATCGAAGAGATCCTCTGGCAAGGTAATGTGGTGCCAGTGTCAAGTTGTTATTTTTCATAGAGATAAAAGGTCTATAGCTAGTAACAACCTTTAGGGCCATTTTTTATTTTTTTAGTAGTTAAGCTCTTTTCTTTTTCCTTCATACAGATCTTGCCAAATTTTTGAACCCTACAGCAGATTGAGTTTTTCTACTTCCTACGGCAGAAAAAATCTTGCAAAGATTTTGTAATCATGTAATTCCTACATCAGATTGAATTGTTCCTACAATAACATTTTGCTTCAACATTATTGCTTTTTAGATCTGAAGTCTTATCACCAGCTTTAGAAGCTGAGTGATGCCATCTATAAAAACTATAGCTTCTTTTCCTTTTCAAAGCCTTACATGTCTACCTCCAAAATACATTGGAGGATAGGGTGTGTTTGTAAGATTTGGAATGATAATTTTTCAGATCCCTTCTTTTATAAGCTTCACTACTCTAGTTTAGAACCAACCAAAAATTTCAATCTTGTTACCCATCCCTTAAAAAATGAATTGAATGATCATATTGAATATATTGGGTTCAACTACATACAATTCAATGAAACATTATCAATTTGTGAGAACCCTGTTGAATTTCGGTGTCCATTTAAATCCAATCGAGAATACTTAGCATTACATAGCTCTTGTATTGGCTTATTTTTCGTACAAGTGGATTCTGATGTGTTAAGTAATTGGAATCTTATCATGAAAGAGTATACCCTTCTTCTTCATGTACGCATAATATCACATTATCAAACCCTGAACAAATAATCTTCCAATTCGAAGAACATACGTGTTTGTTTGCGATTCAGAGTGCAAGTAATACAGGGTACTTCACATCACCGACAATCAGGATGATGGATGACTACAGGGATAATAAACATTTTAGACCATATCTGATCACTATTAGAAATAAGTTCCAAACTATGCTTTGTTAGCAATGAGATATTAAATTTATGAAAAATTAAGAAGAAGTTTTTTTTTTTTTTTTAACATTCACTATTATAATTTATGAAACTTCAAGTTATTGTTTTTATTGAAGCTAACTATAATATTTTCATTTCTAAAAATGAATATGAAATTGGGATTTGAGGAATTGTTGAAACACTTTATTATATTATATAAGCTCCCGCTGATGGGATCTCAATATCTTATTCATTCAAAGAACAATCGACGATCTCTGTAACTTTATCATTTGGAAAGTTCAATTGTATTGTTATTGACTGTTATTGGAGACCATTTATTTGTGTGTAGGCTATACCTAAGAAATTACCATCAAATAATATGTTTTGTATGATTCCAACTATTTGAAGAAATGTCTCTACTAAAACATAATTAATTTATGTTAACATCGATGAAATATTCAATTTTATAGTTAATTGGTCTTACATAACCCATATTTATGGAAATTTTTGTTTAGTAGGCCTGCAATTGGTTGCTCATCTATCTTAAATAAGGAAACATTTCTATTGTATATGAGCAATTAGTCATTTTAACTTTCGGCAGGTATAAACGTATAATTATGGGACAAAAATATGAATTGCAGTGGCACCCAAATGTTGTATTCATGTGTAACTTGGAGAACTAATAAGTTCAATGTGAAGGAATTTCACTAAATGATGCTGGATACATCTCCCACGACTTTGATAAAATACTTATCAGTATGGAGATATGAGGTGGGAGGTGAATCTAACATTAGTTCGTCATAAGATTCAAGAATAGTTTTCTAAGGAATACTGAAGATGTCTAAAGTAACTTACCTTTTTATAATCATAAGAGTTTTTATATCATTAAATCTCACTAATATAAGAGACTAAAGTAATTAAGTTCTGACTTTTTCATTCCGAAGAGACTTCCTGAAGCTCGACATTTTCACTTTTGGCGCACATGCAAGTCATGTGATGAATTACATTATAGATTTCCTTTTTCTTTTCTTCATATTTGATACATATCATGGTAGCAACAACCCCCAACGCTACTGCATGTACCACCCGATTGTGGCAAAACCAAGTTAAATTATGTAATTTCTAATGAAGCCGGGGTTCCTTCTTACAAGAATGTAAGCTGCTAAGTCATTTTCGAGTTGCAGGTATAAAATTTGGTTTATTGTTATGGTTATTGATACTCTATTTATGTGGACCCAAAGAATTAAAGCAATTTTTGACTAGCTAAAAACATTTGTAGTAAGAATCACAAGGATTCGTACAAGGATTTAGTTGGTAACCGAGTAACAAACCCAATTTTGAATAGTAACACAATCTATGAAAAATAAAACTGCTTAGACCACTACTAGCATCATTACTGACTAACCCCTTTCTATTTATTATTGTTTACATTTTTAAATTTTTGTTTGTTACTATTTGTTCTGGTTGAAAAACTTTGGTACAATTATAATGGTAGTCGACTCGGGGTTAGTTGAAATTAATTTTGTCGTGTTAAGTAGTTGTTTATGAGTACGTTTTGTTGATTGTATTCGTGCTTAAATGTTTTTTTTTCTTTAGGTGGCATATGGTGACTCATAGGACAAGCATAATCTACGGATTGGTCTAGCAGTTATATTTGTGGTGGCGATCGACATGGAGGAGTGTCTGGGCACTCAGATTACCAAATATTAGTTTATGCAAAGTTATGTCCAGTTGCATCAATAACATTTCCTTGGTGTCGCTGGAAATCCTCAACACGTTAAAGTCTCGAAATTTCTCTAGAAGTATCAAAAAGGTTATATGATTTAAGAAAGGGTATAAATTAAAGACTTGGAATTCAACACGCTTTAGTAATGCAAGCTCTTGTGTTACGGTGATACCGGCACGGTGTTAATGTCATGTGTGCAGTACGGTACCTTGACATGACATCTTAAAAAACTAGAAAACGGGGACCCGAATGAGTTCAATTTTGTGCACACTCCTTTAAAGATTGTGCACGAAACAAATTGATCTCATTGGTCCCTCTTAACTAACTGTCAAGTATTTGTATTTTTTGTTAATTAATTCAATTAAAATCTAAAATTGGTAATTATTAATATGTCCTACCCTAATATACATGGATCACAAAACGGAAAATAGGAAACTATATATACAATGACAGTAATATATTATACGCTTCAGAAATCAATGATTTGTTTCCTAATTGTGATTTAATTGAGTGACTTAGTTAGTACTGTAAACGTTGATAAGATTATCAATTCTTTCTCCATTTTTTTCGATCATCAGATCAGTATGATTATCAATTGTTAGTAAAATTATCATTTTTTTTCTTCTGATCATCGGTAAGATAATCAATTGTTAGTTAGATTACCAAACTTTTTATTTTGATCATATGTAAGATTATCAATTGCCACAACATACATGGTACAATAAGGTCTTTTTGGTTCGAAGATATCATAGTGTAGCTTCAAGGTGACTTATGGAGCTGAATACCCGATAAGCACATGAACAATGCAATTATTTTGACATTGAAAGATGATCGCTGTAAGCAATATCATAGCCCAACTGTTTTAGGTATCTCACATGCTAACAAACATAAAGAGGGGAACGACAAATTAATTATGTAATTATTGTCGTAGTCACGTTAATTTAGGCTAAGATATATATCATTTGCCATTTTTAGATTTTGATTGAATTAATACAAAATAAATCATTAAATTAATAAATAGTTTGACGGTTTTTTAAAACCAACCAATAAGATTAACTTGTTTTGTGCACACTCTTTAAAGGATTGTGCACAAAATTGGACTCTACCCGAATAGCAAACTTAGAAACATACATATGTTTATAGAAAGGCATTAAAAATATAATTTTCATTGATATTTATCTCTATTTTTGCTAAAAAATATAATAAAGATCAGTAGAGTGTTATGGGAGTATCTTTATTTTTGTTACTAAAGATAAAACTTCTTATTGGAGTCAAAAAAATATCTTTTTACCAAGAAAAAGGTTCTTATAGAAGATAAGATAGAAAAAATACATTCTTTCCTAATACAAAAATCTTATAAATCTATCACTAAGACATTTTTTATTTTTATTAAATATTTTATTATATTCTTAGTAATTGAGCTAGACACGCGTGTCCGTGTCGACACGATTCAAATTTGTTTTTGCGAGTCGTCGTAACATAATCAAGCTATGTAGTCCATGATTGTTCTTAAAGATCCGTAAGTAGTTTTTCAATTAGGTTTTTATGATTTTTATTTTTATGTCAGTTTTCGTTTTTTAACAGCTCAAAATAAGTTGTGATAGAGTTGTTTTAGCATGAAACTTTTGATACAATTAATTAACATTTTACCTAAATTGACAATCTTAGTGTTGGAAATTATATAGTTAGTCGAGTCTAGCATTAATTCTCATTGCGTACCATATTGACAGATTGTACCGTTATATCCTATTATGCTTCGGAATCTGCTTACTTCCGGCCTCTGTCATTGCAAAAATCAAAATAATTCAGTGTGCATTTTGGTGGGGACATGAAGATTCAAAGAGACATTTACACTTTCTTAATTGGGATCGTCTATGCCGCCCTAAAAATGAAGGAGGAGTGGGGATAAGGAATATGAAAATGGTTAACAAATCCATTATGGCGAAACTAGTATGGCGTTTCATTACAGAAAAAGATTAAGTTTGGGTAAGATTATTAACTGCAAAGTACTTACAAAATTCTTCATTTTGGGAGTGTAAACCGCCAAAGAAAGCAACCAGAACTTGGGATAGCATTCTCAAAGTTAAAGACCCATTGAGTTGCGGTGCTTGTTGGAGTGTGGGAAACTGTGAATGCATTAATCCGTTATCAGATCCTTGGATACAAAATCTACCTCAATTTAAGCCAAATTCAGTTCCTAATCAGCAAAATATTCACAAGGTCAAGGAGCTTATAAGTGAGGATGGAAAGGCTTGGAATGTTGACAGGCTAAGGAACTCTTTTTTCAGAACTCGAGATTGAAGCAATTACATCCATTCACATTCCAGAAATCTACCGTGAGGACCGTTTGATTTGGACCTATACACCGGCAGAAAATACTCTGCCCTGGAAAACTTTTTGGAAAACAAGGGGATTAATCCCGAGGATCTTATACTTCATATGGAGGTTAGTAAGTGGAGCTTTAGCTCTGAAGGATAATATCGCTCGATTTGTTAGAGAAGCAGATACAACTTTCCCATTTTGCAAATCTTTTACGGAAATAACTATGCATCTTTTCTTCCAGTGTGACTTTTCAAGAAGGGTGTGGATACAAAGCCCTTTGGGATTCCGGTCAAGACTTGACAGCACTTCGGTTTCAAACATCATAAATGAATGGTTTGTCTCTGATCCAAATGGCTTTGGCTTAAGTTTGGCTTGTCATATCCTTTGACAGATTTGGAAGGCTAGAAGTGATTACATCTTTATTAAAATCAATCCCAATCCTTCGTCAGTAAATTTTATTGCTTATAGAATGTCTCAAGATTATGAAAGTCGTGAAGAGTTGGAAGATGTAATAAGTGACAATGTCGGCGAAGATAGAAGCAACAACAATCACTGGACTATTCCACCTCAAGGTTACCACAAGGTTAATGTTGATGGGGCGTTTACAGACTTAACCTACGATAGTGTTTGGTCGGCTGTTGCTAGAGACGAGTATGGTCAATATCAAGGGTGCATGAGTTGTTTTGGTCGCTCTTTTTCCCCTTTAGAAGCTGAAGTAAAGAGTTTCCAACTAGGCCTTAAACTGGCTAATGATCTGGGTTATCAAAAAATTATACTGGAAGGTGATTCTTTAACTGCAATTTACCTGATTAAAGGCGACACCAATTGTTTTCCTTGGAGGATTCGAGGACTGCTGTTTGATATTCAAAACCAGCTACTAAATTTTGAAGATGTAAAGGTTATATATAGCAATCGTGACACTAATGCAGTTTCTCACGACTTGGCTAAGTTTTCTTTGTCTCATAAAATTTCTAATGTATGGACTAAAGATGTCCCTCCTTGTATTACGAGTGCTTTGCACTCAGACTTATTATGCAATCAATAATTTCCTTCGCTTTTCCTTCAAAAATAAATAAAATAAATCCTATCATGCTTTGAATGTGTCTATGTTGTCAATAAATGTATAGTATTTTGTTCTAAGATCCGAAATTAAGCCATCACCCAGCTTTCCATAGGACTCAATTTGGTTCTGCATCAGGTTGGGAAGTAAAATTCTTTTTCAACACACTTCTAAAGTGAAAAAGTTGTCTAGACGTTTGGATTTCAAGACCGAATTATCATCTAGTTCCTATGTCCACTCTATACAGCCTTATCAACACATTGTTATCAATTTTTTTCTTCTTCTTATTTTGATATATAACCGGGCCTTATAACTCCTAAATGTAGAAAATATTCGATTTCCAGCATCAGGTTAGGGTGGTCAGTTAGAGAACCTGGACTCTCTGGGCCATGATCCTGATTTGGGTCAAGTCAAGTAGAGCAAGTCTTATTGTTAGAATCCAACCTATTCCAAGCTTGGAAAAAGTGTGGAGTGTCAAGTATAATGCATTCCAAGTTGGTTCCATCCACACCTTTTCCAAACCATGTTCCATAATTTTGTAAAATGATGCGTGGAATCCAAAGAAACAGTAATCTGACTAACGTTAAACGATATTCGAAATAGCATGGTAAAAGACGAAAAACACTATTCTGAATAGTGAAAGTCAAGCATAGAAAAGGTATTCTTAATCTCATCCATACAAGTGCTTTAGTCAAATATCATTGACTAAATCAAACGCTATTCTTTTTAACGTTAAACGTTGTTTGAATTAGCATTTCTATGTTTCTATCATAACACTAGAGCTTCCATGAACAGTTCCAAATACTGAGCTGACATGGAAGTTGGAGTTCTTCCACCATAAGACTTGATATACGTAATGGATTATTGGGGAAGTTTTTATCCATCAGATCGTCTATGCCAATCACGAATAGGGTTATATAGGCGAGCTAGGTGACGACCTAAGACTCCAGACTTGCCGCAAATTTGGAACTTTTGTATTTATATTAGTTAATTGATATAAAAAAATTATAAAATTTTAACTAAATGATTTTTTCCCCCAGTGCAATGACAATAGTCTTTCCAGGCGCCTAAACATGGCAAATATCCGCGCCGGTCCAAAATTGGTTTCTTTTCGCCGGAACATGGATACCATCTGGATGAACGGTTTTTGGGGCACCACTCCATTTTGGAGGGGGGCCATGATTCTTTTCTTAGTAGTTCATTTGGAAGTAAAGTGAAAAACCTCTTATCCATATATTTACTTTAATGCCAAAATTACCCTTTTTAATTAAGTTATTGTAATATTAGTGAGTTAATTAATGATTAGTGAATTGATATCGACTTAGTTGAACTTGTTCGGCGTGTTCGCAAACTTGCCTATATAGCCGAACTTTCTGTTCGGTTTAGTAGACAAAATATCGACTTAACCAAACTCAACATTTTCTTATACATATAAGAGTTTGGTTAGGAATTTTTTTTGCGACTCAACCGAACCTAACATGTTCCTATACAGGGAGGAGTTTGGTTAAGAAAAAAGTTTGCGAGGCAACAGAACTCATGAGTTCGGTTAGGAACAATTTTTTCTCTTAAACGAAGTGTTTTTCGTGTTCTTCATCTACGAAAATTCGGTTAGCAAAACTAAAATTTTATAATAAGTCTCTTAACCGAACTACTATCTGTATCTTTCATCTTCACCCTATTTTGATGATCACTACTCAAATTTTACAATAAAAAATGCATTAATAATAATGGGTTTGTAGGAAAAGAGAAGTAAATGAAGAATTTTTTTTAATAGAATCAGCGATGATGAGTAACGATTGAAAGAGGGAAGACGAGAAAGAAGAGAAATTTTTGTTTTCAAACTTAGAAACTCGGCTAAGAAATGGCTATGATTTTGATTTTGATTTTGTTTTTGTTATTGATTTAGAATACCTCTTAGTCATTTCCACACTTTAGGACACCCTGTAACCAAAATAGATTTTGTAATCACTCCAAAATGGAGTGCCCAAATTCATCTGGATGATGATTATGGGCCATGTTACCTTAAGCCTAGGGACCAGTTTTATGGAAAACACCGACATTAGAGCCCATTTATAATTTCCTTGAAATCTTCTTTTTCTATGTAAGAGCGATCGATAAGAATTAGGTTTTGACATAGCATCTCCCACATTTTCGAAGTGCAGTAGTTCCTCACTCCGATCAAGAACAGAAATGTCGTCTACTAAAAACGGAGGTGAGAATCGGTTCCCGTTAGAAACTCGAAACATTAGAGATCACAAATGCAGATTACTAGCCGAGAAATTTGAAATGAAGCGGATTTTCCACAAAGCAATGAGCAAAGATAACAGTTTACCAGCTGAAATGAGAGATGAACACCGTCTTAAGTTGTCAAAGTTGCCAAGGAATAGTTCGTTCACAAGGATTGTTAATCGATGTGTTTTTACTGGTCGTGCTCGTGCTGTTTATAAGATGTTTCGTATGTCCAGAATTGTGTTCCGTGATTTGGCTGATAAAGGGGCTTTGACTGGTGTTAAGAAATCTTCTTGGTAGACACACAAGGCGGAAGATTTCAGTTTGGTGGAGGTGTTGATGGTTGAACAAGTATGTTACAGTTTTTTATTGTTGAATAACCCAAAACACAGTTGGGGATGTGTACCTAATGAGTTAGATTTCAATTGGATCTTTACATTTTCCCAGAATTTTTAGGGTTTGCTAAGTTTGTTTTCATGTTATTGAAGTTTCAATACAATTTAAGTTCAATCAATCTTCATACGGAAATTTCTTTTGAATAAATTTTGTAGGTTAAATGTTTGATAATTTGCCTAAGTGAGTATTTCTTTTTTGGATTTACTAATATTTTTGTAGGTCAAGTGTTTATAAACTGCCTAAGTGACATTGTCATCTATTCACATATATGAAATATTTTGTTCAATCACTTCTCAACTTTTTGGAAGTTAACTTTTTTAATCATCTCCTATATTTAGGGAGAGAATGTTAATGGGCATAATGAATTTGGTTTATAGTATGTAGAATGTGAATTTTGTGTAGGTGTAGGCTTGTTGTGGGAGAGATATTGTTCTCGCAACTATTTGTGTTGTGCTTAGTTGTTAACTATGTTAATACTTCTTGTTCCAGACTTCACACTTGTGTGGAGAGCCAATTTGCGGCATATTGCCACCAGACTGTATGATTTGTTTAGGAATCACTAAGTATGTTGGTGGTTCTGAGCTGTCATTGAACAAGGTTTAGTGACATACCTCCTCTTTTGATGAGTGTTTAGAAGAAATCTCTTATTGAATGAAATGAATCATCCAATTGAGTGCTACCTTTTTGGGGGTTCAAATCCACTGGTCTGGTCCAAATTTGTGCATAACGCATTTGGGATTTACACACCTTGTAGTGCAGATACTTCAGTGATTTTCATCACTCATCTTGTTCTTATGAGTCTTTGCATTTACCGGATGTGGAAAACGATCAAGGATTTTACCGTTCAGATGCTCTGGGAGAGGTCATATTACTACGATTACTCTTTTGAGTTTGCTAGCTTCATAAGGTACTATGGAGACAATGGTTGGGTTGGTCATGGGCATTTTGAATCTGGACTGCGCTCGTTCCTTATGAGGTAATACTTTTTTTTTAGTTATGCCATATTATGTTTGTAGCACTCTACGTTTTGTGGGTTGTTGGCTAATTGTCTTTATCGGTGCTTGAACAATTAGGTTGCATCATCTGTTCAGATTATTTGTTCTTACGAATTATTTGTACCTGTGCAAATTTGAAATTTAGTGGTTAGCATGTTTAAAAACGATTTTAATTCATTTGCAAACTATCAATCCTTTAGAATTCATGGTTAAGGTTCTGAAAAAATTTAATGCTTTAGAATTCTATATGTAAAACATTGTGCGGGAGTAGCTAATCCCATATGAGAAGAAGTGCGCAAATGTGGTGCGCTCACTGCGTTGGTTGAGATAGAAATTTGCGCCTTTGAATACTCAGTTTGGTTCTTAATGCTGTTTGTATTTCTGCCTAACCAAGACCAAAATTAACAACACTGGACGAACAATGCCAGCAGTAGAGAACATTGCAATAGTTCTTAAAAAAGAAGGAAACAATGCATGTTTGGCAAATGTTGTCACCGGACTCCGAAATTTTGGTGTCACAATGTCTGGTTACACTGACAACCAAATAAGTCCTTATGCTGCTACAGGATAGAGCCTTACCGTTAGAGAATTTAACAGGGGCACCATTTAACTACTTTGGTTCCTATAACATTGGTTCATATTAAGAGTATCAGATATAGGGCACATGCTGAAAAACAATGAAATAAAGTATATCATATCCAGTCTGGGAAAGGTGCATTTGAACTATGTTTGTTAAACTGTTTATTAACTTTCACAACGAACCTGATATACAGCCAATCAACATTCTTGTTACAGATGCTTTCTCTTGTCATCCGAGGCTTTTGCTTAGCATATCAATAAATAACTTAATTACATGCTTGGGAATTGAATTCTGAGTTGGTAGTTGAAGATCCAGAGAAAAGATTGGGTGTTAAAAGCGGTTCGGCTGAGGACCTGAGGTAAAAACACATCCATTTTTTAAAGGTCTGAATTTCGCATTAGTCTGGTCATACCCTCCTCCAGGAATTCCACCACTCAAGGCAGCAGCTAGAATCTCATCGTCATCTTGTCAAGATGTAAATGTCAAGAAGAATTCGTCAACAGGGTTGGACTTTTTTGGTTTAAAAAAAGGTTTTACTGGCAAACATGGCTATGATTGGCTGTTTTTGTCACCAGTTGCAGTGGTTGCCTGGTGGTATCTAGCTTTTAGGGAACAATGTAGCTCCTTGAGACTTTAATTGTTTTCTTGTGGTTGTTTTGACTTCTTATTGCGCGTTTGGATACAGTTTGGGCGTAAAATTTCAGAATGACTTCTAGAAGCAGAAAAGTCGATTTTTTGTGAAGCAAAAAATCTGGACTTCTGACTTCTGCTTCTAGAGAAGCACTTCTGACTTCTACTAAGTCGACTTTTCTGCTTCTAGAAGTCATTCTGAAATTCTACACCCAAACTGACTTCTTGCTTTTTGACTTCTAGAAATCAAAAAGTTACTTCTGGATGTGTATCCAAACGCCCTATTAGGTTTATTAGCTTCTTTCAACTTCGAAGATATATATTTAGCTGTAGTAGTAGATTAACACGATGTAGTGTGTAGAAGCTGAAACTTGAACCTTGAAACTGAGCTGCACGAACGGTTAGTAGAAGCCATTTTACAAGGGTAATCTAGTATTTAGCAAAAAATCGTTTGTCTTGTGAAGAAATTAGTTCCTAAACTAGAAAGGCATGGTTGTGGTTAAGGCTGCACATGGGCGGGTATTAGCTAAAACCAACCTCGCACCCACATACTGTGGTCATAACTAACCCCGCACCCACAAACAACGGGCGGGTTTTGTTACCCGCCCGCTACGGGTTGGGCGGGTTTGGGTTTAGACCCGCTTAAACCCGCTTTATATTCAATAATCATTCACACACATGTTTTAAAGTTTAAATAAGCTACTTACTTACGTTCTTGATAACTTAAAAAAACAAACCATAAACATAACTACATAAGTCTTCATTGTTAAGCTTAAACAAGTACTGGTGTACATATTTAGAGGGTTACTAGTACCATTAGGGTTTTGATAACGGGCGGCTAGGATTAGTTTTATCAATGGTGCATATTTAGCGGGTTTTTCGGGTGGGTTTGGGCGGATATTAGCTAAACTAGGAATTACTGGTTAATCCTAAAACGGAGTGCCCGTTTAATGACTAGTCCACCCATAAAAATGATTTAACCGCTAGTCCAAATTCATGATTTTGGACCAAAAATATTAATCCCTGATCCATTGCACGTGCGAATAATATCAACCGCATTTCCTAAAAGGCAGAACTACCCCTCCTTGTAATAATAGCAGTAGCAGATCAAATTCTGCTTATTCTCTCTCAATCTTGAAGAGGGTCTCTAGGTGTGAGATCAGAAGAAATTTCCACAGGAGAAACATGGAAATCTCGTCGGCATCATCATCATTGAAAAAGCTAATCCTTCCTCTTATCTTTCTAATATTGATATGTAACATCTGCGTGTATCCTTGTTTCAAGGAAAAACAGTTCTGGAAATTTCATTTTAGGGTTTATAATTTTCAATTCATTTATCTTATTCGAAATTAGAGTGGAGATTTGTAATTAGCTTAACTTTCTCATCGTTTTAGTGTAAAATTTGATTTTTTTTTCCACATAAATATTCAAGATCTGGTCTTCATTTATATTTTTTATTTTCATATTTGGGGATTTTGGGGAGGAGGAATTGAATGGGTTAGTGAAGAGATGGAAATCAAATGATTCTCTGTTTTAGCACCGTTTCAATTGGCTGCACCTATGGAGATTTTGGATTCAAGATGCCAAGAATATGAGACTTTCTTAGCATGTAAGTAGTTTGATTCCTAATATCTCATCAAACAATAGTTTATACTCAAATTTTGATTTTTCTTAGATGCTTGAATTTACACATAAAAAGTTCAAAATGTGAAAATGAAATAAGATGCATCCTGAACATTTTGGTTGATGAATGGCTTAAATTAGGCCTTTTTTACGTAAGTTTGATATGATGGTGTATATTATTCAACAATATGATGTACTGAAATTAATATGTTTGTTCTGCATCTGTCCATTTCTGGTATACACACATATGTCTTTGTTTTTTTATGAAAAGCAATTATTATTTGGTTCTTTTGTTATTTTTGCAGGTTGTTCTTTTGCTGTTTTTGAAATTTGGTTGTGCCGTTCTTTGGAGAGAAATTTACATATACACACTCTAGAAAATGGAAGGTGGTTGTTTGTGTCGGTGAGACTATTCAACAACGAGAGGCGGTCATACTACCTATGACTGATGTGGCTGAGCAAACAAAAGCCATTTCATGTAATTTCCTACCCCCTAATGCTAGCTACTACTTAAATTCCTAAAGTCCAACACTTTCCTCATCATTGTTGCTTCTAGGGGAATCATCATCTTGAAAACGTCTTTGATTTATGGTATACTTCATTTGTATGTAGTTTTCAAATGTGATATCTACAAATTTTTGACTCAGTACATATCAATTATATGTAATAGGCTTTCACCCAGTACATATCCCTATGTACTGTGTTTTGACTCTGTACATATCAGTATGTACTGGGTTCTTACTGTGTACATAACAATATGTACTACTTCAAAGAAAACCTGAGGGCCAGCAAGAGGTGCAACTTGAGGAAGTTGACATATGATATAAGAAGAAGAGCTATTTAGTGCCCTCAACTCAGCAGAAAACCAACTTTTGGTATTTCGGGCAATCTTTTAGGAACATTAGTGTGCCCTCAACTTATGGAATTTTTATGTCCCATAAATATGTACTAAGTAATATCTTTTAGGAACATTAGTGTGCTCAGTACATATCAATATCTATCAGTTTTTTACACAGTACATAGCTACTACGTTTTCGATTTTTCTTTTCTTTCAGTACATGTGTAT
Source organism: Papaver bracteatum (assembly GCA_023529315.1). NCBI lineage: Eukaryota > Viridiplantae > Streptophyta > Magnoliopsida > Ranunculales > Papaveraceae > Papaver > Papaver bracteatum. The sequence goes on from JAJJWX010002077.1 coordinate 182,245, forward strand.
ATGTACTGTGATTAAATTCTTGTTTATCGATTGTCTTGAAAATTTGAAAAAGTACTTAATCTCTTATATTAGTCTCTCAATGTCGCCTAACTAGTTTTGGATCTACGATGTCTCAGTGTAACATTGTCATACTAGTAATAAAACGGATAATGTACTTACTTAATACTATAGATGCTAATGTCTCATGTTTTTTTTTTCTTTTCAGAGATTGGATATGTTTCGGGACCCATCTTCGATGGTTGTAAAAAGTGATAGAGATTCTCTTTCTTCTTTTTTATGTGACACTTATCCTGATCCTGAACATATAAGATCTTCCAGCAAGTGGAGTGATGACTAATCACCTCCCAGAAGTTACATTATCGAGTCAACTCAAGTGAGTGTGATTCCCGCTTTTCTGATATTCATCTCTGTTTCGAGATAACTGAGTGATGCATGGTGTGTCATTATGATGAAGTTTACTGTAAATATAATAATTGTTGATGTTGTCATGGTTGCGAGTAAAACTTGGGATGTTCATAGAAAATTGAATGATGTTTTTTGTCCTGTTTTATTCAAATTCATTTTTCTCAAAAGTTTCTAAAGCATGTTTAGTTAAGGGTGATCATGTAGAATCTATGTGCCATGTTTGGCAACTATGGATTTTTTTGTAACATGGGTCAATGAGATATCAGTACATGTTGTTTTATTCGGCATATGTGTATATGTACTGTGATATCTAATAGGTTTTAACTGATATCTACTAGGTTGTTACTCAGTATATGTCAATATGAGTTTCGATTATTATTTTCTTCGGTACATGTGTATACGTATCGCAACTTTCCTGTTTTGATTTTGAAATTTTGTGGTTGTTGAAAAATTGTTTGCAAACATGGATTTCTGCCTATTACAGGGGTAATCCTACAGGTGAAATGGTTGTGGATTTCTGATGATTGCAGAGTCTGTGGCCATAAAGATTGGATGAAGAACTTGTTCTACCTGGTAGTCTCCTGACTGCGGCAACATTCTCCCTCACTTGGCTGCAAGATTGACTCATTTTGACAATGCACTTGTTTAAAGTGCGGGGGAATTTACTGTACTTTCAAAGTCTCGGCAGAATTTGCATAATGATGTACTTGATAAATGTAGTTCATAGTTTTTGGTTTCATTAGTGCTTCATTTCTCAATATTCCTGCGGAAATCTATGAAGCAAATTCTTGTAATTCAATATTTTGATTCAATGTCTTTTGGGGCTAAACATAAATAGATGTAGTCACGTATTGTTGTACACTTTCTTTTGTAACTTCTGTAGTATAAATCAATATTTTAAATTCAATATGTCTTTTGGGTTTAAACATAAATGGATGTAGTCACGTATTGCGGTACACTTTCTTTTGTAAATGTTGTAGTAAAAATATGTTGACTAATATAATTAAAATTATTGCATCTAGTTAAACACCATTAAAAAAAAAAAAACTCTACAGTCTACTTATAAAATGAGGTACCAAATAAACCATTTTGGTGTTTTGTTTCGCGATTCCAGGCCTACATCGCTCTGTTTTGTTCCAATGATTCCAATACTTTGGTTGGAACTGCTTGATGCTCGTAGATCCCAGTGTGTCATCAATGCTTGCTCAAGGCGACAGTTCCTATAGTTTCAGCCTTGAGAAGATGATCTGCATATATCAAATGGTTCGAACAAGCATAAATCTGCAGTTGCTGCAAGTCCTTGCCCTCATACGAAAAATCAAGGACTAGATCAACAAACATCAAAGTATGAGCACAATTGCTTCAGTGCCTCTAGTTTCAGCTGCTTTAAAGATTTCCACACAACTGAAATGTCAAAGAACTACATTAAAGTATTAGATGAGATTCAAGGACTAAGATAAACACATCTAACAACCTTAGGTTCAGAAAAGCTAAAAAATGATTTACATAAGAATCTTAGGTGCTACAAATGTATCGACAGTAATGAAGATGATTTTACACAAGCCTCCATTAAGAAGGCCCCAAAAACTTACACCTAAAAATCACTTACCAGCAATTTTCCCTTTTTTTTTTTTATTATACTCTTCAAAAATTTCAAGTCTAGAAATGGCTCGGTCTTGTTTTACCAGTATCAGTCCTCATTCTCTTTACAGGCTTAATTTTCCAAACCCAAATTCCCTCAACTACCACCACCTTCAGGCCGCCAATGTATATTCTAGCATAAGCTACGATTAAGGGTTCATACAGTACATAGTGATATGTACTGCATCCACCAATCACTTTTTACCTAAGAACATAGGGATATGTACTGTAATATCATATATAAGGATTATAAACTACAAGTATATGTACTGCATCAACGAATCACTTCTGGACAAGTACATATTGATATGTAGTGATGCTTATGGCGAGCATAAAAGAGGTTTTAGTCCAACAAAACATATTGATATGTACTGATGCTTATGGGGAACAAAAAAAGAGTTTTACATATTACAACAAAACGTATTGATATGTACAGATGCGTACACAAAACAGTAAGGAAAACTAAAAAAGGTTTTCCGTAGTACAACAAAACAAGTATTCTTATGTACAAAGTAACACATTACAAACAATACATATTGATATGTACATATTACAACAACACATATTCTTATACAACAATACATATTCTTATACAACAATACATATTCATATGTACTGCATCATACACGCAATAGTAATCCATGTATCCAGCATACATGGATTACTATTAGCTCTCAATGTACAACAATACATATTCATATGTACAACAATAGTAATCCATGTATCCAGCATACATGGATTATTATTCTTATACAACAATACATATTCATATGTACAACAATACATATTCATATGTACTGCATCATACACGCAATTTTACGTAGTACAACAACACATATTCTTATACAACAATACATATTCATATGAACTGCATCATACACACAATAGTAATCCATGTATCCAGCATTACATATTAATATGTACTAGCAGTATGTAATATGTACTGTTAATCATGCACATAACACTAATATAACTATCCATCAATCCATATCGATATGTATTGTTCCTTTTAGAAGTGATTTTTAGATCTGTACCTTTTTCTGGGTAAAATTGCTTTCTTCCATTTTGTTGGTGAAAGAGTAATAACGTTTTCTCTGCATTTGTTGTTAATGGTGAAGGAGTACCAACGCTTCTCTTCCTTTTTTTTGTTGGTGAAGGTGTAACAATAAAACAAATCACAAAAACAGATCCAAAATGAATCTTCATATAAATAACTAGGGAAATCTTGTTTGATTTCATCGAATCTAGGGTTTGCTAGTTGATTTTCTTCGGATTTAATGATGATTGATTTGGGTTTTGTGACCTAGATTTTCTGATAAAACCGAAAATGTGCCCTAGATTTTCAGTTTTTAGTAAAATAAAGACGATGAACATGAAATCGGGAGAAATAAAGAAGATGGAACTCAAAATCGTACCATGGATTTTCATATTTGAGTGAAAATAAAGAAGATGAAATGGATTACTGCTGCTGGACTGTAGAAGATGAAAGTAAAGAAGATGATTAAAGTTTTACACGTACTGTTCTCATGGGTAGCTTGGTAATTTAACGTTTTTTAAATGTTTTTAGGACCAGCGATTAAATGATTTCTCCCACTGGACTATAGGATAAGCCGGGTCGGGTTTTGTGGACCAACGAGCAAAGTTCTCTTAGCTAAAACCAACCTCGCACCCATAGACAGCGGGTTTTTATATTCATAACCAACCCCACACCCAAAACGGGCGGGTTCGGATTAAAAACCCACGAGTTTAGCGGGTACGGGCGGGTTTGGGTATGATGGGCGGGTCTTGTGCAGCCCTAGTTGTGGTTACACGTACGTTGCATCAATTCACTCTTAAGAAAGAAGTCTGCTTAGTCCCTATCTCTTTATCTCTTTTGCTCGCTTTCTTAATTGTCGATAACCGCTAATTTCTGGGGCATGTTGATCTAGGAGCGTGTGGATCCTTCTGAAATCCGAAAAAATGTCAACTACAAGGATAATGAGATGTGATGATGCAAACTCTGATTTGACCTACCATCAATTAAGCGGTTGACATGTTGAGTTTGGACTTTGGAAGATTATTAAAAGACCCAGGTAAGATTGCTAGGGAATTTTGAGGCTAAGAGGGTGCATGCATGAAAACACACCCCCGATTTTCTCCCCTAAATTTACCAATCTCATGTTGATATATGATTGGTTGTAAAACCCCTTAAAATCCAAAGCAAACAGAACTTCCATTTTCTGCACTCAATCTCCATCTGAAATGACCGGCCATCAAACCAACTAAAAGAGAAATTTTTTGATGGGGACAAATACTGATAGGGGCATGGGGGGCGAGTAGGAGTTCGACACTTGTCCTTCTTTTCTTTACCATTTTTAACTAATTTACATTTTGACTTCCCTGCCCCAGATCCTCTGTCCCAAATTTCCCCCCGTCCCCAATATTATCTTAGATGGGTCGAGTAAAAACAGGAAATTACATCTATACTTGGGTGATATTCTTCCAAAATTATTCTCCTTCCTCGTTTACCAAGAGAAAACGCTGCAAAGTGCAAACCGATTGTTTCATCAAATCATTTTGTCAGTAGCATGGAACTGATCTTAAAAGTGATAGAATGAAATTTCCTTTGGTTTATCAGACTTAGTCTTAGGGGTGCTAGTCTAGCACCTAGATTAGCAGTCCACGTCAGCAAGCAAAATCGACTAAGTCTTATGGGAGTGTTATTCTAGCATGCTAGTCGCTGAATGAAAACAACGCATTGAGCTGAACCATTCCGCGCAAGATGATATCGTGGAACAATCCCGCGCTTGACCAGTCAACAGAGTCAATGCGCAGAATGATTCCGCGCAACGCGCTGGACAATTCCGCGATTAAAAATCGATAAACTCAACAGAAGCTCGATCTTCTTCTTCTTCTTCCCATTTCATTTTTTTCTCCCCAAAACGGTCCGAAAATGCATGTGAGAGATCAGAATTTCCAGGGAGTTTCGTATCAAATCGTTGGAAGGGTTTGATCATTATCGCGATTGGAATCATTTGAGACTAGTTTGGAGCGAAACCGTCTACTAAATTTGTTTGGGTAAGATTTTGAAACTTTAGGTTTTTTTTTTTTTATTTCGGATTATCATGATTTTTTGATGAAATTGATATGATTATATGATTGTTATTTGTTATTTAGATGATTTAGATGAAATTTCTAGTATTGTATGATTTAATTTGAATGAAATTTGATATTGGTGAACTTTGTGAATGAAATTTGATATTGAAATTTGTTTTGATTTATGATTTGGGGATTGTTAGTTTGCTTAATTTTTGTTGAATCTGATTTGGGGGTTGTATTGTTTCTTTGAAGATCATTTTGTTTAATTAGTATTTTTGATGAAGCTAAATTTGTATAATTATGAATTTGTATAATTCGTATGATTATGATGAAATGATAAAATGTGGTTGATAGAATTGTGAATTTGTATGAATTATGAATTTGTATGATTATGATGAAAATGATAAAATGTGGTTGATTCTTTTTTTTCTTTTGTTATTGATTGTAGTATGGATATGGAAGGTTTTAGTATGAATATGGAACAACATTTAGATACTTTGGAAATAGTTTCGGCAAAGGAAGATAGGCATGTATCTAATAATTTGAGTGATAGCCGAAGTATAAACTTTAGAGGTAGTTTTAATGAGGTTGAAACGTTATACAACATTGTAGTGAAAGATAATCCGATAGCGTAAAGGTACTGTGATAATTGTGGGTTTTCTTCCGTCTTTGAGTTTAACTTTTCCAATGCGGATAGAGGTTTAGTTGAATCCATAGCTGAGAGATGGCGGATAAAAACCAGGAGCTTCCATTTTAGACAATTTGATCTTGGCCTCCCTCCTTTAGATTGGTATATGTTAACTGGAATTCCCATTGGTGACCCTACAAAGAATCAAGTAGTTATGTCGGTATTGGGTGATCTAACAATTGCTGCTTTGGATTTTATTTTATTTTTGAAGCATGAAAATTATTAAGAGCACTAAAATACAATTTGTCGTGGGTAGGTGATACCCACTGAGTCTGAGAATAAAATTTGAGAAATGAAAGATGGGATTGCCTGGTCCCATATTTTGGTTGCTGAGTTTCCTGTTTGACTTCCATCTGCCGCGTGATTGGCCAATCCGTCGGCTGCCTGGTTTCCTTCTCTGTAGTTGTGTTGGATGGTCGCCTGCGGGATCCGTTGGAATCTCGTTTTTATTTCTTCAATCATTTCTGCTATGTGCCAGGGTGGAGGGGTAGATGAGGTGATGAAACGCATAAGGTTTTCTGAATCGGTTTCAAATATAACTTTTTGCCATCGCCTTTCTTCTGCTGTTCTTGAAGCTAAGAGCATCGCCCAGGTTTCCGAAGTTAAAGCAGTTATAATTCCCAGTGGCTGAGCCAGTGCTAAAAGAGTTCGGGCGTCTGAGTCCCTGCAGATGAAACCTGCTCCCGCAAATCCTGGATGACCTCTGGCTGCTCCATCCGTATTAATTTTGATCCAGTTGATGTTCGGCATTGTCCATCCTACTAATATTGTGGATATCCCTCTATCTCTTATTGGGTGAGTAAATTTTTGTGTATCTCCTAGAAAAACTGGTGGTGAGGAGTGAATGGCCCGGTAATATTCTTGTTGCAGTTTTTGTGCCCAGGCTAGGATTTCTTCTGAAGTTGTTTGCTTTTGTTGGTATATTAATTCATTCCTAGCTAGCCATAATGTCCAGAAAAGAAAGCAGAAAGAGGAGATTACCGGAGTTAATGCAGGTTGTTGAAGGATTTGGGAAATGGTTGTGTGTTGTGTTAAGGTGAAAGCTTGGAGAAGATTGGAGTTTGAAGAATTTGTAGCTTGATTAAATAAGGTGGTCCAGGAATTTGTTGCCGTTGGACAATGAATTAGAATGTGACTTGCTAGTTCTGGATCTGTGTTACATCTTGGGCATATGTCTGAGTTGGTCAATTGGATGTGATGTAGGAGAGAGAAGGTTGGTAGACCTTCGTTGATGGCTTTCCACAAGAAAAGCCGAATTTTTGGTGGACATGGTAAGGTCCATATGAATTTGGTAGGAGGTAATGGGATGTGTGTTGGTTGACCTTGGGTTAGACATTTATATCCCGAAGAAGTGGTGTAGCTTCCAGATTTTGAGTGTGGCCAGATAATCTTATCTTGGGGCCCATTTTGGGGTAGGTGGATGTTTATGATTTTTTGGAGTACATGATTGGGAAGGGTATTTAATTTTTCATGATTCCATGTGTGTGTTATTGGGTCGATGATATCTGCTACCATTCGTATTGGGTAGCATTGTGTTGGGTCTAGATTTGGCGAGTATCGGATCCAGTTGGCTTCTATTGGGGTTGATAATCCATTTCCAATGCGGTGGAAAATTAGATTTTGCATTGTTGGAACAATTGCTGCTAGTTGTCTCCATTGAGGACTGGCGGAGGATGGTATGTGATCAATGCCTTCTAGTATTGGTTGCTGGTTAAGATATTTTGCAATGAAGATACTTCCGCAGATAGAGTTAGGTTGTTCATGAAGATTCCAGATTATTTTCATGAGTAAAGCTTTATTATGATCACTGCTCCTTCTTATTCCGAGTCCTCCTTCGGATATTGGTTTTGTCACTCTGTTGTATCCTATAGGGTGGAGTTTCTTGGTTTTTGAGTCGTGTTCACAGAAAAAATCTCTTGTGATATGATTTATTTGTTTGTGAATATTGTTAGGCAGGTTTTGTGTTTGCATGATATGATTTTTTGTGGGTATTAAAGATGTTTTGATTAGCGTTAGTCTTCCTGTCGGTGTTAGGCATTTTGTCATCCATCCTTTAGCTTTTCGTGCTAATCTTTGTAAGAGTGGCGCAAAGGTTTGATTGGAAGCCCTTCCTTGTTTGAATTGGACTCCTAGATAGATCGGAGGTTCTGATGTGGTTGACATGTTGAAGAAATGTTGAAGATGATGTATCTTGATCGGGTCTAGGTTTGGGTGATGGATGATTACCGATTTGCCGGTATTTATTAATTGACCGGCGGACGTGCTATATGAGTGTAGGAGGTTTTTTAGGTGTTGATTACTCATATTTGAAGCTTTGTATGTGATCAGTAAATCGTCCGCATACATTAAATGAAGAATTGGTGGTGCTTTATTTGAGATGTTGACGCCTTGAACTAATTTTTGATTTTGAAGGTTTCCTAGGTTTGTAGACAGGATTTCAGCACATATGATGAAGATATAGGATGAAAGTGGGTCTCTTTGTCTTATACCTCTATTTGGGGTTATGTATCCATGGGGTGTACCATTTATTTTAATTGAGTATGTAATTGTTGTAACACATAGCATAATGTAGTTTATAAAAGCTTGTGGAAATCCCATTTTTGTGAAGGAGGTTTTGATGAATCCCCAATCTAGGCTATCATATGCTTTCTGGATGTCTAGTTTGAGGGCTATTTTTGGATCTTTAATTCTGTGCGATGTTTTGATATGGTGGAAGAGTTCGCCGGCTATTGCTATATTGTCATGTATTGATCTTTGGGGTACAAAAGCACTTTGAAAAGGGCTTATTATAAAGGGTAAAATAGGTCTAATTCGGTTGACTAAGATTTTTGATATGATTTTATATGTGACGTTACAGAGTACTATGGGTCTGAACTGTGAAGGTTTTGAGGGATGGTCGGTTTTAGGTATTAGTGTTATGTTTGTGTGATTCATAAGAGGATGCATATTTAGATCATTGAAAAAACTTCTAATCATTGCTATTAGTTGGGTGTGAGTTGTTTCCCAGAAAACTTTGAAGAACTTACTTGTATATCCGTCTGGGCCAGGTGCACTTTCAGAGTTTATTAAAAAGAGAGCTTGCTTGATTTCTGTTATAGTTACTTCCTTTGTAAGTAGCTCTGATTGTCTGGGAGTTAATCTTGGTCTGATATTTGTAAATAGATCTTCGTTTATTACTGTAGGTTGTGCCGTATATTGTTGAGAGAAGTGATCTAGAATGAGCTGAACAACGTCTTCTTTCTTGTCAATCCAGTTGTTTTGTGAGTCTTGAAGTTGTTGTATGTTATTACATGCTCTGTGAATTGTAGCTTTCGTGTGAAAAAAGGTAGTGTTGTGATCTCCTGATTGTAGCCATTGAATTCTCGATATTTGTTGCAAGTATGTCGCATGACATTGTAATAATTCTTCATGAGCTATTCTTAGTTATTTTTCTTGGTGTAACCAGTAATCCAGGCTGGGCCCTTGTTGGGTGGCACATTGATGTTGAGCATGTTTTATCTTGATTGTTGATTTTTTTATCATAGTTGGCAGGTGACCAAATGTTACTTTGTTCCATTCCATGAGAGATTTCCCGGTTGTAATGAGTTTGAGTTGGAGGTCGAGGGTCGGTTCGTTATCTTGTTGTTGTTCCCAAGCCGAATCAACTACTTGTTTGAGTTGTGGATGAGAGAGCCATAAGTGTTCGAATTTGTAATTTTTTTCTCCTTGCCAGTCAATTATTTTCTCTTGTAATAATATTGGTGCGTGATCAGAAGCGATTCTTGGGAGATGAGTGACTGCTGCATGTGGATTTTCCGTCCTCCAGTGTCGGTTTACTAGAGCTCTATCTAGTATTTCTAGGATGTTGTCTTCCCCAATTTGGTTGTTTGTCCATGTGTTGGGGTATCCTCGGAATCCTAGATCCATAAGTCCCATCTGTTCCATTAGATTTAGCAGTGGTTGAGATTGGGCATATGTTACTTGTCTTCCTCATTTTTTTCCCGATTGATCTAGTACTTCATTGAAGTCTCCTATTAATAGCCAAGGCATGGAAGAGTTGAAACTGCTGAATATTGTTGGATATTCTAGCCATAGATTTTTCCTGGTATCTGGATGCGGTGGGCCATATATACCCGTACAAAACCATGGTTGCTCTGGGGGTGGTGGGGTCACTTTCGCATGGATGTAATTCTGTGAATGTAGTAGAATTTGGATATTTAGTTTGTCTTCCCACATTAAGCAGAGTCCACCTCGATTTCCAATTTTTGGCACGATGAAGTAGTTATTGAAATGAAGAGTTGAGGATAAGCTTTTTATGTGTTGCTCCTTATATAGAGTTTCAGAAAGGAATACTATGCTAGGTTTATATTGTGTAACCAATCCTATTAAATATTGAATCGCAGGAGGGAGATTTATACCGCGAAAATTCAGCGCTAGGATGATCATTGAGATGTTTTGTGAATGAATTTAAATGGAAGATGAGAGTTTTGTGACTGACTTTGAGGGGTATTTGTTGTGCTAGTTGTTGAGTGAGAGGATTAAGAAAGATCTTTTGAAGTTTGGTGAGAGGAGAAGGAAGCTTGTATTAATGTAGAGATGAAGATGGGCTTAAAGAAAAAAGCCTGCACAAGAGTAGGTAAACAGAGTAGATGGGCTTAAACTAAAAAAGAGGAGAAGGAATTGCCAAATTGTTATATAATTGGGTTAAAATGATAAAGGAAATCAAAAGATTATTATACAGGGCAGGCAAAGGTGAGAGAAGGCAGAAAAAAAGAATTCTAAAAATCAAAGTTTTGTTAAAGCATAGCTCATAATAACAAACTAGGAAGGAATTAAGAAGTCAAAACCAACAGACTTGAGAAAACACTAGGAGGTTTATTGCATAAGAGTGCAGATAAAAAAGAGGGCAATTCAAAGTAGCCAAAGAAAGTTAAAGAAGGTTTACATATCAAGCAACCAGGAGTATTAAAACACCCAAACAGGCTGAACCAAGTTCACAATACAGGTTTACAGTCCAATTATACAGGAAAAAAGAAAACAGAACAGTGTCAGAACTCAAAGAATGAAGCACTGAAACATTAAAAAAATATTAACTGAGCTGGAAGTACAAGGAAGTTATGCAGATTAAAGATTTGAGGCAAAAGCTAGACTGATCAGGAAGTAAAAGAAAGCAAATAGATTAAGAAGTTTAATATGTCAAGCTATAAAAGGGAAAACTTAGCAGATTAAACAAGGCTAGAGAGCACATCTTAGAAGATTAAAACAAGCAAATTTTCACAGGCAACATATATATACATCTAGATTCTTATAAACAAGAGGACTAAAACACATAAAGTGGTGGAGAAGGCAGCATAAACTAGAAAGTTAAACAGAGACAAGCAAATTTAAACAACATTTATAAGGTGATATAAACAGTGAACCAAAATATTTTGATATTGAGATATCCACCAGCCCTTGAATGTGCCTTTGTTGCATTGGGGTAGTCTGAGTGATGTGATGTTGGTGCTGTTAGATTATGGTTCTGCTGGTGATGCAGTAGAGGTTGGCATAGTAGAATTATCTGGGCAGGAAACCGAACTGAGAGTGTCTATGATGTTCATAAAAGCAGGGGCCTTAGTTGATTGTTCTAATGTGTCAAATTTGAGCCTTTTCGCTGGCTGGTAGCTATTTATCCATTGTGAAACATCCTCATCTGTGACTTCTCTAGCAAGATTTGTATCTGAGGAGGTGCCAAATCCCGCAGATTGTAGATAAGCTTGATGTTCAGGATTGAATCTTTTTACAGCTGAACTTGGCAATCCCACATCAGAAGTTAGTTCATCTTCCTCTATGTCGGAAACTAAAAATATTGAAGGACTGAAATGTTGATGTAGCTCAACAGGTTGATTCAGAGAGAGAGAGGGATAGTCTCAGTGCATGATTCCTCGAAAATGTTGTTTTCTTCCACTATTTGTGCATCTGAGTTGAAAGTTGAATGGTATGAAGAAGTGTCAGAATTAAACCCTTCTAACTGATAGCCTTCTCCGTCGAAAAAAGAAATTGTAGAATTTTCTTGATCAGAGTCGGCTGTGGAAGCAGTCGGAATTGATCCCCAATCACTCCAATCCTGATTAGGGTCTTCTATAATGATATTGTTAAGCAAATCTTCATGGTAATCATCATCATAAGCAGGTTCAACAAAAGGGGCCAAGGCTTGAAATGCAGGTTGAGGAGGTGTTTCAGGAGAAGCATGAAGTAACAAATTTTGGAAGTTGAGTAGGTAGATTTCTATGCAGTCCTTGTATTCATGACCTAGTCTGCGGCAATGGTTGCAAAAAAGTCTGGGGAGCTCTTGAAATATAAAATCAATCCAGTTGGTATCTCCTTGATCATTAGGGGAAATTATACCAGACTGAAGTGGCTGAAATATGTATATTCTAAGCCTAATTTTCATGGTGTTGTAACCATTGAAGTAGTGAATGGGGTTGTCAAAGGCTACTAAGGTTCCAAAGTTTTGAGTGAATTAAATAACATTGGTGATTCTAGTCTGCTCAGGGAAGAGTTTGTGAAGGGAAATCTCAAAAGTTTCAAATGTGATTTCAAATTGTTCAGGGAGAACAAAAAAGTTACAAGATTGAATTAAGAATATATCCCCATATACTACTCTAGTTCCTTGCCTTAGTATAGAAAACATTTCATCACTAGATTCAAACTTAATCAGATAGCAACCTCTACCAAGTTTTCTAACAGAAATTTCATTAGCTAACTTCCATCTAAATTTGAGAGCATTTCTTAAAAAGTATGAGTTTTTGTTCATTTTTGTTAAAAAAACAGCCAACCAACTGGTGTTGCCAAAACCTAACAGGAAAATGAGAATTCCTAGCATCAACATTAAAACCAGAGAAATAAACATCTCTATCAGCAACGCTAGACATAGAGATAACAACATAAAACCACATGACACATAAAGCTAAACCAGGCAAGGATCTAAAGTAGATGGGAAAAGGGGAGTAAGAAATGAAAATGGATTGGGGGTTATTTATAGGAAATCATCTAGGTTTTGAATTAAATTTGTTTTTTTAGACAAACTTTAAAAATGTTTGAAGTATGAATACGGTAATTGAGTGAGACAAAGAAATGTAAAGGACGAGTTGGGATTGATTACAACTAAAATTAGGCTTAGACTTACTTGTATACTTATCCTTTCGCCACTTCATAAGTACAATTGAGAAGAGGATTTTAAAATTGTCTGCAAAGAATGCATAACTCGCCGCCTGAACAGAGAGGACGTATAGTGGAGCTTTGGTATCTGTGAACAAGACCCATGAGACTGAATTCGCCGCTTGAGCAGAGAGGTATGGAGGTTCATGATGAATTCTTCATGGAGGGAGACAACATCAAATTGAGGCAGTATCGTTCTAATTAGATGACCATCAAATTAGATTTGAACTCCAGTTCTTCAGATGATTGAAGTTGCCAAAATTAAAGGATAATTCGATTGAAATTTTAAAGGATTGAAACTAAATTGCATCACCAAAATTAGGGTTAGGTTAACACCAACATCAATTCAGACCTATCCGGAATGCATTCAAGGCTACATCGTGAAAGGGCTGGTGGATAGATGATTTAACTGATGATAATTTGGGAATTCATGGGGGGATTTTAGAGATCAGGGTATTGAATTGGGTATTGGAGGACGAGTTTTATGAATCGTTTTCGCCGAGTCGCAGAGCTCGGAATCGTTTTTTTTTTTTTTTTTTTTTCTTGATTTAGAATCCTACCTGCTTTGGATGATTTGTACTTTCAAGATATCAAAGTACTTGGTAACTGGAACAGTAAGAATAATGCAATATCCCTAGATATCTTGAGAACCTACATTAAAAGTAGAGAAAACACCAACAATGTTGAATGTGCAGATGTATTGACAAGAGCATTCTTTCTTTGGTGTTTTGGTCATTTTCTTATTGTGGGTTCTAGTGGAAGAGTAGATAAACACTGGGTTTTATTGCTGGATAATTTGGATAAAGTTGGGGAATATGACTGGAGTTTAGCTTCCCTAGGTAACACTTACAAGTTTCTTGATGGATGGTCATAGAATGGGAAGGATTTATCTGGCATGGTTATGGTACTTGAGTATTGGTACTATTATTACTTCCGCAACATGCAACCTTTGCTTTGTCAGACACCTTCCGGAGAACACCGTGTCAAAAGATGGACGGAAGGTACGAATAGGGATAAAAAGTCATTGCAATCAAGGTGTAACACATTGAGAAGCGAAGTGAGGAAATATGTTTCATTCGTAAGACCTTACTTCCGCAATAAACCTTCGGGATTGCAACCTCCAGATTATGTAAGTACCGTTAAAAAATGATTTTTTTTTTCTTCCAAATATATTTCATTCATTCATAAGACACTAATACATTTTTTTTCATTTATTTCCACAATACCGCGAAGGAGCACAAAATTATAAAGCAGCAGTCGGCAAACATTTTACACATGATTCGGTTTTCCATCTCTCGAAGACCTATCAACCGGATTACAATCCGAGTTGAATAATGATGTTGGACAACTCAACCTAGTAAAGCAACTCAACCTAGTAGCAACTCAACCTAGTACTCCAGAAACTACAGATGAAGATTTGGAGGATATGGAAACGTTTGGAAGCTCACAATCAACCCAAGGTTCTGATACCTCAGAAATATCGCGTAGAAGACGCTATTTCGAACAAACAGATGATGTTAGAAGTGGCGGAAGAGATAAGGCAAAGAAAAAGGCTCGTGAGGCTAAAGAATCGGTGAGAGCGGATGATAAAATGGACAAGCTCATACATCTTCTTGAAAATGCACAAGCACAAAGGGTGGCAAAGTATGAAACCGAAGAAGCGTTCCTTAAGAAAGATTTGGAAAACAATACAATCTTGGCACAAACCCAACAAAGGGAATCCGACTTGAAGATCCTACGCCAAAATTTGAATGAAGTACAACCTTGGGAGATACCCCTTTACAAGAAATGGAAGAATGAGATTTTGGTTCGTAATGGCTTTGATCCAATCCTCTAAATTATGAGTGATATTTTAGTTATTAGAAGTTCATTTTCAAGTTTGAATTAGAAATAAGATTTCAATTTCAATGTACTTTTTAAATTTTTAGAAGTAAGATTTTAATTTTAATGTACTTTTTGAATTTTTAGGAGTAGGATTTTAATTTCAAAAAACATTGTAACATTGTTTTGCAATGTAATAAAAAAATTTCTTAGTTTGCCAAATTTTAAGATTTTGAAACAAACAATCGTTGGAACAAATAGTCAAATTTTTCAAAATTCAAAATTTGAAAACATAACTGTGTGGTGGTGTAACATGAGTGTGAGAAAACAAATAATGAAAACTGTATAAAATTTAATTACTGAACGAGTGAAAAGTTAAAAAAAAGGCCAAGCGCGAAATGATGCAGCGCCAACCATTTGTGCGTAATGGAAACGCGCTACGTTCTTGCGCTGGACAATTCCGCGCAGATGCTTGGAATATTCTTCTCGAGAACATTTTGTCCGCGAAAGTTACTTTTTCCAGCGCTGAATCGTTCTGCGTATCAATCTAGCATGCTAGTTCACATGCGAGCAACTGGTAGGAAAGAGAACTAGTGTTAACTTTTTTGTCACACATTTTTTTTGAATTGTAACACTTATGTGCTAATTTAGCACCTCCAATCTAGCCCATAAGACTTAGTCTCATGCCATCACTAGTCCAATCGGTTACAAAATTACAAAGAAACATTTTTTGTTTTTTGTCTTTTTGAATCGTAGACAAAACCTTAAAGTCTACAATTACGAAAAATGCACCGGATGTTCTCCCCACAAAAAACTATCTCCTGTAAAATAATTAACTTCATTGCCCGAAGACATATAATCGAGTTTATCAGTTGAATGAACACAAATCACGTAAATACTATCGACAAAATATGTCTTCGATCCTCTTTTCCATCGTCTGCTGATTTTTTTTTTTAATTACTAGGATCAGATGTTATACCGCTTTATTATCACTGCAACTACGGATATGAAGATTCCCCTAATTGCTCTAACTTCTTGAACTAACTAACTAGTATAACCGTTGCCACGGTGGAAGGACCGACTGAAAAAGAATTTGAAGATGGAGTTTAAATTTGATATTGTTGTTTGTGCTCGTTGCGTAGATTTTTTTATAACCTTTCCAACGAGATAAAATTTGTAAAATTCTAAGGCACGGATTTTTATATATGTTATATTAAAGTTGGCTTTCCAATTATACCTCTGAAAAGTAGGATACACAAAAAGTTATAGTAATTAGACTAAAAGAGAGGGATAATCTTGTCTAGTGAAAATGTGACGGGAATATGCAAGGAATATTCTTTCTCAATCTTTTTATGAAATTGAACATTTACATTACTCTTCATTTAACAAAAAAATGGCCATAAAAAGGACTCTCTCCCTACGGGCCCTCCGGTCGGTCGGCCCAAATATGGATTTTTTTTCTTCCCTTTTTTACGGATCGCTCTGGTATTCTTCCCTTTTCTAGCAATATGGTTTAGGTAGAAAACTACCTTTAATATAGGAGAGAAGTCATATGAAGTTGACAATTGAAATTTGACAACAAAGATTCGAGAAATTAACAAAGAACTACCAATAGACTTGGTTGCTTTGTAGGGGAAGCAACTTGAATAACCAGGACTCTGTAGGGCATATGTCCCCGGACTCTGATTAGGACCAAATCAAGCAGCAATCGGCAGTTCTTCTTTTTTTTCGCCGGAGCACGGCCAGCACCCGTCAGCATCCAAATTGACTTACCGTAATTAAGCTTTTAGTATGAATAAGAACTAACAAGAACAAGAACATACCGTAAGAGTACAATACCGAGAAATACGTAAGAGTACAATACAAGTTAATCCGTGAGAGAATTAACAAGAACATACCGTAAGAGTACAATACCGAGAAATCCGACAAGAGAAAGAGAAGGATTACCAGAGTAAGTCAAATACAAGTATGAATAAGATCCGATTAAATCGGAAGAAGGATGGTTTTTCTCGGAATTAAATTCCAACCATTTAGTTTGTTTTTCTTCTATAGAAAGAAATGCTCCAAAAATAGGAGTGATTTGCTCAAATCTCTTATAGCTAGTGATTAAGCTTCCATCGTCAAAAAAACCATCTATGGAGATTCCGTCGCCGGATAAGTTGATGATGAAGATTCCGTCGTCGAAGATAACCAAGATGAAGATTTCGTCGTTGGAGAGCTTGGAGAGAATAACTATCGATCTAAAAACCCAACCCAATAACCAAGAATCGCCATTAAAGCGAAGATAAACCTTAAAAGAGTAGATAAAACTACCAAAACGGTGTAGATAAGTAGAAAACATAATAAAAACCAAACTATAACCTAGAGAGAATTAAAAAAAAAAATTAATTAAAAAATTAATTAACCTAGAGAGAAGTCTATGGTCCTTGGTTGTATATATAAATCAAGAAGTCATTCGTCATGACCACCACCACCGCACTTCACATTCCAAATGGCAAATACGTTGACATTTTGATATTTGTGAATATTATTATTCGCAAGGAATGACGCAAACGAGGTTTTGTCGGCTCTGGTTATTATCCACTAAAATAAAAACCAGATGGAGCCTGCATCTCTCTTCTCCATCCATCCATAATACAGAGCTCTGCTCTTCCCAAATCAGGTAAAGCTTATGTTCCATTGTTTTGTCTGCTTATGCATTTTCTTATTATTAACCTAGTTTCTCTTCCAAAAACCCTAACTGGTTTTAATGCTTCAAATTCTACTTCACTGTAGGAGTATGTTCGAGCTCTGATTGAACAAACAAGATTTATAGTCAAAGATGGGGTTCAAACCACTGGTTTGGTACTGTAAGCCAGTGGAGAATGGGGTTTGGTCTAAACTGGTGCAGAATGCATTTGGGGTTTATACACCTTGTGGAATGGATACTTTAGTGATTTCCTTCACTCATCTTGTTCTTCTCAGTCTTTGCATTTACCGGATATGGAAGATGACCATGGATTTTACTGTTCAGAGGTTTCGGTTGAGGTCGAATTACTATAATTACTTTTTGGGTCTGTTGGCTGCGTATTGTGCTGTGGAGCCAATTGTTAGGTTGGCCATGGGTATCTCAATTTTGAATCTGGATGGACAGACTGCGCTGGCTCCTTATGAGGTGATACTTCTAATTGTCATGTCATGTGTTTGTAGTACTCCACATAGAGTTTTGCAGAACGTTTTGGTTGCAGCATCTGTTTAGATTACTTGTGCTTACTAAGTATTCCTATTAAATTTATGCAAAATCTTTTTGTGTCTTGGCAATTTGAAATTAGTCGGTATGCACTGCGTGGTTCTTATTTTTAATTTGTATTTGTGATTGACGAACACAGAATTAACACCGGTGGACCTAACTATGCTGCAGCTCTTGAATTAGAAAACAAACAAAATTAGCTTGACAAATGTTGTCACTGGATTTTGAAATGGTGGTGTAACAATATTTTTGGTTACATTGGTAACCACTGTAAGTCCCAGAACTCCCAATGCTACTAGACACAGCGTTACCATTGGACTAGAGTTCAGTTTGTAACTAAGAGACTTTGACAGGGGCACCAGTTAACTACTCTGATTCCTGTAACACTGGTTGATATTATAGGATATAAATAAAGGGTATCATGTCCAGCCAGTGAAAGGTGCATTTGAACTATGTTTGCTGAACTGTTATATTAACTTCGAAACGAAACTGATATATATGGCCAATCGACGTTCTTGTTGCAGATACTTTCTCTTGTCATAGAGGCTTTTGCTTGGTGGTCTATGCTGGTTATGATTTACCTAGAAACTAAGATCTACATACGCGAATTTCGTTGGTACATTCGATTTGGTGTTATTTATGCGCTTGTAGGGGATGCCGTTATGGTGAATCTTGTTCTCTCATTGAAAGAATACCAGAATCTGTAAGTCCTCTAACTTGCTAGATTTCCTCTACTTCTAAAAATGGGCATGTGCACATCAGATGGAATATACTACCACCATTTCTTTCTTATTCATAATTTTGTTCTATTTTGTCAATGCAGGTCCATATTGTACCTATACATCAGCGAAGTTTTCTGTCAGGTACAATTTATGACATTTGCATCCTTCTCAGGTTTTCCCTATTTCATATAAATAGCTTGATACCTTTTAAGTCCATTTCTAATTCCTCGCCCTGACCGAACCTATTGTTGAGACAACAGAAAATGGTGTTTTCTTGTTTTGGGATCCTTTATTGTTGCTTTGAATCATTGGGTTTAGATATTGGCTTACATTGCATTAGTCTCGATAGTGAAAATTCACTCCTTAAACACCGAGACTCAGAGGGCATACAAGGTGCTAAAATACTATATGAATTTTTATCAAAGGTGCAGAGACTTTTCACCCGAGTTGATATTCGGAGGCACATGGTCTCAGCCATTTTATCAGTTTTACTTTTGTTTCACATTCCTTCTGGAACACGTGTACTGCATTTTTACATTATAGTTAACATTTATATACAGGTGCTCTATGGAATTTTCTTGTTATTTTACGTACCTAATTTGGATCCATATCCGGGCTACACTCCGCTAAGGGAAGAGTTTGTTGAAAACACAGAGTATCAAACACTTCACGGGGAAGAGCAGATTTGTCCGGAGAGGCACGTCAATGTGTTTTCCAGTAAGTGATGCACCTACTGAACTGCGTTTGTTGCTATTGTGAATAAAATTGTACCATAAGAACCTAAAAGCAGTCATATGCATGGCCTATTATCCAAATGGTTAACATGGCAACATCCTCTGTATAGATTTGGCAACTAAAACAAAGAACTTGAAAATTATAGGATCGGATTCTATGGACTTCTGTTTATGAAACTAATTATAGAAATTTCATTGGGAATGTCATGAGCATGTTCAGCCTTTTCTGTTTGTTTTTTTTGTCTGGTGCTAACACATCCCCATTAAATCAAACAAGGAGTGTCACATCTGTATAAAAGACGACATCTCACACGCCAACTGTTTAAAAAATATTAAGTTGCTGTGAGCTGGTTTACATCATCTAATGTTGGTTCTGTCCACTTGCTTTTGCAGAGATATCTTTCGCATGGATGACACCACTCATGGAACAAGGATTTAGAAAGCCGATAACTGAGAAGGATGTGTGGAAGCTGGATACATGGGATAAGACCGAGACACTGAATAGCAAGTACTCATCATGTTGCGTCCCTCAAAATATGCTTATCCTCGAATTTTGATCGTATTTGGAATTAGTCACATCTGTAATGATATCTTTGTAGGTTTCAAGACTGTTGGTTAAAGGAATCTCAAAAATCTAAACCATGGCTGTTAAGAGCACTTAATAGTAGCCTCGGGGGAAGGTATGGACTGATACTTTTGTGGTTGCCGCTGCTCTTTTTGTTTCATTTTCTTTCTCTAGAAGACTAAAAAGCTATAAAGCAATTTTTTGTTTATATATTTATGGCATGAGTATATGTGGCTGGACCTTTTCACCATAATCACTTTCTCCTATGTTTCCATTGTAGGTTTTGGTTTGGAGGTTTTTTTAAGGTATTAAACCATCCATCTTATGTTACGATTTCTTGATCTCCAAGTCGTTTCAAATCAATTTTGTTTCCTCGTGAAAAAAATTCTTCTAATTCTCCCTGCAAGAAAGGTTTCTCTTTTTTAGTTGCAAATTAATATGTTCAGTTCCTCTATTTACGACCGGCTTACCATGTTCATCATCTTACATGGACTAGAATGTGGTTAGAACCTTTGACTCCACTGTGAGTTGATTTCAATATTCGTCTTTTGTTCCATTCTAGGCAATGCTAACTTCTTACCAATTTTGTGGCTCTAGATAATTTAAAACTATACATTTATGGGCGGAAAAATTTACATAATAATAACGAGGCCATAGACGCAGTACAACAGTTAGGTGTAATAACAAAACAGAGGGTTGCATGCATTACTACTATTTTGTATTTGTTATTTTCTTAAGAAATTTGTTGCGTTAAGTGATTGCCTAGTTGGAGAAAGTGTTGGGCTTCTTATCATGCTAGATTATTGTAACTCATGGTGTATTATTGCTTTGTTATTTTTCTAGATCGGCAATGATCTTTCTCAGTTTGTGGGCCCAGTTATATTGAATCTTCTATTAAAGGTGAGCCTTCTTTTCCTGTATTGCTTAACAGGTAGTTGGTGCAATTTTCGTTATGCTGTTCTTTTGCTGTTCCTTTTATTTGTATTTATGGCAAAAAATTTCATTTTTTTTTTAAAGATAGATACATATAGATAAAGATGCACACTGATTCCAAATGGATTGATATCCTTGACAGTTTTTTGCTAAATGCTAAAAAGCTTTAAGCCAAATTTCTTATTTTGTTTCAGTTGTACCAATTTGTCTTTGTTCACAACTTTATATTCCCTTGTTCAGTCTGCCTCACTTATTTACTGTTTTGGCACATCTGGATTTGTTTTGCCTGAATCATTCTGAAACAGAAGTCATTACGAGTGCCCAAAATTTCCTTGTATTCAACCACTTTTTTTGTCGCTCCCTCCTTTGTTTTCACACTATATGCAACATTCTTGGGTTTCATATTATTATTTTGGTTGCCCGAGGTGTGATGTTGTAATTACATATTTCATGTTCCCTTCTCATCTTACGCACAATAAGTTACATTCTTTGGTTTCATATTATTAGTAAGCTTTACTTGAGAGTACAGGTGTGATGTTGTAGTTACATATTTCATGCTTCATAGCTCTTTGTCAGGATTCTCTGTTCATTGCTCTATATGTTTGTCCTGTAAGATTTCGTAATTAGCTTGTTGATATCATCTGCAGTCTATGCAAGAAGGGGAACCAGCTTGGATTGGTTACATCTATGCCTTTTCAATTTTTGTTGGAGTGGTATGAATTTATATCCACATGTCTTTCCTCTATCATGCAATGCTTGTTTGTATTTTCCTATTTTACTTAACTTATTTCTCTTTGCTCCTTAAGCGTAAAAGCATCTAGTGCAACATGATCACACAAAAGGACCTTTACATGGCACTTGTTCAGCCAATTTGGCACGTTACTGACAGGCAACCCCAATATGTACTCAGTAAGAGACTAAGAGGCCCACCCGCTTAAATATCGAGCGATCCTCGACCCTGATATACCAACTGGCAACATTGAAATCTTGTCCCAATGCACACTTGATACTGCCCTCATTTAGCAGCTCAAGGAGGTGTGGAGTTTTGTTTTACATATCCAAGACACCTCTAACAACATTAAGAGGAAGTTTACCCTTTAGTACATATGCCACTGCTGTCTTTCCGGCAATGTAGAACTATTCATACCATGCACAACCCCTTCATCTGATGACATGAACTTATTAAGAGGTTTAACTTGGGGAACTCAAACGTGCTGTTCTTACAGCAACATCCCCTTATCAGCAATGCTGTGTCCTTGGCTTCAATAATAACTGTAGGAGTCCTTCCCCAATTCACACCGCCGATCTCCACTCTTAGCTTCTCATGTATTTATTGAAATCAATAAATTGCACAGAATTGGATAGATTTTTATGGCAAATTTTATCAATTTGACCACAATTTTTTTTTCCGTTTCACATGTCTTAACATTTGCATGGATACCTTAACAAGTCCTAATTGGGGTTTCTTGGAGGACATTTAAAAAGGTGTACATTAGAGAAGAACCCGTACATCATTTATTCCCCATATATCTCTATAGCCTTCACTTCACTTCACTTTACTTCACTTCATTTTGTTCATTTCTTTATAATTGCATACAGAGTTATCACCACATTGTTGTGTTGGAGCCTAGGATTTTGGCCACTTATATGACTCTAAAACTTCAGTGTTGTGCTTAGTTATCCGTGGGTTTCCCATTATATTCTCATTTAGTTCAGGTATCCAATAATATCGGTACATGAAGCGGTTACTATCATTAACTTAAAGTTTATTTGGTGCAGTCCTTGGGGGTTCTTTCCGAAGCACAATATTTTCAGAATGTCATGCGTGTGGGTTACCGGCTGAGGTCCACGTTGGTACGTTGTTTGATCTTTTTTTTGTTTTGTTTTGATCCCTGATTTAAGTCTCAAGGTGATCTTTTGTATAGATAAGTTTTCAGGTGTGATTAGCTCTAAAATAAGTTAAATAACCAAATTATGGGTCCACCTTGTTTTCTCAAAAGAAGTTAATTCCTGTTCTCTTTCTTGTTGAAAATGAGTCTTATGAAATAAAAGTTATAATGTTAGTCTTAGATTTTGATATTAGTGTGGAGTTCAATTATTATGACAACCTTTGCATTTTCACTATTCTAACATGCATTGACACTATTTGCCTATTCTGCACTTGCGGACCCTTAAGCAGGCGTAATATTAGATATTGTGTATATGTGTCTTCTTTAACTTCAAACATATGGGTCAGAATGTATCTTCTAGGTCAAGGTCTTGTCTGTATTAAATGACCATGACCATCTTTAAGTACAACTTAAGACAAATAACACAGCTCATTATACCCAAGAGAAATGTAGGTGTCTGGTCATGGCCATGTATTATTTTATTTTTTGAACTTGCTGTGATTTTTTCACCTCTTAGAAGTGTCGAGACATACACAGATTTATCTGTATTATTGTTGCATAGGGAGGTGGTGAGTACAGAAAATTCTGATTACATAACTGTATTTTCTTGAAAAGCAGGATTTATCATTTTTGGTTGTGCGTACACGCATTCAGCTTTTGTTCTGATTCAGAGTGATGAATGTGAGCTATTCCTACTGCATCATATCTAATCGAGAATCTCTTTGGTTTCAGGTTGCTGCTATATTTCGAAAATCATTAAAATTGACGCACGAAGCGCGTCGGAAGTTTCCGTCTGGAAAAATTACCAACTTGATGACCACAGATGCTGAATCTCTCCAGGCATGCTCCACTACTATTGTCAAAAATCATGCTTCTCATTTCAATATGATCTCTGCTCTCTAACAAGACTTTAAGTTATTGCATTTGAGCAGTTACCCTTACATACCAATTTTAAAATTTACATCATGTCCCATAACTATAAGTGACACCATATATCAACAAAAAAATTAGCCCATGTGGGGTATGTTGTACATTTCATGATTCATTTTACAAATGATTCATTTTCAAATAGACCTATGATACATACACCATTTCTCTTGTTGGACATAAACTTGTAATTAATTTGTTCTTTTCCTGCTTGCAGCAAATATGTCAACAGCTCCACAGTTTGTGGTCAGCACCATTTCGAATCATCGTTGCTATGGTTCTTCTGTATAATGAACTTGGTGTTGCTTCTTTGTTAGGCTCATTGGTGCTACTTTTGATGTTCCCTTTACAGGTACTGACTACCAGCGCACCCACCTCCCTCCCTCCCTGTAGCATGCACAATACTTCTATTCTTTCCGTTTATTGCCTGTGAATTATTTTCCTACCGACTTTCTCATCTTTTTCTTCTAGAAAAGTATGATTAGTAATCATTAAGCCTTCTTATACAATAATGCTTAACCATGGATTTTATGACTCCGATTGCGTAGCTAAAATGCTATTTTTACTTTTTTAGCAAATCATTAGTTTTTCTGATACAGTCACGTGCAGAATCATGAATTTTAGAACAACCTTCGATTCCCTAACTGAATTGATAGCTTTGACTAGGATAAGACTGCTCTTTTTTTTTTTTGCCTGGTATGTCTTTGCATTCTCCTCGTGTTAATCTTGATTCCTGTTGACAAGTTCTCTTAGTAGTTTATTTATTCTGTTCATTTCTCGGAAGCAGACATTTGTGATTAACAAAATGAAGAAGCTCACTAAGGAAGGTCTACAACGTACAGACAAAAGGATTGGGCTCATGAATGAAATTTTGGCTGCAATGGACACTGTCAAGTATGTTTCATTTTGAGAATGACTACTACAACAAATTTAAATTTTTGAGATCGATCATCTGAATCTTTATCTATTGAAATGGATCAGATATTATGCCTGGGAGTGGAGTTTTAAATCGAAAGTTCAAAGTGTTCGTGATGATGAGCTCTCATGGTTCCGCAAATCACAATTACTATCAGCGGTAGGGTAAACAAAATGCAATCTGTTACTAAGCTTGTGGCTCCTGTGATTAATTGTCCATTTTTAAATATATTTATCGATAAATTTGATGTGGAATCCATTACTGAGTAAATATACCTGGTCCCTCTAGGGGATGAACCACATATGCACGTTTTGTGCAATGCGACGATGTTTATAAGAAAAACCTAGTTTTTTTTTTTTTTCCTACTAATATACTATTTTCTCTGCAGTTGAATCGTTTCATCCTCAACAGCGTTCCTGTTGCGGTAACAGTTATATCCTTTGGGATGTACACTTTGCTTGGTGGGGTTTTGACACCTGCGAAGGCGTTCACATCACTTTCACTGTTTGCAGTGTTAAGATTCCCCTTGTTCATGATTCCCAATTTGATAACACAGGTGCTATTCTTATCCTTGTGTATTTCTCTGATGCTACAAGTATAACAGTACTGATAGACCTTTTTAGGTAATTACTGGAGTTGTTACTTAGATCTACTCTGTTGGTTTACAATCTATTCATGATTTGAAAAAGTTCCTCCTGAGTTCTTATAGCTGACATGTTGCATTGGGATTTTCAACACTTCTTTTAACCCAAATACTGGATGTAATGTTGCTTCCATGATTCATGAGTTTATTATCTAAATAGGGAGGTGGGGTTGGTTATGCATGCGTTGTTAAGATTCTTAAAGCTCTGCTCGTTTATGCTAGTTTGTTTAACTCCTATTGTTCCATAACAATCACCTATCGAGTCATGTAAAATCAATCCTATTCCTGCTCATAAGTCTCTAGAACCAAATGAGGCTTCAAATCTTGTCTTCCAGTGATTAGGCTGAGGAGGTTCCTTGGATATTGAAGAGGTGTGAGGCATCTTTGCTGATGTAGCAAAGTCTTCTTAGCAAGAAAATTACCATCACCTACTAAATATTACAACTTTCTTGATTTAAGCTTTTCTGGGATGTTCTCATAATCTAAGAATCTTCCTTTAGCTGAATTTTTGTGGCCGTTTCCTCCCTCCCAAGAATAGGATTTCACATTTAGCATAGATGTTTCTTTTTTCATTTTATAGGCATTATAAAAGAATCTAAATGGTTTTTGAATTTCTTGGCAGGTTGTAAATGCAAATGTTTCATTGAAACGTCTGGAGGAACTTTTCTTAGCCGAGGAGAGAATTCTTCTACCAAACCCACCTCTTGAGCCAGGCCTTCCGGCCATATCAATAAAGAATGGAAATTTTTCTTGGGATTCAAAGGTCTACCTTGTTTGTTTTTAATGTTTGTTGTTTACAAATATAAACATTTACTTCAGCTCTTTCGAGGTCCCGACTACCTTGATAAATGATGCAAATTAATATCACCGCATATTTTAAGCATGCTAGTTAAGTAAACTGTATATGGAAAGTAGTTTGTACTTCTCAATCAATTATTTTCTGAAGTAAATATTTTGGTTAATATGTTGTTCCTATTTGCGTTTTTTAGTTCCCGCATGTTTTAGAATTAGCAATATCTAAATCCATTTTATTGTTTCAGGCAGAGAAACCCACATTATCGAACATTAATTTGAATATACCGGTGGGTAGCCTTGTCGCAGTTGTTGGCAGTACCGGTGAAGGAAAAACGTCACTCATATCAGCTATGCTTGGGGAATTACCTCCCACAACTGATGCAGATGTTGTTGTTCGAGGAACCATTGCTTATGTTCCACAAGTTTCATGGATTTTTAATGCGACTGTAAGTCACAGTATTATTTACAACTTCCTAGTTGTTTCACAATTATCCATCTTCTTGGTTTCCAATTTCTTACGTGGTTCCAATAATCAGACTTAGAGCTCCATAATCTATTCCTATCAGGTACGCGATAACATATTATTCGGTTCTCCTTTTGAAGCTTCACGCTATGAAAAAGCTATAGATATGACTGCCTTGAAACATGATCTCAACATACTCCCTGTAAGTGATTGCTTATGAAGTATTAATTGTGAATTAACCTGTCTAGGTTGTAAGAGCGGGATATTTCCAGTAAGTTCCAAGTGATAATGTTATGTTCTACATGTTCTCTTACCCCCTCATATTATCAGGGTGGTGATCTCACAGAGATTGGTGAGAGGGGGGTGAATATTAGCGGTGGGCAAAAGCAACGAGTTTCCATGGCTAGGGCCGTTTACTCCAACTCTGATGTATATATATTTGATGACCCTTTAAGTGCTCTAGATGCTCATGTCGGGCGCCAGGTATTGTTATTCTCTGAAATTCCAGTTAAACAGTTCTCTGGTCATGGTTCAACATAACTTACTCCTTCCTTTCTCCCGATTCTCAATTCACTTGGGTTTAATTGGTTAATATATACCAGAAAGTAGGTTGTTCATTTCTGAATTTGTTGGGGTTGCATGTTTTAAGGGTCAAACATTGTGGTTTCTGCAATGAAGTAAATTTGGCACCTTTATATGGTTGATGAAACGTAGTTCACTATATCTTGCATCATGTTATCCCTTTTGCGTTTCTCTTCTTGCACAAAGTGCTCATTGTAGTAGAAACATTACTAGGAATTAAGTTACACAACACCCAGGAATGATTCAGGATCAGATATCATATTTCTGCACTAGGTGAATAACTTGTGGCCGAAAGATTGTGTAATTTGTTTCTTTGTCAAAGGGGATTTAAGTTTTAACTCTCAAGCTCAAGAGGTGTACACGTTTTTGTTAAAAGACATATAGCTAAACAAAGTAACTCCAACTCAATACTTAAGGCTTTACGAGACCCTTGCTAAACAAATAAGGGAATGATATAAGTAGATACTCTTCTCAGTTCAACTGATAACTACTAATTCCGATCTAAACCCTAGTGACCCCTTGAGGCAACCGTTTATGTCCTATATTGATTTAATTTACAGAAATATTGTCCAAACATAAGTTGTTTATTTAACAGTTTCTATTTTCCAAGTCGATATTTTAATTACCATGAAT
This sequence comes from Papaver bracteatum, assembly GCA_023529315.1. Taxonomy (NCBI): domain Eukaryota; kingdom Viridiplantae; phylum Streptophyta; class Magnoliopsida; order Ranunculales; family Papaveraceae; genus Papaver; species Papaver bracteatum. The sequence goes on from JAJJWX010002077.1 coordinate 210,088, forward strand.
CTCCTCATGAGTTGCTAGAAAATGAGGGGAGTTTACCTTTAGGATGTGCATAATATTTAAAGGATTACCTTCACAGGTTTTTGATAAATGTATCAAAGAAGAACTGAGAGGAAGAACCAGAGTGCTTGTTACAAACCAGCTTCATTTTCTACCACAAGTAGAAAGAATTCTCCTGGTTCATGAAGGTATGGTGAAAGAGGAGGGAACTTTTGACGAACTTAACAACAACGGTGTATTATTTAAGAGGCTAATGGAAAATGCCGGCAAGGTGGAGGAACATGTGGAAGAAAAGGAAGATGAAAAACCTGAGCAGAAGGACTTAACTTTGGCTGGTAATGGCATGGCAAATGAGATGCCAAAAAGTGTGAGTCAAGTAACCAAAGTGGAAAAGGGCAAGTCTGTTCTTGTCAAGCAGGAGGAACGTGAGACAGGTGTTGTCAGTTTGAAAGTTCTGATGAGGTAAGAATTCCTTCCACAGTGAGTTGGTTAACAATCAATGGACCTTCTTTGTAGAAACTAAGTGTAGTGTTCCTGAACATAATTTATCAGAAGTTGAAGCAATTATAAGTAAATTCTAGTATAATAATATTCTTTCTCAATTATACATCTCTACTTTTCTGTTTCTTAAAAAATGCTTTTCATGTGGAGGCAAAAAGTCTTGATTACTATCTGTTGGCAACCACACAAATTTCTTTTTACAAAGTTACTGGGTTACCTATTTTTTTCTATTATAACACGACGTACCTGTTGTTTTAAACTTGTTTTTCAGATATATGAATGCGTTAGGAGGATTTTGGGTAGTTATGATACTCTTTACCTGCTATGTGTCAACTGAAGTCTTTCGAGTTATGAGTAGTACATGGTTAAGTGTTTGGACTGATCTAAGCACCCCAAAGATCCATAGCCCAGGTTTCTACTGTCTGGTTTACGCAATGCTATCCCTCAGTCAGGTAAAAATGGACAAAATAGTGGCGAACATTCAATTTTTTTTTTTAGTTTTCGTTTTCTTTGGATCACTAATGCACACTATAATCTTTTCTGGTAATATCATTGTATTCTTTATGAGATGTGATAAATTCGTTGAATGTCTAAACTTCAATTTCACAAGAGAGTAAAGCGTTACATTTTCATGCAAATTGCTTAGCCAGTTTCAATCTGCATCTTACTTCCTATGATCCTGTGGTTTTTAAAGATCTTTTTGTCTGTAATTGTGCAAATGCCATCTATCGAGATCAACATTTATACTAAACTTGTCATTAATTTTCAGGTACTCATAAACTTGGCAAACTCTTACTGGTTGATCAAAATAAGTCTCTCTGCAGCCAAAAGGTTGCATGATGCAATGCTCAACTCTATTTTAAGAGCTCCAATGGTATTTTTCCATACCAACCCAGTTGGTAGGATGATTAATAGATTTGCAAAGGATCTCGGCGACATAGACCGCAATGTTGCTGTGTTTGTAAATATGTTTCTGAACCAAGTATTCCAACTTCTTTCAACATTTGCGCTGATTGGCATCGTGAGCACCATATCCTTGTGGGCCATAATGCCGCTTCTGATCTTATTTTATTCAGCCTATCTATATTACCAGGTATGCATAATTTCTAGTCATGCTAATCTAGTTAATTTGTTGTCTGCCCAAGTTTATAGTTCATCTAATAACCACTTGCTTTAAGTAAGTGAATGAGTATTCACTAATAACCACTTCGCTTTTATGTAAGAAATGAAATACAATATAACTAAAAGTTTGTGATTATTTACACTATACAGTGAAATGGATATATTAGGGGAGGGTCTTCCCCTCCATGAGGAGATCCTCCTCATCTATTCTTCAGTAATTAACCATCTGTTGGAAAACTACATCAATCAAGTGTGTCATGTTTTCCAAAATCAATTGCCAATGAACACTGAAAGTATAGCCAACCCTTTTCTCAGTTATCTGTAAGAAAGGATTTTTTCCAACACATTTTGATTCTTCTTGTTTACAGAGCACAGCCCGTGAAGTCAAACGCTTGAGTTCCATAACTAGATCTCCTGTCTATGCACAATTTGGGGAAGCGTTAAATGGTCTATCGACCATTCGCGCGTACAAAGCCTATGATCGAATGGCTAGTATTAATGGGAAGTCTATGGACAATAATATAAGGTACACCCTCTTGAACATGAGTGCAAACCGCTGGCTCGTTATCCGTTTGGAATCACTTGGAGGCTTGATGATTTGGTTGATAGCAACTTTTGCTGTCATGGAAAATGGACGAGCAGCAGATCGCGTTGCATATGCATCTTCCATGGGTCTGCTTCTCAGTTATGCTTTAAATATTACAAACTTGTTGTCGGGAGTTCTTAGAATTGCCAGTGCAGCAGAGAATAGTTTAAATGCTGTCGAGCGCGTAGGCACATATATAGATTTGCCTTCAGAGGCGCCTACCGTGATTGAAGATAATCGACCCCCACCTGGATGGCCTTCTTCAGGATCGATTAAGTTTGAAGATGTTGTCTTTAGGTACAGGCCTGAACTTCCTCCAGTCCTTCATGGATTGTCTTTCGCAGTTTCTCCTTATGAGAAGGTTGGAATAGTTGGGAGGACTGGGGCTGGGAAATCTAGTATGATCAATGCTTTATTTCGAATTGTGGAACTTGAAAGAGGCAGAATCTTAATTGATGGTTTTGATATTGCAAAGTTTGGTTTGACTGATCTACGTAAAGTTCTCGGGATAATTCCACAATCACCAGTTCTCTTCTCAGGTGTGTATCTTTAGATATTATTATTTTCTTTCTGAAGTGATTTTGATTGTATACTCCAATCAAGTGATAGATCATTCATATTCAAATTTAGCTGTACTGTATAGTGTTGCCTGCAGTGAATGTTTATGTTATTTTCCTGAACAACCAAACTTTTTTGCTTTGTTCAATCTTCTAACCATTCTTTTTTATCGTATATGTAGGAACTGTCCGGTTTAATCTTGATCCTTTTGATGAGCACAATGATGCTGACCTCTGGGAGGCTTTAGAGAGAGCGCACCTTAAGGATGTCATTAGAAGGAATTCTTTAGGTCTTGATGCCGAGGTGAACACCCGATTCGCTTAAAAATAGAAACTCTCAGTAATTTAATAGGGATGTACTTGTCTGTGTATTACTTTACAAAGACTAACAAGTGTATTGTGTTTGTTTTGTCTTGTAGGTTTCTGAGGCAGGGGAGAATTTCAGTGTTGGACAGAGGCAACTGTTAAGTCTTGCTCGGGCACTTCTACGGAGATCCAAAATACTTGTTCTTGATGAAGCAACTGCTGCTGTAGATGTTAGAACTGATGCTCTTATTCAGAAAACTATTCGAGAAGAATTCAAATCATGCACCATGCTCATTATTGCTCATCGAATAAATACAATCATTGACTGTGATCGTGTTCTCCTTCTTGATGCGGGCCAGGTACACCAGTCCTTATTCTGTAACCGGTTCATTTCAGTTGTGGTTTCCTATGTGTTATACTGTGTTCTCACCGTTTCCTAGTTGTTAGATATTAAGTCTTAACAATCTATTATGAAGTTAACACCAGCAATAAGTTGAACAACAATTCTTACACAGTTTTTATTGACTCCCTTTTTTAAACTATTTACCAGGTTCTTGAATTTGATACCCCAGAGGATCTTCTGTCAAATGAGGGGAGTGGTTTCTCTAAGATGGTGCAGAGTACAGGTGCTGCAAATGCGGAATACTTGCGAAGCTTAGTCGTTGATAGTAAAGCAGCAAAGGAAGAGACCAAACGTCAAGATGGGCGTAGAAGATGGTTGGCCTCTTCCCGATGGACTTCTGCTGCCCAGTTCGCTCTTGGAGTTAGCCTCAGTTCTTCTCACAATGATCTGCAAAACTTGGAAATCGAAGACGATAACAATATCCTCAAGAGAACAAAGGATGCCATCGTCACTCTGCAAGGAGTTTTGGAAGGAAAGCATGATAAAGTTATTGAAGAGACGCTAGATCAATACCAGGTTCCTAGAGATAGATGGTGGTCAGCTCTCTACAGAATGGTTGAAGGTACATCTATAATGCATATGCAGCATTCATTAGCTACATTTTATAGGACATTAGTATCAAATTCAGCATGATTATTATTGATTAGATGCTGTGAAAAATTTAGTGGTCAATAATCAACAGTTCATGGTAAAGGTTTTTTTTCTTCCTGGAATGTGACCTGTGTTGTGGTTAACCATTTTATCTGTGGTTATTTTTGTTTTTAGTACATTTGTGCAATCTAAATACCAATTTCAATTGATGAAGCACCACGCTTCTTCTTTGGAATGATGTACTTAACCTTGGCTTCTTCTTTTCGTTGTTTCTTTCAGGTCTTGCAACGATGAGCAAGTTATCTCGCAACAAGTCGCATCAATCAGATTATGGCTTTGAGGATAGACCGATCAATTGGGACCATATTGAGATGTAGATAATATAAGGTACTTACTAATTTTGACATCTCTGGAATAGCATAACTTAATTTGTAACGTCTGAACTTTTGAAGCCAAATTACATACGGTATAGAAGGCATCAATACTCATGTACACCTTGTTAGGCTGCTGGCCTCTAGCAGTCCTGCTCCTGTACTCATCACTAAGGGAACGAGTAATGGAATTTGTACATTTAACTTCTTCAGGGGTGCATATATTTGCACCTAATTTTATGTAAGAACAGGGAATGACATTATTGGAGCCAACAAGTTTAAAAATTTGGTAGTGGATTTCAGCACTTTATCACACTCCAATGTGTAATTCTTCCATAATTGTAACATACAGATATCAGAATAAATAATAACCAGCATCAGTTCAACAGGGACTCAATGGTGTTATTTTAACTTCTCCTCGGAGGAGCAGCATCTACCAGCCTAACGGGATGCCTTCGAAACCAATTTGAAAATATGGGACTTTCAATCTCGGTCGGATGTCTGCTTAAACTTGTTGTAAAGAAATTTATACTGCTAGGTTAGGCGCTACATTCTTTTTTTTCTTTTTAAAATGCGGCTTATTTGAGCTAGTTTTCATGTTGAAATTAGACGTGGGATTCAGTGAATCACTTAAACGGAAGAACGTATATAGACTAGCTAGTCAGGATAATACTGAAGCTATGAGTCAGCACTAAATGTCACGTTTGTCTGCTGTGCACACGTAAACTAATATTTAAGATATGAATTGGAGAAGCTCTTGTATAGTGGGCGTGCCAGTGCCACAGCTATCAGGATCCCATAAGGGGTATTTCCTTTTTTTTTTTTTTTTTGAAACTAAAAAGAATTGTATTGAAAGTTTTACAAGTTACCTGATGAGCTTCCTCCTCTAGTTGAACAGAGATTATACTAGGGGGATTCAAAAGCCAGACTTGGTCTAACCTATTAACTCTTGCTAACTTAGACAAAACATCTGCAATTTTATTTTTTTCCTTTGGCACATAAACACACTGCCAGGAGATAAAGAACTTAAGCAAATTTCTAATATCTTTAAGAAAATTGTGTATCCTCCAGTCACAATTATAGTGATTATTATTAACTGCTTCAACAACTATCTGCGCGTCCAATTCAAACCGTACTTTCTCCAAATTCATCTCTTTTGCCCATAATATCGCCTCCCACAAGCCCCTACACTCCGCATGCTCTGGACTTGAAACTGCAGCTAGATAGAGACATTTTGATCCTTTGTGGGTACCTGCAAAATCTCGAGTAATTAGACCTACACCACCCTGATTGTTTAAAAAAGAGCCATCAGAATTAATAGTAAGGTATCCTCTAGGAGGAGGTAACCAGTGCACATTAGTTCTAATTTGTCTAGCAGTGTTAACTGATTGTTTGTTAGGCAAATCAGTAAACTCCGAGATGTATTTTCTACATCTTTGTATAATTATTTCTGGAGTAGTAGAAGACCCTTTGAAGACTTTGTCGCATCTTTGCATCCAGATGCACCATGCTGTAATAGCTATTCTGCAAAGAACTCCTTCATCCATGTTACCATGACGCATATTTAAGAAGTGAGAGCAGATCCAGTCTTTAAAAACCGTATTAGGTTGTATGTGCAAACCCATTATTGCAAACCAGACCAGTTTTACCAAGGAACATTCCAGAATACAATGAGAAGCAGTTTCATAATCTTGATTGCAGAAAGGACAAGTGAGATCCTCATCTTGAATAGCATGTAACAGTTTATCTTTTGTTGGGAACACATCTCTGACACATTTCCAGAGGAACTGTTTAATTCTTGGAAGAATAGGTAACTTCCATAGCTTTTTATAAATTGTCTTCTTATCTGCATTCACAGCTTGAGATGCTGTTTTCTCTTCAAACATTTTCCTATATGCTGACTTTACTGAGAAATAACCATTTTTCTCCAGGGTCCAAACCATCTTATCTTCATAGTGTGGGTAAATAGAAGAATTGATAATTAAGCCAGCTGTTTGATCTTCAAATAGAGAGGAAATAAGATCAGTGTTCCATGAGATTGAATCTGAAGCAAAAAGATGATGAACAAACTTGTATTGGGAGTGACTGTTGCAGTTACTTCTGGGAATTGGAGGATCTTGTAGACCATGAACCCACTTGTGTTTCCAAATTAGAATAGAGTGCCCATTACCCAAAGACCAGAAACTATACTTATGGATGAAATCCACTTCAGAACTAATACTAGTCCAAGACCAAGTAGAATTAGCATTCTTCTTTCTGTCTAGAATCTGACCATCAGGGTAATATTTTGCTTTCAAATATTTTGCACATATTGAAGTTTGATCTGTGCATACTCTCCAGGAAGACTTGGCCAAGAGTGCTCTATTGAACAGATGAAGGTCCCTAAATCCCAGACCTCCTTCTTCTTTTTGGGAATTCACACTTTTCCAAGTAATGAGATGTCTGCCTTTGTTAGATTTCTTATTTCTCCAGAACTTTTGCTGAGTAGAGTTTAGTTTCTTGATAGTTGAATCATGGAGCTTGAAACTTAACATGTGATGAATTTGGACATATTAGTGGCTCTCCATCTAGTAAGTCTAGCTTCCATTTTAGTGTTGATAATAGAAAAGGGGATTTTCTTATTCCTTCCAATGAAAAGGGGAGACCTAAGTATTTTTATCCATTAAGAGCTAACTGATTTACCTGGAGAATGTTACTAATAGTTTGACAAGAAGAAGGACTCATATTCTTACTGAAATAGACTGCAGACTTGTTGAAGTTTATAAGCTGTCCAGAGCAAGAACTGAATTCCTCAATAACTTGAAGAAGCTTTCTTGTTTGATCTAGATTAGCCTTACAAAAAAGAATACAATCATCTGCAAACAAAAGGTGATTAATCTTTGGGGAAGACCTTGATATTTTCATACCTGTAAGTTGTTTGGTAGTTTCAAAATGATTTAAGTTCCTTGAAAAAGCTTCCATTGCTAGGATGAAAAGATAAGGAGATAGGGGATCTCATTGTCTTATGCCTCTGGTAGGTTTATATGGGGCAGAAGGAGATCCATTAATCATGATTTCTATCTGAGTTGTTGAGATGCATTGAAGTATAAGTTGACAAAATTTATCAGAGAAACCAAACTTCTTTAGGACTTCAATCAAGAAAAACCATTCTAACCTGTCAAAAGCTTTTGACATGTCCATCTTTAGGGCTAGATGACCAATTCTAGCTTTCTTCTTCTTCATAGCTTGAACTAATTCTTGAACCAAGCAGATGTTTTCATAAATTAATCTGCCAGGGACATAAGCTGACTGCATTGGAGAACTGATGCTTACCATATGCTTTTTTAGTCTCAAAGCAATAATTTTAGATATCAGCTTGTACACTGTGTTGCATAAAGCAATAGGTCTAAAGTCTTCTGGTCTCTGAGGAAAGTTAATTTTAGGAATTAAAGTAACTCTAGTAGAGTTCAACTTCTTCAAGAGAAATACAGAATGAAAGAATGCCTGAACCACCTTACAAACATCTTCTTTAACCACTACCCATTGAGATTGATAAAACCCAGGAGGGAAACCATCTGTACCTGGAGAGGTCCAAGGTTCCATAGACATAAGAGCATTATGTATTTCTTTCTCATTTGGGATAGCCTCTAACTCATCATTATCTTGTTGAGAGATACATGAAGGAATATGTTGAAGAAAATGATAGCAATCTGCCTGACTTCCTGAAGTACTTATTGACTTGAAATGATTGAGTAGCAGATTTTCAATAGCTGATTTACCCTGACACCATGAACCATCTGGGGCTTGAAGAGAATCAATTCTATTCCTTGATCATCTTTGGTTTGCTCTTATATGAAAATACCTAGAATTCGTGTCCATCTCATTGTAGAATTTGTCCCTTGATTTTTGTTTGTTGGAACTAGATTGAATATCAGTAAGAGTGTCAATTTGTTTTTCAATCTCAATAACTTTAGAAGTATTGTTTCCAAGAAAATAAGTAGCTTGCAGGTTTGATAGTTCTAACTTAAGATCAGAAATCTTAGAAAGAATATGACCAAATGTGGATTTACTCCATTTTGATAAAAAAGTATCTAGTATTTGCCTGCTTATCAGCCAAAACATAAGCAGCAGAACCTGCAGTGTTAGAATTCCAAGCATTCATAATTGCATTAATGCAAGAAGAATTTTGAAGCCAGTGTTCAAAAAACTTCCAGTTTCTCCCTGTTGAAGTGGTATCTTTCTTTATAATAAGAGATTCCAAAAGTGCCACATGTCGACACAATAATAATTCTTGAATATGGTGAAGCCACATCTGCACGACCATTCCAAATCATCGCCATGTCAGCGCGTAAAACTCTTCCCAATACATGCCTGTTCGGAATACTCACATAGAAACCTTTTTAAGAATTTTTTTGAAAAGACACATTTTCATTCGATACTTCCACTATTTCAAGCGACATATTCCTTTTAAAGTATAAAACAACGTTAAACCTTCTAACTATTTCATTTCTTTCATATAAATTTCATGAAATTATCAAATGAGAAACAACCCTAATTAATACTATTAAATTCACATCAACGGAAGGAGGAAAAGATTAGGAGGTTAGGTATCATGCAAGAATATTAGTATGCATATCACACCAATGAATAAATTGAGGCTTTATAATTCTTGGCGTTGAGTGTTCTAGCAAGTTTTGGTCGACCTTAATTAAGAGTCCAGATTGAGATGAGATAAATTCGCCCAAAACACCATATGTTCTAACTTTACATAATGAATTGAAAGAATATGCATGTTTATTTCGGGCTATAATGATGCTCACATAAAAGAAGGTTATTTGAATTTCAGGCGATGGAGATGCAGATAGAAAAGGATGTGATGTTGGAATACAGAACATGATGCATAGGGCCATGCATTTGGGGGACCAATGATTGATGCACATCGGAAGCAAAGCAATAAAATCTCAGAGGATTCTCTAAAATAAAACGAAACTTCCAACCAAAAAACGATTGATGCGGGATTTAATATTCTACAACAAGATGGTGGCAGAGATAAATACAAGGGTATTGAACTGGATGATATATAGGAATCTGCAATTTAACCATGGTTCTTAATTATTCTTTCAAAGATATGCAAAGGAGAAGATAAATTCAACGATGTAACTTAAGAAACTCCAACTTATACAACAATAAACGCAAATAAAGGAATATATGCAAGGGAGTTGAATCTGGGAACCAAAGTAGACAATAAGTCAGGCGTAAACATACTTGAAGAATCTTTGGTCATAGTGACTAAACCATCAAAATCCCTTCTCAACTGACATGAAGGAAATCAGTTTCACCACTTAAAGCACATGACCGATGGTTTCTCAATCAAATAGCAACAATTTTGGGTATGTATACTGTTGGAATTAAATTACAATATTCGTAAGCAACTGAGGAAAAATACTTAGCTTGCACTGATGTGTTATTGTTGTACCGGAGATGCACTGATGATAGTATCAAAAAACTTAGTAGAGGCACGTATGAATACGCTGAGCTAAAGGTAACATTGCCTGCTACTCCTCTGAGATGCTATAGCAATTAGCAAATCACCTCCAGGATACAACTACTGTTAGTTCTCCTCTATGTGTAGCATACACAGAGAGAAACCTTAGAACTTGGCAGCAGAAATGAAAACAAAAAACACAAATCGAAACTACAACCAGTTTCAGAGAAATGTAAAACTAATTTATGTTTCTGTAAAGTATGATGTTTCTGTAAACAAAGTTTCTGTGAACTAATATTCTGTAAACAAAGTTTCTGTAAACAAATAAGTAGTTATACAAAATTATGTTTCTGTAAACTACAACTTGTTTCAGATAAGAACGCGATTTTATGTTTCTGTAAACTTAAAAAATTGTTTCTGAAAGCATAAGAGAAGAAGAAGAATTTCAGAAGAGAAGAGTTCTGAAAGGTATGGTTTTCAAATGAAATTCTTCTCTCGTATTTATAGGTGGAAAAAACAACTCGAACGTTAGACAACATGCGAGACAAGATCCGTAAAACACGCGATGCATGAATTTTTTCGAACGTTGCGAAAGGTTAGGTAAAAGCAGACGTTAAAAATACAGTAAAAAATTCTTTTGTCGGACATTTAAAAATCTTGAGATTCTTCTCGAGGCACAGGTGTCAAAAGCACCGTGTGACACGCGTGAATGAAGATGCTTCTCAAGGTTGTCGGATATCCAAAAATGAGAAGGCAAAGAATTAAAATTCTTTACATGTGTAGGAGAAACGTGTGGAATATTTCAATAAAAAGATAGGGTCGGGTAAACCCACGCCCACGCCCACGCCCACGCCCACGCCCGCGCCCGAGCCCGAGCGAGCATGCGTGCTTCTGTGCTTAGCACCGCGCGAACGGGAAAGGCAATAAGAAATGCAATAAGGTTTAGGCAACCTTGCCATAGTCTAGGGCTTTCCCCATACACAAAGGTCTAAAGACCCAAAGGGCCATGCCCTTAAGGCTAAACCCATGGTATTTAAGTCTAAAACTCTAAGTGTTTTAGTCTATATGGGACTAATGTTTTATTCATTCACATGAAAAAACATCTAGTGAGCAATAGGTCTTGGGATCAAAACATGGTCCATGCATTTTTTATTTTAATAAAACATTGTTTTTTCTAACAATCCCCCACATGAATAATAAAACATGTCGATAAAACACGAGAAAACATAAGGCAACAATATAGGCTAAGGTGTCCCAAAGATTGAACCTTAACTTAGTGAGAGGTTACCTGAACTGCTTGTTGATACGGTGAACGCAATGTCTTGAACCGCCAACAATGAATGCAATTCATAAATAACAGCCACACTTGATGCCTCAACCGAAGAAAATAACTTCCAAGCTCTTGCGGTTGTGCCCATTTTGGCCGTGGGATAAAATCCCGGACTTAATGAATGTCTCTAGAGAATCAGCTCAAATTCTCATAGGAAGCGGCCCCACTTCCAACATCCACAAAGGTGAGTCCATAAAGGGTGTCCTGCCACACCCCTCTTTAATCAAAGCCATGGTACTCATTAAGATCGCAAAAGATCATCCTAAAATTCAGCAGGCAGCACTATCGCACGGTTACACCATAGGGAGGGATTAAGATAGTGCTTTCCCAATATCACCATAAATTAGTTGTCTCATTGAACCTTGATCTTGGAAATCCAATCACAAGGTTGAGTATCCTTCATGGTGATTTATTCTATGAGCTTAAGTCCCATCCCCCTCGATGTAAATTTAACTTCCTCTCTGGTTAAGCCTTTCGTCAAAGGATCTGCAAGATTATCTTTGGACTTTACAAAGTCTATCGAGATAATACCAGTAGAGAGTAGTTGTTTCACCGTCTTGTGTCTTCTTCGTATATGTATAGACTTCCCGTTGTATATATTGTTCTTTGCGCAACCAAGAGCAGCTTTTTCATCACAGTGGATTGCGATTGAAGACACAGGCTTGGGCCAGAGTGGAATTCCTCCCAGGAAACATCGTATCCATTCAGCTTCCTCTCCAGCTTTTTCCAAGGCTATAAATTCAGACTCCATAGTGGATTTAGCTATACATGTCTGTTTGGTAGACTTCCATGAGACAGACGCATCTCCGAGTAAGAAGATGTACCCACTAGTATACTTGCACTCTTATGAATCTGATATCCAGTTGGCATCACAATACCCTTCCAGTACAGCAGGATACTTCCCAAAACTTAAGCAATAGTTTGAGGTCCCTCTCAGGTAACGTAAAACTCTGAAGAGAGCATTCCAGTGATCCTGCCCTAGGTTTCAAGTATACCTGCTAAATCTAATCACAGAGTAAGCAATATCAGGTCTTGTACAGTTCATCAGATACATAAGACTACCAATAATGCGAGAATACTCAAGTTGATCAATTCCCTTACCCTTGTTATGTTTCAACTTACAAGTGGGATCAAATGGAGTAGAGGCAGGTTTAGCACTTTCATAATTAAATCTCTTTAGTACGGTTTCAGCATAATGAGATTGACTAAGACTATATCCATCATACATCTTTCTGATTTTCATCCCTAAGATTACATCAGTAGGGCCTAAGTCTTTCATGTCAAAATTATCTCTAAGCATGCTTTTAATGGTATTAATAATATCAAGGTTACTGCCTAATATGAGCATATCATCAACATATAGGCATACAATAACATGAGAATCATCCACAGATTTAATGTAAACACATTTATCAGATTCATTAACCTTGAAACCATTAGTTATCATAACATGATCAAATTTTTCATGCCACTATTTAGGTGCTTGTTTTAAACCGTACAGAGATTTGTTCAACTTGCATACTTTGTTTTCACAACCTTTTACAATAAAGCCTTCAGGTTGGTCCATATAAATTTCTTCATTCAATTCACCATATAAAAATGCAGTTTTAACATCCATCTGATGTATATGCAAATCATAAATAGAAGCAATAGCAATCAACATCCTAATCGAGGTGATTCTAGAGACTGGTGAATAAGTATCAAAGAAATATAATCCTTCATGTTGTTTATAGCCTTTAGCTACCAACCTAGCTTTATATTTATCTATAGTTCCATCTGTTCTAAGTTTCCTTTTGAACACCCATTTGCAACCTATGGATTTACTTCCAGGAGGCAAGTCTACAAGCTCCCAAGTTTCATTTTGCTGAATGGACTCCCATTCATTTAATGAAGCTTCTTCCCAGAAAGGAGCTTCTGGAGAATTCATATCTTCCTTGTAGGTTTGGGGTTCAGACTCTACCGTAAGAGTCAAAAAATCTAGGCCAAAACTTGTTTCAGTTCTAACCCTCTTACTTCTTCTTGGTTCAGTCTCATACTCTAAAGTTGGGGTTTTACTAGTCGATGGAACATCCGAGAGGTCATCATGGACCCTTTTCCGAGGTCCAGACCTTAAAGGAAATATGTGTTCATAAAACACAACATCTCTAGATTCCAATATGGTGTTATGACCAATGCTATGATGGTCAGAGCTGATAACCATAAACCTGTGTGCATTTGTATGCTCAGGATATCCTAAGAAAACACAGTCAATTGTTTTAGGACCTAATTTAGTTTTCTTGGGATGAGGAATGGCCACCTTGGCCAAACACCCCCACACTTTAAAGTATGCATAGGAAGGTTGTTTATCATTCCACAATTCATAGGGAGTTTTATCTGATTTTTTAAATGGAACTCGGTTCAAAATATAGCATGCCGAGAGGATAGCTTCCCCCCACAAGTTCAAAGATAACCCTGAACTTGTCAACATAGCATTTACCATATCTATGAGCGTTCTATTTTTCCTTTCAGCTATACCATTCGATTCAGGTGAATATGGTGCAGTTTTTTCATGAATTATTCCATTATTTTTACAAAACTCTCCTATGGGTATCATGATGAGTGCCAAATATTGCATATTCATACACCTTTTCATTGGCACTTAACTCATCTTTCGCGCTTCAAAGTCATATATTATCCCAAATTCTGCATTTTTACCATTTTCAAGAATAAATATTTGTATTAATTAATTTTGTGTTTTTAAGTACTAAATAAAGATTGGAAGAATTGAGAAGACAAAAGAGAAGAAAGTTGGAAGCGTTGCAACCCGCTCGCGCATCAGTGGCAACCTGTTTACAAATTCATGGGATTAAACAACCCATGATCCAAAACCCAAGACCCAAATCCATTTCCACCTCACCCCCATTGGATTCTTTCCAAAACATCCACCTCACCCCATTGGATTCTTTCCAAACATCCACCTCACCCCCATTGTATTCCATTTCATCCATCAATTAAAGAAAACATCCCCATTCTCTCACTCAATCACTCCCAATTTGTTTCCCACAACCAAATATATTCCATTCAATACATCAATTAAGAAAAAATGTTTTGTTGAGTGAATGCTTTCCAAATTTCGAATCCAAGTGCTTTAGGGAATTTTGTGTATAAATAGAGAGGGTTTTTGTGTTGAAAAACCATCCAAGAATAGCTTGTTCATGTTAGTTTATCAAATTTAAGTTTTGTTGTAATGTTCTTCATGTTCTAGTTTCATTTACTAGGGTTTAGATGAAGCCCTAATCTCATTGGTATGTATTCATATCTTGTATCTTGTTCTTGAAAGTTTAGAATTGTTTAAAGATATAATTTAATCCAAGTTTGTCAACATCTTGCTCTCACAATGTATGCTATGTATCCATTGTAGTTAGAATATCTCTATGTTGATTATGCTACAACTCATGCTTAACCAAATATTGATCTTTATATTAGTTGTGCTTAATTAGACAATTAATGCTTTGGAGAAATACTTTAGTTGTGATTAAATTATCCATTGGAGAAACACCTTAGTTATACGGTAGACTTGAATCTACTATAAGGACAAGAATAATATTACAAGTTGAATGCATATCATAGGTTATTGGTGGATTTGAATACCCTAGTATCCATATTATCATTGTTTACATATCTTGCTATTTGCATCTTTTACTTTTATTATTTCAGTCACTTGAAAATCATATCGTTGTATCGACAAAAACAAACCCCTTTTGGTTACTCTCTGAATCAGGATTTAGAATCAACTTCTACACTCTCCAAGTCTCTGTGGTTCGACCTGTCCTTGCCCTGTGTTGCTTGTCGACACTGTGCACTTGCAGTTTATACATAGAAGTAGGTATCTTTCCGAGCCTACCATATCACATACTCACCGCCACGGTCTGACCTAAGAGTTTTAATTTTAACTCCTTTTTGGTTTTCTACTTCAATTTTATAAAATTTGAAGGCCTCTAAGGCTTCATCTTTACTTCTAAGAAGATGAACCTGACAATAGCGTGAGTAATCATCTATAAAAGTGATGTACCATTTTTTACCACCTCTTGTTGGTGTTGATTTCAAATCTCCTAAATCCGAGTGTATTAGTTCCAAAGGAACTGTTTTACGTTCAATCCTTTTATTAAACGGTTTTCTTGCATATTTAGATTCAACACAAATTTCACATCTTTGATTTTTATCAAATTTTATTTTAGGTATGCAACCTAAATTAGCAAGTCTTTCTAGAGATTTGAAATTAACATGCCCAAGTCTATCATGCCAAACATGTGAGGAGTCACAAACATAAGCAGAAGAAGATGCATTAACATTCAATTTCAAATCAGATACACTAAGCTTAATCATGTTATCGGTAACATAACCTTTTCCTACGAATTCACCATGCTTGGAAATTACAACAAAGATTAGACTCAACAACAATTTTAAAACCTTTTCCTAGTAAGATGGTTTCGAGATAAGATTTTTGCATATGTCTGGGACGTAAAATACGTCATTCAATGCGAGAGTTTTTCCTGAAGTTAGCTTCAGTTCGACCTTGCCTTTCCCCACCACTTTCGCGGTGGAAGAGTTTCCCATGAACAATTTCTCATCATCTCCTACTATGGCATAGGAGGAGAAAACATTTCTGAACTTACAGACATGCTTGGTGGCTCCATAATCAAGCCACCAGTCTCTCACATTGGTCATACTAGAGACAAGGTCGACTTCAGACACCATGCCAGTAAAATATCCAGAATCCTCTACTATGTTTGCCTTATTTTTATGTTTTGGATCATATTTGATCTTTTTAGGGGCTTTACAGTCTTTAGCCATATGTCCAGGTTTACCACAATTAAAACAGTCGCCTTTGATGGTGTGCTTAGTGACACCACCCCTAGGCTTAAAATTGTTACCTCTGGGTTTTCGACGTCTGTTACGTCTATTACCCATTTTGCTGGATTCTCCAGGACTTTTATTTGAAGCAGATTTATCATCCAGAACATGTGCTTTGTTGGACATGTTTTTACTCAGCATCAGGCTCTTGTCCTTGCTGCACATAAGCTCCTCAACCTGGATCTCTTTGCCAAGCTCCACCATGGTTATTTCACGAGTTTTGTGTCGCAGCCTCCTCTTGTATTCGCTCCATGAGGGTGGAAGCTTTTCAATCACAACCGATACTTGTAGAGCTTCATCAAAGTGCTGTCCTTCAGCAAGAATCTCGTTGATGAGGAGTTGAAGTTCGACGAACTGTTCTACCACAGGCTTTTCGTCAGTCATATTGTATTCCAAGAACTTAGCCATCAAGAACTTCTTACTTCCAGCAGCTTCAGCATGATATTTTTCTTCTAGAGCTTCCTATAAATCAAAAGCAGTAAAATTTTCTTTTGAATTATAGAAGTCATACAAAGAGTCATCCAGACAGTTAAGAATATGATTCTTGCACAAGTAATTCTTACTATTCCATCTATCCAATTTATCTTCATTACCATGGTGATGAAGTCTTCTCGAGGGTCTATTTAAAGCAAGTCCATCTAACCTTAGGTCGTTTAGGAAGAATAACATTTTAGACTGCCATCTCTTAAAGTCCTTACCACTGAACTTTGGTGGTCTTTCTACAGTATTTTTTCCCATGTTCTTACAACAACAATTATATAGCAACAATTATTACCTTTAGATTGTTGGAATTAAATTACAATATTCGTAAGCAACTGAGGAAAAATACTTAGCTTGCACTGATGTGTTATTGTTGTACCGGAGATGCACTGATGATAGTATCAAAAAACTTAGTAGAGGCACGTATAAATACGCTGAGCTAAAGGTAATATTGCCTGCTACTCCTCTGAGATGCTATAGCAATTAGCAAATCACCTCCAGGATACAACTACTGTTAGTTCTCCTCTATGTGTAGCATACACAGAGAGAACCCTTAGAACTTGGAAGCAGAAATGAAAACAAAAAACACAAATCGAAACTACAACCAGTTTTAGAGAAATGTAAAACTAATTTATGTTTCTGTAAAGTATGATGTTTCTGTAAACAAAGTTTCTGTGAACTAATATTCTGTAAACAAAGTTTATGTAAACAAAGAAGTAGTTATACAAAATTATGTTTCTGTAAACTACAACTTGTTTCAGATAAGAACTCGATTTTATGTTTCTGTAAACTTAAAAAATTGTTTCTGAAAGCATAAGAGAAGAAGAAGAATTTCAGAAGAGAAGAGTTCTGAAAGGTATGGTTTTCAAATGAAATTCTTCTCTCATATTTATAGGTGGAAAAAACAACTCGAACGTTAGACAACATGCGAGACAAGATCCGTAAAACACGCGACAGACAGAATTTTTTCGAACGTTGCGAAAGGTTAGGTAAAAGTAGACGTTAAAAATACAGTAAAAAATTCTTTTGTCGGACATTTAAAAATCTCGAGATTCTTCTCGAGGCACAAAGTGTCAAAAGCACCGTGTGACACGCGTGAATGAAGATGCTTCTCAAGGCTGTCGGATATCCAAAAACGAGAAGGCAAAGAATTAAAATTCTTTATATGTGTGGGAGAAACGTGTGGAATATTTCAATAAAAAGATAGGGTCGGGTAAACCCGCGCCCGCGCCCGAGCGAGCGTGCGTGCGTGCTTCTGTGCAAAGCACCGCGCGAACGGGAAAGGCAATAAGAAATGCAATAAGGTTTAGGCAACCTTGCCATAGTCTAGGGCTTTCCCTATACACAAAGGTCTAAAGACCCAAAGGGCCATGCCCTTAAGGCTAAACCCATGGTATTTAAGTCTAAAACTTTAAGTGTTTTAGTCTATATGTGACTAATGTTTTATTCATTCACATGAAAAAACATTTAGGGAGCAATAGGTCTTGGGATCAAAACATGGTACATGCATTTTTTATTTTAATAAAACATTGTTTTTTCTAACATATACAACCACTTAATGTATAGTAAGATTCTTAATGGTTACTTTATCGTGTATCCACTAGCTTAGTTCATTTTGCTTCATCTACCTCTTTGACACATTTATGTTTCCTTTATTAACCAATTTTCTATAAGATTATGCATTTGTCATGATTCATAGATAATGTTTCCTTCTTTCGGGTACACAGATAGTACAGTCTATGGAAGTAATTGATTAAGCTCATTAAGAATTTATATTCTAAAGAAGAAAGAAAAACTTGAGCAGAGAAATAGAAAGAGAATATATGTGGAAACAAGGGGAATGCATGATATATGGGTAAGCAATTTGAATGGTTGTACATATAGTTAAAATTGATGCACGCATTGTGGTTAAATATAGAGAACTAAACTTGGATACGGGGGAAATGTTGAGAAATGTGTTACTTAGTACCCTGCAAGTGTCATAGGAAAAATCTGGATAAGCAATTTTATAACACTTTGTTTATGTTTAGGTGGAACCATTTGACCTTATTATTCATAGGAAAATAGAAAGAGGTATCTAAGGTTGATGAGACAAAGTATACAAGCATTTCAATTAGTCATGCAAATGCACCCACTTATAAATACAATTGAAATATCCAAAGATTCCGAATTGAAACAATCTGCAATTTAGGAACGATAAATTAAAGTTTTAACTAAATTTTATAGCTTAATGAGATTTGTCTCATCATACAATTGGGTTATGCTGGTGCGTATGCACCGGGTTGGAAGCTTGTTAGAATAAAGAGAAAGCAAGATAGGGACATGGTCTGAGCCTAGTTGAGAAAGATGGTGAATAGAGGCATTAGGATATCTAATGATGAAATCACTATTAACTAAAGCTCTGTCAAGTCTAGACTTAATTTTTCCTGTTCCATGAGAATTACTAGTCCAAGTGTAAGGATTGCCAGTAAATTTCATATATTGTCTAATATACTCAATGACTTCTTGAGAGGTGGTATTGGAATTAGTATTCCTTTCATTAGAATTTAGAATTATGTTCAAATCTCCTATAAGAACCCATGGCATGTGCACAGAAGAGCTTAAATGTTTTATGTACTTCCATTGTTCTGGTTGTTCATCTATGTAAGGAGTACCATACACACAAGATAAGAACCAGTCTCCTAAAGCAGGGTCATTGTTTATAATAGCATGAATCATGTTCCTAGAGGTATTCATAATTTCTAGCTTAAAACCATCTTTCCATAACAAGATGATTCCTCCTGCTCTACCTATGGAGGGAACAAAACAATGATTAGGGAAGCCTAGAGGGTTGGTAAGCTGGACAATGCGATCATCATTGATTTTGGTTTCACAAAGGAAAATGAGATCAGGAGAATGTAAGTTGTTTAAATAAAAAAGATGGTCACGAGTTGATTTACCAAGGAAACCATGACAGTTCCAACTAATAATCCTCATAATGACAGAACAAAAACACTGAAAAGACTTATAGGAATTCTTCCTTGATAGGGTATTTCCTTTCCTCAACTAATAGGGGTATTTCCTTTCCGGCCAATAATACTGTCAATCGGGGGTATCTCTTCCTTGATAAAAACCCCTCGGTGTCCCGTGGTATGGAAATTTGCTCAACCGAATGAAGTTTTATTTTGCTTACAGTATGACTGGGCCATCATATTGGTGGTAGTCACGAAGACGTCAATATTAGATATACTGCATTTTTATTTGTAATAACAATATACATTTGTCTTGTATTGTTTCAAGGAAAAGCGACAGTTTTCCTGAACTTATCCTATGGGGCTTTGAAATCGTAAAAGCAGTGCATCTATCTACTTTAACATATGAAAGAAAGTTATTGTCAAGAAGACCCCTGATGTTAACAGGGCCGTATTTTTATTCACGCGCCGGTATTTTCCGCAGGGCCAAAATTGTAGGATTTTTAGGTGATGTGTTATACACACGTCCCTATTGACGTCATTTTCACAGGGCCAGAGCCATTATGGAGTAAAAAATAACCGCCTCCTACCACCGTGTAGTTCTTCTTCTTTGTTTGTCTTAATCTTTCCTGTTATTTCCTTTTATCATCTGCATCATATGATTCAAAAGTCGAAGTTCAAATAACCAGAACCCAAAATTCTATCAACATAACTTTATGAATCTAATCAAGAACAAGTGAGGAATCCCAACACCGCCGACATAAATACATGTCTCCAAAATCACCTTTGTTACAAGAGAAGAATCAACAATACGACAGGATCTGTGATGGATTCACATGTCAAAATTCACTGTCTTGTACCAAAGAAATCAACATCTTCTGAAATTTGTATCATCATTCAGATTTCAAAGCTAGACCTAATTCCAATTATAGTTTGTGGGTTTATGTTGAATAATCAATTAGTATAGCAAACCCAAAATTAGTATTGGTTTCACACTGATTTTTAAAACGTATGTGTAGGGATCAGTTCATATGATATGTTGGGGTACTCAGTTCTTACTGTATAAAATAAATTTTACAAAGAGAAAAAACATTATACACAGACCGGGAAGAAGATGAAGATAGAAGTTCAAATTAGCTAGGGTTTTGAATTTTGATTTTAGGTGATGTTTGGTTAAAGTTGGATTCGGAGAATTGGATGAAGAAGAAGAATTCCATTTTGTGAAGATCAAGATTGAGTCGGGAAAAAAAGGTAGGAGGAGGCGGTGATCGGTGGTAAAAGGGATTGGCCCTGTGAAGATTAAACTGAAAACACGAAAAGGTCAAACCATGTTTTTCCTTTTTTAAAACTCATCACTTTTTGGTCCATCGTCAACGACAATAGTCACAAAAAGTCGGCCCTTTGTATAACACAATCTGGCCCTGTGAACATGCCCGATCGTCAAGAAACCAGGGAAGCGTACTCTAACACAAGAAAAATATTTTTGTGAAGCAATGACTTGATTTGGTCATTGTGGTGGCGCTGGTTAACAAAATTCTTATACTGTTCTTTGGTTTTTGTCAGAACGAAATACGGAAATTTGACCAGAATAGTTTTAACTCTTTTCGAACCCAAAACTCAAGTAAATCTTAGTTCCATTATAATTTTAATGAACAAATATAAGAAACAACTCAGAATTAGTCTAACGCATTCCAACAAAACCTAAAAAAACTTAAGCTCAATTTGAAAAAGAAACCTACTGTCATAAATGAGCCGATGCTCTTTGGAGTACAATTATTAACTTAAACTTGACCTTGATCCCGATTCGTTTAAGTCAGGGTGAAAAATACCCTTGATTTATTGGACGAAGCCACTGACTCACATATATTTGAATCCAGTCAGGTCTGACTCAAAAAACAAACACATCACATAAGATATAAATAACTCGTCTCAAACAATTTTTTTTTTAAAATGATGTAACTAAATAACCGAATCCCAAAATTTAAACAAATTTCAAAATCAAACATCTTTTCTAGTAAGAAAATCGATTCTAAGTATCAAAGAATCATGATCATACTTTTAAAAATAAAGAAAAATAGGATTAGTGATTCTTACCTAGGAGCGCCTTCATTCATAGAGATTAAAAATAAAATCTTTCGACAAAATTGTCACAAATATGGAAAACATAGCTCAAAGTTGGAATGGTACAACTTTGGTCCAAGCCAGTAAAAATATACTAATCAAATATATCTTCCCATATATCAGATGTGTGTTTCTCTCTACCCTTGAAAATAACTGACAATAAAAATTCAATTCAAAGGGACTTTTGATGGGTACACAAAAAAACACAAAAGGTTACTACCCCATCAGTTGGGATTTTATTTGTGAACCCATTGAACTAGGAGGATTACGTTTTAAAGAAGGCCGGTTAGATGAATAAGGCAATGATTGCCAAATTAGCCTGGCGAATAGCAACTCAGCAAAACAGTCTTTTATGATCAATTTTAAAGGATAAATACATTAGAGGATCAACTATTTTCCACTCCACGGAACACTATAATGCTTCTTGAATTTGAAGATGCATTTTGCAGGGGGTATCTTTGATTCATAAATTCAGCTGCTGGGAGGTAGGTGATGGTAAGTCAATACATATTTTGACAGACAAATGGATACCAGGTATGAAAATTAATCTCCAATCATACTGTGGTACCCAAAAAAATCTTTTAACACTTGTATCTGAGTTGTTGTACTCAAATACGAAGAAGTGGAATGAAAGAAGGTTAGAAACAACTTTTCAACTGAAAAATTGTTGAAATGATACTAAGCGTTAGAATATAACTAATCTAAATGGAATGATGAAACGAGATTGGTTAAGATGGCTACTTACAAAAAATGGGAACTTTACCGTTAAATAATGTATCAAAAGCTTAAAAATCCATCTATAGATACTACTAGGACTGATAGTTCATCATTTTGGAAATCTTTATGGAAGTTAAATATCTCTCAGAGGATAAAAATTACTTGTGGAAATGTATGCATATTAACTGTTAGAAAAAATTAGGACAACACATGAAAGATATTGATTTGAAATGCGTCTTCTAGGAACATGAATATGAATCACTGAAATGTCCTTATGCTAAATCTATGTCGATGTTACCTCCAGTGGTAGGTCTAAATCCAAATATTGATATTGCTTTCTCTTTTGCACAAATGTACTCTAACTGGATTGCAGGAGTATTTACAAGTACTGAAATAGAAGTTATGGCCACAAAATACCGGTTGATTTGGAAGGAAAGGTGCAACAAAATCTTTGAATCCAAATCAACCACAAATATTCAATTGGGAAAATTAGGCTAAGGCCCAACCCATGGATAACCCATAATGTGAGACTCTTAATTAAAAGAAGTTTAAATCTAGGCCCCAAATTATTAAAAGACCTTGATACCCTTATGCATATGGTCAAGCCCATAATTAAATAAAATTTAAATTTAGGCCCCAAATTATTAAAATATTATGTGATGATGTTCCAACCACCGCCAACCACCTCCGACCACCACATCCACCGCCAACCACCTCCTACCACCACCGCCGCCGGCAACCACCTCCGACCACCGCCTGCAACCACCTCCGATCACCGCCTCCAACCACCATAGCCACCACCGGCAACCACCTCCGACCACCACCAACCACCGCCGTCGCCAACCACCGCTCACCACCACCTCCGGCCACATTGATATTGCAAGTGTAACCGGAAGTTACACATGTATAAAAATTACACATTCATGTTGTGTATTCAATAGTGTGTAACGTAGAGTTACACATCCATATGACATATGTAATAAGAAGTTACACATACATATGACAAGTGTATCCACAAGTTACACATGCCATATGCATGTGTAGTCAACAGTTACACAACAGAAAAAAAAATATACAAAAAATACATCTATCACATTAATATTAATTTACAATAATAACTCTGTTTACCAGCTATAGTAATCGGTTGTTATTGAACACAATAAATGAGTTAAAACACTAGAAATAAGCCACTAAAACCTATACTAGAAGTTTTGCCTTTCTTTCTTGTCTTCCTCATTCCAAAATGCTTTCATATCTGCAACGAAATAAACATCCATGGATTAGGTTGGATAAATAAAAAGCAAAAAAAAAAAAAAATTATAGGAGAATTGTATGGCAAAATTATAGAACAAAGATCACAGAAAAGACACATGATAACCCATCTTAGCATGTGTAACTTGGAGTTACACATGCATCTATCATGTGTAATTGGCCGTTACACATGCATATGACTTGGATACCTAGCATCTGTCTAGTGTAAAGAGGAGTTACACATGCATATAATATGTGTAACTGAGAGTTAAATATACACCTGACTTGTGTAACTAAGAGTTACACATCCATAAAAGCTTGTGTAACTGGCATGTGTAATTTTTCCAGCAAGCAAAGAATTTGAGTGCATTCAATAGTTTTTTCCAGCACCACCATTGGATCCATATCCTCCTCTAAAATATGCACCTCCACCACCAACACCTCCTAGAATCACAAAACTCAATAAAATAGTTGCACCACTTTGCAATTCCACCACCACAAATTAATGTGACACCTTCAGTTATTTCTCCACAACTCACACCACAACTCCAGTAGTACCACCACCCGCACCACCATCGGCTACAACTTTCACCATCACATAGCTATGAACGGACGAATAAAGCACAATGAACAACTATCGATTAGATACACGTTTCATATCATACAATCATTCACATATTATATGCACATTTTTGAATGAAAATAATGCAACCTTAATGGAAAGAATGCAACATTTTCAATCAGTAACAACCATTACTATATGTAAGTAAAATCTGTGTAACCAAAAGTTACACATTCAATAAGTATGTGTAAGTAAAAGTTACACATCTAATTAGCATGTGTAAGTAGAAGTTACACATCTAATTAGCATGTGTAACTGGAAGTTACACATCCACTTAGCTTGTGTAACTAGAAAGTAAACAACAATTATCCTATCACAAAATCATTTCACCAGTGCAGAACTAGTAGAGTCATCTATTTGGGCCAAACCTGTCTACTGTAAAGAGGAGTTACACATGCATATATCATGTGTAACTGAGAGTTACAGACTTGTGTAACTGAGATTTACACATGAATATGGGTAGTGTAACTGAGAGTTACAGATGCACCTGACTTGTGTAACTATCCATATAATGCAAAGAAATGTCTAATGTATGATACCTAACTAGTGTTTCATTAACACTTGGAAATAAAAATAATACCTTAAACCAATGCAGTTTCAATCCCTTCCCTGCTAACAGCTAGACCAAAATCAACATCTTGGCTTCCAACCTGCACCAAAAGCCAACATAAGTTAATGTCATTCATATTTATACGTTCCACTATAAATATGCTAACAGTGAATGGCCTGTAATGTGAATGATGCACCAACTAAATACGTTCATTGTAGTATGTGTAAGTAGGAGTTACACATGCTTCCGTCTAGTGTAATCAGAAGTTACACATGCATCTGCCATGTGTAACTAAGAATTACACTTGCATATAACATATAATTAGGAGATACAAGATAAGTATCTACAAGTTAACCTAGATGAAACATCCAAAAAAGGTCAGATATCTAAAGACACTTCATAACGTATATTAGCATGTGTAACTATGAGTTACACATATTTTCCTAGTGTAACCGGGAGTTACACTTGCATCTGAGTAGTGTAACCGGGAGTTACACATGTATCTGTCTAGTGTACCTGACATGTAGATACTAATTATATAATATTTAGTAAGAAATATAAATGACAAAATTAGTGAATACTGGAACGAAAGAATCAACATCTATATATGTTCAATAACAGGTTACAATGGCGATATGGAGTAACTACATTTAACATAACCATTACCTGATTTGCTCGACGCCCTAAACCCATCAAGAAATTGTTGGGTTTAATATCATTCAAAATATGTTCAATAACGTGTAATGCTCCAATCAGGATATGTTGGTCTGTGAGAAGTCACAGGAAAAAGAACCCCAACACTTTGATGATTGCAGAAAACAACAACCATTTCTACTGTTGTCAGCCCTGCCTGTGATGGAAAACAGAAACAAAATTAGATAAGGAACTGAATGCCACACCACATTACATTATAGTACCGAACAAACAGGTTACTTGAAGTTCTGATGCAATAAAGTTTAAAGCAGTTCGAAAATCTTAGGAAGTTTTTTATTTCTTCGGTAGGCGTGAAATAGACTACGTGCATGAACTATCAAAGGTATAGGCCGATAAAGGACGCCTAGACTAGTCATTTGGGGACAAAATTTACAAGGAAGTATTATGGACCTGAATAATGATCATGTACAGATAACATACTCTCACATGATATCAAAATTTAGACAAAAATGGAGCAAGAAGCAAAGTTAATACATCCATACATTCATCTTATAATTTGGATCTGCACCAGATTCAAGTAAGCGCGTAACAACATCTGTGCATCCATCCATTGCTGCAGCTACCAGAGGTGAATTTCCACATGACACATCATTTGGGTCAGCTCATGCCTGTATATATGCAAATTGGAGGGCATTATACACATGCTCCAAAACAGAAAAGCAATGAAAGTACTACAAGACATTCAGGAGATATTTGTATCAGTACATTACATCCTCCATAAGATTATAGGATGTAAATTTACAGAAGCATGTGGTTTTGCAAATGGCAAGT
Source organism: Papaver bracteatum (assembly GCA_023529315.1). Taxonomy (NCBI): domain Eukaryota; kingdom Viridiplantae; phylum Streptophyta; class Magnoliopsida; order Ranunculales; family Papaveraceae; genus Papaver; species Papaver bracteatum. The sequence goes on from JAJJWX010002077.1 coordinate 236,386, forward strand.
GATAAGTTGAGCGTTTTTCCAAACCTCCAGAAATATCACTCCCTTTATTGTAGTCCATAAGTATCATGTACTGTCGCATACATAAAAATTAGGAGGCCCATACCAACCTTTTGTTTTTCGTTCAGAATTTCAATATTAATTCTGAAAGCTTAAACTACGAGAAAGTACTAGAGAATATGAGAAACAAAAGATCAAGCATAAAAAGAATGGGGAAAATCTAGTTGAAATGAACAATGCAAACCAGTTTATTGATACCTGGAGAACTTGACAGAAAATATTCAAGTAATAAGAAAAAAAAAAAAAAAAAAAAAGGTTGGCTGACGACAATTTTTGGTAACTGGTCTTGTTACAAGAAATATGAATATGAATAACACCTAGGGTGGAGCTAACAGCTTTATTCACAAAAAGCATACATGTTTTTGGCTCAGCACAAGGTCAACCAGAGAAAGACTAATCAATTCACCACATTCAGAGGATGACTATAACTAAATCCAAATGAACCAGATAGACAAGGATTTCCACAAGGTGCTTGCCTTTTCTACGAGGATGACTGAATACAAAGAAGAAAAAAGCAAAATTCCTCGACAATATGTATGGGGGAACATATAGTTACAACTTGCCTTTTCTGGTTTATGGGGAAACATATAGTTACAACTTTTAAAACATGCCAAAAAAAAAAACACATTATGCCACTAGAAGGTTTAGGATTTTTTTGTTACCTGTAGTAAAAGCTCCACAGATTCCCATGACTTTGTAAAAATTGCCAAAATTAGCGGGCTAAGCATATTCCCATGACTACGAACATTAGGCTGCACCGTAAAAGAAAATCAATGGAGTTTCACAACAATTGATAAGCTGACATTCTAAATGCATGCTAGATTTTCTTCTCGGTCGACCACCTTACAAACAAACAACTAATACCAGCAGAATAACCCAACTCACATTTGCACCGTGATTCAACAACATCTTAACAATATCTTGACGACCAAAAGCAGCAGCCATATGAAGGGCAGTGCCATGCCTAGTTGCAACATCTACGTGAGAAACCTTAGAAAGTAACAAGGACGTTAACTTAGTATCACCTGCACATAAAACCTCAAAGGAATCAGATGCCTAATTATTTGTTTAAATAATTAAATAATTTCTGTAAAAAAAAACATCTTATTGCCGTTCTGACTGTAGAATCTACTTTGAGAAATTTTAGGCTCTAGACAGGTCTAATGAGAACTACACCAAGATGAAGCACCGAAAGGCATTTATAATGTTTTCATGTTAACCTGAACATCTAAATCGCTGTGTAAAATTGGGACTAGGCATTTATAATGTTTTCATCTAAAGCACCGGAAGGCATTTATAAAGTCCATAAGCTAGTTTCTTCCACACACACTAGTTGTAAATTCTCCTAATATAAACACACAGGTAGATTCAAATTTCCAATAAAAAATCATAAAGAAACTCAGATTCTTTGCTATTCATATGAAAATTTTGTCAAACATTTTTCGAGATTTCAGTCTAAAATCAAAGGCTAAGGTGAGATTGTTGCAGATCTACACTCTGTTAAGGAATAAAATCAAAAATTCGAGTTACAAAATGAATATTTAAGGTTTCCTTTTTGAAAATTAATTTTAAAATCGATGATTAACGATTGTAATCAAGTTAGAATAATCAGAGGAGATAAAACTTATCTTTAAAATAGTTTCTGATGATAAATCTTCATATTCAAGCGTTGATGATGATTTTCTTCGCCTTTTCTCACCGATCAAGATGAAGCTTTCACGAAAAATTATTGTGTTCTTCTCCGATCTAAATAAAATGAATTAAAACAAACATCAAAACCTAATCAAACTAATAAAACAAAACAATCAGTCAAATCAATTTTAGCTTCTAACCAGAGAATACATAGATTCAAGACGAAAAATCAGTCAAATCGATTGGTTGAGCCTAATTCTTAGATTAATAGTTAAACCTGTTGAATCAAAACAATTTAGATCCATAAAATCAATTGAATCAGAAGAAGAAAAAAACAAACAAAAATCGCCAGAGCTCTGAAAATTGAAAGAGATAAAAATCAAATGATTTGTTGGAGCTCTGATCTGAGATTCAATTTGAAAACTGAAATTAATGATTCATTTTGTTCTTAAGTTTGTAAATAAGTAAACATTATCAGCAGAGATCGATAGAGCTAAAATCTTTTTCCTGCTCTTCGTAATCGTTTCCTCGGTTTGACTTGAAAACCCTAGTTTTCTTCAGAGCATAAATGAGGGAGAAAGAGAGAGAAACTGAAATTGAAATTGAAAATGAAAATGAAAATAAAATCTAGACCGAGTTTTGTTACCTATATATACTAAAGGGCAATCTTGGTATTATTAGAATTATTATGGATTATATTCTTATTGTTAAGCCCTGAATTCTAAAATTCTGGGCCTAGTAATATCAAAATGTGAAAGAATGGAGTTGACAGTGGATGATCCATTTGGTGGGGCTTCAAAATATTGAACCCATATAGTAGGGGGATTCTAGTATTTTTCACTATTCAATTATCTTTAGTTGTTCAGTAGCATATGAAAATTTGGTCTCCTCTGAAACCATCTCCTGAATAGTTAAACCAGCGAGTAAATGTTGTCATAGTTAGACAAAATCAAAATGGAAATTTGTGAACATGGATGGTCAAAACCTTTAAAAAATCAATTAAAATTTAATTTTGATGCATCTTGGATTGATTCTTATTTTCCTTCTGGTTTTGGTATAATTTTTCATTTTGATTCGGGTATAACTATCCAAGCTACATCTGGATCCTTTAATGCCTCAAATGCAGAAGTTTTGAGCATGCTGGAAACAACTTGTTGGGCAAAGAACATGGCACTAAAGTGTTTTTGGGTGGAAGAAGATTTCCAGTGACTAATTCTTTATTCTCGGGGAAAATCAAGTAACAATTGTTGGAGAATCAGGCAATAGTGTCAGAAGCAGTGAAGATCTTGCAGACTTGTGAAAACTGGATTGCCTGATAGTTTTATTCATAATATACTTAATACAATCATTGAAAGAAATCAAAAATTGATGTATATTTTTCCCTCCTCAATTCTTGTGAAGGTTACTTTCAAAAATTGGATTCAAATTCTTCTGATCACTTCCCTTTTCAGAAGATGATTTATTCATCTCAGATAGTTGAGAATGAAGATTATCTAGTACTTCTTTTGAATCCTTTATCAGCTCATGGTATGTAATGCAACCTTTAATAGTAAGAATCTGTTTTCTTAGATAATCTTGATAGTTATCATGAAGAGAGACATCATGAGTTTTAGTCATAACTGATGCACAAAGTGCTAAATTATCATGAGATGACCCTTCTTTTACCGATTTCTCCATTGAAATAAAATAGTCTTCTTTCGGACAGGAAGAAGGTATATAATATGGGAGAAAATCAAGGAATAATTTGGTTTATGGAAACCGAAACTATTTTTTTCCCAAAAATAAAAGATATCTATTATTTTTCAGACATGAACAACTTGCCCAAATTTATGCTTCCTCACAATTAGAATTTTGGGCAACAAGTGAGGATGCATATTTCAACACAATCAGTGTATGTTTTGAGAATTATTCTCACCATAGTTAACAAAAACATCCTAAGGATAACTTATAAACACGATAGACTGTGTTTTCTTTGGTTCTTTCTTTCTCTTGTAATTGCAAGAGTGCAATTTCCTTTTGAGATCTCATAAACTTACTAGCTTTCTTTATCCCATTTCGAAGTGTTTTGATAAGTTTATTTCTAAGGAAGATCGCAGTATGATTATTTCTTCCTTATGAAGAACTTATCATGTTATCAGAAAAACTAGTTTCCGATTCTCTTGGTTTTTCACCCAATTTTTCTTGTTCAGATCTTACCATACGGGTTTTATCTGAAAGGAATTTCAAAAGGTTTTCAAGTACCAGGCTTAACCTTTTATTTTCCTTAATTTCCAACTCAATTTTTTCTAGGAGTTGATTAGACTCGTAGGGTTCATCACTGTTAAAGTTGCCAAGAAGTGCATTACAGTTAGATATCCCTTCATTGGATTATTCCTCCAGAATATCATCAAGAGTAGAGACATATTCCTTGATGCACTTCTGAGATCTTCTGCTGGGATAATTTTTTTCCATATGTCCGAATTTACGGCACTTGAAGCATCTTACTTCTTCATTACCCTTTATTATGACAAAAAGATAATTTATTAGGATCACATTCACTATTAGATGAGATGTCCTTAATTCGTTGCGCTAGAAGCACAATAGTTGAGTCAAGATGTTTTCCAACTGATATCTTGTCCTCTTAGCAACGTTTATCAGTTTGATTCTTCAACAGAATTTATTTATCAAAGATATTTAACTTTCCTACAAGAGAGCTTCGAGAAAGTATAGAAATATCATTCCCTTCTATTATGGCATATTTCTTATACTTGTATCTGGATGGTAAAGATCTTAGAATTTTGCATACTTTTTCCTTTTCAGGTATGACTTATCCAAGAAAAAAAGATGCATTAACAATCTCAGAAAGTTTAGCGTTAAACTCCTCGAAAGTATCGTTATCATCCATTTTGAGGTGTTCCCATTCCTATGAAAGGGATAGATGTCTAGTTTTTTTTTTCAGAATCATCTCCCTCCAATACAGTCTCAAGAATATCTCATGCTTCTTTAAAAGTTCTACAAGTCAGCACATGATTAGTAAATGTACATTACTAATTTTAATTCTTTAGAGATATGCATTTAATTGATGGTAATTAAAGCATATAAAACCAAAAACCTTAATTAAAAGATTCCCAATTTTGACACAGGATCTCCTTAAATACTAAGGAATATCTTTAAACAATAAATGATAAGAGTTAATGTACTTGTTCAAAGTATATTGACATCTCTTCACTGTAAATCCTTATTCATAGTTACATGGATTTACATTCTTTGAATCAGTTATACCACACTTCCAAACAAGTTTAGAATTGGTTGACCTGTATTCCAAGATAAACTATGTGATTGATCAAATATCACTAGGATCGGTTATACCTCAATATGGAAATACTTGTGATCGGTCACACAAGTTATCAGGACTGGTTACATCAGTTACCAGGACCGGTTACCATAGTCCATGGTATTGCTTGTGATCGGTCACACCAGTTACCAAGATCGGTTACACCAACTATCAAGATCGGTTACACCAATTATCAGGACCGGTTAACAATTACAAGGATCAATTACACACCACTCTGTGATCGGTCACACCAATTAATAGGATCGGTTACACCAATTACTAGGATCGGTCACACCAATTACAAATATCGATCATACCATTTCATGTGATTACTTAGGATCGGTTACACCAATTACTAAAAAATAATCATACAGAATGATAAGTCAGGCATTGTGATTAGTTATACCAAGATATATAACAAAATTACGATCGATTCTGCCATCTCACACATATTGGTAAACCAAAGATTTGCAATGAATAGTCGTAGCAATAAGCCTAACGATTTCCCATTCTATTCATAAAAACAAGTTCATGAATATACTTCTGTTAAACAAATGTAAAACATTGTTTCCTAGGACGAAATCTTTAACATAACCCATTCACATTATCATAACAGTATATACAAGATTTTTTCAATGTACTAAATACGAAGTTCAAAAGATAAGCGTTATACTTTGTAGTCTAATTCCCTAATACTATGATCATACAAATATGACCATGTCATATCACTAGAGTAGCATACAATATTTACATTATATACTTCTTCGCAGTTATGTTGTCAATATAACACGAATTGAAAGATACGTTAAGAATGGAATACTTCAAGTCAATATTACTAACCTCAAGAGGAAGGATGATTCCTTCGTTGTACTTCGCTTCTTCTTCACATTCTTCAGGTCTTCAGAGTAGTACTTGTATGTCTCAACATTCTTAAACTTTCTAGTCTAACCTAAACGAAGTTGATTCTACTATATAATCAAGTGACTTCTAAAAACTACTATCACCACCACCTCAATGAAAAATACTTCTAACCCAAAAAGATCAGTGATGAACCATTATATGAGTACAATCGCACTACATGAAATCAGGGAATTTGTAACACCCAATTTTGTAATGGATATTTTTTAAGTAACGTCGTATCGACGTCGGTAACTTTGTAACGTTGGATAATCGTTGCAATAATTGGTATCTATTACAGAGTTTCAGGAGGGTTGTGGGTAATTACCTTCCTATCCTCAACTTAAAATGCCAAGTTACATTGTTCTATTATTACTATCAGCTCCCAATTTCATCTCACACTCAAGGACCCAGTCTCCCAATGATTCTGGCTTTTTTATCCAACATTTTTTCCCATTATAACTCTTCATTTTAATTACCGAAAATCAGAAAACAAAATTAAAATCCAAAAACAAAATTAAAATCATCTGAAGTTAGTTTTTCATTTAATATGTATGAAAATTGGGAGGTAGAAAAACAACTTAATGTTTTGATAGAAAAACGGTTAAGACATTACTACATCATATCTTTCACCTCCATTTATTTCACATCTCACTAATTTCTTGGTATATCCCTGCAACCGCCATCGATTTCAACAAAAAATTTATCAGATTCAATTTGAGATTCAGTTGCAGGAAACTTTATCAACAAAATTGATTCAACTGATTCTTCTGTGCCTCGTCGATTTCATTAAAGATTTAAGCTTAATCAAGTTATCACAAAAGGATTGAGTTTGATTAAGATTTTTGAATCTATCGATTCTCCTGGGTTATCTTCAGTTAATTATTAAGGTATTTCTTTTATTGTTTTCTTAATCGACAGTTTTTCAACATCCGGGGTTTATTAGTTTTAGAAATTGAGGATTATAGATGTTGTTGTGAATTGTATTCTATTGTGTTGTGTTGAGAAATCTGTGTGACATTTTTAGGTTTAGTTGATAAACTTAGGTTACTAAGACATAGTACTTTACTTGTTTGTAGGATGTCAAATTTTGTGGATAAATCTTGGACGCGTATAATAGACAATTGTAGCCCAGAATACAGAGAAGGGGATATAAAATTCATTGATTTTACAATGGCAAATGGTACTTGTGAAAAAACATGTGTTTGCCCTTGTAGGAAGTGTGAAAATAGACATCAACGTGGATTCTCGATTGTTATAACCCATCTGTATGAGTATGGTGTCGACAAGACATACACCACCTGGAGATTACATGGTGAGAGAAAGGATGGTGCTTCAACAAGTCGTTTTAAGGGGAAGGCCGTAGTCGAAGAAACGCTTGATAAGCAATTAGATTTTTTGAATTTGAATGATTTTTTGACTCTTCCTTTAGTATTCATCATGACCATGATGGAACACATATTGGAGAATCACCCTTAGAAGATCCAGATGTCGAGAAGCGTTATAATAGGTACAAATCGTTAGCAGCAGAGAAGTTATACCCTTCATGTGAAGACAATCTCACAATCCTCTCTGCTATGGTAGAACTGCATAATGTGAAGAAAACTTATAAAATTTTGGGTACTGTGTGAACAGTTTGTTGTATTTGTTAAGAGAGTGGCTTCTAAAACCTAACAAGTTGCCTAAAAACTATGATGCTATGAGGTTAATGCTTAAGTATCTGGGGATGAAAGTGAAGGCTATGCATGCTTGTGAGAATCATTGTATTATGTATTACAAGGAGAATGAGGATTTAATATATTGTCCGGTATGCAAAACTCCGAGGTTTAAGTTGAAAGCTACCAAAAATGGTCCTGTGGTGACAAATGAACCTTGCAAAGTGCTGAGATACTTTCCTATAAAAGAAAAACTAAATAAAATGTATTATCTACCTTGGATATCAGATGCAATATTGTGGCATGATCGAGCGCAGGTTTCATCTAAATATATGCGTCATCCAATCGATTCATCTCAGTGGGCACAAATGAAACTGAAGTTTCCATTGTTTTCCATGGAAGGAAGAAATGTTTGGCTTGGAATATCAACAGATGGGTTTAATCCTCATGGTGTACAAACTTTGAGTTGGAGTTGTTGGCCTGATCATTGTGGTGTATAATCTTCCGCCTTCTATGTGTATGAAGTCTGAATTCCAAATGATGACTCTATTGATACCTGGGAGTAAGTTAACGGGTCAAGACATTGATGTTTTTTGTGGCTGCTGGTCAACAAGCTAAAAAAAAATTGGCATCAAGGTGTACAAGCTTTTGATTATTTGAAAAGGGAGTATTTTACTCTAAAAGAAACTTTGATGTTTGGCATTCATGACTGTCCTGCTCAAGGTATTTTAAGTGGATATACCACTCATGGCTACTGTACGTGTGTTCGCTGCGTAGACAAAACTCGAAGTACTCATCTAGGTTACGGCAGCAAGATTGTGTACACTAACTATCGTATTTTCCTTAAGTCAAGGCACCCATTTAGGGATGAGACTCTTTTGGGATTAGAGACACATGAGCATAAAAGTGCACCACTGAGACTAACACGAGCGCAGTCACTTGAGAAGTTGGTCGATGTTCATTACGAACCTGGTAAGTTAGTGGTCCGCAAGAGAGGTAAACGAAAGAGATATCAGTCTGATGAATAGGAAGGTGATTCTGAGCATGTCATAGGTGCTTTCTTCAAGAAGTTTATTCTTTAGGAACTTGAGTCACATTGTACCTTGAATATACATCATTGTGTCTACGTGATGCACACAGAAAATAACGTCATGGAACACATTATCTACACTATATTTGATAAGGATAATAAGGCTATTGTTGCATGGAATAATCGTGAAAAATTGAAGAAGAATAAACTACACTGTGGAGAGTGGAAAGATAAGAAAACAAAGAAACGATTAGGGATGGTTCCGCTGTTTGTTTTGAGCAAAAAAAAAGTGAAAACCGATTTTTGTCAGATTCTTAAAGATCTGAAAGTTCCCACAGGATTTTAGTCGAATATAAGTAACAATGTAGATATAAAGAAACTGAACTTGAGCAGCTTGAAGTCACATGAATACCATTTGATTATGGGGTACTTATTACCTATTCTGTTTCAACATGCCTTTCCAGGAGAGAAATACTTGCGTACTGCGCTTCAACAAGTTAGTTTGTATTTTAGAATTTTGTGCTCAAAGGTGGTTAGCAGAGATTATATGAACGAGGCTAATTTGATGATTGCAGAGCCCATGTGTGTGCTCGAAAAGTATTTTCCGGCTGTATTTTTTGATATAAGCGTGCACAACATGGTTCATTTGGCTGATGAGGCCTTAGTTTGTGGACATGTTAGGTATCGATGGATGTACCCATTCGAAAGGTGAATGCTATTTTACCATTTGTCCTTTATTTTTATTTATTTTTGTACTGAAATTTACACGTACATACTGAATCAGGGCAATGAAGGAGTGCAAAAACATCCCAAATAACAACAGATACATTGAAGGGTCAATTACGAAGTCGACTGAAATGGATGACTGAGTTATATTTTCCATGGAGCACATGAAAAATGCCGATCAAGGAGGTCACAAAGAAAATTTGGAGCCCTTATTAAAGGATGAACATGAATTCAGCGATGTGGGTTCTATGCTTGATGAAAAAAAGGTTCAGGTGAGCCCTATTCAGTGGATGCAAATACTTAGTGGGTAATTTTTCAGAATGATCCAGAAGGTCTCGATATTTATTACAGGTATTGGTTGGCCGTGTTTTGTTTGTATGTGGACAATGGGTTATTCTATTTAGATTTTAATATTATGTATGTTAAATATAGGGATTATTGCGATAACTGTAAAGCTGATGGGGTTCCAATGGAGGAAGTCGAGATTCAAACCAAGTTCCTTAGTTGGTTGTATGAAAAGGTTTGTATTGGTGCTCCTTTTTGTTAGCGTAATAATGATGCAGTATGCTGATGTGTTGATTTTATTTTCGCTTTCGTAGATTAGCTCAGAAGACAAAATGGATACAAATTTGTGGCGTTACGTTAGAGGTCCAGTGTCTCAGAAAGAGTACAAAAGATACCATGTGAAAGGATTTAGTATTTGTTCCCAAGAAAACCAGGGAAAGGCTAAGACCTAGGACAGTGGTGTCACCGTGGTTGCAACAACCACTTTTAGGTAGGGTTGTCAATGGGTACCCATTACCGGGACCCGAACCCTGTAGAAATGGGTCCGGTTTTGTGCCCTAAAGTTGGACCCAGTGACAACTTAGGAACCGACGGGTAATTACCCGATTGGACCCGAATCTTAACGGGTCCAAACGGGTAATACCCGACGGCTACCCGCGGATAATGGGTACCCGGTTATTGTAACTTTTATTCATCTTTTTAGCAAAATCATAAGTATATTGTTAGTTTTTTCTTAGATTTATTTTCGTTTTTCGTTTTTTTTCTTATATTTAATCTTTATTTAATACATTAATGAAGAAACAATAATAAATTTTTGTAAAAAGAATTTAGATTCAAGCAAAAAAGAGAAATATATTAAGTTTTTGATTTTTTTATAGTTTTCTTGATATCCAATGGGTACCCGGAACCAACGGGTACCCATATTTTTTAACAGATCCGGTGCTGGGTCCACAAATTTGGGAACCGGACCCGACTTTTATAAGTAGGGTCCGGGTCCAGTGATACCCGGGAGGACCCGGACCCATTGACATCCCTACTTTTAGGAGCTTGAAAAGGGACAAAACACCGGTTACTAACCTAACCCGGTAGTATGGGGTGATCATACAAATCCTAGAGTTAAACTACGGTACATTTAAATAAATTGTCTTCTACTGTGATTGAGTGAAGTTAGAGAGTGGAACAAAGATCTGTCAGGATTCATATTTTCCTTTGGTAAATCTTTCAAGATTGAAAATCCATACCAATATTTCAGACGAGCCCGTGATTCTCGTTGAAGAGGCTTCCCAAGTTTTCTACTCCAGAGACGTGAAACATCCAGATTGGTGGGTTGTTATTCATATGCCGATAGGAATGACTGCAGATATGGACAAAGCAAAGATACCAGGTAGCGACAGTTTTTAAGATATTTTACAAGAGGAACCACATCTACGTAAATTGCTGGAGCAAAAGCGTCTCCCTAGATCAAAGAAATGAAAAATCTCAAATATATGTGCGACCAGTAAGTTTTCTTTATAATGCTGGTCTTGAATGTATGCAGATTTCAATTGCAAGATACTTTGCATTTGATCAGATTAATGTTGGTCTTGAATAAGAATTTTTTTTTCACCCCCCCCCCCCCCAATTTTACATATATTTTCTTATCGATCCTTGTGGAAGTTACTTTATTGTTTCCTCCCCACTTTTTATCCGCTCTTAAGTTAGAAGATGTTGTTTCCACCCAACATCTCCTTTTATCACTACCAAACAAACACTCCCTTTCCCAACAAAATCATCTTCTTTGGGAAAGTAGTTTATGTTTTCTACTCACAGACAAAAAGCCAGCAGTTATTAGTTGTTCTTCAATAGTTCAAAAGATGAAGTAAGTGGGAAAACAACAGCAAAATCATCTTCAATTTTGGCTACTTCTGAATCTTTGAATAAACTGTACTCTTCAATCTTCATTCTACATAGGTATGGGTTTGTATTCTTTTAAGTGTTGTTTTTCTTCATCTTCCTCTGCATGATTGCATAAAAATGGATTCTCTTTTTAATGATCCTTTTTTCTTTGTTGCAAAGTGAATGCAGAGAAGTGTAATAGAACTTAATGTATTTTTTTTTTACTCTGTTTTGTGGTACACTATCTAGTGGGAACAATTTGTTTGTGTTGGTGGTGTGTGATTGATTTAAGAATTAAGTGTAATCATGATATGGGTTTTGTTTGAATTACATTATTCTACTATGCAGATGTGTTTGATTTAAGTTTTGTGGTGGTTGTTAACTTTTTTTCTAGGGTAATATCTGTTTTTTGAAGGAAAATGCAGATTGTTTCTGTTGTTGTTTCTAGGATTAGATTTGTTTTTGAATGAAAATGCAAATTGTTGTCTCTCTTGCAATGTATTTGCGATTATCTTTAACACCAAAGTAATTGTTTTGCAACAATACTTTTTATACACTGTTGTATGGCGTCAAGGAGGAGCAGCAGTCCTGATTCGTCACATGAGAGGGAGAGAGATAGGAAAGGAAATAATCCCAAGGACTGTTGTTCGGATGATGAACCAGAGGCAGGCAGCTCCAAGGATCCTCTTGCTGAGTCTTATAAACTGATTGATCTCATGACCCCTGAACAGTTGAAACAACTCCAAAAACGTGTGAACAACTTCGTCACATGTCATGAAATAGGGGTCAAAGTTAAAGAGGACGACGCGGAATGCCGGAGGAAGGATGATGAAGAACATGCTATGCAAGAGGAGTATGACAACATTCAGAGATGAACAGTTTCGTCGTGCACGGGCATTACTTGCAGCAAGTAAGCCGCGATATCCTCAACAAGTAGATTTGCTGGCCTCTGATGCTGAATTAGAGGCTAAACCAAATTGGGAACCTTTTCAGCATGTGCCTGATCCATACTCACTAGATGAGGAGTTAAAGAAGCTCGTGCAAGATGATTTGGAGGAAGAAATAGAAGCAGACAATTGGAATGACTTTCTCATGGGGCTTGTTGATCTAGAGGAGGAGGAGTATGCTCAAGCACTAGTGGATGTTGAAGATAACGACGGTGATGATGAAGACTATGAGGAAGATGAGACATGTGAACTCATCGACGAAGATGAAGATGAAGAAGAAGAGGAAGATGAAGATGAAGAAGAATGATCCGAGGAATATAATGGATGTGACTTGTATCAGGAAGATTCTACAGATGATGATGATGGATGGAGATGATGGAGGATTATGAGATCGTTCTAACTGCTGGTGGATGAACTAACTTTTTGCGGGTATGTTTTGGTATATATATAATACACTTAGTGGTGATACCTAGGGGTATATTTTTTGGTTTACTTTTTGGTATATGGTTAACAAAATAGAACAATTGCTATGTTGATGATACGACGAGGGTATATTTTTGGTTCAGAGATCCCTATGTGGATGTGATCTCCGTTTTTCATTTTTCATGTAGCACACCCTTTTAGAACATTTTGTGTGTGCTATATAAAACAAATATATATATATATATACATGTGTATGTAAGTGTGATTGTGATTGTTAAAAATGGAATGGACCTGTTCCGTCAGGGGTAATTTCATAAATTTGAATTCAAGGAAAATTTTATGAGCCTGTTCTGCCAGGGGTATTTTCGTAATTTTGGAATCACCGGAAAATTTGATGAACTTGTTCCATCAAAGGTATTTTTCAAAATTTGAAATCAAGATAAATTTTATGCGACTGTTCCGCCAAGGGTATTTTCGTAATTTTGGAATCACCAAAAATTTGATGCACCTGTTCCGTCAGGGGTATTTACGAAAATTTGAAATCAAGGAAAATTTTATGCGCCTGTTCCGCCAGGGGTATTTTTGTAATTTTGGAATCACCAATTTTTTTGATGAACTTGTTCCGTCAGGGGTATTTTCATAAATTTGAAATCAAGATAAATTTTATGCGCCTGTTTTGGTAGGGGTATTTCCATAATTTTTGGTAATCTTGCAACCCGAGTTCAATAATAGGTTGCAATTTCATCCAATCTGATATATTTGACAACTCAAACCTCACTTGGACGAGAACATCGGGTCTGTACACGGTAATCTTGCAACCTGAGTTCAATAATATGTTGAAGTTTCATCCAATCTGATATATTTAACTCCTCAAACCTCATCTGGACCAGAACATCGGGTCTGTATACGGTAATCTCGCAACCCGAGTTCAATAACAGAGTGCAATTTCATCCAATATGATATATTTGACACCTAAAACCTCATCTGGACGAGAACATCGGGTCTATATACAGTAACCTTGTAGCTTGAGTTCAATAATAGGTTGCAGTTTCATCCAGTCTGATATATTTGACACCTCAAACCTTACATGAACGAGAACATCGGGTTTGTATACGGCAATCTTGCAACCCGAGTTCAATAATAGGTTGTAGTTTTATACAGTCTGATATATTTGACACCTCAAACGTCACCTGGACGAGAACATCGGGTCTGTATACGGTAATCTTGCAACTTAAGTTCAAAAATAGGGTGAAGTTTCATCCAGTCTGATATATTTGACACCTCAAACGTCATCTGGACGAGAACATCGGGTCTGTATACGGTAATCTTGCGACCTGAGTTCCATAATAGGTTACAGTTTCATCCAGTATGATATATTTGACACCTCAAACCTCAACTGGACGAGAATATCGGATCTGTATACGGTAATCTTGCAACTTGAGGTCAATAATAGGTTGCAGTTTCATCCAATCAGATATATTTGACACCTCAAACCTCACCTAGACGAGAACATCGTGTCTGTATATGGTACTCTTGCAACACGAGTTCAATAATAGGTTGCAGTTTTATCCAGTATGATATATTTGATACCTCAAACCTCCCCTGGACGAGAACATCGGGTCTGTATATGATAATCTTGCAACCTGAGTTCCATAATAGGTTACAGTTTCATCCAATCTGATATATTTGGCACCTCAAACCTCACCTGCCACTACACCAAAATGGCCATTTAGGGACGTTTATAAATGTTGCTCATAATTTTTGCAATGGAAATAATTGTTGGCAAAACGGTGTTGCGCATTGGTGTGCAACACAAACTATCCGTTGCACAAATTAATTTGTACAACGCTTATAAACGTTGCACAACCGTTGCACCTTTTCTTATTTATGCAACGTATAATTAATTTGTACAACGGATATTATTTATAGAATAACACTTTTGTGTGTCCCATTTTGATTTTGTCAACGTTTTATTTATTTGGTTACAGTTACATCCGTTGCTCATTTCCGGTAATTTGTGCAACGTATAATTGTGCAACGTTTATATCCGTTGAAAATTAATTTTTAGGTTGAAAAAAAGGTTATCGCCGGCACATTTTCCGGCATATTTCTGCTCCTGAATTGCAATCGACCAAGAACAATTATTGATCATCACAATCATCAAGAACGATTCATATATCAACAAATTAAGTATCTAGATCTAGAATCGAGCAAGCTAAGTGTAGGTTGAGGAAGTTGATCAACTACAAAAATCAATTCAAAAAGTAAATTTAAGCGGACAATGCCAACATCAACAAAACTAATTTAAGCTCATATAAAACACGAAGTGTAGAATAAGCACAAACCTTGGTCCTTGTAATTCTGATAGAATCAAGCAAGCTGAGTGTAGTTTGAGGCAGTCAATCAACTACAAAAATCAATTCAAAAACAAAATTCTTGTCAGAATTGAGCAACTATACAATACCAAATCAAAGTCAAAAGAAAATTGAAGTGATAGCATGAATTAGTAGAAACAAAAATATAGGAATATCAAAATTGCATTCATTGTATTTATCAATCTTCCTTAGTCAATAAAACCAAAAAAGAAGTCTGTTAGATCTTCACATTGTTCCTCTGACCTGATCCCATAATTCAGACTTGAAACATCACAATAAGAGCAACAAGCAATTACTATGAAATCATTGTAAGCCGAAAATCACAACTATCACAACAAATTAAGGTTCAAAATACAAACATGCTATGACAGCGCCTGTTAAAGAAGCAAAAAAGGACAAAATTATGACCAATGTACAAATGTAACTAACATGCCATCCACTTTTAAATCACGCCTCACTAGTTCAACCCTCTTAGATTTTGCATTACGACAAATACGACAAGGACATGGACAGAATTACGAGTATTTGGTATTGTTCTAAACCTATATTCAAACATCCAACGTTTCCCAGTCTGTTAAGACATTCCACAATAATGAACACATATTAGATTATAAAATAGATGCACTATTTCTAGCCTATAATTCACAACAAAATAAAATAAAAAACCAATCTTCTGAAATGACCAGCAAACTGAATTCTAACCAAACTAATGTATACAAGGCGAAGAAGACATATTAAGTACAATAAACACAATACTATTTAGCACACCGTTCACGGACAAGATCGAGTACACAATATTCATCGAGAAAGGCTCTATGAAACAGAACCTCTACAAGTGTATAATGGGGTCTCAGATTATGTACCAAAAAATCATTAGATACATTAGCTAATTGTCTGCATCATGGACCAAGGCAACGACAACAACAGAATCTACATGGACAGTTATTTATATAATTGTATATACCATTGCCACCTCCAAACCTTCATACCATTGCTACCACATCAAGATGCATTTTGTTCGGTAAAAAATCTATTATTAAGTACCATGTAATATTTTGTCCAACTAGCTAAAAAGATCAAGAGAAAGAAATGTACTCATTTGCTCCTTTTACCTTCTTCTTACATTTCAATTATAGCCAGCGAACTGACATCCAAAAATAAAGCATTTTACACCTCTCGTTTCTTGGGTGACACTACCTAAGGATCAAAATAATATCTTTAGATAAAATGAGCACCCTAATCATAACTCCAGTAATATTTTAGTCTCAAGCAAGAAATACTAAGATACGGTGAACTCATTATTCACTCAAAATTAAGGATTAGTTCCGATCCCAATCACTTGATTATATTTTGCAGGGAATTATAAGATTTCAGCATTGGTCCTTAGAACAGAAATGCTTCTTTCCCAGGCTTCAGGTGAAACTAAGAACATAACTTGCGGAACTTAGAACAATACTTATTAAATGTTATTAAACACTTAGAGTATACAACACACGATAGATAATATTTAATACTGTCAAAACTCAAGGCAATTTCTCTAAGTGCTTAATAAAACAGGGATCACAATCAACTTAGCCAATACGTTTCTGTATTCTCTAGATAGACACACATTTACAGTTAAAGCTTGTCACAGGCTCCGGATTTCTATTTCCTTCTTCTACACACACACCTTTCATTATTTTAAGGTTTGAAAAATGCGCTGAACAAGACATACCAGTTTCAATAAAAAGTAGTTAAGATTCTAGTGAACTCAAATTACTCGCAATTCTGTGCAATTGGCCAACTCTGAAGGGATTATTCCAAATAAATTTTTGTTATGAAGCGCTCTGAAACATAAATAAGGTCATCAACAGTTAGCTCTAGTCAAATGTCCAAAATCATTTTATAGACATGCTGACAAAGGGATTCAAGTACAAACTAAAAACCAAAATAAAAACATAGAATTGAGCAACGATTGTACCTCCAAAACTTCCAATAACCATCCACTGTTAGAAATCCATACAAAATCACAATCGCAGTACGGTTTAAGGTCATAGTCGGAAACTGAATTATAAGCAAACCAAGAGCAAATTCATTCACTTTTACATGAGACTTTACATAAAACCAACTTCAATAAACCATTAAATCGAAACCAAAACACATCCATGCCTTAAAATTTCACATAATACAATATATATACAACAAGACACTAAAGTAAAACCCTAACTTCAAAACACCAAAGCAACTTCAATAAACACATTAAACTGAAATCTAAACACATCCTATGCTTTGAAATTACATAATGTAATAAAAGAACACCAAAACCTATACATGCAGTAAGATTCAAACTTCACAGAGTTGGGTCAAACAATAGATCAAAAGACAACCAACAAAATAAAAATTAAACAAAACTAGTAGTAGATAATGGTTTACCATCCAGTAATTTCCTTGGTCGGGATTCCAATTAACATGGATGACATAAGTCCAAGACATGTTGCTATATGGATAAAGATCCCATACATATCTCTTACGAAAGAAGGTGAAACATGCTTACATATAATAAGAGACACTTCATATGAGAGAATGTTAACAGTAAGCGAAGACTAGATATCCAATTTCTAGAGTACCGAACAACTGAAGCAACAGATGGGCCTACACTTATGCCTGTTCCAACAAGAAACCTCCCAAGAATCATACCTTCCAGGCTTTCGGTTCTCGAGATGCAAGCATATGGTAAAAAAATTTTTTCTAAATCATTCAAAACTACACAAGGATTTTACCTAATAAAATCCCCAATAATCATTGTAAAGCACTCAACTGAAAACCCCTACGATGCCCCACAACATCTGTTATTGAACCACTTACAATGGATCCAAGAAATGCACCACCAAGGAATGTAGTCGCCACCAGACCTTTGAGTCATCATTATTAAAAAAAAAAAACACTTAAAACCCATAGATTCAAACCAGGTGATATATGAAGTAAAGTAAAAATATACCAAGGGACATACCTTCAGCAATGGAATTCCCGTGAAAACCAAGATCCAGTGAAATACTTTCAAGTGGTTCACTCACTACCATGTACCCAACAAATTCAAATACACTTACACACATCCTTAATCACACACTTCTACACAACATAATTAGTAATACAACAAAGATAAAAAGATAGAGTTTTTACCGAAGACGGTAACCAAATAAAAATGAAGAAATGACTCATGTAAGTACATAAGGCAAAGATAATCTCCACGAAGGATTCACCGATTCCTTTAATAGAGTCTCCTGCACATGCACTAAACCCATACACGAATCAGAACTCTTGTCACATTCAAATTACATCATTATAGTCTACAAACATATTCATATTTCAAATCAACACAAAAATTGAAATTAAGCTTGCTTTACTCTATATGAAATTTTAAAAATTGATTCACTTGTAGTACCTAATTTATCTTCATCAACGTCTGTCAAGTACGTCGAGAAACCATCTCGGATAGTTTGTCGTGCCCTCATGCCTGAAATTCAAAATAACCAGCTTTTCCGCCTAACTTTTAGTGTGAAACCACCATACAACACTGTCATTACCAACAAAAAACAACATCAATCAATATTTCAAACCAACTACTGCTTGAGCTTAGCATCAGATGACTACATAATCTACACAAAAACTAAGATGGAACCCACAAACCTGTCACTGTAAGCTTCCTTATAATGATAAGTAAGCTTCCTTGTAATGAGAAGCACTGCCACCTTCCCCATAATCAAACCAAGCTCTTTGACGTGGACAAGCATCAGTATAACGTGGAGGAACATCCTCCTAAGATAGCGGAATATCCTCCTAAGATAAAATACACACATAAATTAATCAGGCTTCTTAAAAAAAACAAATAAGTCCAACTATTGCAATAAGTATGCTCAAGACTAAACCGTGAACTACCAACTAATGTAAAGTGAAACTAACAAATGCAGATTATTGGAATTTAGACCCTGAAACTGATTCATAGTCACAAGGATGGGAATCATAGTAACTTGGAGGACACCTTTCAAATCTTCACTCATAGCATTTATCTACATAACCTCTCATAGAAGCAGTGCAAGCAGCAGTTCGTGGTGGGATTTCATCCACATAGCCAGATCCTTGTGGAGGAAAAGCAAACAATTGAGTCCAAAATTTCAATTGAGTCCCAAATTTCTAAAATCCTTTGAGAAGCAAACAAATTTCTTCAATCCATTCAAACCCATTACTAACACAACACCAAGAAAATGGAATTAATTGAATTAATATTTGTACTATTTTTTCTTAAAACCCTAAAAATATCCACTAGAAGCAGAAAATCAGAATGAAAGAAATAAGAATAATATCAAGTACGAAATACTTGTGTTATCTTCAATCTACGAAATACTTGTGTTACCTGTCACTTGACATGCCGTACCATGCAATTGAACAAAATTTTAAGATCGATTAATCTTAAAATTCCAATCAAAATCCTAATTAAACACAAACCCAGATTTATATTAGCTCATATAACAACCCCAGACAAGAAATCGAAGAAAATAGTTCAGTAATTAAAAACCCGAAATTAAAATCAGAAGAAAAACACATATTTATAAAACCCTAGATTTGATAGTAAGAAAATACATACTGTAAGAACAGATTAAGATGTTAAAGAATGAGAGATGATTATACCTCTAGGGTTTGGGGAAACGGGGTTTGATTTATGAGAACTTGGGTTTGATGTGGAGATACCGCTTTGGGTTAGAAGAAAAGAAAAAATGGGGGAGGATATCTCGATTAGGGATGTCAATGGGTACCCATTACCCGGACCCGGAACTGGACCCTGTAGAAATGGGTCCGGTTCTGGGTCTTAAAGTTGGACCCATTAACAACTTTGGAACCGACGGGTAATTACCCGATTGGACCTGAATCTTAATGGGTACAAACGGGTAATATCCGTCGGGTACCCGCGGGTAATGGGTACCCGATTATTCTAACTTTACTTCATCTTTTTAGCAAAATTATATGTATTTTGCTAGTTTTGGCTTAGATTTTTTTTCATTTTTCATTTTTTTCTTACATTTAATATTTATTGAGTACATTAACGAAGAAATAATAATAATTTTTTATAAAAAAAGTTTAGATTCAGGACAAAAAGAGAAATACATCAAGATTCTGAAGTTTTTTTTATAGTTTTCTTGATACCCAATGGGTACCCGGAACCGACGGGTACCCTGCATTTTTAACGGGTCCGGTTCTGGGTCCACAAATTTAGGACTCGGACCCGGAACCGTTAGCAACCGGACTCGACTTTCATAAGAAGGGTCCGGGTATGGGTCCAGTGATACGCGGACACATTGACAACCCTAATATCGATGCCCTAGAGAGAAGAGAAAAAAAATAAAAAAAAGTAAAAAGAAAATAAAAGGGCGATAATATAAATTAGATAGACAATTTAGCCCTCGAACTAGTTTAATAAAGAGTGTGTCCAATTTTTATTTTTTCTTTTTAACTTTCCTTAATAATTAATTTTTGGTACAACGTATTTCCTGGTGCGCAACGTATATAAACGTTGCTCAAGGTGCAACGTCTATATCCGTTGCACACCCCCGAAATTGAAGCGTTTCTAAAACCAGGATATGGTGTAGTGAGCTGGACGAGAACATCGGGTCTTCTTGCAAACTGAGTTCAATAATAGGTTGCAGTTACATCCAGTCTGATATATTTGACTCCTCAAACCTCACCTGGACGAGAAGATTGGGTTTGTACGGTAATCTTGCAACTTGAGTTCAATAATAATTTGCAGTTTTATCCCGTATGATATATTTGACTCCTCAACCCTCACCTGGACGAGAACATCGGGTTTGTATACGGTAATCTTGTAACCTGAGTTCAATAATAGGATGCAGTTTTATCCAGTCTGATATATTTGACACCTCAAAACTCACCTGAACGAGAACATCGGGTCTGTATATGGTAATCTTGCAACCCGAGTTTAATAATAGGTTGCAGTTTCATCCAGTCTGATATATTTGACACCTCAAATCTCACATGGGCGAGAATATCATGTCTTCTTGCAACCCGAGTTCAATAATAGGTTACAGTTTCATCCACTCTGATATATTTGACTCCTCAAACCTCACGTGACCGAGAACATCAGGTATGTATACGGTAATCTTGCAATCTGAGTTCAATAATAGGTTGCAGTTTCATCCAGTATGATAAATTTGACTCCTCAAACGTCACTTGGACGAGAACATCGAGTCTGTATACGGTAATCTTGCAACCTGAGTTCAATAATAGGTTGCAGTTTCATCTAGTCTGATATACTTGACACCTCAAACCTCACCTGGATGAGAACATCGGGTCTATATACGGTAATCTTGCAGCCTGAGTTCAATAATAGGGTGCAATTTCATCCAGTCTGATATATTTGACACCTAAAACCTCACCTGGACGAGAACATCGGGTATGTATACGGTAATATTGCAAACTGAGTTCAATAATATGGTGTAGTTTCATCCAGTATGATATATTTAACACCTCAAACCTCACCTGGACGAGAATATCGGGTCTGTCACTAGTGGAAAATGTGTTTTTAACCACTTTCCGGGTTTTGAAGATACGACTTCCCTGGGCCAGCATAATTATGTGTGCTATGAGAAAGAGTGGTTTTGTTAGAGCTAGCACTATGGGAGGGGATTTCCCTTCCCTATCCCTCCATTTCCCTCAAAATCTCAAAAAACCAACCACTACGGTCTCCCATATGCTTACACGAGTAGGGGATACACACCACCATCCCTACATGGGTGAACAGATCTGTTCAGCCTTGTAGGGAAGAGAAATCACACGGGTACTCAGTACCCGTATTTTTTTGCACTTTACGCGTACTGAGTACGCATAGCTTTTTGCACGGGTACTGAGTACCCGTATTTAGTTTTTATAATTTTACACTAAAACTTTCTCTTTTACCGAAACAAATATATTTTTATTAAAAAAAAATGAAAAAAGAAAATACGAGTACTGAGTGCCCGTTTAACACTATTCATACGGGTACTCAGTACGCGTGTTGTGTAGGGAAATGGAAGGGAAGGGATGAGGACAACCATAGTGAGACTGTCTTCCTTCTGCTATCCCTTTCCAACATAATAAGGGATAGGGAAGGAATGAGGCCAACCACAATGCTAGCTCTTAATAAAAAGTTAAGCATTCACAATCGTTACTTTAGTGGTATCTTTATAAATATCAGGATATTTAATAGAGTATATCAACTATTGTGGCGCAAATAACAAAAAAACAAAACTACTGTGAGCGAAACTAGTTTTTATAGCCCCAGATTTAGAACCAAGGGTTAGATGTAAGTTAGGGAATATTTTGACGGTGACGATGAAACCTCGTTTCTATCGAGATATTACTATCTTATCTTTTATATCTATTTCCATTGTATCATCACCATTCCCTCCAGTTCAATTCAGAGATCCAGTTTAGAAGAAAAAATAAATCAAGACATAAATCGCCATGATCAGATAGAAGCAAATCCTAACTAGCAAATGATTCAAAACCATGATTTCTCTCCATATCAATCAAATTTTTTTTTTTCAAAACCCATTTCTTCAGAACCTCTTTTTTTCCCGTTTTCAATCTTTTTCAGGTAACTCCATGGGTTCACAATATCAGTTATTTTTCTCTAATTTTTTGAATGTTGGGTTTTTAATTTAATTTTTGTTTCGTTTTTATATGTAGAAGACCTTCAGGTGGATTTATTTTCAGGTATAACATCTCCATCACTTTGATTCAATTTTATTGGTGTTACTTCGCAATTACGGATTTGTTGGTGTTTCTGAAGTTCTCAGATTTTATTTTAATTATGTAAAAGGGTTTCTCTTAAGATGCTAATTGTTAAACAAAATTGTGTCTGTTGATTATTTTTTTTAGGGATTTCAATTTTGAGATCTATTTTGTATACTTTACATTGATTTTCATTCGGTGTGTAATCGTGATGCTTTTACATTTGAATTATTTTCTTTTCTATGTTCCTTCTGTTAAATTTGGGTTTTGAGATTTTTAAGAAACTTCATTTCTACTTTGAGGTACTTGTGTTCAAGTTAAGGAATTATGTTTGTATTATCAGTATTTGATGTTTGTATTCAGGTTTAAGATGAATCTAAAAGGTTAATAATGTCTAAATGTTATTTTAGACCAAGTCTTTGATGTTTGTGTTTGGGCATGTATTTAGTTTTAAATTAAATTTTTTGCTGAAAAAATTGCAATTCACAGACTTTTTGATAAACATTGTGATGTAGCTATCTGATTTTTTCATATGATTCTGGTATGGCATATGAATTTGGATTTTGTTTGGTTTTTATGAATGATAGTGAATCTTTGATAGCTTAATATGAATATCACAAGAGATTCTAGTTGTTGCATTTGAAATTCTTCTTGATCCCAGCAAGAACAAACCTGATTTATATTGTTGTTCCTCTTCATTCCAGCTTGATTTATAATGATTAGGTTGCATATGCTGAAATACTATGTGCAGATGTATATGAGTTGAAGGTTTAAAGTGTAGTTTGTACTTAATATGGCTTGTGTAAGCTGCTTAGAACCGTTGCTGCATTGTTTAAATGTATGTTGTTCGTGCTATAGAGATCTCTTATATGTAGGTTTTATATTATGATACTGAGAAGAAATTGTTTAATCTCAACGGATAGGATATTCACTTTGCATTTATTTGCCTTGCTTTAAGTAAATAACTTGTTGCTTTTTACGTAATCCGTTGGTTGTGAATTGGTGGTCGTGTTGAGAAGTTTTGCTTCCTTCAACAAACACTTATACATTTTCGGTTCCTTCAATTTTCAACAAGTCTTGAGATCTTATGGACCAATAAGAATCGGTTTAGTGCTTGTGTCTGCTGGTAACACAGATACAATGGTACTGATATTGAACTCCAAGAAATTTTAAGGACTCTGCAGTTACAACTTTGTTATTGACCAGTTGGGCAGCTAAGTCCATATTTTTGTTGGTTTCTAGCTTGATCGTTGATTGCATGGTTCATACCCTTCTTCATTTTTTAAAATTCAAAGATTTTTCACAGCACGCCTTTAAACTAGACCAGAACAAGACACGGTTGTCAATTTTCCGACAAGTTCTCATATTTTCTTCGCATGGTTGAATCTTTAATGTATAAGTACTATGTTTCAATTCATTTTGTTTGAATGTTTTGCAGGTGGAGTGAATGTTTGATCATAGAAAAGGTAATGGATGTAGCTATGGACCTCCATATTGAGTGTGAACTGTCCAGTCTGCTGGGTAAGGATGTCAATTGATGAAGTTTGTGTATTTTCTCTTAAGAACTCTATCAATTCACTGTGTATGTTTTGGTTCAGCATCTTAATTTCTTCGTGAGTTATGGATGAGATATCTTGCATATGAAAAGTAGTTGCAGTTCATATGTCTTTAAATTTAAATTTGAGTACTTGTATGTTCAGTTGTAGGCCGTGATGTTCCTTGTCTCGTTTCCTTTTCTTTTTCTTTTTATTGTTAATTATTATAGTCTTGGTTTTGTTTGCAGCTTAGGGCTGGAGTAATGGACCTGCTTGGAGATAGTTTTTAATAAAATGAAGGCATAGATGGTGAAGTCTTGCCTTAAACATAGTGTTGAAGCTTTGATCTGGTTCTTATGCTTGTAATAGGAATATCCGAATATAGGTTAAGCTTTTTCAACTTAGTGTTGAAGTTTTTTAGACTTGGAACTTGCAGTAATTTAGATAGTTAATATTGAAAACTTATTACACTTTTCAATACAACTTGAGTTTTAAAGTCATTATCAGTTTGAAGTCACTATAATTTAATTGTGATTCAACTTTTAGTTTTAGATTTAGTTGAATCACTAATTATGATACAACTTTTAGTTTTAAATTTAGCTGAATCAGCTTTGGATTCAGCTGAATCAATACATTTTTTTTTATAAAGTATGGACAATATATACTACTGTGTGTGTCAGTTGTACCGAAGGACTGTTAAAGAAAGCATTTTTTCTAAAGGATTCAACAAATCTCAGACACAGTCGTTTTGAGAAAACCACACATATATTATAGCTGATGATCACAGTCGTTTTTACCAATGTTACTTCTTGTCCTGACAGTGGTTTAACTTCCATTTTCCACTAGTGTGTATACGGTAATCTTTCAACCTGAGTTCAATAATAGGTTGCAGTTTCATCCAGTCTGATATATTGGACTCCTCAAACCTCACCTGGACGAGAACATCGGGTATGTATACGGTAATCTTGCAACCCGAGTTCAATAATAGGGTGCAGTTTCATCCAGTCTGATATATTTGACACCTCAAACCTCACCTAGACGAGAACATCGGGTGTGTATACGGTAATCTTATAACCTGAGTTCAATAATAGGTTACAGTTTCATCCAGTATGATATATTTAACACCTCAAACCTCACCTGGACGAGAACATCGGGTCTATATATGGTAATCTTGAAAACTTAGTATGCCTTATTTTGTTTCCGATTATGTGTTTGACCACAATTTTGACCACCTTGACCACAAATTTGACCAAATTGACCAAAAATTTGACCAACTTGACCACAGTTTTGACTAACTTTACCTCGACCCGGATGCCTTTGACCTAGATATTTTGAGAGAAAAGAAAATCTTTCCTCTATTATTGTACTCTTCTCTCTTGTCTTAAAAAGTAAGGTTTCAATTTTGGGTCTCAAATTTCGTTCCCTCTCAAATCCCCACTCTGATATATCTTTTGGATTTCAATTCCTCTCAAATTTGAGTAACCTTTTCTAATTCCCTCTCAAATTTGAGAAACCCTTTCTTATTCCCTTTCAAACTTCATTTCCCCCCTTCTCAAATTTTCAGAATGATTTAAAATCTAACCCTTATCTGTTAACAGAGGGAGATGACGATCTTAATTTCTTTCCCTTCGTTCTCACCATCCTGCTCTGTGATTCTCTCTTATACCCCTTTCTTCTTCCGTACCTCTTACCTCACATACATCTCTGTAACTTGTTCATTCTCCATAGGTAATCTGTGTAGCTTTTACTTTCGAATATATATTTCATATTAGGGTTTATTTTTTGTTGGTTGGTATCTCCTTCATATATTGACTTGTATGTTGTTATTTACTGCTTTGTAATTCTTGGTATTTGGTTGTTATCTTTTTCCGTATATTACAACCAAACTCAGGGTTTCTACATGGTTATGAATTTGTTCTTCATAGGTTGTTCTTATTACTTTAAAATTATACATTTGTTGGTTGTAATCTCCTTCAATAGATTTTAACCAGAATTTAGGGTTTTGTATTTTCGTTCACTGCTAGGTTTGCTATCATTTTATTTAAAATGCTTAATATGTTGTTTGTTGTTTGGTTTGTTTGGTATGAAGATGTTGTCAAGTTAGGATTCCCACTCTTCAGTTCATGTTCTGTCTGCCAATGAAACTGGTTATGCATCTGATGTTCGTAGTACTCCATCTGATGGTGGTTATAAAAATTGTTCTCTATCTCATGAAGGTTCTTTATCTCATGATGAAACTCAATCTGATTCTGACTTGGAGGAGGCACAACTTCCACCCAGACTCTTGGTGGACATAAATGAATGTGGAAGACCATTTGGCGAATATGCATCAAAGTTTACAACTCGTGCATGGGAACTCATTCAAGTTTACTGTCCAATTGAATACAAAGACTGGAGGCTCATTCCTGCATCTTTCAAGGACCAAGTCTGGAACCTGCTCATGGAAACTTATTATCTCCTATGCATTTCATTCTATGGTTTATGGATGACAAAAAATACTTATTTGTTTCAGGACAAATTTTGTTTCGCATATGATGAGTCTCTTGTCAGGCCATTTGTCCAAAAAATATTTCCCTAAAAGTTTTGTTCATTCAAATGGGAGTTACGCCTTAACATTCTAAAAAATATTGAGACTCAGGAAGGGATGGATGCAGCATGCCCTTATGGTGTTAATGATGATGTTTGGAAACGATTTGTGCATAGTGAATACCATCCTGGCATGCAGGAAAAGTATGCTAGATATGATGAGAACCAGTGGAAGATAAAGATTCAACATTGTTTAGGTAGACTCCCCCATGCCAACAAATACTACAAAGTTGTAAGTACTTTCTAACCTAGTGGTCTTAACATTAAATTATCAAACTATTTTATTTGGACAACCCTTACTGGCCATATTGATTTTACATGCCAAAAAAGAAGGTAGGGTTATCGAGTGTCGTGGTGAGAGTGATAGACACATTTTTGTTTCTGAATTGTCCTCAGTGTCTCTATTGTTAGTGCTTGATTTTGTATTTATCATGGTGTTTTTATGTTTGTGTAGGTGTTTTTGGAGAAATACACTTGTGTGGAAAAAGTTGCTCGAAAAGTGCTATTTGGACCCCCGGAGAAAATTACTAAAGGCACCCTCACTTTGGATAAGGGTACATCAGTTGGGCACCTGCTATTCGCACCCCCGGTTTGGTTAGGGGGAGGTCATCTCCAAACTTTCAAATTTCAGTTTTGGCGGGAAATCTGGCAGCAACGAACCAGAATTAGGGTTGGATTTTTGGTCGTGATTTAAAGAGATTCAATCACTGGAATTCTTTGTTCTCATTCTATTTGGACAAACAAGGTCGGTAAGGGTGATAGAAACAACTAAAATTGGCTGTATGGTCGGATAAATATAAACAGAGTAGTACGAGATGTTTTGGTTTGAATTTCCGTGATTTTATGTGGAGGATTTGTGGCTGATTCCGTGAGATTTTCTCGAGGATTTTAATTGGAGATATCCTATATGAATGAAACAGGGGAGGTAATCACTTCAGAAACGTAAGAAAGGGAAAGTATTATCGAGTTTAGAGAAAGCAAAGTCAAGAGATATTACCGGGATTCTGTATGCATAACTGGAGGCTTGCTTGAGGAAATAGGGATTACGACTTCTTCCAGAACTTGTAATCCATGAATTTGGAGTGCGCAAGCTGTATTTGACGCGTGAAAGGAAGGAGAATAATAAAATATTTCCTTAACTGCAGCGGAGGATAATATTGATTAATAGAGGATTATTTGCATTAACACGGAGATATTGTTGGTCCTATAGGTATAAATAAGTTGCTTGGAACTCAAACCGGGGGAAGGAGAGTTTTGGGGTACGACAGAGAGCTAAGGCCAGAGAAAGTAAAGTTGCAGAAGTCATTGCTGCACTTTCAGGTGAAGAAGAAGACGAAGAATAGATCACGTATTTAATAGGCCTGTCATCTTTTTTTTGTAACAGTTACTCAATTGTGGCGGTAGGTTCTGTAACAGCCATAAAACGTTACGAATCTTTGTTTAATTACAATTCTTCAATAAAAACACTTTTTTGAGCAATGAATTATCTTTTTGAGTGTGTTTTCGCCATGTGGAGCTAGACCCCATCACCGGGATAATGAAGGAAGCCAAATTTCACTAATGCGGTAATTATATTAATTCTTTTTATGACTAATTGCACAATTATTTAAATGAATTATGATTATCTTTGAATGGTTTTCATTTCATTAGATGGGTTATGCTTGCTTAAATGTTTTGATATCCCATGCTTTAGATTTACATCCATTACTCTCGAAATATACTTTAGGCAATGAATTAGAGTCAATGAAACTTTATATTATGAGCTATTATTGTTTAGAATTGGTATTTAAACTGCATGAAATTGAAGTCTGGTGGAATTCTGAGTCCCGGTCATCTCTTCATCATGTGACAATATTTTGTATATATTTTTCTTTTCTTTTAGTTTATTAAACCTGAAATCAATCTCATCAAGTCTGAGTGAACGACAACTCTATTTACCACTATATAAAATTCGATTAGAGAGTTGGATGCTGGCTCATGTAGGGAAAATGGAGATGTACATCCAAGTGTAGTTGAAGCGTATGTGAGTATTGGACCATCATATGTTGTTCAGATTTCAAATAGATTTAATTATTTACAGTTTGGTTCTTTTGGATTTCAGGAAAAAGTGAAGGTTGCGGTAAAAAAGAGAAATGATGAATCCGAAGCTGGTTTTGAGGATGTTGTAGATATTACCAATAATCCATTTTCTGAGGTTTTTGGTGATGAATCTAATCGAAGTTATTTCCGATACTTTTCATCGATTGTACCAAGAAGCAAGCAATATAAGGAAAATTTGGTTCTCCAATAGCCGCGAGTGCAAAAGCCAATTCATTTACTCCAGCTGGTAATGAAGGCAGGATGAACAGGATCCAAGAGGAGTTAAGTGTTCTCTCAAAGGTGAGCTTCAATCTATTCATTTACGTCCTTAATTTTATAATTAAAGATTATAATTTTTTTTAATTAACTATTGAATTGAATGGGTTGGTTTTGGTTATAGTCTGTTTTTAGTTTCATGGCGAGCCAATAAAATAATGCCAATTGTCAAAGCAGAGAACAAGTCCATGATATCCATTCTCCGGTCGTTCAACGTGATGCTGCTGCTAATACTATACCTACTGAAGGAGAGCCTCAAGATCGTCTTGTTAACAGAAAAAGGGAGACAGTCGCAATAGGTTATGTGGTTACCGTCTTGCATGGATAAATCTGTCATGGGGTGAGTGTTAATCATGACGAGGGGAAGGTATGCATTGAGGGTGTTCTTGATGTGCACTATCCTGTACCTGATGCTCATCAAGGCCTGGAAAAATGCTTCACATTGGCTGATTATATATCAGGAGGATTTTTAATATGGCCTGCAAACCGTTTGGTCTTACAACCGGTAGATTAATCAATTTGGAACTTATCTTTTGGTGCAGATTTCCTTACTTTTTATACATATGCTGCTGCTTATATTTCGTTGTGTTCTTTTGATTTAGTCATTCTTTAGTTAGAGTGTAACTATAAAAGCTTCTTAAGTCTTGCCTGCAAACTGGTTGGTCCTGCAAGATCTAGACTGAGCAGTTTGAAACATTTTTTTTTGTAGCTTTCCTTACGCTAATATATACATACTAGCTTATATTTTGTGGAGTCTTTTTTCACTCTCGAGCTAGAGTGTACCCCAGAAAAGTTCCTTTCAGTTTTCTGTCACTTTAAACATTTCTTAAAAATACAATTCTCCGAGTGTATCGGGTTGTACTCCTTTGTGTGTGTGTGTATATATATATGGGTGTCTTTTATTTACTTGCTTTTATCCCCCCTTTTAACTCCGCCATTTTAAATGTTGGTCCCTAGCCCGGGTAAAGGAGGAGGGAAGAGGGGCAACCTTGTATCCTCTTCTGATATTTCATATCATTTTTTTGCCTGTTTTCAGGAACTTTGGTGTGGACAAGAATGTTGATACAGAAGTTTATCAGTTGTGTTTCTTTTATATATGCAAATCCTATGAGCATAGGATACCTTAGGTGGCCTTTTTAATCTCAGGTTTGTTACCCATACCTATTATGATCTCTTAAAAAATGTCATTTGCTTATTCAACTCCCATGCATCTGACCAATAATATTTGTTTTGCAAGGTTTCATGGATTCTAACACCCGAAGCTGGAGATTACCTACTATGGAGAAAGTTGGAAAGTTATTTTAATCTCAGGTTTGTTTCATTACCTATTATGATCTATTCAAGATACATCTATTCATTCTTTTCAAGTATGTGTGTTACATGATTTCTGCCAAAAGGTAGAACTTACTACCATCGAGTTTTCGGAGTGGAGATGTTATGATCGTTATGTTTGTTGTAATTGAAGGAGATAAATGCAGATAACCTGACGAGAAAAACATTCTCCTCTCTAATTTTACTAGTGACTGAACTATTATAATTATTAGTTTCATTGTTATCACCGCTACCTCCGGCTGATACACTTACATGCTACAATTTTCTTTTTGTGTTGTGAGGTTTCACTGATGCTAACACCTGAAGCTGGAAAATACCTACTACAGAGAGTTGACAAGTCATTGTAATCTCAGGTTTATTTGCTTTACCTATTATTATCCCTTTGAGTATGTGTTTCACATGATTCCTGCCAAAAGGTACAACTTACCACCATAATCACAGTTGGTGGGTAAACTCTTGACACATTAGAGTTTCTTGCATTACTTACTGAAAAATTGGTTGACTGATGATACCATTATTATTATTTTTCGAGAATTCATTGATGCAAACACATGAAGCGGATCAGTCCCACTGTGTGGGGGTCAATCATGAAGCTGGTTAAACAAGCGAGACAATGTTGGCCTTGCAAATCTGTACCAAGCGAGGGAAAGAACTTGTACCAAGGAAAACATTCATTAATCTACTTCTATTAATTGGTGAGTAAATTCTTGCTATATCAGTGCATTGTTTGTTGTCATCTTAATTTAACATATGAAACCATGTATATAAATTCCCAGTGACATGTCTGTCAAATATAATATGATAGATACAACAGCAGTAACATCATTTGCTAGAACCATTAGCATGTTTATACCATCCCCTTTATACTAAGCTACATAAGTTTCCCCTTTATACTGAACTACATATTACCCATTGATAGACACATTTTTGTGTCTGAATTGTCCTCAATGTCTCTATTGTTAGTGCTTGATTTTTGTACTTATTTTGGTGTTTTTATGTTTGTGTAGGTGTTTTTGGAGAAATACACTTGTACGGAAAAAGTTGCTCAAAAAGTGCTATTTGGACCCCCCGAAGAAAAGTGATAAAAACACCTTCATTTTGGATAAGGGCACCCCCAGGGAGCCAGCTGCTATTCGCACCCCCTGTTTGGTTAGGGGGACACCATCTTCTTTATTTGAATTTTCAAATTTGGCGGGAAATCTTGACAAAGGAAGAACAGAATTAGGGTTCGAGTTTTGGTGCTCTTCCGAGGAGATTCAATGGCTGATATTCAATGGGATAACTTGTTTGAGCGTAACAGGCGTGGTAAGATCGAGTTTTTGGGTTATATTTGGCTGGAGATTGAGATTGAAGAAGTCAGGGAGTTACGTTTCTCTCTTGAAAAACCCGATCATCCCTGTTTTGGATTTGGAAGCATTTTAGGAGGATTCAAGTACTACTATCGATTATATTAGACCTGTTGTAGCTAAACAGGACTGGTAAGTCCACCAGAACTGGAAAATTTGGGCTACATAGTCGGAGAAAAGAAATCAGGAGAGTACATGTGCATGATAAGTTAACCACGGGATTACAGCGTGTTTGTACGTCTGCTTCTCATGTTTGGATAGAGATTGGTTGCAGCAGAAACGTGTAGAATACAAATAAGGATATTTTACAGCAACAAGATTGCGTGGAGAATTAAATCAGGGAAGAAAATTCCCGTATCTTGCATGGATATATCTTGATTAATTGCATGATATATTGGAGTTATGAGGGTTTATTCTCGGTCCAAATGAATATATATAGGCCTATGGGATCACAGAAGGGGTTTATGGAGAGATTATGATACTTTTAGACACTATAGAGCCGGAGAAACTGGAGTTACAGGGAATTGCCATTGCTTCTCCTGTGAAGAACACGAAGAACATTAAACAGTAGGGGACAGTCGTATTTCTATAGTGCAAACGACGCTTTTCATTTATCGTTCTCTGTAACATTTAGTTTTGTAACAAATACAAGTGTTACAAAATCCAGTTTTATTATTTTTCTCCCATTTCATTATTGTGAACACCTTTTTGAGCAATGAAAAATTCCTTTGAGTGTGTTTTCACCATGCGGAGCTAGAACCCATCATTGGGACTACGGAGGAAGACGAATTTCATATATGGGTAAAATTATTTAATTCTTTTTTAAGACTTTTGCATTAATTCTAATTGAAATATGATTTGAATTAATTGGTTGTTATTTAATTTGATGAGGTATGCTTAGCTTAATTGTTTTGATACATCATGCTTAGGATTTACAACCAATCTTTTGATAATCTACCTTGGCAAAATCAGAGTCCATTTAGTTTTATTTATTGAGCTTTAATTGTTGAGAATAAATAAATTGAACCCTATGTTATGAATTCGACGAAATCCTAGTCCCAGTAACTCTCTTCATCTTGTGACAATATTTGTATATATTTTTATTTTAGTTTAGTTTATTAGTTCCTAAAATTGATTTCAACAAGTCCGAGTCAACGAAAACCTTACTACCACTTTCTACAACATTATTGAAAATAAACATCACCCATATTTTCAAGTTTTCATTGATGCATCTCTTTAAAATACAGACATATACAAAAATGCACAATATCTCTGGAATTATGAAATGCAATCATAATAAAGCTTTACTCTTCTTACATGAACCTGCCTATGAATATCAAAAAACCATTACCAGTGCACGGTAAACCACAGAGTCCGATATTGAAAAAATTTCGCAGTGAGGAAGTATACCTTGATATAAGATCAACAAGATTATAAGGTCCATACTCTTGAGATTTAATTCTACTCTTCGTAATTCCTACAAAAAACAGTCAGATAGGTTAGTTCACATAACAAAACTTACAACATCCATAATAAGAATCAGAAAATAAAATCAAGCCGTATTTCTTAGATCTTCCAGCAGTCTACTCATTAACAGTTCATTTGTCCCAGAGACGCTCTCTTTTGGTTTCCAGGTGACCTCGGGATACAGTGCAACTCTATGACCAAAAGCAACTTGAACCTGTTATGTTGCAGACTAAGCCACAAATTCGCAAAGTTGTACTAGTTGCATACACCTTACCTTACAGAGATGGACATAAGAGACTTATCAGTTAAAAAACTACCTTCATTACAACAACCATTTAATGACTTTCCACTAAGCCTAATCTTAGTGTTTTCGAAGGAATCTTTTTGGTGCATTGCTTGCAAGAAGAGCGGTTAGACTTTGCATACCCAGCTAAAACCTAGAAGAAGCCATTGGATGAAATAATATAAATAATTAAGACAAATACTGAAAATTCATATAACTGAGTAGAAGTTATATCTTTTGTTTCTATAGTTACTGAGATTAATGCTTACAACACATACATAGGTAAACAAGAAAATGATGCAACTACCTTCACTTGTTGTTGTTAAAGTTCTTCTTCATGTTCAACTGACTCAACCTGAAACAAATAAGAAAACAAACTCCAAATTATTTCATGGAAAGTTTTTAATGTGTCCTGGTGGTGCTGTCAGTGTTAGTGATGGTGTAAATTTACACAGATAATCATCTTACCACCAACACAAATAGACAACCAGAAACTCTTATAGCTTCACCAGTCCAACACGTAACACCACCACCAATACCAAAAGGCAACCGCCATATGCAACATCACCATCAACAAAACCATAAGTCCAACACCAACACACAACCAGCAGCCTCCAAGTCCAGGAGTGCCACCACTACTGCTAACATCAAATACAGAACTAGTTAGCCAACAACTCCAACAGTATCACCAATCCAATACACTGCTACCACCACAAATAACAACATCACAACCACTACAAACTAGAATCAAAGTCATTATTGATTTTTTCGTACTCTTTTCCCCATTCCCTCCACCCCTACCTTCTCACCATAATAAGAAAACTATAAAAACACACAAACAAAAATTAGACATACAATAGTTTATTCATAGTACTAAAGAAAACACTAACCACAATCCAGATCAGGTTCAACATTTAGCTTTTCAAGCGCTTTCTGATCACTACTCTACACGAAACAAACAACAAACTATCAAGACCATAAAATCGAAAAAAATAAAATAAAAAATCACACAAATAAACCTCAGAATTATTGTGAAGCAATGGATTTACAATTCTTAACATATATTAGGGGCTTTTCTCAGTAGTAAGAGTTGTTTAATATAGGGTCTGAGGAGCAATAAGATCAAAGGGGTGTGTTATACAAATAGAGACCGAGAAAGAAAAAAAAATACCAAAAAATACACAAGGCAACACAAAAATAACGCATGCAATAAACCCTAAGGTTATAGAGAACCAAAGTATTTACATATATCAGGGTTTTACTCTGTGAGAACCCGAAAGAAAATCGAAGCAGTAACATATGTGAAAGGCTAGGGTTCTAGAGGAAAGATAAGGGTGTTGTACAAAGAGATAGCGAGAGAGGAAAACCAAGTTGAATAATTAGCTTCACTAAGTAAAACGATTAACCCATTTTTTTTATTTGAAACTGGAAACTAGAATCCATCTGTTCTTGCTGATAAATTTAGGGTTTCTCCTCTTCCCATTCTTTTCAAAAGACCTGATGAAATTATACAGAAAAACAAATTATAATTATTATCTCAAAAAACAACTTATAATCAATTTTAAAAAGCCACTGAAACATAAATCTAAGTTACTAAATTCACTTATCTGAATATGTAGGAGATGGAAAATAAAACTCCTTCTAAGTTAACATACCTGGAAAATTCATTATTGTTCTAATGAATTGTCAACGTCTAAATCCATTAGTCTATGTGTTACAAGCGATAGACACGTGGCATACGACAAACGTTATAGTCAGCTGTTACGAATGTAATCGTTACAGCAAGCTATTATATCCAAATTTTTACAATCAATCATCAACGTTTGAAGCCGTTACTTTAAACGTTAGAATAGATTGACACGTGTCGTACTGCAGCTGTTACACTAAGCTATCACAATTGTAAATCGTTACAATAACTATTAGATCAAATCTGTTACAATCAACTAAACAACGATTACAATTATTGGTGTAGCTGTTACAAGGAAGGACATGTGGCAATAAGTCAACCGTTATATATAAAGTCGTCGTTACACTATCTGTTACAGGCTAACCGTTATGATTTGCATAATATCAGCTATCCATTACAATAAAATGACATCAAATATATCTTGTGCTGACTAGATAACCATTGGTGTATTTTGTAGTACCAGAATATTGCTATAACACTATTCCTACGGTATTAACAACATTTCTACGAGCGTCACTGACAATTCTTCAACAACATTTCACGAGCGTTACAGAACAACTAAAAGAAACTGACGATAGAAGAATTAAAAGAAGAATAAGACTGATCCTGCGATGGTCATCATGCTTGCGATAGAGAAATATTGTAACGATCGCGATAAGATCGCAGAATAGATCCAAAATAGGAGGAAAACTTAGCTGTCATCCATTATGTAAATCTCTATATAAAGGGCAAGATAGATCCAAAAAAGGATGATGCATTT
The DNA here is from genome assembly GCA_023529315.1 of Papaver bracteatum. NCBI lineage: Eukaryota > Viridiplantae > Streptophyta > Magnoliopsida > Ranunculales > Papaveraceae > Papaver > Papaver bracteatum. The sequence continues at coordinate 272,713 of JAJJWX010002077.1, forward strand.
TTGAGAGCTGAGAGAATTTTGAGGAGAGAGAAACTCCAGAAAGAAAGTTGTACTTCTGAGTTTTAATATTTCTTGTAAATCTTCCTGAAGGTGAATTAATAAAAGTGTTGTTGTTCATTCACAATTATGACTTAGTTTTCATAGATTCTTGACAAGGGTGTAGTGTAGGAAATCCTGGAACTACATTTTGGCGCCCGAAACAGGGAATGAATTAACGAAAATATAAGAAAAAACGAAGAAGAAGATAAAAATTGTTCAAGATTCGGGAAATCATAAAGTAAATCAGTGAGAAAATTGAAGGAAGAATGATCAGAATCAAAAAGGATTGTAGAAAATTGAAAGGTGATGTAATAACAAAAGAAATGATTGATAGATTTCATGAAAATATCAAGGGAAGGATACATAAATGGGATTTTGAAGGAAGGAAGATTATGAAAGTGGAGAAGATATCATCATTAAAAGATTGGGAAAAACAAGAAATCACGTTTACAGCAGCAGAAATACCAGGAGAAGATTCAAGTCATACATCTTCATTGGTGGTCACAGTAACCACTATACCAATGAGAAAGGAGAAATCGATAAAATCTGAAGAAGAATGGGCTATAAATAAAACTTTAGTAGACACAGGAAGTTCTGTAGACATGATATTTTATCATACCTTCAAGAAGATGGGATATAAGGATGAAGAAATGTCTCATTCAACGTATTATGTTCATGGCTTTGGAAAGTCTATAACAAAACCTAAAGGAGAGATAATGGTATGAATTCCACTAGGAGAAATTGAAACACAAATATCATTATGTGTGGTAGATGTGGAATCGCCATACAATATGATACTGGGAAGACCGTGGATACACGCAACCAAGGCTGTGGCGTCAACATTACATCAATGTGTTAAATTTCCTATGCCTAGTGGAATTGGAGAAATTAGAGGAGATGTGAATTTCGCGAGATTGTGCTACCAAATTGAATTAAGAAATTATGAAGAACGTCCAAAGCTGCGAAAATCTCGCAGAAAATTGAACAGAGAAGCAAAGAAATAAGAGGAATTTAAAATTTACATGATAATGGAAAAAGAAGGAAAAGGGATACCAAGTGAAGTTTCGCGAGAAGGAGATGAGTTCGCGAGAGTTATGAAAACGCCAACACCAATGGGAGAACCTGAAGCCAGCTACACTGCTGCTGAACCAACAAAAGAAATAAATATTGGAAGTAAAGAAGAACCTAAAATGCTGAAAATTGGGACTAGAATGGAGGCAGATGAGGAAGAAAGAACTATAAATCTTTTGCAAGAATATGCAGATATCTTCGCGTGGAACATGGATGAGATGCCAGGGATAGACCCATCAATAGCATGTCATAAATTAGAAATCAACAAAAACATAAGACCATTTAAGCAGAGAATAAGGAAGATCGCAACAACATATCATTCTCAAATAGAAGAAGAATTACAGAAGATGCTCGACGCAGGAATTATAATACAAGCAAAATATACAGAATGGATTGCAAACATGGTGGTGGTCCCAAAGAAGAACAAAGGGATAAGAATTTTCATAGATTTTACGGATCTAAACAAGGCATGTCCAAAAGATAGTTTTCCGTTGCCAGATATTCCACAAATGGTTGAATCAGCAGCGGAAACGCAAGAATATCATCATTGGATGGGTATAAAGGATATAATCAAATCCCTCTCATTGAAGAAGATCAAGAACATACCGCATTTTTGCTCCAAGAGGATTATATTGTTATACAAAGATGTCATTTGGCTTACGAAATGCTGGTGCAACGTATCAAAGAATGGTGGAAAAGGTGTTTGCAAAGTGGATCCACAAAATATTAGAAGTGTATGTAGATGATATGCTGATCAAAATCAAAGAGGCTGAGAATCATGTGCAAGATTTGAGAGAGATTTTCGATCAAATACGGCAATTCAATATTAAAATGAATCCTGATAAGTGTACCTTTGGAGTAACTTCAGGGAAATTTTTGGGGTATATTGTGTCAAAAGAGGGAATACAAGTTGATCCAGAAAAGGTACAAGCAATTCGCGATATGCCAACTCCTGCGACGGTAAAAGATGTGCAAAAACTAAATGGACTTAGCCTCGCTAGAAGGTTCATTTCGCGATCTTGAGACAAGTGTAAACATTTTTTCGATATACTCAAGAAGGGAACAAAATTCAAGTGGACAGATGAATGCGAAAAAAGCTTTTCAAGGAATAAAAGAACATTTAGCGAGTATATCTATATTACGTAAAGCTGAACCGGAGAAGAATTATTGATTTATCTCGCAACAACACCATATGCGTTAAGTGCTGTGTTATTGCGAGTAGACGCAGGGGTAGAAAAACCAATTTATTATATCAACAAAACATTTAATTCAGCAGAGAGAAATTATTCAAAGATTGAGAAACTAATTCTAGCATTGGTACACGCAACCTTTAAGCTTCGAATTTACTTCCAAGCGCATAAGATCAAAGTGTTAACGAGAGTGCCAATTGAATCGGTGATGAAAAATTCAAAAATATCAGGCAGAGTTGAGAGATGGAATGCGCAAGTAGGGCATTTTGATATTCAATATGTAATTCTATCTTCGCCAAAATCACAAGTTATCGCAGATTTCTTAGCTGAATTTCCTTTAGAAGATGACGAAGCTGTAGAAGAGATGATGGATATAGAAGAAGAACATGGAGACCCAAAAGAGCTATTAACAGAACCTGACATATGGGAAATATTAGTGGATGGATCGTCAAATGGAGAAGGAAATGGAATTGGAGTTGTTTTCATTCACCAGAAGGAGAAAAAACAGCTTTTTCATTTAGATTGGAATTTGCATCCACTAATAATGAGACAGAATATGAAGCTGTAATCCATGCATTGAAGTTTGCGATAGAAATGAAGTTGGAAAATGCTAGAATCACCAGTGATTTACAATTGGTTATTCGCCAGATAAAGGCAGAGTATACCACAAATGAACCATCTTTGAAGAAGTACAAAAAACTTGTTAAAGAATTGTCTGCGAGAATTCCAAAAATAAAATGGAGAAACATATCAAGGAAAGATAATAGGCTTGATGATGCTTTTGATTTCATATCAAGTATGATGACGAACCCACTTGCGAGATGCATAAAAATTCAAACACTTTTTCAACCGGAGATAAACAAAGAAGAAGAAGAGGTAGATGTAATGATGGTAGAATATGGCGAGGAAGAAATAGGGAATAATGCTACAGATTGGCGAGCAGATCTTCATGCTTATTTGGCGAGAGGAGAAATCCCTAGAAATCGATTAGAAGCACATAAATTAAAAAGTAGAGTAACCAATTATGAACTGAGAGAGGGGGTATTATATCGCAGATCATTTAATGGACCATCGCTAAGATGTTTGACGAGAGAAGAAGGAAAAAAGGTGTTAAAAATGTTGCATAGTGGTGATGATGGTAATCACAGCGGGGGTAGATCTTTGGCATATAAAACAAAGATGCATGGTTATTATTGGCCATATATGCATGAGGATGCAAAACAACTTTCAAGGCGTTGTGAAGATTGTCAGCGATTTGGGAAGAAGATACATGCACCAGGAGCACAATTATTATCTTCATCAAGCGTATGGCCTTTTGGAAAATGGGGATTGGATATTGTGGGACCATTTGTGCCTGGTTCTGGACAAAGAAGATATTTAATCGTTGCTACAGATTATTTCACAAAATGGGGAGAAGTTATAAAGATAAAGACATCCGTGATAAGGACATTTTTACGTTCATATTTGAAAATATAATTTGCAGATTTGGGATCCCAGCACAGTTTATGTCTGATAATGGAAAGAAATTTGAAGGGCAGAATATCGAATTTCTTCTTAATGCATTTAAGATAAAATGTGGAAAGTCAACTCCTTTATATCCACAAGCAAATGGTCAGGCTGAGGCAACTAATAAGACAATTGCAGACATCTTGAAAAAGAAATTAGAAGGTTATCACAAATCATGGTGTGAGCAAGTGCATAATGCAATATGGGCATATAATATAACTAGACGAGAGGCAACTGGGATGTCACCTTTTTGTTTAACATATGGAGTTGAAGCTGTCCTACCAACAGAGGTTGCTATCCCAACAACAAAAAGAGAAGCATGGGAGAAAAATCTAAGTGCTGGCATGATTTTACATGAGTTAGATGAACTAGAAGAAAAGAGAGAAAAAACTCTACAACATATGGAAAACTACCAGCGAAGATTAGCTCGCGATTACAACAAACGAGTCAAGAAACGTCAATTCCAACCTGGCGATCTAGTTTTGCGAGAAAAACCAAAATATCAGCAAGAAAGTGGTGGAAAATTAGCGAGAAAATGGGATGGACCATACATCATTAAAGAGATAATTGGAAATGGAGCATACAAATTAATGGATCCAGAGGGAAGAGATGTTGGGCAAAGACTTGATAGACCATGGAATAGATTATTTCTGAAAAGGTATTATCAGTAGCAATTCTTGCGAGGTAAGAAATATAAATGTAAGATGAAACAATTAAAAAATCCTTCTTTCTTTATCATAATTTATGCGAGCATCATCGCAAGAATAGCGAATAAAATTTCGCAGAGATTAAAAGAATGGGACGAACCTTTATGGCGTGCACCCTAGTTCGCGAATAAAATTTCGTAAGAGGCAAATGTAAGACCTAATAGCGCGTCATATTAGGGGGTATCTCTTGACATGACTCAGCGATAAGGTTATACCGCTGCTGGAACCTGAGTCATGCAGACTATGGGGTTAAAGAAAACCTATCCGGGAGAGAGATCTTGGATTTCCAATTATATAGAAGTGCATAGTATGACCAAGGCGCCGAGGTACACGGTTGAGCCAAGGGTGCCCGGAGCGTACGAAAATCTCTTGCCATCCTTGGTAAGTCTTGGATACAATGCACTTGGCCTGAAGAAAACCCCACTTAGGGTGCAGTCTTGTAACTATAAGCCATATAGGCATAAAGGACAAGAGGCTGCGAACACAACTGGTTGTTGGAAAATCCGGATGGGGGGAGCTAGTCTTGTATGGCCGATGTGCCCTCCTTGAAGGGGCAACCAGGGGGAAGATAAGGGCGGAACCCTCCATTAGGGAGATGATAAGTGTCTTAAGACGGCAATGTAATGGGGCTTTATGATTGCAAGAACATTTAGGCCTGTCATATTGTCGCGTGACGTAAATAATGCAAAGGCAACAAGCCACGAGAGAAATGTTAAGATGAGATCAATGGGTTTTTACATGAAAGTGTAAAAACTTCCTGCGATTTCATCGCAAGACGGCAATGTCATAAGGGTAAATTCTTGCGATAGAATGTATGCTTATCATATTGTCGCAAATTTTTTGAAAGAAACATGGATAAGACACGATCAAAGGGTCTTTACATGCAAATGTTAAGAAATCCTGCGATTTTGTCGCAGACAGAAAAGGTTTGGAAAAATAAGACCTTTAACTAGGAAGGCAAAATAAAACCAAAAGAATAATCTTACAAATTAACTATTCTACTTTAAGATTGCAGGAAACATTCAGCCATCACAGAGTTATATACAAGAATCCAAAATTCTTAATATCGCAGATTCCTTCATAATCTTTCAGAACATCGTAGCTACATTTATTATATAACGGATATTTATATAAAGACAGAAGATACAGAAGATATTTCACCATTTCAAGAAAGATAATAAGGGGGAAGATAAGGGAATGGAGAAGTAACATTTCATTATCTTTCTTGAAAACTTCCAAGAGGACTAAGTTAAAAGTTAATATTCTAAAAAGGTTTCAAAAATTACATCACTTGAGAAAGAAGAAGGAAAAGAAAACAAAAGAAAAATTCAAGCCTCGCCAGATTTATTGTTTTTGTCAGATTCATCAACATCATCGGCATCCTTCTCACCGCGAGCTTCTTCTTCTCTGGATTCTTCATCAGCGATTACTTCTTTTGGAGGACTTTTTTCTTCTTCTTCACCATCTTCTTGATTTTCTTGAGTGGTATTTTCTTCATCGTTAGTAAACTCTAACTCTACATCCATGAGAAGAGGAATTTCATCATCGTCAACCTCTAGAGGAGGGAAAAAAACAAGAGAAAGAGAACGGGGAAGCAAGATATTGTTCACAAGAACTTCATCCCTAAGATGGAATTGGCGAAGAAGAGCTCTTTCATGATTCCTAATTTCTATATTCTTAAAGTATTCAAGATAATCAAGTCTTCTTTCTTCTTTGTCGTGAGCACTAAGGCAATTAGAAGCAAGAGATTTATTTTCTTTGCGAACTTTATCCAATGTAGCAGTCAGATCAGTGATGGTAGAATGAAGATTTCTTTCGGATTCTGCGAGCAACAAAATAAAAAAATTAGTTAGACAAGAATTTCGCAAGGAACATAATATAAGATTTTATGAGAAGATCAACAAGAGAGGCAGTCAACTGACTACCTTTTTTTTGCGAGGTTAAGTTTTGGATTAAAGAAAATAAATAGTTCTCCCACTGATTCATGGCATCATCGAATTTATCGCCAACTATACCCTTCAGACGAGATTTCATGTTTTCTTATTTGTTGTGAAGATATGAATTTTCCTTTACTAATGAAGAATGAGATTCCTTTAACTGAGAGTATTGGTCTTGAAGTTCGATGGCTCTTAAACTAAGAGTTAATCTACCCTTGATAAGCTTATCCTTTTCGGCGGCAGATGATTCAGTTAACTCCTTGAGCTCCTTCTTAAGAGAATGAAGAAATTGCTCTTGACTATTACATGTACTTTGAAGATTACTTATTTGCTTCGAGGAAATTGTCATCAAGCTTGAAAATCTATGTTTTTCTTGGGACAGGGTTTTATTCTCATCTGATAAAGATTTCATCGCCAAATTAGCCTTAAAAAACAAATATGAGAGGCGATCAAGCTCGCCACTCAAAAAATTCTGCCTTTACAATAATTGATTGTTCTCATTAGTAAGATTATTTATGCGATCAATTGAATAAGTGTACAGATTGTCTAGTCTAGTATGTTGATCTATCCAAGAATCTATTTCAACGCGAACTTCTTCAGAAATAGATTCAGATTTGAGTCTTTCTATGAAACGAGCCCGATTTGAAACTAATATATGAATCAAGAATTTAAGAAGGAGGTCTAAGTACATAAAGTATGTATATGAAACAGAAAATAAAAAAGAGCAGATGCAAGAAAAGTATACCTTTCAGCTCATCATTTTTTCTGCGAAGATTCTCGCAATCTAGAGAAAAGTTACGGAGCATGTGATTCAAGGTATCACACTCAGCAGTTTTAGTTTGAAGATTTTTCCTCAGAAATTCAATCTCATTCTCTAAAGTCGCTCGTGAATCATTACAATCAGAGCCAAAATACTTAAACAGAGTCTCGCAAGATTCCTGTTGGAGAGGGTCAGTGGAAGACTTTCTAGCATTGTCTAAAATATTAGACAAGACTTTAAAAGCAACATCAACACCTGCGAAAGTTTCGCTTGATGAAGGAAAGGATTTAGAAGGTGAAATAGTAGTGGGAATAAGTTGGCGATCATTTGAGATAGTTGAGTTATCATGAGGAGTATGTGGAAAAACAACAGTTGAAGGTCGTAAAGGACTATAAGGAACCTCAGTCGCAGCAGCTTTAGAAGCTTGGTTTGTCAAAATGTCAGAAGGAGTAGAGGCATGAACAACGATATTCTCGCGGATAGGAGAAGAAAGATTTGGTTGCGATGGTATGGGAGTAATCTTCACAGATGTTAACGAGGGCATAATGAGGTTTTCCCCGAGTGTCTTAAAATGGCGAGACCTTTTGGGAGGTTTTTCAGGATTCACGTCATTCTGCGAATAATAACCCAGATAAGAAACAGAGGCAACAATATTGTTATTAAAAAATAAAGGGTGTTTCTTACTACCTTATCATTCGCAGAATTTCTCTTCTTCTTTTCTACTGGTTTCTTGCGAGGATTAGGGTTGTGAGTAGTAGATTGTGTGTTAGAAACCTTTCCGCTAAAAAGAAAACATAACAAGGAAATAAGAAAGATTAGAGAATGAAAATAAAAATTGGCTTAAAAATCAAGAAACAAACCTTGAGGACTCCATTAGAACAGTAGCAGAAGAATATGAAGTTGAGGCAAAGTTGCAGACGGAAGATGAAGAAGATGAAGAAAGAGAAAGGTAAAATTAATTTTGAAGGTTAGTTCAACCTTTTATAGGCAAAGGGGAGTAGACATATGGAGTAGGAACGTGTCAGTAAATGAATAGATTCACATCACGTATAAGAAAGGTTGGATTAACGGGATCTTGTCGAGGAGAAAGTATAAAAGGGGAAGAATTTGCGAAGAATAATAAAGAATATTAGTTCTCATGATCTTCTCTTCTTCGCAGAAAAGACATGAGAAGAGGCAAGATGTAGTACCAGAATATCGCTACAACACTATTCCTACGATATTAACCACATTTCTACGAGCGTCACTGACAATTCTTCAACAACATTTCACGAGAGTTACAGAACAACTAAAAGAAACTGACGATGGAAGAAGTAAAAGAAGAATAAGACTGATCCTGCGATGGTCATCATGCTTGCGATAGAGAAATATTGTAACGATCGCGATAAGATCGCAGAATAAATCCGAAATAGGAGGAAAACTTAGCTGTCATCCATTATGTAAATCTCTATATAAAGGCACGATAGATACAGAAAAGGATGATGCATTTTTTGAGAGCTGAGAGAATTTTGAGGAGAGATAAACTCCAGAAAGAAAGTTGTACTTCTGAGTTTTAATATTTCTTGTAAATCTTCCTGAAGGTGAATTAATAAAAGTGTTGTTGTTCATTCACAATTATGACTTAGTTTTCATAGATTCTTGACAAGGGTGTAGTGTAGGAAATCCTGCAACTACATATTTATTCCAACGAATGAAACCGTTATTTAATAAATTTTTATTGTAACGAAATCAACCGTGGATAAAATATTGTAACACTAATAATAACGACACTTTTCCAACTTTTTTTTTGACATTACAATATATAGATACTAACATTTTTTTAACGTTACAAATTCCCTGATGTCGTGTAGTGATCAGAACCCCCAAGGAAAAACATCACATGGAATCTTGGAAGATTAATATTTACAATGAGCAGATCAGACTGCAGACACCACCACCTCAACCAAAAACACCCACATACTCCATATTTTTGATGAACAAGAAAGAAAGATGCAGATAGATAGAAAATAGAAATCAAAGATTAACTTGTGATGCATAAGAAACTTGAACTACTAAAGTAAGTAAAACAACCGAGATAAATTAAAATACTCTACTTGGATCCGGTCATAGATACTGAATCTGAGAAGGACATGCATGACTAAAAAGGGTTTTTTCCTAGACGAAGAGGTCTTTAGAGATGAGAGAGAGGTTTTAGATTGGGTGTATTTCTTTTTTATGAAAGATTTTTAAGATTATGTAAAGATATATAAATATGATAAAAATCATAAGCCATAAACTCATTACTAGTCTATTATTTCGGGTTTCACTTTTATTTGTATTCAACGGAGAGTCTTCACCTGGATATCACAAAAATTATGTCTTACTTCCATTTGGACTTCGTTTTGAAATGTAAACTAGTTTGCAAAACATAGTGAACTCTTCCCTCTCATTTCAAGGTAGTTCACCTCAGAGACGATCCTGATGTTAGAAGGGCTCTGCACAAACTTATTCGTAAAGCCTTTTATATACGGTGATTTTTTTTTTCATAATATAATAAAAACAAACAAAATTGTTCTGTTATCGACTAAAATAAAGTATAGCCAAGTAAGTGTCGTACAAATCGTTTTTTATAATCAATTTTTGCATATTCATGAAAAATATAATTAAAACTAACAAGATATCTAAAGGTAGTTTGTATACAATTTTATGAATTTAAGTTTTATATAGGTATACACCTGACATAAGACACAAAAAGAATAAGTAGCATGATGGTTAAGTATGTAGTCCTCTAGGTTAGTTAGAGATTCGAGTTTCGAATCTCCTCTTTCGCCTCTGAAGGAGCTAGAGGATAAATAAATTTAAAAGCAGTATCTTTTGTTCTGGGAAAGATGATCAAAATCAGTAGGATCAAAAATCTACGACAGTTAAATTAGATAATTTAAATTCTAATTCCAGTAATTTAGATAACTTTAATTGGAAAGGTCCAAATTTAAACCTTTTATTTAATTATCTTCATTCTGTAAGTGGTAATGGTAATGACAATGCTACCAACAAAGATGGCTCACAAAGGTTTATGCATGATGCTGGAGGCATCTCTGCAAACCTTAGATGTAACTATTGTGTTTCTGCTTTCAGGCGGATAACTCTATTTCTGATTAAGATTAAGAAAAAAGGGAATGGTCTGAGTAGTTTTAATGTTTATTATCCATTTTCTTTGACAAGGAGGAACCATTTTGGTCCGGAAAACTTGATATGTGTTGTTACAATCCTACAACTAAAAGTGTCAGCACAATTTTCAGTGAAGATAGGAAATTTAGATCTTACTAGCAATTCCCTGAAAGATCTTGGAGTACAGCCTATTCAAATATAGATTAAATGATCATCTTCTTTATCTTTTTTCGAGGAGAAAGGTTAAAATATTAAGAAAAGAATAAAAAAGACTTACAAAAAGAAAAGAGTTATGAAATCGTAAATCGCGGAACGAATCGTTTTTCAATTTTATGAATCGAATCGTATATTAAATCGTGAATCGAAGATTTATGGTTGATTATGGAATCGATACATGTATGCCTATAAATATTATTAAACTAAAGAAAATGTGTTCAAGTTTTGATTTTTGATACACAAATACTATGAATATAAAACAACGTCAACTATTATCACCAATAGTCGAGTTGGTACGGTGGTTAGGGGTGAGCGGATGGAGACATCATGTCCCGTGTTCGAGTCTCTTCATCCACCTATAAGCTTTTTCACAGCATAACTGTTGGATTGACCTGGTTGACCTGGTCAACAAAGTCAAAATCGTAGGTCAAAACACGATTCATAAGAGAAACGATTTGACTTCACGATTCAAATCGATTTGTAATTATTTGAATCGAATCGTGCGATTCAAATCGTGAATCGCACGATTTTAAAAACCATGATGAAAAGATTAACAAACAAAGCTTGAAAGAGTCAAATACAAGGTCAAAAAATTGACCAAAGCAAGATCCCACTATAAAAGGAAAAAATAGAAGCAACAACCCAAACATCAAGCTATACGCACATCATTTCTTTTTTGTTGACTTTCTGTGATCTCTACTAAGCTCGTCATTAATAAAATCGTTCTTCCATCCAAGTTTCCCATGCTCCCTTTCCTTCCTAGGTTTTTGAAAATTGTTATCATTTTCCATCCAAGTTTTTTTTTGATCGGTCAAAAGGAGAGATTCAATGAAAAAGAGTTACTTAAGGGGGTACGTCAAACCAATAAATACAACCGACACAAAAAAAAGAGACCAAATTTGGAATCGATCATCCAAAGAAAAGAAAAAATAAAAAAAAAGCCAAGTCAGAATAATTAAGAACCAGACGCCTCGTATCCAACTCAAAGCGGCCGATAGAAATACGAATCCCTATAAAGCTATCACTTTGTTCTCCATCAAACCTAACATTTTAGTGTTTGACTCCGCCCAAAAATAAGCTTGAATCTTAATATCTCGAATTAAACTTTCCAAATTTCTCTTTTTGTGATTAAAGATTCTAGAATTCCTTTCTTTCCAAATGCACCACCATATTGCAACCGGTAAGTTGTCCCATATACGGTCAAGTCTTTCATCACCTCTTTTTATAGTTTCAGAAATATTGTTATCATAATTCCAATTGAAGTTGCATCCTTTGTAAAAATAATTCCAAACTCTCTTTGTTCGCCAACAATCATGGAATAAATGGGCACTTGTTTCATCTTCTTATTCACAAAACCGGCACACCCTATCTACATCCATACCTCATCTAATAAGATTGTCCGTCGTCATCAACCGTTCTTGGTAGAGAAGTCATATAAAAAAGTTTACTTTGTACGGATAATGACGACTCCAGATAATTTCACTTGGAAAGATAATATCGCCTTGGTCACAAAGAGAATCAAACCCACATTTAACTGTATAAGTATCAATCATATTGTTTCTATCCACCATCCACAATCTAGAGTCTACGAGCCCATCTTGAATATTCACCACTTCTAGTAAAGATTTTATGGAAGCAATCTCCCTCATTATGGCTTGAGAATATCATCTTCGAGATATGAACTTCCATATGATGCCATTATTTGAGATCTCATATAACCTATCCACCACTTTCCCTTTTGTTCTTGAAGCTTCAAATTCCAATGGAAATCTATTGCATAAGACGGCATCTCCAATCCAAAAATCTTCCAAAAATCTAATTTCATTTCCCGCACCAATCTTATATTTCACATGTTTGTTAAAATCCTCGAGCTCGTTATAAATATTGTACCACAAGCTACATCCCTTTGGTCCTTTCGATTGAAGAGTTTCCCAACTGGTTACTGATTCTCCAAATTTTTCCACAATTATCTTTCTCCAAAAAAAATCTTTTTCCATTCCAAATCTCCGCCACCACTTTTTGAGAAGTGCCGAGTTCATGAATTTAGACTTCCGAATTCCAAAACCAGCTCATTCTCTAGATTTTACAATTATAGACCGCCCAACATTATGAATTCTTTTCTTATTAGAATCATCATCCCAAAGAAAATTTCTTACTATCTATCAATCTTATTTGTAATGGATCATGGTGCATGAAAGATTGATAAATAATAAATGGGAAGATTAGCCAAAACACTTTTGATGAGAGTCAACTTACCTCCTCTTAATATCGATCTCTCATTCCAAGAGGAGAGTCTCGAGTAACATGATTCAATGATCTTCTTCCACTTTCTAGTGCCACTAAGTTTATCACCCAGAGGAAGACCGAGATAAATACTTGGAAAATTTGACCTCTTGCACCCCAACATATTAGCAAATTCATCAATGTCTTCAACGAGAGATACTCCAAACAAGCAACTTTTAGCAAAGTTGATTTTTAAGCCCGAGGTTAGCTCAAAACATAGAAGTAAATACCGAAGAGAATCTACTTGTTCACGCTTCGCATCAATAAAAACTACGGTATCATCGTCAAATTGGAGATGGTTAACTTTAGTTCCCTCGTTTTTACCGAGAAACCCAAAATTTTACCAAATTCTTGTGCCTTACTCAACATATGACTCAAAACCTCTCCAACAATGGTAAAAATAAAAGGGGAAAGAGGATCACCTTGACGAATACCCTTCTCACTACCAAAAAACCCATGAGTGGTACCATTCACAAGAGGATCATTTTCCCGCCAAGTTTTGCAAGCTTATCATCTTCTTTATCTTAGTAGATGTTATGTGTAGCTTATTTTTATTATGGAAGAAAAGGTATTCTAAAACTCAAAGCACTGATGGACGCATTTATGTGTCTATTTTGATCTCAATTATATGTATTGTTAGTGCTCGATTTTGTATTTATTATGGCTTTTTATGTTTTTGTAGGTGTTTTTGAGAAATAAGCTTTTGCGGTGAACTTAGCTCGAAAAGTGATGTTTGCACCCTCCAGAAGATGTACCGCAGGTACCCTGGAAGTACGTTGGAGACGCCCCAGAGAAGCGTTAAAAGAACCCAAGAAAAGTTATAAAGGCACCCTAGAGAAACTACTATTGACACACCAGAACTGGATAGGGGGAGGTATCTTCCTAAATTCAAATTTATAAAAAGGCGGGAAATGTTTCTTCACGGTTCTGAATTAGGGATGGATTTTTGAGCATGATTAAAGGGGATTCAACCGCTGGGTTCAGTTTCATTGGACCTTGTAACGTTAAACAGGCCTAGTATAAGTGTTTCAATCGATCGAATTGGGCGGAATCATCAAGATGACGCAACACAGGGACATGAACTTTTCACGGGAAGAAAGAATATCGGGTTTGGGTTGAATATTTGGAAATTTCGTTGTGAACAAAAGAAGATATCTTCTCATAAGAATTCATTCTATCTTTACGAGTTTTGGACTGCAATAAAACATGCGTAGGAGAAGAAAAAAAGGAAATAAATGATTCCCGAAGAAATATTGCCGTGTCTTGGAAGAGAAGGAAAAGAAGAGATTTTATAGCCCTGTTACGTATAAAAAGGGTTGTGAGGAGTCACAACAAGGGATTCGAGAGTTTGGGGAGGTTTTAGAAGTTGCAGAGGCTTTGGAACGAAGCTGCAGAGAAGATAGCAGCAGCAGGTGAAGAAGATGAAGAACTGACGCTTCAGAACTGTCGTTTTGAAGAACAGACTAGCATAGGCAGTCTTACTTAAACAGCACAAAAGAAGTGTCGCTGTTGAACAGTGTCTGCGATAAAAGCTTTGCAACAGTTCAGCAACAATTATTTCTGTTAGTATTATCTCTAAACAGTAGGCTCTGTAACAGTGAGTTCTGTAACAAATATATCTGTTACAAACTCGCTGCATAATATTATTTCTCAATAAAAACACCGTTTGAGCCATGTTTCTATCTTTTGGGTGCGTTTTGGCATGAGGATCTAAACCCCAACACTGGGATGATGGAGGAAGCCAAGTTCACAATTGTTTGGTAATTATAATTGATTCTTATAACTTTTTGCATTGATTTTTAATCGATTTATGATTTTCATTGATTATTTGTGATTTTTTTTGATAGTGTATGCTTAGTCGAAGAACTCTTGATGCACTATGCTTATGATTTACATCTAATTCTTTGTGAAATCTACTTTTGGCAAAGAAATAGAGTATAGAAAAGAGCTAAAATTGTTATGAATCATTGTATGAACCAATTGATTGTGAAGTTTGGTGGAATCTTAAATCCCAAGTCTCTCGAATTATTGATATCATCTTTGTTTTAATCGCTAGTTTTAATATTTTCTTTAATTAAGTCTAAAATCAACAACTTCCCAAGTCCGAGAATCAAACCCTTTTCTTACCACTGTTAAAACTACATCATTTTTTGGCGCCGTCGAGGTGGACTTGTATTTAGGTTTAGGTTTTAGGTTTTGCATTTTTTTAGGTTTTGTATATATTTTTATTTTACTTTTATTGTTATTATTTTTAGATTATTTTTGTTCTATTTTACGTCTTTGGTATTTTTGTTTTTTCTGTGCAGGATTGGCTTGAAGCGAAACGTGAAATGTTGAACCTGCCTTACAAAAAGGGAGAAACTGAAGATTTTATTTTTAGACTTTCATCTTATTTTTAGTAGTTTCTTTATTTATTTTTGGACTTGTATTTTTTTTCTTTTATTTGTTTGTGTTTATTTTTAGTATTTTATTTATATATAAAAAAAAATTGCACACACCAATTGCATCTTCGTCAGACTACCGAGTTTAGGAAAACTGGTGGATTAGTAAGCTGAACCCGTGCCTTGGGCCTTATGGAAGTTACCAGCTGAAAGTCCACAAACCTCAGCCCAATTCCTTTGGGTATATTTTGCTGTAGGTAACCCAAGCTTACCTAAATTAGTTAGCCCAGCATTTGAATGTGCACATTTTGTTAAATTCTTGTATGCCAGAACATAAGAGAGATGCTCTAGGACGGTTTATGCGTAAAAACCTAGAAGTGATATTTTAGGAAACAAGAATCTAGACTACCTTAATCTAGAAAGTCCTATTTTTGGACGTTCTTCTCACGGTAAGGAAACTATCCTTAATACTTCTATTTTTGCCAAAATGGTTAAGGAAAATGATGATGAGGTCCCGGTAAGAACCCTTAGGGATCGTTTGAACCCGTCTAAAGTATTGCATGAGCCAGGTGTAGTTCTACCAACTTCTACGGTCCAGTTTGATATTAGACCTAAGACTATTGGCATGCTTCGTAAGTTTAGGGGGTTAGAGAATGAGAACCCGTATACCCACATAAGAGACTTTGAAATGATTTGTGACACAATGAACTATCTGAATGTCTCCAAAGATGTGCTTAGGTTACGTTTGTTTCACTTCTCTCTCTATGAGAAAGCCAAAGAGTGGTATCATTTTATTCCTTCTAAAACAATTACCACCTGGGATGGTCTTGTAGAGACATTTGTTAATAAATTATACCCACTGCAGCTGTTCGACAGTCTATCCAAACCTTTAAGCAGAAATTAGGTGAAAAACTCATGATTATGTAGAAAGGTTTAGTGAATTGTTATACCAGTGTCCGCATCACACCTTTGAAAAAGCCCACATGTCCCAAATTTTATATGAGGGCCTTGATAGTGAAACCCGTATGCAGGTAAAAACAATTAGTGGTGGAGAATTTACCTATCAAGTCTCATATGATTGTTTTGATGAGTTCATCGAGTTAGCCGAGAAAACTAGGCAATGGGCTTCAATGAGAGAACCAGAAATACCTAGAAATCCTATCATTAGGATCGATAGAGTTGATTATGGGTCTGATATTCTTAGGCCTCTAGAGGCCTTAGAAATGAATCAAGGTTCACACCATGCTAGATACGAAGAGAAAGCCAATGCTATTTGTAACGACTCTAGGTTTGAAAACCATCAAAAAATTGATCCATATTCGGACACTTATAACCTTGGTTGGAGAAACCACCCGAATTTCTCTTGGTCTACGGTTCAGAGTCAAAGTAAGCCTAGTAGTTCTCAGACTCTCCCAACTTTTGGGTATACTAATAACCATTTAGGGCCAGATCAGTATCAGAACCTGTTGGATAAAAAAATCATGAGCTTAGAAGAGTCTCTCACAATCTTATCTCATAATAATGTAGATTTTAAGCAAACGGTTGAGAAAGGTTTACAGGAAAACTCTTAGGCTATTTTAGAGCTAAAAAATCAGGTTAGTAAAATTGTAGAGATTTTTTTAACGAAAGAGAAAAGGAAAAGACCCCTAATCAACCACTACCCAATACTAGAGCAATTCATGAAGTATCCTCTAGAGAGAAAGAGTTTAATCATGTGAACTCCGTAACAACCCTTAGAAGTGGTAAATTGGTAGACAATAAGGTAGCCATGCCTAATAGTGGACATAATGTAGATCCACCTTCTAGTTACCATTCTAGTTCCCAAGATGAGCCCCAAAAGGAGCCATAAGTTGAAGAGACCGATAAAATTTCTAGTGATGCCCATGTGGTTCCCGATAGGTCTCATTTTGTGCCCAAAGCCCCATATCCACAGTTGTTAGCTCCAACAAAGAGAGAGTCGACTTTTAACGAAATAATGTAAATATTTAAGCAGGCGAACATAAATATCCCTTTACTAGAAGCAATTAGGCAAATGCCTGCGTATGCCAAATTTCTTAAGGATCTTTGTACTCGAAAGCGTAAGCTTAATGTCCATAAGAAAGCCTTTTTAGCTGGTCAGGTAAGTTCAATCCTTCTGAACCAAACAACCCCTAAGTATAAAGACCCTGGATGCCCCACCATATCTTGTACGATTGGTAATCACCTGGTTGATAAAGCATTACTTGACTTAGGAGCTAGTGTTAACTTACACCCGTACCATGTGTACACCCATCTAGGTCTTGGTAAGTTGAAACCGACTAAAATGACCCTACAGTTAGCTGATAGGTCTGTCAAAGTACCTCGTGATGTCATAGAGGATGTACTGATTGAGGTTGATAAATTTATTTATCCAGTGGATTTTGTTGTTCTAGACACTCAACCTGTTCAGGATCCTAGTGCTCAAATATCGGTGATTTTAGGTCGCCCATTTTTAGCCACAGCTAATGCTATCATCAACTGTAGTACCAGACTTATGAACATATCCTTTGGTAATATGACCACTGAACTAAATGTATTCAATGTTACTAGACAACCTTCGGAGTTAGAGGAAGTGAATATGATTAGCACTTTAGTTCAGGATCTAGTTCAGGATAATTGGGACGACACTTTATTGGAGGATGAATTTGGATGAATTTGATGAGATTCTCTTAAGTCAGTTAGGTGACCCAAATGTTGATATAGAAGAAGATCTTGAGTATTTTAAAGACTCCGAGGATCCAGAAATTCAAGCAATAATTAGAGGTTTGTCTGAGAATACTAATTACCTTAAGTTTGGGGGTAGTGATGGTCAAGTATCCCCATTAAAAGTCCCTAACTTGGGATTCGAGCCTAGTGTACCTGAGGTATTACTTGAGTCACTTCCAACTCCACAACCTGATCCTCTTGATACTGTCCAGGAGGAAATACAACTATTAGAGACCTATTGTTCGGATAAATCTATTTATCAAGACATCCATATGAAGCCCAAGTGGGAACCACATATAAACCCAGTTGTCTTGCTAGAAATTTTAGGTCAGGTCGTGCTCTATCTACTTATTTATCTAATCCGATGCATTTGTCTTACAATTGTGGCAGTTTTATTTGGTTTTGTTGATCCACAGTTGTTTCGACTATTGATATATGATTCGAAAGGTAATTAGTCATTTTGTGGTATTTGACGTCTGGATGAAGACTTTAAACTTAGCACTTCTTGGGAGGTAACCCAATCTTCATGCAACACGGTAATATCTTTCCTTAACTCTTTTTGCTTCAAATGGTAACAGTTTCTCCTTGTTCATGCTTTTAATTTCATCTTTAGAACATTGAGGACAAAGTTAGATTTAAGTTTGGGGGTATGGGAGAAACTTTTTAGTTGCAATAAATAAACTCCAGAGCCTATAAATTTATGTTTATTAAGGATGGTACTAAATAATCTAAGTGGATTGAAGCATTTTGGTTGTAGGAGTTGAGGAACCAATCTGATTAGATGGAAACATCTAAAGAGTCTTTTCATAAAAGCACAGAGCTCAGGTGTTAGAAATAACATGGTAGTTTCGCCATATCTCGTTGAGTCCTTTTCACTTCTGTTTTTATTTTGTTTTCTTTAAAATATGTTTCTCTAAGTGATTAGGTGGGGCTCACGATTCAAGTTGTTACCACTGCTAGGGTGAAATAGAGTGATTGAGTTAATAAAAAAAAAAAAAAAGGACCAGACCAATTACCAAACGGAATAAAATTAACACTTGGGAATAGCAATATGTGTGTGTTTTCCCTATCTCCGTCGCCTAAACAAGCGTGGAACGCAGGATCCATGGGAACTATCATGTAATCTGTTGTCAAGAAGCATGCACTTAGATCCAAAAGATCAAATCATGCAGTTAAAAAAAAAAGTTAAAAGTTAAATGTTAATGTTCAGTGAATAATATCGACCGCTGGTTCCCTTGTATATGCCAGATGAGTTGATCTAGATTTAGGATTATCGACTACTGGTTCCCTTGTATATGCCAGATGTGTTGATATTAGTTAGACCAGTATCTCAGTCCATTAGGATAGGTTCATTTTGGCAGTGGCCTTCAGACAGATATGAGAAACACCGTTCACTTAGTCAACATCAAAACCATCTATGTTTTTCTATATCCATCTCTTAATCTTTCCATGTGATTTGTTGACTCCGAATATTGATGTCCATAGTGCAACTATCTGAGTAGAGCTCTATCACTTATATATGAATTTTAGTATGCTTGAGTGCAAACTCGTGTACATCAATTGGAATTTCGCATCAAGGTACTTCCTCTTGTAGTCAATAAGTAAGCCAACCAAGGAGATTATTTAGTGCATTCCAAGGTTCTGCATAGATAGCTAAGGTCTGGAGAAAAGGTTTTGTGGGTATATCTCTTGTAAGCCCTCCCGAGACTATAACTCGGCCACTAGGGACACCTAGGGGTTTAAAGGCTTATTGCATACGCTAAATGCAATCGACGATGCCTGCGACAGTGAGTTAGGATTTTTATTTTGTAGATTTGATTTGCTCGGGAGTAGCAAATAATAAGTTTGGGGTATTTGATGGACGCATTTATGTGTCTATTTTGATCTCAATTATATGTATTGTTAGTGCTCGATTTTGTATTTATTATGGCTTTTTATATTTTTATAGGTGTTTTTGAGAAATAGGCTTTTGCGGTGAACTTAGCTCGAAAAGTGATGTTTGCACCCTCCAGAAAATGTACCGCAGGTACCCTGGAAGTATGTTGGAGACACCCCAGAGAAGCGTTAAAATAACCCAAGAAAAGTTATAAAGGCACCCCAGAGCAACTACTATTGACACACCAGAACTGGATAGGGGGAGGTATCTTCCTAAATTCAAATTCATAAAAAGGCGGGAAATTGTTTCTTCACGGTTCTGAATTAGGGCTGGATTTTTGGGCATGATTAAAGGGGATTCAACCGCTGGGTTCAGTTTCATTGGACCTTTTAACGTTAAACAGGCCTAGTATAAGTGTTTTAATCGATTGAATTGGGCTGAATCATCAAGATGACGTAACACAGGGACATGAACTTTTCACGGGAAGAAAGAATATCGGGTTTGGGTTGAATATTTGGAAATTTCGTTGTGAACAAAAGAAGATATCTTCTCATAAGAATTCATTCTATCTTTACGAGTTTTGGACTGCAATAAAACATGCGTAGGAGAAGAAAAAAAGGAAATAAATGATTCCCGAAGAAATATTGCCGTGTCTTGGAAGAGAAGGAAAAGAAGAGATTTTATAGCCCTGTTACGTATAAAAAGGGTTGTGAGGAGTCACAACAAGGGATTCGAGAGTTTGGGGAGGTTTTAGAGGTTGCAGAGGCTTTGGAACGAAGCTGCAGAGAAGATAGCAGCAGCAGGTGAAGAAGACGAAGAACTGACGCTTAAGAACTGTCGTTCCGAAGAACAGACTAGCATAGGCAGTCTTATTTAAGCAGCACAAAAGAAGTGTCGCTGTTAAGCAGAGTCTGCGATAAAAGCTTTGCAACAGTTCAGCAACAATTATTTCTGTTAGGATTTTCACTAAACAGTTGGCTCTGTAACAGTGAGTTCTGTAACAAATATATCTGTTACAAACTCGCTATATAATATTATTTCTCAATAAAAACACCGTTTGAGCCATGTTTCTATCTTTTGGGTGCGTTTTGAGTATGAGGAGCTAAACCCCAACACTGGGAAGATGGAGGAAGCCAAGTTCACAATTTTTTGGTAATTATAATTGATTCTTATAACTTTTTGCATTGATTTTTAATCGATTTATGATTTTCATTGATTATTTGTGATTTTGTTTGATAGTGTATGCTTAGTCTAAGAACTCTTGATGCACTATGCTTATGATTTACATCTAATGCTTTGTGAAATCTACTTTTGGCAAAGAAATAGAGTCTAGAAAAGAGCTAAAATTGTTATGAATCATTGTATGAACCAATTGATTGTGAAGTTTGGTGGAATCCTAAATCCCAAGTCTCTCGAATTATTGATATCATCTTTGTTTTATTCGCTAGTTTTAGTATTTTCTTTAATTAAGTCTAAAATCAACAACTTCCCAAGTCCGAGAATCAAACCCTTTTCTTATCACTGTTAAAACTACATCAAGCACCATTTCAAAACCACGTACGTGGATGATTCAAGTTGTGTTTGCTGTCAAATTATGATCAAAGTGTATGCGTATAATGCATTTTTATTTTTATTTGTAATGTAATATATATTTCGTAATGCTGTTTTACGGAGCTTTGACATAGCGCATCTCTGTTCGTTTAACACAAGAAAGGAACGAGGAAGTCTTAGTAGCGACTAGCCTGCCAGACCAAGGAAGCCTACAGTAAAACACGAAAAGACTTTGAGGAAACAAAGACAAAATAAAGTCCAGGTTCCAACCATCAAATTCTTTTTGGAAAATCATTCGGGGTCACATACTCTTTATTTGGTTTGGGGTCCACAAAATCCAGTTTTTTGCCCCATCATCAATCAGATATATTCATCCTTATTTTCTCTCTCCAGCCTCCGCCCTAAAAATGTTATTTTTGTCGGGCCAAAGTTAGTAATTTCGCGAATGATTCACGAATCATTCACGAATTTTACCGTTTTATTCGCGTACGTTTGAAACTCCGAACCCAAGTCGCGTATTATGTGGCTTTCCCGGATTATTCGCGAATCGTTCACGAATTTTACGTATTCCAAATGATACGCCCGCTTAATACGCCATAAATTCTTTAGCTTTTACGTTTTTAAAGGCCCCACTTTTTGGGGTTTACTGCCTCCCGGGCATACACGACCCAATATTAGATGTTGTTGTAATTTTTATGAAATAAAAATGACTGAAATTTTTTGAAGGTGAAGGTGAGAGAGATCTCAAACTTACTGACCAAGCATCTAAACCACTATACCACGTCCTTTTGGATGACTAATGTTGTATATATTATTAATATCATCATTTTTATTTTATTTTTTCTTTAAATAACTCACACATATGCATAAAAATTGGTATATGACCTTATAAATATAAATTATTTAGTATATATAGATATTGAATTTTCAGAGCCGAACTCACATTTATAAATCGAATTATACACGTACGTATGCCGTTCCGAATTACCGACGAATCACGTCTCGTTGACCCAATCTTGGACCGAATCTGAATTTTACAAAACCGTATAATACTCGTACGTTTGCCGTTCCGTACGTTTTCCGAATTGCTAACTAGAAACGGGACACACTAATCCTACACAGTACACACCATGTTTAAGGACATTAATGCTTTGTATCCCGGGAGAAAATCACCGCAGTACTACCGTAACTCACAGCCGTGGGTTCCGCCTATGCCCATTTATAATCCCGATGTATAGAGGCTTTCCCCTCATCCGTTGGATCCTCTCACAGGATTTGCCACGAGTTTTTTCAGCGTCAATGTAGCATCACTCGTTTAAGGATCCGTATGTGTTTGCAAGACATCCTGAATTAAACATGGAATCTAAGTACGATGGTATCATTGATATTTAATGTCACGGTAAGTACGATGACAAAATCGGGACCTTTTTTTTATTGATGCATATCACTGAGGCCAAATTTGCTTGGGGTACCAATTTGCCTGGGGTAACAACCCCAAGATAAATGATATTTTGTCTTATTAGCATTTTGGTACATCCCAAGCAAAACCAGTCCCCTGTTAGCAATCTTGCTTTATAGGAATTGGTGTGTCGAATCGGTTTATCAAGTGACCAGTGAATATTGGTGTCCATTGACCCTTTATGACCTGAACAGTAAAAACTGCCCTTCTTGTTACTCTACAAGTAAAGAAAAAGAATAGCTAGCGCCAAAATCAAGTAGGGTGTCTAGGTGAAAAAACAATTAATCGCACCGATCTGAATTTTGAATGGACTGTACTCTTCCGTCGATTTTTCTCTCGGAATATTTCATGGTTGGAAATTCGGTGAGTGTAGAAACATTCTTTGTATACCCTTTTAATTTTAGGAGTTTCAAAAATTCTTGTCTTTACTAACATGGTAGGTTATCTATTGTCGATGTTCTGTTACATTGAATGCTACTTAATTAAAGTTTGTGTTTGCAACTTTTTTTTTTTCACTTAAGTTTATTGAATCACAGCAATGACATTAGTATTTGCAGAAAGCGCATTTCCAAGTTTCTAATGTTCTAGCCGCCGCCGCCACTAAACTTTTTTTTTCCGGTATCTTCAATTTCTATCACTATTTCCTCCGAAACTCCCTGAGACGGTGAACGAGTAACGACGGTTGTTAGGTGACCCGTGGAGCGAGTGTGGGACCGTCAAAATAAGTCAAATTCTCTGTTTCCTCCCTCTCAATAATAATAATACTATACTAGTATAAAATTTCAGCGGGCTCCACCAAATCAAATTTGTGCTTAAGGGACCCCTTTTTACGCATCACAGTATCACACATGCGGATGCTTGCCTTTAGGTAAGTGGGGCCCGCGCTCTATAGTCTGAGAGTTTTTTTTTTTTTTTTTTTTTGATACGCATGGATCAAGCATGTGTACTCTGCCTCTCACTGTGCATTATGCTATTTTAATTTCGACCAATGTCACCAATGTCACCTTTAAAAAAAAAAAAAACTCTAGGGAGACCGTCATATTAATTCTTTTTCTGGCCAACGATTATCACAATAATTACCGGAGATAATGATGAATCGCGTTGAAATTTGCCAAGATTCCATCTGTAGATGCACTAATTTGCTTATTGTGCAGTGTTTCACATTTTCACGACTACTCTCTCTAAACCTCCCAGAGTCCCGGACAATGAGTCATGACGGTTTTCTGCTCTTATAGGAGTGGGGCCATTAAAATAACTAAAGAATATAATATTCGGCTGTCAAAGCTTTCCCTTGTTTGTTTTCCTCCCTCCCAAGTCATAACAATTTACTAGCTAGCTGCTACTGCAAATCCGAAAATAATGGTCTCACCACGTTCACTCTTTGATCATGCTTTCTATATGAAGGGAATCGTTAATCTCCATAATAAGAAATTTTCGTAGGCGTCACATCAGCTCAGCTGTCCCACCATGCTGTTATTTGTAATTAATTGTACAAGTCTAAAGCATCAACCAGAGTACATCTGTGATTTGCAAGACATCCAGAGTACAGTAATAATAATGTCGCGACCTTATTTTAGCCAATACCGATTTTTCTTTCATTGATGTATATCACTGAGGCCAAATTACCTAGAGCTATGTAGCCAGGATGGTGTGTAGAATTGGTCACATAAACGAGATGCATTTACCGTCCCCCTACCAACTTGCATACTAGGATTACTGAGCAAAAGTATCAGTGATATTGGTGTCTGTCGATCCTTTATTACCTAAAAAAACTGTAAAAAAAAACTGATCACTAAACTACAACAAGTTGTGTGGGACCGACACCAATTCCTTTTAACTCTAGAGAGAAATAGTTGGCGCCAAAATCAAGTGATTAATCGCTACGATCTAAATGTGGATAGAATCTACGAAAATCTCTCCTCGCTGGTCCCACAGGCTAAAACCATAAAAAGCAGCTGTGTTTGTGTGCGGGCATTTCTGTGGAGTCTATTTCGGTCTGTAAAGAATTTCTGAAAACAAACCCATACAAATGGTACTGAGATTTGAGAGCATTGAGTACATGTAGTGAACTGACGTACACATGATCCCCTAGAAAATCCTAACATGAAAATTCCTTTTTTTTTTTTTTTTTTTTTTTTGGTGTGGCAATTGTTCATTAGTAAGTTAATGAATCATTTTTGTAGTATAAATTCACCACTTTCCCCTGCTATTCTAAGACCGTTGCTATAAAATCATTTATGTACAGCAATTTGTAAATGGGCGTTGCTTTTGTCCTTAAAATCACTTGTAGAATTGTAGTGTTACTTGTTATGAGTTCGTGAGATTAGGATGTTGATAATGTATTTGTATATCAGGATTAAAGTTGACGGTTATGTCTCTCGATAAAATTTCAAAAGTGATTTTTACGGGCTCCACACAGTTTACCCTCTTCTCTTTCATGTACTAGAATTCTCGGATTAAATGGAAGGAAGATGCAGCTAAAGTGCCTCAAGTAACTCGAGTTTATGTAGCTAATCCCTATCTATTTTACGCGCCATAGATGCTAGTTGACGTCTGAATTTTCTTGCTCGTCACATAAGCCACAAAGGAAAAAAAAAAAAAAAAAAAGAACCGGGAAGAGCCCAGTTAGTCAGGGGTCGAGCTCCCATGTTATATGTCAGAGGTTCGAACTTGTTACTGAATCATGTCAAAGAAAATAAACATTCGGAAAAATATAAGTAGATATAGAAACCTTTGAGTATCTTGCAATTTAGGTGTCCAAAGATATCTTGTAATTTTAGGTGATTCGATAAAAATTTCGAGTTACATGAAAATAATAATAATCGTAATACGGTATTTAATTAATTGTTAATTGTATATCCACCTTAATAACACAGATAAAATTTTTTTAGTGATGGTTTAATTATTTGTATTGTGCTTCTCGTCATTTAACTTTGGAGTATGGATTATTTCCATGAGGACACACGTATTATTTTCATTTAGGGATAAGGAGTGTTCTTCTAATCATTTAACACTCTACTAATATTACGACATTGTTCAAAACTCTTATTCCGGATATCCCCATTGAAATTGCACCATTAGGTTTGGTGTGGTTAACTTGATATACAAGTATTTAGGATATGTACTGTTGTTCATTTAATGCTCACGATTAGTGAAGAAACAAAGCGGGCCCCACACATTGGTTATTTTACTTTCATTTTTACCCCTCACTTCAAATGTCATTTTCAGGCGCTGAAATGATAAAGAAGATGCTAATCCTGCACCATTTGACGCTTGATCACACATCCATAAATACCATTAATGTTTGGCTTTGGATTTCCTTGCTCGTCATACGAGCCGAAGAGGACGCTGTAAAATTAATTAGCCAGGAGTATACGGATCGGTGTCTATGTAGCACAACCACGAATGGGTACGGTTTGTATAGTAGAGAGTTCAAGATTAGTGACATTAGTCTCAGTAAAAATTGACCGTGGTATTTAACCGGATATAAATAGCTCAAATGATGTTTTAACCGTTGTAAACAGATAAAAACAATCTTTACCATAACTAAAAGTGGGACCAGTAGTTCAATAAAGTTAACGGAAAGTTAAATCGTAGAAATAATCGTAAGCTTTCTTCAAATCGCCTTTGGGTCCCGCAAATCAATTCATCTCTTTCCCCTACAAAAACACTCACCTCCTCATTCCCCAACTCTCTCTACTCTGTAACAAAAATTTGAAACCCCTCTGTTATATCAATTTCTGGTTTCTTGTTTTCCATTTTAATGGCGACTCCTTATACAACCATCAGTTTCATAGAGAATGAGTTCTCTTCTTCGTCGTCGTCATCATCAGCATCATCAATATTATCAAGGGCAAATAGGAAAAATGCCCCAAAATGGGGTATCACCTTGTCAAAATGTCCCGGACGTTATGAAATAAGTCAAAATGCCCCGATATGTTAGTTTTGCCGTCAAAGAGAGTTAACCGGTCAACTGGGGCATCTTGACCGGTCAACAATAATATGAAATGTCACTTTAATCCTTATCAGTAATTTTGCCTATCTACCACACGTGTTGCTCGCGCATGTGTTAGAAGCCTTATCTTCACTTTTTGGTCGGGATTCGTTCACTTTCAGAATCAAAATTCTTTAGAGAGAGAGATAGAGAGCGAGAAACCGAGAACAAAATCAGATGCAGAGAGAGAATTAGATCGAGAGAGAGTACAATCTATGGCGAGAACATAAGCTCGGGAGAGAGTACAAGTTATGGCTAGAAGATAAGCTCAGATGCAGGAGAAATTAAGCCCTAATCCTTTAACAGAGAGGAGAATAGGTAAGTAATTGAAACCCTAATTTCGTTTTAATTGTTGTTGATTTTTCAAATGGTTTTTATGGTTGAATGTATAGTATGTTTTTTAGTTTTGAAATTTAGGGTCCAGAGAAAAGGAAATTAGTGTTTCAATTTAATTTGAGATTTAAGGGTCTCAATTTATTTGGGGATATTTAAATTCTGAAATTTGGGTAGTTTCATTGGTATATTGGTGAAATTCAAATGGGTTTATTATTGAGCATAAAGATTATGAATCTTGAACTTCATATGGTCAAATTGATTCCTTCTGTGGTTATTCTAGTGGCTTGTTATGCATATGTTGTGTTGCAAATGTTGGATCTAATGGTGATTACGGCATAGAGGAACAAATTGTTCTTTTGAATCCAGCGACCAAGGAGTCATAAGAAAATACACGTCCCACGAAAACTATGTGAGAGTTCGTTTTTGTTTAGGTGTGATTGCTAAATTGATGATTGCAAGCTAGTTAGAGTTGAGAGTTTTGATGAACACTAACCACTTAACATTTGAATTCTTGACTAATGTGGTTATTCTTTATAAATATCTTTGTTAAGTACTAAGGTGTAGTCTTCCTAATAATGTATTTGTTAAGTACTAAGGTGTAGTCTGCCTAATAATGTCGATTACAAATCAAAATATAATTGTGCATTGATGAATATATATCAACTAATGAACCATGTAGTTCTTAAAAGTGATGCTGAATTTTTTTGATGGGTAAAATCTTACTGTGCCCAGCTTTTGGTACTTTTATTTACTATAGTTGCAATGAAATTAACGATTCCTTTTAACTAAACGGTCTTATTTTCTTTCTGAAAACCGGAATACAAAGTGTTTTTATATCAGGGATTCGTAGCCAATTTGCGCTAGTGTGTACAACTTAGTCTGTCATGCTTTATGATCCTAATATACATCCAGCATAACTCTTACTTAGAAATCACTTAACAAAAAATTAACATTTATTTACCGCAAATGCTCTCTTGTTACTCATCTTGAAGCATTTTCCACAAACTCATAAAAGCATTCAAATTCTTGAATGACGAATGATCTTGCCCAGATTTCGGCTATGGAACTCATGACTTGAAAAGTAATAACGTACCTCATTATTTTTGTTTGATGTAGTCCACTCCAGATCATACCTTCTACCACTCTACATTACTACTTGGTTTTCTGTTAGGAGTGTGCCAAACTGCATCTTCTGATATTACTTGATAGAGTTTGTCTAACTAGCCACCTGTTTTGTTACTGATTTGTGAATATCATGGTTGAACAGTTCATTTGCTAGCTAACAACTTTTTCGGTGGCAATGTCTAATTGTATTAGTTCACTGAACTATCATGTTGGTAGGAGATAGCTCTCCAAAATGCAAATGCTATACGGTTCTTTCTGAACATTGTTTTTATTTAGATGACTAATGCTGGACTGGTCCTGATTGAAAGCATCATCAAATGCTAGGAAATGTATGCTTATGTCCTGTATTTAATTTAATTCAATTTTAATTGGTGGGGGTGTATTTCCCTTGTTTATCATGTTTGTTTGATTCAGGGAGACTTTATCTCCTCTTGATTCTTTCTGTTCTGCTTTTACAGTGTAGTATTTCCACTGTTATATGGAGTTTGAAGACAAGATAATAAAAGTAGTCATGTGTTACAGATGCTCTGGTTACTGCATTTTGAGTTGTTTTTTTATTTGTCAATATTATAGTTTTCATTGTTTCGAAACTCTCCCCTCATAAATTTTTATTTATTTTGTTGTAGGATTGGTCGAAACTGATCCTGAATTAGCATTTGAAGGATTTTTGGAAGTGGCGGTAGTTGCCGAATCTCTTAACAGTTTTGATCTCATTTTTTTTGGGCTGCTAGAAAATATATTTTTAAAATTGTATCTAGAAATTCTATTTTTTTGAATATTATTTTGGGTAATTAATAAAAAGTTAGTTTGGACTCTTACGTTTGTTGTGTATGTACTCAAAAATTGTGTAAAGATCTCAATTCATGGGTGGAGGAATCAAATGGGAAGAGGTTGACAGTTTGGTTTGGTAACAGCTGAACCGCCCATTATATTCCTCTGACACGTGTTGGGATCTCAGATTACCTGCCAGCATGGCCATTGGATGCTCCAATATTTCCGTATGTTGCGATCTTAACTAGAAGGACTAGCTGGTCATTTTCGGAAAAGAAATTGGTATAATATAATCAGTAACATTGGAACATGTGTTTTTTTCACATGTAGCAGAGGTTAAAAGGCAATCGTCGATTATAATATACATGGCAGTATATGGTGTAATCCCATACTGGGGATAGAGATGTCTTTTTCCTACACGTGCCAGTTCACATGTGCACCAGATTGACCACTTAACGCTCTTTGACGGCAAAACTAACAGATTAGGGCATTTTGACTTATTTCAAAACGTCGGGGCATTTTGACAAGGTGATACCCCATTTCGGGGCATTTTGCCTATTTACCCTATTATCAAGAAAATATATAGTTAGGGTTTTGATTGATGACTTAACTAGTTATCATGTTGAAACAACTGTTTCGTCTGATTCTAAATGTTTATCAGGATTCATCAACTCAATAAAGATGAGAGAAGTTGATTACAAGATGAAGAAGAAGATTGATCTCAAGAAGAAGAGGGTATTTGTTGGTATTGGTACCGAGTACTCGTTAGGAAGACTTTATGTAATCAGTATTATTGAAGGATCGAGATGTTTTGTATTTCAAGTTGGTAATGAGGGTTTACCCAGGATTTTGATTGATTTTCTTCAACAAGATAATATTGATCAAAATCTTGAACTCAATTTGCTTGTTAATTCATCTCACGGTGTCGTGAAAAGTTTGAGAAACACATGTGGTGTTGCTATGAAAGGGTTTGAAGAGTTAGTCTACCGAAATTCGTTAGTTGAGGAAAAGATTGGTGTTCTCTTAGGAGAGTATGAAAGGAAGAAGAAAAGTAGCAGTGAAAAGTGGCACTCAGAAGTTCTCAGCGAAACACAGATTAAGTATCTGGTTGAAAAATTGATTAGTATCATGATCATGAAGAAATAGAGATCTTATCATCATCACCATCTCCATCTCCATCACCATTCAGTTCACCGCTCATCGTCTGTTCTTGTTTTTCTATTTTGAGATTAAAAAAACGTTTTCACCAAAAAACGTTTTTTAGGTGTTGTTTTATATTTCTGTTTTAGCGGTTTTTGTTAAATCTGGATTAAGACTTGAATTCAGAAATCAGAACAGATCTATATCTATATCGGTAGAATGGAATGCTTTTATCAGAGGAAAACTTATAAATATTCAGGTTTCTGTCGATTTATTGTTATTGTTGTAATTTTCCTGGTTAAATTCTGGTGAGTTCTACTTTCTGATAATAATTTGCAGGGAGCTCTCATGGGTTGATTAACTTAATTAGGGTTTATGATTGATCATATTGAAATTGCTTCTACACAGATCGAAATAGAAAAAAATGAATCTCTTGAAACTCAGTAATCAGTAGACATTGCATTATTACTCACTGATTCTTTTCATTCTGGTCTTTTATTTTGCCTGTTTGGATTCCCATAAATTGTTAGTATGCAGCTGTGGTTGTATTTGATGTGCCGTTTTTATGAACGAGGCTCACATCAGAATATTTTGTGCCAGTAGTTTGTGGGTTTGGATGATGTTGATGTATTCTTTGCTTAATGTGGCTTTTCGTTGGAAGGTTAGGGTAGTGCAACAGGAATTAGCCAGGCCATGGTGCTTTATTACGTCTGGTCTACTCCTATTTAGCCAACAGCCTAACATTGAAACCTTACATAGTTACATGGTGGCATAAGACAACTTTTGGGAGCTGCTTGCATTGAACTAATTGGTTATTCTACACATTCTCAAACTTGGTTGTTTTAACACAGCTTTACTAGAATTAGATAAGTGACATTTTTCGTCTATCCAAGTACAAGTAATGGTTTTTCTTTTCCTTGGCCGTTCAATAGAAGTTTAACAATCTTGCTTTAAGTTAGTAATCTGGATGGACATGAATCAGTATTCCAAAACAAAGCTAGTTACTATTGGGAAGGGAAATTTAGTTTGATGATCAATCTGGGTCAGGTGATGAAGCATAGAACATGTAGTCAAGCTATGTAGCCTCAGATTTTTCTAGTGATTGTAGTGTTACGATTTGACCATAGGTTCAAGACTTCAGGTTATATAGACCAAAAAAGGCTCCGGAATTGATTCAAAAACCCATAAACAAGTATTCAAAGAGAGGTCAGGGAACGAAGAGTGATGTGGTGGTTTCGGGACTTTCCAGAGAGGAGACCTAAACAACATTTAGTGAAAAACTGTTGTTAAACCACCATGATGATATGGGCATAGGGAGCGAATGTAAGACAAGTTTCTGAACCTTAGAGTAATTTTTATGAGAAAAGGAAGATTTTAAGATTTGTTATGTTTACTTCTCTAGTTATTCTGAGGTTAAGGAAATTGTAGTTGATGTTTATGACCCATAGTTGCTCAACACATTTATGTATTCTCAAGATTGTCTTCTCTTTACAGGATTGCTCTCTTTCACCACTAGGGCCCCTTTTTATAATCCTTTTTAGTTGTATTGTCGCAGTGATTTCTGAATTGTTACTCTTCTGGGTGTAAACTTTAGTCATTTAAACCTTTACCTTGGTTTGATGTTGTTAAGGATTATTGAGATGTTCATGTTTGTTAATGCAACTTTTATGCCAAGAAACAAAACTGGTCGTTCTGAATCTATTCCAGTTATTCGTTGCAGAGGATCTTACCAATGTAAAATCAATTTTTGACTTTTGTTTAAGTTACATATTTTTGTATTGAAGTTTTGAAACCTTCAGCAGTTTACTTGTATTCATTTATTCATTTTGTCAATTAGGTTAACGGAAAATCAGATTGTGTGTGGAAGATCTTTATTGGTTGTTTGATTGGGTTTCATTTTTGATTCTTGTAGTGGTAAGACCTTGAGGAACACAATCATAGAGAAAACCAAGCAATCAAGTGAAGGAAGCTTGATGAGGATAAGACAGGTGCATTACTGCAATTTTCTCTGTTTTAGTTCTTAGTTCGCATTTCAGTTTTGTTCTTATGGTTCCTATTTGTACATACAGGTAGTCGAAAAGGATTTGGCAATATGCGGGTTCTTCATTGCCTTTGGAAGTCATAATTGGTTTTTTTTGAAATGGTGAGAACCTAGTTAACCCTTTTGTTTCTTCATATTGCTTGTCTGGTGTTTGTTTTGGTTCTTAAAGTGAAGATGCTTTTTGGTGAGAGTATTTTCTTCTCAATTGTTGTTGGGCTAATTGTTCAGTCATCTATGTCATAGGCAGAAGTATCAGGAGGAAGTATTAACCTAAATGGGACTCTTACAGTTGAAGTAAGATGGCCAGGAGGTGAAGGTGTCATCATGAAATTATTTGAATGGTGGATGAAGCTCCTGTACAGTGACTGGCTGACAAGGTCCTACTTTCTGTTCACATTTGAGTAGACCAAAAGTAGGCACTCTTGTACAATGTTAGTCTTGCTTTTGTTGTTTCTATTTATTAAGAGCAGAAAGTTTTGTTCATTTAACCAGGTTGCTAAATCTAACAAGTTATAAATCTTCTTGGTGAATGTAATCTAGGTACTGGGAAAACAACTTTATCAATGGATTAGAAACTGTGCTTAATCTTTTCGATTGCTTTGATGCAACGCGAAGGAGCGAGACACCACTTGTGCCTTCTGCAGTTCTCATCAAGCAAGGATTTTCTTCATTTGTATGTATCTACTTGCTGAAGATGAAATTCAAACATAGATGGTTTCTTCATAGGTGCTTTTTTTTTTACGGATGGTAAAGAGCATTTACTCTTGGCTTCGTTGGGGTTATGTTAGTTTGGATCAGGGGTTTTCTTTGTGAATTTGTGTGCTTTTTCTTGGTATATTATGTTCACCAGCACTAATTACTAACCCTCTTGAATCTGCATCCCCTTCAGCAGCACCAATTGCAAACCCTCTCATGTCATCAACACCAGAACCAGCACCAATTACTTTGTCTTCCTCTTTGATTAATATGTGAGAAAGGGAATGGAGTGGCCGTTACTTCATGAGGTTTGTTATACCTGTTGATCTTTGTGTTTTCCTATAGTAGGGTGTTTTCTGAAGTCTGTTCTGTGTTTTTTTTTCAATACATTAAGCTTGGGCCTCAAAGGTAATTTCTACCACTTCATTTCGCAGGACAAAAAAACTTCAAGATGAAATCCAGGAGCTTAACCCCCTGATTGCAAATCAGAAATTGTATCTTCATTTTTACAGAAGCAAGTCTATAAGGTTACTCTTCGGAAGTTTTGCAAGGCCTTGCGGTGCTTGGATATTTGCTGGGAGAAAGATGACCTCAATGAAGGCAAGTTTTTTTACTTCTCGTTATCTATCAATATTTAGCTGTTTTATAAGGTTTGACTTACAATAGAACATGCCTTAATGTAGTTTGATTTGTATGTTTTATTTGATTTTGCAGAAACTAGTTCATCTTTGAGGAAATCAAAGTCCCAGGTATTCATATATAGTTCTATAAGGTATATTTTCTATATTATTATGTGCCATCTTCAACACTCATTTTGAGTAGGCGAATTATAGAGTCACAG
Organism: Papaver bracteatum; assembly: GCA_023529315.1. Lineage (NCBI taxonomy): Eukaryota > Viridiplantae > Streptophyta > Magnoliopsida > Ranunculales > Papaveraceae > Papaver > Papaver bracteatum. The sequence goes on from JAJJWX010002077.1 coordinate 306,504, forward strand.
TTTCCAAGTTTATTGGTGCAACATAAAAATATGCTGATTTTCCATGCCAGTGGCAGTAGTAATGTTATCTGTAATTATCCTGGTGTAAGATACACTATGTTACAGTAACTTATGTATTGCCATCGATTTAGCAAACTTGTGGTCTATCATTAAACAGCTACTGCTGCCAAGTTTGTTATGTAGGTGTTTTTCTTTGAATTTAAGATTGTTTTTTTAACTCTAGGTAATGTTGTGCATGCTTTTTTAGTTTTGTAAAGTGTAACTTGGAGATCTAAAAAGAGCCTTGTTGGTCAAAGACTTTGCAATGCACGATTGGGAGACAGCGCCTGCCAAGGCATTACTTGGATAGTTGAAAATGCTTAATGCTACTAAGATGTTGTCTAAAATCAGGAAAAGTTTTCAGAATTACAGTTTCTTCTTTGTTCACAGCACAATTTGTACTAGACTGAAAAAATTAGTATAATGATATTTACAATTATGTTGATGGAGGCCTTATTATATTTTACAACTATGTTGGCCTGCAAAAGGAATTCAGGTTAATGAAGCAGACTAAAGCTTCAATCCTTGTGTTGGTGGTGTGGTTATTGAGTGTAATTTGGCGCTGTTGTGCTTTGTTGTTTCAAGATCAATGACTCGGTGGTGCTGTAGCCTGTAGGTAGAGGAAGGCGGACATGATGCTGCTGGTGGTTGTTAGATTTAGTGGCAGTGAGTGAGCTGTTCTTGGACTTTTCCAGTGAATGAGCTGATTGTGTAAAGATGGGGCGACAAAGGAAACTTGCCGATGCTTTTATAGTTCCTCTACAGCATTTAGAAGCTCTTCATTTCGGTGCAAGTTCTGGCTGAAGCTTCCCAGAGGCAGTCCCAGTCCCAGAGGCATTCCCAATCTGAATATTTATCTTCAACAGCTCCTGCTGCATCGTCATTTGCACAACACCCACTCTTTACATTCAATTCGGCTCCTCCACAGCATATCTCAACTTCAACATAAGCCAGAAAAGCAACACAGTAGAATTGTTGGAGGTTTCTCATTCAAAGGCTACTTAATTTGTACTCGTATCTTTTCATATATGTTGCCAAATAATTGTTGTTGAATTCAGATGTTGTTATGAGTTTCAGAGTTGTATACTGAAATGTAGGGAAATCAGTCGGCTATGAGATGCAATTTTTTTTCCTATAGTAGAAGAGCTAATGCTGCAGCTCATAACCTCGTTTCGTATGCTGTGAAGCATAATGTCCAAGCTATGTGGACATCTTCCCAAATCCCCCATTCTGTTGTTTCTTGCATGTCTGAAGCTCCTCCTACAGTTAGTTAATCCTTTGTCTCTCTTGTTAGCTGTTTTGTTTGTTTTGATCCTCTCTACCAAAAAGAAAAAGAAATTGAAAATGTAAGCACTATCAATTTTAATCCTAAGATTCCTAACCCAAGACAGAAAACCTCAAATGGAGCCGGATTGCTTTCCTATCTATAGGAGGCTTCCTTTTCATACTACGTTTCCTTTTGTAAGCTTATTTGTACATCTATAAATATGATAGAAAACATAGCTATAAACGCACAAGTCTATTCTTTCGAGTTCCACTTTTTTTTTTTTATTCAATTCAATGGAGAGTCTTCACCTCGATATCACAAACAAAATTCTGTCTCACGTCCATCCGGATTCAGTTTTGAGCTGTAAACTAGTTTGTAAAACATGGCAAACTCTTCTTTCTCGTTTCAAGGTAGGTCTCCTCTTTGCGATTTCGCGGTTAGAGGAGAAGAAAGACAACGACAACTCTGTTCAACTCTACTATGCTGATTACGACCAAGTAAATAACGATAACGGTCCATTCTCTTACTCGGCACTTCCTAAAATCAATCATCCTCCCATTGCGATGGTCGAAGACCACTCACCAATCATGGTTGGATCGTGCAATGGGTTGGTCTGTATTTCTATGCCCGGACCTGATAGTCATTGCCATAATGATCCTACCTACATATGCAATCCTATGACCGGAGAATACGTTAATCTTCCGGCATTAGATCCTAAACTGGGTCGACAATGTCAATTTGGGAGCGGATTTGGTTACCTTTCTAAAACAAACGAGTATAAGGTTGTCCGAATCCACTACCCCTTGGATTTTACGAAACCCAACTACTACACCCATGGATGCGTCCAAGTTTATACACTTGGTGGTGGTGGCGGTGAGTGGAGAAACGTCGGAAATATCACCCACTTGTTCAGTTCTCCCGGAGTCGCGGGAAATGGAGTGATTTACTTTATGGAAGACTTTGAAAATAGGCTAGTGATATTCGATTTAGCAGATGAAGTGTTTCGAGTTCCTCCTATACAGCCACCTTGTTTAGTTTCCGGGGATACGAAATGCTCTTATAGTGTCAACGTATTGGGAGGCTGTCTTTATGTTATTCATGAAAACACTTGCGAAAGTGTAGACTTGTGGTCATATAAAAAGAATGATGACAACGGAAGTGGAACACCTTGGAAGTGGGGGAAGGAGTTTAGTATACCATGGCAAGGCCTGGGCCACGCTGGTACTTATGAGCCATTTTCTTTGACAAGAAGCAACCAAGTTTTATTTTGGTTATCTTTATATGGCAAATTTGATCTGTGTTGCTATGATCCTAAAACTAAAATTGTCACCACAGTTGTCAGTGGAGACCGAGAAAAGAGATCCTACCAAGTAGTTCCACACATGAACAGCCTCGTTTCACTGAAAGATCTTGGAGTACAATCTAGTCAAATAAATATTGAATAAGCACCTTCTTTATTTTATCAGATGTTAACTATGTCCAGTTTATTTTTAGTAAAAGTTCTTTATTGCTCTACAATTTTCCTTAATTTTTCTTTTTAATAGACTGGTTTTGCTTTTAGAGAAACGGAGGGAGTAGTTTAAATAAAAAATTTCATTAGAACTAGTTTAAATAAACGACTGAGATGTTCACACCACTGCCGGTATATTTTGAATGTACACTTTCCCGGCAAGCCTCCTCATCGGTTTATTTTTTTTCGTTTAATTTAATTTTCGAAACCCTAAATTTAGAAATTATAACACTCCTTACCTTTTGGGAAAATTGGCGGTTTCACTTTTTCAATTGATGTTACAGGGCATTCCTTTATATACCCCCATAAAACACTAACGGTACCCCTAATAGTTAGTTATGTTAGTTATAATTAGGATAACATGAGAAATGTTGAATTAGTAGATTCTTTTGATACAGATACCCCCTATATATAACAACAAAAAAAGGGTCGTAATGTAAATAAAATCCCGTTGTTGATGGTGGTTTTTAGTTTAGGGTTAAAATCGTAAAACGCTAAACCCTAGCAGATAGTAATGCCACGACATTTAAAGCAGTAAGCATTTACTAGGCACATTTACTGAAACCTTTAATGTGTCTCCAAAATAATTACCCGGTTATATTTTTCAAATTAGGGTTACGACGAGCCAAACCCTAATTCCCACGTGTGCCAATGGAAAATCATGCCAGCCACACTGACCGCACCAAAGCATGCCAACCATGCTAGCTGCACCTCTGTGCCAATGGCAAATCATGCCATCCACACCTAGCCCAAGTTAGCCGCGCCATGCCGATCGCACCATGCCATGGACCTAGATACGCTAGCCACATCTCTTGTGCCAATGTCAAATCATGCCATCCACACCTATCCCAAGTTAGCCGCGCCACACCGATCGCACCATGCCATGGCTCTAACCATGATAATCACAACCTTGTGCCAATGGCAAATCATGCCAGCCACGTCTAGTCCAAGCTAGCCGCACCAAGCCAATAGCGCCTTGCCTTGGACCTAGCTATGCTAACCGCGCCATCATGTTGGCCTTCTCCTCACAAATACCAAATTGAAGCCAGGAGACAATCCACGGTTGCCCTTCAATCCCAGGAGCAAATCCAGGCCGTCTAAAGTCCCCTCATGACTTTAGACCCAAAACCCCAGCTTGGTCACGCACCTAGCCAAGCTAGCCGCGCCATGCCAAACCATGTACCCTCATGTCGTGCCACCATACTGGCCTTCCTCATGCGGCTACCAGATTGAATCCAGACGACGATCCACGGTTTCCCTTCAATCCCATGAGCAAATCCTGGCCGTCTAAAGTCCCCTCATGACTTTAGACCCAAAACCCTAGCTTGGTCACGCACCTAGCCAAGCTAGCCGTGCCATGCCAAACCATGGCCCCTCATGCCGCGCCACCATACTGGCCTTCCTCATGCGGCTACCAAATTGAAGCCAGGCAACGATCCACGGTTTCCCTTCAATCCCAGGAGCAAATCCTGGTCGTCTAAAGTCCCCCCATGACTTTAGACCCAAAACCCTAGCTTGGTCACGCACCTAGCCAAGCTAGACGCGCCATGCCAAACCATGGCCCCTCATGCCACGCCACCATATTGTCCTTCCTCATGCGGTTACCAAATTGATGCCAGGCGACGATCCACGGTAGCCCTTCAATCCCAAGAGCAAATCCTGGCCGTCTAAAGTCCCCTCATGACTTTAGACCCAAAACCCTAGCTTGGTCACGTACCTAGCCAAGCTAGACGCGCCATGACAAACCATGGACCCTCATGCCGCGCCACCATTCTGGCCTTCCTCACGCGGCTACTAAATTGAAGCCAGGCGACGATCCACGGTTTCCATTCAATCCCAAGAGCAAATCCTGGTCGTCTAAAGTCCCCTCATGACTTTAAACCCAAAACCCTAGCATGGTCACGCACCTAGCCAAGATAGCCGCGCCGTGCCAAACCAAGGCCCCTCACGCCGCGCCACCATGTTGGCCTTCCCCTTGCGGCTACCAAATTGAAGCCAGGCGACAATCCACGGTTGCCCTTCAATCCCAAGAGCAAATCCTGGCCGTCTAAAGTCCCCTCATGAATTTAGACCCCCTAGCTTGGTCACGCACTTAGTCAAGCTAGTCGCCCATGGCCACCTCTTGGCCCCTCATAACATACCCTAGCCGTGCCACTCTGTTGGACCTCACTACGCGGCTACCAAAACGAAGGCGTGCAACGATCAACGGTTGCCCCTCCTCTCAAGATGCAACATCTCGACCGTCGAAGGTCACCTGGCTAGCAAGTTTCCCCAAGCTCGACTTGCCAAGCCACAACAAAGTTTTACATGTTTTCCAAAACATTCGAGACATCAACACGAACAGGGGGATTCTCTTTGGGTATTGGTTTGGTGGTCTACATCGTGGGGCGTACACTATGCCCCTCGTAAGGAAGTGTCATAAGGGTGAGGCGCCTAGTAAATACAGGAGTTATGTAGGAAACATTCATGGAACATAAAGCCGTGAGTTAACTAACTTTATGGAACATCAATTCCATAACGTTAACAGTTTTATGAAAACCAGTTTCATACGTTAACTACTTTATGGGATATCAAGTCCTTGCATACGGTTACTACCTCCTCACATTTACTTCCCCACTCCTTAAAGAGACCAGGGTACGTTTCTACCTGAATTGTATAAATAGGTCTTACCTATTTCCATTTGGACAAGCAAGTTAATTCGGATCACACAACATTCAGAAGTACATACCTTCTAGCTCACCTCGTGAGCTCTCATACTTCTCTAAAAACAAGTCGTAGAAACCCGATTGCTCTTCCAGAATCAACTATTCTGTTCACACCACTCTCCTTTCTTCCCTCCCCAAAACCAACCCATTCTCCTCCTCTTTGTGACCGAAGCAAGTCCGGAACATCCATTTCTTGGTTTAGGTCGGACTTATACAGATTGATCTCTCGAATCTAAAGTACTCCCTTGCAGTACATTGTTTAGGGTTTAAACAGTTTCTCACATTCACACCTGCAATTACCAAAATCAGTAGAAACTATTTTCACCTATAAACAATTGGCGACCATAACGGGAGGATTGATCTATCGGTCCCAATATCGGTCTCTAAATATGTATCTCTAACAAGGAAGGATGGTTGATCTTTGGACTGAATATGTATCCTCGGATTTCACTCCGGAAAACGACGATGTTTTAATGCCAAACAATGCGGCTGGAGGAGGAGTTCCAAGGTTGATTGACCTGGCACGGGCCCAGGAGATTCACACCAAAAACATGGGTCTGATGAGAGACGCGATCAATACCATACTAGATTTCCTCATCAACTTGACGACGGATCTGAGCGATCCACCTATCTCGGAGACTTCGGAGCTGGGGACTGACGTCCCGGATAATCACCCTCAAGCCAAAAGATTCACTGCCAATTAGAGACCCGTAAGCCAAGAAGCGGCCTCGATGGTGGAAAACCTATGTGAACTCTTACATCTCTCAAGGGACCAACGGATAGAAACGTTCGCTGCCATCAATAGGATAACGTTAAGTGTTCCCTTGGTTCCTTCACGCTCGGAAACAGCAAAAATGCAAGATCAGTCCATTAATAATATCACGTTCACCGACGACAACATGATGGCAGAAGAAGGCCATAACCGTGCCTTACATGTCACGGCTCGAATAAAAAATGTGGAATTCAAAAGGGCCCTCGTCGACACAGGAGCGTTCACTAACGTTATCACCCTTAGGACGCTCAGGACGGCTAAGGTACGACCAAGCGAAGTGACACGACAACCTACTACCATGACAGATTTTGAAGGCAACCAAACCAATACGTATGGGTACGTCAATTTGAATCTGTCGGTAGGACCTGTCCAGTCAAAAGTAAGATTCGAGGTAATTGAAAAGGATCCGAAATACCACATGATACTGGGGAGACCATGGCTCCACGACAACAGGATCATTCCTTCCACGTACCATCAGTGCTTGAAGACCATGCTAAATGGAGAAGTCGTTCGTATCGCAGCGTCATTATCTCCCTATGTGCCGATCTGTGGCATGGAAGTTTTTGAGCCAGGACAGGGGCCGCAAGTCACAACCAATGAGGCTCACCACACCCCATTGCCAAAATGGACGTCCATGGGAGAAAGCGATAGTCCCATACAACCCCGCAGAGAAAATCGGCCTCATCCACAAAACCAGAGCCTGATTCCAACCAAGCGAGGACGGACTTTCATTGCGGGTCACGACGAAAAATGGAAAACCATATATCAGCGCCGCTGTTAGCAATTAACAGGGGAGACTACCACGCAGTCTCTCTGCCCAATAGAATGCCAACTCGGTGACGAGGCACGAGAGGAGATACCTGATGCACCACAGCAGCTACAAGATGGCACCAATTCAACCACGGACGAGCTTGAAATTTTTAATATCGGGAATGAGGAATCTCCACGACCCATATTCATAAGCTCGACTCTACACGCGGACGAGCACGCAAAGTTGGTAGACCTCCTCAAGGAATATCAAGATGTGTTCGTGTGGACGTACGAGTAAATGCCTAGCCTAGACGAAAAACTCGTAACTCACCATTTACATGTGATGTCCGAGTCCAAGCCGGTCAAGCAAACCCCAAGGAAGTTCCGACACGATACTGAAGAACAGATTAAGGTGGAGGTTCAAAAGTTATCGGTAGCTGGTTTCATCAAACCAATCCATCACCCAACCTGGTTGGCAAACATAGTTCCGGTGAAAAAGAAGAATGGTCAAATCAGGTAATGCGTCGATTTTAGGGATCTAAATAAATGTTGCCCTAAAGACAATTTTCAGCTCCCCAACATCGACATGCTAGTAGATGCCACCAGTGGACATGGCATGTTTTCTTTCATGGACGGGTACATCGGTTACAACCAAATAAAGATGTACGAGCATGATGCAAGCAAGACCGATTTTCGAACTCCTCTCGGAAACTTTTACTATACTGTGGTGCCTTTCGGTTTGAAGAACGCTGGCGCCACGTATTAACGTGCTATGACCACCATTTTTCACGACATGATGCACAAACAAGTTGAGGATTATGTAGATGACATAGTGGTCAAGTCAAGGACTCGGGAAGCTCATACATAAATTTTACAGAAGGTGTTCAAAAGGTGCCGTGAATAAAAGCTAAAAATGAACCCGTTAAAGTGTGCTTTTGGCATCTCCTTGGGAAAGTTCCTAGGCTTCCAAGTAACCGCTGAGGGGATCAAAGTCGACCCAACCAATACACAAGCTATCCTCACGATGCCACCACCACGGAACGTGAAGGAACTCCATAGCTTCATGGGTAAAATAAACTACATCCTCCGCTTCATACCCGGATTGGACCAACTTGTTGCCTCGTTTACCCCATTACTAAAGAAAGGAGCAAGATTTGTATGGACCTCGTTACAACAGGAAGCATTTCGGAAGATTCAACAAACATTATCTTCCCCAGCTATCATGAAATAACCCATACAAGGGAAACCATTACAGCTCTACACGGCCTTCAGTGACACTGCTGTCGGAGCCCTCCTTGCCCAGGAAGATGACGAAGGGACTGAGTAACCAATATATTACTTCAATCGAACTTTGAGAGACGTTGAACCCAGGTACCCCAATGCAGAAAAGGCATGCATAGCCTTGGTTTACTCCATCCAGAAATTCAGGCACTACATGCTGTACAACATAGTAGTGCTAATATCCAAATATGATCATGTGAAGTTCCTCCTCTCAAAGCCTGCTCTAATAGGAAGTCCGGCCAAATGGATCCTCCAGATATCCAAATTTGATATAACATATGCGTCCTCGAGGGCCATCAAAGGACAGGCGGTTGCAAATTTGTTAGCAGCATTCCCAGGAGAAAACACTGTGACATTGCGCGAGGATCTCCCTGGGGACTTTCCGGAAATCTCTTTCATCCAAGAGGAAACCTGGATATTGTTTTTTGACGGATCCGCCACCCCAAACAATGGCACAGGAGGGGCCATCGTAGTTCTGGTATCTCCGACTGGAGAAGTTTTCTCACACTCCTTCAAGCTAGACTTCCCCTGCACCAACAATTCAGCAGAGTATGAAGCCTTCCTCATTGGTTTTTCCTTAGCTAAACAAGATGGAGCTACACGTCTGGAAATAAGAGGAGACTCCAAACTACTGGTCAACCAAGTAAATAGAGTATAAACACTAAAGGAGTTAACCCTAGCCCCATACAGAGCGGAGGCGCAGAAATTGTTAAACTACTTCGCCGAGGCAACAGTAGCCCATATCGGGCGCGACGATAACCAACATGATGACTGCCTAGCAACCCTAGCGTCACAGTAACGATTTGAAGGCCTTGAGGAAACCTTGACCGTGAAAAGAAGAACTGTGGCTTCGACGTGGCTTTCACAACCTGAAAAAGACGAAGTAGGTGACTGGAGGACACCGATCATCCAACAGCCTAGCAACTCGCTCTTTAGAGGGAAGGTCAGTCTTAAAACCTTACGGGATTTCTTTCGACTTCGAGGGGTACTCTATCATTGAAATCTTGACGGCTCCTTGTCAAGATGCCTCGGAGAAGAGGAAGCACAACAATATCTCAATCGCATCCATGGTGAGGTCTGTGGACAGACGTTGGTGGTGACCCTCTACCGCCGTTTACAATGCCTCGGCTATTATTGGCCAGAGATGGAAGTCCAGGCGAGGTTACTTCAGAAAACCTTCTCTAATTGTCAAGCGCCACCGCATCAATTAGAAATTCTCAACATTAGTCACGCCGGGACTGGCAGGAGCCATATGTCAGTCTCATTCGCGACGGGATACTCCCCACCAACGAGAAGGAGGCGTCCAAAATAAAACAAAGGTCCAAGAGGTTCGTATTCCACGAAGAGACCTTATACCATAAAAGCTTTGGAGGGAGCCTTCTGCGATGTTTGAACGAGGAAGAGTTCCTAATCATGCTGAAAGAGATGCACGAAGGTGAACACCAAGGAAAGCGTAAGTTATTTCTCCAAATACACGAGAAATACTATTGGCCAACCATGGAAGATGACATAACAATTTTCGTACAGAGGTGCAAGGAGTGTCAGGCCCACGAGAACCTTATTCATATACCGGCAACCATCCTACATTCGATAAGCAGTCCATGGCCCTTTTATAGATGGGGACTCGACATCATTGGGAAGATCAATCCACCATCCTGAAAACATCACGAGTATGTTATAATAGCAACCGAATACTTTACCAAGTGGTTCGAAGCCATAGCTCTATGAGGGACGAACGGAACCACGATCACGGCATTCATTAAGGAATACATTATTTTCCGTTTTGGTGTCCCTAAACATATCATTACCGACAATGGCACTCCTTTCGCAAACAGGCATGTACGAGAGATGCTCGAGGAATATGAAATTAAACCGGTCTTCTCCACCGTATACTACCCTCAAGGAAACGGACAGGCTGAAAGTACCAACAAGACTCTAATTCGAATCCTCAGTCGGACAGTGCACGATAATCCTCGAGCATGGCATGAGAAACTTCCCATGGCGCTCTGGGCGTATCGAACGTCACCAAGAAGTTCCACTGGGGTCTCTCCTTATTCTCTTGTTTACAGCGCAGACGCCATCCTCCCAGCGGAAATTAAAATCCCATCAGCCAGGATTGCCGAAGCAAGCGGGATTCGGTGGAATGAAGCGGAAGCCTTAAACGCCAGGGTTGCGGAATTGGACACTATAGACTCCAGGAGGGCTAAAGCGGAAGAACACGCACATTCATATATAAACAGGTTCTCCAGATCATACAATAAGACCGTGCAACCACGAATTTTTCAAGTAGGGGACTTGGTACTAAAGACTGCTAAACACGTACAACAAGACGCGTCTGCACAAAAATTCTCCGCGAAGTGGGAAGGTCCTTATATAGTCACGAAGGAATACAACAGTGGTTACTACAAAGTCATTAAGGAGGACGGAGGAAAACTGGAAGCGGTCATCAACAGAAAGTGGCTAAAGGCATACTACGCCTGAGCACCGCCTCACCCCACCATGTCACAAGCACGGATAGTCAGGCATCTTTCCACTTTCCTCCATACCTTTTTGAGTCTTTCTTTCATTTAGTTATAGCAAATCAATAAAATTCTCGTGTTCTTTTAAAAAAAAATAAGCATATCACAACTACATGACTCAGAAAAGACCGTCCAAGAGATGGTAATCCCTAAAAAGCATCATATTTAAACGACTCTGGTACCTCTTAGTCCTTCTCTTCAAGTTCCGGATTGACTCTTCCACCTTATGTGACTCCACGACCAAGGCTTTCTCCTCTTCCAAAATGGCTTTCGTAGCGGGGACCACGCCAGCAAGAATACCAGCCCTGTAAACCTTCACAATTTCAAGGCGGTGCCGCAACCAACCAACATTGAATTTCAGAGATTCCAAGTAGACACCATGTTCTCCCACCTTTGGATAGCTGCTTCCGCGACGGAACGAATAGACATACTCCCCATTTCAACAACCATCGGCAAGAGGCAATTCACGACAGAAACTAAGGCAGATGAACAATATTGCACCACATTCCTGGTAGAAATGTGGCCTTATACTTTTCATATTTTCGCACGAGAAACCCCCCAACGTTCCGATAGTTAGGAGAAAGGCACCTCATGTTCCGAACAACAAACCTGCACTAGGATACTCATGGCAAGAAATTCTCAGGTCTGCGTCCTTCAGATCTGTAGCAGATGGAAAGATCGAGCTTGAAGAAAGAGGGGTAACCAGGTCATCTTTATATGTGCCGGTAATGCATGCTCCAACAGGATACCTCTACACAGAAGGAAAGCTTCCATTATTCATCGGCAAATAAAGAAAAGTATGCTGATTAATGAGAACATACCGGTATGACCTTCTTAACTCGAATGGGGAGCTATCGCAAGAATCAAGCCTGGCATGTTTCGTGGTCGACTCGAGGAAGATTCGCTTCTGAGCGACATGATAAAAACTGGGTTTGACAAGAATAAATCTCTGTTGAAAATTGGGAAGACAAAGTAACTTCACCAGGCGTAAATACTGTGGAAACCGTAAAGGAAGAAAGAGAAATGCAAACAAAATAGGCGGGACATGCCGGAATCACAGCCGGGAAACTAGACTCAAAAGGAAACGCCCCATCAAACCGCGCCTCATCTTTCCACGACCCCGGCCAAGTCCTCGCTCCATCACCACGACCTCACCGCGCCTGGTCGCCCCTGCACATTTCACCATGTTATTGTCGCGACCAGGACCACGCCACCTCTTGGCCTTTTGAGCCAAGCCGCCCATTTGCTTTGCTCTCCACAAACATGCCCCCCTTTGCCTTGGAGATGTACGACCATACCAAGACGGTAAATTTCTCCTCACAACTCCACGGTCTGCATTTCCAGTAGAACTTACGCAGGGCCGAAATCCAAAGTTCTCTTTACCACTCAAAAGGTTAGTCGGATTCTCCTGACCATCTCTGCAATGATTTACATCTCGATTTCGTCCTTGTCTGGCACCATCATATGCTTACCCCGCAACAAGGTACCTGTTCCGAGCTAAGCAGGGGACTTAATGTTGATGGTGGTTTTTAGTTTAGGGTTAAAATCGTAAAACGCTAAACCCTAGCAGATAGCAATGCCACGACATTTAAAGCAGTAAACATTTACTAGGCACATTTACTGAAACCTTTAATGTGTCTCCAAAATAATTACCCGGGTATATTTTTCAAATTAGGGTTACGACGAGCCAAACCCTAATTTCCACGTGTGCCAATGAAAAATCATGCCATCCACACCGACCGGACCAAAGCATGCCAACCATGCTAGGTACACCTCTGTGCCAATGGCAAATCATGCCAGCCACACCTAGCCCAAGTTAGCTGCGCCATGCCGATCGCACCATGACATGGCCCTAGCTACGCTAGCCACATCTCTTGTGCCAATGTCAAATCATGCCAGCCACACCTAGCCCAAGTTAGTCGCGCCACGCCGATCGCACCATGCCATGGACCTAGCTACGCTAGCCACATCTCTTGTGCCAATGGAAAATTATGCCAGCCACACCTAGCCCAAGTTAGCGGCGCCATTTCGATCGCACCATGCCATGGCCCTAGCTACGCTATCCACATCTATTGTGCCAATGGAAAATCATGCCAGCTACACCTAGCCCAAGTTAGCCATGCCATGCCAATCGCATCGTGCCATGGCCCTAACCATGCTAATCACAACCTTGTGCCAATGGAAAATCATGCCATCCACGTCTAGTCCAAGCTAGCCGCGCCATGCCAATCGCGCCCTGCCAATCGCGCCCTGCCTTGGCCCTAGCTATGTTAACCGCGCCATCATGTTGGCCTTATCCTTACAAATACCAAATTGAAGCCAGCGACAATCCACGGTTTCCCTTCAATCCCAGAAGCAAATCCTAGCCTTCTAAAGTCCCCTCATGAGTTTAGACCCAAAACCCTAGCTTGGTCACGCACCTAGCCAAGATAGTCGTGCCATGCCAAACCATGGCCCCTCATGCCGCGCCACCATACTGGCCTTCTTAATGCGACTACCAAATTGAAGCCAGGCGACGATCCACGGTTTCCCTTCAATCCCAGGAGCAAATCCTGGCCGTCTAAAGTCCCCTCATGACTTTAGACCCAAAACCTAGCTTGGTCACGCACCTAGCCAAGCTAGCCGCGCCATGCCAAACCATGGCCCCTCATGCCGCGCCACCATAATGGCCTTCCTCATGCGGCTACCAAATTGAAGCCAGGCGACGATCCACGGTTGCCCTTCAATCCCAGGAGGAAATCTTGGCCGTCTAAAGTCCCCTCATGACTTTAGACCCAAAACCCTAGCTTGGTCATGCACATAGCCAAGCTAGTTGTGCCATGCCAAACCATGGCCCCTCATGCCGCTCCACCATACTGGCCTTCCTCATGCGGCTACCAAATTGAAGTCAGGCGACGATCCACGGTTGCCCTTCAATCCAGGAGCAAATCTTGGCCGTCTAAAGTCCCCTCATGACTTTAGACCCAAAACCCTAGCTTGGTCATGCACCTAGCCAAGCTAGCCACGCCATGGCCCCTCATGCCACGCCACCATGCTGGACTTCCTCATGCGGCTACTAAATTGAAGCCAGTCGACGATCCACGGTTGCCCTTCAATCCTAGGAGCAAATCCTGGTCGTCTAAAGTGCCCTCATGACTTTAGACCCAAAACCCTAGCTTAGTCACGCACCTAGACAAGCTAGACGCGCCATGCCAAAACATGGCCCCTCACGCCGCGCCACCATGCTGGCCTTCCCCTTGCGGCTACCAAATTGAAGCCAGGCGTCAATCCACGGTTGCCCTTCAATCCCAGGAGAAAATCCTGGCCATATAAAGTCCCCTCATGACTTTAGACCCAAAAACCCTAGCTTGGCCATGCACCTAGTAAATATAGCCGCCCATGGCCACCTATTGGCCCATCATAACACACCCTAGCCGTTCCACCCTGTTGGACCTCACTACGCGGCTACCAAAACGAAGGAGTACAACGATCAACGGTTTCCCCTCCTCTCAAGATGCAATATCTCGACCGTCGGTGGTCACCTGGCTAGCAAGTTTCCCCAAGATCGACTTTCCAAGCCACAACAATGTTTTACATGTTTTCCAAAACATTCGAGATATCAACACGAAAAGTGGGATTCTCTTTGGGTATTGGTTTGGTGGTCTACAGCGTGGGGCGTACACTATGCCCCTCATAAGGAAGTGTCATAAGGGTGAGGCGCCTAGTAAATACTGGAGTTATGTGGGAAACGTTCATGGAACATAAACCGTGAGTTAACTAACTTTATGGAACATCAATTCCATAACGTTAACAGTTTTATGAAAACCAGTTTCATACGTTAACTACTTTATGGGATATCAATTCCATGCATACGGTTACCACCTCCTCACATTTACTTCCCCACTCCTTAAATAGACCAAGGTACGTTTCTACCTGACTTGTATAAATTGGTCTTACCTATTTCCATTTGGACAAGCAAGTTCATTCGGATCACACAACATTCAGAATTACTTACCTGCTAGATCTCCTTGTGAGATCTCATACTTATCTAACAACAAGTCGTAGAAACCCAATTGCTCTTCCAGAATCAACTATTCTATTCTCACCACTCTCCTTGCTTCCCTCCCCAAAACCAACCCATTTTCCTCCTCTTTGTGACCGAAGCAAGTCTGGAACGGCCATTTCTTGGTTTAGGCCGGACTTGTATAGATTGATCTCTCGAATCTAAATTACTCCCTTGCAGTACATTGTTTAGGGTTTAAATAGTTTCTCACCTTCACACCCGCAATTACCAAAATCAGTAGAAACTATTTTCACCTATAAGAACCCGTACAAAAAAATCATCTTCAGTATCCTTGAAGATTCGAACTGCGTGGAGATTCTGCTTAAAATCTAAATCCCATTTATAACTTCAACTCCCTATTTTCCAGCGTTATTCACAAGGCCATGGATTTCTTGCATTCCTCACCACCTTATGAAGAAATTCAGTACAATAGGAAAATCCATCAACATCCTAAGGTCACGACCTTACACTTTTTAATACATAGAGAATGATAACCTTTGAATACCAATGAAAAACAACGAACCATGCTAAAACAGAGATACCAGCCTGATCATTGCTACTACTAACCCAACATATCTTATGATTCAACCAATTAACCTTTTTTTTATAATTAAACCAAAAGATATAAACCCTAAATACCAACAGAACTCATGCCATATATAAACTTCCAATTCCCACATGGAATCCACTTATTTTACATAGACATCATCAAAATCATAAACAAGAAAACTCTGATTACCAATACCCAATAGATGAACACAATCAAATTCATGTATCTTGAATAAACCAATGCATAAACACCCAATCTTTCCACATCTTCTCTACAAAAAGCACTGAATCAAGAACTCTATAAGTGTCTAAATCAAGTAATCAACCTCATTATAAAAGTTCAAATAAAAGCTCAAGCTACGGTTAGAGGTTCCTCGAACCAGATCTTTGAAGAGAGCATAGAAGAACAATAACTCCATAGTCTCATCAATTTCGTAGAAGATAGGTATTTAGAAGATTGATTGGGTAGGTAGATAAATGTTGGGGGTAAGCAAATAAAGGGGTATCGTTAGTGTTTCTGGGGGTATATAAAGGAACACCCGTGTTATAATAGGAAAAAATGAAAAGTGAAAGTATCACTTTTCCTAAAACAAATATAAGTGAGAAGTCCCTAAAAAAATTCAGTTTGAGGTCTCTAATAGGCATCCAGGTAGAAATATCTATGTCAAAATTGATACTAATATTTGATTAGATAAAAAAATTATATGAAGATTTAAAGGAAGTTCTAAGTGTGTCATATAGAGTTATTCGAACAAAATCTACAATTAAAAACAGATCAGAAGAAAAAGTACTCTAATATATTTTTTTTCTTCGAAAAACCTTAATTTATATTAAAAATAAAAAAAGCCAAGATGGGCTCTGTTACAGGATTTGATCTCATGCATGATCTTACAAACATCAAAGATAGTTAAAAAGTTACAATAGATCTTCCTCAACTGTATTTTAACCATTCTCAGTATCTAAATCATAGGTAACATAATAAGGTTAAATGGCCATTTGTGGTTTGGATACAAAGCCAAACCTATTAATAAATCTGCATTTAGCAGAAGTGTTAGGATCATTGAGAGATCCAACCATTTCTCAAGGTTTTCATCAATAAAAAAGTAACAAAGGTAACAAAAGTGTATGTATCGGTCGGTAACTGCTGAAATCAGTGTCAGAATCGTTCGGATACTGCTGAAATTGGGCTGAATCGGTGTCGGAATCTCAAAGTTGAAACTGATTACTGATGTTGATGTTGTAGAAGATGAAGATGAAAACCCTAGAACTTGATTTGAAGATAAAACTAAGACAACACTACATAATACAAATAGGCAACTAGATCTGCCATGTTTTGGTGGAACTGATGAAAGAGAAGAAGGTGTTGTTACTGCATGGATTGGTACTGATGATGAAGATGTGATCTTATTTCTTCTCACACAAATCATACCTGCACTCAAAATCCACAGATCCATTATAAGAAACCCAAAAAAAAAAAGCAAGAACAAACCAGGCAATACCTAATCCGAGAATAGAAACCAGATTTGAGATTTGAAAAGACAAACTAAAGAAAGAAGGAAAAAGGGATCTTGGGGTGTTGATTGATCTTCTCAGATCGACTCCTAAGGAGCCGATCTGAGAAGAGAGGATTCAGGCAGAAAAGTTTTTCTTTTCTGTGATTTTGGAAAGAGAAATAAAGTTTTTTTTTTGCTGAAGTATAGCATTTACTTTGTTTAGATTTTAAGTACTCTAATACTTAAAACCCCATTTGTTAAATAAAGAACATCGTATTGGCTAGTTATTTGAAGAATAGAACTGTTACACATCTTATTTACACAAAGAATAAGTCCACCATATACCCACTCTTCTAGATCCATAGTCTCCCCACAAAACTCTTAAGATCTTCATAAATGTAATATACTTTTTTTTTTCTGAATCATAAAAATTTTATTACTCAAAGATGGGGGTGAAAATTTAACAAAAGAGGTCTTGACATTCCCAAGACCATCTTATTGCAAAATCAAAAGAAACTAAAGAAGATTACAGAATTATTTTGAAGTATTTTTCATGTAAATCTAAAGTAATGAGAGTCTTCATGCTCTATAAGCCCCAAAAAAATTGGCCTACAATCATATAAAATCACCTCACCTCTTCTCAATTTTGCCCCCTTCTTAGCTAAATTGTCAGCTGAGAAGTTCACTTCCCTGTAAGAATGCTTGAAAGTTATGTTGCCAATATATTGAATCACCTTGTTCCATCTGTTTTTAACTATCCAGGGAATTTTTCCACTTGAGAAGGCCAATATGACTGCCAAAGAGTCCAGGCTAAAGCATACATTTGTGATGTGCTTTCTCACTTCCCATTCTCCTGCAATTACCAGTGCCATGACTTCTGCAATGTAATTTGTGGTGATGCCTAAGCCCCCACTTCATGCACCCAAACAAGAACCTTCATTGGTCCTGGCAATGAATCCAATACTTGCAGCTCCTGGATTACCCTTTGCTGCTCCATCACATCATATTAAAATTTGGTTCATTTGTGGCAACTTGAAGAAAACTTCTTTCACACATGAGTTTTTGGCTTTGATCCCCTTAATCCCAAAGATGACTAGAATGTTCAGATCATATAAGCAGTTTCTCATATTACCATTAATTCTAACACCACAATCTTTTATGAAGCTTATTATCCTGTGTTTTAATATTTCAGTGTTTGGATTCTTATTCTCAAACATTTTCAGATTCCTTGTCATCCATAATTCTACCATTATTGAAAAAGCACTGATATACCAAATTTGTCTTATGGCAGAACTATGATGCTTCACATATTTAATAACTTCATCAAAATTAGTAGGGGTAATAAGGCTGAAAATACCTGTAATCCATCTCCAAATCTCTGAACTGAATGAAAATTACCACAAGATGTGTTGCATGTTGTCCTGGGTATTGACACATAAATAACATTTGGATACTGTCTGAAAACCCTTTTTTCTGACAGTTTCTTCAGTTGCACATGCCCCCAGAGTATTTTCCATACATTGCTAGATGTGTAAGGGTGAATATAAGGGATCCATACATATTTAGACCAGTTGATTTGTGAGTATTTCTTCCTTATCAGATGTACATCCTTAGCCACTGAAAAATTTCCAATCAAATCATTTGTCCATATTCTTCTATCACTTCCAAAGCCAATGACTAGTAATTCAGTAACCTCAATATATTTCAACAACTCCTCAGATAAATTCCATTTACCATCTACAATCAGGTCACACACTTTTAGTTTTCTGTGTTGTAATATAAAAGGATCATCTTGATGTTGATCTATCAAAGCATGGTCTTTTATCCACTTGTCATCCCAAACAGAAATGTTGTTTTCATTACCCACCAACCATCTACTGCCTTCATTTAGTTCATTCATCACCCATTTAAGCCCAGGCCAGATAAAAGATTTTTTATATCCAGTAGTCCATTGCCCTTCTTTGTTCTTGTATTTTGCCCTCATGAACCTGGTCCATTCCTCATCTTCAGTTTCAATTTTCCAAAGAAATTTTAACAATAATGTTTTATTTATCACTTCTAACCTCCTGAGACCCATCCCTCCTTCTTCCCGTGGTGAATTTACTTCCTCCCATTTTACATTTACCAGCTTTTTTACAGATGGATCTCCAGTCCATAGAAAGTTTCTGATTATTCTCTCACATTCTTTGATAACTGTTTTAGGCCATTTGTAGATAGACATGGTGTATAATGGAATGCTGCAGAGTACAAATTTAACTAGTACTAATCTGTCAGAGAATGCAAGTAATTTCCCAATCCAACCAGCCAATTATTTTTGAAGCATCTCCACTATCCCCCAAACTTGATTTTTTTAACTCTTCCTGGACATAATATCACACCTAAGTATTTGTCAGGGAATTCAGAAAGCTCCATTTGTACTCTTTCTGCAATGAGTAATCTTCTTTCTTTAGTAACCCCACCAACAAAACATTTGCTCTCTGTTTTGTTCACAGTTTGTCCAGATGCTGCTTGGTACTTCATTATCAAACCCATCAAATTGTCTAATATTTTCTTGTGCCCATTACAAAATATGAATATGTCATCTGCAAACATCAAATGGGTTGGCTGACAACCATTTCTATTTACCATTTCTTTTATTAAACCCTCCTGAACCATGTTATTCAAATTTCTTCTCAACACTTCTTCTGCAATCACAAACAGAATAGGGGATAGTGAGTCACCCTGTCTAAGACCTCTTCCAACTTCAAAGAAACCAAAAGGCCCTCCATTCACTAGAATTGATATTCTTGCTGACTTGAAAATTATTTCCAACCAGTTTATTCCCACCTGAGAGAAGCCAAAATGCTTAAGTGTTTCAAAAATGAAATCCCAGCTCATGGAATCAAAAGCCTGGGTAATGTCCAACTACATTGCCACCTCTTCTTTTGGTATCTAGTTCATTTATAAGCTCAGAAGAAAGTACAATCTTCTCTTGGATATTTCTCCCTTTTATGAAAGCACCTTGATGGCTAGATATAATTTTATGTAGAACTGAGTGTAATCTTGTTGTTATTATTCTAGTGATGATTTTAAAGCAGAAATTAGATAACCTAATTGGCCTAAATTGATCAATTCTCTTAGCACATGGAATTTTGGGCAGAAGAAATAAAAAATTGGAGTTCATCCCTCTTGGTATAAACCTGCACTTCCAACAATATTGTATTGCATTGATTAAGTCATTGTAGATAATATCCCATGAGAATCTGTAAAAACTACCTGGAAAACCATCAGGTCCAGGAGAGCAATTTGGATCCATGGAGAAAACATCATCTTTAATTTCTGTTGCTGATGGCAGAGCATCCGTTCTTGCATTGTCTTCTTCTGTTATTACTTTGGGAATAGCATTGAAAAAACTGTCTTCATAATTGACATCTTGGTGCTCAAATTTCTTCTGAAAGTGATTGATCAGCAAATTTGCAATTTGGTTCTGTTCTACAATTATGTTGCCATTTGAGTCTTCAAGTTCTGTAATGTTGTTGTGAGCATTTCTAACCTTCATTGAAGAATGAAAAAAGCTTGTGTTAGCACCACCTTCTTTTACCCACTTTACCCTTGATTTTGATTTTAAAAGATCATTGTATTGTTGTGCTGCAATTTCATGTTCCCCTCTTGCAGTGACTAGTTTATTGAGTAAAATATTATTTTTTGGCTGAGCATCTGAGGGCAAAGTAGATTTTAAACTTCATCTTCAGTTTTTTTGACTTTAACCCTTAAATCTCCAAATATCTCCCAGTTCCATTTTGTCACCCTTAACTTGAACCTCTTGAGCTTGTATATAAATTTAAAAGAAGGATTTCCCAGACATTCTTCCTCCCAAGATTATTTTATAAACTGTAGGAAATCTGGATGTGAAGTCCATACTGTTTGATATCTAAAAGGTGTATTATGAGGTTTCAATATATTGTTTGTTCCACCAAGTAAAGGCCCATGATCAGAGACTCCTCTCACACCCACTTTATAATTCCATGTTGCATATAAATCCAACCACTTTGTATTAAAGAAAGCTTTATCTAAATCACATAGTATTCTCTTTTTACCCACCCTGTTGTTGCACCATGAAAACTGTATTCCAGATCTTGGAGCTTGTATAAGCCCACAATGGTCTAAACAACTATTAAATTCAGTCATGGAAATTCTTAGAGGACTTCTTCCACCCATCTTTTCTTCACAACTTAAAACTGTATTAAAGTCTCCAAGCACCAACCATGGCATTTACATTGCATTAATCATCATAAGCTCTATCCAAAGGTCTCTCATATCCACAGTAAGGAATGCAGCATGAATGCCTGTAACAAGAACTTCTCCAACTCTGACTGTAATGGCTTGTTTTGTATTTAAGATAACAACTGGATTTGATATTGAAGAGTGCCATAACAACCAAATATTCCCCTTCTCAATAGTGTTTGAATTATGTATTAGCATTTGACTCATATCAGGTAATCTTAAGTTTTTGACAAAA
Organism: Papaver bracteatum; assembly: GCA_023529315.1. Classification (NCBI taxonomy): domain Eukaryota; kingdom Viridiplantae; phylum Streptophyta; class Magnoliopsida; order Ranunculales; family Papaveraceae; genus Papaver; species Papaver bracteatum. The sequence goes on from JAJJWX010002077.1 coordinate 327,929, forward strand.
TTTCTCTTAGCTTGAACTTTAGGCTCAGCTAACCAAACTAATGAAGGACTAAATTGATTAATCAAAGATCTTAATTTATCCTTGTCCCTAACTCTCTTAAGGCCTCTAATGTTCCAATACAACACCTTCATTGAGAGGAGTTAGCTTGAGAAGAATTAGGACATCTCATTCCTTTGTTTTAAACTAAAATTTTCCCAGGGGGCTTTCTTGTAGTTATAAGAGATATACCTTTAGGCTGAGTCCATGTATTAGCTCCTTTAACAGATTTAACAGCAGAACTCAATTTTTCTCCCTGTTTGGGGGATTTCAAATTTTCATCAGAAATTTGCTCTTCAGCAATATACTTAAAAATGGATAAACTCAACTTTACTTTGAATGAAGACTTATCAATTTGCCAAAATTGTGTATTATATTATCCACATAGGGGAGAATAACGAAAAAACGTGGTTTAGTGAGTGTTAGTTATTGGAAAAAGATTTATGAGAACTTTTGTAGTGATAACGGTAACACTACTAACCGTGATGGTGTTGATTTGTTGATTTGAAGATATAAGCAGAGAAATTGAAGAATATATGGCTTTACAATTCGTACTTGCAACCAACTTCGACTTAGAGGTGAAACTGATGTTGAAGTCTTAGATCAAACTAGAAAGGAACAAAGAAGAGGTTCAAATTGCAACTACAAACTCAATTTGTCGTCATCAAGAACGTTTTAATAAATTATTGGGGATATTAGAAAAAATTATACTTCAGGTTAAATACGTATTTAATGGGTTGTTATGTGACTTAATGAATGAAAGAATTTTTGCATTTCAGGTTGGGGTGTATATATGTCCAAACTCTAAAATTTCAAACTAAATAGTCACCTACAACTAATTTTTTTGCTTTTCAAAACTTATAACTAGGCATAAATGTAGACACAGGTTGTTCTGAAACAGTACTTTGACTAGAAGATCTTCATTTCCCAGTAGTAGGTTTAACCTACAATTGGAATTTCTTTACTTCCTTATCATAGGTTTTCGTTAACGGCTGGGATGTATTGGTTACCAACCGTATACTTGTGTTACGACTAGGATATCATGATTTCCCAGCCGTAATTGCTGGAAAAAAAATCATTTTTTTCATGCACGTTAAACAATTGGAGTCAACAAAATTGTAATGAGAGTTAAGCTAGAGGTGTTTTTGACTATTTTGAGTATATATTTCTTCATATTCTTCAGCTGTTTTCAATAGAATCCTCCTTCTTTTACATCTCCTCAAAATAAAAATAAAAATGATTTTCAAAATTTAAATCATATCATTAAGCTAATGTAATCACTAATCTTTAGTTTGTGTTATTAATCAATTGTATTATTACTAATCAATAACATTTTTGCCATTAAGGAAATTCGTAGGATAAGGATTTTCGAAATTGCTATTTCATCATCTAATTCAGGCCTTTTTGAGATTGTTATTTCACATGCAAAATTATGTCACCTTAATTATGGAATCGGTTTGTGATTTTCAAAAACATCTTGAGTTAGGCATGGCTTTCAAGTGTGATGTATCACTGTATGTCTATTATCACTGTAAATAAATTGGAAAAGGTGTTGATGCTGATGCTAATGACCTGAGTTCCAAATTCATCGACACCAAATTCTTTATCATCCTAAGTAAGAACAATAATTCTTTACGATATATACTGTATCAGTGAAGCCAAATTGTCTCATATACGTGAGATGGTATGAAGGATTGGGCGTATAAACGTGATACATTTAGCTTATTGAGTGAAAGTTTAACTAATTACTTGTTATCTGTTTATCCTTTATTACATTAATAACAACAGTAAAAAACTTATCACTAACAGTAAAAAAGCTGATCACCAAATTTACTAGGCGTCAGGACTTGGGAGGGACCATCCCTAACCATTTTTCTACTCTAGTAATGCCAAGCATAATGGTATGCCATTTCCCCTAGCTATCCCAATTTGTAGGGAAACCCATTTACTATGATATCTCATGTAGTTTAAATGTGGATCACATCTGATCCCGCTCGTAGAGAAGGGAAATCACACGGATACTCAGTTTTCGTGTAAAAAACTATTGAGTTTCCATATGATTTTCAACATACTGAGTATTCGTTTCTGGTTTTCATAGTTTTACCCTAAAACTTCTCTTTTTACTATTTTGATTTATTAATTTATTCTTTTAAAATTCATTATATCTCCCTCTTTTTTTTCTCTTAATTATCTTTTAACCAATCCAAATATTCCACGGTAAATTTTTTAGAGAAAGTTTACGTTTTGTACTATTTATACGAAAACTGTTTTTGTATAGTGTGGCTAAGAGGTAACATAACACAACAGTGAGGTTGCCTTGAGGCCCTTTTCCCTTAGCTTTAAATAAGCTATAGCTAAGGGTGACTATTTTGCTTGGCCTAGAAAATACTAATAAATAGTTCCCAGTCAAAATCAAGTGGGTCCATCAGAGAAATCAATTAATCATTAACCGTCAAAATAGAACCTACGAGAAATCACTCCTCGTTGGTCCACAGGCTAAAACCAAACACAATATTTTTTTTTTTTTAGAAAAAGGAAGGAAATATTAAAGGGGAAAAAAGATATTTCCAATATATACAAAAGATCACTAATAGGTGTAGAATACACCGTATTTACTATCTAGTAGTTTATGCTTTCTTTGCTATTTTTCTAGTAAATTATGTATTTTATGTGTGTTTTTGATTTATTAGGTACTCTGGAGTCACACGGACGAAAAGAAGGAGAAATTACCCAAATTTGAGCAACAAAGGGCAGAATTGTCATTTCATAGGGCGAGCACTATCTGGAGCCAAATTAAGGCTAAGGGATAACCCTTTTGAGGAGTACTAAAAGGCAATCAGTTATGGTTAAGGGGTTGCCATCTAGGTATCCCTTATCATTTACTAAAAAGTGTAATTATCATTGGGTGGTTATATTTGGGTGCAAATATCGTCCGTGTTATAACCCTAAACAAAAATGAGAGAAATCATCTTTATCTTTGATTTTGAATCTGACGATGAACAGCAGCTGCTGTATCAAATCTGTGATTTGCAGAGAAATTGATTTGTTGCGTTACGGAGATGAGGAAGAAGTAAGAACTGGGTATAGATCGATTTAGAAATTGAGCTGTTGAATCCAAAGAAGAGAATTTGTGGTTCTTTTGAAACTGAGGAGAAGAGATCGAGAGATTGAGATGGAGGTAGAGATGGTGGTTGTTGGGTTTGATTCATTGTCGATAAGAATAAGAATCAGTGATGGTGGTACAATTGTTGTAATGGGTTTCTCTCAAATTCGGATTTGGGTTTTGAGCAGAAAAGATGAGATGAAGACTAATGATGAAGCTCAGTAAAATGGGTTTGGTTCTGAGATAGAGAAATTGAGCTCTTGATGTTGATTAATTAGATGGGTTTGAGGCAAATCGAGATTTGGGGTTTGATTATCAGTTTGAATCTAGAAGGAAAGGGGTTCTGTTGATGCTTCAGATGGTGATTGATACATCGAAGAGAATGGAGCTACAGGGAGAGATTGGAAGAAATTGGTTGAATGTTGAATTCTTGCTACTGCAATGTGATTAATGGTTGAAGTGTGTCAATGCATAGAATACTTGGTGGTCTGAACGCAGTGACTGGAGTTTGTGTTGCTGTGAAGTGGTGGACTTGAAATGTGTTATGTGTTGAATGTGTGGGTGCACTGATGTTGTTGTAGAGCTGTAATGGTATAGAGCAGGTGCGGTGCAGTGGAAGCAATCTTGATTTTTCAGGTGTATATGGTTGAGCTATGGTGGGTTATGCTGCTGTGAGCTCATAGAGGAGAATTGGTGCCACTGATGTTGAAGTGCAGGTTGAGCTAGTTATGGAAGGCATCTTAGATGGCAGGTTATGGAGTCACTGAACTGAATAAATTACAGGGAAGGTTGCAGTGAACAGCCATAATGGCTTGGTGGCATAGAAGGCACGGCCATCTTGGCCGTGCATAACACTTGGCAGGAGTAAGATAGCCAACCAAAACCAGTCAGCCGAGTTAGCTAGCTGACTGGGTTATGACTCTGTGACTGACTCGGAGCTTGACCCAGTTGACTAACTAAGACCTTTAGTTTGACCTAACTGTAACAGAATCTTGGACGGAATATTCCTTACCGATAGAAAGAATTTTTCAGGTTGCCGGCGGAAACAACTTCCGGCCAAAAACACAGTTTTCCGGCGAGCAAAAATACAGAATTTTGTATGGACTTCTCTCATGTGTGTGAAGATTTAGAATTGGGAATTGGATGAAAACTTGGAAGTTTTGGAGAATTGGAATATGGCTCAAATTGGGAAAGTGGTGTTCTTTTGGAATGAGGATTCTTTTCCTACAAAGACATGGAGAGTATTGAAGCCTATAAATAAAGGAGTTCTCTACAACTTTTTAAACACACATCTACTTTGGAGAAGGAGTTAAAGTGCACAAGGATTGGAGGAAGGAGCAACCATCATCTTTTCAATAAGTTTTTATTTCTTCCTTTATTATTATTATTGTGTGAACTCCAAATTATGAGTAGCTAATTTTCTTATTGATTGAGGATGAATTCCTAGTTCTTAACATATGGTTTGAGTTTTGTTTCAATTCTACTTTGAAGTTTTTCATATGATTATCGATTGTTTTTACTAATATTAATGTTTATGATTGATTGATAGGTTGTTTGGAGTGCACGCTAAATTAATTTGTTAATTTAATCTAAAGCTAGTGAAAGTTAGGGAATACGTAATAGTTTCTTGACTCTTTACACACGTAGAAAACATGAGACCTTGCGGAGGGATTCCGTGGAGCAATTGTGTGTGAAAACAACGCTAGAAAGTAGACCAAGCGAACCGAGTCTAACTACTAGTACTAAACCTAAGTTCACAAATCTTAATGCGTTCGGGGAATTACATTTTGTAAGCGAACCTCAAGGTGGTTCTTTTGAATAGAATCTGATAACTAAGCGGACTTGTTACTCGGTGAAATAAGGAATTTTGGGGTTAGCTAAGCGAACCTGCTAACCTACGGTTGGTGATAATCTATTACTAATAACAAGTGGAAAAGAACATAACTTTAATCATTGTTTTGCAGCGAAGAAGGATTCCTTGATCTATTCTCTCTCATTGATTTCAACTTATACTTTTAATTACTTTGTCTATTTCTTTTGCTTTATAAATTTTACAACCAATACCCCCCTTTTGTGACAATTTTACAACTAATAATCTCTTGCTCCTCGTGGGATCGACCTTGACTACCCTATATTACTCTTTAATTAGGTAGTAAAGTATTAATTAATTTGTTGTGGTTACGACACGCAAACAATCACAGGATCTTTAAGCCAAAACGAAAGATAAAAATAGTTTCCTTACATAGAAGAAACTATAGTTTCCCATTAAAACAAAACTTGATTAGCTGTGTAACCATTGAAAATATCCTTCGGTGTGCTCCATAAACAAATATTTTGGATTACAACAAAATAGTTGTAAACAAATACTAAACACGACATTGCCAAAACCTATACATATTTTACCGAGTGTTGAATCTAAACTCTTAAATAATCTTGGTAAACAAGCTGGACTAAATAAAAATGACACACTCACATTAACACCCACCCTTAAATGGGATCCCTTGTTTTCCCCTGAAAAGTGGATCCCACCACACATGTGTGTGTGCGCGGTTTTAAAGTGGTTTGATCACGATTCGGTTAGAAGCACCGCTAAATTCTAAAGAGTCTCACATAAAAAGTTCCAGCATGAAAATTTTATTTTGGCAATGTTGAGTACACTAGTTAATTTATCATTCATTTTTGTACTCTAGAATCAACATCTTCCTTTTTAAAATCAGTGTTATTTTTTTATTAATTTTTCTGATGATAACGATAAAATTATATTAATCAAAATAGTACGAAAGATTTACAATATCATTTTTTATCAAAAACGTTAGTGATAATGCTCTCTTTTTGTACTATTTGGTAAATATTCATTGTCTTCCGCTGGAGTCTTCTGATCCTTGCTTCTTTTGCAAGAGAGTCTGTTGCGCCATTATGATGAATTATGATCCCTGCAAATATATTTAACCTGAACTTGTGGAAGATTTTCAAGAGAAAAAAATATTTTCTTCAATGGTATTCTCGACTATCCGTCCAGTCTTTGCTCCTTTGTTGTTGATTATATCCGCCAGAGGTTTACAATCTATTACAAAGTAACACTTGAAAGTAAATTCTCTTCTAACCATTTTAAGGCTTTTAGAAGGGCTTTTGCTTCTGCATGTAAACAGGGACGGACCCAGAAAGACTAAAATTCTTTATGAGGCCCGGACTAATACCTTGAGAAGAACTAAAAAAAATGGCTTGTGGATCGGGAGGGAGACCTAGGATAAAGCCCCAGTTATCCCTCCCATATGACCGTCAATGCATATAAAGCTTTTTGATCTACTGAGTATAGAATGAAAGCATATCCCACAGATAAATTCTATTTTTTAAAAGAAGCATCAGTAAATATTATTCATTTCGTCTTTGTTAGAGCACTGCTCGGTCGAACTCGCATGCGTTGCTATCTCAAGCATGTTTGTCAATTTAGTGATTAAAACTATAAGTCTTGATTTCTAGTCTACTTATAGATGTCTCGGACTAGGACATAGATTGTGTAGTTGAGCCTTATACTTCACGGCGTTCATCATTTGGAGAAGAAGAACTACTAAGTAGAGCTTGTGGTACTTCATCAACAAAAGGTATGTGGAGAATGAAACTCATCTATCACTTGGAAGTATATTTCTACTCTATATCCTATACTGAGACATAATTCGTGTTACGATATAGTTTTCTATTATACACATTTGAGATTTCGAGTTGAGTTTAACTCGCTTACATATTTCTCGGAATATGTGTTGGCAAGCTTTCGCTTCGACCAAGTTCATCTTATATTCTTGACGCAAGTCAAAAGATGATCATGTGAAAATTTCCGAGTAACATCTTACATGGTTTGTGTGATACAATCATTTGGTTTAGACTTGGAATGTTTCGTTATGATTATTTTAATAACTTAAAAATTGTTTTGATGCTAATAATGTGTGAAAACGGCTATGGTCATCCTCTAAGAAAGTTTCAATGATTGAAATAACAGTTTAGAACACTTAATCATTATTGGATATGACATATTGTATACTCTTGCACATATGTAATCCATGTCTTGGAACCATAGTATGCATACCCGTATGCATACCTGTTGGCTTGAGAAATCCGGGAACCTAAATATGCGCACCCGTTTGCGTACTGGAGAAACCCAATCTTGCTCCGGGTATTTCAAGTATGCGTACCCATTTGCATACTTGAAGGTTAACGTTCTAAAATCGGTTGTGTTCATGAACTTAAACATTTATAAAATAAGGAATGTAATATTTGCAAACTGTATCTATAATGTTCATGAATTGATTCAAATGAATCAAACCGATTTTTCTTCAATTGTGTTCTTGTATACTTCTATGAGAATATAGCAATTGAACAACTCTTTATCTAGTTTCATTTGAGTCATTTGAACTAGTTATGGCTAAGATGAACAAGGTTGATATGAGAGTGATCATATGGCTAACCTCGGTTAACTATTTTTGAGCCAACATGGTGTACACGTTTAGGTATGGTTACATAAATGTAAATGAGGGTACATTTCATTTGTGTGTAACAATCTAAGTTCGATCTAATGGTTGAAAGATATTAACTTGGTTGAATCAGGTTTTTCATCTAACAGTGAACATTGAATGCTTTGTTACCAAGGTAACTTAGATTGCATACCCTGATTTGAAAACTATATAAAGGAGAACTCTAGCAAATGGGAAACCTAAACCCCATACTTCTATATGTTACTAGTTGCATAAGCTAGAGTCGATTCTCCTTTAACCTTAGATTTCTCACGAGACCTCATAGGTTAACGACTTAAAGACTTTATTGGAATTGTGAAGCCAGACCCAACTATTTTCTCTGTAGTTGCGTGATCTGATCTTGCTATTTCTATCGTGTGTGAGTGTAATCATAAGATTGGCTTGAGATTTATATTTTCCGATAGGCAAGATAGAAAAGTAATTACAAACACCTTCGTCTCATCGTTTATGATTCCACGATATCTTGTTTCATTAATCGATTAATATTATAGTGAGGTGATTGATAATACTAGGATGTTCTTCGGGAATATAAGACTGGATTATCAATTGGTTCCTGTTCACCATGATTTATCAAAAGAAGGAACAAAAACTCATGGGTATTTCTGTGGGAGACAGACCAATAAACTTTTCTGTGTGAGACAGATTTGTTTATCAAGTCTTCGACTTTGGGTCGTAGCAACTCTTGGTCGTGGGTGAGATCATATAAGGGAGTCAAGTGCATAGTATTCAGAGACATAAGAAACACAATTGTACCTTGAATCAGTGTGAGATTGATTAGGGTTCAACTATAGTTCAGTCTGAAGTTCATTGGTAGTATTCTAGTATCTATAGCATCTTAATACAGTGTGGTGTTCAAAGCTGGACTATGTCCTGGGGTTTTTTCTGCATTTGCGGTTTTCTTCGTTAACAAAATTCTGGTGTTTGTGTTATTTCTTTTCTGCATTATATTTTGTTATATAATTGAAATATCACAGGTTGTGCGTTGTATCGATCAATTAGAAATCCAACCTTTGGTTGTTAATTGAAATTTGATTGATCCTTGAACATTGGTATTTGGTATCGTTCAAGTTACTTCTCTTATATTCAATCGAGCTCTCAAATTCCTATTTGCTGATTTCGGATTGAATTAAGAGTTAGATATATAAACTCTTGTATATACTTTTCTCTTGATTGAGTTTGCTTGTCTAGTTGATTCTCTAGAAAGTATATTCGAGTAAGTCTTATCAAATTTCCAAACAAATTGTTGGGTGTGGTTGTTAGACCCCCGCTTTTTCAATTGGTATTAGAGCAGGTAAACAAGTTTAATACCTTACAAGTCTGTGTTTGTGGTGATATGACTATATGGACAGAAATGTTATGTCAATAAATGCACCACGAGATCCAGGGATTCCATAATTTTCTTCCATGGCTGATTTAATAAAATCTGTAAAAGAAATTCTATATAAACCTCCACCAGGTTTAAAATCCCTTGAAGTGTATTCAGGTCTTGAAAAGAACCTTGAAATCTTATCTTTTGATGTTGAGTTATATCTCCAGAAAGAACAAGAATCTCTTGACAAGCTATATAAAGTTATGATGAATAATATTTATGTTGAGGTCGACATTGATTTACTAATCAGTGAGAGCATTTATCCTCCTCTGCGTAATCCAATTAGTTGTAACAAACTAAATGAGATAGTAGTGTTATCTCATTCATCTGAGTATATCACCTCAAAGCATGAATCAATTCATTGCTCAATTCCTGATACTTCCTATCAAGATAGTAGTGTTATCTTCTTTCGTGAAGAAGATAGGACGTCTTTTTTTATCAAAATAGTTTTCCTTCGCAGTGCTAAAAACTATCTGCAGAAACTTTTTTTTATAAGTTGTAAAACAAGAATCATAAACATAAATCTTTTTGGGTTATCCTGAAGTTCTTTGATAAACTTATAAAAATAGTTCCTTGGGTGTTTCTCAACACTATAAGACGCAAGAGTTGCTGGAAAGAAACTCTTTATTGGTGCCATGGTGTCCAAGACATTGTTAACCTCAACACAACTTTATTATGTTGAAAGTGCATCCTCACCAAGAAATGCCATGTTATGTATACAGTGAGGGAAGCACAAGAACTGGGCACACATATTATGTTTGGTATGATTTTGAATGTTTGGTAACGTTGTAGAATTCGATCGGATTCTTCTAAAAAGGTATGTCTCTAAACTTGAGCAAGTTTTATGATGATCTATGTACCTTGTGTATCATTCATGTCTACATAACTCGATTTTTGTTTACGGTTCTTAATGTTCCGGGTTGAAAATAGTTGTTCGGGATGTTTTGGCCTTCATGGTACACTTTAGGTATGCATACTTGTTTTCATACCAGTTTACAAATGAGTTTTTGTAATAAAATCCAGGGAAATTCGTTTGCATACCCGTTTGCATACTGAAAATCCGTATGCATACTTTCCTATAGACATCGATATTCGGTAAACCTATTTTGGCCGTATCTTCTTCGTCCGAACTCGGAATGACCTCATTCTTTTTGAATTATCTTCCTATTTGAATTATCTTCAAAATGGAGATGAGAATTCTCGAATTTGGATGAGTTAAGATTGGTCTTTGGCCATCCTCTTGTTTTTGAGTGTTTGCTCCGTTTCGTCGCACTTGTTCCACTTCTCTTGCACTTGGGCACTTGGATTCTTGGAGTACCACTCTTCTAAGCTCATTTGTATCTTTTACAAGAATGTTTTTGGTGAATCACAAAGAAGGAAGTTCAAGAATGGGCAGTAGTACGCATTGCTATGGGATTCTTGAATGTTCACAATTATCTTATGTGAACTATAGTGCATGGTCATTAGTGACTTTGTATGTTCTTATTTGTTAATAAAATATTTTTATACGCCTTTGGTTGATATTCTTGGCATAAATCCGTGCAGAAAAAAATTGATTCTACCATCTAAGGACAAATCATCTTGTATGTGCATTACGAGTTTGTCTTGATGTCTAGGAAACTTCTTATGAGAATTTATTCTTGTGTTTTAAGAAGGATAAATAGAGATTGGAATAGAAATTATTATGAGTACACATAGCTATTTCCAACGATTTTCATCTTGCAATGTTTTTGGATTTATTTATTTAAATTCTAAAGTTTATTTGGAAGATGATTTTGCAGTATTAATCTTTATGGCTTTATATATTGCAACCTGTTATGGGATATGTATGTTTGTGTTCGTGAACTTTTATTGTCCCATACGTGGTCAAAAGTTAAGTCTTTCAAAGGTCATTATGCAAGTATTGATAAAAGATTGAATGAACTTTTGACAAACAAAACTTAAGCCTATTATGTCATTATGCAAATATTGATGGAAGATAGGATGAACTTTTGTTTACAAAGATTAAAGTCTATTATATGTCATTGTGCAAATACTGATGAAAAATAGAATGAATCTTTGTTTATTCCACAGTATTGATCTTCCCTGATCCATATTCTTATGTAAATACTGTACGGCTCTGTAAGTTCACTTATGCGAGCATTTCCGATTAAATTAATCATGGATTTTCTTGTGGTTAATTTAATTAAGATTTTTTGATACAAATTCATATCCTTATGAGATTTGTTAATGTCCAATGAAATCTTTCTTTTCTCGTAAAAGTAAGGTCGCTCTTGTTGTTTTTCGGGAATGACATTTTATGGGGGAGAGTTCTTTTTGAACATGTGCTTAATTGCCAAATCTTTGTGGGGAGTGTGGCTTGTATTTTTATAAACTCCTTGATGAATGCATTTAGCTTCGGCTATATGATTTCATCTAAATAAGTTGGTATATTAGTTTCTTTTGGTCATGAAGTATATCTATGAAAATTTCATGAGGATCACACTAGTTTTCGTATCTTTGCCAATTTATATTGACAAAAAGGGGGAGAATTAATGTGTAGTTTCATACTACAAATACATATAGTTTACGGATCATTATGTAAGGGGAAGTGGTTTTCATGTCGAGATGAAGTATTGACTAAGTGGGAGTGATACATATCACCATAGTATTGTAGTCAAAGTTGTGGTATAATTGAACTTTGATGATTTGTAATAATAATATAGATTTAAATAGTGTGTGAAAACGGCTATTATCATCCTCTAAGAAAGTTTCAATGATTTAAATAAGAGTTTAGAATATTAAATCATTATTGGATATGACATATTGTGTACTCTTGCATGTTTCGTAAGTAGGCATTTTTATTTCAAAGTCATGAATAACTGTTGGGATATATGTTTTAAAACACAAATTTATATTTCCATTAATAATGTTTTTATTACTCATAAATTTTTTCACCAAAACCAATATACTTGCCTTTTAATATCTTGACCGTTTCATGTATTTTAATTGTGTGAGTTATATCATAATTTATTTTTATTATACTCTATTAAAACTCTTGACTATAAATCAAATTTTTGGTTGAAAAAATGAGAAGAGTTTTTTTTTTCCCTTACATTTTTAAGTTGTGAAAAGAAAATGGTTTTAGAAAGAAAACAATTGTATGATTATCATGTGTTTTCTATAAGTGTGATTCTAAGCAAGAATGAAGCATAGAAGTTTCACATCTTATCACCGTGCAAGAGTGATTGTGCAAGAGATAGAACTCGATTGTTTTATTCTAGGGATGACACGACAACAATGAACTGCTTGCACAATCTTGGGATGAGCAATTGTTCCAACAATAACGAATGTAATAAGGGTTGTCTTTGTTCATTTTAACATAATCATGATTATCATTACCAATTATGATTGCGTAATTCCACACAGATACTAAAAAAATTCTAAAACTTAAAAGATCAAATTCCTTAGCATCGGACAGTTGTTAAATGCCTTGTAAAATAAAACACTCAATCCTAATGGTCTTCTAGGGGTCCCTACACCTGAAACCATATACACATAGTGTTGTTTGTGCAAACACAATTCACTTTTCTCTCACTAAACAAGCAGCAACAAACAAAATCACGGCTGCTTGATCTTGTTAACATTTCTCTGAGCTTTTTCCTTTACCTGAAATGGCGAAACCTTATTAGTTTCACAGACTTTTAGTCTTCTTCTTCATCATCAACAACCACTAAAAATTGCTTGGTAACAGTTGTGAATGATGAATCAAAGATTTTTAATTTTAAAACCATTGTTTCCTCAGATCATAATGATTTATCAAACTGCATGAGCTCTATTATGAAGAGAGAAATTGACGTTAAAAGAAGAAAAATAAGATAGAGTACAAGACTAGCTAAGAGGATAAGTAAGTTTGTGGCAGTTTCCACAGAGTATTCACTAGGAACGTTAGCGATAATCACTCTCATCCTGGGAAATATATGTTTGATCATTCAACTAGGTAATGAGGTTTTACCTTAGTTTTTCACAAACTTTCTTGAAGATGAACATGATGTGGAGATTACCTTTTTGACAAAGAAATCATAGGGAGATGTAGCAAACCCGCATAGAAGATCTGGTATTAACATGAAGACATATGTGGAGTTGAATGGGAAGGAATCTTCAACTGAAGAAAAAATGGGTCAGTTGCTGGAAGAATATGAAGGAAGGAAAAAAAATTGGAGTGAGAAATGACATACTCTAGTTCTTAATGAACTCTAGATTCATTATGTTGTAATCAAAACCCTAAGAATCATGATCTTGCAATAACATCTTTTCAACATCAACAACACCATCATCATCTTGGTATTATCTTTCTTGTTTCCTAAGTGTCCTAGTCCGCGACTCATCCATAAAATTTGTTTTCGTATTTGATTTTATTTTTTGTGCGGGCATAATTTTGCAATTGTTCCAAAATTTTAGATTGTTTTATTCTGTCATACAGATTGAAAGAAAAACGATTGCTGAAACGAGATAAGTATCATTGTTAACTTTGTTTATTAAATTATTAACAATATAATTTTTCTTTAACGATTTTCTATGGTCTTGAAATTTTTAGGTTAGTACATACTTAATGTGAATTTTATTGATGATGTTGATGGACTAGGAGTAACATGGGAAATATTTTTCTTCATGAATATTTAGGGTTTCCCTATTTCCCATCCCCACTTTTCCTATTTCCCATCCCCTTCATGATTTCTAAAACTAATATAGTTTTTACTTTTGATTTTTCCTATGTACCACCTATAAAAGTCAAATTAATTTTGACTATGATTATTACCTATTTTATTTGTCTTCTTCCTTAATAAATCTTTTATTTTCACTAGTCATCCAAAACTATTAAGTTGCAAACTCTAGGTTAGATTTTTGATTATTATAACCCTGTAATGAGCTCCGTTGTAATATACCTAGTCTTTATCCTTTGTTATTTAAAAATTCGAAGAGACATAAACAGACTAATTGGGAGATAAAAAATCTCTACGTTGACTGAACCTGAAGGAGTGAGTTTAGTTGTTCATCGACGAACGACTAGTTCTTCATGCAACTAAAGTTCAGTTTTGTATATGAACCACTGGTTCATCTTCTAATACAACCAAAGTAGCTAGCCGAATAATCAAATGCTCATACGTCACCACCCTTGGTTCAAGATGGTATTAACGCATACACCTGCTATCTTGTATGAAAATTCAAAACATATTCCCTTGTATCTGCAGTAACTTAAATTCGAATAGGGAAATAAATGAATACAATTCATATGGTAAATTTTAGTTTTGGATGCTTTAATAGGCTTTAATGGGAATGTTAATCCACATTTTTATTTTTATTTTTTGAATTTTAGTTGACCTAGTGTAAGCTATTACTTCTTTATGACAATAAAAAAACTCATATCTAGCTTTAACAACAGTTTCATTACAGGATCACACATTCATCAAAATATAATATCAGGTATGAATAATTAGATGAAAACAAAGGATTCTACCATGATGATCGGTTCTGTTGGGGGAAGAAGACGGTGGTGGGAAAGAAAAGAGCAAGATTTACGATCTTAGGGTTTTTAGTCGTGGGATGGATAAAAATATTTAGGGTGTAGATAAGAAAGTCAAAGAAGTAGTATTTAAGATATTTAAAATTTATTTGGATAGTACTTAGGATAACTGGGGATGGGATTTAATGTGGATGAGAAATAGGAAAAATATTGTTGAATATGATAAACGAATGTTTCTAACATGTTGTAGAGTTTCATGTGCATCTCTTCAACGAAAATGAATTGGGTCTAGAAATTTTAACCTTATATATTAGCTATCATGATGAATATCCATGTGACATTTTAGAATTTTTAGAGTCCTAAAACTATTTTTAAAGTATTTTAGAAAACATAAAAATGTAACTGAAAAATTTTGACGGGAAGAAATTTATTTATGATTGAATTCGTTTTTCCTAATCTTCTTGTAGATAAAATTTGAATACATGTAAGTTATACCAGGAACTTATCTACAAAATGCATTTTTAAATTTCCCATTTGGAGTTTTTGTTTGAGTGATGTGGTGATTTTAAAATCGTTTTGTATGTATGTCCAAAATATTAGACGTAATACATGAGTTTAGAGATTAGAGATTTAAAAAATAACATTAAAAAATCATGTTTTGATTCTATTACTTCTTTATCTTGTTTTGGTAATGAAAAGGAATATCATTGTTAGCAATCAAACTAATGCACCACGTATGTTTGATAATATACTTAGTAGAAAGTTATAAATATATGTATATATGATATTATAACTATATAACTTTGAACCTTTTTTTGACACTTAAGATTAACTTGCAATACTATATTTTAGTTGATTTTACGGAATTATATAATTGCATACCTTATTTATGTTTGGTTTCAAATTCTCACATGTAAAATGATTGTCACAGGTGAAAATTCACTTACTTGAGCAAGTTTTTATTTTCCAATGAAATAAAAATTGCGGGAGATTAATCGATATGTGAAGCATTGGGATTGCTGATTTGTTTGTTGGTGCACAAAGAATGGACAATGGTTTGTGACCAATTGATATTTAAAAGCAATTGAGGTATGTTTGATGAACTATTTGTAGTTATTGTAATGATCAAATAATTGCATTTTAAATTGAATAAATGGATTGTTCAATCTCTTTTCTTTTTTTTTAGGGAAACAAGATATTGATAATTATTATGTATGAAAATAAACATGTGACTAAGGGTTGTTCATGGTCGGTTTTGGTTCGGTTTCTATCCAAACCAAAACCGAAACCAATACTATTAGTTTCTAAAAATCTAAACCAAACCAATCCATTAACCATTAGTTCGGTTTCCAAATGGTTCCAGTTGGTTTCGGTGTGTCCCAGTGGTTTTCGGTTAACCAATAATTATGTCAAACCAAAAAAAAAAAAACACAAATTTACAGATAAAAAAATCGTAGTTGCCGATAGTATTGGTTTACACAAATTTACAGACAAAAAATAAAATAAATAAAATATAAAGAATAGTTAAAGCTTACTCTAAATATAGAGATCAAAAGAAGATATATAATATATCTTAATTTAGTTATTGACAAATAAAAAAGATGGAAGACCGGAAGAAAAAAGTCGAGTAGCAGCAGTTGTAGTTGGGGGTGGAGAAGGGAGGCGACTGAGAGAAGCAGAAAGAGAAAGAGGGAGAGTACCATAATGAAATATTAGATTTAGGGTTTCAATTTATCCTCTAAATTAATGGGTAGAATATAATACTTGTAAATCAACGGTGGAAACTAAGTTTAAAAATTAATCGGTTTTCCAATGGTTTTTGGTTCGGTTTTAGAGGTCAAACCAAACCAAAACCAACACTATCGGTTTTCTACTTTCTACACCGTAACCAATCCATTAGTAAATGGTTCGGTTTGGTTTCTTCCTAATTGGTCAGGTTTGGTCCGGTTCCAGCGGAAAACCGAAACCATGTTCAGCCCTATGTGACTTATATGAGTTTGGAATTTATGGGATAAAATTTGATAAGAAACCAAAACTGAAAGAACTAGAAACCTAGTCAAAAAAAATGTGAATATCAACTCTCACCAAGAAATGAACATAATCTTGATTATGAAGTTATTTGCTATGCTTGGTAGGAATTGCAAGGATATCAAATGCTATTAACAATACTTTTCAAGCAAAGTTAATGTGAATTGTCGAAATGATGAGAGGTTGGTATATATTGGTGTTTTACACCAATTTTGTTTTGATAGGTTATGATTTAAAAGTTGAATCGAATTAATTGAAAGAAAGTGGTGTTGAGGTACACTCACATCACTAAGATTTTCGGTATTGGTATGGTATCAATAGTTTACTTTAGGTAGATAATCGCTGAAGTAAAACAAGCTCAACTCGATTCGCAAAGTAACTGGGATTGCAGTTACAAACTTTTTCAGCGCAAAAGTTGGCCTACTCTCCAACTCTAAGGTTTTCATTTAAGGAAGATAATCGCTAGTGAGTCCACTCCGCACCATCCTTAGAGTTATCTCAGAACTTGCTCTGATACCAACTGTGACGAATCCGAAAATTAGGCCTAACGCGCCTGGGTGCACTGGTTATTAAATGGAAGGAAGATGTTGATCCGTTTATCAACACAGATCAATCTTTTTTAGTCATGGTTTATTGTGCTTTTCATCATTCAACATTGGATTATACCTTTTTTTCAGTAGATTCACCGATTTTTTTGAGCGGATGTTACACGTCAGTTATCTGCTAGCTAGGATTGCTAGTATATAACCATTGAAGTCGTAGGTTAATAGGTCCTTGTAATTCAAGAATTATTACTGAGATCATCCAACGAGTTTCTTTTTTTTCTTTAATCCTGATTGAAGTTAACGTAAGGTCTCCCCTCTTCAATGTGTAATGCTAGAAATTAATGTAAATGCTGACATAACATTGGTAGTTATAAAGAATAGAAGGATCCACTGCATTAATTTATGAATGTTGTTGGATTACTTAGATGACATCATGTAGTTTTTTGACTTTCAATTTTCTTCTTTGTTTATAGTTTGGTGTAGTTACAGGTATTCCTACAACACACCCCTTATCAAATCTTGATAACAATTCCTAGATCTACATATAAAAATGGTGATAAAAATACTAAAATTACAAATAAACACCAAGATTTTTACGTGGTTCGATCAATGTGATCTACATCCACGGATCTTCACTATAATAATTTGTAACTACATTAATTTACATCTACAATCTCCATTAATGGAGTTTTTGGAAGAATTATAGATCTAGTTTTGGGGAAGAAGATGGTAAAGAAAATACATTTTCTCTCTCTAAAAACTCTCTGCAAAATATCTTTCTCTCTCTTCCTAAAATTATCCCTCCTTTTCTCTCTCCTTCTCTTTTCTTTATATAGGTATTTACATTGTGGATGACAGCTCATAGATAACTCATTGACATCTCACATTTCCCCTAATTTCGGATCTGAACTCTTGCGGTAATATCGCAGCAACATCATTGTCATTTCTCTCAGGTTTCTATAATATCTCGCAGGATTTCTCTTGCTACATTTCTTGCGAGCTTTCTCTATAAAATCTTCACGTCTTTCTTTATGTTTTGTCTTCCGTCCTTTGTTGCGTCGTTTTGGTAATCAATCTGCGACACTTGCCATGTGTGGCAGAAATCCTTGTAAGAGCATTGTTGTTGCGAGATTCTGCTCCTACATTTTGCCTCTTTTTTCTTGAATATTGCTTGAAGAGCAATTTTTAAGAAAAAATCCGTAGTTGTAGTAGTCTCTGATCTTGGTTTATGACGGAACAAGCGAAAGAATACCAAACTTAAAAAGTATATACTTGCCTCTATTCTTTTGCGAAGTTCTGAAGCTTTGAAAAATAATTAGAAGTATCATCTTTTGAAGTATGCGAAGTATCCTTGAAGAAGTATAAGAAGTACTCAATCCTCTAAATATAAGAAGTATCCGCTCTTGAATGAAAAATATTGCCTCTATTCATGCAAAATTATTTCTTCATTTTTGGTGAGAATTCTTGCCCATTTTGGAAATGATTCTTGACGAGAAGATAAAGAACATAAAATATTTTCTTGGTAATCAATAGTTGCCTCTGTTCTTTATCTATGAAGGAGAATCCTTGAGA
Organism: Papaver bracteatum; assembly: GCA_023529315.1. NCBI lineage: Eukaryota > Viridiplantae > Streptophyta > Magnoliopsida > Ranunculales > Papaveraceae > Papaver > Papaver bracteatum. Next base: position 346,611 of record JAJJWX010002077.1, read on the forward strand.
AAATGTTGAATGATTAAATTGCATCTCTATTCTTATTTTGCCTCTGCCCCAAGTGGTAATCACTTTTAAGAAAATAATCACATTCTGCGAAATAATCACAATTCCTGCGAAATTCTGGATAAATCTGCGAGTTTATGAATGAGTCTTCGTGATTATGAATAATCCTGCTAATTTCTAAATATTTCTGTGAATTTATGAACATTTCTGTGAATCATGAATAGTGTTCAAATAGTACTGTGAATTATGAATAATCATGCGAATAGTGTCGTGAATAGTACCGCAAATAGTGTCGTGAATTATGAATAGTGACGCAAATTTTTTTTTTCTTTCTTGCGACTATTTTCTGTGACAAATTGTAATTTCCATTCTATGCATTCCCATACTTGCCTCTTGTTATTGATCTGCTATATGATAAATGAAATAAGACTAATATAAAGTCGTTAGCAATCTGTTATACGCTTGTAGGTATAACCTCTCTTGTGGTCTTATTTTGCCTTCCTAGTTAAAGGTCTTATTATGCCACTTGTTTGCGACAAGATCGTAGGACATTCTTACTTTTATATGTAATAATCCATTGATCTTGTCTTATCATTTATTTTGATCTCTGCGACAATATGATAAGTCTAAGCCATTTTTTGAGATTAATCTTTCTTTGCTTTTTAAGACTTATGACATTGCCGTCTTTTCGATGAAATCGCAGGACTTCTTTGCGATTTATATCCTCTTATCATTGATTTTATTTATTTCATCCTTTGATCTTATCGCAAAAACCCATTGATCTCATCTTAACATTTCTCATGAGGCTTTTTGGCCTGTTACGCGACAATATGACCGGCCTAAATATTCTTGCGAATATAAAGTCCCATGGCATTGCCGTCTGTGTCACGTGACAATATGACGGGCCTAAATATTCTTGCGAATGTAAAGTCCCATGACATTTCCGTCTTTGTTGATACATAGCTCCCTAATGGAGGGTATCGCCCTTATCTTCCCCCCGGTTGCCCCTTCAAGGATTATACATCGGCCATACAAGACTAGCACTTTCCCATCCGGTTCTACCAACAACCAGTTATTTTCGCAGCCCTTGTCCTTTATGCCTATATGGCTTATAGTTACAAGACGCACCCTAGTGGGGTTTTCTTGGGCCGAACACATCGTAGCCAAGACTTTCCATGGATGTCCAGGGTAGGTTCATCCATCCCGGGCACCCACAGCTCAACCGTGTACCTCGGCGCCTTGATCATACTTTGCATTCCTTAGGAGAAACTCTCGGGCACCCAACCAGGGTATAACCTTATAAAGTTGGGAATCCAAGTTATCTCTCCTGGATGGATTTTCTATAATCCCAAATCTCCATGACTAGGTTCCAGCAGCAGTATAGCCTTTCCCATAGTCATGCAAAGAGATACCCCCCTTATGACGCACTTTAAGGACATTGCCTCTTAAGGAATAGAATCCGCGAACTAAGGTGTACGCCATAAAGGTTCGTATCATTCTTATATGTTTTTAGGCGATTTGCGCCCGTCTTATGCATATTTGCATTTCTCTCTTGCGAAATTTTATTCGCGTCTCTTTATTCTTTCATTTATTGTGATAATTCCGCCATCTTATGCAATTGCATTTCTCTCTTGCGAAATTTTATTCGCATTTCTTTATTCTTTCATTTCTGTTTTTATTCTCATAATATCATTCATGAAATAAAATTTCTGTAAAATCTTAGAAATCTTCTTTGAAATCTTGCGATTATATCGCGTCTTTAAATCAAAAATGTTCTGTATAAATTTAATTTTTTCTATTCTTAATAAAAGAAAAATTTTGGAATTTTGAATTTTTGAATTTTTTTCAAATCTTTAATTTTTTGCGATGAATCTTAGGGTAGAGATTGTAAATATTCCCCGCTCTAAACTTTGCCAATCTTAATAAAAAATCTTTGAAATGTTTTGAAATGTTTTGAAATCTTAGAAATTTTAGAAATATTGCGAGTATATCGCTTTAGATAAATAAAATAAAAAAACTTTTATCTTATGTAAATAAAATTTTCAAGGAAATGGTACTTATATTTTTTTTTCAAGTGAAGAAAAAATCAACTAGGTACTTTTCATCTTGTTGTTGTTGTCTCTTGCGAAGTATATGATTTTCTTGAAAATTGAGAAGAAATAAGAAATGAAGTCTTGCGCATGACAATTCTCTCATCACAATCATCTTCCATTTTCAAAAAAAAAATTCCACTTATTTTTTTTCCTTCTACTCCTCACTCACACAAATTAAAATTAACTCTTGATCTGCCTCTTGTATAATGTTGCGTCATATTAATTCTTCAATCTTAGAAATTTTGTTCTAACCATTTCTTGCGAAATATGTCTGCGAAATAACCAAAGATCTTGCGAAATAATGAATACTAATTGTTCTGGATACGAGGCTTGTCTGCTATTCATTTCTTCTTTGCGCTTGTATTTGATAAGAAAATATCTTTTTGAAGGAATTGAACATCTGGGAAGTGTTCACTCTTGCTGTAAATATTTGCAATGTAAACCCCTGCGACTTGTTGCCGCAGTAAAAACAAATGGGAGAGTGGTAAGATTTGAATCCACAATCTTATACTTCAAAAATTAACTTTTGCGAAACATCGCTCAACAAAAATGAGGGGGTAACTTTTGCGAAACATCGCTCAACAAAAAATGAGGGGGTGAAGAAACCAAGAATAATTCGTATACTCTACCATCTTGACCGCCTGCACCAGCTCTGTTTTGTGACAGATATTCATATTGTTGTGCTTTTTGGAAGTTCTTTGCTGGGACCTATATCTTTGCTGTTAGTATGACGTGATAACCTTGCTATTTGCGAATAATAGTTTGCACAAGATCCACGAAATATTATTTATATTCACCTACTTCTCCTTAAATATAAAATTTCTTCGCATAGTGGTTAGATATCTTCTCCTCCAAAGTACAGAAAAATTTGTCACTGTCTATTGTCCTCTTTATTTTTGTCATTTCTTCTTCTTTATATATTCTTCATTTTTTTATTTTTTATTTTCATACTGTGAACTGGTTCACTATTCTGTTGATTACATATCTTTGCACCATAGATTTTGTTTGGATTTTTGTCCTTGTTGATTTGCTAACATTCCACCATGCTCTTTTGAATATTTGAAAATGAATTGCTTTTCAACTTTCATATGAATAATAAAATCTTCACGCTGTTGTTAATTTTCGCAGAACATTTATTTCACAATCTTCGCAGAAAATCTTTGCATCCATTCTTTGTAAACTTATTTTTGCTTGTTTTTCCCTTGGTATTGTAAGTCGCGGGATTTAAGAAAATTTGAGTTTTAACCAGTAGGACCCTACATTTATCTCCACTTTATTTCTCCGCATAAGTTGTTCTTTATTTGTTCTTCGCAGAAATTTATCTTTAGCTTTCATTGGTTCTTTTAAACGTCGCTAATTGTAACTTTCCTGCGAATATCAATTATGGCTTCCTTAGAGCTCTAAATATTAATATCATTCAATCATAATAATTTTAAAATCAGAAATGGATGTGAGAATGAAGGCACTCCCCTTTTGATTGTGTCATTCATGGTCTCATAAAATGAATCATGTTTCCTAATTTTCTGTAGCGTATGTTCTCGCAGAAACCATTCTTTGTTGATCTTGTTCGTCATCTTTTGTGAATCCTTTTTTCTAATTTTGCGAATTGATAACTGAATTGATGGTAAATTTCGTCTGCTGCTTGACTAAGTAATTAATTCTCAAGTTTCTTCACTAGTAACGGTAAAAATGAACTACTGTTGTTCTTCACGCTGTCTCTGCTTTCATAACTTTTCTCTTTGCTTTGCTTGATTGTAGTTGTTGTTGTTTGGTCCCTCATCTTCGTATTTTCTTTGCGTAAAGAAACTTCTTTTATCTTCGCTAGAATGATCTGTTTATCTTGCTTCGGTAACTAGTTGGTTTGGTTTGCACTCATTATTGACATCAGGAAAGAATTACAGTGGCTGAAACTATCAAAGTGGTGTAGAAGATTGACACGTTCAACTTGTCACTGAACAGTGAGAATGGTTTTTCCATAGTCCGGAATGATATTGACATCAGCTACAGTAAAGTAAATGACAGACTTATATCAGGTGTCAAAAGGAAGCACAAAATGGGAAATGTGTGTGTACTTGCAAGTGTAAGCAAAAGGAACTATCTGTGCGTGTCATATATAACTCCTTGACAAGTGTAAGCAAAAGGAAATTTGAAGAACTTTTGCAACAGTGGTTTAAATGGAATGCTCAACATGATTCTGCGACAAATGTAAGCCTCATAATCCGAAACAGTGAGATCCTGTTTTCTGTTTGTGTCGTACACACATTCAAATTATATTCTCCAAACATTTGATTTGTGAATGACTAATGATATTTTTTGTTGGAGAGAAAAATCTTCTGCTTAAGCTTTATTTTCCGCTCTTAAAACTTTCATATCCAGTGGCAAAATTAGCTTTGATTTCTCTTCTTCGCTGGTTTTTCTCTTTTTACTTGGACATATATTGATGATCAACTCCAGGCTGCGAATATATCTCATATTTATGCGTAGATTTCTTTACGCTATCCAGTATTTACTATGAATAAACAAATAGATTTAGTTAGCAATAATGAGATCTAAGTTTCCCTCGCAAGAATAGTTGGCAACGTGATTGTTGTAAACTTTGTGCCTCCCTTTATTTTCTGGCTGTCTTTGCGGCTATGGTCTACTTATTTTTTCTGTCATTTATTGACCCTTTAAAAATCTCTGCAACATTTAGTACTCTTTATGAAGGTGGACAGATATGAGATTTCGATAAGAAAATTAAAGAGATTAATAGTTTAAAACTACAAATCTTCCAGATCTATATTATGAACATATAATTAAAGATATAAGAAAAAAAATTTGTCCTGTTTGTGCGGTGAATTGATGCCGTTCCATTTCATTTAAATATTTCTTCGAATCTGCTCCTGTTTAGCTTCTATATCTCTTACTTTTTCATTTTCTTGAACAATTTCTCCATTAAAACTACCACTTTTCCTCTCAAATGTTTTAGATCCAGTGATGTATAACTCTTCCAATAACTTTTTTTTTTTTTTTTTAATCTTCTTTAATCTATCAAATAGCAGGTTGTGTTTCTAGCGCCAAAATGTAGTTGCAGGTATTCCTACAACACACCCTTTATCAAATCTTGATAACAATTCCTAGATCTACATATAAAAATGGTGATAAAAATACTAAAATTACAAATAAACACCAAGATTTTTACGTGGTTCGATCAATGTGATCTACATCCACGGATCTTCACTATAATAATTTGTAACTACATTAATTTACATCTACAATTTCCATTAATGGAGTTTTTGGAAAATTCTAGATCTAGTTTTGGGGAAGAAGATGGTAAAGAAAATACATTTTCTCTCTCTAAAAACTCTCTGCAAAATATCTTTCTCTCTCTTCCTAAAATTATCCCCCCTTTTCTCTCTCCTGCTCTCTTCTTTATATAGGTATTTACATTATGGATGACAGCTCATAGACAAATCATTGACATCTCACATTTCCCCTAATTTCGGATCTGAACTCTTGCGGTAATATCGCAGCAACATCATTGTCATTTCTCGCAGGTTTATATAATATCTCGCAGGATTTCTCTTGCTACATTTCTTGCGAGCTTTCTCTATAAAATCTTCACGTCTTTCTTCATGTTTTGTCTTCCGTCCTTTGTTGCGTCGTTTTGGTAATCAATCTGCGACACTTGCCATGTGTGGCAGAAATCCTTGTAAGAGCGTTGTTGTTGCGAGATTCTGCTCCTACATTTGGAGTCTTTGAACAGTGTATACTAGGATTGTCGTGTATAACGTCGATGGAAAGGAAGATCTTATCTAGACTAAAGAGTTCGTCAAGATATTTAGAATTCGGCAATAAGCATACATGAGAATTACAATCACATGGGATGATCCGCTAAGAAATGAATACAGATGTGAATTTGGAAAAATCCATATGAATTGTTTAATTTAATTTTTAATAATAAAAAATAAAAAAGTGCATTCATAGTATCTTAAAAGTAGAAATACTTATTTGTAAAATAATTATATCAGTGTCCCAATGCTCGTGGTCAGGTATCAGTGTCCCAATGCTTGTAGTTAGGTCCCAAAGATTTTCCACAAAAATGACGCAACATGCGACTTCTTTTTGTAGTATTGTGTGGAACAGGATCCAGTTGCCCATCGTCCCTGACGGTCATCTAGGTTGCCACTTGTGAATGTGATGCTAGCCGGTCTGACAGCGCCATCCAGTTTCTAATGTGGGGATGATCACTCCCATTATCATCCTACCGTTCCGAATGGTCTTCCCGATATCTACTCGTAATGGTGTGCCACTTAGGCCACGAAAACTCACAGTACTTAAAACAAGCTCAACTCGATTCGCAAAGTAACTGGGATTGCAGTTACAAACTTTTTCCGCGCAAAAGTTGGCCTACTCTCCAACTTTAAGGTTTTCATTCAAGGAAGATAATCGCTAGTGAGTCCACTCCGCACCATTCCTAGAGTTATCTCATTGAAGTCGGACTTGCATCCAACGATACCAATGCTATCAATTAATGTGACGAATGAATGTTGTTGGATTAAGATGACATCCTAACTTTCAATTTTCTTCTCTGTTTATAGTTTGGAGTCTTTGGTCATTAAATGGAAGGAATATGTTGATCCTTTTATCAAAAAGGAAGAACTTGTCTAGACTTAAGAGTTTGTCAAGATATTCAGAATTCGGAAATAAGCATACATGAGAATTACAATCACATGGGATGATCCGCTAAGCAATGAACACAGATGTGAATTTGGAAAAATCCATATGAATTGTTTAATTTTTAATAATCAAAAATAAAAGAGTGCATTCATAGTATCTTAACAGTAGAAATACTTATTTGTAGAATAGTTATATCAGTGTCCCGATGCTCGTGGTCAGGTATCAGTGTCCCAATACTCGCAGTTAGGTCCCCACGCCCCCACCCCCAGGGCAGCAGTCATTTAGTATATCATAATAATTTCTCAAATCCTTGAATGACCTGTCCACACAAAGGCCGAGTGGAGTCTGTAAAGTCGTAACCTAGTTATGTTTCACGAAGAAACCTTGGTCTTTAGAGGACGACTCTAGCCGCAACTAGTACACATCGTGTAGGGATTGAGATTCTACGTTGCAGAGAATCCTCTATTTATAATGATGAAACATGCTAGATTACTTAAGGTTCAAGAAAGTTTTCTTGTGATCAAAGCAATTCGTGAACTAGTTTACATGTTTAACAAAGTTTTCTTGTGATCAAAGCAAGTTCGTGAACTAGTTTACATGTTTAACAATTAATTTGATCCCAAACAAACTAAAGCTCAACATAGATTGACTGCGACGAATGAAAACCATGTAATCAGGTGAGAAGTTTACCTAATAATACAAAGTGCAAACTAAAGCTCTCAACATAGATTACTTTGATCCCTCCTTTTCTAAAATTCTAAATTTTGAAATTGGTTTTGGAGTACCATCACTTTTTCTAGAAGGCACAATTATCAGACTGAAATATCTAAGTCAAAATAATTGATAACTGAAATTTGAACACATATCAATGTAATAGAATCATATGAAGAGTGAAAGGAAGTTATAGGTGTCATAAATAAATAATTAAAAAAAAGTTCTAGCTGTGTCATATATAAAGTAATTCAAACAGAATCCATATGTAGAAAAAAAGTACTGGGAAAAAAAAAGTACTCTAAAACTCAAAACACCATGTGATAAACGAAGAAAAAGAGAAGTCTACACTAAGAGAAGAGGAGAAAGTCTAAACTAAAGAGACGCAAGAGAGAGTAGTCACAGAAATAACTATCTTTTCGTCAGAGGACGCCAAAATACTCGGTCATTGATCAGATGTTGTAGTAGTTGAATGCATCAACTTCATCACCATCATCATCATCATCATCATCAAAACCAGAGATACAACTGCCTCCAGAGAATTCATAATATCCGTCATCAGATAGAAAGTCGATGTCAGAAAATCCAGAGGGGTAATCTTCACCATATGATCCATCCTCGATTGTAGCATCAAATTCATAGTCGTCAGTGGAGTCATTTGGGAGCTTTAGTTTTATAAGCCTCTCCCTACAGATCTTCAGCATGTCAACTTCTAGATTAAGGTTGAAGCATTGACGGAGATCGAGCGATTCCAGGTGCAGGCAGCCATCAAGAATTCCCCTCAAGCCCACGTTGGTCAATTTATTCCCGAAAAGATGAAGATGACGCAGCTGAGGCATGTTCTCTGCAATGGCTAGTGCCTCAACATCACTCTCTAAGCGTGGCCGCCTGAAACCTCGACAATTGAGCCGGAACGATGTTAGCTGAGGGCATGCTTTCCCAACAGTTTTCAGCATATCCTCTGAGAAAGAACAGTGGCATACTTCAAGTTCCTCCAGCATGATAGCTTTCTTGGCCACGTTAATCAGCGCATCATCGCTAACTTGATAACAAGATACAAGCCGAAGACACCTCAAGGAACCAGTCCTGAAATCAGATAGTTAATACTGAGGAGTTGCGGATAACGTTGTTTTAGGCATACAAACAAGTCAATGTTTTCAAATGGGAGGAAATAAATTAAAAAAAAATCCATAGCTTGGTAAAACTAATATATCACAAAATGAAATCTCTCAATTCATCTGCAGTTAGACAACGACAGGGTACTTCTTTGTATCACCAGTATATTCAAGGACCCCAAAATATTTTTTAAAAGTAAGGGTATATAGATATTCTAGAGTAATATTTTACACAACGTATAACGCAGGATTGATTGAAGTCGTAAGAGTGGTGCATTACAAATGACAGAAACTTACATTCAACAGATAAAGTTCCTACTGTAACTCCTAGTACTAGACTTTTTGAGCTAAAGTAGCCTATGGTTTTAAGAGCATGACTGTTAGCCTATGATTTTAAGAGCATTAAATGACTGACCGACTACACTGTAATGGCTCATCCATTTCAAGAAAAAATTGCTATGATGTAACTCAAGTTGTTTTAAGATGTTGAATGAAAAACAAGGACAGTCACCTAGCAACCAATAACCTAGATAAAAGAGTGTAAGAAACTTTTCTCCCCACTTGTGCTCTTTACCATTTTGCTATGTTCAGTAACCTTAATCAATCAGCTGATCGATTGGCATCTTTAGAATAAAAAACGCAAATCACAAACTCTTGTAAGAAACAATAAACAGTACTGCAGCAACGGGTAATTTTGCGAGAACATATGCATACATAATAATATCAGCCGGTAGAGGATGACGAGTTCTCAGAAGACCACTGGACGAGCATATATGAATGTGAATGCGTCGGTTCTTTCATTTGGAAAATCCAAATGGGATTTATGATCACTCAATGGTTCCATTATATAGCCCTTAAATCTATTTAGAAAGATTACGTTGATGGATGAGCAACTCTACAATGGGGTGGAGCTAACACCTCTTGCAGAAACCTAATGATTCGTGCGTGTTTGGTCAACAGTCTAGAAGACATATCATTATCATAAACAAGCCGTAGACCAAACAAAATACTTAATGAAACAATTACCATAGACATAAAATGGAAGGAAAAGCCACCCAAAAATGCAAATGAACTAGAAAATCATAATATCAATAAGCAGCAAATTGAGGGAGAGATGATTGACTTACTTATCAGCAATATACTCTACAATCTCATCGGTACCAAAATGTTCCATAGAGAACTCAACCAACTGTCCAGAACTCCTATCCACAGCCTCTTTTGCCATCTTTTCCATATCATAGTATCCACCATCAAACAAATCCCACCTATTCCTCATATCTACATAACGAAACAGAAGAGGCTCTTTGGAAACTTTTCGCCACATAGAACATACAGATTGAGCCCTAAACAAGATATCAATTGCCCCTAGTTTCAGAAATATATGAGCCAGAACATCAGGAGGCAATTCAAGCCAATTTCTAACTTCGGCTGATGAACTTGGTTCTTCTGTTGAAATCGGAGTTTGATTCTCCATAACACACTCCATCCTCCACAGGTGCAACAATTCAAACCCTAGCTATAAAATCCCAAAAGAGAATACATCAAAATTAGATAAATCTCCAAGGTTTCAATTTGGGATTTCTAAAAATTTAAACCCTAAATAAAATTCTACAGAAAAAAAAAATAGTAACAGAAATTCCCTATTTCTTACCTTATGTAGAAGATAGGAGGAGATTCAGAGAAATGCTGCTGCTTGGGTTCACAAAATCTTGTTTGATTTCTATATGGCTGTTGGAGACCTGTCAAACCCTCATTTATCGCTGGAGAGGAAGAGACATTTTGCTTCTTCATACGAGTAGTCTGAGAACCAGAGTCAAGTGCCACTTTCGTAAACACGAGACTCACATCTGTCCGAGGACACATGGCAGTCATCGGTCGTGATTTGTGCATCTTTGGTGCGATTATTTCGAAAATGTTAGAAAATGCACCCACCTGATGGTTGGTGGCAAACACACATACACCAACAACAGTTTAATGTGGCCAAGAAGCTGTACCCTAGCAAATCACTTTATTTGGCTGCTATTCCTTGTCGGCCAGAAATAGTTTCCCATTCACTCTGTGAGTATGTGTTTTAATCCAAACAACTAGCGACGGAACCGAGATTTTATGTTGGTTTGGGGGTTCCCGAATTCTCAATTTCATTAGTCTCAAATGCATTGAAGAGGAACGCGGTAAAAGACCCGAAGTGTTTAAAGCGCCCATCGCACTATCTTTCGTTTGAAGCATAATACATATACATTGAATCAAATTTGTCCCCACTATAATATTTGTTAGTCCTTTAGGGATTAGATCTGAGCAAATATTTCTTATTTTTAGTTATTTTTGTTGTTTTCAATAATTTTTTCGTTATTAGAGCGATTTTTATCTTCGTTATTTGGGCGATTTTATCTACATTTTTATAGTGTTTTTTTTCTACGGATTTGTTCGTGTTTGGTTTTCTTGATAAAAGTACATCGGCGATTTGACACTGACGAAGATCAATTTTTTCTTCATCAGAAAAATAAATCTAGGTTTCGGGTTAGTCGCTGCACATGAAGAATTTTTGGACATATCACTCCTCTATCATAGGAGCGTCTCTTTTTCCAAGAAGAAAATCTATCAAAATGGTCGATTTATAATTTCGAATACAATTTCTTCTCCAATCTCAGAGTACAAGATTTGGATGCTATCGTGGTGGATCGCTCTTTCTCTTCGCGATTTATTTACGTTTTCTATCTTACTTTGTATTTGTTTCATATTATGATGTAATTGTTTCTATATAAAACCATCATGTAAACGTTTCTTGTGGAACCAAATACTTATGGTTTGATGATAAAAATAAATATATAAAGATAGTGGATAGTAAACACAAAAACATCATTCAACCTACTATAGATATAGAGAGCCACGGAATATTGCAGATGCAATCCAAAATGAAACTGATAAGTAATTTACTTTTTGTGTCAATATTGTTATAGTACTTCTAGTTTTTAACATATCTAATTAGTAATAAAAGATTATACATTACATGTCCTGAACTCCATATCATGACAGTATAATTGATTTTCTAGCTGAATATATATATATCCAAAAATAAAATAAAAGATTATTCTATGGATGGATTGTGTATTAAACATTGCTGCAAGATATATGTTGTCCTTGATTTATTAGTGTCGCCCGCGCACCAATTGATGTAGAATGTGGGTATTGAGATGTACCCTCACGCCCTATAAATGAACATTCACCACCACTATTAACTCTTATCCAATTTCTAAACCCAGCAACAATAAAAGCATCATGTGTTGCTCAATTTGTGTCAAATGGAGAACAAAGGAAACAAAAGACGACATCCTTTACAGGTGAATACTTCAATCGTATAAACTTCTTAAACCACTTATAACTGAATCCACGGTTATCAGAATGGAAGACCACTGAATTAAACTAAAAATGCATTGTTTTTGTAACAATAATCATACAAATGACCCAAGTACAAATATCAATCTCAATTCCCATTTCCACATAATGTTAGATGAAAGTCCAAACTTTACATCAAAATAAAGTAAACCCAAAAGCCTTCTATGCAACCCTCGGAAACAAATATGGCCGGAAGTACCGAAGAAACCGGTGTGGTAGTAGAAATATAACATGATGATGATGCAGTACCAGAGGCACAAGGTTCAAACAATATATGCTATAATATATTAAAATAATCTAGAATCGATTTGAAAACACTGGGGTACCAAAATACACCACCAACTTTTTCGTAAGTAATCTGTATGGACAAACTCAAGACAACTCTGAGAGTTAAAACTCAATCAAAGAAACTATCTAGAGTTATATATGTCTCTCTTTTGTTGTTAGAATGTTTACAGAACTGAATCCGTGAACCTAACTACAAAGAGAGTTCTTGGACAGTACCAAAGACCAATATCCAAGGATCAACCAAGTTATATCCAACAAACAAGGTCGTACCTATATACTATGATTGATCAACACACAACCTATGATATTTTAATTATAAAGATAAGCAATATAATGTGGAAAAAGAAATAACACAGACACACTAGAAATTTTGTTAACGAAGAAACCGCAAATACAGTAAAACCCCAGGACCTTGTCCAGATTGAAAACCAAATTGTATTAAACCGCTACAGATACTAGCATACTACAAATTAACTTCGGCCTGGAATGTAGTTGAGCCCGAACTCAGTCTCCCATTAATTTAGGTACAATCGCGCTCCTCACGCCTCTTGAATTCCAGCAGGACTCCGCTAAATTGATTCCCTTAGAAGATCTCAAACTAACTAAGAGTGTTTCTACTCAATTGAAGACTTTAAACCAAATATTTCTCCCACAGATTAAGCATGTATAATTGATTTCATGATTTACGATCTAAACGGATGATCAGATCAAATGAAATATCCAGGTGATGGAAATGGATATCAACTTGACAAAAAGTCTGGCTATCCTCAAAATCTAGATGATGATCAGTTCACGTACTGGTTTGCAAATTTAAGACCTCACCGGTTCCGGAGTTCACATAACCTTTTCAATTTATGTACCGGTTTGGGTACTAAACTGGTTCTAGAACAATTGAACTGTATTGGCTCGCATACCGGTTTAAATTCTTTAACTTGGTTCCCTTACCACAATTCCAAAATGGTTTGTATATAAAAATACATACCCATCTGGATCAGGAAACAAACATATTTTCTCATGATGTGCATACGAATATGCGTATCACGCAAATCTGAAAGTCGATATATAACTACTCTACTATGTGTACGAATACATGTAATACTGCTTCAGATATATAACGGTTTTCCCAGTTTGTAAGACTTATAACACTGTCTTGTATTCTGAATATAGTAGTTATATATTTCTCTAAATCAATTCGAAACATTCTTGAATAACATCAATGACACATATCACTGTTCCATGTTATTTTCGAATGATAAACTTGAACCAAGAAATGGGTCCTAATAATAAAATGTTCTCCACCGAATTTGATCAAGTATGAACAAATGTTCATTAAGCTTAGTCATTATATTCCGAGAAATTCGCAAATTAAATTATTAGTTCTCGACTCAAAATTCTTGTCTATGCAAGCTAGTCTAATTAGTTATGCGAAAATTGTCTCAAGGATAGAAAAGTGAATATAACTTGAGAAATAAATGGTTTAGTCTTCAATTGCCTTTTGTTGATGAAGTGCTCCAAAAGCTTCGGTTGATATTCCCCTTGAAAAGGTAGAACACAAATGATGACTGGTTTGTTTCTCAACTACCTCTATCCTAGACCGAGACTTAACAAATTGTAGACTAGAAATCAAGATATAGTTTTGCCAACTAAATTTTACAACAAGCTTGATATAGAAACACTTGTGAGTTCGACCGAGTAATGCTCTAACACAATTCACTAGTCTAATCTAGACACTAACTCTCTGATATGTTTTTATTTCACAATTTTTCATAACATAATAGTCAAGTCCATAGGATCACAGTGTATAGATTTAGATTCTACCTTGTAGAGAGTATTTTATTTATAATAATGAGACAATGTAGATTGCTTAAAGTTTAAGCCATTGTTTCTTGTGATCAAAGAAAGATCGTGAGCTAGTTTTCATGTGCTAAGAATTACTTTGATCCCAAACTAAATTTTTCAACATAGACTGATTCCAAAGGATTGAAACCATGTAAGCATATGAGAAGTTTTCTTTGTAAGAGCATCTCTAAGCTAGGGATCAAGGTCATCCTATATGGAGGTCTTATTTACACTTTTTGGTTGTGGGTCATTTACTACATGACAAAAAAAGAAAAAGATAAGACTCTCTACCTGAATTTCACCTCCAATCCTCGAGGTATTATTTAGGACTTTTTATTTAAATATAGAGACAAAAGATGATGTGAACTTATGACCCAAGGTCATGAAGAAAGTCGTATATATAATTTCTCCCTTTACCCCCACTTAGCCATGTCATCCCTTTTTGTGAAATCGACACTTGCACTGGAGATGAAAATTGGGTGGAAAATGTCCTAATTCATGTATGTCATGCTATTTTAAGACCTTGACCCCTTGCATTGGAGATGTTCTAATACAAAGAATATGTACCCCCATATTTGTGGATTGAAGAACTGTGCATAAAAGTTAGCTCACAAATAACCAAGTATGGTTCGTAAACCATCAAACAATGTTGGAGCTCAGTAACACAAAACAGACTAGTTCGTGAACTAACAAAATTGGTTCGTGAATTCAATATGTTTAAAGTGTCAAGGAACATACCCAAAAGTACATAGTTCACGAACTAAAAAATCAGTTTATGAACGCAAGAGAAAAATTCAAAAAGTATCCAGGAACACCTTGAAATTCATGAACACTTGTGCACCTTCAAGTTCAGTAACATCAATAAATTGCATAGTTCACAACAATAAAAAAACCAGGTTGTGAAAAAAAAATACGACTTGAGGTTTTTAGGCTTATATTTCACATACATAGTTTTTTGAACAATAAAAATCATTTTCATCCTCAAAAGTGATAGGACCTATGAGCATCCAATGTTTGGGTTGATGTTTCAAATACAAGATTGAACTTGAAACTTCATCTTTGTGATTTATCATATACGAAAGCCATACAACATTGTCTCAGAAGATACAACAAAGAAATTTAATAATGAGTAAATATGATAGTTAGTTTTCACATACTTTTTTTGATGAAGTTCTCGCACATGTGTCTTCGTTGTTCTTCATTTTTCAATCTTCTAGGGTATCTGGTGATTTCTGATACTCAACTCCCATGCTCTAATCCTATTCTGAGACTAACTTTAGTATATTATAAATGAAGATATAATTTTGGTCATCTAACATTAACAACAAGTGTGTCGATACTTATCTATCAACCGAGCGATGCTCTAACATGTATTTTGATTTCAAAGAGTTAATACTTGATTTTTTGAACGTTTTCAGTTTGATAATTTTTGTTGTAATCTACTTTTTTCATTAATTAAAATATCAAACTTATAGTTTGCAAAAATTTCTCAACTACGACGGCCGTAACAATGGCACAACCTCTAGGGATAACCATGGTTTTAATGGAAAAAACAGGGGCCATGCTTATGGAGGTCTGAACATCAACAAACAAACAATGGGGAAAAGTTTGCTTAGAATCTAACTCACAAACCTCACTCATTTCACCCCACAATCCGGAACAAAACACCATCGTACTTGCGTGGTATGATCAACGAAATCAAAATCCTATTACGATCCACTATGCATAATATAATCCACAACATTTATAGAGAGTCGAACCAGGCGGTGTGCACTAGCAAGTCAGGAGGCAAACATAAGTAAGCGGAGATTTTCAAAGCTAACTTTTGAGAGTATGTAGGCCTTGCTTTTTAAGATTACATATAACCGATGACTCCATAAATTGTGTCATATCCAAGCGTAACTTCTTTTCATTTTAAATCAATATAAAAAAAGAAAAGTGGATTGGTCAAAATTTGATCTCTTTCAAGTGGCATTGTGATATCCGTCAAATTTTATATGAATTTATTGCGAAAGAATTTAATACATTAAGTTGTAATATTCTTACACAAAAGTATACTAAATTAAATAGCTAGATGGAAGTAAATAGCTAAATAGAATTGGAAATCAGTAGACGATACTTACAAAATAAATAGCATTGTAAGACCGGTTCCTATAGGCATGGAAAATTTGAGAGTTTTCCATTTTTGCACCCACTATGGAGTTAGCCAGGCCAGGTCAAGTTTCTACCGAGCGGTCGAGACTCGAGCGCTCGTTCAAGACTACACCGTTCGGTGTTTACTACACCGGTAGCGGCTTTTATAAGACCGGTCGGTCTAGTCTACACACCACTACGTAGAATCTGATCCAACTGCCATAAATCTCCCCCTATAAATACCAAATTTCTCTTCATTTTAACTCACACCTTCTCTTTTCTACTATTCACATTTGTTAATCTAAAACAAATTTCATCATCCAACTCTTTCATTTGCTCGTATTGTATAATTTCTTTAATATGTCTCAATCTAATAAAAATAAGAAGATTAGGGGTCCAAAATTTATCGTATCCGAAGATGAAAGCATTTGAAGAAATTATGTTTCTTTACACAAGATAGTGTCGATGGTTCCCAACAACAATCTACCAAGTTGTGGGGTAACATAATTGATAAATTTCATGAATAAACTATGAACATCAACGATCGTGATGCGAATGTATTTTCCGGTCGCTTAGTTATAATCAACGCCCAAGTTGCCTTGTATGTTGCTACTATAATGCAAGTTGCTCGTGCTCGAGCGAGCGGTCTTGTCGATGTTGATGTCGAACGAAAGTGTCGAACTGATTGGTACCATAAACATGGTACAAATTTTGGTTATGAAAGTGTTGCCTAAATATAATCCATAAGTGTTAGCAAACATGAAGAATATACCTGCAAGTTTACCATACACTTCTTCACCTTCAACGCCAGCTTCACAACCATCTCAATCATCTCACCCCCCCCTTCAGATAATCCATTTTCTTCACCAGAAACCACAACAAACAACAATTCCAACTTCAATGTCAATGCTACGATCAAGAGAAAATTATTAGGAAGAAATCATGCAAGAGCAGCGAGAAAAGCTTCCCAAGAAGGAGAAGCAAGTGAAGGTGTTTTGGATTCTTTGATAGAGCATCAAAAGACCGTCGAAAAAAAATAGATGTAGACCGGAAGTTCTTGACTAGGGAGATGAAAAAACATCGACAAACTCAAGAGAAATTTGTTTCAGTCTATGACAAGAATAAGATTATAAATGAAAACACCTCAACAATGAATACCAGGCAATTGATGGTATGAGAGATGGAGATGAACAGGTTAGCAGAGGAGTTGGAAGAAAAAAGAAACAAGATAAACATGGAAAAACAATTTGGAGTTCAAGCTGAAGATGAGGATGATGAAGACCACAATGAAGTACTGCCACTTAATTAATTAATGTATCAACTTTAATTTTAATGAAGATGTAGTAGTTTGGTTATGGTGAATGAAAAATATGTTCTAGTTTTTTCAATGAAATTGTTCTAATTTTTTCATTACATTGTTCTAATTTTTTTCATTACATTAAAATTTAAACTTGACAACATCCATGGAAACTAAACTTAAGACTATAACTAAATTGTTCTAGTTTTTTCATTACATTAAAACTTAAACTTTAACAACATCCATGAAAACTAAACTTAAGCCTAACATCCCATACGAGTTATTAGAAACTCCTTAAGAATTTGGTAATGCGCTTCGTATTCGAAATTTTTTCCTTTCCATCTTCGCCACTCGTCTCGAGTTCGTATTCCCAATTCAGCATTGGTGGCACCTCTAAGATGATATCGAGTGGAAATCCTTTTCATAGATATAAAATTCACAAGATCTTTTTTGATAGTCATGAATTGGCAAAACAAAGCAGCACGATCCCGGTTATGAGGATTACATGTCTCTGTACATAATGCATCATGAATTTTACCCAAATAAATCATACTAGGTAAACCGTTCATCCGTCGTTCCTCACCTCTCTTCGGGTAGTATATTACATAGTTTCTAAAAAAAGATAAAACTTCATCTTCAATGAATCTATGATCATCCATAAATTACCCAGAAAGTAGAGAAGTTTTTGAAGGTGTGATCTTGAAGTCGATGAAGTGGAAGTTTTTAAGTGAAGGTATGATTTTGAAATGGATGAAGTGAAGGTATATATTTATAAGGAATATTGGCGATTTAGTCTAGACCGCTAGCGATTGAGTTTAGACCGCTACTTTTAATGACCTTTAAAAAATTTAAACTTAAACATCTTCAAAACAAAACTATGAAACAACAAATAAAACTTAAACAATTAAACAACTTCAAAACAAAACTATAAAATAACAAATGAAACAACACTGGAATAACAAATGAAACAACACTACTCAATTCGTCCTCAATCTCTTCCAAACTCAACCCACATATTCTCCATGAGATCTTTCCTTAACATGTTATACAGAGTTCTGTTCTCAATATGACTACTCATTTGCGCATAGTACCTTGCATGTAATCCTCTTGCTGGTATAATATCAGGCCTTAAGTATTCATCTTGATGGTTAATCCAATTATTATTACGACGAGTTTCCTGGATTACCATGTTATGCATGTTGATGCAAGTCAGCATAGTCTTATGCATTTCACGAGCACTTAAACCACGATAAGGCCCACAAATAATTGCGAACTTCCGCTTCAGAATTCCAAAAACCCGTTCCACATCCTTTCTCAGTTCCATTTGTATACTATTGAAATATGAGTATGAACGACCCATTTCACCGGCAGGTGGCTGACGGTAACATTGAACTAAAGTTGACCATTTTGGATAAATTCCATCTGCAAGATAATAACCATGAGTGTAGTGATTCCCGTTGATAGTGAAATTTACCTGAGGAGAAATTTCATACTTTAAATCTTCAAACAAAGGCGATTTGTGTAAAACATTTATATCGTTTTGGGATCCCGGGAGACCAAAAAAAGCGTGCCATATCTAACAATCATAAGAAGCAGCAGCGTCAAGGATAACCGTTGGTTTTGCGTAGTGACCCTTATACTGACCGTCCCAATAGGTAGGGAATCTGGTCCATACCCAATGCATGCAGTCAAGACTACCCAGCATTCCGGGAAATCCCCTTTCCTGGTTTTTCTTTAATATTTCCCTAACATCCGCGTCAGTTGGTTTTCGTAAATTGGTTGGACCAAAATGATTAATCATTGTTTCGCAAAACAACGAAAGATACTTGTATGTGGTTGTTTTGCCAATGCGGAGGTACTCATCATTAGAATTTGGAGTTCTTCTATATCCTAGAATCCTTAAGGCCGAAGTAACCTTTTGTTCAGGGCTATGACCTCTAATATTCAGTGCATCATACTGATAATTAAATTGAGGTTCTACCTGACAAAGCTCACAAATAATCTTTAGCACCAAATGTCGGGGCATGCAAAATCGGCCTTAGAAATTTCCATCAGAGAACACACAGCCGGGAAGAAAATAATCGTGCTTCAGCTTCTCGTGCCATTCATCCCGACCCCGATACATATATCTTCTTGTGAACACTTCTTTTGGCTCTAGATCTCTAGGTATTTGCCCCGATGAATATAGTTGCAGAAAATTATTGGTTAGTACTTTATTTTCATCCGACTCATCATCAATTTTTTGAAACGCCTGAACGAATATTCGTTGTTGTTCTTCAAATCAATCCATATGAATACGCACTTCTTCGTCAGAAGAATCCATTGAGTTGAAAATAAAAATTAAACAGAGGATTAAAGATACAAAAGAGTAAGATGATAGAGTTAATAAGAAAATGAGGTGTCATTAAATTGAATTGAATGGGGTGAATTTATTGGGAGACGTGGGGGGAAATAGCCGTTACTTCACAATTTAATAAGCGACGATTACAAGACCGACCGGCTTTATGTCGACCGCTAGTGATCTTCATAAAACCGGTCGGTCTAGTCTCAACCATTCGGTGGAGACTCGATTGGTTAACTTATTTTCCATAGTGATGTGGTCAGTTTGCTAGGTCATCTGGCATGGCAAATGGAGGGTTTAGCCAACCCCGTAGGAATCGGCCTAATGCTTAAAATGAAAAACAATCAACCTGTAAGAAAAATTAAAATTTTGGGCCCTATTAACAGCCCAGCTGGACTGGTCTATAAGACAGCTCTGAGCGGCAGCATTTCTCTGAATCTCCTCCTATCTTTCTCGTAAGGTAAAGAAGAGGGGATTCTTAATTCTTTTTTACTTAATAGAATTTGCTATCTAGGGTTTAAGTTTTAGGAATCTCCAATTAAAACCTCAGAGATTCAGATAATCATTTCTTGATGTATTCTCTTTTGTGATTTCTTCTAGCTAGGGTCTAAATTTTTAAAAGGGATGGAGTGTATTATGGAGAATCAAACTCCGATTTCAACAGAAGAATCAAGTTCATCAGCAGAAATTAGAAATTGGGCTGAACTACCTCATGATGTTCTGGCTCATATATTTCTTAAATTAGGGGCAGTTGATATCTTGTTTAGGGCACAATCTGTATGTTCTGTGTGGCGAAAAGTTTCCAAAGAGCCTCTTCTGTTTCGTTCCGTAGATATGAGGAATAGGTGGGATTTGTTTGATGATGAATTCTATGATATGGAAAAGATGGCTAGAGAAGCTGTGGATAGGAGTTGTGGACAGTTGGTTGAGTTCTCTATGGAACATTTTGGTTCCGATGATCTTGTGGAGTATATTGCTGATAAGTAAGTCAATCATCTCTCTCTCAATTTGCTGCTTATTAATAGTAGGATTTTCTAGTTGTTCATTTGCATTTTTAGATGGGGTTTCCTTTTATTTGACTGTTGTGTAATTGTTTGTTAAGGATTGTGTCCAGTCTATGGCTTGCTTAGGGTAAAGATGTTTCTGCTATACTGTTGACTGATTTAGAACACATACATGAATTATTAGGTTTCTTACTGTTTCTGCAAGAGGTGTTAGCTCTACCGCATTATAGAGTTGCGCCATCAGATTTCATTATTGTTAAGATTTTAAGTAGATGTATGGACAATACAATAGAACCCGTGTTAAAAAAAATATTTGGAATTAAAACCAAATATTTGTAATCACACTCATTTGTTCTTGCAAAAATATCCATTATTGTAGTGGTTGTTATTGTTTCTTAGAAAATTTCGCCATTTGCCTATTATATTTTGAAGATGACAAACTATCAGATGATTAATAATTGCAAAATGGTAAAGAGGACAAGCAGGATAAATAATATGCACGCAGTCTTCCATCTGGATTCTTTGTTGCTAGATTACGGTCCATGATTTTTCACTCTACATTTTAAAGCAAATGAATAACATTAAAGTAAAGAATTCTTTTAGTGGATGAGCCTGTGCAGTGCAGTCAGTCAGTCATTTGATGCTCTTAGAATCATAGGCCAACTTGAGTTCGGAAAGTCACAGTATGAACTATATGTTTTCGTTGGTTTTAGTGCACAACTTTTATGAGTTTGATAAATGATAAATCCTATTTTAGAGCCTGCTTATCCATTGTATAAAATACTACTCTTGAATATCCAACCCTTTAATGAAAATAAAATACTTTGGATCGTGATATTCTGGTGATACAAATGTACCCTGTTGTTGTCTAACTGCAGACGAATTGAGAACTTTCATTTTGTGACATAATAGTATACCGAGTCATGGAGCTATTATAATTAAGAACCCACATTGGAAAACATTGACTTGTTTATATGCGTAACAACATTACTGTGACTCCTTAGTGTTAACTATCTGTTTTCAGGTCTGGTTCCTTGAGATGTCTTCGGCTTGTATCTTGTTATCGAATTAGTGATGATGCACTCATAAACTTGGCCAAGAATGCTGTCATGCTGGAGGAACTTGAAATATGCCTCTGTTCTTTCTCAGCCGATGTGCTTAAAACTGTTGGGAAAGCATGCCCTCAGCTAAAATCGTTCCGACTCAATTGTCGAGGCTACAGGCGGCCACACATAGAGTCTGATGAGGAGGCACTAGCCATTGCAGAGAACATGCCTCAGCTGCGTCATCTTCATCTTTTTGGGAATAAATTGACCAATGCGGGCTTGAGTGGAATTCTTAATGGCTGCCTGCACCTTGAATCGCTCGATCTCCGTCAATGCTTCAACCTTAGTCTTGAAGGGAATCTACTGAAGAGCTGCAGAGAGAGAGTTATAAAACTAAGGCTTCCAAATGACTCCACTGATGACTATGAGTTTGATGCTTCAATCGATGGTGGATCATATGATGAAGATTACCCCTCTGGATTTTCTGACATCGACTTCTTATCTGACGATGGACTTTATGAATTTTCTGGAGGCAGCTATATCTCCGATTTCGAATATTATGATGATGATGAATTCGGCTACTATGATTTCTGATGAATTCTCCTGCAACTGCGACGACTTCTGATCTGTCCAAAGATTATCACTCACTAAGTTTTGATGAATGCTTGAGTAATTTGGTGTGCTCTGATTTGTCTTGCTTATCTCTTAGGTAGATTTTTTTTTTGATCTATCAAATAGTGTTTTCAGTTTTACAGTACTTCTTCCAGTATTGTATTTCTAAATATGGTTTCTGTTCGAATATCTAGAACCTAGAACTCCCTTCTTATAATTCATCATTATATGTTGTCTGTTAAAACTTCAAAAATGTTATCAAATGCACACTAGATCACTAGCGGCAAACATTTTAATCTATTGATTACTCCGGATTCAGTTCAACAGATATTTCATTCAAAGGTGATCAGGAAGTTCTAATTATGTCCTAGAGTAATTAGAATTTCTTTTTTATAGAGTTACTACACTAGCCTAAGAAAAAGTATTCTAGAACTGGCAACACTCATAACACTATATTTGATAAAATCAAACAAAAGTATATTAAGAGAAACAAAGAGACAGTAGTCAAAAAAATCACGACCATTTTGCCAGAAGAAACCCATTCTGAACATTACTCCCTGTAGTGGGGATAATCATAGTAGTAATTGTCCTTGTCATCGATTCAGTATTCCGAGTGGGGATAATCATAGTAAGTCGAGTTCATTATCATAATCCAAATCGGAGTAGTAGCTGTACTCAGACCATCCATCCATGGCATCATCAAATTCATAGTCATCCGTGGAGTCATTTGGCAGCCTTACTATAATAAGCCTATCTCCACAACTCTTCAGTAGATCTCCTTCTAGATTAACGTTGAAGCATTGACGGGAGGTCGATAGATTCAAGGTGCAAGCAGCCATCGAGAATGGCCCTCAAGCCCACATTGGTCAATTTATTCCCGAAAAGATGAAGATGACGCAGCTGAGGCATGTTTTCTGCAATGGCTAGTGCCTCCCCATCACTCTCTAAGCGTGGCCGCCTGAAGCCTCGACAATTGAGCCGGAACGATGTTAGCTGAGGGCATGCTTTCCCAACAGTTTTAATCATATCCTCTGAGAAAGAACAGTGGCATATTTCAAGTTCCTCCAGCATGACAGCTTTCTTGGCAACGTTAATCAGTGCATCGTCACTAACTTTGTCGCAGGATACAAGCCGAAGATATCTTAAGGAACCACACCTGAAAACAGATAATTAAGGCATATTTGTCAATTTTTTCCAGCGGGTAGGTCATATATAAGAATTATTTCCCTGCCTTGATAAACTTACATCACAACATAAAACGTCTCTGTTCATCTGCAATTAGCCACAACTAGCTAATCTTTGGATCACAAGAATAATCAAGGACCCCAAAGTATTTATTTAAAAAAGGGTTTTCATTTTTAGGTCAATATCTTACACAACGAATAACCACGCTCTAAAACAGGATTGATCGAACTCGTTAGAGTGGTACACCACAGTCAATGAAAACTTCTACTCAAGATAATGTTCACATTTTAACTACTTGTGCTTCAGCCATCAAATGATTGTCATCTTCATAATAAAGAAGGCAGACGACAAAATCTTATACGAAACAATAGCAACTACTTAAATAGTTGGTATTTTTTGCAATTCCCTCTTTTTGCAAGAACAATACATATATAATAAAATCAATCAGCAGCTGATGATAACAGTTTTCAAAAGACAAAAACAAAAGCATATATGAATGTAAATGTGTCTATTCTTTCATTTACATTGTCCTTATTTTCACTATATCTGAAATCTGAATAATTGTAACATTTGATGGATGCACAGCTCTGCAGTGGAGTAGAGCTAACACCTCTTGCAGAAACTCTAAGAAACCTAATAATTCTTACTAAACAAGCCATAGACCGAACAAAATACTCAACAAAACAAGAAATTTATAATCCAAAACACAACAGATTGAGAGATACGATTTACTTACTTATCAGCAATAAACGTTACAAGCTCATCGCTACCAAAATCATCCATAGAGAACTCAACCAACTGCCCAAAATCATCCATATGGTTGAGAACTCAATCCAACTGCCCACAGGATATTTGCGTGTTTTCGAGGCCTCGCAATTTTTTCCATGTCATAATCCTCGAACAAATCCCACCTATCCCTCGTATCTATAGAACGAAACAGCAGAGGCTCTTTGGAAACTTGTCTCCACGTTGAACATACTGATTGAGCCCTAAACAAAATATCAATTGCCCCTAATTTCTGAAATATATGAGACAAAACATCATGAGGCAATTCACCCCAATTTCTAAATTCTTCTGATGAAGCTGGTTCTTCAGATGAGATCGGAATTTCATCGTCCATAATACAACCCTTGAAAACCAGAAGAAAAAAATAATAATTTAGGATTTCAATTTTCAAGGGTTTAATAGAAAAGTGTTCTCTAAATAACACTACTTTTCTAGGGGTAAGCAACCGGTAAAATTGGTGGATTTGGTGTCATCCATACCCCAGTTAAATGGCGGTGTTAGATTTTGGGCTTTTTAACAAAGTGGCCGTGTTTTAGTAATGTATTTCAGAAAGTGGCCGTTTTTTTTTGAATGTTTATATAAAGTGGCCGATATTGACCTTTTCCATCCGTTTTTTTCCAAAAAACACGTAACGGCAGTTAAGTGGCTATGTGGCGGTCATCCTAACTAGTAAATGACATTTGAACCCCTCACATGGGCTGACTAGCTAGCTCGTGTCACGACCCGTTTCGAGCCAACTCAGTGACTCAAACCAAGTGAAGAACATTCATTTAAGCATTTCTACATACATGTTGAGGGTGTGAACTTTGGTAAAAAGAGATGGAAGTGTGATTGATTTGTAAATGTTTCCGTATCTCCTTCCCTACATTTGATTTCATATATAACACAAATTCGTTCTCCTAATAATCACAAACACTAAATGTTCGACCATTAATTACAGGTACCCAACGCAAAGCAACCAACAACAAAGTATCATATCAAATCAGGTGAGAGCGGGTTGGTTTTACTACACCAACAAAAACACCCAGAACCTAAGTAGTAACGGCACACAAGCCAGAAGCATCATCTAATACAACCGATTTCATGCTCAAAATGAACCCAATTTTCGTCTGTGACAAGACCCCAATTTTTGTCTGCAACAAAAATTTAAATCTAAATGAACAAAATGAAACCCAAATTTTTAAAAAAACCCCATTTTCCTTACAACCTTCTTAATCAGCCACAATCAGCTTGATGGCAACAGTAGACATTTATAAAATTTACCATCTGAATATCTCCATGCAATCAAATTCTCACACCATAAAAATTGATGACAGCAACTGCTTGAAGGAGTTACCATCTCACTACTACTGAATCCGAAAAGGAAGATCAATAAGTTGAGTATCTAAATTTTAACCATAGCAATCAAAACCCTAAACTTCATCCAAAACAGATCTTGTTTCATCGATTAAGAAGATCCCACTTGATTCCACATACCAACAATTTCTCTCGATTTCTTATCTTATGATTTATTTCGCTTGATTTCTTTTTCATTCATGAACCGAGAACATATCTGTGGAGAAGAAGAAGAACAACAAAGGCCGGAGTGGTGATGGCAACAATGACAAGCATTAAGGGTTTTAAAGAAATATATAAAACGAAACTGGGAAGGATAATGTAAGGATAGGTTAGTAATTTTCTAATACATGATTGACTTTATCAATGCCTATGACCAATCTGGTGGGTCCAGGTGTGAAAACTAACGGAATGGCCATTTTCTAGAAGATTTAAAAAACGTGGCCGGTTTATTAATTAGGTGTTCGGAAGCTGGACAGTTTCTTAATTTGCCCTTAGAGCATCTCCAACAGTGGGTGATAAAAATCATATGTGGAATTTTTATTTAGATCTTTATTTATGAGGTCATATGTATGTGACAAAAATAGTAATGCTTTGCTCATGAACTATCTCCAATGGTTGGGGTCTTATTTTTAAGATTTGTTGTTTTGGATAATGATAAAATTGATTCCCTATTTCTTATTGGTTCATAATAATTCATTTAAAAATAAAAAAATTTAAATGATGATGTGGAGGTCATTCCCAAGGTCTAAATAAGACCTTCTCCAAGACCTTCATATTTATTTTGACACCCTTCCTATTTAATAGGACCCATTGTTGGAGATGAATTTAATGTAAATGAGGGTTTAAAATCCTATGTGTCATAAAAAAAATAAAACTCTCACCCTCTGTTAGAGATGCTCTTAGATTTTTAGCCACGTCCAATCCATTATCTGCGGGTCTAACATCGGTAGTGGGCGGATGAATGGTTGGGTCCGGATAGGTTTGCGGATTTATATTAAAAGAAATTATTTGAGTAAGATGAAAGCAAAACTAAGCAACTACATTCTCAAGGTAGATGTATTCTAGGGATTTTTTTGTTAGAGGAAGAGCAAAAACGGATTCGAGGAGAGCGAAAATCATAGTCGACTCGTTGATTCAGACATCTTCATTATCTGCGGCTCTAACATCAGTTTAAATTTATTTTTTAATCTTCAATTCCGTAGTTAGCTAAGATACATGAGAAAACTAATTAATGAAGACATCAGATATTACGCTACAGTGTCATATTGGTAAAACCCATAGTCGACTCGTTGATTCAAACTAGAGCTGGAAAACAAGCCAAAACCCGCGGGTTTACCCGGGCCGGCCCGTACAAAACCCGCACCCGGCTCGGATGGTATCTAAACAAGCCGGGTTCGGGTTGGAGAAATGCCGGCTTGTGAGTAAACGGGTTAACCCGACCCGTCCCGTGAAACCGCGGGTTGTACCCGTAACTATTCAATTATGACGCGTGTCCCTCCCATCCCATACGTGTACCCTAGGTATAAAAGTAAAAAAACCTAGCGTAAAGATGAATGTGTTCGGCCTTCTTCTTTTTTCTTCACTTCATTCACAACGGAAGCTAAAATCCAGACACCACAATCACCAGATTCACCACCTCTTTCACCTTCTTCTAATCTTCTTATTCTTCTCCACTTCAAAAGAGACGAATCCAGGAATCTCTTGGACTTCCGGAAATTGTTTAGATTAGGAAAGAACCAGAAAAATCAATTGAAGCAGAGATTGAAGAAATTAAAAGATTGAATCGGTCAATGGAGAAATAGAGATGAAGCAAAGATTAAAGAAATTGGAAGATTGAATGGGTCATTTGGAGAAATAGAGAGTCTGTTGATGATTCGGTTGAAATGGAAGAGATGGTTGTGATAGCTAGATCGAGAAGTCAGGACTTTTGGGGAGTTGATATCTAGGGTTTGATCAATTCATGGAGAGTTAGGGTATGAAATTATGAGAAATCAAAGTACTCCCAACAAAGTACTCCGTAAGTATCTAGTCTTACCATTTTGATCAGAAATTTGGGGGTTTTGGCTTTTAATGTGAAATAAAATTGGTCTGATTCAATTTCTGTGAGAATTGAATCAATTGATGATGGTGGTAATTGGTAAAACAGTTCATCTTTTACCGAGTTTCAATTTTAGGGTTTTCTCTGGTTTTTTGTTTCTCTTTTGCCGATTTAAAGTTTGTAAATCTCTATTCTCTAACACCAAATTTACTGTGATTTTTTTTAAATTTTTTGATTTTGATTGAAGTTTTAATTGAGTAGCCAGCAAACCAAGTTTCTTCCCTCTGTGATGAACTATTATGTTTCAGCCTTATTATTACATACATTAAGTTTCATCCTTGACTGAATACAATTTATGTTTTGGGAAGAACATGAAAGCTAGAGAATAGGGAAGAAACTTGGTTTGCTGTCGTTGATTTTATGGATGAATCATGAATAGGTAGAGATAATTTGTATGGTTTGTGGTATGTATGAATTCAGCTTGCAGGGAAGGAGATTGATGATAGGTGTAGAATACACCGTATTTTATATTTAGTATTTATGTTTTCTTTGCTATTTTTCGTGTGAATTATGTATCTTATGTGTGAATTTGAGTTACTAGGTGCTTTGGAGTCGTTTGGAACAAAAGAAGAAGAAACAGGGCAAAAGCGTCATCTCAAGTGCAACTGTGGTTGGAAGCGAATTATTTCTCATTATTTGCTTTTATTTCTTCATCTCTGTCTGAAAAGTTTGTCGGCTTTAGTGATGCAAATTTCTATCTGAAAAGTACGACAACTTTAGTGATGACTCTCATTGAAGAGAAGAAGTAGATTTGAGAAGTAAGAGGCGGCTGTTGTTGGAGGAAGGCGAAAGAGAGCGTTCATTCAGAGCATAAAGGGCCAAAGACTAATTGGAACTCGTTCATATACAAGATTTCTACTTTTCATTGTGTAGAGAGCGAGAAGACGAAGGCAATGGAGAAAGAACGGAGTCATTATGAGTTCGTATGAAGAAGTTATGAGCAAAATAAGAACTCAGAAGGCAAAAGGGCAAAATGGTCATTTGATAGGGCAAGTGCTATTGGCACCCCCACTGTGCGTTAAGGGGCAGTCATCCTGTTAAGGGATGTCCTTGTTTGTACCATAAGTAAAAACGCCACGTAATGGGCCGAATTGATACTTGAATCATCCTTTGGTCCCCATCCAAGCCCACTAACCAGTCAACCAAGGCGGACCACCGGTCTGCACTGACCGGTCAATGGTCAAAGTCGGTCAACTGCCAAAGTCAACATCCGGTCAAGGTCAACGGTCAAAGTCAACCGTCGGTCAACTACCGAAGTCAGACGCTCCTCCAGCCAATTTTCAGTCTTATAGCCAGCAACGCTTCCAACCATGATGCCAGCTAGCCCATCAAGTCAGCTAACCAATTATGCTGACATCCAGCTTCTACCCATGCAGCCAAACCAGTCGCGGCCAAGATCTCGCCACATGCGCGGTCAAGCCGGTCGCATCCATGCCTACCAGACGACCCAGCCTGCTAGCCTGCCATTCAATCCAGCCCGCCAGCCATTTCAGCAAAACAGTTTGGTAATTTATCAAGGGCCATAAATGGACAATTTCATACATAAATCACCATTAAGTCATGCAGCATTAATTCCGACAGTTACATACAGATTTATGATAGAGACATAAAGGAGGCAGTTTCATACAGATTTATGATAGAGGCATAAAGGAGGCAGTTTCATGCAGATTTTATGAGGGAGGCATAAATGGGCAGTTTTATGCCATTTATGTTGATATTGAAATTTAGATGTAAAAAGGTATAAATAGGGAGAGCAGAAATATTCTAAGGAGGTAGCCAATAGGAGAGAAAAATACAATGTAACACAAAACATGAATGAAATTATTCTCCCCAAGGGGATTCACCCGTGGACGTAGGCAACTATGCCGAACCACGTTAAAACTCTGTGTTTCTTTCCATTCTTCAAATCAACCTCTAACCCTAAATCCATACAAAATAATCGATTCATTGTGTTTCGTGCCCGAAAGTGATTTTGGGTACAAACATTGGCACCGACTAAGGGGATTGCGAGAAAAGGAATCGTGTCCTCCCATTGAGAAAAGTTGCAGAAAACGCTCCAGAATCGTTTCCATGAAAAAGCTATTTGAACGTCGTGAAAAATCACTGTTGTTGTCCAGCTGGTCGAAGCTGCTGCAACCCAACTTGATCATAATGGTCGCAGTCCAGTGATCGCTTGTTTCTTGTTAACCATATAATTGCACATACTGCAATCCAGTTGATCGTAACTACTGCAATCAAGATTCGCCATTTCAGATCTGCTGAAGCTATCACCTACGGATACCATTGAAAATCGCATCACTACTAAATCCGCGGAAAGGGATGTAGTGAAATACCATCAAAACTATTCTTGGATGTTTGATCCGCATCATGGATGGGTCGATTTGAATTTCAACTGCTGCAATCAGATTTGTAGATCCGATTTTATTTTGATCCATCTGCAGTCCGGTGATCGCAATGCTGCAGACTAGTGAATTCAGATTCTGCTGAGTCGGTTGATCGCCATGCTGAAAGTCAAAGATCGCTTGATCGGAAGCCATCAAAACCGACTTGCTACGAAAATCATCAAAATTGTTGTCAGGATGTTCGATCCGCAACATGTCCGAGTCGGAAAAATTTGCTTCTCAAATAACGCATTACCCAGCTGTTCGAGTTTGTTGTATGTCAAAATCACAACTGTAATTATCGCAAGGTTGTCAAGTTTTTCGCATCTCGGGGTGCTTGAATACCCAAGAGAAAAACCTCGAGGAAAAGCATGTCGAGAAAAGTCCGCAAAGATGCGGCAAAACCATGGTGGAAGGTCCATAAGAAACAACAACGGTTCAAGAGGATAGGACAACAGTTTCTGAAACCGTTACAAAGGCCGTTGCAAGGATTAAAAGACAACAGTTCAAAAAATATGTCACTAAAGGTTCCGGAGGCAAAGATCACTATACAGAAAACTGTTACGAAAATTTTCATTTCATATAAAAAAAATAAATAAATAAAAATCAGAGAAAGCCGGCGACAAAGGCGCGGATAGGATAGCGAGAAGCAATGAAAGCAGCGAGCGAGCGGCAATGCCGGTAAACAACACAACCCAGATCTGTGCACCCACTTCTAGTTTTTCTTCACCCACGTCAAATGTTGTTCACCCATGTCAGATGTTGTTCACCCAAGTTAACAACCCTCACCCACTTTAAAACGTTCCGTTCACCCACCTAAACAAAGGTGTTGTACACCCACTTCCATCAGTTATACAAGAAAAGCTTCGATGCTTAAGATTATATCAATACTCGATGTTCTTCGCATTCCAACCGTTGATGCTACGGGGTTCATCAAACTTCGATGATGCGAGATACATCAAAACTCTATTTTCAGTAAAACTTCCATGCTTCACGTTGCATCAAAAGCTTCGATGTAACTCCCATCCTCACCGTCGATGGACTCTCGAGATTAGATCCGGCGGATGATCGGCGGCAGCATATAATGCCGACGGATATAGCCGGCGGCCAAGCCGAGCGGCAATCGGCGATCTTTTGGTGGTTAGTCGGCGATTTATTTCCGATTCGGACGATGTTTTGGCGATTCGGACGACTTATAGGCGATTCGAACGATTTTCTTGGGCGATTCATACGATTAATAGGCGATTCTAACGATTATCTGGCGGTTCGAACGAGTTTTTGGAGATTAATTCGTTTATCCATCGGATGATTTAGCCCCATTTCCCTTGCATTACACCCCACATGAGCTTGGCCTGAAAATTTGTTTCGTTGATATCTTCTTCGTCCCAAGTCCGAATTGAGTCATTTTTGGCTCGTTGGAGTCGCCTATCAATATCCTACAAAATGAAGGTGAAATTTCAATCTTCGGAGAAAATTAAATTTTTAGAAATTTAAAACGGCAGCACCAGAAACAGTCACATTCAATCACCACCGAGAATGCTACAGTCCAGTTGATCGAACTACTGCAGTCCTTTTCTACATAAATATTACAGTCAGTTGATCGAACTGTTGTAATCCAGTTTCATAGCAACTTGTTCTTTGGCATGTTGATCAAGCGCCACAGTCCTTTTAATTCCTCTGATCAGTTGATCAATTTGTTGTAGTACGAATTTACCCAACCTTTGTTTCAATACGATTTTCCTCACCACGCTTGATCCAGTTTTATGCATAATCATGATAAGACATCTAATCGCATTTCTTTGAAACGCATTCCATGGCAACTATCTTCAATCCAGTCTGGACTTGACTAGTGCATCCCATTCCCGCAGACAAATCAATTTATAAAGTCGAGACGAGACGTAAGGCAACTATACTAGTCATCATCGTTGGAAAACATCCACATAGTTGATGGGCATCCTATTCATTTCATAAACAAAGTCGCGATAACATTTTCGATATGGTAAGCAAATGGTAAGTATACAATTTACATATTTTTGCATCTTTTCATATATTCATGCATACTTTTATTCAGTGTTTTCGCATATGCATACATACTTTTGTTCAATAAGACACCTTTAATGTGGCAAGCATTTTCTCAACGAGGGGATGCACACATTTCAATTCTGCGCAAATCTAGAATAGTGGGATTGGCCCCCCGCGAATTCTGGGTAGCAGACATCTTCAAAATTCCATGCGCGAGCAAAATGCAGCAAGGCAGTGCACCCTTGTGCGAGCATTGAGCAGCATGACAATTACTATCTACCGGGGGAGAGTTGCATATCACTTCAACGTGACAGACTATCACTTAGGGGAGAGATATGTGACACCTCATGGTATGAAATGGCAGGCTACGTAAACACTCTATACGATTGGGGGAAAGTTACATAGCGCCTAAATGCAATGCGGATTTCGGCTTCCAAAAATCCAAACTTCAGGTAACCCGAACTTCTTAAATCCTCCAATGAATTGCAGGATTAAGAGGGGGCGAGCATACACCATAATATTTTTACGCATAATATTTTTTCAGTAATGTTAAACTACCATAGTTATATTGAATTATTGTACTCAGTTCAAAAGAAATCGCTGCATCGGTTGGACGCAACCGATGCGATCCAGCTTGCTTGCGAACATGTACCTGATTGGACGAATCGATGCGATCAGTGACACTTAGTTGGACGCAACTGGTGCCGTCTAGTTTATTAATAGCTTTTTACACCCTTGTTTATCGAACTTTTTAAGTCCAGTCCTTCAGCAGCTGCTGCAGTCCAGCTAATTGTTGCTGCCACAGTCCAGCTAATCGTTGATGCTGCAGTCCAGCTAATCATAACTGATACATTCTAGATATGCTCGTAGTTCCTACAGTCCAGCTGAACTCAGCTGCTGCAGAGGAACCTTGTTCGATGCTGCTGCATTCAGTGATCGCGGTGATCTGATCCATCCTTGCTCGCGCGATTCTGATCGGCGAACGAAGCTTCTGCAGAAGAACCTTGTTCGATGCTGCTGCATTCCAGCTGATCGCATCTGATGCATTCCAGCCTTGCTCGCTAGATTCCGACGATCAGTTGAACGCTTGTTCTGCGGCGAAACTTTGTTCGTTGCTTCTTGCATTCAGCTGATCGCGGTGATCAGATCCATCCTTGCTCATGATTTCGGAATTCAGTGAACGCAGCTATTGCGGTGGAACTTTGTTCGTTTCTTCTGCATTCCAGTGATCGCAACTGATCAGTGATCGACCTTTGCTCACGATTCGTGATCCAGTGAACGTACTCTTTTAACGGAACTTTGTTCGTTGTTGCCGCATTCCAGCTGATCGCATCTGATGCATACAAGATATGCTCGTTGTCCCCACAGTCCAGCTGATTATAGCTGTTGCAAACCAGCTTCACAGTACCACTCCACTCAATTGTTTCTCGCCAATCTCCCAATCATAATAGCCTCGCTTGGGGGCGTCTCGATTGTGATTTCCGCAAACAACAAAGGGAGTTCGCCAATCACCTCAACATCAATAATCCACACCTGGGGGCGAGTTTTATTATTGACTAAGGAAAACAGAATTTTCTTAACCCCCAAGAAGTTGGAGGTTAAGAGGGGGCGATGTTTGTACCATAAGTAAAAACGCCACTTAATGGGCCGAATTGATACTTGAATCATCCTTTGGTCCCCATCCAAGCCCACTAACCAGTCAACCAAGGCGGACCACCGGTCTGCACAGACCGGTCAATGGTCAAAGTCGGTCAACTGCCAAAGTCAACATACGGTCAAGGTCAACGGTCAAAGTCAACCGTCGGTCAACTACCGAAGTCAGACGCTCCTCCAGCCAATTTTCAGTCTTATAGCCAGCAACGCTGCCAACCATCTTTGCCCAACCCAGCCCATCAAGTCGCCTAACCAATTATCTTCGATAAATTTTCTACCCATGCGCCAAACCAGTCACGGCCAAGATCTCGCCACACTGCCGATCAAGCCGATCGCATCCATGCCTACCAGACGACCCGTCTGCTAGCACGCCATTCAATCCGGCCTTCCAAACCATTTCAAACAAAACAGTTTTCAAAGCGAATTTATCAAGGGCCATAAATGGACAGTTTCATACATAAATCACCATTAAGTCATGCATCATTAATACCGAGCGAGGTTACATCTGATTTATGATAGAGACATAAAGGAGGCAGTTTCATACAGATTTATGATAGAGGCATAAAGGAGGCAGTTTCATGCAGATTTTATGAGGGAGGCATAAATGGGCAGTTTTATGCCATTTATGTTGATATTGAAATTTAGATGTAAAAAGGTATAAATAGGGAGAGCAGAAATATTCTAAGGAGGTAGCCAATAGGAGAGAAAAATACAATGTAACACAAAACATGAATGAAATTATTCTCCCCAAGGGGATTCACCCGTGGACGTAGGAAACTATGCCGAACCACGTTAAAACTCTGTGTTTCTTTCCATTCTTCAAATCAACCTCTAACCCTAAATCCATACAAAATAATCGATTCATTGTGTTTCGTGCCCGAAAGTGATTTTGGGTAAAAACAATGTCCTGTTTCAAAGGAACTAGTAAACACAGTCAAGCCAATTACTAAGGGAATGCCATTGATTTAAATAGTATTAACAACACCAGCAATTTTACTAGGGGCACCTTCCTTTTCTTTCCTAACTTTATAGGAAGGAACCATAACGGCCAGTGGTGATGATGATCGTGATGATCAACATGTAACATTATTGGAGTGATTCTTGATTTCGAACAGTTCAGTGGGATACTGAAGTAGTTAGAATATTTGGGTTGAGTTCGAAATGGAGCTTGCAAGAGCAGTGCATGACGGAGATGGCTTGTACAATTTGCTGAGATTGTGCTGTTGCTGTGGCAATTGGCATTGGCTGAGGAGTAGCGTTGGAAGGTGTTTTTTCTTTGGCATAGATCATTGGCGGTCGGTGATGAAAGCTTCTGAGTCCAAGAATGAGGCGAAGCTGTAGCCGATGGCAGTTGACAGAGATGTGGAGAGTTACAGCTGAAACGGAGTAAGAGTCTGCAGCTGGGAGATGAATCCTAGTAATTCAAATGATGAAGTGGACGCCCAACTGTCACGGACTAAGCTTACTCGGTATATACTGGTCGGAAATAAACATGTGCTCTTCAATCCAAGGTGTGCAGATATCAAGCTGGGTAAGGTGGCAATGATGAGCTTGAGTCGACATGCAGGAGAGAACTGGTTTGACTACAACACTGGGAGTTGGTTTCTGTGACATGGAAATTGGCAGTGAAGGGACATTGGAGCTGTAGTGACGACGATGACAGTGTAGTGCAAACGATACATGGAAATTGGCAGTCGATGAGAAACATGTAGATGTACTGTTACGCGATTTAATGACTGCTGGACGTGTTGAGGACGTGGTGTTGTTGGAGGACGTGGTGTAGATGGACTGAGCTTGGTAGTCGGAGGTTAACAGGGTTGAGGGAGTAATGCAGTTGAGATGGGACTGGCAAAGAGATGCTGCTGGTCGATGGCAGTAACGGAATAGGTGGTGCTGCATGGTGAGTTCTGAAGGGATTAACGTGAGCTGGAGATCAACAGCGTTGACGTCTGTGGAGGTAATGATGACTGTCGATGGGATTCTTCCAAGAAAGAATGGACGGGAATAGGAGTGATCGAGTAGTTGCAGCTGCAGGGACTGGTGATGCTGCTGCCAGGTGATATTGGTACTGTGGTGGCCTGGAGGTGGTTTGTGCAATGAGGCTTGAAAAGGTGGTAGTGCGTGGTGCTGGCCTTGTGTGTGATGGCAGCTGAGCTGCAAGTGCTGTTTGAGGTGGAACTGAGGAGGAGGAGCTGAAATGGATAGAGAAAATGGCTACTGATACAGGTAATGGAGAATTGAGTGAAGCTCAGGGAAGTTGCAGGTGCAATGTTAGCATTGTAGCTGAGACGGAAGTAGTTAGTGACTGAAAAACACGATGGGAGATTAATGCCATGCATCGATGATTATGGTAGTGAATGACGCTGGTAATATGGAGCTCGCTGTAGTGGTTGATATAGTGGTGACGAGATGGGTTGAGCAGTAAGAGTTATCAGAGTTGAGTCTGTTGGCAGTTGGAAAGAATGGTAGTTAATGGCAGAGACGAGAAGCAGGTTGGTGAAGTTGCGATGCCATGGTTTGCATATAAATGATAATGAGCTCGAAGTAACAACATAAGAAGACTGCATGATCGAGCCTGTGATAGAGGTGTTGGAAGTTCGAGACAAGTAAGGGACAGTTGGGTATGATTTGGTAGAGTCTAGGTTGCTTTAGAACTCCAAAACTCGACCTAAAATTCAGTTCCCATGATGTGATGATCTATTGAGGAAATTAAGGATTGTTTCAAGAATTTAAGTCGGTTTGGTATCTTGGGTTTGTGTTGGATTCGACTACTTGAGCAAAAATTCATAGAATTGATGAGATTTACAAGAATTTGGATTAATATTCAAGCCAGCAAAACAGCACCAAGAGGGGCATTTGCCGTCGATTTTCAAGATGAATGGTGAGGATTAAAGCCTTTTTAGGGTTTGTATCGGCTAAGGAAAGTTTGTAGGTTATCCGATTCGAATTTCCAGGGATTGAAAGCTATAAAAGGAGTCTCGAAATACCACCAAAAGAGAGCTCCGGACCCTAGTTTTTAAGCACAGAAACTGTTTGATAAAAGTCCTGAGGGAAGTTCAGAAGCTTAGAAGTTGATTTATGCACAAGTAGTTGGAACTCGTGGCGACTTCGGCTCAAGCTCTTCTTCAGTTGTAGTTTGCTTTCTATCTTTTCTCTGAATTGATTTAGTGATGAACTCCATAGCTATGAGTAGCTAAATTATTATTTATTGGTTA
The DNA here is from genome assembly GCA_023529315.1 of Papaver bracteatum. Classification (NCBI taxonomy): domain Eukaryota; kingdom Viridiplantae; phylum Streptophyta; class Magnoliopsida; order Ranunculales; family Papaveraceae; genus Papaver; species Papaver bracteatum. The sequence continues at coordinate 383,817 of JAJJWX010002077.1, forward strand.
AGGTTGTAGTCTTATATCTATAACGTGTGCTTGATTAATGCATTAGTTTTCTCTCTTGATTATCGTTCATATCTCTACTGTTTTTAATATCACATGATTGATGTATTGTGATAGGGTTTTGATGTTTGTTTAGTTAAGTGTCCAATTAATTGAACTTGCATCTTGTCCATAGCTATTTTAGGGTTTTTCATCGAGCGATAACCCCAAATACAAGTAGCATGATATGATTAAAGTTTGTAGTGATACACTCTTATAATCATATGGAGAGTATGACCATTGTCCGAATTGTTATGCGCAATGTATGACAATTGCATTGATTAGCCTATTTTCAAAACTTAATTCTCATGGGAATTGAACTTGATTAGCGCAAGGCGTTAGGTTATTCTTTAGGTAGAATTCACATACGCAACTCTAATGTGTGTGTTGATTAACTTGGGAAATTTTTAGATTATCTTGCTCTCTTGATTTTCTAGGCTTTTGATAATAAAAGAGATTAAATCGTAATTCTAATCATGTATGCAAGCAAATGTTTAAGATTGAAGATGAATTCCTTGACCAATATCTTTCTCTATTGATTACTTCCAACTATTTACTTTGCTTTTATTTTACTTTTATTTTACAAAAATCAGAAATTCTCCATCTGGGTTACTAAGAAACTAGAAATTGATAACTACAATCGCCTCTCTGTGGATACGAACTCTTCCTTACTTTATACTTCATTCATATTTTGTCGAGTAAGAAAGTGAATTATTTTTGTGCCGGCCGACAACCGATCAAATTTTGGCGCCGTTGCCGGGGAGGCATTCGGCTAGTTATTAAATTTTTTTTTAGTTTCTTTTTAATAGTTCTGTTCGCGTACTGATTTTCGTTTCTTGTTTTGTTTCTTACTTGTTTGTGAGAATTGTGTTTCAGGTACCTAATCCCTGGATTCTAAAGATTGTAATTATCCAAGGTGCGGGATATCTACTCGAAAAGGCACAATCCTCCAACCAAGACAAGGCACAACGGAAGAACACAACTTGGGTGAAGGCGAAGTAGAACACGAGATTCCTTTTGAAGAAGAGGAAGAAGAAGAAGAAGCAATGGGTGACCCTGCGGATCGTTCACTTAAAGACTTAGCTTCTCACAAGCTGGATATACAGCAGGGTTGCATTCAAACCAACTCCACTTTTGAAATCAAGATGGGACTTCTTAGAAAATTACCAAAGTTCCATGGCTTGGTGAATGAAGATCCTAACAAGCATCTTATGGATTTTCACACCATTGTCATGGCCATGCTCCCAGCAAATATGGAGGCGGATGGTGCTATGTTGAAGGTTTTTAGATTCTCATTGGAAGGTAATGCTAAGGATTGGTTATACTACTTGCCTTCCGGAAGTGTTACAACTTGGAATGGGCTCAAGAAACTCTTTCTAGAGAGATATTTTCATGCGTTAAAGGCTACTCAAATTCGCAAGGAGATTTGCGGAATGAAGCAAAATGCGGGAGAATCATTATATGATTGTTGGGAACGATACAAGAGGTTGGTGGCAAGCTGTCCTCATCACCAATTCAGTGACGCGATGATTATCCAATACTTCTATGAAGGACTCCAATCAAGCGATAGGAATCTTATTGACGCTGCGGGTGGTGGTGCACTAGTAAGCAAGACGGTGACTCAAGCTAGAGAGTTGATTGAGAACATGGCAGCGAACTCCCAACAATTTGTGAGTCGTGGTTCGGACATGCTTCTTAGAAGGGTGAATGAAGTGAGCGAGGTGGAGGAACTTCGTCAACAAATGGGTAACATGACAGCAATAATGCAACAAGTTGCAGTCGCAGTTATCCCAAGTTCTCATCAAGGATATGAAGAAGCCAACGAGCAAGCTATTACGGTCTTTCCAAATCAGCAGAGAAGGTATGATCCTTGTTCCAACACTTACAATCCGGGATGGAGAGATCACCCCAATTTTAGCTATGCCAACAAGCAAGGAGCGGTCCAACAACCTAATTTCAACAATTTGGGTGGATTCCAACCTCAACAACAACAATTCCAGCCGCGTCAACAATTTCAACAACAACAACCACAACCTCAAAATAAGGGGTCAAGTATGGAGGAGTTGATGAAATCATTTATACAAGAGACCAAGAGTTCGATGAAGGAGTTGGAGACCCAAGTTGGTTCTATGGATCTTGAGTTGAACCAATTGAAGGCACAAAATAGTGGGAAACTCCCTTCTCAACCTATCAACCCAAAGGAGGGTGTAAATGCAATTACATTGAGAAGTGGTGCACAACTTGTGCAACCCGAAGTTGCTGATTCGGGCAAGGTGGAAACACCAAAGGAACCTGTTTTGGAGGAGAATAATGAGGATTCTCCCCAAACTTCTGAGGTACCTATTCCTAACTCTAAAACTCCGGTTTCTACTTATGTTCCTCCTTTACCTTTCCCTCGCAGATTTGCAAATTCTAAGAAGGAGGCACTAGAAAATGAAATTTTAGACATTCTCAAGAAGATTCATGTGAACATACCGCTCATAGATGCAATCAAGCAAGTTCCAAAGTATGCAAAAGTGTTGAAGGACTTGTGTAACAATAAGCAAAGGCTCAAGGGTAATGAATTTCTTAGTGTGGGGGAGAATGCTTCGGAAATCTTGCAACACAAACTCCCACTGAAATGCAAGGACCCGGGTAGATTTGACATTCCCGTCACAATTAGTACCAAAACATTTAATAAAGCTATGTTGGATTTAGGTGCATCCGTTAATGTTATGCCTACATCTATTTATAACTCACTTGATTTAGGTCCTCTCAAAAAGGCTGAAATTGTGTTGCAATTAGCCGATCGATCTAATGTCTACCCTATGGGTATTGTTGAGGATGTTCTTGTGCAGGTTAACCAAATTGTATTTCCAGCTGACTTTTGTGTCTTAGAGATGGATGAAGGTGCACCGGACTCGTCTCTTCCATTGCTACTTGGGCGCCCCTTCATGAAAATGGAAAAAACAATTATTGATGTTGATAAGGGAACGTTGACTATGGAGTTTGATGGAGAGACAATACGTTTCAACATTTTCGAGACGATGAGATATCCTAGTGATGTCCACTCTTGTTTCTCCGTTGATGTGATGGACATATTGGCGCAACAAATGTTTGAGTTGAATGGCACTGATTCTTTGGAAACCGTGCTCACTACACCTATTGATAATGGTTTGGAGTACGGTGATGAGATTAAGGAAACCATTGGTTCTCTTAACTCGTTACCGGAAAAATATGCACTTAAGAATGTTTCATATGTTTCTTTACCTCGCAATGATGAAAAGCTTGAACCTTCAATTGTTAAATCTCCAAAGTTAGAATTGAAACCTCTTCCTAGTCATTTAAAGTACTTGTACTTAGGTGACAATGAAGATTTTCCTGTGATTGTTTCTAACGAGCTTAGTGAATTACAGGAGCAAAAACTTCTAAGGGTGCTAAGGAAGAACAAGACGGCCATAGGATGGACAATTGCCGATATCAAGGGTATAAGCCCTGCCGTTTGTATGCACAAGATCCGTTTGGAGGACGATGCAAAGCCTACAAGGGAAGCGCAACGTCATTTGAACCCTCCCATGATGGAAGTTGTGAAAAAGGAGATACTCAAGCTTTTGGAAGTGGGTGTTATCTACCCCATATCCGACAGCAAGTGGGTGAGCCCGGTACAAGTTGTACCAAAGAAATCAGGCGTGACCGTGGTGGAGAATGATGAAAATGAACTTGTCCCAACTCGTGTGCAAACCGGTTGGAGGGTTTGTATTGATTACAGGAAATTAAATGCCACTACTAGAAAAGATCACTTTCAATTTCCTTTTATTGATCAAATGCTTGAACATTTAGCTGGACACGCTTATTATTGCTTTCTTGATGGCTATTCAGGTTATAATCAGATTGTGATAGCACCGGAGGATCAAGAGAAAACCACTTTCACTTGTCCTTTTGGTACTTTTGCTTATAGAAGGATGCCTTTTGGCTTATACAATGCTCCAGCTACCTTTCAAAGGTGTATGGTAAGTATATTTTCAGAATATGTTGAAAACATAATCGAAGTGTTCATGGACGACTTTAGTGTCTTTGGTGATTCATTTGACCTTTGTTTGAACAATTTGTCACTAATCCTTGAACGATGTGTTGAGACAAATCTTGTGCTTAATTGGGAGAAGTGTCATTTCATGGTAACTCATGGCATAGTTTTAGGCCATATAATATCTTCTAAAGGCTTGGAAGTTGATAAATCTAAGATAGACCTTATTCGTTCTCTAAACCCTCCCGCTACGGTGAGGGAGATTCGTTCTTTCCTTGGTCATGCAGGTTTTTATCGTAGATTCATCAAGGAATTTTCTAAGATAGCATCTCCACTTTGCAACTTATTGCAAAAAGATGTGGTTTTTAACTTTGACGAAAAGTGTATGGCGTCATTCAATCATTTGAAAAAACTTTTGATTTCAGCCCCTATCATTAAACCACCGGATTGGAGCAAGCCTTTTGAGATCATGTGTGATGCAAGTGACTATGCGGTTGGTGCGGTACTTGGGCAGCGTGTGGGGAAGATACCTCATGCCATTTATTATGCTTCTAGAACGTTAAATGAAGCCCAACAAAACTACACAACCACTGAAAAAGAGTTATTAGCTATTGTTTTTGCTTTGGAAAAGTTTCGCTCTTATCTAATTGGTACAAAAGTTGTTGTTTTTTCTGACCATGCAGCACTTAGGTACTTGTTTACAAAGAAAGAGGCGAAACCGAGGATCATACGATGGATTTTTACTTTTGCAAGAGTTTGATATTGAAATCAAGGACAAGAAAGGCATCGAGAACACCGTTTCAGATCACTTGAGCCGTCTTGATGTGGACAAGGAAGCTATCCCGTTGCGTGAAAGTTTCCCGGATGAGCAACTATTCTCAATTGCCTTTGGAGAACCATGGTACGCTGATATTGTTAATTACTTAGTTTCTAAACAAATCCCAAATAACTTGTCTCGTGCTGAGAGGGACAAACTTAAGAAGTTAGGAAACCAATACATATGGGATGATCCATATTTATGGAAACATTGTAGTGACCAAGTAATACGAAGGTGCGTTCCCGAATCTGAATTTAACTCTATCTTGTCTTTTTGCCACTCATATGCATGTGGAGGACACTTCGGGAGCAAGAGAACCTCTCTCAAGGTACTAGAATGTGGTTTCTATTGGCCGACTTTGTTTAAGGATGTGCATGCATTTTGTATCACATGTGATAGGTTCCAAAGAACAGGAAATCTAGGTGCCCGAAATCAAATGCCACAAACTATTATTCAATTTGTTGAGGTCTTTGATGTATGGGGAATTGATTTTATGGGCCCTTTTGTCAATTATAATGGGAATTATTATAACTTGCTTGCTGTTGATTATGTCTCGAAATGGGTGGAAGCTAAAGCCACCCCAACTAATGATTCTAAAGTTGTTTCAGATTTTGTGCAAGCAAATATTTTTGCAAGGTTTGGAATTCCAAAGGCTATAATTAGCGATGGAGGTTCACACTTCAAAAACAGGTTTTTGCAAGCCTTGTTAAGGAAGTACAATATGTCGCATAGGATTGCAACACCATACCATCCACAAACAAATGGACAAGCCGAGGTTTCCAACCAAGAGGTGAAATCCATTCTAGAAAAGACGGTGAATCCAACAAGGAAGGATTGGAGCATGCGCATCAATGATGCTTTGTGGGCATATAGAACCGCATACAAGACACCTATTGGGATGTCTCCCTTTAGGCTTGTTTACGGTAAACCTTGTCACTTACCCGTAGAAATTGAGCATAAGGCGTTTTGGGCTATTAAGCAATGCAACATGGAGTTGGATGGTGCTGGAAAGCAAAGGAAGTTGCAACTTCAAGAGCTAGAAGAGATTCGCAATGATGCATTTGAAAGCTCACGTATTTACAAGGAAAATACTAAGGCATTTCATGATAATATGATTACAAAGAAACAATTTTGCATTGTGCATAAAGTGCTTTTGTTTAATTCTCGCTTGCAATTATTTCCGGGTAAACTAAGGTCACGTTGGATTGGACCTTTTATTGTGACTAATGTGTTTTCTCATGGTGCAGTTGAAATTCGTAGTGTAGCTACATGGAATGAACTTAAAGTGAATGGGCACCGGTTGAAACCATATTATGAGAACTTCTCTTCAGAAGTTGTGGAAGGAGTGAACCTTGTGGAAGTGCTCCCTCTGGAGGAGTCTTAGCAAACAAGGATAACGTCGGGCTGACGACTTTAAACCAAGCGCTAAGTGGGAGGCAACCCACCGGTTTTGTATCTTTACCTTTATATTTTTATTTTTCTGCATTTGCTTTTATCTTTATTTTCTTTGTTTTTGCATATCATTTGCGGAATTTCCCACCTTGAACTTTCTTTGGACGATTCAATTTTACATTGAGGACAATGTAAAGTTTAAGTGTGGGGGAGCATTTATATGTTTGTATAGTTTGTTTTAGTGTGTTTTATGCATTTAAAAAAAAACAAACAAAAAAAAAATCAGAAAACTAGAAAAACCAAGAAAAAAATTGTGCTTTTTGAACTCCGAAATCTAGAAACTTGTGCCTTTAGGATGACACCATTAGTGGATGGAACCATTTTGATTGCAAGAGTTGAGGAACCAATTAACTAAAGGGGACGAACATAGCTCAGAAATCACAATTAACATGATAGTTGTTACCATATCTCGGAATATCACCATATCACATTCTATTTTTGTTTTTTCATATTTATCTATTGTTCTCTAAGTGTTTTGGTTGGTCACTAAACATCGACGTGTTATTACTGCTAGGGTGAAATAGAGTGATTGAGTTACTAGAAAAAGAGAAAAAAAAAATGAATGAAAAAATAAAATAAAAATAATAATAAGCGTCTGAAGAACTGCTTAGTTAATAATGACGCTAGTAGTGGTGTTGGTAGCTTTATTTTCCATAGATTAGGTATCGCTATTCAAAAAGGTGTTGGGTCCCAGCTTGTCGCTAGGTTGCCAACCAAAAGTATGTAATTTTCTCTCATAAATAAAATATATTATCACCATAATAATAATAATAATAATAATAATAATAATAATAAATAGAGTGTTTTGCCCCTGATACCCCAGATACTCTACATGAATTACGCCAAAAACATCCTCCAGCTCTTCCTCCTACCATTCCACCCGGTGCTCCATCTGCTGCAGCGGTATCTGTTAGCGTCCAGGATGTTGTGAAAGCTTTAAAGGGCTTCCCGAAGGGTACGTCTTGCGGTAGAGATGTCCTCCGAGCTCAGCACTTGTTGGATGCAACGAGTGGTGCTGCTGCAGCATTGGAAGATGAGCTCTTAGGATCCATACAGGGCGTAATTAACCTGTGGCTGAATGGGCAATTCCCACCTTCTCTTGGTGAGTACATCTCCAGCGCTCTGCTGACCCCTCTACTCAAACCCGGGGGTGGTATCCGGCCGATCGCAGTGGGTACAATATGGCGTCATCTCTGCTCCAAGGTTGCAGCGTCAGCAGTGCTTCCAAATATGACTGCATACCTCGGAAACTACCAGTTTGGTGTTGGTACGCCTTGTGGTGGCGAAGGCATTGTGCATTCAGTGAACCGGCTATTGGAGTTGAAAGGTTCTCATACTAACATGACTATGTTGCTTGTCGACTTTACTAACGCTTTCAATGTTGTCAGCCGGACAACCTTGATCAATGAAGTACGAGATAAGTGTCCTAGCATTGCTAAATGGGTAGAATTCTGTTATTCTCGGCCAGCAAAATTGTACTACAACGACTCCAATTTATCCTACGCCCAAGGTGTCCAGCAGGGATACCCTCTTGGTCCTCTCCTATTTTCATTAGTGCTTCACCCGTTGGTTTGAAAAATAGCAGAGCAATGCAACCTCGACATTAATGCATGGTATTTGGATGACGGGACACTGGCTGGTGAGACGTCTGAAGTGGCGAAAGCTTTCCAGATCATACGTGATGAAGGTCCTGCCAAAGGCCTGCTGTTGAATGTGCAGAAAACGGAGATCTACTGGCCTACTGTCGACCCTCATAGTGCAAACGTCTTCCCACCTGATGTTGGAAAACCAACTACTGGAGTCCGGTTACTGGGTGGGCCAATAAGTCTCAGTGATGACTACTTCAGTGGCATCATCCAATCTCGCGTCGACAAAGCCATACACCTGATGAGTTGTGTTAAAAATCTTAGGGATCCACAAGCTGAACTTCTGTTGCTACGAAACTGTGTTGGAGTATCAAAGCTATATTTCTTAATGCGTGTTACTAGGCCTCAGTGCATGGACACATCCCAACAACAGTTTGATGACTACCTCACTCATTTCTTGCAATATTTGGTGACAAGTGACGGACCCGGTTTTGGTTTACTACAACAACGCATTGCCACACTACCCATCAAAGATGGTGGGCTGGGTGTCTATACCATGCGCGATACCACTCAATTCGGGTATATAGATTCTTGCTTTCAAACCCAACATCTACAGAGTAAAATTCTCCAAGGTACGCCTGGTCTTAGTCCCCATTTCCACACTGCGCTTGGCCATTACATTCAAGTATGTGGTATGTCTCCTTAATCTTTCAATATTAGCGATGTCGCCCCCCAGCCCATGCATCTATTGGCAACTCGCTATTATGATACAATCATGAAGGAAATACCGGCTAACTTTGTTATGTCCGAGCGTGACTCTATACTATGGCAATGTAACAAGAAACCATATGCACAAGATTACCTAAAGGCTATCCCAATCCAAGGCCTTAACCAGACGGTGGGTCCTCGGAAATTCCAATCTGTACTTAAATACCGTTTGGGTATCCCTCTATTCTCCGAAGGCAGCACTTGCACATGTTGTAACCGGTTGATGGATCGTTTTGGGGACCATGCCATTCATTGCGCGAGTGAAGTGGGTTTAAAGTTTCGCCATGACATGGTGAGAGACCTCTTTGTGGAATTGTGCTATAAAGCAGGCGTCGCTGCAAGGAAGAAGGCTTCTATAAGACCTTCATCTGCCAGGGGTGTCCCTATCAAGCCAGCTGACCTCATGATCTATAATTGGGAGAATGGGCGTGATGTATGCTTTGATGTCACTGGTGTTTCCCCGTTCGCCAAAGGAGTAAATCGAGCCTTCACACCGGGCCAGGCTATTTCAGCTGCGATCACTCGCAAACGTGCTAAATATTCTGACTTGTGTTCATCCCATGGTTACGGATTCAGTGTTTTATCATTTACGACACTAGGGGAGTTAAGTGATGATATTACCGTCCTCCTGAAAAGATTGAAGAACTGCATGGCAAGTCACGACATCAATAATAATTTAGGAAGTTTTCTCTTTCATAGGTTAGGTATCATTATTTAAAAAGGCATAGGGGCGCAACTTGTTGCGCGTCTCCCTGCCAAATCCCTGTAAATTTCTGTACCTTCTTCATTTTCTTAATAAATGCCTTTGTGGCCCCTTTCATAATAATAATAATAATAAATAAAAAAAAGACCGACCAATTAGACCAAAAAAGAATAAAATGACACTTGGGAATAGCAGTATGTGTGAAACGTAATCCCTGTCTCCGTTGCCTAAACAAGCGTGGAATGCAGGATCCAAGGCAACTATCATGTACTTGCTGACAAGAATCATGCGCTTGGATTCAGTTTGATCCAATCATGTTGTCTAAAAAAAAAGAGAAAAAAAAAGTGAAAAAAAGTGAAAAAGAAAAGAAAAGAAAGTATTATATGGTTGAATAAAGTCACTCCTGGTTCCCTTGTATATGCCAGTGAGTTGATGTAGAATTCAAACCAAGTAGCTCAATCCAATAGGGTATAGGTTCATCTTAGCAGTGACCTTTAGACAGATATGGGAAACATCGAACACTTGTGAACATTCGCCAACATTTACATCTATATCCATCTTCTTAATCTTTTCATTGTGATTGTGGTTTGTTAGTTTCCGAGTATTGTGGCTTGTTCGACTGTCTAATTAGAGTTTATTTACTAATATATGAATTGAATTTGCAAGGTACCTCCTCCTGTAGTCATTTTGGATTCGTTCACTAATTTGTCACAAATAGACGGAGTTTGAAATATAGGTTTTGTAGGCAGACCTCTTGTAAACCTTCACGAGACTATAACTCGTCCACTAGGGACACCTAGGGGTTTAAAGGCTTGTTATTTATGCTAAAATTAACCGTAGCCTCGACGTCACGGAGTTGCATGTATTTGTTTTATAATTGTTTTGTTTGATTTGCTCGAGGACTAGCAAAGTCTAAGTGTGGGGGAATTTGATAGGTGTAGAATACACCGTATTTTATATTTAGTATTTATGCTTTCTTTGCTATTTTTCGTGTGAATTATGTATCTTATGTGTGAATTTGAGTTACTAGGTGCTTTGGAGTCGTTTGGAACAAAAGAAGAAGAAGGGGCAAAAGCGTCATCTCAAGTGCAACTGTGGTTGGAGGCGAATTATTTCTCATTATTTGCTTTTATTTCTTCATCTCTGTCTGAAAAGTTTGTCGGCTTTAGTGATGCAAATTTCTGTCTGAAAAGTACGACAACTTTAGTGATGACTCTCATTGAAGAGAAGAAGTAGATTTGAGAAGTAAGAGGCGGCTATTGTTGGAGGAAGGCGAAAGAGAGCGTTCATTCGGAGCATAAAGGGCCAAAGACTAATTGGAACTCGTTCATATACAAGATTTCTACTTTTCATTGTGTAGAGAGCGAGAAGACGAAGGCAATGGCGAAAGAACGGAGTCATTCTGAGTTCGTATGAAGAAGTTATGAGCAAAATAAGAACTCGGAAGGCAAAAGGGCAAAATGGTCATTTGATAGGGCAAGTGCTATTGGCACCCCCACTGTGCGTTAAGGGGCAGTCATCCTGTTAAGGGATGTCCTGTTTCAAAGGAACTACTAAACACAGTCAAGCCAATTACTAAGGGGATGCCACTGATTTAAATAGTATTAACAACACCAGCAATTTTACTAGGGGCACCTTCCTTTTCTTTCCTAACTTTATAGGAAGGAACCATAACGGCCAGTGGTGATGATGATCGTGATGATCAACATGTAACGGTATTGGAGTGATTCTTGATTTCGAACAGTTCAGTGGGATACTGAAGTAGTTAGAAGATTTGGGTTGAGTTCGAAATGGAGCTTGCAAGAGCAGTGCATGACGGATATGGCTTGTACAATTTGTTGAGATTGTGCTGTTGCTGTGGCAATTGGCATTGGCTGATAAGTAGCGTTGGAAGGTGTTTTTGCTTTGGCATAGATCATTGGCGGTCGGTGATGAAAGCTTCTGAGGCCAAGAATGAGGCGAAGCTGTAGCCGATGGCAGTTGACAGAGATGTGGAGAGTTACAGCTGGAACAGAGTAAGAGTCTGCAGCTGGGAGATGAATCCTAGTAATTCAAATGATGAAGTGGACGCCCAACTGTCACGGACTAAGCCTACTCGGTATATACTGGTCGGAAATATACATGTCCTCTTCAATCCAAGGTGTGCAGATATCAAGCTGGGTAAGGTGGCAATGATGAGCTTGAGTCGACATGCAGGAGAGAACTGGTTTGACTACAACACTGGGAGTTGGTTTCTGTGACATGGAAATTGGAAGTGAAGGGACATTGGAGCTGTAGTGACGACGATGACAGTGTAGTGCAAACGATACATGGAAATTGGCAGTCGATGAGAAACATGTAGATGTACTGTTACGCGATTTAATGACTGTTGGACGTGTTGAGGACGTGGTGTAGATGGACTGAGCTTGGTAGTCGGAGGTTAACAGGGTTGAGGGAGTAATGCAGTTGAGATGGGACTGGCAAAGAGATGCTGCTGGTCGATGGCAGTAACGGAATGGGTGGTGCTGCATGGTGAGTTCTGAAGGGATTAACGTGAGCTGGAGATCAACATCGTTGACGTCTGTGGAGGTAATGATGACTGTCGATGGGATTCTTCCAAGAAAGAATGGACGGGAATAGGAGTGATCGAGTAGTTGCAGCTGCAGGGACTGGTGATGCTGCTGCCAGGTGATATTGGTACTGTGGTGGCCTGGAGGTGGTTTGTGCAATGAGGCTTGAAAAGGTGGTAGTGCGTGGTGCTGGCCTTGTGTGTGATGGCAGCTGAGCTGCAAGTGCTGTTTGAGGTGGAACTGAGGAGGAGGAGCTGAAATGGATAGAGAAAATGGCTACTGATACAGGTAATGGAGAATTGAGTGAAGCTCAGGGAAGTTGCAGGTGCAATGTTAGCATTGTAGCTGAGACGGAAGTAGTTAGTGACTGAAAAACACGATGGGAGATTAATGCCATGCATCGATGATTATGGTAGTGAATGACGCTGGTAATATGGAGCTCGCTGTAGTGGTTGATATAGTGGTGACGAGATGGGTTGAGCAGTAAGAGTTATCAGAGTTGAGTCTGTTGGCAGTTGGAAAGAATGGTAGTTAATGGCAGAGACGAGAAGCAGGTTGGTGAAGTTGCGATGCCATGGTTTGCATATAAATGATAATGAGCTCGAAGTAACAACATAAGAAGACTGCATGATCGAGCCTGTGATAGAGGTGTTGGAAGTTCGAGACAAGTAAGGGACAGTTGGGTATGATTTGGTAGAGTCTAGGTTGCTTTAGAACTCCAAAAATCGACCTAAAATTCAGTTCCAATGCGATAAGTTTGCTGCCAATGATGTGATGATCTATTGAGGAAAATAAGGATTGTTTCAAGAATTTAAGTCGGTTTGGTATCTTGGGTTTGTGTTGGATTCGACTACTTGAGCAAAAATTCATAGAATTGATGAGATTTACAAGAATTTGGATTAATATTCAAGCCTGCAAAACAGCACCAAGAGGGGTATTTGCCGTCGATTTTCAAGATGAATGGTGAGGATTAAAGCCTGTTTAGGGTTTGTATCAGCTAAGGAAAGTTTGTAGGTTATCCGATTCTAATTTCCAGGGATTGAAAGCTATAAAAGGAGTCTCGAAATACCACCAAAAGAGAGCTCCGGACCCTAGTTTTTAAGCACAGAAACTGTTTGATAAAAGTCCTGAGGGAAGTTCAGAAGCTTAGAAGTTGATTTATGCACAAGTAGTTGGAACTCGTGGCGACTTCGGCTCAAGCTCTTCTTCAGTTGTAGTTTTCTTTCTATCTTTTCTCTGAATTGATTTAGTGATGAACTCCATAGCTATGAGTTGCTAAATTATTATTTATTGGTTAAGGATGTAGTCTTATATCTATAACGTGTGCTTGATTAATGCATTAGTTTTCTCTCTTGATTATCGTTCATATCTCTACTGTTTTTAATATCACATGATTGATGTATTGTGATAGGGTTTTGATGTTTGTTTAGTTAAGTGGCCAATTAATTGAACTTGCATCTTGTCCATAGCTATTTTAGGGTTTTTCATCGAACGATAACCCCAAATACAAGTAGCATGATATGATTAAAGTTTGTAGTGATACACTCTTATAATCATATGGATAGTATGACCATTGTCCGAATTGTTATGCGCAATGTATGACAATTGCATTGATTAGCCTATTTTCAAAACTTAATGCTCCTGGGAATTGAACTTGATTAGCGCAAGGAGTTAGGTTATTCTTTAGGTAGAATTCACATACGCAGCTATAATGTGTGTGTTGATTAACTTGGGAAATTTTTAGATTATATTGCTCTCTTGATTTTCTAGGCTTTTGATAATAAAAGAGATTAAATCGTAATTCTAATCATGTATGCAAGTACATGTTTAAGATTGAAGATGAATTCCTTGACCAATATCTTTCTCTATTGATTACTTCCAACTATTTACTTTGCTTTTATTTTACTTTTATTTTACAAAAATCAGAAATTCTCCATCTGGGTTACTAAGAAACTAGAAATTGATAACTACAATCGCCTCTCTGTGGATACGAACTCTTCCTTACTTTATACTTCATTCATATTTTGTCGAGTAAGAAAGTGAATTATTTTTGTGTCGGCCGAAAACCGATCAATTGAAAGAGATTAGGAATCAACAGCAAGCTCATATCTGCATCACCAACAGAATGTAGACAAAGCGTTTGTGTAAATGCCTGAACAGCTTAGTCCAACAGTTTACCATGTATTTGTTAGCGATCAAAGGGATTATGGAGACTGTTGAATCTGTTGATTGAACTGAATCGAAATAACAAATGAATTAGATGAATGTTAGGTTGCATGGAAGAGCTTTGTTTAGCCTGAATTTGACCGTATATAGACCAAAAATTAAAGGAAACTATGTCAAATTTAAAGCAGGCAAACGGGCGGGCTAACCCGTGAACCCGAAAGTTTAACCCGTTACGGGCACGGGTTGAAGACCCGTGAAGAATTTCGACCCGCAGGTTTAGACCCGTATCAACCCGAACCCGTGTAACCCGCAATGGGCCAGCCCCGGCCCGCTCGTTTTCCAGTTCTATTTCAAACATCTTCATTATCTGCCGCTCTAACATCAGTTTAAATTTATTTTTTAATCTTCAATTCCGTAGTTAGCTAAGATACATGAGAAAACTAATTAATGAAGACATCAGATATTACGCCACTGTGTCATATTGGTAAAACCCATAGAACTAGAAAAATATTTTATGTTTCAGTCATGTTGGTAGTGAAGATGACGATGGCGATGGTGGAGTTAAATTGCGATTATGTTCTAGATTAGGTTAACAGATGTTATGTGTCATGGGCGTGTGAAGGAAATGTGTGTCGGTAAAGGTATTTTTGTCCAAGTCAAAAAAATATATGGAATAGGATCTAGTTACCGAGTTGACTACGATTTTTCTCTCCTCGGATCCATTTTTTCTCTCTCTAAAAAAAAATCATTCTAGATAGGGTTGTTTGAACTCTAGGCAACTACATTCTCAGTTTAAATGAAATTTTTATTAGGAATTCATGTAAGTATGTGAGATGCCTGCCTAGAAATTACACAGAAGAATATGCACTATGGTCTCAGATTCTGGAACCATGCATAATGATGGTTCATAGGGGATCGGTAGCCTTTGAAATTACGAGCACATAGTGGTGTCCAAAATCATAAAGTGATTTTGTGAATAAAATCATCTTAGAAGTGTCTATGAAGATTGCAGCAAAATCAAACATAAATATATAGTGTAGTTCGTGACTTTTGCTAATATTGGAACTGGATTGGTTTGCAAGACGGGTATACAAACCCCTGATAGTTCGCGATGTTAGGGCACAAGGGTTTTCAAATCTTGGCATTTCTCGAAAGTCAGATGGTAGTGGTTTGCAAACCGGATTTGTGAACCTACCTAATTTTCGAACTCAGATGTACATGGTTTGCAAACCAGGTTTACGAATCTGTAGCGCCCCCTAAGCTAGCAACTGACTAATCCAATAAATTAACTAAATAAAGAGGCACTAAAATCTAAAACATGCACTCAAGCATTCAATTAAGAAATGCGATACAGAACTTAACCCAAAGCTAACCCCACTCAGAAAAATATATACAAGATCTTCTCTCAAATGATACACATATATAATAGTCATTTGGTTTTTAAATAAAATATAAAACATAATAAATATAACAGAAGTTAATCAACTAGCGAAGTCAACCCTTGAAGCTTTCGTTGCGCAACCTTGGTCTGTCACAGAAACTGAAGTGGGAATAATTAACATTTAGCCTTCTAAGTAATCATAGGCAAGATTTGGAAAACAATACATTTTTTTCCGAAAACATTAAACAGTGACTAAGTCACTGAAATAATCATACATGTATATGGACAAACTCCTTCTTCAAACAATGTATAATATGGTTGTAAATCCCAACCCGGAAATTCACACCTAATAGATATGGACGCCACCAAGACCATGGTGACCAGTACTCTAAACAATAAAAGCTGAATTAAAGTAGGTATAAATGTGAAGGAGCGTATCCTATATACCACAAGTGGAAATTCACATTTCCCATAACAATTCATATTGAAAACAAAACAATACAGGTCCTTTCCAAATCGTGGAAAGATTCACAGAACCAACTGGATTAACATAATGCATTTTAAACAAAGCATGGAATGGAAAAACAGACAATGCATGAGTTTGTTAAGCATAAACTTTCATAAAATCAACAATAATGATTACAAAAGATTCAAATGCATTCCCACACCTTTTGAAGACAAGCCACGCCTACCTCGAGATCCACGATCCAGTGGTTCATCCTTTGAATCGGTCGTTGTTAATACTAACTGTTAATCAAAGAAGCATTCTAAGAGTTTAGCCAAAAGGCTCATACATGTCTAACTGATGGTTCTAAGCCCATTTATTTATCATTCTACATCTTTAGCATAGCTAAGGTTTACTAAATTCATTTAGGTTGGTTCTATAGTCCAATAGCTAAGTCTTATGAATATCTACAACTTTGTAGAAGAAACCAAAGTCTAATTCGGACCATAAATGGTCCAATTCATTAAGATAGTATAACTAGTCTTAAGCCCAAGCCCATGAATCCATTTTTTTAATCAAAAGCCTGGTCTATCTGGTCAAAAGACGGTCAATAACGGTCAAACTAATGGTCAGAGGTCAACGTCAGTCCAAGGTCAAGTCCAGGGTCAACTAGCCAACTCGGTCAAGGTCCACTGAGTTAATTAGGGAAATCAGTGAGTTAACACAGGTTCAACAAGGTTCACCTAACTCATTCAGATAAATGACTCAGCTAAGGTTAAATCAGTCAGATATTTGACTATGGTGACTAACAGGCAAAATCCTAAGCTAAACTTCTTGTTTAACAATTCAACTTGAATTCAAATACAAAATAACAATGAATCTCATTTACAAACAACAACTAAATTTACCTGCAATTGCAGTAGCTGCAGTAACTATCTTTTCAACTCAAACAAACCAGCACAGCTAAACTGCCACTTCATCTCTAACTTCAGTTCAACTTCAATCTGCAAAAATTCAGCTCTAAGC
The DNA here is from genome assembly GCA_023529315.1 of Papaver bracteatum. NCBI lineage: Eukaryota > Viridiplantae > Streptophyta > Magnoliopsida > Ranunculales > Papaveraceae > Papaver > Papaver bracteatum. The sequence goes on from JAJJWX010002077.1 coordinate 400,749, forward strand.
AACACTCCTTCAACACTCAGCTAGCTAATACTAATCCACAAACAACAACAACAATAGGTCTACAACCTGCACCCACAATTCCCTTAACAACCCCATAATCCCTTTACACTCACCTGCACATTCATAACTTCAAAACAGATACCCAAAAAGATCACCACAACAACATCAGTACAGCCGTGACTCAATTTCAATTTCATTACTCCAAATCTCTCATTCATCTAAACAAATCTTAAGCTCAACCTCATTACCATTTCTACATAATTTCTACTCTCCGAATAGATTCCAATACCATCTCATTCCATTCACATAACATCTCATACAACTTGAATTGACTCTAACAATTTCTTTCTCCATCTCATTCAACTAAGTTTGATTCCTGAACACATCTAACACCACTGACAGTGCAAAACCCCATGAATTGCAACACCATCATCAATGCCAATTCAACTTATTTCAACGCTAAAACAATATGCATCTCCACCAATACTTCTACAGTTCACCAAACCAAACACTTCAACCCTGCCAATTTCATTATCTCACAACCAACACTAACTGCAACTTCAGTTCCATTATCTATCACCAACTTCCTGCACCAGAAATTGTACCACAATTCTTCTCATTCACCGCCAGCTACATCTTCAGACACAGCTACGCATCTTCATCTCAGTCCACCTGCACCTTTACACAACATTTACCATTAACCTTTCACCTGTCACAGATCAAAAAACATTCTCTTCTCCACCTTTTATTCCAACTACATAGACAACACCAACATCCTTAGATACCACTTCACTGTCATCATCTCATCCAAATTACACCAATATCATAAACTGCATTAACTTAACCTCCACAAAACCCTGCAATTCAATCACATTACCACTCCAACTTCATAACTAGTTTTTTCCTACAAGAACACTCTCATCCACTCATTCACCAATTCAAATCCATCTCAGGTCTTAGATTCATAGAAACTCCAACCAAAGATATCATAACAACATCAACATTCAAAATATCACAATCACCTGAAATATTTACCTAGGGATTTAGTCCATACATCTCATATCCCTGTCAATCAACTTCATATACTCAAACCGAAACACAACCAAAATTAACTGCTTTATAAAGTTATCTTAAAACAATATTTACCTCCAATATATATTTCTCAGACAATTGAAGTCAAGTTCTTCTTCACCCGAATCGATTCCTCAACTCATCCCCACACCACCAACAACTCTTCAAACCCCGTCATCATCCTTGATTCTCTGCATAACACCGTGATTTATTTAATCTCAAATTACTCTTCTTATTTAACTATAATTCACTTGATTGATCGAAACCCATCTCAAATCTTTCCACTAAACTCTCAACTTCATCTTCTACATCTTCTCTGAAATTCTTACAAACCCTAACTCTTCAATTCATCACTGAAACTATTCTACTGCATCAATCTAACATCAACCCTTCAATTCTTTATCTATCAATTCCATGCAAGGCTAAAATCGAATCCAAAACCCTAATTTTAATCCTCTCTGATTAATCATCTCAAACAGAATCTTAACAATCCCTTAATTTGTCTTCAACATCCCCTTCATCATCTACTCATCATCATTAAATGATTCTCTCAAATCAAACTCTCAATCGAACGGGAACGGAAACAGAAACAGGGGAACATAAGAAGAAGAATAGAGAATAAAAAAGAGAAGAAAAAAGAGAATGAAAGAGAATTAGGAATTCCCAAACTTATTGATTTGATTTTGAGTTATCCACGGAGGATGCCCTGAGAGGAAAATTAGGTTTCCTTGATAACACTTTAATGCGAAATGACCATTTTATCCTTTTCCTAATATAACGGATATCTTCTTCGTCTGATGTACGAATGACACGTTCGAGTAGTCCATTCCGCATAACTTTTCGAGATCTATCCAAAGGTACTAGTTACGTATCTAGATCATTGTTGGATTAATTTATAATAATTAACGTTCGAGTTACACTAATCGAGTAATTAGCGGCTAAGATGTCTATTGACTAGTCTAATAACGTTGACGAGCTTGAGGGTCTTTACATTCTCCCTACCTTATTCATTTTCGTCCTTAGAAAATCAAATTGCCTTCTAGTCTTGAAAACTCCCCACCTTATTCAATACTCCCATCTCTTGTCTAAGCGCAAACAACATAAAACATAGCACAAACCTATATGGCTTTACAACTAAAATCTAAAATTTGTATCTCTAAGTTTAATTACGCTGATTTAAGTTATATCCAAGAGAGAAGTCTAAGTTTCTTACATGAAGCTCTATAACGGAAACTATGACTTTTAGATTTGAATTCTCTATACTAATTTCTATGTCAATAATTTACTGGTTCTAAGTACTTTGAAGATATTCCATAATAAAGTTTCTCATTAAAATTTGGGATCTATTAGGTCACTAATAGAAGCAAGTCTCCCTTCAATGCCTAGTGATACAAGAATGCAGTTGCCCTGTATAGGTTCGCGACGCCTGACAATGTCTTCCTACGTAACAAGTATCACCCGAACACATCAGAATTACCAACCTCACTATTCCCCAGTGCTGGATTAACTAGGTGCAAACTTATTACGATTTATTAAGTATTAAATTATTAAGATTAGTTAGTCTTTAACTTCTATCTTTTCTGGTGTAATTCTGATAAATTCACTTCATAAAATATATAGATAATTTACATCATTTTAAGTAATTTATTCATCAAATTTATTTTATTTCATTTTTATTTACCATTATTATTATTTACTTATTTTAATGAAATCGAATTTTAATTTCAAGAGGAACTATATTATTATAACTAAATAATTCCTAAATTCATGTACTATTTAAGAACAACCTAAAGTTATAATCATTATCCAAATGTTGCTACTACTTATTGTGACTTAATATAAGTAAACAATTGCTAACAATTTCTTTTATTGTTGTTTGGTATTAATATTTTATTATTATTCTTTATTAATTTCTTATTTCTCAGACCGATAAAATTTAATCGTAATTAATCATAATGCCAAGTTTAAATTTTATTATTAATACTAGACTTGATTTGATCTAACTTTTTTTTTTAAATTATATTATTTTTTAAATAATCCTTAAGTTGTACTATTAATAAAAGTGACATTTTTCTATTACTATCCAATAATTATTATCCAAATGATATTTACAATAACTCTAAATTTTATAGTAATTAGTATTACATAGTATTATTATTTTCTGATCTTATAAAAAATTATTGTCTTGATTATATTATCATTTTCATTATTCTTAAGTTAATAGTCCAGATGGTATACAAAGCTTTAATATTCTAAATGTAACTCTATATTCACGTAAAGATTTATATAATAGATTTTATTTATTCATATTGAATCGGTAGTATAGTATATCTTGTTACATATTGGCGTTAGTAATTTAATATGATTTACATTTTGAGTCTGCATAAAATTTTAATATGTCTTAATAGTCTTTAGATTTTGGGTATTAATAATAAGTATCTAATTCACATGCAATTTTATTCTCCTTTAAGTTTAATTTTGTTCTAAGCATTCAAGTATTATAAATATCACTTCATGTGTATAACTTCGTAATTTAGTGAATTATTTATTGGACTAAAATAATCTGGGTATAAGATTGTTAACAAGTTTTAGTCTTTATTTTATGCCTTATATGTCTTATATTAACTATCTGGTTTGAACACAAAATCTATAATTCTAATTTGTTATTAGTTAACTTTGCAAAACTTAACCGTAATTAAGCACTAATAATTTTTCCATAGTTATTTAATTCTAATCATTATTTTATCGCTATATATTTGTTAATGAGATTTTAATTTAAGTTATGCTCAACATAATACTAATTTAAATTATAACAGTATAAGTTCGTCATTCTAATTTTTCCATTTCAAAGATGATCGAATCTATTTAAGAAGAAGGATCCTATCAATATGCGAATTTATTTTCTTTTAATTCTAATATTACACTAAGTATCAGAACACTATTATACTACTTCATGTTTATTTGTTTTATTTTAAAGATTTACTAGATAATTTGTTAAACTAAAGATAATTTCGATCCAAGAATACTAACAAGGTAAGTTTTTTCAATTTATATATTATATCCTCGCTTTCTTAAGTCTAACATCTAATAACTATCATTTTAACTATCTAGTTTAGATGCAAAACTTTTATCCCAAATTTGTAATTAGTTTAACTTACAAAACTTAATATTTAATCATAGTTATTATTATATTATTATAATATTATTTTTATCGTTATAAATTTTTAGTGATATTTTAGTTAAGTTAAGTTGCGTTCAATACAATACTAATTGATAAATGGTAATGTTACTCTATTAAAATTATTATTACTATTATTTTCATTTATTATTAACATTTATGCAATCATAATCTGTCGACTCTACGCACAAGTCAAGGTATTAAATAAGTTTATATGTGACTTTCAAGATCTAACAATAATATAATTTCATTATTTATATTTTAGTTTTGGATATTATCTATGTGTCTATACTTTTTAGATTAACTAACCCTTAACCCGTGCCGTAACGGCACGGGCCATGATGTTGGTTCATTTTTAATATATCGTATAATTTGTGTCCCGAATACTTATCAACTCCTTATGATTTAATATGTGTTTGTCATAAAAATAGTTGGGATTTTCCTCTCTTTTTTTCTTTAATATTTTACTGCCGGAGATTTGCTCAAACGAAAGAAATATAATCTTAACTTCTATACACTTTTTTATTTAGGTTCATTGCTTATAATGAGATAATGCTCTACATGAACATGGAAGATTAAATATTTTTTGGAAATATGTCGTCAGCAACGCTCATCTCAGTGAAATCAACTAATCAATATCGTCCATAAAAGTCTCCACATGCTCATATTTCGCTCCAGCTGACTCATCTATCATGGTCATGTTGCCGATCCTTCAAATAGGCAGAGAATAGTATATTTTTTTTTTTGCATTGAACGAATGATACAAACTATCCAATATGACATGATTTTCCTGTAATTTTTCAACACCCATTATATGACAATGTTTAAAATGTGTACCCACTACCTTTTCGAAGGGATTGTATATATGCGAACCTCTGCCATTAAATCTTCAACAAAGTATTGTTCCCAGCAATTCGTCTTAACGAAGGCTTTGGTAACTTCAAAAGTCTTGGACATTTTGTCACTTTCGTATGTTCCTAGCTTCACTTGGAATACAATCTGGCGACACATTACCTCATAAAGAACCTTGAACACATATTGTACTCCCTAATCCTATTTCAAATTAATATGTTGTCAATAGATCCTTTACCAAAAGTTAACATATTCTACGTTGAATATTTATAAAAAAAAATTACGGTTTCGTGGATCGTTGCTTTCTAAGATTGTAGTTTTCAAAATTTGCCTCTTCAAGTCCCACGGCTTTCTAAGTTTATATATCTTTTTTGTTTTTAACATTTTAGTTAGCCATATTATGTTTGTTACTAACTTTGAACTTGATGTCATTTTCTACTTTGAACTTTATGTGATTTCAGAATCGAAATAGTTATACCTCTTTCATTCGTATCAAGTAATCCGTTGTATATCCCAACAATTCTTCTACAAAAATTCCTTTTATTTTTGCTGATTCCGGACCATCAGTAGCCATTATTGTCAAACGCAATCTGTCTAATTTTTGTTGATGTTATGTATTTGCAATGTTCAGTTTTCTTAAATAAATAGATTGTGGAAAAACTAAAAATAATAAAATAAGTATTACATCGGGTCTAAGTTACTATACCCAAAATACTCCGGACACTGCTTCTAGTGCCTTGTTTCCTCAAATTCCTCGTTGCATTCTAGACAGTCCATGCAACACCAATCATTTGCGAAGTGAGCTATTTACGCAAGTGTGGTAAATGTAAATGTATCCCTTGCCTGTAATAATAATAAAAACATGTCAATTTTTTTCAAGGCATCCAGTTGTAAATGGTATGAATCTAATAGATTTGAATTGTACCTCAATCTTAGATATCACCTTCTTCTCACATAACATAGCAATTGAGGAAGGACAAATCTTGACCACTCTTTACATAGGCAGAGATAACCAAACTATGTTTTGCAATTGTCTTTCGTGAAAATTATTATTAATCCATATGTTAGTCAGCTCCTATCGAAACCAATCTAATTAGTCCTATAGAAAGTTAATCTTAAATTTTTGACCTTATCTCTTGACCAAATTATTGAAGTATTCTCAGTCATGTTCTGCTTTATGTGATCTACCCATTTGTGTCTACTCTACCTTCTAACCCAGTGAATGAAACCTATACATATTGATCCATAATTTGATATTGTTGATTTACTATCAAGAGGTCGCATGATTTGAGAATGTAAAACATAAAAAATATTCCATAAACATCGGAGGCGAAATTAAGATTTATGATTTAGAATTTTTTATGATGATTTTGATGAACAAACATAATTTTCAAACAAATATTTTAGAATGCAAATACATTTTCCCGGTCTATAAGGTTTTTTATCGGGAATTGAGTGAAAGTGGTTGTCTTTGTAGGTAGTTGTCGCGAAACAACTCGACATTGATGGTCTTTCAGGAAAAAGAATGTAATAGTACTTGAGAGAGCGATAATGTTCTCTTACGTGGGTACACCAATTGCTTTTATATAATACGGGTGATCGAACAGTCATGATCATATTGTTTTATACGTTCCGGTATCATCCTCGAAATATTTGGTTTTTGTCCTTATCAATCGTGCTAAATACAACCAATTACATCTTTCACAATACAATGTTTCATGTTTTATGAAGATTATTTTTTTTACTTGGTCAATAAAACTCACTAAAAAGCAAAAACACTTATTATACACTACTATTACCAACACCCACCACCATAAAAACCATCCACTGCTACTATTTCTTCCACCAATAGTAATGTTATCGCCTCCACTATTCACAAACACCCTCCACCGCTTATACTCACCATTAGAATTAATATAGGTTTTAGTAAAATTATTTATTAATAAAATTATGTATTTATAATAGAAATTTAATTAATCATTATGAACAATCCATGAGACACTAATTAATAAAACGTTTAAAAATGGTTAAGTTGAACAAACCCTAGCGATAAATTTATCTTTTTCAAGGTCAAATCCTGACCACTCTTTACATAAACAAATCGATAATAAATAATTCCATATGTTCTGATATTGATTCGTATCGTTCGTTTAGTTATTACATAACATGGCAATTGATTGCACCAATTTTTTAAAATGGACATGTGTTTTATCGAGTTTATTTTAACATTAAAATGATCAACCACGTTTTATACTTTATAACACAACGTTACACATTTTGTGGCGTTACGAAATTAGCATAATATGTTTTTTTTCACCAATACCCGCAACCACCATAAAACCATATGAATCCACTTTTTTTATCCACCACCACCTACATAAATTTTTTAGCTTATTTTATAAATAGTACTTTGTCCATATATATTTATGGTTTAGTCAACCAAAGTTTACATGTTTTTTTTTTTTAAATAGGCCTCCTCAATGTCAATTTTTGACTCCACCACTAGCACCATCACTGCCGCCCATCCCATGTAGGTTGTTGGACGAAATTCTAATTTTTAATCACAAATTCCATGTATGAGGTTTAGATTGAACAAAATTTCGTCAATTGATTAGTTTCATTATTGCTTTTCCGTGTATATATTCTTTTTGTATTTCAATCAATTTTATTTTAACATTAAATAATCATGATTTATACGATATAATATCAAAGATAACAGAGGCACCATTGGGGTGATCCAACTATGATCATGAAAATATTATCTTGTATGATAGCATCCCTGAAATAAGTGTTAAAAACAACCAACCACATCTTCCACACTACGATGTTTTCGATGTGGTAATGACAACATAAAATTAATATTGTCCATCATTACTCACCAACATTCACCGTCACTACTTCTTCCACCACAAACCAGGGGCGGAGCCAGGATTTTGACGAGAGGGGGAGAAAAAATTCTTGGCAATTTGGATACATGTAAAAATGGACTTTGTATCCCATTTTACGATAAAAGAACAAAAATAAATATAATTGCGCTTGGCTCTGCCCTTAACCGCCACTAATCTTTCGGCCTCCACCTCTTCTACTACTCATTGTCGCAGAAAATGTCTATTGATATTATTTATCAAAATTACTTATTAATAGAAATAAATATTATAATTAATTAAAAAACATTTATAATTAAAAAATGATTAGTCAATACTTCAAACATTTATAATTAGTCTATTGATATTATCTAACACCACTGACAGTGCAAAACCCCATGAATTGCAACACCATCATCAATGCCAATTCAACTTATTTCAACGCTAAAACAATATGCATCTCCACCAATACTTCTACAGTTCACCAAACCAAACACTTCAACCCTGCCAATTTCATTATCTCACAACCAACACTAACTGCAACTTCAGTTCCATTATCTATCACCAACTTCCTGCACCAGAAATTGTACCACAATTCTTCTCATTCACCGCCAGCTACATCTTCAGACACATCTACGCATCTTCATCTCAGTCCACATGCACCTTTACACAACATTTACCATTAACCTTTCTCCTGTCACAGATCAAACAACATTCTCTTCTCCACCTTATATTCCAACTACATAGACAACACCAACATCCTTATATACCACTTCACTGTCATTATCTCATCCAAATTACACCAATATCATAAACTGCATTCACTTAACCTCCAAAAAACCCTGCAATTCAATCACATTACCACTCCAACTTCATAACCAGTTCTTTCCTACAAGAACACTCTCATCCACTCATTCACCAATTCAAATCCATCTCAGGTCTTAGATTCATAGAAACTCCAACCAAAGATATCATAACAACATCAACATTCAAAATATCACAATTACCTGAAATATTTACCTAGTGATACTGTTTAAATGGACAAAAATGTAAAAATAGTCAGGATGTAAACAATTTCTTCCTACCCATTTTCAAATATTTTTTCTTATTTTTAATTTACATCAAGATGCATCCAGTTTCATCCTTGCTATTTTTTGGGTGTCCATTTCAACCATACTAATTTTTACTCGTCTATTTAAATCGTGTTTAAAAATATTCGGACAAAACCTATTTTCCGTTTCGGAAAATGGGTCATTTGTCCAAAAAAATTAAAACACGGTTGAAATGGACGAGTAAAAAATTTTATGGGTGAAATGGACAAAAAAAAAATAACAAGGATGAAACTGGATTCATCCTGGCTTAAACTTAAAAAATAGCGAGGATGAAACTGGATGCATCCTGTGTAAATTAAAAATAAGAAAAAGTATTTGCAAATGGGCCGTCTTTTTTAAATTTTGCAAATGGGCTGGTTTTGGTTACATCCTGGATGCATACTGTTTAAATGAAACTGGTTACATCCTGCCTATTTTTAAATTTTTTGTTCATTTAAACAGTATCAAAATCTAACTGTCTTTTTCACCCAGAAAATTTTAATTTTGATCTTTTTAACCAATTTTGTGTTTCCGTTTTTGGGTCGTGGGGATAAATTTCGTGTTCAACCAATTTTGTGTTTCCGTTTTTGGGTCGTGGGGATAAATTTCGTGTTCTTTCCAATGCTTATAACAATGCCATAATATAAAAGGACCAGTTTTGGTTCCAAGGGGTTAAAGATTAGTTGGTGAAGGAAAATTATGATGACAAAAATGCAATGTAAGATATTTGGTATGCAATATAAGATATTTGGGACGAAGTTACAAACTATGTGCTGAATTCGTGACTAATAACTTATTACCGGAGATAGGAAAGTGGTACTGTTGCCGACGGTTCGAGAGTCTAGACATTTCTCATATGATGAACTTGTTTAAAGTCGTCTCTCTCAACGACTTTTTTTTATTAGGTAATCAACGATAAACCAATCTTCTATATCTTCGGAAACAAAATCAGGTTTTCATGGAAAATTTTCCTCGGCAGTGAAACAAAATCGGAAAAATGTTTGAACTAGCAGCGCTAGAGCATTTTTGCTCTAGCGCCGCTAGAGCCGTCAGATGAAGCAATCCAAGGGTGGTGGTTGAAAGTGCAGTTTTTTACTCCAAGGGCAAAAATGAAATTTGCATCAAAACCACCACCACCCTTGGATTCATCAATCCAAGGGCTCTAGCTGCTGCTAGAGCAAAATTGCGTTCAACAAAATCAGGTTTCCAAGGGTCATAAGCTGCTGTCATGAGGGTGACTTCAGCATAACTCTGACAAATTAGCTCATTGTTTTAGTCAATTTACCATTGTGCCATTCTGTATTTTAATTACAGTTTTGCCACAAAGCTAAAGACTTAAAGGCCTAGACAAAATTAGCTCTCACGTTGAATGGTGAGAATCTTTTTGAGTTTTGTGAAATAAGCATTTTGGCGAGGACACTTGGCAACGTATAATTGTTTTAAGAATTTCTTAATTTAAACGTTTTCTATAGAAATCCAAATTGGATTTGCAAGTCGAATACCTACCATATTAGGACTTTTTTTTTCTAAATTAATAAATATAAGAAAAAAAAACAAATAAAAGGAAAAAGTAAATATATGTGAAAATAAAAACGAAAAAATTAATAAAATCCGCACATAGCCACGGGGCGGGGTGAAGCCGTACGACTCACCAAATCGAAAATACATCGCCACAGGGCCGGATGAAGTCCTACGACTCACCAAATCGAAAACGCATCACCATGGAGCGGGTCGAAGCCCCGCGACTCACCAAGTTAAAAGAAAAAAGATGCCCGTTGCGTAGCACGGGCACAAATCTAGTTCAGTTTAAAATCCAAAACCTAAAATCTAATTTGGAAATTTGTAACATTTTCTGTTTGTTCTTATTTTTTTGTGTGTGGCCGCTGACCATGGTAATGTTGAAAGCTGCGAATGGCAGAGCGCAGGACACCAACCGTGGTAATGCTGAAAAGTGATTGTGGTAGAGGAATGGTAGTTACCGGCTGTTTTTTTTTGGTTTTTCAGGAAACGAGGACAGTGGTGGTGTTGATTGACCGTGTCACGCTCTGCGAATCGGCGACTAACTCGGCGAATTTTTTCTTCACGAATCTCTTTCTCAACGCTTTCTTTTTTCATTGATTCAGGTAATTCTTCTTCAATTTATTCAATACACTATTGCTTCCATGATTATTGATGATTAGAAGGTTGGATTGATGGATAATAGTCCTAAATCTAACATCAACATGTCTGGAAATGGTAATAATGAAGTTGTGAAAACTGTTCCTTCAATAAATTTGCTTGATGATCTTTTTGAAGAGGGTTTAAATCCTTGGAAATTTTCGTTAATAGGGAGATTAGAACTACAGAAAATCAAGTTTGTTGATGCTGCGGTTTTACTAAGAAATCAATGGAAGTTAGTTGGTAATTGTAAGCTTATTCCTCTGGGAAAAGGTTTTTTCACTATTAAGCTTGATAATGAAGTAGATCGTCGTTATATCAAAACTGGGGTGTGGGAAGTTCAAAATCAAGTCTTAAGAATTAGAAATTGGGTATCTAATTTTCGTCCAGAATATCAACGAACTTCGAAAGCTACAGTTTGGGTGAGATTACCTGGATTAGGTTTGGAATTCTGGAAAGAAAAAAATTCTATTTAAGATTTGTGCTGAAATTGGTACTCCAATAAAAATTGATGCAGCTACAGATCGATGTGAAGTGGGTTATTATGCAAATGTTCTTGTGGAGATTGACTTTTCTCAAGCTATTCCTAGTAAAATCTGGATTAATACAAAATATGGTGATTTTTTTCAGGATATTTCAATTCCAGATTGTCCTAAATTTTTTCACTCTTGTCAAATTGTTGGTCATCTTACTACTGAGTGTAGAGTAAAAAAACATCAATTGAATGCTCACCAAAAACCAAATACTGCAGGTTTTGATATATGTGACAGATTAGTTGTTGAAGCTGAAAAAGAAATTTTCAAAGATACTACACCTTGTGAAGAACCCATTCAAGTAGATTCAATTATTAGTAGTATCAAATCTCCACAATCAGTAATAACTCCTGAATCAATTTCTCTAGGAGGTGGAAGATATAGTGCACTTGAACAACAGGAGGAGGATCTTACTGATGTTGATGAAAAAATTATGGCTGATTTGGCTCCACAGAAATTAATTCAAATAGCTGAAACTACTGAACTAGAAAATAGTGTAGTTAAATTTGTTGATTCTGGTACTGGAAAAGTTATCTCAGAACCGGTTGCTTTTACTTCTTGGTCTTCTATTGCTTCTACTTCTGCTGCAAAAAATGCTCCCACTGATAAGAATGATACTGGTCTAAAGAATAATACTGGATCAAGGAATGTGGCAGCTCCTTCTACAAAGCAAGGTAATGGTAATAATTTTAAAGTTCAAAATAAATACAATTTTAGGAAAAATGTTGGTAAGGGGGGTCCAAAAAACCCCAATTCCCCAACATGAAAATCCTCTTTTGGAATTTAAGGGGCCTTAGAAGAACTAGGGCTCAATAGAAACTTAGATCTTTAGTCAGTCAATTTTCTCCCTCTTTAGTTTGGATTGCTGAACCTCATGTTCATTGTACTCCTTCTTTTTGTAACAAATTGAATCTGCCTGGGATGCAATCCATGGCAATTCATAATTCTTTTTCTCATTACAAGGGTAGTATTTGGTTATTTTGGAGTAACTCTATCTCAGTTCCTTCAGTAGTTTCTATTACAAGTCAGATGATTACAGTGGAAGTAGGTGATGTTATGATATCTGGGGTTCATGCTAGTGTCAAGATGGTACAAAGAAGATATCGCTGGTCTGAAATGCAGATGATTAGTGAGTTTAAAAAGCCTTGGATTGTGCTGGGAGACTTCAATGCAGTCCTTTCAATTGAAGAAAAGGTGGGGGGAAGATCTCCTTCTAGAATATCTATGTTAGACTTTAATGATTGTGTAAATCAATGTCAGCTTCTTCAAGCCCCAAAATCTGGATTAGATTTTTCTTGGTCCAATTTTCAATATGGTGATAAAAGGATTCTGTGTCATCTTGATAGAGCTTTCTTCAATTTGGAGTGGTTGAATAAATTTCAAGGCTGGGGTTATAAAGTGGGTTTAAGGATTGTTTCAGATCACTCCCATTGTTTGGTGGATGTGCTAATATACCTAAGCCAAAAAATGTTCCATTGAGATTTCAGAAGATGTGGCTTGATCATCCTGGTTTTCAAAATTTAGTTGCTGCTAATTGGGTTTTACCATTATCAGGAGATCCAGCTTTTGTATTTCTGCATAAACTTAAAAGACTTATGAAAATTTTAAAGGAATGGAACTGGAGTGTGTTTGGAGATGTTCAACAAAAAATTAAGGAAGCTGAGGAAAATGTCAAGAATAAGATGTTCATCTCAGATAATGATCCACACAATACAAATGCTTTGAATGATTTGGTGCAAGCACAAAATGAGTATAACTCAAGAGAAGTTCAATATAATACCATGATGAGGCAAAAATCCAAGATTAAATGGGTTAAAGAAGGTTCAGGTAACACTCAATTTTTTCATACTAATCTCAAGGTTAGGCATTCTCATAATCTTATTACTGAACTAGAAGATGAAAATGGAAATATAATCACAGATCAAGAACAGATTGCAAACCTTCTTGTCAATTTTTTTGAGCAAAAATTTCAGTATCAAGAAACCAGTGTGGATACTTATCTGTTTGATGTTATTCCTAAACTTATAACTGAAGATGATCAGCAAATGTTAGATGCCTTGCCTACTGCAGAAGAAATTAAACAAGCAATTTTTGACATTGATGCTGAAAGTGCACCAGGACCTAATGGTTTCTCAGGTATGTTTTATAGAGCATGCTGGAGTATTATTCAACATGATTTGGTTAGTGCTATTCAATTTTGTTGGAAGAGGAAGTTCATTCCTAAGGGCCTTAATTCTAATTTCTTAGTTCTTCTACCAAAAATTCAGGGTGCTAAAAAGCCTAACCAATTCAGACCCATAGGTTTAAGTAATGTGAGCTTTAAAGTTTTCACAAAAATTATTACTTCTAGAATGGGACAGTTAATCACCAAACTAATCTCTCCACAGCAAGTTGCATATGTTAAAGGAAGGAGTATTCATGATCAAATTCTTATAGCCTCTGAGCTTGTAAATGAAATGAAATCTAAAAGGAGGGGTGGTAATGTGGGATTAAAATTAGACATTTCTCAAGCATATGATTCTGTCAATTGGAATTTTTTATTTCAAGTACTTCAGCAGTTTGGTTTCTCCTCATCTTGGTGTCAATGGCTACAAATTTTATTTGCTTCTGCAAGAGTTTCTGTAATGGTCAATGGTGGTCCCAGAGGTTTCTTCTCTATGGGTAGGGGATTAAAACAAGGTGATCCACTATCTCCAATTCTGTTTATCATAATGGAGGAGGTTTTAAGCAGGGGGATAACTAATTTGGTTCAGTCAGGTAAACTACAACCTATGGTGAACAGAAAGGGAATTCATCCTACACATTTGATGTTTGCAGATGATGTTTTTATTTTCTCTAATGGTTCTAAACACAGTCTAGTGAATCTTTGTCATCTACTTCAGCAATATCAAGAATGTTCAGGCCAAATCATAAATAGAAATAAAAGCAAATGCTTTGTAGATGGTTGCACACCTCAAAGAAGAATGCAAATTTCTGATTTTTTACATATGGAGCTTACATATTTTCCTGATAAATACTTAGGCATTATTCTTATGCATGGCAGAGTAAAATCATCTATCTTGTGGCCAATAGTTGAAATGATGCAGATGACATTAGCAAGATGGAAAAGGAAATTATTGTCATTTCATGACATATTGATTTTGATCAAGTCTGTACTTTCTAGTTATCCTCTGTATTCAATGGCAATCTATAAATGGAAAAAATCAATAATTAAGATTTGTGAAAGAATTATGAGAAATTTTCTATGGTCAGGGGATGGTGAAACTAGAAAATATGACATTTTAGCCTGGAAAAAAGTTTGTACTCCTATAAATGAAGGTGGGTTGGGAATTAGAAGACTTGAAGTAGTTAATAAAGCTTTATTGATGAAGATGATGTGGAAAATGCATATCTCAGAGGATGAATGGTCAAGGTTTTTTGCTGTTAAATATAAAGACAAGAATGATCAATGGTGCACTAAATGGAAGTATTCTTCAGTTTGGTCAGGATTGAAGTGGGCTTGGCAGCAATTGAAAGAAGATATTAGGTGGAATATTGGAAATGGGGAGAAAATATCTGTTTGGTTTGATGTGTGGATAGGAGATCAACCTTTAATTGAAATTATGGGCTATACAGGTTATGTCAGGGATAACTTGAGTATGAAGGTCAAAGATTTATTATCTCAGCATACCTGGGTAATTCCATATGAAATTCAAGATAATTTACCTGCCTTGCTTCCTGTAGTGACTGGTGGAATTGATTCTATTGTGTGGAGTGGAGATCTTAAAGGTAAGTTTTCTACATATTCTGTTGTTAATATTATAAGGCATAAAGAACCTCCTTTACAATGGCCATCAAAACTTTGGAAATCCTTTTTACACCCTACTATTGCAAGTAATATATGGAAAATCAGACAAGGTGTGTATGTGGATGATACAAAGAAGGTGAATCAAGGTTTTTCCATGGCCTCAAGATGCTGTATATGTAAATCTCATCAAGATTCCATGAAGCATCTTTTGTGGTATTGTGAATTCAGTACAAGAATCTGGAAATGGCTATGTTTTATCTTCCATTTTAATAGTCCAACTTCTTTTGAAGATATTATTATATTAGCAAGGCAAAAAAGCACTATAATACAAGAAGTGTGGGCTACAGCTGCTTATGCTACAATTAGAGAACTTTGGTTTCAGAAGAACAAGGTAATGTTTGAAAACTCTCAGCCTAATGATCTTCATTTCAAAAGTAGAATAATGACTCTGGTGTTTGAAGGTAGTTATAGAATGAAGGGTACCAAATGGAACCAAAACTATGATGCAAATATTCTGAATTTTTTCAACATTAGAAACATTTTTTCTAAATTCACATCAATTGTGGAGTGTCAATGGAATGTTCCTGATGAAGGGTATGTAAAGTTTTGTTGTGATGGAGCTGCATTTGGCAATCCAGGAGAGGCAGGTTTTGGAATTATAGCAAGGAATCATAATTGTCAGGCGTTGGGGACTATTTCAGGTGGTATAGGAATTGCCACTAATTACATTGCAGAGGTGATGGCTGTAGTGTGGACTATTGAATAGGCAGTGAGAATTCACTGTAATAAAATTATTATTAGCTCTGATTCCAAAGCAGTAGTGGCAGATTTCAAAAATGGAAATATTCCCTGGTTTGTTCAAACTAGATGGAAAAAAGCTTGCAGGTCTATAAATGAAATTTTACACTCATTGTTAAAGAGAAGTCAATTTCTATGCGGATGATTTGGCTAAAAGAGGTGCAAGACTCAATCAGGGAGAAGTGGAGATTCATGAAGGAAAACCATCATTCTTAATCAAGCTGGAAATGCCAGGAAGAAAGTACTATAGGATTTGCTAGTTAAGCTTTGTTTTTTGTTTGTTTGCTGTTTTCTTTTGTTTTCTCCTTTTTGCTCTTTTTATTCTTTTGTAATAACTCTTTTTGGTTATTCTCATTAATAAAAATTGTGATTGAGAAAAAAAAAAAAAAAAAAAAAAAGGACAGTGGTGGTGCCATTTTATTTTCTCTATGTGACGAGGGACAATGTTTGCCGCGAATGGTCACGAGTTTAATTTTAAGGGTTGTTGGGTCACTGAGTCATAAGTAGTTCGTTCTTTGTAGGTTAGTATTTTGGTCATTGGGTATAACGGGGCATTTGTTCGACACGTTTCTAGAAAACCCAAGTCGAACAAAATTCCACATCAAAATTCCGAACATCTCTGCAACTAACTTCCGAAAATCTCTGCAACCAAATCATATTTAAGCAATTTTGTGGTAATTTTTTCTAGGGTAAAATTTTGATCGTGGGTTTTGTTTTGAGTAAGAGAAAATTAGTTGTACCCCGAAAATTAGCATCATGCACAGACGTTCAGCAGAGATTGTTGAGACGGATCGCAGAGAATACGAAAAGGAGACTGTACTTGATGTTGTATATGATTCTAAAATGATTCCCGTGATTGGAGTATTTGTGTTTGGTTATTACTTCGGTAAGTTCCTAAAAACGTAATGGTATGTAGTTGTTTCTGTTTATATGTCAATGGATACTTGCTTATTAAGATGTTCAAAAATAAATTTGAATGCATAGTGCTTATCAGACATTATTGTACATCGAAACATTCATTTTTGTCCATACATCTCATATCCCTGTCAATCAACTTCATATACTCAAGCCGAAACATAACCAAAATGAACAACTTTACAAAGTTATCTTAAAACAATATTTACCTCAAATATGTATTGCTCAGGCAATTGAAATCAAGTTATTCTTCACCTGAATCGATTTCTCAACTCATCCCCACACCACCAATAAATCTTCAAACCCCGTCATCATCCTTGATTCTCTGCAGAACACCCTGATTTATTCAATCTCAAATTACTCTTCTTATTTAACTATAATTCACTTGATTGATCGAAACCCATCTCAAATCTTTCCACTAAACTCTCAACTTCATCTTATACACCTTCTCTGAAATTCTTACAAACCCTAACTCTTCAATTCATCACCGAAACTATTCTACTGCGTCAATCTAACATCAACCCTTCAATTCTTTATCTATCAATTCCACACAAAGCTAAAATCAAATCCAAAACCCTAATTTTAATCCTCTCTGATTAATTATCTCAAACAGAATCTTAACAATCCCTTAATTGGTCTTCATCTCAATTCAATCTTCAACATCCCCTTCATCATCTACTTATCATCATCAAATGATTCTCTCAAATCAAACTCTCAATCGAACGAGAACGGAAACAGAAACAGGGGAACAGAAGAAGAAGAAGAATAGAGAAGAAAAAAGAGAATGAAAGAGAATTAGGAATTCCCAAACTTATTGATTTTCTTTTGAGTTATCCACGGAGGATGCCCTGAGAAGAAAATTCGGTTGCCTTGATAACACTTTAATGCGAAATGACCATTTTATCCTTTTCCTAATATAACAGATATCTTCTTCGTCTGATGTCCGAATGACACGTTCGAGTAGTCCATTCTGCATAACTTTTCGAGATCTATCCAACGGTACTAGTTTCGTATCTAGATCATTGTTGGATTAATTTATAATAATTAACATTCGAGTTACACTAATTGAGTAATTAGCGGCTAAGATGTCTATTGACTAGTCTAATAACGTTGACGAGCTTGAGGGTCTTTATAGAATCTACACAGTCTGCGGAATTCAGATTGACTTTTGTAAAACATACAAATATGTTACTTATTTCTAAGCATTTCTTTTTCACATATAATTAATTTGAAACATTACCAACAACTATATACAGTTAGTTGTTGCTAGGGAAATTTCCAAATGATCAACTTGAAATAAAAATAGTTCTTTAACAATAAATTGTTTTTAACTAAGACTGTTAAGGATATATGAATATCCATTGCTTGAATCATATTTCGAGAGTTTAACCAATACAAGCTTGAAATTGAAATTTATTCTTTGCAATATTAAATATACTAAAATCATACGACATAGTCTCATAAGATAAAAATGATAAATGTTGTCAGTAAATAGGATGGCCAGTCTTCACATACCTCTTTGTTTATGAAGTTCTCGTAAATGTATTTGTTTGTTCTTTTGTCTTTAATCTTCGAGGGTTATTCAGTGATGTCTGATACTCAACTACCATACTCTAACCCTAGTCCGAGATTTGACTTTAGTAGATTAGAAATTGAGATATAATTTTGCACATCTAACATTGATAACAAGCTTGAGATAACAAAACTTGCGAGTTCGACCGAGCACTTCTCTAACTAAATTTCTAATATCTATGTTATTTATTTCCACATTAGATTGTTTATCTCTATAATAGAATACTACAAGTAGTATGTTATAAAACCTAGACAGTTTTTAAGCTCAAATTATATAGAACTTACAGGACTTGTTCTTGTGAATTCGTGTCATAAATTGTTGGAATTCGGCTCGAACACTTATATAGTTCCTATTTAAAACCCACCCATTGGTAAGTATTTAGATTTACATCAACTAATTGCCATGTGACTGCCTTCATTAGAGCATTGTACTCTACTCCCATTGAATTTCTCGAGACCTTACTAACATTAGCCTTAATAAACCTGGCTTGATTGGGGTATACCCAATTTTAAGGAGACATGGTGTGTCATTATTAAAAAGGGTGATTTTACTTTAATACCCTTGAACTAATTAAATCTTAAACTAAACCCATTTCTTAATTTCATTAACCCTAAAATTAAAAAACTAAACAACTCTTAATCTTATCTTCTTATTCTTCATCTTCATCTTCCATCAATCAAAGCCATATAAAAATCTTCAACTTTGATTTTCCAAAAAAAATTGTTGACTCTACCAGCGAAAAGAAGACTATAAATGATGTTTAAACTCAAACCCATCATTGTGTTGTGTGATTTGATTGTTATATTAGGTTAGAAATCGAAAATTATGATTTCTGTGTTTTTTGTCGGCAAGGTCGTAACATGCATATCTTGCCGACTTTTCATACGACCAGCCATATGTGATTTGTAAATTTTTTCAACAGACGGCAGGGTATTTTTTGAAGACCTTGTCGGCCAAATATAGCCGACACGGTATTTTCAACAGCCGGCGTGGTATTTTTCAACAACCGTTGGTTTTTTTTTTGTAGACCTTGCCGACTAATATTTTTCAATAGCCATCTCCTGTGTGTCAAAAAAAAAAAGTCGGCATGTTCTTCATTTAAATACCTTGCCGGCCAAATACAACCGGCATAGTATTTTCAACAGCCGGCGGGTTTTTTTTTGTAGACCTTGCCGAATAATATTTTTCAATAGCCATCTCATGTGTGTCAAAAAAAATAAATTCGGCATGTTCTTCATTTAAGTACCTTGCCGTCCAAATACAGTCGGCATATTCTTCATTCGTCGACCTTGCTGACTTTTCATACTTTCAGAACTGAAAGTGTTGATTTCTTCTTTGCTTTTGAGTATGATTTCATACAACATACTTGCAATCCCATTTTAAGAAGTGTTCCGGTTGTGTGCTTCATTTTCGTTGCAAGAGATATAAAATATTCATCAAAAATCATCCCACAAAAGTTCAATCAAAAACAAAATTTCATAACTTAAATTCATAAGTTTTAATCTATTCAATCAATTGAAACTTAATTAATTAATCTAATCAAAATTTTAATGTTAATTAAACGAGGGCAATTTTTCCATTTTGAAAATATTTGGTTAATGGGTGACCTTTTTTACTTCAAAATGACCCTATTTTGTCTCATTTGGTATACCCCAATTAATCTGGGTATACCCCAATCAAGCCAGGTTAATAAAACATATGAAAACTACGGATATAATGTTAGTGAGAAAAGCAGATAGCAATAACAATTTAGTAGCAAACAAAGTGTTTGTTTAATATTTTCTCTTTCCCCCCTTGATAAATCAAAATGATACTCCTGTAATACTCTAAGTGCACAATATTTAATTTATAAACAATAACAAGTACGGGTTGTCCCAAAAAGAGTATTAAAAATACTTCCAATTAATACTACTAATTAAATAATCAACGAAAATAGATTTCTAAATTTAAAAATATTAAACTGTTGAAAACGAAACACCATAGAGCGTAAACATGTTAGGGATTTAAAAACCCATTATAGAGTTGAATTTATTTGCGTCTTATAAATAAAAATCTTAGACTACTCACATAACGCATCAATACATATCATCTTACACAAAAGATTTATCAACAAAATTTTTAATTATAATTTTCAAAAGATAAGTTTGTACTTTATCTAAAATTAGATATTTAATGCGCTAGATATACATGATATAAAAGTCAAAGAATAGTCATGGAACGAAAACCAATGGGGTCAGTAGAACCGATTTTAATCCCGAACTATGAAATGTACATGGCATAACCAAATTTTTTTATAAATAAATAACCACTAGTTTCTTTTTTTTTATAAGGAATATGAAACCATACCTTTTACCCTGAAGAGGTAAAATACAATACATCGGCCTATTTAACTCCGGAATCATCTAGTATCCCGGATTAAATTGTTATTAAGTTGATCTCTTGTCCATTTATTGTTTATGATCAATAGTTTTCAAATAGTAGATATGTTTGCCACAAATAAATTATATTGTCTTTTAACTAATTTAAGGACATTGCTTTAAAATTGGCTAGATGTTTTTGATAGTCTTCAAAATGAGAATTGTTCTTGAATCTCACTTCCTTTGATTTCGCGTACATTCCAATCAAAAGTTGGAGAGTGTTTCGAGAGTCGCTTTGAAATTTAATATGGTGACCGATTAGTTTTGTTGCCCATCAGAAAGCAACTTCAGTTCAATTTGTCTCTAGTAGCTCCCTTGAATTCCATCATGAGGATTATCCCCTGGCTTCTCTGCATATTCTTGCATCATCAATCAAAGTTAGGCATATCGTAAAACCACATATGTCTGGTAACAAGGACAAAGCTATGTTGATTATGTATCTCATGAAACTAGGATAATTGTTGGAGTTTAGAGTGGTAATTTCCATATTTTCATCTTGCAAAGGATCATAGAAAAGGCCTTGAGTTACATTTTAATTGGGGTCATTCACTTGCAAAGTATATATTTTGAAAATGATAGGGTACCAAGTACACCACCAAATTTTTCGTTTGGCAACCTGTAAGAACAAAACCCGATATAAATGCAAGTTGATATAACTAAATATCCTTGAACAATATGTTATATAAAGAGTTTTTCTCTTATCTCTTCCACTTGCAATATGTATAGACAACAAAGTCCGTTAACCTAATTGTGTGTACGAATTCTTGTAGGATCTCACAAATCAATATCCAAGATCAATATAACTGTATCCAAGTCAAGAGGATCTGAATTCTACCAAGTATGAAACTTGTAATCTATTTTTCAAGATACAAATTCTACAAGAACAAGTCTCATATTGATCACAAGTAATAAAGACCTAAACTACTTAGATTGAATACATAGTACTAATGCGGAAAAGGAAAAAACTCACGACGCTAGAGGTTTTGTTAACGAGCAAAACTACACCTTTAGAAAAACCATGGGACCTCGTCCATCTATGAATACCAAACCATATTAAGCCACTACAGACACTAGCTTACTATCAGACTTCATACTGGAATGTAATTGAAACCGAATTAACCCTCCAAGTAATTAAGATGCAGTCTTGCTTCCTATGTCTCTTGAACCTCTCAAGACGTTACAGAATTGATTCCCTTAGCTGACGTCTTACAACCTAAGATATGCTTCAACCTAAGTGAATACTTTTGATACCAATTTGCCTCAAACTTCCTATTTGATTTCCCTTTAGAACGTTTTAGATCATGGCATGAAAATATGTTTGCAATAGACAAAACTGGCAAACCTCACAAATCCGGAACAATTACACCGAGTTAGATGAGAATCCTGGATTACTAACCACTTTTCAAAAATAATCTTAAATGGATCAAAAAAGAAAAGTTTAAGATATATATCTTGAGAAATCACAAAATCTGAGATGAAGAGAACTTTATGATTTTTATTATCTCGTTCCTGATCGGAGATTGACGAAAACCTCAACAATCAATAAGAATAAGGTCAAGATACATGGTAAGAACAATAAAGGTAAAGATAGTCGAATATGGATTCACGAATCCCTAAATAAAGTCTTTAAGTCGTAAACCTAATTATGTTTCTCAGAGGAAACCTAGGTTAATAAAGGAAAAATCTAGCAAGCAACTAGGACACAAAAGTGTCAGGGGTTGGAATTCCTAGTTGTTTGAGTTTCTCTATTTATATACTTTCAAGACTATAAATAATTTGAGATTCAAGTAAATACTTTCTCAGGTTAGATGAATCTCTTGTTAAGACTTCATGTCAGCATGTGATAAGTTTATATAGAAATTACATAGGAGATTATACACTATTTTCCAAGGTACTAGAATTGTGAAACATGATAGTTCATGGCAAATATGACATATGAACATATAAGCATAATCGTTTTCATTTAACACTCAATACTTAAATCATGATTCACAAACACAAAGTGATTTAATGATCAAAGATATCTTATAAATGTTCATGAGAGTTGTAGAAATGCCAAATGTATTTGTGAAAATAGTTTATGAGTGTCTATGACGGACCGGAAAATCGTCTTGCGCACCAGGGAGAGCAACCCATAACTTCCCTGATGCGCTACTCTAATGCTACAATCCGTGCTTTAAAGCTAGGAAAATACATGTTCATTTTCCCTTGAAAGCATGATCGACGAGCACAATGCCGCTAACTTAGCTTCCATACCATTCCAACTTACTCTCTATTATTCCAGGGGTTTAAATCCGCTGAGGCTAGTGCCGATGCATTATTTCATGCATCACTGGCTCTCGAATCCTTTCTAAGCATATAACATGCATTTAACTTGTGCATATGCAATATCGGCCTCGATCTAGATTCTTTACTTAGCTTAGGCATTGCTAAAATCATGCACTTATCTTTCTCATACCAAGGGTGCATCGATCAGGCTCGTGTCGTACTTTCCTTAGGATTATGCAAGCTCCGCTGACTTGCATATTGATATAAATTACTTTCTTGGCCATGCTCAATACGTCATTAAAGCATGCCTACATCGAACACCTTGATAGGTAGTACGAGCATCTAAGGAATGAGATGTAACTAGCCTCATCAAGTATCGCCACAATCATCTCTTACACCGCAATACCAAGCCATATGATATGAGAGGATAATATGCCGCAAACATCCATCAATTAGATGATATGAGCGACAAAGTTCTGGACCTACAATGCAGAAACTCATTGTAGATGCCTACGTACCCTTCAATACTCTAAAGGGATCAAGCATAGAATTCAGTTCATCCTCGAAGGGACAGAAACTTAAGACAACTCACTTGCAAAGCCGTGGGCAAGCAATAATGGTAATGACCTAGTCTGTATAAGTCGTTCCGTCAAAATGCACAAAGGTAGTGCATTATATAGTGGGCGGCATGGCATAATGATGCCTTCACATCATATGCCATATTGGAAAGGACACATAACTACAAATGAGGCCTAAGCATCATTTATGCTCTTCCAGCTAAGCTATGAGGCTTACTTGGTGCAAAGTACGCATATGCACCTTCAACCAACTACCTCTCCCTATATATATCTTAAGGTCATTTTTACATCTTAGATTAGGAGAGGAAAATGACATTCACCAAGTACCAATTTTGAGGTGATTGCTTCACTATTTAAGGTCATTCCCATGTATTTCTGAATAACTGGCATACGTAATGCTTTCACTAGTACACGGAAGTGGATATCATGATTTTTCTGTCTATCAATAATTGCATGCATTACGCGGTGGATGTGAAAAAGTAAGCCATTATCTCGTCAATAATGAGCCAAGCTAGTATTTTCAGTGAATCCATGATGGTTGTACATTCAGTTCTGGCCCATAAGACAATTTCAATGTCCGTCCATGATGGCTGAACATTTCCTAAGCCAGCTTACTCTGGCCTGATACAACACACTGATACTATATTGGCCCTAGGAAAATGACATGATAATGTGATATGTTAGCACTAGATTTTCTCAAATCCATCTACCCAACTGGCCTAATGCACCATTTGATGTGAAATTTCCTTTTGGCTCTAGGCCAATGTAACTTGTAGCTTGCACTCTCTTGGTGCCATATTGTCCTTGACCAATATGGCCAACATAATGTGTCATTTTGGCGCGTTATTGTCCTTTAGCCAATGTGCCATCTTGGCATCATATTGGCCTAGAACAATGTTCATTTTATTACGTAACAGAAGCTTTGGATGAAGCTTCATCCCAGGCCACGACACATCTTTGAGCATGCACCATGCTAAAAACACGGGGTGTTATAATGTCTGTTTAATTCGTACCGGGTAAGTATGTGCAGAAGTACACACACCTATGATCCAGTCGGTGAACTATGGGATCTAGGGTAAGCATACTGGGTATGCATGTGCTAAGTTGTTCACAAACTCAGACCCTTGGGTTATGTGTACAGGGTATGCTTATCTCCCCACTTTATATGAATTCATAACCTAAGGGTACACATACTGTTTATGCTTAGATACCTTCATTCCGGAACTCACATGCCTAGGGTATGTGTACTAGGTATGCCTACCTATATTTTGTACAGATTTTAAAAGTTCTCTTTCATAGAGATAAATATGAAATATCACTGCTTGAAAAATTTCTAAATTATCAACTTGAAACAAAAATTGTTTTTGAATAATAAATTGTTTAACTAAGAATCCATTGCTTGAATCATATTTCGAAATATTTAACAAGACTCGAAACTTCTTCTTTTGAATATTTAGTCTACTAAAAATCATTCTCCATAGACTCATAAAGATAATATGGTCCAGTCTTCACATACTCTTTGTCGATGAAGTTCTTTAAATGTCTTCGTTTGATCTTCAGTCTTCAATCTTCGAGGGTTATTCAGTGATGTATGATACTCAACTATGATACTCTAATTCTAGTCCAGTACTTGACTTTAGTATACTATAAATCAAACCATATAATTCCGCATTATATTTTTGCATTATATTTTTTATATCCGAAAACCATATAATCTCGCTTATCGCTTTAGCCAAGTTCATCTTTGCCTAGTGACGAAAGTCATGTTATGTTTCAATCACTTTGAAAATCGCTCTGACGAAAACTAGTTCGTGAAAACAACTATATGACGTCCTCTGAGAATGTTTCAATGATTGAAATGAGAGTTTAGACCATTGGGGGATATAAACATTGTTGTGGAAACACATATTGTATAAGTCCTTAACACTTGAACCGAAGTTTGCGAACTTTGTTGATCAAGAGGAACCGGAACGTAAGCAGCAACTCAGTCCGAGAACCCAGTATGCGAACTGGCGTAAGTTCTCGAACCCGAGAATATATGCTGAAGTTGAAGCTTTGGTGCAGTCCGCGAACCCAGTCTGCGAACTGACGGAAGTTCTTATCCGAGAAATTCTGCTGGAGTTTATTAACTTCAACCGGTTATCTTGAGTCCGCGAACTCAAGAGGTTATGTCTGAAAACGTTGTTCATGAACTTATTCTTAAATTACTAAGGGATGTTTTTGCAAACCGTGGCTTTATAGTTCATGATTAATGATTCTAGTGAATCACATCATCTTTGATTCAATTGTGTCTCTTGTAGTACTTGAGATCTCATAGCAATTGAATAACTCTCTAACTAGTTCATTTGAGTCATTTGGACTAGTTATGGTGAAGAAAAATATGGTTGATATGATAGTTATCATTTGGCAAACCATTTGGTTGATTAATATTGAACCAACCATTGTGCACGTTTGGGTACGGTTACACAAACCTAAAAAATGTCAAGTACATGTGTGTATGGCAAGATAAGTTTTCGATCTAACGGTTGAGAGATATTAGCTTGTATCTAATCAGGTTTTCATCTAACGGTGAATATTAAATGCTTTGTTACTAAGCTAACATTGATTGCAAACCCTGATTTAAAAGACTATATAAGGGGAACTCTACCATTGGAAAAACTAATCCCCACACACCTTTCTTGTGTGATACTAGTTTTCTCTAAGCTAGGGTGAATCTCCATTAACCCTTGAGTTTTCTCTCTAAATTCGGGTTAACGACTTAAAGACTTCATTGGGATTGTGAAGCCAGACCGATACTACTTATCTTGTAGTTGTGTGATCTGATATTTCTATTTCTATCGTACGAGTACAATTATAATAATTGGATTGAGATTTTTATCTTCGATAGGCAAGATAAAAGTAGTCACAAACATATTCGTCTCATTGTTTGTGATTCCTCAATAATCTTCTTCGCTGCGTCGATTAAGTTTATTGTGAGGTGATTGATGAAACTGAGATGTTCTTCAGGAATATAAGCCTGGTTTTATCGATTGGTTCCTGTTCACCTTGATTTATCAAAAGACGGAACAAAACTCATAGGTTTATTCGTGGGAGACGAATTTATCTATTACCTGTAGACTTTTCTGTGTGAGACATATTTGTTTGCTAAAGTCTTCGACTTTGGGTCGTAGCAACTCTTGATTGTGGGTGAGATCAGCTAAGGGAATCAAGTACGCAGTATCCTGCTAGGATCATAGGTGTAGGAGCATAACTGTACCTTGGATCAGTGTGAGATTGGTTGGTATTTAACTACAGTCCAGACCGAAGTTAATTTGGAGTAGGCTAGTGTCTGTATCGACTTAATACAGTGTATGTTTAATCTGGACTAGGTCCCAGGATTTTTCTGCATTTATGGTTTCCTCGTTAACAAAATTCTGGTGTCTGTGTTATTTCTTTTCCGCATTATATTTTTATATAATTGAAATAATACAGGTTGTGCGTTGTTCAATCGATTAGAATATCCAAACTTATTGGTTGTTGATTTAAATCGATTGGCACTTGGATATTGGTCTTTGGTACCATCCAAGTTATCTCTCTTTGATTAGGCTCG
Source organism: Papaver bracteatum (assembly GCA_023529315.1). Lineage (NCBI taxonomy): Eukaryota > Viridiplantae > Streptophyta > Magnoliopsida > Ranunculales > Papaveraceae > Papaver > Papaver bracteatum. The sequence goes on from JAJJWX010002077.1 coordinate 428,420, forward strand.
CGAATCATATTTGCTTGAGTAAATCAAATCGAGAGATTGATATAATAACTCATTGAGTATTTTCTATTGATTGAGTCTTGTTGATTCTCTAGAAAACAACTCGGAGTTGTCCATACAGATTGTTAATCGAAATATTGGGTGAGGTTGTTAAACCCCCTCATTTTTAATTGGTATCAGAGCAGGCAAACACGTTAAAGACCTCACAAGTCTGTGTTTGTAGCGATCTGACTCTATGGAAAAGAGTTGTATCTCTGATAACGCAACACCAGTACAAAGGCATTCAGGCGAAGCTCAAAGACTTGAAGGTTCTGAGAAAAACTCTGTCGACTATCCAGTGACTGAATCTACATTTGATTGGGAAAACACTCTTTATGAGAAATTGGATGACCTTTCAGATGACAGTGATTCAGAAGAAGGACCGAGTATTGACGAGGAAGTCTCACAATATATCAAGCTGTTTGATCATGAGCTAAAGATAAAAAGGTCAATAGTCTACCTGAGTAAGTATATGGCTCCTCTTTATCAAGAAAACAGAAAATTGAGAAAACTCTTTAAAGGATATGATAGTGGGTACAATCTCCTAAAATCTATCGTTAAAGATCGTGAAGAAGATGTTCGTACAAAAAGGTCTGAATGTGACAATCTTCTCCGAAATCTCTATGTGTTGAAAGAAAGACTTGCAGATACTGAAACAAGATATGAATCTCAACAGAAATGTTTTAATTACAAAGAACTCAGACTTATTACTAAAGAAAAGTCATTGGAGACTGATCTTGCGGCTGCCCTTGATAAGGTAAAATCACTAGAAGAGAGTCTGAGAAGATTTAACACTAGCTCAACGAAATTGACTTCTATGATTGGAGCATGTAAAAAACATCGTGATACACGTGGTCTGGGCTATAAAGGAATAGACGCTCCAAAAACTAGTAAGATCAATTTCGTCAAAGCAATCAATAATTCTTCATGTGAGAAAACGTTTGCAGACTGCAATGTGCATAAGGAAGGGACTTCTCCCAAATTTGCTCACAAGAGAACAGTTAAGAGTAATTCCTTCAACTGCTATTACTACAGAAATAAAGGACATCCTGAGCGTAAATGTCGTTTACGGTTGAGAAATATAAAACTTTCTCTTATATGGGTGTCCAAGGAAGTGATTAAACCTGTTTCTCATATTATTGAAGGCACATTCAACAATCAAGGAAACTTCCTTGACAAGTCATCTATTATTCATGACTTTGGAACACAGAATGTGAACCAGGGAAGAAGGAATAACGGAAAAAGGGAAAACAACCCTGAAAGGAGGAAAAGGCACAGGAGAAAAAAAAAGAGATCAAGTTCCATGTCTCTCTCTGAAGAAGGTCGTGAATCCAAGAATTCGGTCACAGATTTTCTTCACATAAATAATCGAGTCTCAGAACTTAAGACAAGTATAAATAAACTCAAACGGGGCGTCTCCAAAACATGGAAGGTGGCAAACTCAGGTACTCCTAGTTCTTCACCTTTGTTGAATAATTCGTCTCTATGTTGCTCTAAAGAATAAGCCAACCATGATGAGAAACGTGCTCATCCTAATACACCATGACTGCTTTTTGAAGCATCCTTATTTTTGGAATAAGAAGGATGCTCTGTGCTCTCAAGAAAAGGTCTTGAGAAAGCTGTCAAAGGTGTATGTGTTGTTTCTTATATTTAAGATTTATTTCGAGCCTCTTTCGAAGTATGCTCTATTGTGTTTTGACAAATATTTCCCTGTTGAAGTGTTCCTCTTCTTCTTGGTTGGTTCTCCACGTTTTGGTCATCTATGACCACTTGTGCACGGACGTTCTTGTGCCTAGGGCTTTATGAACCCCCTTATATATGTCATCTATTGACACTTTATTCTATAAGGATAAAAAGATTCTACTGGATTATTGGCACAATGGAGAGAAGCAACAAGGAAGTGATCATGGAGGAGAAGACTACCGAGTTTCATGAAAACCCTATTTTCATAATCTGTCATCAGGCTATTGACCATGAAAACAACCTACCAGTTCAGATGTCTTCACAATTGGTAGGAAATCTTCTTCATGATTTTGAGGTCGTTCGTGAACAGCTCGGGATAGCTACAAGGAATCTTGAGTTTCTGAAAAATGAACTAAAGGGAGCATCTGATGAACTTACTCTTGTTCAATATTTAGTTGCAAATCAGATTTAGATACCTAGTAAATCTTCTATGTTTTCTTTTTTATTTAGAAGAATAAGTAGTGTTTTGGAAAAACAAAGATTGTGATTACACATAGCTATATCCAATGATTTCATCTTCTTGTTTTTAGATTTATTGGTAATTCTAAACTTGTTTGGAAGATGATGGTTGCAGTATTAATCTTTTTGGTTTTAGATATTGCAATATTTTGATGGGATTTGTATGTTTACGTCCGTGAACTTGATTATCCCATATTTTGTCAAAAGTAAAGTCGTTCACGTATTGGTAAGTAAAAATTTATAAAGGAATGAATGAACTTTGGGAAAAACACAAAAGTTAAGCCTATATTGTCAATTGTTGATGTAAGATAGGTTAAAATCTTTTGTGATTCAAGGATAAAGTCTATTATGTCACTTTGTAATGGAAAAATAGAATAGATCCTTGTTTTTCTTATCCACGGTATAGAGATTAATTATTCCATATTATTATGTTTTACCGTGAAGGCTCCATTGTGTATCTCATGTTGAGCATGATACAACTAAGTCGATTTCTTATTGGCATGGTTGGTTGTTCCATGATATGCTATATGTTGAGCATTAAGAACTAAATTAATCAACTTGTGTGGTTATTTAGTTTGTATTCTATGAGTTATCTCATCTTGAGTACATGTACGGTTAAGGTTGTCATTTTCTATGATAATCTTAGTTGGGGTTTCATAATCTCTTATGTTGAGCCCAAATGAACTAAATCAATCATCTTGTGTGATTATTTAGTTAGCACTCCATATATTTTTCTCTTGTCGAGTGTGGACAATTGAATTGATTACTTTGTGATTAGTTTAATTGTGTAATCCTGTTAGAATATTTATGGGTTTACATGTGAATAATCTAATCGATAAATTAAGTCTCCATAAGTTTACTTGTGTTGAGCATATTTAGTCAAATTAATCATGGTTCTCTATGGTTAATATGATTCAATATTTTGGATTCCAAATTCATACTTGTATGAAATTTGTTGAGTCTAAAGAAATCCTTCTTTTCTCTTGAAATTAAGGTCGCTCTTGTTGTTCCCTTGGGAATGATATCCTATGGGGGAGAGTTCTTTTGAACTTGTGCTTAATTTCCAAATCTTTGTGGGGAGTGCGCCTGTGGAATTTTTAGGGGTTATCTTGTATCTTTATAAACTCCTTGATGAATGCATTTAACCTCGGCTTTATGATTGCATCTAAACAAGATGATAGAACATTTACCTTTGGTCATGAAATATCTCTTACGAAAATTTCATTAGGATCTTGTTCTTGTACCTTTGCCAATTTTATTGACAAAAAGGGGGAGAATTAATTGTAGTTCACACTACAAATACATATGGTTTTCGTATCATTATGTAAGGGGGAGTGGTTTCCATGTGAGATGGATTATTGGCTAAGGGGGAGTGAAGTATCACCATAGTATTTTTGTTGAAGTTGTGATGCAATTGGACTTTGACGCTGTGTAATAATACTATGACACTGTATAATAATGATTGAGAACCAATGCTTTTCTCATTGTTATAGCTACAGATTTTCTACAACGATGATACTAAACTTACAACCTTTGGGATCATTGGACTACTTGGAAGTAACGAAGATTTCGAGTATTGTTGAAGATTAGGCACGTGGAATAGGAGATACAAAGTTTATTTATATAATTTTTGTATTCCATATGTATCAATAGTTTTGCCACTAAAATTGACAAAGGGGGAGATTGTTAGAGCACTGCTCGGTCAAACTCGCATGCGTTGCTATCTTAAGCATGTTTATCAATCTTAGTTATCAAAACTATATAGTATTGATTTCTAGTCTACTATACCTAAGGTCTCAGACTAGGATAGAAAGTGTAGTTGAGCTCAAGAACTCCATGGCGATCATCATACAAGATGAAGGACTACTCAAGGAACTAGTGGATCTTCATCGACTAAATTGGCTAACCATTTGGTTGACTAATATTGAACCAACCATTGTACATGTTTGGGTACGGTTACACAAACCCAAAACGTCAAGTACATGTGTGTATGGCAAGCTTAGTTTATGATCTAATGGTTGAGAGATATTAGCTTGTTTCTAATCAGGTTTTCATCTAACGGTAAATATTGAATGCTTTGTTACTAAGCTAACATTGATTGCAAACCCTGATTTGAAAGACTATATAAGGGGAACTCTAGCCATTGGAAAAACTAATCCCCACATACCTTTCTTGTGTGATACTAGTTTTCTCTAAGCTAGAGTCGATCTCCATTAACCCTTGAGTTTTCTCTCTAAATTCAGGTTAACGACTTAAAGACTTCATTGGGATTGTGAAGCCAGACCGATACTACTTATCTTGTAGTTGTGTGATCTGATCTTGCTATTTCTATCGTACGAGTACAATTATAATAATTGTCTTGAGATTTCTATCTCCGATAGGCAAGATAAAAGTAGTCACAAACATCTTCGTCTCATTTTTTGTGATTCCTCAATAATCTTCTCCGCTGCGTCGATTAAGTTTATTGTGAGGTGATTGATGAAACTGAGATGTTCTTCGGGAATATAAGCCTGGTCTTATCGATTGGTTCCTGTTCACCTTGATTTAACAAAAGACGAAACAAAACTCATAGGTTTATTCGTGGTAGACGAATTTATCTATTACCTGTAGACTTTTCTGCATGAGACAGATTTGTTTGCTAAAGTCTTCGACTTTGGGTCGTAGCAACTCTTGGTTGTGGGTGAGATCAGCTAAGGGAATCAAGTACGCAGTATCCTGCTAGGATCAGTAGCGTAGGAGCATAACTGTACCTTGGATTAGTGTGAGATTGGTTTGGGTTCAACTACAGTCCTGATCGAAGTTAATTTGGAGTAGGCTAGTGTCTGTAGCGGCTTAATACAGTGTATGTTTAATCTGGACTAGGTCCCAGGGATTTTCTGCATTTGCGGTTTCCTCGTTAACAAAATTATGGTGTCTGTGTTATTTTTTTTCCGCATTATATTTTTATATAATTGAAATAATACAGGTTGTGCGTTGTTCAATCAATTAGAATATCCGACCTTATTGGTCGTTGATTTAAATTGATTAACACTTGGATATTGGTCCTTGGTACCATCCAAGTTATCTCTCTTTGATTAGACTCGCGAATCTTATTTGCTTGAGTAAATCAAATCGAGAGATTGAGATAATAACTCCTTGATATATTTTCTATTGATTGAGTCTTGTTGATTCTCTACAAAACAACTCGGAGTTGTCCATACAAATTGCTAATCAAAATATTGGGTGAGGTTGTTAGACCCCCGCATTTTGAATTGGTATCAGAGCAGGCAAACACGTTAAAGACCTCACAAGTCTGTTTTTGTAGTGATCTGACACTATGGACAATAGTAGTATCTCTAATAAACGCATCACCATAAATAAGGAATTTGTCATGTCAAAGTATATTAAAGAAAAAGATTCTACAATCTCAATTATAGACGAACACTGTGTTAAAGTCAGACAGGCAGATATTGACATGTACCATTCCGATAGCGCTTCAAAAGAGTTTACTTCTCTAAATGAACGGGAAACATCTGAAGAGTGTAAGTTGATTCTAAATCTTATTAGAATTCAAGCTGATAGATTTAATCGGTTGAAGGAACATGTCAATGGTCTTCTTGGTGTAATTAGAGACTGCAAAATCAAAGAAAATACTGAAGACTGTTCTTCATGTATGACTTTTGAAGCAAGCCTCATAAACGATGCTTTTAAAATTGAATGTCGTTTGAATAAACTCTCCATTCGAGGATGCTCTAGGCAGTCTAATACATCAACTGTTTCTGCTACAGCAGTAAATACTCCAGAAGAAAAAACAGAGTCCCTTCCATGAAAGGAAAATGTTCCAGTCTCCTCTGATCAAGGAAATCCCAAATCACATGGAAGGAAGAAATCTCATGATGAGAATGTTAAGACTAAACTGACTAATCACGTTTGTGATCAGAAAGTATGTCACTTTTGCATAGCAAAAGGTTCTGCTAAACAAAAGGGAAACACTAAGTTGAATACAAATTCTCTTGTTCAACTTCAACGCACCTTAGACTTAATCCTCAAAGGTGTAACTAACATTCGTATGTCGAAACCTATTGGTTTTATATAAACCCTGTGTATGCTACCATGCATGTCAGTTCAATGAGTTCCTCAAATATCAGGAAGCAGAACAGGAGCCTTGATTAGAATCATCTAAGGAAAGATCAAGTAGTTTTTTCTAAAAACAATGCTTCCCTTGATTTAAAGAGAATCCCAGAAGAAAGGAGAAAAATTGATGATACAAGAAACAACCTGATAAAGATGATTCAAGGGTATAAAGAAATTATTGACAGGTTGTCATCCTACTCAAGTCAAGACTCTTCTGGTAAGAACTCAAACTATGTCTCTTATTTTGATGACAGTAAGTTTTATGATAATTTCTCAAATCAAAAGGAATGCCTCTCACAATTCAGGAGGAAAAAGAGACTTGATAATAGACACAATTCCTTAGATGTGCTCAAAGCTCATACTTGTGCTAATTAATCACAAGGTTAGGAACTTGCTCATAAAAATCCTGCTGAGGAAGATGTGTAAAAGTCAGGTGTACTTTGGAAATTTGTGTTTTGCATAGTTGAGCTCTTCTCTTATCGTTTATAATTAAACTAGTGCCAGGAGATAGTGTTGCCTAAAAAGTATTTGCAATGTATTTTAGTGTTTTCCTGTTTAAGTGTCTTGTGTTCTTTTCTTGGGGTGCACTGTGTTCAAATGTGTACACGGGTTACTGTTTCAAGTTTACAGCTTGGAAACCCTAAAATCCATTCTTTTAAACAAAACCTTTAAATAACCGACCTATTGAGTTACTATGTCACGTATGCATACTCTAGGTTTTTCTGGGTTATCAAGATTGTCCTCATCTTCATCTTTCAATGGTGGTTTTGCAAAGGGATTTCTTGTGAAAGGCTTTGATGTTGAAACAAAAGGAAGAAAGAAAATAACTCTTGTGGAAGATGGAGCACTTAATACATTATACTACTATGCCTACTCACATCAAGATGTTGAGAATGAGGATATGGTGTCTGCTAAAGTGGTTCATGACTTTCTGAAATACTTTGAGAAAGCGAAACTGCAACTTGTTGATACAATGAAGGATCTTGATGTGGTTAGAACTGAGTTGGAAAAGGTTACTGCTGACCTTGGTCACATGAAGACACATGTTAAAGAACTTCTCAACAAGGATATCTTCTTGGAAGAAGCAGTTGATGTGAATCACAAGATCAAAGATGTTGAAACCCATGAAACTGTCAACCGTGAACTTTAGTTTATGATCGGGTTCTACTTTATGATTGAGCTTAGCTTATCTAGTAAATCTTCTATGTTTTCTGTTTTATTTAGAAGAATAACTAATTTTTTTGGAATATCCATGATTGTGATTACACATAGCTATATCCAATGATTTCATCTTCTTGTTTTTAGATCTATTGGTTCAAATTCTAAAGTTGTTTGGAAGATGATGGTTGCAGTATTAATCTTTATGGTTTTATATATTGCAATATTTTGATAGGTTTTGTATGTTCGTCCGTGAAATTGATTATCCCATATTGTCAAAAGTAAAGTCGTTCACGTATTGGTATGAAAATATTGATAAATGAATGAATGGACTTTTGGCAAAAACACAAAAGTTAAGCCTATATTGTCAATTATTGATGTAAGATAGGTTAAAATCTTTTGTGATTCAAGGATAAAGTCTATTATGTTACTTTGTGATGGAAAGATAGAATAGATCCTTGTTTTTGTTATCCAAGGTATAGAGCTTAATTGTTCCATATTATTATGTTTTACAGTGAAGGCTCCATTGTGTATCTCATGTTGAGCACGATATAACTAAGTCGATTGTTATTGGCATGGTTGGTTGTTCCATAAGATGCTATATGTTGAGCATTAAGAACTAAATTAATCAACTTGTGTGGTTATTTAGATTGTATTCCATGAGTTCTCTCATGTTGAGTACATGTACAATTAAGGTTGTCATTTTCTATGATAATCTTAGTCGGGGTTCCATAATCTCTTATATTCAGCCCAAATGAACTAAATCAATCATCTTGTGTGATTATTTAATTAGCACTCCATAGATTTTTCTCATGTGGAGTGTGGACAATTGAATTGATTACTTTGTGATTAGTTTAATTGTGTAATCCGGTTAGAATATTTATGGGTTTACTTATGAATAATCTAATCGATGAATTAAGTCTCCATAAGTTTACTTGTGTTGAGCATATTTAGTCAAATTAATCATGGTTCGCTTTGGTTAATTCGATTGAATATGTTGGATTCCAAATTCATACTTGTATGCAATTTGTTGAGTCTAAAGAAATCCTTCTTTTCTGTTGAAATTAAGGTTGCTCTTGTTGTTCCCTTGGGAATGACATCTTATGGGGGAGAGTTCTTTTGAACTTGCGCTTAATTTCCAAATCTTTGTGAGGAGTGCGGCTGTGGATTTTTTAGGGGTTATCTTGTATCTTTATAAACTCCTTGATGAATGCATTTGGCCTCGGCTTTATGATTGCATCTAAACAAGATGATAGAACATTTACCTTTCGTCGTGAAATATCTCTTACGGAAATTTCATTAGGATCTCGTTCTTGTACCTTTGCCAATTTTATTGACAAAAAGGGGGAGAATTAATTGTAGTTCACACTACAAATACATATAGTTTTCGGATCATTATATAAGGGGGAGTGGTTTCCATGTGAGATGGAGTATTGACTAAGGGGGAGTGAAGTATCACCATAGTATTGTTGTTGAAGTTGTGATGCAATTGGACTTTGACTTTGTGTAATAATACTATGACACTGTATAACAATGATTGAGAACCAATGCTTTTCTCATTGTTATAGCTACGGATTTTCAACAACGATGATACTAAACTTGCAATCTTTGGGATCATTGGACTACTTGGAAGTGATGAAGATTTCGAGTATTGTTGAAGATTAGGCATGTGGAATAGGAGCTACAAAGTTTATTTATATAATTTTTGTATTCCATATGTATTAATAGTTTTGCCAATAAAATTGACAAAGGGGGAGATTGTTAGAGCACTGCTCGGTCAAACTCGCATGTGTTGCTATCTCAAGCATGTTTGTCAATCTTAGTGATCAAAACTATATAGTCTTGATTTCTAGTCTACTATAGCTAAGGTCTCGGACTAGGATAGAAAGTATAGTTGAGCTCAAGAACTCCATGTCGATCATCATACAAGACGAAGGACTACTCAAGGAACCAGTTGATCGCTGTCGTAGGCGTCAAAAATAAATTACACTTTCTTACTACTCAAAATATATAATGAAACAAGGGCAAGAAAGGATCGTTCCCATAGAGAGGACTATGTTGTCTTTTGTTTCGGTTTCCTATATAAAAAAAATGGGGGATTTTTTGATTTTTATAAACTAAAGTAAAATAAAAGCAAAACAATAAAAAGTAAACACGTAAATCAAGGTTGTGAGAATATTGGGTAAAGATTTCATCTTCAATTGTAAACAAGTTTTTGAATATATGAATAGAATTCGTATTTAATCTCGCTATCATCAAAAGCCCTAGAATACCTTATTGCAAGAATACTCCATAAATTTCCTAAATTTATCAACACACACATTGGAGATGCGTATGTGAATTCTACCTAAAGAATAACCTAACGCCTTGCGCTAATTAAGTTCAATTCCTAGGAGCATTAAGTTTCAGAAATAGTCTAATCAATGCAATTGTAATACATCGCACAAACAATTCGAACAAAGGTCAATTTATACACATGATTACAAGAGTGTATCACTACAAACCGTAATCATATCATGCTACTCGTATTCAAGGTTATCGCTCGATGATGAACCCTAAAATACCTATAGATATGGATGTATGTTCAATCAATTCTAGACTCAACTAAACAAACATTCAATCATATTGCAATACATCAATCATGCAATTATTATAATCGGTAGAAATCAAACGATAATATTGAGAGAAAACTAATTCATAAAATCCATAACTTGTTTTCAAATTCAACAACATCTTTAACCAAAAACAAAATCAACTACTTGTGTTTATGGAGTTCATCATAAAAGTTGGAGAATTAAACTATCATGCAAACCCTAGAAAAAAAAAGTAGAAGTCTCCCTAATGGAGATATATCTAGGTTTAGAGAAAGATTTTCTATTTATATACTTCTCATCCTAAAGGATACTTTCCCAAAATTATGTTAAGTCTTCATAATCTTCAAGTCCACGTCCATCTACTAGTCCACCAAGCCCATGTGTGAGAAATATGTCTCTGGAAATTTTGGGTCCAAAACGGGGTAGCCGGGTTGCTGACGTCATCACCGGAATCCGGTTACCGTGAAACTGTCTCCGACCACCTGAGCCTGATTTCCTACAACCATAACTCCCAGCAACTCACTATCCTTCTCTGCAGTTCATACACTCACAATTTAGAGCCATACATCACATGAACCATCTAAACCAATTCTTGAATTCTTGCGAAAATGTGCCCAAAAGAGCAACTCCAAACTCATATGTCCAGTGGCCAACTATTGCATCCAACACGTTCTAACTTTATGATTGACTGAAACATTGTGATTTATACTTAAATATATAAAATCCGACTACCGGAACTAGTACCACCGGCTCACCATTCTCACTGCGTTTCCGCACAATTTCTGCAGCTTCAAAATCCATTCCCTGCAATATCGAACTCCAACACAAGCATACACAATCTGCGACATCCCTACTAAAACTAATGGCAGTAAACACCTTTTGCTTCATTCATATTATTCATTTAATGCTCTAGTTCAACTGCATTCTAACCATTCCTGCACAGTGCCGTACTTCTCTGCCAATTCCTATTAGCTTGTTTCATTGGCAGCAACAACATCTATGCACCACCACCTACTTGACTAATTTCATTCAAACTCAGCCACATAACCATCACTGCAACTGCAATATTCTTTATACCTGAATCAGCATCAGTTTCACAGATTGTTCTTAACTCACCACTACCTATTGCCACCAGAAACTGCAGCTGCAACTACTCTCTGTAACATTTCTTTACCACTTCCCTGTAGTGCATTATGCTGCGGCAATTATCATCTCATGTACTCTTATTGCAGCGCTTCCATTCTATTATTGCACAACAACTAACCCATTATAACCACCAAAACTGACATTTCTCATGCCATGACAATCACCAGCTCATTGCTACTATATTTGTTCTCTACAACAATCCATTCTCCAGGAATATCGCCACCAACTCCATCTTCATGCAATTCAGCTTCATACCCTCAGTTGCATCATGGATGGCAGCAACCCAGTTTATTTCCATATGACCATCTGCAATTGCTTCACTCTTGTCTGCCTCAGTTAGTACACCAACTTCGTTCCTGAGCCAACATACAGCACTGCCATCTCCAACTGTAGCTCAAACACAACAACACATACTTGCCTTTGAGCCTCACCCCTGCCAAATACAAATCCGAATCAAAACCAACTTTCCGTCTCAGATTCCATAACAGCATAACCACCAGTTTCCTGCAACTTCAGTTTGTTCCATCACCATGTTCTCTTCAATTGCACCTCATAACCATTATCTCCACCTGCATTACTTGAATCTGCTATTGAACTCCCTAAAACAGCTTCATAACCTGCACATTCAGCTCAAACCCAACTTTCCATCTCCGATTCCATAACAGCATAACCACCAGTTTCCTGCAACTTTAGTTTGTTCCATCACCATGTTCTCTTCAATTGCACCTCATAACCATTATCTCCACCTGCATTACTTGAATCTGCTATTGAACTCCCTAAAACAGCTTCATAACCTACACATTCAGCTCCTTCCTGCAACAACATCAAGTTCAGTCCACTCATGCATCATTCAACCACCCACCAGTTCCTAGACTTCTCTTTTAAATAAACCGCCGAGCATACTCATTAGTCCATTGGCAACCAATACCAGCATACAACATCAGTTCCTTCTCCATTAACTTCATTTCACCGATTCCGAATTCATCTCAACTTCTTCCACAACGAAACCATCTAGTTTACTACCAACTTGTTTGTACCAAGTCCATCGAATAACCATAATACCTCATTCATACTTCCTAGCCTTCATTTGTTCCTTAATCTCATCAATAGCCCTACCAAATCTCAGACAAAACCCATCTTGCATTTCTTCTCTTCTGACATAACTATCACCAGTAGCTCTTCAAACCCTACACCAAATCTCACCTGAGACTAAAACAGATCGGTACCCGTACTCCATTTTCCACCAACAAAACCATATAAATCAGTCACCCAGACCATCATCAAAGCAGACTCAAACCTTAATTGCACTTAAGAACCCTAAATTCCCAATTCATTCTCACCAAAATCAAACCAAACTCAATTTAGTTTAACCCATCTTCAATTAACTTGTAGCAGTCAGTTCAAATCCAGAACACCCATCTTTGATTCTTGATAAACCCCTTTTAATCCTCCTCACCATCAGAAGCAAAATCATCTCAGATTTCACTCACAACAGCAACTTCTCTATTTCAATTCTCCCATCAATTTCTTCTTGATTTCCATCAATTTCATCGGAAACAAGTTGTGTTCTTTCCTGTATCTTCTCAAAGCTCAGAACCCCAAATAAATTGATTCTTCTCTGGAACCCTAACTCTCAGACAGCAGCCTCTTTTAATTTCAGGTAAAAATGAACTGAATGAGAGAATGTTTCTCTCAAGTTTAGGGGTGATTAATGATTGGACCGGATATTGGCACCCCCTGGGTTATGATAAGGGTTACCTTCATAATTCTTCTTGTACTGTCAGTTTTAGAAAACTGATAAGCTAAATCATCGATTCTATTCATATCTTTGTCATTCGACGTCGGAGTGTCCTCATTCTTCCACTGCTGGCTTTTTCTTTTCAAGATGTTGAGAAGAAATCCTGGATTTGAGATAATTCCACTTCATTTTGCTCCAATGACTCCAAAACACCTATAAAACTCAAAACAAATGTAATAATACATAATTCGCAAGAAAATATAACAAAGAAAGCATAAACTATAGATATAAATAAGGTGTTTTACGACACCTATCAGATTCCCCCACACTTAGACTTTGCTAGTCCTCGAGCAAATCAAACAAAACAAAAATACAACAACTCTGTGTCGTCGAGGCTACGGTTAATTTTAGCATAAATAACAAGCCTTTGAACCCCTAGGTGTCCCTAATGGACGATTTTTAGTCTCGTGAAGGTTTACAAGAGGTCTACCTACAAAACCTATATTTCCAACTCCAACTACCTGTGACAAATCTATGAACGAATCCAAAATGGCTATTGGAGGAGGTACCTGATGTGAATCCAAATTAATATATATGTAAATTAAGTTGTACTCAGAAAGTTGAAAAAACCACAATACTCAGAATCTGACTAACCACAATCACCATGAAAAGATTAAGAAGATGGATATAGAAGTAGATGTTTGCGAATGTTAACAAGTGATCGGTGTTTCCCATATCTTTCTGAAGGTCACCACCAAGATGAACCTATGCATCCTATTGGATTGAGATACTGGTCTGAATTCTAGTATCAACACAACTGGCATATACAAGGGAACCAGCAGTCAATAATATTAATTTCTACATCAACTCGACTGGCATATACAAGGGAACCAGGAGTCGACTTTATTAAACAATAATAACAAAAAAAAAACTTTTTCTTTTTCACTTTTTTTAGACATCATGATTAGATCTTTTGGATCCAAGCGCATGCTTCTTGTCAGCAGATTACATAGTAATTCCTTTGGAACCTGCATTCCACGCTTGTTTAGGCGACGGAGACAGGGAGAACACACACATATTGCTATCCAAGTGTCATTTTATTCCGATTGGTCTAATTGGTCGGTCTTTTTTTTTTTTTTTTGTTAGCAACTTAATCACTCTATTTCATCCTAGCAGTAATAACAATTCGATGTTTAGTGACCCATCAAATCACTTAGATAACAATAGATAAATATGGAAAAATAAAAATAGAACGTGATATGGTGATATTCCGAGATATGGTAACAACTATCATATTATTTCTAACACTTGAATAATTATGTCCTTTTAGTTAATGGGTTCCTCACTCCTGTAGCCAAGATGGTTACATCCATTTAGATTGATAGTGTCATCCTAAAGGCACATGTTTCTAGGTTTCGGAGTTTATAAAGCAAATTTTTTTTTTTATGAACACAAGGGAAAACTAACAAGTCTAAAAACTCTATATGAGAACACTCCCCCACACTTAAACTTTATATTGTCCTCAGTGTAAACTTTAGTCGATCAATGTAAAGTTCAAGATGGGAAATTCATAACATGAAATATATACACAATAAGAAAATAAAATGCATAATAAAAACTCATCACTCCAACTCATAGCTATTTCTGAACAATAGAGGATAAACACTAAACAAGCTATTTAGTTGGCATCTAATCTCAACTCAACCAATATATATACCTCAATGTCAAGAAAAAAAAATCCATCCACTTTGAAAGGCTAGTGTTTATTCTAAATTGTTCAAAAATCTCTAAAAGTTGGAGTTTTGATATGCAAATATCCAAATTAATATAATAAAGATAAAAAGACTTAAAAATAAAAAGATAGAGATAGATACACAAAACCAGTGGGTTTCCTCCCATTTAGCTCTTGGTTTAAAGTCGTCATCCCGACATGCAAGACGAATTCTCCATACACCAATAATCAGAAAAGTTGGGGATCCACCCATAGCATCTGTTTTGCAAACACTAGCTTCGCACAAATATTAGTAATATAAAACAAAAATGAAGCTATTAACCGATAAAAGCTTCCGCCACACTTATTCTTGTCCACACTTGGAAGTGCATAAATAATATAGGAGTCGGGTACTTCCATGGTTTCTTGTTCACAAACCTGCATAGTATGAGAATCAAGAATCTCTAATGGAGGATATCACAAAATAAAGTCATTCAACAATATTCTTGAAGCACATACATTCAAAATAATAAGAGGTAAAGGAGAAGAATCAATATGCAAAGGGTTAGACAAACCTTGCACAATCTCTTTTATTACGAAATCCTCTTCATCCTTGAAAAACTCAAGTGAATTATTCACCTCTTGTATATCATGGTCCTCTATCAAACCTTGCAACCATTCTTCGTCCGTTTCTGCCTTAACCAAAATATCGGCATCAACATCATCATAACAATCATATGCAAGCTCCATTGGGTCTTCCACAATATTGGTCATATCGTTCACATTCTCAACATACTCCTCTTCATTAGACTCAAACCTTGTTGCAAAGTTCTGTAAAACACTAGTTTCATCATGCTCATGTACCTTTTGAATAGGTGTTTAATCATTATAAAGATCAAGAGTTGAGTCAACGACACTAATATCATCAAATATCTCCAAAGGTTGGTCCTTTTCAACACAATCATCTTCGTTTTCAGACTCACCATAATAAGAATATTCATCGGTTTCATAACCTTTATACCGATGACGTTTAAGTTCCATATGAATGGTCCTACTAATTTCTGCGACAAGCTCTTCCGAGTCTCCATCATCTTCCAACTTGTATAATTTCTGCGCAAGTTTGTTGACGTTCACACGCTTACCACCGCTGGCTACAATAGGTTCCCTTTCCCATGACTCTTCCCTTTGAATGGGTGAATGATCATAACTACGATCTGGAGTAGGGTAAGAAGAAATGTTCCAAAAATTGGTTTGTGCGATGTTCTCTCTATTACGGTCAAGTTGGTCTAGCCTTTGTTGCATGTCTTGTAATCCATTCAAAATCTGCATACAACTCAAATAAAGCCAATTAGAAGTAGAATTATCCCACCTTGGTACTTGACTAACATACCCACTACAAGGTTGTTGTTGGTATGCATAAAAATCAGCATAAGGTTCTCTAGGATATGCATCATAGCCATTAAATTGGTTTTGATTGTATCCCAAAGTTGGTGGGAAATTGTCATAGTGTTAAGGAGGTTGAAAACCGTATCCATTGTTCCAATATGCTCCATCCATAGAAATTGGTACCTGAAACAAGAGTTCTCAAAACTATGTTAAAATCCAGAAAAATAAGAAAAACAAAAATAAGAAACAAAACTAAAAACAAAAATAAGAAACCAAAAACAAGTGACAACCGATGCCTCCCCGGCAGCGGCGCCAAAATTTGATCGCTGTCGTAGGCGTCAAAAATAAATTACACTTTCTTACTACTCAAAATATATAATGAAGAAAGGGAAAGAAAGGATCATTCCCACAGAGAGGACTATGTTGTCTTTTGTTTCGGTTTCCTATATAAAAAAAATGGGGGATTTTTTGATTTTTATAAACTAAAGTAAAATAAAAGCAAAACAATAAAAAGTAAACACGTAAATCAAGGTTGTGAGAATATTGGGTAAAGATTTCATCTTCAATTGTAAACAAGTTTTTGAATATATGAATAGAATTCGTATTTAATCTCGCTATCATCAAAAGCCCTAGAATACCTTATTGCAAGAATACTCCGTAAATTTCCTAAATTTATCAACACACAGATTGGAGATGCGTATGTGAATTCTACCTAAAGAATAACCTAACGCCTTGCGCTAATTAAGTTCAATTCCTAGGAGCATTAAGTTTCAGAAATAGGCTAATCAATGCAATTGTAATACATTGCGCAAACAATTCGAACAAAGGTCAATTTATACACATGATTACAAGAGTGTATCACTACAAACCGTAATCATATCATGCTACTCGTATTCAAGGTTATCGCTCGATGATGAACCCTAAAATACCTATAGATATGGATGTATGTTCAATCAATTCTAGACTCAACTAAAAAAACATTCAATCATATTGCAATACATCAATCATGCAATTATTATAATCGGTAGAAATCAAACGATAATATTGAGAGAAAACTAATTCATAAAATCCATAACTTGTTTTCAAATTCAACAACATCTTTAACCAATAACAAAATCAACTACTTGTGTTTATGGAGTTCATCATAAAAGTTGGAGAATTAAACTATCATGCAAACCCTAGAAAAAAAAGTAGAAGTCTCCCTAATGGAGATATATCTAGGTTTAGAGAAAGATTTTCTATTTATATACTTCTCATCCAAAAGGATACTTTCCCAAAATTATGTTAAGTCTTCATAATCTTCAAGTCCACGTCCATCTACTAGTCCACCAAGCCCATGTGTGAGAAATATGTCTCTGGAAATTTTGGGTCCAAAACGGGGGTAGCCGGGTTGGTGACGTCATCACCGGAATCCGGTTACCGTGAAACTGTCTCCGACCACCTGAGCATGTATCCGACTACCATAACTCCCAGCAACTCACTATCCTTCTCTGCAGTTCATACACTCACAATTTAGAGCCATACATCACATGAACCATCTAAACCAATTCTTGAATTCTTGCGAAAACGTGCCCAAAAGAGCAACTCCAAACTCATATGTCCAGTGGCCAACTATTGCATCCAACACGTTCTAACTTTATGATTGACTGAAACATTGTGATTTATACTTAAATATATAAAATCCGACTACCGGAACTAGTACCACCGGCTCACCATTCTCACTGCGTTTCCGCACAATTTCTGCAGCTTCAAAATCCATTCCCTGCAATATCGAACTCCAACACAAGCATACACAATCTGCGACATCCCTACTAAAACTAATGGCAATAAACACCTTTTGCTTCATTCATATTATTCATTTAATGCTCTAGTTCAACTGCATTCTAACCATTACTGCACAGTGCCGTACTTCTCTGCCAATTCCTATTAGCTTGTTTCAGTGGAAGCAACAACATCTATGCACCACCACCTACTTGACTAATTTCATTCAAACTCAGCCACATAACCATCACTGCAACTGCAATATTCTTTATACCTGAATCAGCATCTGTTTCACAGATTGCTCTTAACTCACCACTGCCTATTGCCACCAGAAACTGCAGCTGCAACTACTCTCTGCAACATTTCTTTACCACTTCCCTGTAGTGCATTATGTTGCGGCAATTATCATCTCATGTACTCCTATTGCATCGCTTCCATTCTATTATTGCACAATAACTAACCCATTATAACCACCAAAACTGACATTTCTCATACCATGACAATCACCAGCTCATTGCTACTATATTTGTTCTCTACAACAATCCATTCTCCAGGAATATCGCCACCAACTCCATCTTCATGCAATTCAGCTTCATACCCTCAGTTGCATCATGGATGGCAGAAACCCAGTTCATTTCCATATGACCATCTGCAATTGCTTCACTCTTGTCTGCCTCAGTTAGTACACTAACTTCGTTCCTGAGCCAACACACAGCACTGCCATCTCCAACTGTAGCTCAAACACAACAACACATACTTGCCTTTGAGCCTCACCCCTGACAAATACAAATCCGATTCAAAACCAACTTTCCGTCTCCGATTCCATAACAGCATAACCACCAGTTTCCTGCAACTTCAGTTTGTTCCATCACCATGTTCTCTTCAATTGCACCTCATAACCATTATCTCCACCTGCATTACTTGAATCTGCTATTGAACTCCCTAAAATAGCTTCATAACCTGCACATTCAGCTCAAACCCAACTTTCCGTCTCCGATTCCATAACAGCATAACCACCAGTTTCCTGCAACTTTAGTTTGTTCCATCACCATGTTCTCTTCAATTGCACCCCATAACCATTATCTCCGCCTGCATTACTTGAATCTGCTATTGAAATCCCTAAAATAGCTTCATAACCTACACATTCAGCTCCTGCCTGCAGCAACATCAAGTTCAGTCCACTCATGCATCATTCAACCACCCACCAGTTCCTAGATTTCTCTTTTAAATAAACCGCCGAGCATACTCATTAGTCCATTGGCAACCAATACCAGCATACAACATCAGTTCCTTCTCCATTAACTTCATTTCACCGATTCCGAATTCATCTCAACTTCTTCCACAACAAAACCATCTAGTTTACTACCAACTTGTTTGTACCAAGTCCATCGAATAACCATAATACCTCATTCATACTGCCTAGTCTTCATTTGTTCCTTAATCTCATTAATAGCCCTACCAAATCTCAGACAAAACCCATCTTTCCTTTCTTCTCTTCTGACATAACTATCACCAGTATCTCTTCAAACCCTACACCAAATCTCACCTGAGACTAAAACAGATCGGTACCCGTACTCCATTTTCCACCAACAAAACCATATAAATCAGTCACCCAGACCATCATCAAAGCAGACTCAAACCTTAATTGCACTTATGAACCCTAAATTCCCAATTCATTCTCACCAAAATCAAACCAAACTCAATTTAGTTTAACCCATCTTCAATTAACTTGTAGCAGTCAGTTCAAATCCAGAACACCCATCTCTGATTCTTGATAAACGCCTTTTAATCCTCCTCACCATCAGAAGCAGAATCATCTCAGATTTCACTCACAACAGCAACTTCTCTATTTCAATTCTCCCATTAATTTCTTCTTGATTTCCATCAATTTCATCGGAAACAAGTTGTGTTCTTTCCTGTATCTTCTCAAAGATCAGAACCCCAAATAAATTGATTCTTCTCTGGAACCCTAACTCTCAGACAGCAGCCTCTTTTAATTTCAGGTAAAAATGAACTGAATGAGAGAATGTTTCTCTCAAGTTTAGGGGTGATTAATGATTGGACCGGATATTGGCACCCCCTGGGTTATGATAAGGGTTACCTTCATAATTCTTCTTGTACTGTCAGTTTTATAAAAATGACAAGCTAAATCATCGATTTTGTTCATAACTTTGTCATTCGACGTCGGAGTGTCCTCATTCTTCCACTGCTGGCTTTTTCTTTTCAAGATGTTGAGAAGAAATCCTGGATTTGAGATAATTCCACTTCATTTTGCTCCAATGACTCCAAAACACCTATAAAACTCAAAACAAATGTAATAATACATAATTCGCAAGAAAATATAACAAAGAAAGCATAAACTATAGATATAAATAAGGTGTTTTACGACACCTATCAGATTCCCCCACACTTAGACTTTGCTAGTCCTCGAGCAAATCAAACAAAACAAAAATACAACAACTCTGTGTCGTCGAGGCTACGGTTAATTTTAGCATAAATAACAAGCCTTTGAACCCCTAGGTGTCCCTATTGGACGATTTTTAGTCTCGTGAAGGTTTACAAGAGGTATACCTACAAAACCTATATTTCCAACTCCAACTACCTGTGACAAATCTATGAACGAATCCAAAATGGCTATTGGAGGAGGTACCTGATGCGAATCCAAATTAATATATATGTAAATTAAGTTGTACTCAGAAAGTTGAACAAACCACAATACTCAGAATATGACTAACCACAATCACCATGAAAAGATTAAGAAGATGGATATAGAAGTAGATGTTTGCGAATGTTAACAAGTGATCGGTGTTTCCCATATCTTTCTGAAGGTCACCACCAAGATGAACCTATGCATCCTATTGGATTGAGATACTGGTATGAATTCTAGTATCAACACAACTGGCATATACAAGGGAACCAGCAGTCAAAAATATTAATTTCTACATCAACTCGACTGGCATATACAAGGGAACCAGGAGTCGACTTTATTAAACAATAATAACAAAAAAAAAAAACTTTTTCTTTTTCACTTTTTTTAGACATCATGATTAGATCTTTTGGATCCAAGCTCATGCTTCTTGTCAGCAGATTACATAGTAATTCCCTTGGATCCTGCATTCCATGCTTGTTTAGGCAACGGAGACATGGAGAACACACACATATTGCTATCCAAGTGTCATTTTTATTCCGATTGGTCTAATTGGTCGGTCTTTTTTTTTTTTTTTTTGTTAGCAACTTAATCACTCTATTTCATCCTAGCAGTAATAACAATTCGATGTTTAGTGACCCATCAAATCACTTAGATAACAATAGATAAATATGGAAAAATAAAAATAGAACGTGATATGGTGATATTCCGAGATATGGTAACAACTATCTTATTATTTCTAACACTTGAATAATTATGTCCTTTTAGTTAATGGGTTCCTCACTCCTGTAGCCAAGATGGTTACATCCATTTAGATTGATAGTGTCATCCTAAAGGCACATGTTTCTAGGTTTCGGAGTTTATAAAGCAATTTTATTTTATTTTTTATGAACACAAGGGAAAACTAACAAGGCTAAAAACTCTATATGAGAACACTCCCCCACACTTAAACTTTATATTGTCCTCAATGTAAACTTTAGTCGATCAAAGTAAAGTTCAAGATGGGAAATTCATAACATGAAATATATACACAATAAGAAAATAAAATGCATAATAAAAACTCATCACTCCAACTCATAGCTATTTCTGAACAATAGAGGATAAACACTAAACAAGCTATTTAGTTGGCATCTAATCTCAACTCAACCAATATATATACCTCAATGTCAGGAAAAAAAATACATCTACTTTGAAAGGCTAGTGTTTATTCTAAATTGTTCAAAAATCTCTAAAAGTTGAAGTTTTGATATGCAAATATCCAAATTAATATAATAAAGATAAAAAGACTTAAAAATAAAAAGATAGAGATAGATACACAAAACCAGTGGGTTGCCTCCCATTTAGCGCTTGGTTTAAAGTCGTCAGCCCGACATGCAAGATGAATTCTCCATACACCAATAATCGGAAAAGTTGGGAATCCACCCATAGCATCTGTTTTGCAAACACTAGCTTCGCACAAATATTAGTAATATAAAACAAAAATGAAGCTATTAACCGATAAAAGCTTCCGCCACACTTATTCTTGTCCACACTTGGAAGTGCATAAAGAATATAGGAGTCGGGTACTTCCATGGTTTCTTATTCACAAACCTGCATAGTATGAGAATCAAGCATCTCTAATGGAGGATATCGCGAAATAAAGTCATTCAACAATATTCTCGAAGCACATACATTCAAACTAATAAGAGGTAAAGGAGAAGAATCAATATGCAAAGGGTTATACAAACCTTGCACAATCTCTTTTATTACGGAATCCTCTTCATCCTTGAAAAACTCAAGTGAATTATTCACCTCTTGTATATCATGGTCCTCTATCAAACCTTGCAACCATTCTTCGTCCGTTTCTACCTTAACCAAAATATCGTCATCAACATCATCATAACAATCATATGCAAGCTCCATTGGGTCTTCCACAATATTGGTCATATCGGTCACATTCTCAACATACTCATCTTCATTAGACTCAAACCTTGTTGCAAAGTTCTGTAAAACACTAGTTTAATCATGCTCATGTACCTTTTGAATAGGTGTTTAATCATTATAAAGATCAATAGTTGAGTCAACGACACTAATATCATCAATTATCTCCAAAGGTTGGTCTTTTTCAACACAATAATCTTCGTTTTCAGACTCACCATAATAAGAATATTCATCGGTTTCATAACCTTTATCCCGACGACGTTTAAGTTCCATATGAATGGTCCTACTAATTTCTGCGACAAGCTCTTCCGAGTCTCCATCATCTTCCAACTTGTATAATTTCTGCGCAAGTTTCTTGACGTTCACACGCTTACCACTGCTGGATACAATAGGTTCTCTTTCCCATGACTCTTCCCTTTGAATGGGTGAATGATCATAACTACGATCTGGAGTAGTGTAAGAAGAAATGTTCCAAAAATTGGTTTGTGCGACGTTCTCTCTATTACGGTCAAGTTGGTCTAGCC
Source organism: Papaver bracteatum (assembly GCA_023529315.1). Classification (NCBI taxonomy): domain Eukaryota; kingdom Viridiplantae; phylum Streptophyta; class Magnoliopsida; order Ranunculales; family Papaveraceae; genus Papaver; species Papaver bracteatum. The sequence continues at coordinate 451,356 of JAJJWX010002077.1, forward strand.
TTTGTTGCATGTCTTGTAATCCATTCAAAATCTGCATAAAACTCGAATAAAGCCAATTAGAAGTAGAATTATCCCACCTTGGTACTTGACTTACATACCCACTACAAGGTTGTTGTTGGTATGTATAAAAATCAGCATAAGGTTCTCTAGGATATGCATCATAGCCATTAAATTGGTTTTGATTGTATCCCAAAGTTGGTGGGAAATTGTCATAGTGTTAAGGAGGTTGAAAACCGTATCCATTGTTCCAATATGCTCCATCCATAGAAATTGGTACCTGAAACAAGAGTTCTCAAAACTATGTTAAAAACCAGAAAAATAAGAAAAACAAAAATAAGAAACAAAGCTAAAAACAAAAATAAGAAACCAAAAACAAGTGACAACCGATGCCTCCCCGGCAGCGGCGCCAAAATTTGATCGCTGTCGTAGGCGTCAAAAATAAATTACACTTTCTTAATACTCAAAATATATAATGAAGCAAGGGCAAGAAAGGATCATTCCCACAGAGAGGACTATGTTGTCTTTTGTTTCGGTTTCCTATATAAAACAAAGGGAGGATTTTCTGATTTTTATAAACTAAAGTAAAATAAAGGAAAAACAATAAAAAGTAAACACGCAAATCAAGGTTGTGAGAATATTGGGTAAAGGTTTCATCTTCAATTGTAAACAAGTTTTTGAATATATGAATAGAATTCGTATTTAATCTCGCTATCATCAAAAGCCCTAGAATACCTTATTGCAAGAATACTCCATAAATTTCCTAAATTTATCAACACACACATTAGAGCTGTGTATGTGAATTCTACCTAAAGAATAACCTAACGCCTTGCGCTAATTAAGTTCAATTCCTAGGAGCATTAAGTATCAGAAACAGGCTAATCAATGCAATTGTAATACATTGCGCAAACAATTCGAACAAAGGTCAATTTATACACATGATTACAAGAGTGTATCACTACAAACCGTAATCATATCATGCTACTCGTATTCAAGGTTATCGCTCGATGATGAACCCTAAAATACCTATAGATATGGATGTATGTTCAATCAATTCTAGACTCAACTAAACAAACATTCAATCATATTGCAATACATCAATCATGCAATTATTATAATCGGTAGAAATCAAACGATAATATTGAGAGAAAACTAATTCATAAAATCCATAACTTGTTTTCAAAATCCAACTACATCTTTAACCAATAAAAAAATCAACTACTTGTGTTTATGGAGTTCATAATAAAATTTGGAGAATAAAACTATCATGCAAACCCTAGAAAAAAAAGTAGAAGTCTCCCTAATGGAGATATATCTAGGTTTAGAGAAAGATTTTCTATTTATATGCTTCTCTCCCAAAAGGATACTTTCCCAAAATTAGGTTAAGTTTTCATAATCTTCAAGTCCACATCCATTTACTAGTCCACCAAGCCCATGTGTGAGAAATATGTCTCTGGAAATTTTGGGTCCAAAACGGGGTAGCCGGGTTGCTGACGTCATCACCGGAATCCGGTCGCCGTGAAACTGTCTCCGACCACCTGAGCCTGTATCCGACTACCATAACTCTCAGAAACTCACTATCCTTCTCTGTAGTTCATACACTCACTATTCAGAGCCATACATCACATGAACTATCTAAACCAATTCTTGAATTCTTGCGAAAACGTGCCCAAAAGAGCAACTCCAAACTCATATGTCCAGTGGCCAACTATTGCATCCAACACGTTCTACCTTTATGATTGACTGAAACATTACGATTCATACTTCAATCTATAAAATCATACTACCGGAACTAGTACCATCGGCTCACCATTCTCACTGCGTTTCCGCACAATTTCTGCAGCTTCAAAATCCATTCCCTGCAATATCGAACTCCAACGCAAGCATACACAATCTGCGACAGCCGTACTAAAACTAATGGTAGTAAACACCATTTGCTTCATTCTATGAAACATTGTGATTCATACTTCAATCTATAAAACCCGACTACCGGAACTAGTACCACCGGCTCACCATTCTCACTGCGTTTCCGCACAATTTCTGCAGCTTCAAAATCCATTCCCTGCAATATCGAACTCCAACGCAAGCATACACAATCTGCGACAACCCTACTAAAACTAATGGCAGTAAACACCATTTGCTTCATTCATATTATTCATTTATTGCTCTAGTTCAACTGCATACTAACCATTCCTGCACAGTGCCGTACTTCTCTGCCAATTCCTATTAGCTTGTTTCAGTGGAAACAACAACAGCTTTTCACCACCACCTACTTGACTAATATCATTCAAACTCAGCCACATAACCATCACTGAAACTACAATATTCTTTATACCTGAATCAACATCAGTTGCCCAGATTGCTCTTAACTCACCACTGCCTATTTCCACCAGAAACTGTAGCTGCAACTACTCTCTGCAACATTTCTTTACCGCTTCCCTGTAGTGCATACTGCTGCTGCAATTATCAGATCATGTACTCCTATTGCAGCGCTTCCATTCTATTATTGCACAACAACTAACCCATTATAACCACCGAAACTGACATTTCTCATACCATGACAATTACCAGCTCATTGCTATTATATTTGTTCTCTGCAACAATCCATTATCCAGGAATGTCGCCACCAGCTCCATCTTCTTGTAATTCAGCTTCATACCCTCAGTTGCATCATGGCTGGTAGCAACCCAGTTCATTTCCATATCACCATATACATTTGCTTCACTCTTGTCTGCCTCAGTTAGTCCACCAACTTCATTGCTGAGCCAACACACATCACTGCCATCTCTAACTGTAGCTCAAACACAACAAAACATACTTTCTTTTGAGCCTCTCCCCTGCCAAATACAAATCCGATTCAAACCCAACCTTCCGTCTCCGATTACATAACAGTATAACCACCAGTTCCCTACAACTTCAGTTTGTTCCATCACCATGTTCTCTTCAATTGAACTTCATAACCATTATCTCCACCTGCATTACTTGAATCTGCTATTGAACTTCCTAAAACAGCTTCATAACCTGCACATCCAGCTCCTGCCTGCAACAACATCAAGTTCAGTCCACTCATGCATCATTCAACCACCCACCAATTCCTAGACTTATCTTTGAAATAAACCTCCGAGCATACTCATTAGTCCATTGGCAACCAATACCAGCATACAACATCAGTTCCTTCTCCATTAACTCCATTTCACTGATTCCGAATTCATCTCAACTTATTTCACAGCAAAACCATCTAGTCTACTACCAATTGGTTTGTACCAAGTCCATCGAACAACCATAATAACTCATTCATTCTGCATAGCCTTCATTTGTTCCTTAATCTCATCAGCAGCCCTACCAAATCTCAGACAAAACCCATCTTGCCTTTCTTCTCTTCTGACATAACTATCACCAGTATCTCTTCAAACCCAACACCAAATCTCACCTGAGACTAAAATAGATCGGTACCCGTACTCCATTTTCCACCAACAAAACCATATAAATCAATCACCCAGACCATCATCAAAGCAGACTCAAACCTTAATTTCACTTATGAACCCTAAATTCCCAATTCATTCTCACCAAAATCAAACCAAACTCAATTTAGTTAACCCATATTCAATTAACTTGTAGCATTCAGTTCAAATCCAGAACACCCATCTCTGATTCTTGATAAACCCCTTTTAATCCTCCTCACCATCAGAAGCAGAATCATCTCAGATTTCACTCACAACAGCAACTTCTCTATTTCAATTCTCCCATTAATTTCTTCTTGATTTCCATCAATTTCATCGGAAACAAGTTGTGTTCTTTCCTGTATCTTCTCAAAGATCAGAACCCCAAATAAATTGATTCTTCTATGGAGCCCTAACTCTCAGACAACAGCCTCTTTTAATTTCAGGTAAAAATGAACTGAATGAGAGAATGTTTCTCTCAAGTTTAGGGGTGATTAATGATTGGACCGGATATTGGCACCCCCTGTGTTATGATAAGGGTTACCTTCATAATTCTTCTTGTACTGTCAGTTTTAGAAAACTGATAAGCTAAATCATCGATTCTGTTCATATCTTTGTCATTCGACGTCGGAGTGTCCTCATTCTTCCACTACTGGCTTTTTCTTTTCAAGATGTTGAGAAGAAATCCTGGATTTGAGATAATTCCACTTCATTTTGCTCCAATGACTCCAAAACACCTATAAAACTCAAAACAAATGTAATAATACATAATTCGCAAGAAAATATAACAAAGAAAGCATAAACTATAGATATAAATAAGGTGTTTTAAGACACCTATCACCAGTGGATCTTCATCGACTAAAAGGTATGTGGAGACTTAAACTTATCTATCACTCAAAAGTCTATCTACTCTATCTCTTATCTTGAGACAAAAGTTATTTTACTATATAGACTAAGAATATGCATATGTGACATTTCGAGCTGAGTATATCTCGCTTTTTTATTTCTCGAAATGTGTGTTGGTGAAGCTTTCACTATAGCCAAGTTCATCTTTTCCTAGTGACGAAAGTCATGTTATCTTTCAATCACTTTGAAAATTGCTCTGACGAAAACTAGTTCGTGAAAATAACTATATGACGTCCTTTGAGAATGTTTCAATGATTGAAATGAGAGTTTAGACTATATCACCATTATGGGATATAAACATTGTTGTGGCAACACATATATGTATAAGTCCTTAACACTTGAACCAAAGTTTGCGAACTTTGTTGATCAAGTGGAACCGAAACGTGAGCAGCAACTCAGTCCGCGAACTCAGTCCATGAACTGGCGTAAGTTCTCAAACCCGAGAATATCTGCTGAAGTTGAAGCTCAGGTGCAGTCTGCGAACCCAGTTCATGAACTTACGGAAGTTCTCATCCCAAGAAATTCTGCTGGAGTTTATTAACTTCAACGGGTTAGCTTAAGTCCTTTAACTCAGTCCGCGAACTCAAGAGGTTATGTCTGAAAACGTATAACCATTGGGGGATTTAAACATTGTTGTGGAAACACATATATGTATAAGTCCTTAACACTTGAACCGAAGTGGAAGTTTGTGAACTTTGTTGATCAAGTGGAACCGGAACGTGAGCAGCAACTCAGTCCGCGAACTGGCGTAAGTTGTCGAACCCGAGAATATCTGTTGAAGTTGAAGCTCAGGTGCAGTCCTCAAACTGACGGAAGTTCCCATCTCGAGAAATTCTGCTGGAGTTTATTAACTTCAATCGGTTAGCTTGAGTCTGCGAACTCAAGAGGTTATGTCTGAAAACATTGTTCATGAACTTATTCTTAAATTACTAAGGGATGCTTTTGCAAACCGTGGATTTATAGTTCATGATTAATGATTCGAGTGAATCACATCGTTTTTGATTCAATTATGTCTCTTGTAGTACTTGAGATCTCATAGCAATTGAACAACTCTCTAGCTAGTTCATTTGAGTCATTTGGACTAGTTAAGGTGAAGAAGAATATGGTTGATATGAAAGTTATCATTTGGCTAACCATTTGGTTGACTAATATTGAACCAACCATTGTACATGTTTGAGTACAGTTACACAAACCCAAAAACATCAAGGACATGTGTGTATGGAAACCTAAGTTTTCGATATAACGGTTGAGGGATATTAGCTTGTATCTAATCAGGTTTTCATCTAACGGTGAATATTGAATGCTTTGTTACTAAGCTAACATTAATTGCAAACCCTGATTTAAAAGACTATATAAGGGGAACTCTAACTATTGGAAAAACTAATCCCCACACACCTTTCTTGTGTGATACTAGTTTTCTCTAAGATAGAGTCGATCTCCATTAACCCTTGAGTTTTCTCTCTAAATTCGAGTTAACGACTTAAATACTTCATTAGGATTGTGAAGCCAGACCGATACTACTTATCTTGTAGTTATGTGATCTGATCTTGCTATTTCTATCGTACGAGTACAATTGTAATAATTGTCTTGAGATTTTTATCTTCGATAGGCAAGATAAAAGTAGTCACAAACATATTCGTCTCATTGTTTGTGATTCCTAAATAATCTTCTTTGCTGCGTCGATTAAGTTTAATGTGAGGTGATTGATGAAACTAAGCTGTTCTTCGGGAATATAAGTCTGGTATTATCGATTGGTTCATGTTCACCTTGATTTATCAGTTGAAGAAACATGTCAATGGTCTTCTTGGTGTAATTAGAGACTGAAAAATTAAAGAAAATACTGAAGACTGTTCTTCATGTATAACTCTTGAAGCAAGCCTCATAATGGATGATGTTGAAATAGAACGTCATTTGAATAAACTCTCCATTCAAGGATGCTCTAGGAAGTCTAATACATCAACTGTTTCTGCTACAGCAATAAATGCTCCAGAAGAAAGAAAAAAAGTCCCTTCCAAGCAAGGAAAATATGCCAGTCTCCTCTGATCAAGGAAATCCCATATCATATGGAAGGAACAAATCTCATGACGAGAATGTTAAGACTAAACTGACTAATCGCGTTTATGATCAGAAAGTATGTCACTTTTGCATAGCAAAAGGTTCTGCTAAACAAAAGGGAAACACTAAGTTGAATAAAAATTCTCTTGTTCAACTTCAACGCACCTTAGACTTAATCCTAAAAGGTGTAACTGACATTCGTATATCGAAACCTGTTGATTTTCATATGAACCCTGTGTATGCTACCAGGCATGTCAGTTCAATGAGTTCCTGAAATATCAGGAAGCAGAACAGGAGTCTTGATAAGAATCTTCTAATGAAAGATCAAGTGGTTTTCTCTGAAAAAAATGCTTCCCTTGATTTAAAGAGAATCCCAGAAGAAAGGAGAAAAATTGATGATACAAGAAACAACCTAATAAAGATGATTCAAGGGTATAAAGAAATTGTTGACAGGTTGTCATCCTCCTCAAGTCAAGATTCTTCTAGTAAGAACTCAAACTATGTCTCTTATTTTGATGACAATAAGTTTTATGATAATTTTTCAAATCAAAAGGAATCCCTCTCACGATTTAGGGGGAAAAAGAGACTTGATCATAGACACAATTCCTTAGATGAACTCAATGCTCATACTTGTGCTAATTAATAACAAGGTTAAAAACCTGCTCATAAAAATCCTGCTGAGCAAGATGTGTAAAAGTCAGGTGTACTTTGGCAATTTGTGTTTTGCATAGTTGAGCTCTTCTCTTATCGTTTATAGCTAAACTAGTGCCAGCAGACAGTGTTGCCTAAAAAGTAATTGCAATGTCTTTTAGTGTTTTCCTGTTAAATTGTCTTGTGTTCTTTTCTTATGGTGCATTGTGTTCAAATGTGTACACGGGTTACTGTTTGGAGTTTACAGATTTGAAACCCTAAAAGCCCTTCTTCTAAACAAAACCTTTAAATAACCGACCTATTGAGTTACTATGTCACGTATGCATACTCTAGGTTTTTCTGCGTTATCAAGAATGTCCTCATCTTCATCCTTCAATGGTGGTTTTGCAAAGGGATTTCTTGTGAAAGGTTTTGGTGTTGAATCAAAAGGAATAAAGAAAAGAACTCTTATGGAAGATGGAGCACCTAATGCCTCATGCTACTATGCCTACTCACATCAAGATGTTGAGAATGAGGATATGGTTTCTGCTGAAGTGGTTCATGACTTTCTGAAATACTTTGAGAAAGCGAAACTGCAACTTGTTGATACAATGAAGGATCTTGATGTGGTTAGAACTGAGTTGGAAAAGGGTACTGCTGACCTTGGTCTCAAGAAAACACATGTTTAATAACTTCTCAACAAGGATATCTTCTTGGAAGAAGCAGTTGATGTGAATCACAAGCTCAAAGATGTTGAAACCCATGAAACTGTCAACCGTGAATTTTAGTTTATGATCGGGTTATACTTTATGATTGAGCTTAGCATATCTAGTAAATATTCTATGTTTTCTATTTTATTTAGAAGAAAAACTAGTGCTTTGGAATAGAAATGATTGTGATTACACATAGCTATATCCAATGATTTCATCTTCTTCTTTTTAGATTTATTGGTTTAAATTCTAAAGTTGTTTGGAAGATGATGGTTGCAGTATTAATCTTTTTGATTTTATATATTGCAATATTTTGATTGGATTTGTATGTTCATCCGTGAACTTGATTATCCCATATTTTGTCAAAACTAAAGTCGTTCACGTATTGGTATGCAAATATTGATAAAGGAATGAATGGACTTTTGGCAAAAACACAAAAGTTGAGCCTATATTGTCAATTTTTAATGTAATATATGTTAAAATATTTTGTGATTCAAGGATAAAGTCTATTATGTCACTTTGTGATAGAAAAATAGAATAGATCCTTGTTTTTGTTATCCACAGTATAGAGCTTAATTGTTCCATATTATTTTACCGTGAAGGCTCTATTGTGTATCTCATGTTGAGCACGATATAACTAAGTCGATTGTTATTGGCATGGTTGGTTGTTCCATGAGATGCTATATGTTGAGCATTAAGAACTAAATTAATCAACTTGTGTGGTTATTTAGTTTGTATTCCATCAGTTCTCTCATGTTGAGTACATGTACGGTTAAGGTTGTTATTTTTTATGATAATCTTAGTCGGGGTTCCATAATCTCTTATGTTGAGCCCAAATGAACTAAATCAATCATCTTCTGTGATTATTTAGTTAACAATCCATAGATTTATCTCATGTCGAGTGTGGACAATTGAATTGATTACCTTGTGATTAGTTTAATTGTGTAATCCGGTTAGAATATTTATGGGTTTACTTGTGAATAATCTAATTGATGAATTAAGTCTCCATAATCATGGTTCGCTTTGGTTAATATGATTGAATATTTTGGATTCCAAATTCATACTTGTATGCAATTTGTTGAGTCTAAAGAAATCCTTATTTTCTCTTGAAATTAAGGTCGCTCTTGTTGTTCCCTTGGGAATGACATCTTATGGGGGAGAGTTCTTTTGAACTTGCGCTTAATTTCCAAATCTTTGTGGGGAGTGCAGCTGTGGAATTTTTAGGGGTTATATTGTATCTTTATAAACTCCTTGATGAATACATTTAGCCTCGGATTTATGAATGCATCTAAACAAGCTGATAGAACATTTACCTTTGGCCATGAAATATCTCTTACGGAATTTTTATTAGGATCCCGTTCTTGTACCTTTGCCAATTTTATTGACAAAAAGGGGGTGAAATAATTGTAGTTCACACTACAAATACATATGGTTTTTGGATCATTATGTAAGGGGAAGTGGTTTCCATGTGAGATGGAGTATTGACTAAGGGGGAGTGAAGTATCATTATAGTATTGTTGTTGAAGTTGTGATGTAATTGGACTTTGACGATGTGTAATAATACTATGACACTGTATAACAATGATTGAGAACCAATGATTTTCTCATTGTTATAGCTACGGATTTTCAAAAACGATGATACTAAACTTACAACCTTTGGGATCATTGGACTACTTGGAAGTGACGAAGATTTTGAGTATTGTTGAAGATTAGGCATGTGGAATAGGAGCTACAAAATTTATTTATATAATTTTTGTGTTCCATATGTATTAATAGTTTTGCCATTAAAATTGACAAAGGGGGAGATTGTTAGAGCACTGCTCGGTCAAACTCGCATGCGTTTCTATCTCAAGCATGTTTGTCAATCTTAGTGATCAAAACTATATAGTCTTGATTTCTAGTCTACTATAGCTAAGGTCTCGGACAAGGATAGAAAGTGTAGTTGAGCTCAAGAACTCCATGGAGATCATCATACAAGACGAAGGACTACTCAAGGAACCAGTGGATTTTCATCGACTAAAAGGTATGTGGAGACTTGAACTTATCAATCACTCAAAAGTCTATCTACACTATCTCTTATCTTGAGACAAAAGTCGTTTTGCTATATAGACTAAGAATATACACATGTGACATTTCGAGCTGAGTATATCTCGCTTATTTATTTCTAGAAATGTGTGTTGGTAAAGCTTTCGATTTATCCAAGTTCATCTTTTCCTAGTGACGAAAGTCATGTTATCTTTCAATCACTTTGAAAATCGCTCTGACGAAAACTAGTTCGTGAAAACAACTATATGACGTCCTTTGAGAATGTTTCAATGATTGAAATGAGAGTTTAGAAGATATATCCATTGGGGGATATAAACATTATTGTGGCAACACATATATGTATAAGTCCTTAACACTTGAACCGAAGTTTGCGAACTTTTTTGATCAAGTGGAACCGGAACGTGAGCAGCAACTCAGTCCGTGAACTGGTGTATGTTCTCGAACCCGAGAATATCTGTTGAAGTTGAAGCTCAGGTGCAGTCCGCGAACTCAGTGTGCGAACTGATGGAACTTCTCATCCCCAGAAATTCTGTTGGAGTTTATTAACTTCAACCGGTTAGCTTGAGTCCGCGAACTCAAGAGATTATGTCTGAAAACGTTGTTGATGAACTTATTCTTAAATTACTAAGGGATGTTTTTGCAAACCGTGGATTTATAGTTCATTATTAATGATTCGAGTGAATCACATCGTCTTTGATTTAATTGTGTCTCTTGTAGTACTTGAGATCTCATAGAAATTGAACAACTCTCTAACTAGTTCATTTGAGTCATTTGGACTAGTTATGGTGAAGAAGAATATAGTTTATATGAAAGTTATCATTTGGGTAACCATTTGGTTGACTAATATTGAACCAACCATTGTACATGTTTGGGTACGGTTACACAAACCAAAAAACGTCAAGCACATGTGTGTATGGAAAGCTAAGTTTTCGATCTAACGGTTGAGAGATATTAGCTTGTATCTAATCAGTTTTTCATCTAACGGTGAATATCGAATGCTTTGTTAGTAAGCTAACATTGATTGTAAACCCTGATCTGAAAGACTATATATGGGGAACTCTAGCCATTGGAAAAACTAATCCCCACACACCTTTCTTGTGTGATACTAGTTTTCTCTAATCTAGAGTCGATCTCCAATAACCCTTGAGTTTTCTCTCTAAATTAGGGTTAACGACTTAAAGACTTCATTGGGATTGTGAATCCAGACCGATAATAGTTATCTTGTAGTTGTGTGATCTGATATTTCTATTTCTATCGTACGAGTACAATTATAATAATTGGCTTGAGATTTCTATCTCCGATAGGGAAGATAAAAGTAGTCACAAACATCTTCGTCTCATTGTTTGTGATTCCTCAATAATCTTCTTCGCTGCGTCGATTAAGTTTATTGTGAGGTGATTGATGAAACTGAGCTGTTATTCGGGAATATAAGTCTGGTTTTATCGATTGGTTCCTGTTCACCTTGATTTATTAAAAGATGGAACAAAACTCATAGGTTTATTCGTGGGAGACAAATTTATCTATTACCTGTAGACTTTTCTGTGTGAGACAGATTTGTTTGCTAAAGTCTTCGACTTTGGGTCGTAGCAACTATTGGTTGTGGGTGAGATCATCTAAGGGAATCAAGTGCGCAGTATCCTGCTGGGATCAGAGGCGTATGAGCATAACTGTACCTTGGATCAGTGTGAGATTGGTAGGGGTTTAACTACAGTCTAGACCGAAGTTAATTTGGAGTAGGATAGTGTCTGTAGCGGCTTAATACAGTGTATGTTTAATCTGGACTAGGTCCCGGGGTTTTTCTGCATTTGCGGTTTCCTCGTTAACAAAATTCTGGTGTCTGTGTTATTTTTTTCCTGCATTATATTTTTATATAATTGAAATAATACAGGTTGTGCGTTGTTCAATCGATTAGAATATCCGACCTTATTGGTTGTTGATTTGAATCGATTTACACTTGGATATTGGTCTTTGGTACCATCCAAGTTATCTCTCTTTGATTACGCTCGCGAATCTTATTTGCTTTTGTAAATCAAATCGATAGATTGAAATAATAACTCCTTGAGATATTTTCTATTGATTGAGTCTTGTTGATTTTCTAGAAAACAACTCGGAGTTGTCTATACAGATTGCTAATTGAAATATTGGGTGAGGTTGTTAGACCCCCGCTTTTTCAGTTTTGTGCATCTAACATTGACAACAAGTATGAGATAGCAAAACTTGCGAGTTCGATTGAGCAGTGCTCCAACGTATTTCACTATCAAATTTGTTGTGACCCAACAGTTTTGGCCCTTATTGGTAATTGCATTAGTAAGTATGGATGTGCTAAGATATAATGATGCATAACTCTGCTCATCCCATAAGCTCACAATCTCTTTTTGCAGAGTTAAAGAGATTGGTTAACCCTTCATGACAAGTTATTGAATTTATTTCACATAATACATTGTGAAGTTTAAATGATTCCAATATTAAGTTGTGAAGTTACACTCTAGAAAAATCTAAACATTTATTATGTAGATTACATAGTTTGCAAGTTGTGTTTATGTTATTAATTGATGTGATCCTTTCACTATTTGGTAGAATAGCCTGAGCCATCTTCCATATAATGTTTTTTATAGAGAGTGTAACTCTACCTCCAGATTAAATTCCATCTAGAGGTGTTATTCAACTTATTATATGATAATTTGACAGTGAATTCACCATACTTAGTAAGATTCTAGATATCTTGGTCTTCTCTGTCATCAACTGACAATCAAAACATACATTTAATTTAGAAGCATTCCATCCTTTATCTTGAGTTAAAAGGTCACTCACTTTGTTCAGACAGTTAGTTCCTGTACTTGATTTCGGAAACGATGGTTTCTTATTAGGAATCCAATCATTATTCCATATATCAACTTTATCACCTTTTCATATTAACAAGAAGCAATTGTTTTGTATGTTCCTTGTTCCATTTTTTATTCCTCTCCATATTCAACTATCAGTTTATTTTGGTTTAGGATCAATGATGTGCATCACATCAACTGAGACATTCAAAACATTATATTAAGTGCGATTTTTTTTTATACTTTGTTTTAGAATATGAAATAAATTAAGATATGCATTTACGTCCGTCACCCTGACAAAAAAACAAGCAAAGCATAGGTTTTCCGACGACTATAAAAATATTGATGAAAAAATATTAAACGACCAATACGAAACCCCTAACTTTCATTCTTTGGACTCACCCTCTGTATGTGCCTGCTCCTGTTTATACAACTTTCGTAGCTATCTGACTTTCACACCAGAAGTAGGAAACACATCGTTCTGTTATTTAACTTAACTAGATTAGTGCTCGTGCTACGCACTGAGTTTTTTTCTTTCTTTAATCATATTTTTGATTTGGTGTGCGCTGGGCTTCGCTCCTCCCAGTGGCGATGCATTTTTGATTTGGTGTCGTCCCACCCCATCTCGATGCATTAAATAGATAGAGAAAATATAAGAAATTTGTGCGGATTTTATTTATTTATTTATTTTTCTTTTATTTTCACAGAAAATATGTGGGTTTTCTCCCTTTTCCCTTTATGTATTAATTTGAATAAAAAAATGGCCTCATATGGTAGGTACTCATCTTCCACATTGAATATGGACTTCCATAAAATTCCAAACACGGTAAGTTAAGTTTTCCTTTTGAGTTTGTAATTTTTAAATCAATCATACATTGCCAAGTGTCCTCATCAAAACTCTCGTTTCACAAAAGCCAAAAAAGGCGTATTTAGGCTAATAGGAAGTGAAGCTTTATTTTTCTAGGCCTGTAAGTATTAAGATATCCAAAATCCACCTCCTCCTTAATTTTATGCGGCCTAAGAACATTACTCGGCCCACTTACTTATCCCATAACATCTTGTTCACTTCCACCAGGACCACCACTGATTTTTGTAGCATCCTCATTCCTCAGTTTGATTCGATCCAAAGATTATCACATGCTAAATTTTGATGAATAATTGAGTAATTTGGTGCACTCCGATGTCTCTTGCTTATCTCTTAGTTTGATTTTTCATTTTTCTTCCTTTCCACTATCACTCACTCTTCCTTCGCCTGGAACCAAGTGACATCACACCTGATAAAAAAACCTTATACAAACACATTCGTACAAAAATAATTGCTTTTGAGTTTTGACTCCCAACATGATTTCCTACATTTTAGAGTTTCAAGACTGATCATTGTGCTTGATCTGACACTTCAGAAGATCTATGACTCAATTTACATTTGCATTATATAGGTGCGCTAAGAAACAAGTATCCAAACACTCCAAACACCATTACATGAGAAGAAGATAGAAAAATCTAACCAAGAGAAGAGAAAAAGACAATAGTCAGAGAAATCACAATCATTTGTCCGGGACCGTCTCATAGTTCCTGCTCTAGGCGGGCTCTAAACTTGGGTTTTTTTATATGTTGTCAGTACGTTAAAATAGAATTTTTTATTTAAAAATAGTGTTTGCACACAACTTTAAAAATATGACTTTTTACCCTCTAATCTATATCTAATATAAAACAAAAAGTATTTTAAGATCTTCGTTTCTTGGTTTTAGAGAAAATAACTAACATTTCAAACCACTATTATTATTTTTTTATATGAATTAATTGAAATTAAGGAATTTATTTCTTAAAAATGGTCACAAAATGTCCATATTCTTAATGGTATTATATGTGAAAAAAATTATACGAAAAGAAAATAAATCATATTGCACTAATAAAAAGTATATGTATAAGGATATTCATCAATAAAAAAAAATTCATATAATGACACATTGTATTTTTCACACACGAGACAAATTTGACAATTAAATTAATAGTACTGTGAATAGTAAATGTATTCATATTCTTAAGTTTTATATGCAAAAAAACTATTCATATGCAAATAATCAAATGCAAGAGCATAAATCATGTGGCAAATTTCGCATTTGTAACCTAACTTTTTTAAAGATATAACATTTTTCTTCAACAATTTAAAAGTGGTGCAATCCAAATCTTCTTATCTTATCTTACTAATATAAAGAAAAGAGGTGTTTTCATTAGTTTACAGTGAACTGACTACATTACCCCTCTGTATTCTTTTTCCTCTTTTTAATTTTTCGTGAATTCCTACACATCCAAAGGTATTTCGCTACTTTCTGTTTCTTTTCTCCATCAACCCATCGAAAGGAAAAACCCATCCGCAGAAGAGAAGAATAAAAACTCGAAACCCTCCCATCCGAAAAATCACTCTCAGCTAATGAGAATCATATCGATCCATGTCAAAGAACAATACTGTGGTTCTGTAATTCTGAAGCTAATCAATTTCATTCATCATATCTCAAACTCAATCGCAAAATCCCCAAATCAAGTAATCTGAAAAAAAATCAAATCTCGGCTGAAAATTGAAGTTCCAGAGTTGAATTGGAAACCCTAAGAGTTGAATTAGAGGATTTGTAGTTCAATTCTGTTAACCATTCAATTTACATTATGTTCTATTCACTCTTCTAGTTTGAACTAGAAGATATAAAGATAAAAGTGAATTCTATTATTGAATAATATTAATTACATTGAGAACCCATAGGGTATATATAGAGATACCATAACTTGGTATGCAAGAATAATACTTGTAAATCAATTCATACTAAATATATCAAAGACTAAATATAACTCTAAATACTAAAAATTTCCATATAATTTATTATTACCAATCCTATACTCTAACACCCTCCCTCAATATCATGGGGATTGCAAATCACATGATTGGCCTTGAAAGTTTTTGATGAAGTGCGGTGCCAATAAATACCCGAGAAGTATAAGAAGAAGTGCATCGCCATTAAAAAGAATACTGATTAGGAGAACCGCCAAAGTAGCGAAAATTACAGAACCATTGATGGAGCATATAAGAACCATCGATAAGATAAAAGAGATAATACCATGAAAAATTGGGATTAGAAAAGTTGACGAAGAATGGATATGATGAATGTTGGTTAGGATTAAGTGGTTGTTGAGCCCGGGGGCTTGGAAAGTGGGGTTTTGACGGGACGTGGATTTAGTTGACTTTTTCAAAGTGTAATGGAAAACAAAAAGAATTGGATAGAGTATAAGAGATCAGAATAGGTGGTAGAAGGAATTAAAGATGAAAAAGAAAGAAAGTGGTATTGATGATTTGATGAGTTGAAGTAGGGTCCTGGGGGAATAGTATGGAAAAGAAAAAGAAAAGAAAAGTGGGATAGAAGAACACGTGATGAGATAACGAGATAAAGGGAGCTTGTGTTGGTAGTGGTGAGAAGTAGGGTTTATCAAGTTAGCTGGGAGAAAGAAAAGAAAAGATAGTTAACGTGAAGGTTTAAACGATGGATGATGGGTTGGTGGGCTTTGCTTATGGTTCAGTAATGAACAAAAAGTGGAGAAGTAATATGCTGGATGGATGGACGGACAACAAGCAGAAAAGATGGAAAATAAGAAAAAAAAGGTGGAGAAGTTTGTGGATGGAAGGACGTTATGGGATATGAAAAAGGTAGGTCTGATCGGTGGTACCAAAGTTGGAAAGGAAGAAAAGGAACGAAGATCCAGGAACGCAGCGACATCTTTTTTTTTTTTTTTAATATAGATGATAAACCTAAAAATTAAAATAAAAACTAATAAGAAAAACTAATCATATTGCAGCGGAGGAAAGATCCGGCGGACGGTAGCATTGGAGACTACCGCCGCCGGTTAGAAAAGAAAACGAGGTGGGCAACAGGTCCGGATCGAACCCGTTGATACCAAGTTTGAACTATAAGATATAAAGATAAAAGAGAATTCTATTATTGAATAATATTAATTACATTGAGAACCCATAGGGTATATATAGAGATACCATAACTTGGTATGCAAGAATAATACTTGTAAATCAATTCATACTAAATATATCAAATACTAAATATAACTCTAAATACTAAAATTTTCCATATAATTTATTATTACCAATCCTATACTCTAACACTTCTTCTCTAACCTAACTTCAGATCAAAATTTTGGTTTCGAGATTAATTTGTTTTGGGTGGTAAGAAACTCAGAAGTCAGATGTGAGTGCGATTGTTTATTGTTTTTGGTAACATTTACTCCGACCTAATAGTTCATTTTTATTTTATGTTAGAAGTTTACTTTTCTTTTTTGTTGACACCAAAATTGAGTGATCTTGATAATAATTTTCCCTTTGATTCTTTTTGAAATGGGTTTAAGGCTCCTTTTTTTTCTTTTTTTCTTTTGCAGCAACCACAATCAGTTTTTGATGAAATAACTTCTAATTGTTTATCAAAATGCAATAGAGACTGCCAAGCTGAAAGTTTGTGATATTGCAGATAACTAATTCTTTGGATGAAGCTCAATACTTTAACTTTGTGAACTCTATATGTCTGTTGGAATGCCTAAGTTACAATATTATTATTTATGTTCAAATTATGAACTCTGTCAATTGCCACATCAGTTGAAGCCATGGATACCGTATAATTATGTTTTATACATCTACTTGGAAGAAGGGAACCCATGATTAAAGTATGAATAAGATTAGCAATGTTGTTGTAATAGAGACATGACTAGCCAAGTAGCCATGGCCCATGGTGAGAAACACAAAACAACAGCAATGGAAAAAACGTTGAATACTTAGAGTTTCCTTTTGTACTTCAGTGGTAACTTAACTTAGTAATTTCAGTTCTTTAATAGGCATAACATGCTTAAATGAATGATTTGAGTTTTTATATTATTAGTTACAAATTACAATGTGTTTAGATACAACATGGCATGGGATTGATTTGATATGTGTGTTTGATCTCCAACGTATGGCAATTTAGTGCAACCTAATTAGGATTATCAGTTATATATGGGATTTTGATCAGTATGGTTATATTGTGGTTTAACTAGATCAACAGTCATTTGGACATTAGGATTATCAGCAATTTGCAGGTTCATAAATGTTATTATAAATGTAAGGAGTAGATTTGAATTGGTTCATTTCTTACTTGCCCATTTGTTTGGATATTAGGACGCTGTTTTAGTGTTGGGGTTCCGTCCTGTTTGTCAGTCCATCATTTGTTTGTCCAAGTAGAGTGCATGTTTCAACTTTGGATTATGTTTTTTAACATTATGTCTCCCTTTACCAACATGTACATTCAAAGTATTTTCATTATAATTTTACACTTATTCTTAAATTTGGCATAGGTACCTTATCATTATCGCAGTACGACACCTCAGATCAATGTCTTATATTGCTATGGTTGAAGAGGTCATGCACAGTTTATGGATCCTGGCTTACTTTTGTATTTCATGAAAGCGGGTTTGTTTGATTTTTTTTTCTTGGAACAGAAAGGCAGGCGCATCGCGCGTGCGTGTTATACTAGTATATATAAATAAAATCGGGACTTTCCAAATCCTAAATTGAAAATTGCTTTAGATTTTATGAAAAATGTAAGAAACTGTTAACTAAAAGAATTTTAATGTGTAAAGAAAAATTTACAATTTGTAATACGGGTAAGCACCTATTACCTTGATTCTTTTTTTTATATACGAATAACAAAAAATATGCTTGATAATAAGTAATAGACGAATCAAGAAGGTGGGTTCGAGTGAATACTCGGTTGAACCCACATGTCTTGGTATGTCAAGTTTAACGTTGACGCTTATATTTTTCTATTAGTTCTGTAACGAAAAAATTGATTGTGTACTTGGTACCCTCCTCTTTTTAATGTGTAATACTAGCAAATAATGTAAATATTGAAACAATATTGGTAGTTGAGTCCAAGGATATATCGCATTCATTTATGAATGTGTTGGTTTTTTTTGATGACATTATGTAGTTTTCTGACCTTCATTTTTCTTATATGTTTATCAATTGGAGTCTTTGGACATTGTATAATAGGGTTATGCGTGCATAATGTCGATAGAATGGGAGAACCTGTCCAGATTTCAAAGTTTGTCAAGCTTTTTAGAATTCAACAACAAGCATAGATGATAAATGCAGAACTTTTCACACTCATATAACTTTTTATAGATAAATGTTTGAAATACAAACACATGGATTATCCGCGAAGCAGTGAACATACATGAGAATTTGGAAAAATCCATATTATCAAGAATTGAAAGAGTGCATTCATTTCTTAACTTTTTATAATAACTAAATACTAGTATATGACCCGTGCCATAACGGCCCGGGATTTGATATTGTTATTGGTTAGTGCTACCTTATCATTACTTGTTTCTTAGTATAGTTTTTTTTCTTCCATACATTCTCTCTTCCTTTTCCCCCCATCCTTTGGTAATACATTGGTTCCAAATATTTTGCTCCATATATATAGTTCAAAGACAAACATAATATTGAATAATTTACATAAATCATAATTAGTAATTCATCAATGTAAAGTGTAAATTTCTTGTTCATTCGCTAATTACAACAGTATATCTCGTAAACTTAAAAAATAAAATAAAAATGATGATAATTCTTTTCCGAAAACGGAGAAAGTATTAATATAAAGTGCATCCTTACCTACTGATAAAATGAATGACCTCAACTCCCCGTCTTCATTTGTTTCATGCCGTCTCTGGCGTAGTTCTAGGTCATTTGTTGCTACTGTAGAATGTAACTGTAACCCTACTCTTTAGTTTTCTTAGTTTACTATGCTTTGTGATGTATAAATAATTAACTTACTTTTCCCAAGAATTTTTTTCCATGAATCTAATATGAAGGTCTATTAGTGTGAATCACCAACGTATAACATAATTGCATAATAAATTAATGACAGAAGCTTAGCCGGTGGAAGTAACGATGCCCAATCTTCCTATTTTTGCCGAGTATCTCCGGTTTGATGTACAAAATAAATTTCCTTAGTTTTGTTCCCTATCTCCTCTTGTTTTACAGTTTTATTCCCCGTATCTCCTCTTGTTTACAAATCGACCCATCATTAACACGTTCAAGTAAAGAGCATCCAATTATACATAGTACGTTTTCATTAGACTTAGAGAATAAATCGGTGTTTTTTCCAAAAACTTCCCTAGAAGTTGTATTCTTTGTTCCACCTATTTGAACTTAAAAGTGGTATATTTATCGCCAATCTAAAATGATCTGTTAGTCCCATTTGGTATAAGTTGCAGTGGTCTCCAAATGAAACACGTGAGATATGTGATGACAATGAAGATTACCGCGCGATACTTATGACTATCTCTACTGTGAACAATGATTGGTAACTCTCTGTTCATATGCCTCAAGTTTGTACTTTGGATTCAATATATTTACTTGTCAACATGACTGAAATCATTACAGACATCCCTATTTGGTGGCACTGAATCTTACAAATGCATTATCCTTTATTCAGTTTAATTCTAAACTATCATATGAACTCATTTCGTGGGGTCAGTCAACTCCACTTAAAGATGAGTAATACTTTCAAATGCGGACCTGCAAGGATGGTAGGTAAGTGAAGTAAGTGAGTATTTAATTATCGGAACACACTTGATAGATGTTGCAAAAGCATGTATCAACTAAGAACCCAAACAAAGAAGAATGATATGAGAATTATACCTATTTATCTAGTTTTTTTCAAAACAACCCTATGTTTGCTTCACCAACATCATGTTCTTCCACCAAGAATAGAGCAACTCCTTCTAGCGATAAAGACCCCAATCACTCTTTCCAGAGTTTTCTTGCACGTATCATCACATACCAAATATTCCTCTTGCCTTGATAAATAGATCAGCTTAATGAGAGATCCTAGCAAAATAAGGCAAAAATGTTACCTCGAGATTTAGAAACTCCATATGAAATAGTAATAACCATTTACAAATTATCACCTCTAAACGACTGAACTGGGTAAGCAAACTAATAACAAATACTCGTAACATATATAGTCATCCAAACGCGAAAACTCAGCATGCAACCAAGATAAAATTATTATACCTAGTGAGGAGTTATGGTGCATATTTAACTCTTCTGGGTGCATGGAGTTCATCAAAAGGTATTGAGTAACATGCTAATATATAATTGCAGGACTTGTAACTGTTCGCCACTAGTATGAGACTTCTTGTTGAATTTAATGACTTGAAAATATGCCATTAACTGCGAGGTTGGTAAAAGACTAAACTATGAAATTGCGAAATCGGTTGGTTGGTAAAAAACCATGAACCATGAAAACTTTTCATCCTTTAAGCAGTTGTTTGAATTCAAAGGAAAACCCAACCAATGCGAACAGAAATGGAAACTTAAGCGAGACAGTCATTTTATTTTATTTTTGAATTAATCCATGTATATCATTTAAACACCGTCACTCAGAACTTTGTACATATAGTAAGTTCCTGGATAGAAATACAAAATTTTATACTTTCACAAAGCTTAATTTATATTAAGAGTCCAAAAGCAGCTTGCAGTGAGACCGACAGTAGAAAAATGTGAATAAACCATCTATTCTACTTATAAATATCAAAATACCTAATCACGTACAGGGTACTAACCCAAGATCTAGATTACTAATAGATTGGAGAGATTATCAAAATTGTAATTTGGGAAAATATAAACTGTGAAACATGAATGGGGATATTAATACATTCCCTATACTATGTTACAGAACAATGATATTCTATATTTCTATACTTTGTGACCATCGCTACAGTGGTCTCTAGCAATATTTAATTAATCCTGAATAAATCACAGAAATTTTTACCTTTTCCCTCAGCAGAGATGGAAAAGTATTAGCACTTACCTCAACAGAGATAACTAATCTGTTTCCCCTCTACCTTTCTATAGGCGATACTCCATAGTCAAAAGAGTTTCAGCGAAACTGCAAATTAGTTCAACTGGTGGTACTCATGTTATCACATATCAATGGGAATAGTGAGACTCTAAATGATGAAATCATACCAAAAAATTAATTCTTATTATCAAAAATACAACTTGAAAAATAACCAACCTTCAAGATTCTTGTGAAGAGGAAGTGGGATGATATCTTCTTGTTTAAGAGAAGCAATAAAGAAAAGAAACAGCCAAGAGCACCGTAATTGGAAGTTTTCCATGTTTCTTAATGTAAATAACAACATACCTATACAAAATCAAAATCCAATATAACTTAACAATTTGAACTAACCTTAGAATTAAGGGGAAACAGTAACGACGTCATACAAATTTACAAATGAAACTCTAATTCAGAGAGCAGAGAGGAGTACATACATTAAGTTGAGGAAGTAATGGTGCTGGTTTCGCAGTTACTGCGCCTGTAAACCATTCAATGAACTTAATTAGCCTTAATTTAATCTTTCATCAAATGATACCTAAAACCCACATAGCAAAACTAAAATAAGCAATATTAGTTCATTTGTTCATGGAATTAAAATTTGTATCAAATTTGAAATTATAATTTCTAGGAAAAAAGAAAATCAAGGTCAAACATCGACTTACTGCAGATTTCATCATCTTCTGACTCACCTAGAAATACTGCAAAGAGTTTGAATACTTGGATCAGTCAAGACCTCAAAATAAAGAGGATGTAATTTATAGTTATATACCATCATTGGAAATTTAATTATGATGAGAAATAAACCCTAGGCCCTTAGAGTCTTAAGGTTGTTATTTCAACTTTTAATCAACAGAAGGATTCATTCATCAATAAAACTTCAAAATGAAATTTCTAAAGCTTGATTTTAAGTATCCCAAAAAACTATTGTTGAAATACCGATACAAAACAACCTGTTAAAGTATTCTTCCATCTCGCCTAACACAGTTAAAAATCAAAGTCAGAAACACAATTACCTAATTTGTATGGTACCTCTTTTCTGAAAAGAGTAATCGAACCCTGCACATAGAACGATGAACTTAGAAACTAAAATTGAAAAATCGAGCTAAAGTCAGAAAGAATTAAAGAAAAAATAAATGGCCGTTACCTAGCAGTGTTGAGAGATCTAAAGTCTAGGGTTTATGTAGTGGAACATTTTTGAAAGGATCTTGTTGCATGTAACGTTTGAAGTTATTACTGGTTCTTTAAAGAAATTCGTTTTTGTATTCGTAACTGAAGAGGATCATAGGAGGGGGAGAATATTCTTTAAAAATTGGTGCTGGTATTGATGTTTCTGGTAACGGATGGAGAGATAATAATGGAGGGGTGATTCTGGACGGTTGGATAAGGCGTTAAACATGGGTTGATTCTTAGCCGCGATTTGTCTCTCAACTTTCCGAACTTTGAGAGCAAATGGTGGCCGTGGATTGTGCTAAGAAATCGATCCACAACCAACGGATTTTACAAAAACCATTTGTTTTTGTAAGATAGATTAACTTGTCAGGGCCGGTCCTGAAATTCCTTTGCCCCAAAGTGAAGTCAACAAATGTTGCCCTATTGTAATTTTTCTTGTGATATGGAAATGAAAAACATAACTTAATCTAGCAACTATAGTTTCATGTAATAGTTGATCTCAAAGAGCATATATGTATCTAGCTTGAAACTAATCACTCACTGGATACCCGAAACGCATGTCAATATAATTCGAATATACATGTAATATTATAGGTATCAATGTTGGTTTTGACAATCTTGGGACCTCCTTTCTATCTATTTTTCGCTACTTTAACATGTATTTTATTTTATGAACAACAATTGGAACGTAGAGAGGGATAGACTGACAGAGACCAAAAAGAAGGCTTTCTAAAAATCAAGATCTGAAGTGGGGACATTACATTTCTATATTGGAGGCACTTACCAGTAGTTGCAAGGAAGTCCATGGAAACTATACGATATGGCAGAATACCACTACATGGTATGTGTATATCATATGAAATAGGGCTATTTTGCGTTTCCTCCCCTATAAAGATAGATAATTAGCGTTTCCTCCCCAAAAAGATTGAAATTAGTGTTTCCACCCGTCGTTAGATATTCCATCCACTGTTCAGTTTGCTTGGGGAGGAAACGCTAATTAATAATCTTTTCAGGGGAGGAAACGCAAATACACCTATGGTTATTTTATCCACGCGTGCACATATGATGACTCAGCTAACTGAACAGTGGATGGAATACCTAACTATGGGAGGAAACACTAATTTCAATCTTTTTGGGGAGGAAACGCTAATTAGCAATCTTTTCAGGGGTGGAAACACAAAATACCCCTATGAAATATGTTGCCCCCATAGGCTTGATGCCCCAAAGTGGGGCTTGTCCTTCTTCCCTATCAGGACCAGCCCTGAAGTTGTGGAACATGCACATATTAATTTCTCAAAGGGATGTGAGTATCTAATTAATCATATTAATTGCTCGTAGGATTTTATATATCAAAGATCTATCTGGTAAAAGATAGTCTGACCGGGATTCATGAATCCTAAGTGAAGTCTTGAAAGTCATAACCTAGTTATGTTTCATGAGGAAACCTAGATCCGACTCTATTCTCAACTAGTATACATTGTGTAAGGATTGAGATTCTACTTTGCAGAGAGTCCTCTATTTATAATGATGAAATGTGTTAGATTGATTAAGGTTCAAGCAATTGTTTCTTTTGATCAAATCAAGCTCGCGAACTAGTTTTCATGCTCAAGAGTAACTTTGATTCCAAACAAACTAAATTTTTCAACATAGACTGCTTCGAAATAATACAAATGATGTAAGCATGTGAAAAGTTTTCCTTATAATATAAAGAAAAATATGTACCCGTATATTTTTCGATTAAAGAACCGTGCAAAAAGTTAGCTCAAGAATTACCAAGTATGGTTTGTGAGCCATCAAGCAATGTTGGAGTTCAGTGATACCAAAAAACAGACCACTTCGCGAACTAAGAAAGTGGTTCCAGAACTCAATATGTTTGAACTGTCTGAGGAACAAAATCAAAAGTTCATAGTTCGCGTTCATGAACACAAGAGAAAATTCAAAAAAATATTCGGGAACACCTTGATTTTGCATAGTTCGGAAATTGGAAAATCAGTTCGTGAACGCTTGTACACCTTGAAGTTCAGTAACATCAAAATAATAATAATCATAGTTCGCGAATTAAAAGAATTAGTTTGTGAAAACAAGTACAATTTGAAGTTTTTAGGATTATACTTCATATACAAAGTTTTTTTGAACAATTAAAATTATTCTCAACCTCAAAAGTGATAATACCTGTGAACATTCGATACTTTAGTTAATGTCTCGTCATATTTTAAAGCCATGCGACATTGTCTTTGAAGATAGAACGGTAGAAATAATGAGTAAATATGATAGTCAGCCTTCACATACATTTGTTGATGAAGTTCTCACACATGTCGTCGTTGTTCTTCTGTTTTCAATCTTCGAGTGTATTCAGTGATTTCTGATACTCAACTATTATGCTTTAATTTAGGCCAAGACCAACTTTAGTATTATAAATCAATATATAGTTTTGGTCATCTAACATCGACAACAAGCTTGACATACCAATACTTGTGTGTTCAACCGAGCGATGCTCTTACAGGGATTTTGATTTCAAAGAGTTGATACTTGATGTTTTGGTCTTTTCCAATTTGATGATTTTTGGTGCAATATAAATTTTCCATTAATTGTAACATCAAACTTATAGTGGGATTTTTCTGCAAAAATTCCTTAGCTACCACGATCGTAGAAATGACACAACCTCTAGGAACGATTTTAGTAGAAGAAACATGGACCATGCTTATGGTAGTCAGATTAACAACAAACATACAATGGATTTTTTTTTGCTTAAAGTCTAACTCACAACCTCATTCATTTCACCCCTACAATCTGGTCTAGACATTATCGTACCAACGAAATATGATCAACAAAATAAGAAGCCTGCTATGGTCCATTTTGTATCATGCAGTGGTCCACCACATTTATAGAGAGGCCAACCAGACGGCAGATGCACTAAAAAACCAGGCGGCAGACATAAGTTACCAGAGGTTTTCTGAAAATAACTTTTGGATATACGTAGACCCTCCTTTTCAAGATTATATGTAATTGATGATTCCACGGGTTATAGTATGCCCACACACAATCTCTTTTTAGTTTAAATCACTATAATATGCTTCAAAAGAAAGAAGAGGAATTGGAACAAAATTTGAATTTTTTCTAGGGACAATATTGATATCCATCGAGTTTTATGACTTTAGTCGGAAAGAAGACATCAAATTTATTTCAAGAGAACTGCTTGATACATTGAATTTTGATGTTCTTACATAAAAAGTGTGCAAAAGTAGATAGCTAGATGAACCTGGAAAACAGTAGGAGGTAAATGTTTGTCCCTAGAAAATAGCTTAGCTGGCCTGGTCTATCAAACAACTCTGATTTGTCAAAGGACAACAATGAACTCGGTCATTGAACAAAACTCAGAAGATAGTATTTGATACTCTTTGGAACTAATCGAGCAGTCATTGACATCGCCTAAATCGATGACTTTGTAGCGATAAAACGATTCATAATCATCATCGCCATCATCCATTGCAGCATCAAATTCATAGTCAGCTGTGGAATCATTTGGGAGTTTTAATTCAATAAACCTATCTCTACAGCTCTTCAGTAGATCCCCTTCTAGATTAACGTTGAAGCATTGACGGAGGTCGAGAGATTCAAGATGCAGGCAACCATTGAGAATGGCCCCCAACCCCACATTGGTCAATTTATTCCCGAAAAGATGAAGATGATGAAGCTGAGGCATGTTTGCTGCAATGACTAGTGCCTCATCATCACAATCTCTGTGTGGCAGCCTGTAGCCTCGACAGTTGAGCCGGAATGATTTTAGATGCGAGCATAATTTCCCAATTGTTTTAAGCATATCGGGCACATCCCCAGAGAACGAACAGTGGCATATTTCAAGATCCTCCAGCAGGACAGCTTTCTTGGCCACATTAATCAATGCATCATCGCCAACTTGATAGCAAGATACAAGCCGAAGACATCGTAAGGAACCAGACCTGAAAACAGATAATTTAATATGGAGGAGTTCCAAATAATGTTGCAAAGCATACACCAAAATAAATTTTTTCCGACGGTAAATTATTTTTTAAACCAATCTTCATACCTAGATGAACTATAATATCATAAGATGGAGTTTTTCACATTAACAAGGGTACATGAATATTCAAGAGTAATATCTTGCACATCGGATAAGCATGCTCTAAAATATGATTTATCTACAGAACTCATAAAAGTGATGCAGTACAATCAACAAAACCTCATACTCAACCGATAAAGTTCACACTGGAGCAACTACAATCTTTGAGCCCAAGGTTGGCCTATGATTCTAAGAGCATAAAATGGTCCACTAAATCAGAAATAGTTTTCAGAAGGCCATTCAAGTCTGGAACTGAGGTCTGGAATCATATTTTACAGACCCTACCACGACTTAACATGACTCCCTTTTTTGTAAAGAGATCAGCAGAGAAATTTATCTCTCTAAGACCATGTCTAAACTGCAACCAAAGTAAGGATCTGCTGATTCTGGCATCTCAACATAAAGATCCAAGGTAATATTCCCAGAAATAAAAGCACTAATCACAACTTCCAAATCAGAATGCACAACAATATGCAACAAACCAACTTCAGTAGCCTACTCAAGAGCTTTAATAACAGCCACTACTTCAGCTAGAAAGTTTGTTGCCACACCGAAACTACCAGACTCGGATTTAAGGACACTGCCAGTACTATTTCGGCCAACAAAGCCATATCCTGCAATCCTAGGATTTCCTCTCGGGGCTCCGTCACAGCAAACAAGAGTAATATCCGCAGGAGGAAGATTACACTTGCATTCAAACAGACCTTATAACCTTAACTCTTCTACATTCAATCCCAAGATGCTTCAGAATCAACATATCATAGGAAGAATTCCACATACTACAAATAGTGGAAAGTGCAATCAACTACAAAGGCATCAAACTTGTATTCCCAACAAACATAGTCAAGTTAGTTCTCGATTGCTAAAAAGAAAACAGGAAAGTGGTAGTGTTTATTGTTTACTGTTACGATATAGTTTGTTTCCAACCTATACAGGGTTTCCACTCGCAGTTATTCAACATTGCAAGTTTGTAACTACAATCTGAATGAATTTAATAATTGACGACTAAGGAACTGTACAATGGGATAGAGCTAATGCCTTGCTCTTGCAGAAATAGGAACAAAAATGTAACAACTCATGTGTGTTTTCAAATCAGTCAACAGTTACAATAGACACACAATGTAAGAAAAAACCATCCAAAAATGCAATTCAACAACAAGAAATTCATAATTCCAAAACAAATTAAGAGATAAATTCACTTACTTATCAGCATACGCCAAAAGCTCATCGCTACAAAAACGTTCCAAAGAGAACTCAACCAACTGGCCGCAGCTCCTATCCACAGCTTTCTTCACCAATGTTTCAATATCATACATGTTATTCTCAAACAAAGCCCACCCAATCCTGGTATCATACAAGCTCACCTTGAACGAATCCCAAGTATTCCTCGTATCTACAGAACGAAACAGCGAAGGTTCTTTGGAAGCTTTTCTCCAGGTTGAACATACTGGCTGAACCCTAAGTAAGATATCAATCGCCCCTAATTTTAAAAATACGAGAGATAGAACATCCGGAGGCAATTCAATCCAATTTCTAATTTCTTCTGATGAAATCGGAGTTTGATTGTCATTGATTTCAAACTTCTTCTTCTTCTTTTGATGAAATTTTTTATTTGTAGGAGGCATCCTCCACAAATGCAAGAATCCCCCTGCCCTAAATTAGAAAAGAGAAAAAGAAATTGAAATTACACAAAGCTCTTGGGATCTCATCTCTCGCAAGAAATGCTGTTGCTGCTGTGAAAATGAAGCATAATGAGGTTTTAGATCTATGGCTGGCTTTTTCCAAGTGAATGGATTAAAAAATCCCAAAGGTATACAGTAGTTTTGAAAAAATTGGAAAACGCGCCATTTGATCGCAGGGATGTTATATGTTTTCATTCATCTAGTGGATGTCTACGTTGTATATGATAGTGGGCAAGAAGTGTTTGTCGGTCAGCTCTTCCAATGCCTTTTCGTCCAAATGGACAAAACGAATTCTAGCTGCAAATAGCGTTTTTTTTTTTTTTTTTTTTCAGAATGATAGTGGGCAAGAAGTGATTAGGCTTGAAAGCATACCAACAAGAGTGCCAGACTAAGGCTTAGTCATATGAGAGAGATATTTAGCTGCTAGATTGGTCATCCACGTCAGATTGAGCAATCTCGTGATGACCAATCTAGCAACAAAAAGCCTAACAATTCGGCGTTTAACGCTGAACCGAGCGGCGTTTTCCTCTCTATCCACCTGTTTCCTTTCTCTCTCCACAGTTTTATTTTTTTAAAACAATTATTTATCTCTATTTACCTTTTCCTCTCTCTCCCCCATTTTTCTCTCTCTCTTTACCTTTTCCTCTCTCTCTCCATCTACTCCAAATTTTTTTCTTTTTCTTTTTCACTTTTTCCATCAACTCCGAATGGTTCGGCATTATTGTCACTTTTTGAGCGCCGCTCTGTTCGGCGTTTCAATCTCGCCGATAGTGAGACTGCGAGCAAATGTTAGGAGAGAGAAATAGCCAGATTGAGTGTTAACTTTTTTCTCACACTTTTTTCATGATTTGCAACACTTTTTGGCCAATCTAGCACTCCAAACTCTCCCATAGGACTTAGCCTAATGGAGTCGTCTAATTGACTAAAACTTCTAGGAAGTTTCAAGTGTGTAAAAGACTCATAGTCATTGATAAATTAGAACATAGTAAACGTAATATTTCATACAAGCTTGGTAAAGGGGCGGCAAGAAATGGTAGAGGGGCAGCACCCTAATAAGACAAAAAGGTCATTACAAGTAATTTTCAAGTGTCCCTTATCAAATAAAATCTGGAAATGACTAATTAGCCCTTATTGTTGATAATCAAGATTAGTAATGATAATCAAGATTAGTGTTGATAATCAAGATTAATGTTGATAATTAATTTTCACTTATCATATGATTCATAACTCTAAAATAAGTTATAAAAAAAAATTATAGAAGAAAAAAGAAACTTTTGTGATATTTGTGAAGGTCAATCTCAACCAATTGAAGAAATTAACCAACAAAGTGAAGAACCCATCATTTAAAATGACTAGGTATACTTCTAAAGTACGTAACAAATCAATTTTTTAAAAATTTCAGAAGAACATACAGTTGGAATTGAGCTCGTTACCAACCGTAACTATATGTTACGGTATGTAATGTATCAATTACCAACCGTAACTGGTTCAATTTTGGGAAAACCCAAAATTTCAGTAGAACATACGGTTGGAATTGAGCTCGTTACCAACCGTAACTATATGTTGGGGAAAACCCAGAAAAAAACCAGTTACGGTTGGTATAGTTTGTTCCCTTACGAACCGTAGCGAACTTACGGTTCATAACTTGGGTAAACAATACCAACCGTAGGAACTTACGGTTGTTAACTTTGGTTCGTCTTCGACCGTATTTAAACTTGAAAATTAGTTTTGAGGCTCAGGATTATATACGGTTGAAGATGCAACAAATCTTACATGCCTTAACTAACCTACGGTTCATAATGGGGTTTCAAATACCAACCGTAATTGAGAAAATTTCTCAGACCCAAGAACATACGGTTGGTATCTTTGATGAATTTGATAGTTACGAACCGTAGAAGCATCAAATTGTTCAGTTACGGTTGGTAATTAAAACAATACCAACCGTAGAAACAGGAAATCCAGAATTTGAATTTTTAATTTTAACCTAAAACCTAATTTTTGATGAAGCATACACTTAAATTGAACACAATAAACAAAATACTAACTGGAATTTTCAAAACAACGCTAAAATTTTCGATTGAAATGGAAGTGGTTACGGTTGTAATGGAGGAGTAGAGAAGATGAAAGAAAAAAGAATGATTTGTTGTAGTAAAATGGTCCATAGTATGGATGACCACTCCTTATGGCTAAGTGCATGTCACATTGTTAGTGGCTAAGTACATGACACATTGTTAGTGGCTAAGTGCATGGCACATTGATATATGTTGGACACATGTAAAATCTAGTCCTTTGTTACTAGACACATATAGTTTTGTATCTTGTCCTTGGTGACAAGTGTGCGAACACAAACTCTCCCCCTCTTGTATTTATATGGAGCTAATGGAAATGAAAGATACAATTTGATTCCCTTCTTCTTTTCTCTTTAATATCATATTCTCTCTTTTGTATTAAGCATTTTACTTCATCACGTTATCAGCACCTTGCTCTAACTAATTGAGGCTTTGTTTTCATCAATCAAGGTATGAAATTTTGTTATCTACAAAATCATTAAAGGAGATATTTTTGAAACATTCTTATAAAATTCCTTGCACATGCATGTTGTCCCTTGTTTGAAATTAATGTGTGTGTCTTCATATTTATTACATACTCATAAGCATGGAGTAAATAAATCATCTCCTAATTGTTATATATTATTCTCCTTCCTTTAAGGATATTAATTTTCATGGTAGTCATAATTTGTATTTTTACCACATGCTTGTCCTTACCTTCAAAATTATATATGTACAATATTCTTTTATGATAAGCTACCTATTAAACAAAATCATTTTTATCTTATTTTTTGTACTTTATTATATAAAATAAAATTATATGCATATATAAATGATAAATAGGCCTGTAGTTAAAATTTTTTTAACAACCTATTATTAGTTGAATATTTTGTCTACCTTATTACAAAATTGTTTGCAATTTTCAAATCATAAAGAAATTTGATTTGCAAACAAAGTTCCCTTGTTAAAACCATAAAGAAGCTTGGTTAATTAATTTTGTGGACTGGGTTATGATCAGAGATTGGACTATATGACATATCCGTATTACCCGGAAAACCATAAATAAATTTGGTTACGGGAAAATGATACCGGGATTTGTCGTGGACTCAGAAGGACTTGAGCACCATATTAATGTCCTTTATTTTGTCTATGTAGATGGACCCAATTCGACCAGAATTCGAACTTTTGGACTCAGCAGGACTTGAGTACCACCGTTGGGTAGCTGATGTCGAAACCACATTCGTGGCAAAGGACTTCACCTCCACTATCAAGCCATCTGCCGACGCTTCTCCGGCAACTGAGAAAGACAAAGCTAATGCTCTTATGTTTCTCAAGAGGCATATCGATCCTAACCTGCGTTGGGGTTATCATCACTTGAAGACACCAAAAGATATATGGGATGCTCTCGATAGCCATTTTGGGAACATTCATGATTCCTTAATACCACAATTGAACGTCTTGTGGAATGAAATCCGCTTTCTCGATTATGTAAAAGTGAATGATTTCCAAAAAGACATGCTGCAAATTCAGGTACGTATGGACTTTTGTGGAAAGAAACTTACTGATGAGGAAATGATTCAGAAAACCCTATCGACCTTTCCCACCTCATCCATGATACTGGAAAATCAGTATCGTTTGGAGGTTGACAACAAAATAATCACGACATTCATTAGGTTGATAAACTTACTACAAGTGGCCGAAAGGCACAATGAGATTCTTGTCAACAACAATGCCAGAGCTGTCGGAAAAAAGAAAGTTCCCGAAGCTAACAATGGCAAGGTCAATAAAGGGAAGGGACCCAAAGGTAAGAGGGCTCGACATTCTGATTCACATTCCCATGATCCATACCCACGTGGAGATAACACCTCTCGTGGAAGAGGACGTAAGGGACATAATCGAGGTCGATGGATAAATGGTCATTCTCATGTTTAGCATAGAGAAGGAACTTCTGGACATAATGCTAGTGTTCCTAAGTTCGAGAAAACCCCTACTAATCCCGCCACTAAAAAGGCTGCATATGGGAGTGCGCCTTGTTTTAAGTGTGGATTCACCGGACACTGGTACATGCATTGCAAGGCTAGCTCAAATGTAGAAGCGAGCTACAAAAAGTACCGGGAGGCTATCGAACAGGAGGCTAACTATGCAGAAGAAAATATTGTCACCCCTGACGCTAACCTCACAATCTCAGATTTCCTGGGAAACGAGGACTTTGCCCCAACAATGGATGTTCTGGACTTTTCCTGGGTCTAAACATTTAGTTTCTTGTTTCATGGCTTTCTAGACTCTGTTGTTTTAAAAGGTTATTGTTTGCTTTAAGGTACTTTATGTTTTCTTAATCTACCGTTTGTTTAATGGTTTGAATAAGTGTGTTGTTGCTAAACATGCTCTTAGCATCTTTATGTTATGTGTGTGGATTATCTATGAGTACTTGTTTTCTATCATGTTCAATAGAATTTTACTTTGTTTATGATAATCTATTGTTTTAACATGTATATTAGAATGGAAAGGACGCCATTCTAATGGAACAGATTTCTCTAAATAAAATGAGATAAACTGTTCATGTTTATAACCTTCCTGCCTAATGTACTTGTAGGAATGTCTCAAGGAGAAATTGAATGTCTAGATGATAGTGCTACCACCCACACTATCCTACGAAACAAAAAATTATTTGTTGAATTTACTCCTTATAATACATCTGTGACTACGATGATTGGATCATCACAATTAATCATTGGGCGAGGTACTGCTCAATTCTTGCTGCAAAACGGCACAATGATTAAAGTCACAGAAGCTCTATATGCACCAAGAGCTAACCGCACTTTGTTGAGTTTCAAGGATATCCGTGCAAATGGTTACCACTTGGAAACTCACTGTGAAAATGGAATTGAGTACATATACGTGATCTCTAATGAATGCGGAAGGAAGCGCATCTTAGAGAAACTAATGAGTCAATCTAGTGGATTGTACATCACCACTATTAGGATTATTGAATCCCATGTTGTTACCAACGATGAACTGTTGGCCAGTGACCTATATAAGCTTTGGCACGATCGACTAGGGCACCCAGGTCGTGATATGATGATTCGTGTTTTAAAAAACTCACACGGGCATCCTTTCTTCAGAATGAAAAAGAAAATGGAACAAAATATTGTTATAATGCAGAGTAAAAATGTGCATTCTAAAGTAAATGATGCAAATTTTATGCCTTCTAAAGTAAGAGAAGCGCAACCTTCATCTTCCAAAGTAATTGAAGCGCACCTGCAGTCCCATTCTTCTTCATTGTCCTTATCGAAGGCACATCGCTCATTCTGCAAAGCTTGTTCTTTGGTAAAGACAGGATCGAGATCATCCTATGCTAAAGATATCAAACAAAATATGCCATTTTTACAAAGAATACAAGGTGATATTTGTGGACCTATATATCCAGAATGCGTACCATTCAGGTATTTTATGGTTCTGGTTGATGCCTCGACCCGTTGGTCACACGTTGCATTATTGTCCACAAGAAATGCTGCATTTGCAAAGATCCTAGCACAAATTATATGACTAAGGGCTCACCACCCTGATCATCCAATCAAGTCTATCAGACTTGATAATGCTGGAGAATTTACATCTAAAGGATTTGATGATTTTTGTATGTCTAATGGAATTGACGTAGAGAATCCTGTACCCCATGTACACACTCAAAATGGTCTCGCAAAAGCTACCATCAAAAGGTTACAGATGATAGCTAGGGCATTGGTTATGCGTTCCAACCTGCCTATTACTGCCTGGGGGTGCGCCATATTGCATGCATCGTTACTTATTCGCTTTAGACCCACTGCTAGCCAACCATTTTATGCGTACCAGTTGGTAACTGGATATGAGCCTGATATTTCACATTTACGCATATTTGGTTCTGCCGTATAGTGCCTATTACCCCCCCACAACGTACAAAAATGGGTCCACAAAGACGAGTAGGTATTTATGTTGGATATGAATCCCCAATAATTATTCGCTACTTAGAACCTTTTACAGGCGATCGCTTTACCTCTAGATTTGCGGATTGTCACTTCAATGAGACAAACTTCCCGTCGTTAGGGGGAGGTATGGAAAAGGACTTCAAGAGGGAACGACATGAATTGTCTTGGTGTGTTCCCACATTGTCTCATCTTGATCCCCGTACTCCACAATGTGAAAGTGAAGTGAAAATAATTATCGATCTTCAGAATGTGGCAAATTCAATACCTGATGCATTTACTGATATCGCTAAAGTGACAAGATCACATATACCAGCTGCAAACGTGCCTGCAAGGTTGGAAATTCCCGAAAAGGGAAAATGTACAATAGATATATGTACCAATGTTGCACTTGGTGGAAGTGTAGCTGAGGCCGTGTGCCCCAAAAGGAAGAGGGGGAGACCACTTGGTTCGATCGATACTCAGCCAAGGAAGAAAAGGGCGAGTAAGTCACAAACCGATCCATATATCATCAATGAAGATAATCCATCTCATGAGATTGTCTCTGATTACAGTTATGTCCATGAATCATTACTGGGGGACGCCTCGAAGTTTGAATTGATTCCAGAGAACAAAGAAATCTCTATGGATTGTGAAAGTTCATACGTGTTGATGGAAAGATCCTCCACACATATTGATGATATATTCACATATACTGTTGCTCGGGAGATTATAGAGCACGGTGATATCGAACCACGTTCTATTGCATAATGCCAAAAGAGAACAGATTGGCCTCAATGGAGAGATGCAATCCATGCTGAATTAAATTCACTGGCAAAAAGACAGGTATTTGGTGCGATAGTGCTAACCCCACCTGGTGTAAAGCATGCAGGACATAAATAGGTATTTGTCAGAAAGCGTAATGAGAAGAAGGAAGTCGTTATATATAAGGCTCGCCTTGTGGCGCAAGGTTTCTCAAAACGCCCTGGGATTGATTACGAAGAAACGTACTCTCCTGTAATGGATGTCATCACGTTCCGTTACTTAGTCAGTTTAGTAGTTTCAGAAGGACTTTAAATGCAACTTATGGATGTGGTTACCGCATATCTCTATGGGGACCTTGATACATAGATATTTATGAAAGTTCCAGATGGACTTCCATTGCCTAAATCAAGTAACTCTAAACCACGGAGTGCGTATGCAATACAGTTAAAACGCTCACTTTACAGATTAAAGCAATCTGGGCGGATGTGGTATACCCGTCTAAGTGATTTTTTGATTGGTAAGGGATATACAAATAATGAATTGTGCCCCTGCGTGTTTATTAAGAAAACAAGTTCCAGATTTGCTATTATAGATGTCTATGTCGACGACATGAACATAGTAGGTAGTCTTGATGAACTAAGAGAAACCTCAAGCTATTTGAAATCCGAATTTGAGATGAAATATCTTGGGAAAACTCGAATGTGTCTAGGACTTGAACTAGAACATCAAGCTTGTGGAATATTAATCCACCAGTCTGCATATGTCTATAAGATACTCAGACAATTTAATATGGACAAAGTGCACCCTGCTAGCACTCCCATGGTTGGTCGAACTTTAGATATACATAAAGATCCATTTCGCCCAAAGGAAGATGGCGAAGATGTATTGGGAGCTGAATATCCCTATCTAAGTGCAATAGGCGCATTATTGTACTTAACACAGTGTACTCGACCAGATATCTCATTCTCAGTGAATTTGTTAGCTAGATATAGCTCAGCGCCAACGCAGCGTCATTGGAATGGTATAAAGAATATCTTTAGATACCTAAAGGGAACCATTGACTTGGGTTTGTTTTATCCCTACGAAGACGAAATGATAAATGCTAATGTAATTGCGACTCCTTACACGAGAACCCCAAATAATATTTTGGTTGGTTTTCCTGATGCCGGGTACCTCTCAGACCCACACAAAGGTCGATCACAAACTGGATATGTTTTCACTATCGGGAATACAGCAATATCCTGGAGATCAACCAAGCAAACCCTTGTGGCTACCTCCACGAACCACTCTGAGATCATTGCCCTACATGAGGCGGTTCGTGAGTGTATATGGTTAAGGTCTATCATTAAACATATTCGAGGGACATGTGGTTTGAGTTCTACCACCGAAGATCCAACCTGCATTTATGAAGATAATGCAGCTTGCATCGAACAGATGAAGCAAGGGTACATTAAGGGTAATAATACGAAACATATATCACCAAAGTTCTTTTACAATCAGCAACAACAATGTCTTCTAAACATTCAAGTCGGTAAAGTAAAATCTGACGAAAATGTGGAAGACTTATTTACTAAGTCATTACCTAAGTCCACATTTGAAAAACTTGTGAGAAGTATAGGACTAAAGAGGTTGTCCGAACTTCCATGACTCCATAGGACTAAAGGAATTGTCCACTTCCATGACAGTATTATACTAAATAAATTGTCCTACATCTTGGGTAGCACCTGATAGTATGTTGAACTCTTTTCCTTCACCGAGGATACTTTTTCCCACTGGGTTTTATTACTCGGAAAGGTTTTTAATGAGACAACAATAAAACTGTAATACAAATCATGGGGAGATATCAATATCAGGGGGAGAATCTAACGATGTGATGTTGACATAAAGGTGTGTTGCACTCTTTTCCTTCACCGAGGTTACTTTTTCCCACTGGGTTTTATTACTCGGAAAGGTTTTTAATGAGACAACGGTAGCACTGGAAATACAAATCCTCGATTGAGGTTATTATTCTCCTTCCAAGTGTTCATTTTTTTTTTTAAGTATTTTTCCTAACACATTCCTACAAAGGAGAAGAGTCTTGACAATCGACGCCATTTCAGAAGCTCAAGTATCTTTTTCCTTTGACTAGTTTTTCAAACAATAGACGTTTTCTGGTAAGGTTCTGACAAAGCAAATGAGTTTGTGGTGATGGTCATCCAAGGGGGGGTGTTGTAGTAAAATGGTCCATAGTATGGATGACCACTCCTTATGGCTAAGTGCATGTCACATTGTTAGTGGCTAAGTGCATGTCATATTGTTAATGGCTAAGTACATGACACATTGTTAGTGGCTAAGTACACGGCACATTGTTAGTGGCTAAGTGCATGGCACATTGATATATGTTGGACACATGTAAAATCTAGTCCTTTGTTACTAGACACATATAGTTTTGTATCTTGTCCTAGGTGACAAGTGTGCGAACACAAACTCTCCCCCTCTTGTATTTATATGGAGCTAATGGAAATGAAAGATACAATTTGATTCCCTTCTTCTTTTCTCTTTAATATCATATTCTCTCTTTTGTCTTAAACATTTTACTTCATCATGATTTTGATTCTTCTTATTCATGATTAAAAGTGATGGAGGACAATTCATTCTTTCAATTTAAAAAGAAGGGACAAATTAGTCTATTTAAAGCAAAAAGGGTAATCTAGTCAATTTATAACACCTATAGGACACCCCCTAACCTATTAGAAGGACATTGCTATCACACTTGACGTCCCTCTATCATTTCTTGACGCCCCTTTACCAAGCTTGGAAATAGAGGTAATACAACCGTAAGAAGAAAACCATTAAATAAAAAGAAGAAACAGAAAAATCTTAATAAAAAGAAGAGTCATAGTCATAAAAATCGGCATCGCAGATGTAGTCGTCCTCAGAGGAATCATAGTCATCTAATTCATCGTCATCAGTGGAGTCATTCGGGAGCCTTACTTTAATAAGCCTATCTCTACAACTCCTTTGTAGATCCCCTTCTAGATTAAGGTTGAAGCATTGACGGAGATCGAGAGATTCCAGGTGTGGGCAGCCATCCAGAATTGCCTTCAAGCCCACATTTGTCAGTTTATTCCCCATTAGATGAAGATGACGCAGTTCAGGCATGTTCTCTGCAATGGCTAGTGCCTCATCATTACACTTATTAAGTAGCCTGTAGCCTCTGTTGAGCCGGAACGATCTTAAATGAGGGCATGCGTTCCCAACAGCTTTAAGCGTATCCTTTAAAAAAGAACAATTGTATGTTTCAAGTTCTTCCAGCATGACAGCTTTCTTGGCCATGTTAATCAATGCATCACCGCTAATTTGATAGCTAGATACAAACCGAAGACATCTCAATTCTCCAGACCTGGAAACAAATCATTAGTACCGACTAGTTACGAATGTGAATCTGTCCATTTTCATCTGGTTGTAGACTTGTAGTTCCATATATATTTCCAGGCCTATGCACTTAACATTTACCTAAGGCTTTTCCTTTATATTTTCCTTAAATTTTTAAAATCTGTATGATTATGATAGTTGTTGACAAAGCAACTCAACAATAGGGTAGAGCTAATGCATTGCTCTTGCAGAAATATGAAGAAACATGACAATTTGAGCGTGATTTCAAATCAGCAATATAAAAAGAAATAGACCTATATACTTGACAAAACATGCTGAAAGATAGTATAATTTACTTACTTATCAGAAATATGAGCTAAAAGCTCATTGTTACCAAAACCGTCCGTAGAGAAGTCAACCAACTGGCCACAGCTCCTATCTACAGCTCCTCTTGCCAGCTTTTCCAAATCGTACTCTTCACCATCAAACAAATCCGACCTATCCCGCATGTCTATAGAACGAAACAACGAAGGCTCTTTGGAAACTGTTCTCCACGTTGGACACACTGATTGAGCACTAAGTAAGATATCAATAGCCCCTAATTTAAGAAATATATGAGATAGAACATCATGAGGCAACTCAAACCAGTTTCTAACTTCTTCCAATGAACTTGGGTCTTCTGTTGAAATCGGAGCTTGATTGTTCAGAATGCAATCCATCCTCCTGCAATAATTCCCAAATTAGTTAGGAAGAGAGTAAGAAAAAACAAATTTCTTGAGGTTATTTGAAGAGTGTAATACTGATGCTAAATACGGAATTATAGGGGATACCAGTATTCAGGTAGCGAGAAATGCTGCTGCTGCTGCTGTGAAAAGAAATCTTAGTAAGGTTTTAGTATTTATAGAGCTTCGAATTGCTTCAACTTCTGAGAATTGAAAATCGAAATGCCAGTTAATTACTCTCAATCTTCCCTAGTCAACAAAGTAGAATGAAGTGGTTGTTACAACCAAGAGCGAATTTATCTTAGAAATAAGCAAAAGAAACATTTCCAATCTCCATTAATTGTCATTTTGGAATAGTAATCGTTTGTGCCTCCACAAGATGGAACTACATTTGTTGATTCGTTCAAAAATCCCAAAATCACAGTGAGAGTTTTGGAACACTAAATCTATACCACCCTCTGGGGTGATAAACCTCTCGTTTGAGACTGAAATACCACTGAAACTAGTCGTTTTCTGACCGTTATAACTAAATCTCGCCGGTGCAGATGATCGGAACTTAGCGACATCAACCGGAAAACAAAAATCTTCATCAAATCTTCTAAATTAATCAATACCCATCCTAATAAAATGAACTAAACCCACGTTTTCTGACTCAATCTATTCAGATCTGTTATCTAAATCTGCTAATACACCCATATAAATTATATCAGAAACTGTTATCATCTCCGGCTACCGAATTAAATCATTGAAGATATCAAGATACTGAAGATCTCTAAGTTTCCAAGACACAAAACAATATTTGTTACTTGAAGACACCAAGAAATTAACACACACTATAAGACTGAGAAAACACTTCAACCCAGTGTGATTAATCAACTGTGACGGAAACGTTACATCTGCAGGAGACCCGGGATCCTCACCTCTTCCTTACTTATCTCTTTCTCTTCACCCTTCTCTTAATTTGTTATTTCCTTGAAGTTGCATTTTATCTTGTTAAATCTGTATCAAAGTTCAAACCTTTTTAATTATTGCTCTATCATTATTACCATCTTTGAGATTCATCTTTGTGAAAAATTGGTCAACTATTTCTATCACTTGTCGTTAATTCCATTTTATTAATCATCTATATCACTGTCTCTACTAGAGAACTATTTGTTCTAGTTTGAAGTAAATTGCATTCTTTTTGTTTAAACTTAGAAATTGGTTGATCTCTGCCATTAGTTGTTAGTGTGTAGTTGCTTTGGACTTCGTCTAATATTTATTCCCACCAAGTTCATTACTTTTTGCAGTGATCTATCGGTTACTTTGATTATTACTAATTAATTTTCGTTTTTTACATTCCCGAAATTTTATTTACATAAAATTCTTAGTAACTTTTGTCCGTCCCTGGTCTTGATCTGTTAGCTACTCATTTGTTTAATTTATTTTACAGGGTAAACGTTAATATTTTGGATGTAGAATTGCTTAATAGGAACGGGAGTGGTTATTGGTGTTAGTTAGAAACTTCTACTGGGTTGGTTTGGATACCTTCACTAAGGCACAGGTAAGTGCCTGAGAGCGTTCACAATGTAAGACCATCCTAAAACTAAAATTAAAACCAAATACTAAAAATATTTGGGTTTGAACCTATTTCAACGTTAGGGTGGGGAGTGAAATTATAGTCAAGCGAATTTTAAATCTCCGCCTGATACTGAGCGGATATTTTAATCTCCGTGCCTCTAGCAGACGAATACCTAGCTAAACGCCCAAATGAGTCGTAAATCAAATGTGCGTCTATCATCAAACGAATGTTTAAGTTACGCCCGAAATGAGACGTAGGTGGTGTTGTCGGCGCGAGTGAGGGACGAAGTTTCAAAGTCCGCCCCATGAGGCGCCCGATTAAACGTTCGCCTGAACCGGGCGTAACCAGAATGATGCAGTGTTAAAAAGAGTACTGTAGAGTTCTGAATTAATAGGAGAAAACTAAAAAGAAGATAGATAAAGGACATATAAAGAGTACAAAAGCGTGTATGAATCACCAGACGGCAATAAGGTGTAGCCTCTTGCCTACAAAGTTCAATGGTTTGGTATCTATGGATAAGCTATAATTTAGGAGAGAAACGGTTCATCCAACATACTGTTAAGCTATGGATTTCATTTTACTCATTAAGAATTTATCTGATTGGTAGATTTGGAAGTCCAAATGTGCCACAGTACGTAAAACAGGGAACTTTGAAATTCATAGCGAGTTTTTCAAATGAAATGAGTGGCCATGAGAGGAAGAGAAGCTGGTTCAAACTGTCTAAGACCTAAACAGGCGAATGTTTTTGTGAATGCCTGGAAGGGGCGAATGTTTTTGTGAACGCCTGGATGGGGCGTTGTTAGAATTTTCGCCCCACACGGGCGGTAACAAAACCTTTCGCCTCATGTGGGCGGAGACAAAAACGTGATCCCATGGGGCGGTAGCCAAACTATCCGCTCAATTCAGGCGTACATTCCTTCTACGCCTCACCGTCGGGCGTAATTTTAAAGTACGCGCCTCTACAAACGCACTATAAACTGATCGCCCCATATCAAACGAACTTTAAACATCCGCCCCACTATAATCAGTTTACTCCAGACTATCGACCAAATATACTCTTGATTTACCCTCTCTCTCCAACTAAAACCAAATATTTGGTTTTAGTTGGAGAGAGAGCGTAAAACTGAGTATATTTGGTCGATAGTCGGGAGTAAAACTGATTATAGTGTGGCGGAACTTCAAAGTACGCCCGTCTGGGGCGAACATTAAATCATTTGCCTGGGTATGGGGCGAAAACTAAATCCTTCGCCTGGTGAAGGGGGTGATGGGGCGAACACCAAATGTTCGCCTGGTGAAGATTTGCATTTGATGGGGTGAACACTAAAGTGTTCGCCTGGTGAAGGGGAGATGGGGCGAACATTAAAATGTTCGCCTGGTGAAGGGGGAGATGGGGTGAACATAAAAATGTTCGCCTGGTGTGGGGCGACCATTAAATCCTTCGCCTGATATCAAACCGGGCGAACTTAAAATCTTGCGCCCCATTGAGGCGCTCATGGAATGTCCGCTCCACCAAATTTTTGCTCATCACGGTAGCGTGCAACCACAGACCAAACCTATATTTTTTAGTTTTTAGTTTAGTTTTAGTCTTTGGTTTGGTCGTCGATTGTGAACGCTCTAAGACCCTTACTCCCCATGAGTATCCTTAGTTGGAACTTTCGTGGTTTCAGAAAACCAAAGGCAGTTTGAGACCTTGGAGAAATTTTAAAAATTAAAAATTAAATATCCTGATATTATGTTTATTTGTGAAACAATGAGTAATGCTAACAGCACTTCGAAAAAAA
The DNA here is from genome assembly GCA_023529315.1 of Papaver bracteatum. Taxonomy (NCBI): domain Eukaryota; kingdom Viridiplantae; phylum Streptophyta; class Magnoliopsida; order Ranunculales; family Papaveraceae; genus Papaver; species Papaver bracteatum. The sequence continues at coordinate 494,012 of JAJJWX010002077.1, forward strand.
TCGGTCTATGGGCTTTCTCAATTATACTATAATACCATCTATTGGTAGGAAATGAGGATTGGGTTCGGCTTGGAAGGATGGATTTGACCTTAATGTCGTTCATTCTAGCCAGAATGGTATACTTTTCTCTTCAAATTCAATTAAAGCTAATACCAAGTGCATTATGTATTTTGTGTATGGTGAGCCTAATAGAAATCTTAGGCATGATTTTTGGGCAGGGTTCATGGCCCAAAATTATCATTCCCTCATGCCTACTATTGTGATGGGTGATTTAAACAACATTTTATTGACACAAGATAAATGAGGCAAGAGACCTGTTACTGATAGTGATACTCAGGATTTAGAGAACCTTATTGGTGCTTGGGATCTTCGGGACTTGCCTTTTACAGGTCCTGATTTTACATGGACCAATAAACAAGAGGATGGACCTTGTGATGGAAATAATTGACCATGCTTTTGTTAATGGGGTGTGGGAGACTGCCTTCGCGCATACCCACACACTCCACCTCCCCAGAATCAACTCTGATCACTCTCCTATTTTGGTTTCTTTGAATCCAGTTGTGGAGAATTTGCATAAACCTTACCATTTTATGTCCATGTGGGTTAAGGATGATTCTTGCAAAACAATTATTGAACAAGCCTGGTCAATATGAATGAGGGGTTCAAAAGCCTTTCAACTCAAACAAAGATTGAACCATGTGAATGAGAAATTAAAAAGGTGGAACAAAGTCTCTTTTGGCAACATTAATCACTCCCTTCATGAAACTAAAGAACAGATTACAAACATTCAAATTAACACACTTATAGATACCAAAAAGTTATCCGAGCTCACAGATAAATTAACATATTTGTATTCTCTTGAGGAAATCCTATGAAAGGACAAATCAAGAGAACTTTGGTTAAACGAAGGTGATAAAAATATGCCTTACTTCCACAAGGATACTATGTTCAGAAGAAACAGAAATAATATCTCTTGGATTAAAACAAGAAATGGCACTTGGTTGACTACTAGAGAAGTTATTGGAGAAGAATTTATCTCTTATTTTCAAGAGCTTTATAGCACCTCTGGTACTACTGATCAAGATATTGTCTTAGATACTATGAAATCCAAAGTTACTAATCTGGGTAATAAATGTCTAATATCATTTATAACTGATGGGGAAATAAAAGTAGCCGCATTCCAAATGGGGCAAAGAAGTCCCTGGACCTGATAAGTTCACCGGGTTATTCTACCAGACCTATTGGGATGTGGTGGGGGAAAGTGTAACACAAATTGTTAAGCATTTCTTTGACTCTGAGCATATCTTAATCATACTAATATTGCTTTGATTCCTAAGAACCATATGGCTGACTCGGTTGATCAATTCAGACCTATTGGGTTATGTAACTTTTCCTATAAAGTGATCTCTAAGGTTATCGCTAACATGATGAAGACTTTTATGGATAAATTGATCTCTCCTAATCAAAGTTCTTTTGTCCCGAATAGACAGATTGCTGATAATGTAATATTAGCTCATGAACTTATTCACACTATTAAGCAAGAAAAAAGAGGATAGGTGGGATATGCGGCCATTAAATTAGACATGTATAAGGCGTATGACATGCTAGAATGGTCTTTCTTGGCAAAAGCTATGTCCAAGTTAGGGTTACACCCAAAATGGATAATACTTGTTATGAATTGCTTGAGCTCTGTATCTTACTCCCTCATTCTTAATGGCAGTCCAATGGGATACTATCAGCCTGAGATGGGGATAAGACAGGGGGGTCCTATGTCACCTTACTTGTAAATCATTTGTAAAGAGGCACCATCGACTTACATTAAACATTTAGAAGATTAAAATTTGGTGCATGAAATTAAGTGTACTAGTTTTTCTCCTTCTATCAATCATTTGTTGTTTGCAGATTATAGCTTATTATTCACTAGAGCCACCATCCCGTAATTTCATTCTATAAAAGACTACTTGCAAAAAAATTACAATGCAAGTGGTCAAAAGATAAACTTTGAAAAGTATGGATAGTTCTTTAGCAGTAAGGTCCATCCAAAGCATAAAACAATCCTCGCAAAAATCCTTAACATCTCTAATTTTAGCCTTAGGGAGAAGTATTTGGGTGCCCCAATTACATTTCTTAGGTCTAAAACTCAGACTCATTTACCTTTTTTAAATGTTGTGGAGAAAAGAGTTAATGGTTGGTTGGTCCAATTTATGTCCCACGCAGGAAAGACCATCTTGGTTAAGCATTGGGTCAAGCCATGTCACTTTATCAAATGGAAATATTTTTAATTCCTAAGAGTGTATGTCATAAAATTGATTCTCATTTGAATAGGTATTGGTGAGGCGAAGACCCTAATTCCAAAAAGAGGAAATTACATTTGATTGATTTGGGGAACATGTGTAAGTCAAAAGAAGAAGGGGGACTTGGGTTTAGAACCAATGAAACCAATAACTTGGCCATGATGGCAAGAAGTGTTTGGAGACTGGTGGAAAACCCAAATTCCCTCCTTGCACATGTGTTGAAAGCAAAATATTACCCTAAACGTGGATGTGCTTAATTATAAGTTCCCCCAAAAGCCTCTTGGGATTGGAAGTGCCTCCACCGTACCATGAGTAAGATTAAACTTTTTATCTCATGGGTAGTGGGGGAAGGAAACTTTATTGACCCTTAGTGTGACAACTGGATACCTGGAAAAGGAACCGCCACACCAAAAATCAATACTAGTCCTGATAAAAATATTAGAGTAAATGATTTGATAAATCATGACTCTAGAACTTGGGATACATCAAAATTAAGTGTTGTTTTTGATCAACCCTCGAAAGAGATGATTGAAAAATTCCTCTCAGTATTATATCCTCTAGATATAGAAGAGTGTGCATACAATCTAAGGATGGTAACTTCAATACACTACACCAAAACGTCCATTTAGGGACGTTTATAAACTTTGCGCATAATATTTGCAACGGAAATAAACGTTGGCAAAACGGCGTTGCGCATTTCTGTGCAACACATATTATCCGTTGCACAAATTAATTTGTACAACGCTTATAAACGTTCACAACCGTTGCACCTTTTCTTATTTGTGCAACGAATATTATTTATAAAATAACACTTTTGTGGGTCTCATTTTGATTTTTTCAACGTTTTATTTATTTGGTTACAGTTACATCCGTTGCTCATTTCCGATAATTTGTGCAACGTATAATTGTACAACGTTTATATCCGTTGCAAATTAATTTTCAGGTAAATTTTTCTCTTACCGCCGGCACATTTTCCGCATATCCGTTCATGAATGACAATGGAACACTATAAGGGTGGGACAATGTGTTGGGGACTAGATATTGGTCTTGGTACAAGTAGAGGAATAACCATTGCCCAACCATGAAAATGGGACATTGGAAGCTTCAAAAGAAAGATGGAGACTAGATTAAATGAACAAGGTGTGAAATAAAAAAATTGCACGGTAGTAAGATACAGATAATTTAGAGGAAAGACCCTTGGATTAGTTGCTAAACAAAAGGAATTTCACATATAAATGGACAACAGTAAATTAATATTAACAACAAGGTATCATATTTATGTTGTACCATATCTACACTTACATAATGTGAGATGGCTCACTAGGTATATATTACATAATGATCTCCGAGAATCAATAATCCATGGTTGAGTTGGACAGCAACCGCAATACTCCTCTGCTTGATATAATGCGATATGTAGAGCACTGGATTCCATTATTCTTTTAAGATTCTGAAGTTCAAGTAATAGACAGTCCAAGCCCACAGTCATTTACCAAACAATTTGAGGGAAATAGATGTTACCTACTTATAGGGATCTACTAGACAAGAAATAAATGAATATGTGGAACTCATTTGGGCATAATATGGTTCAAACCAAGGAGAGAGACAAAATATGTATGCAAGTGCTTGAGAGATTTGTGACCAATTGACTGTTCGGTGTTGGGTTGTTAGGATAAATCAAGTCCAATTACAGGTGCGATATAGATTGCACTAGAGTTGACCATTAAACCTCAGGCATCGTAACATATGGAAGAACTCATTAAGGATAAGCATAGAAAGCAGGGGAAGAAGCTCACCGGAATGCGCCATTGGCAATTCTTGTCATCCTACTTGCTATTCTATAAACTGGTACCTCTTCAGTTTTGAATTTTTACTTGTAAACTCCTACAAAGTTAATGTCGTGGGTAAGAGTCGCGTTCGCAGGTAGGTTGCATTCACCTGTGTAAACAAGATAGTTGGGAGGTGCTAACAATTCATAAATCCTCAAAGTGTTCATCGATTTCTATTTAGATGATTTTGGTAACGGACAACAGTTAGAACAATGCACGAGATATATGAAACAAATTATGAAAAAAAAAGTTTCACCTCCGAAGCATCCTGCAGGTTCAGGTCCATATGCTAAGGATGGAGGAATCTGCAGTTTACGCCTCCCTCCTGCATGCAAGTGAAGGATAGCTTAAAACTTATTTATACCATAAGTATGGAAAAATATCAAGAAATGATCAAAAAAGTTCATAGATTTAACAGCTCTTGTTGTTTTCAAGCACACCAACAGCCATTGGAGGCACAACTTCACCTCCTCCAATCCCTTGGTCCAGTCCCTTCACCTGTAGACATGATTAAGATGAAGTAAATCCCACCTGAAATTTTCAGTAGATCTCATATCCAAAATATATGTATGCTCTTTATTACCTATATAAAATTCAATGGATTTGACTTGGCATGATAATCAACATTTTCAGGAACAAACAACGATTGTGCAGACCATCAGAATTGAATTACGGATCCATATTATGAGGAAAAGTGCTTCCAGAATATACAACTATTAGCATACTAGTGTAGGATCTACATGTATAAAGGACCACCAAATTATATCTATGCTACTAGTCTGTGACCACGTGCTTTTCTATCACTCTAGAAAACAAACTGTGCAAAAACCAGAATTAAAAATTGTGTTAGCCTCACCAGATAAATGTCAAAGAAATGAAAGATACACTTCCCTTAGTTATTGCCTTTAAATCTCGGTGTTTGGAAGGTATTTTCTCACCAGTTTTCACATTTTGCATCTCCTTTCTGTACCTACATTACAGGGTAAAGTAGTTTAATAGTCGCGCGTGGAATACATAATAATAGAAGTAAAACCAACTATGATTTCTTACTACTACATGATCATCTAGACATCTTGCAGGTAAATACATTAAAAATTGACAATCCAGTATATTCTATGCAAGAATAAGATGACAAGTAACATGAAAATAAGGCATGCTTCAATGCGTTCACTTAGATAAGATACAACATCGCAGGTAATAGGACAAGTAAGTTTGTATGGAAGCAAAACTAAAAACAAATTGGTAAGCAAACCAAATACGTAAAACTAATACTCAATTAATGTTAATTTTATAGACTAACTGCAAGACTGGCTAGGACCCATATGTTCCTGAAAGCGAACAGTTTCTGGATCACAAACCCTAGTCAAAAAGTTCAAAATCCACAAAACCAGAGTAACAAAATGCACCATTAATCAAGATCATGACTCTACTCTCTCTTGTAATTGGCACATATTGAGTTTTTTGTAGCAAAATATGATGGAAAGATTATGGTTGTTGCTTACCAGTATACAACTATAGTAAGCAAATATCATGTACTTAAGCTCCATTTTCCCTGGGCCCAGACATCTGACGTGACCTGTCCAGGCAATGTGCAACCTGACAAAGAAACTCCCATTGTTCCAACCAATTCAGAAGAATTTTTTGCTTCAGGAGTGACATCAGCAAAAGCATAACTAAGACTGCATTTTTTCCCACATTAACAATTCGATTAATGAAAAATATGTTATAATATTAACAACCAATAATCTAGAGAAAAAATACACTTAATTGTAAATAAAAACTACCTGGAAAAATTCAGGGCACATGAAGGAGAGATCCCCGAACATCCCACCCTCAACATACCCCTCTGCAATTCTAACAGTTTCTACAATAAGGAAGAGGTCAGTGTACTTCCCAAGCCCTCCTACACCAGATGTGGCTATATCCAACTGTATCCTAGAGTAGAGGATGAAAATTCAGACAAACTTAAACTCTCAATTCGAAGCATATATGTCATAAAAGTAAGGCAAAAGGTAAACTAAAAAGACATACCGGGAGTAAGTACTCACAGTAACCCTGCATAGTTAACATAATGTTCCAAGCAAGAAGACACCCATTCCCTAGAAGCAAATGTATTACCATTGCCATCTTTTGTCCCTGTTAGTAATTTCATCAACCAACTTCAATTCAAAACTTACACCCACCGATAACAAAAATGAAGTAACAAGAAAACCGAAAGGAAATTGAATAAAAAATATGTGAGATAATGGAGACCCCTGGTTTGTCCATAATGCCACCACCACTTTCATTAGCCAATGTCACGTCCATCACCTTCTGCGAACTCCTACCACTTTCATCAGCAAATTAATTTTTAGTCTCTAGCGCTTCGGAGAAACCTACAAAATATGTTAAGCCACAAAAGACAACATTAATATAATCAAAGCATACACATAAAATAATCTCTTGGAAAGGCACTTCAAACATTCAAAGAATCTTTAAAACCATATTTAAGCACTTTGGGAGGAACATCAATAAAACTAGCAGACTAGTTAAAGCATTTGGATGAAAATACAAATTAAATAATACCCCGATGATGCGACCAACAATTATATCTCCAGTCTCTGGCTTGTATTTGTCGTTGAACGTACTGCTAGTTAGAACACTGTTATTTTATAAATTGTGTGATCAAAACTAAGGTTTTTGTTCAATCTTGTCACCGGACTTAAGAAAAACTTAAGCCTTTTACTTATGCTTACCTAGATCTTAAAGTACCACCATAAACAAGCTTGTTAACTCACTCTTTCTACACCTCCATATAGAATTGCTACTATATCTCCATCAACTTAAGATGTTCCATGACCCCTTCATTCAAACCCCCAAGACAAACAAAACCCATTAATAATTGCACAAAAATCACAGTAAAAATAAAAATACAACTTCACTCAGGAATTTCATCAAACACTTGTGGAGTAAGAAGATGGGATTATTTTGGTTCATCACAAACGAACCCTAAATTCAAAGAAATTCCAACAAAGCAGCAAAACCTCAAATGCATGATTCTTCACAAATTAAAACAACTTAAACTAAACCTAATAATTCATAGAATTGAAATAAATTTACCCATGCTTTGAAACTAGGAATAACACAAAAAACAAACACATAATTTTACCAAAATTTTTGCTACCTAAATAAAACCACTAATTATGCGAGATATGATTAATTAGGTCAAAATCAACCAACATCATCAAAATTCGAGACAAAATTAGGGTTTATACCTGATGATAAAGAATGTCAGAATCCACGCTGGGAAATAAAAATAACATATCAGATTGATGATTTTCTTCGATTTCAGGTACAAAATCGGTTTCCTAGGGTTTCAAAATAATTCAAGTTACTACACAGATCTAGATTTCTGATATATGGGTTTCGATTAGGATATCAAACTTTAGAAGAAAAGGCTTTGATTGTTGGTTTTTTCAGCTGAAATCAGCTGTGATTTCTTAACTATTCTCTGTTTACAAAGAGAGAGATTGAGAGAGAGTAAAGAGAGAAATAAACCTGAGAAAATCTCGACTAAGATATAATGGTGAAAAGATACAGGTATCGATTTCAAGTTTTTCACCTAAACCCAAAGAGATCTTCATTTTTTGATTCTACGAAAAATGAAATTCGAAGGCTCTGAAATATAGAGATAAAAACGAGTTTTGATATTTAAGGTTTTCTCAAACATAATAATAATAAATAAATAGTTAAAACCAATATCAAATTAAAAGAAAAATTAACTACTAAAAATCCCATATAAAAACTGAATATTACAAAAAAAAAACAATTTGTAGTACAACGGATGTACCCGTTAACATACGTTGTACAGCTAGTTTATTTTAATAAGTGAAAACATAAATAATTTGTGCAACGGATAAATCAGTGCACAACGGATATTAACGTTGCTAGATGTGCAACGTCCATATCCGTTGCACACCTCCGAAAATAAAGTGTTGCTAAAACCAGGATATGGTGTAGTGATACCGAATCTGCTTATTCCTCCCAAGATGTTATTGGAGACAACATTAACTCTGACTTATGGATGGCTGTGTGGAAGTGTAAACTACCGGCAAAAAATTCAATTTTTTTTCGAAAAGTTTTGAAAGGAGCTCTTCCAATTAGAGAAATTCTTCACAAACACATCCACATATCTGATTTTAGTTGTCCAAGATGCAAGTTTAAAATTGAAAAAATTATGCATACTCTAGTAACTTGCAAATGTCTTACTAGAGTTTGGATACTCGGAAATGTACAAACTACTCAGTTTCAAAATTTTACCATTCAACCAGTGGGTTAGATTTTGGCTTCAGCTTCATCCTTATAAGGATACGTCCAATAGAGATGATAAATTCCCATTCATTGTATGCTTGATGTGGTCCATCCAGACAAACCGAAATGACTTATTCCATAATGAGAAATCAGAAGAACCAACTGTTATTCTAGCAAGAGCAAAGTCAATGATATTGAGCTCTATTAAAACCCCGTCGTTACAGGGCATATCTGCAATCTCTCCCCCACAACAAGCTTCACCTTGGGTGGTTCCACCTTGGGTGGTTCCACCTAAGGATTGGACCAAGATAAATATCGATGGTGCTTGAAACCCAAATTCTCCAAATTGGGGGATTGGTTTCATTTTTTTTAGAGATTCAAACCATAAAAAATTTTATGCTCAGTCACCTTATTTAGTATGTTTTTCTGCAGAAGAAGCGGAGACTCGAGCAATTAGAGATGCTTTGATGGTGGCTTTGGAGAAGAGACTTGATCGAATCATTGTTGATACTTCAGCTATTTTGGAATAAATTAACAAGAAGACCTTCATGGGAGATCAGAGAACCGATTGTCTGTTACAGGATATTAAAACCTTAATTTCTAAGTTTAAGTTTATATCCTTTGTATTTGTTAACCGTTTTGCAAACAGAGTTTCTCATGATATAGCTCAATGGGATAAAACTAATATCAACCATATGGCTTGATCTGTACCCCTATTTGGCTCTTGTCCTGTCTATGTAAGGACCATATGGCGGATCTTATGTAATTCAATGTTAGTTGCTTATAAATAAATAAAAAAGTGCAAATACTCCAACTATTTCGAAATTGTTAGAAACTCGCTGGTCGTTAATTGGTGGCAAACATTTTGATTATCCAGCATTGAATTCCATTCCCATATAATGCCTAAGGGCATGCAACATGCCAAGAATTGCACGGCAGAAAATTACTCTGGTTGGCAATTTGATCTAAATTATTTTTTATTTTAAAGTTCAATCTTATTCAGTTTTTCAGTCACTATCAATGCGTCACCTCTAATTTGACAGCTATATACAAGTCGAAGACATCTCAGTTCAGAAGACCTGGAAACAAATCATTGATATTGAAGAGTGTCACAAATATTGTTGCAAGGCATACAACCAAGTCAATTTTTTTCCAGCGTGTATCTCAATCAATATTTTTGAAGAGTCGTGCGTGTTCACTATAGAAAAATATGTACACTTTCATAGGAAAAATATTCAGGAAATTCCATGAGGTTTTTGAGAAACTAGAGAAAAATTTATGTACAATTGGGTACAACCGATATTCAAATAAACCCGCATGTCTCCACCTATTCTGCATATCTAAAGAAATTTCTATAGAACGAAACAACGAAGGCTCTTCGGAAACTTTTCGACATGGTGAATAGACTGACTGCGCATTAAATAGGATATCAGTTGCCCCTAATTTCAGAAATATATGAGATATAATATCATGAGGCAATTCAGCCCAATTTCTAACTTCTGCTTCCGATGAAAGCAGAGTTTGATTGTCCATGATTTCTCTTGAGATTGGGAGTAAATCAAAAGATAACTGCTGCTGCTATGGTCAGGAAATTGTGGTTGCATGGATTTTCCAAGGCAGAGACTATTTATGTTTTCGGGAAACGTATTTATCGCTTGGGGAGTTTCTTAAAATAACATAGAGGGTTCGAGGTTGGCAACCGTGGTTTTAACCACGTGTGACACCGAGCCACATGACTAGGTTCCTTTTTTGGGCAGTAAAATAAATCCTTAACATAACAGATATAGTAGACTCAATGTAAGGAAAAACGATTCAAAAACGCAATTGAACAACACGAATGTATCCTCCACAGATGAACTTACCAATAAAGGTAAACAAAAACATAATATGAAAAATTGGAGAGCTATATGGAACTTGGAAGTCTCCCCCTCTATAAAAATCTTCTTATGGAAGGCTGCTCACTCAATTCTACCTACGGGTGAAAGAGTAGGAAAACACTTGAAATATATAGATACTACATGTAAAACTTGCAATTGCACAGAGGAGTCGATTTCACACTTATTCATACACTGCCCCCTAATCCAACAGGTTTGGAGGGAATTATTCTTCGACCCATATGATGTGATAGGTAACAAATGGGATTTCCATGAATGGCTAACTTATATTCTCCCAGAAAGTATGAGGCTCAAACTTTAGGATGGCCTGAATTATGCGCAATTGTGCTATGGCATGTGTGGAAAGCCAGATGCAACTTAACCTTTGAAAATCAAAAACCAAGAGCTGAAATTATAACTAAGGAGATCATTCTGTATATAAATACTACTACATCAACAAAAACAAAGGGAAAAAAAACAATGCATGTGGAGTACACCAAAAAAGAAGCAGAAACTCAAACCATTGAATTCAGAATAATGTGGCAAATTCCAATGCTATTTACGCTGAAAATTAACATAGCCCTCATCTGCAACCCGTTGAATAATTTAATTTGTATGGAAATGCTACTCTTTGATCACACATGTACCTGCAGAGAATCCAGAGGAGCGAGTTTCCAGCAAAGCTCCCCAGAAGAGATAAGAAAGAAAGCAGCTACTGATGCTTACAACTGGGCAGGGAAATTGGGAAGCAAGATGGAATTTGAATCAAACTCTGGCCAACTAATTAAGCTAATCAGAAATCTGCATGTTGTGAAGATATGAGAAAGGTGAAAGATTCACCTTGCACAATGATGGAAAAGAAGTTTTTGAAGTCGGCACATGGAGCACAATCAATGAAAGGGAAAATCAACTGGCAATTAACCTAGCAATACCACTAGGAGTTGGGACCAAAACTCTATAACTGGTCTATTTACATTACTGTCAAACAATTTAATCTTTTATCTTATAGAAAATCAAAACAATGGTACTGTAACTATTAATCCAGCTATGGATGACATCCTTTTGGGCTATGGCTTTCCCAATAATATGGATTAAAAAATCCCAAAGCTACATTGGTTTTGAAAAAAATGGAAAACGCGCCATTTTTTTTAGGTCATTCTTCTGGCGGGTGTCCACGTGCATCAACCGCGCCAAATGGAGGCGCATATCCTATCAAATTACTCTGGAATATTTTCGGCCAGATATCCACCAAAGGCGTACACCAAAAAGAATTTTATCTAGGCAAGAACATGCACTCTAGCAAGTTACTCTATCGGCCGGAAATGTTTGCCCGTTCAACAGATAAAAAAATAGAAAAAACTTGCATAAGAAAAAGTACTCCAGCTTCCAAAACTCAAAACACCAATTGATACAATATGAGCTAAAAGCAAAATCTAACTAAGAGATAAAAAGAGAAGGTAGTGAAAGAAGAAAAAAAAATTACAACCATTTCTTAAGAGGACACCCGTTCACTCAGTCAGTGACCAAAATTTAGTATCCGATACTTTAGGGAACTAAACATAATAGTCTGGGTCGAAGGGCGCTTCATTGTCATAAGTTAAGTCTGGGTCGTAATAACTGAAATCTAAGTATGGATTGTAGTGGGATTCTGAGTTGAAGTCGCTGGAATCATTGTCAGAGTGGAAATCACAGTAGCAGCTGCGCTCAGACAATTCATTAGATCCAACTTCGATTGCATCATCAAATTCATAGTCATCAGTTGAGTCATTCGGGAGTCTTAATTTTATGAGCCTATCTCTAAAGCTCCTCATTAGATCCCCTTCTAGATTAACATTGAAGCAGTGACGGAGGTCCAGAGATTCAAGGTGCAGGCAGCCATCGAGAATGGCCTTCAATCCCACATTGGTCAATTTGTTCCCAAAAAGACAAAGATGACGCAATTCAGGCATGTTCCCTGCAATGGCTAGTGCCTCATCATCACACTCTACTTGTTGCCGCCTGTAGCCTGGACGGTTGAGCCGCAACGTTTTTAACTGAGGGCATGCATTACCGACAGCTATAAGTGTATCCTCTAAGAGAGAACAGTGGCGTATCTCAAGTTCTTCCAGCATGACAGCTTTCTTGGCCACGTTCATCAATGCATCTCCCCTTACTTCATAGCTAGATACAAGCCGAAGACATCTCAATTCACAAGACCTGAAAGCAAAACAGTTTTAACCCAGCGTTCTAAGAAATCAACTGTACTACCTCAACCTAACAACAGATAACCCACATCAAAAAAGACAGAAATATGCAACTTACTTATCAGAAATATGAGCTAAAAGCTCATTGTTACCAAAACCGTCCGTAGAGAAGTCAACCAACTGGCCACAGCTCCTATCTACAGCTTCTCTTGCCAGCTTTTCCAAATCGTACATTTTACCATCGAACAAATCCGACCTATTCCGCATGTCTATAGAACGGAACAACAAAGGCTCTTTGGAAACTTTTCTCCACGTTGGACAGACTGATTGAGCACTAAGTAAGATATCAATAGCCCCTAATTTCAGAAATATATGAGATAGAACATCAGGAGGCAACTCAAGCCAGTTTCTAACTTCTTCCGATGAACTTGGGCCTTCTGTTGAAATTGGAGCTTGATTGTTCAGAATGCAATCCATCCTCCACAGATGCAAGAATTCTCACCTATATTTTCCCACCTTAGGCAGATTGAGGGAAATGCTGCTGCTGCTGTGAGAAAGAACCTTAACGAGGTTTTACTGGTATTTATAGATCATTGCTTTAACTTCTAACCATTAAAAATTGAAACGCCAATAAATTCCTCTGATGCAATCTTTTCTAGTCAACATTCAACATGAAAGGAAGAATAGAACGAAGTGGTTGCCACTACCAAGAGCGAATTTGTCTTGGAAATTAAACAAAAAGAAATATTTCCAATCTCCATTAATTGTCCTTTTTGGAATAGTAGTCGTTTGTGCCTCCACAAGAAACGTTGGAACCACATTTCACATTTGTTGTTACAATCCAAGTCAAAGGATTTAAAAATCCGAAATTCACAGTGAATCGAATTAGTTTTGTGGAAAGCGCGCCGGCCCGCATGCATGAACTGCAGCGAAACGAGGAGCAAATCATTCTAACCAATCTGTGTCATTTTGAAAAAATATGGCTATTTTGCCGATAAAACAAGGTGCAATTGGCGTTATCACCACATGACAGTGGTTAAGAAAGATGGATGTGCCCCTTTACCAAGCTGTTAACTGGAGTCGCGCTAGTTCTTCTAGGAAGTCTCAAGTGTGTCATAGATAAATTAGAACGTACTTCCGTTTAAGAAATGCTGCTGCTTCTACTTTGGTTCACAAAATCTGCTGGAGACCTCTCAAACACCCATTTATCGCTGGGGAGGACCAAGAATTACACATTTTGCTTCAGTAAACATGTGATAAATGGGCCAACGTGCCTCGGGGTGCCAAATATTTCGAGATTGTTAGAAAATTGCTGGTCCAGTTCAACGGTTAAATGATTCAAAGGTGATTAGGAATCCCACGTCAGAACTAAGGGCAAGCAAAAGCTAACAGGCGTACACCAGAAAGAGCTCTATTTTGGCCGAGAACTTGCACCACAGCAAATTACTCCATTTTGCAATCCCATATTCTGCTTTCGATTTAACAGACAGTACTACTGCAGTGGCAATGCCTGATCGCCTAAGTCAAAAAAACTTACTAAACCATCGAGTTCCATTTTACACCAACACAGGTACTCCAAAACTCAAAACACCATTTGGCAAAATGAAGCAAAAGAGAAATTAAAGTGAGAGTCGAGGAAGAAACAGTAGTCAAAAATTCACAACCATATCGTCAGAAGACACTCATTCACTCTGGTCATTGTCAATTTTTTTTTTTAAACTAAAATTCCATCCGGATCAAGTTTAATTTCTCGACACAAATCTACTAGGATTATTACAATGGAATAAACTAAAATTCCATCCAGATCAAGTTTAATTTCTTAACACCCACCAGGATTATTACAACAGACTAAATAAATGCAGATTACAAAGTATTCCAGTTTGCCGACAAATTAAGAGAAAAACTGGCCTGTGCGCTTCGAACTTTTGACTACATTAAGTAAGGAAATCCCCCTATCCTCTCTTCCTAATATAACAGGAGTAACCAGAAAAGCTTGCAATTCTTAGTGCACTCAACAGAACAAATACAACTAGTAAACATGTTACGATATCAATGCTACATTTTCCAACTCTTTTGCTCCGGGACGGCTTGGTTTCCCCACTGGCTAAACCTGCGTCTTCCACATTGTCAAGACCTTCTAGTTTTTTGCATGATGAAAACAATGAATCAGCATCCGCTTTGCGTGTTCCTGCATTCATTTCATCCATTAGATTTTGGAGTTCGGGGAGTATTCCTGCATTTATTTCATTCATCAGATTTTCGAGTTTGGTGAGTTTCCGATCAACTTTGTAATACTGGCGTGGTGGTATATGAGGATGATGAGATTCAATCTCTTTTGACAGAAGATTCCTCAGGAATAAAAGCTTTCGGTTACCATGCCCTGTGATATTGTGAAAAAATTGATACAATCCTATTACTGTCGCTCTGTCTAGTTCATCTTCCAATTCTTTGATTTTTCTGGTGCACCTTGAATATGTCTTCGTCATTCTGATCTAGAGAGTTGCGAAAAAAGAAGGAAAAAATATTATGAACCACAACCACAAGGGCTTGAAACGTATATATAAAACATCACCCATTAGTCGCAACTTTTGGTTATAGCAGTTATACTCTGTCTCTCTACCAAAGCGTCTCCCTTGAAACGTTATTGTTCCAGCCGTCTCTAGTCCGTACTAGTTGTGTCCCTTGAAAATATTCTGGAAAGTGGCAACTGGTTGATTGGCTCCGCGAATTTGATAATTTTAACAGAAATAAAAATAGTATAACACTGAATCTGTAAAAAGAAAATGTTTTGTACATGTCATACTCACCGAGCAAATCTACCAAAATGCCTTCTTACTATCTTCAAAAACTTGCCAAACCCTGAACCATGAAGCTTACCAAAGCGCAATGGCTCCATTGGACAGCGACAGCAATTCAAGACTAGAAAACCATCATTATGAGCGGCGTCTGTTATTTTGTTTTTGATCCTTCTTAGCCTTTTTCCCTGCCTTGTGAGATCTGTTGTCCACCCTATAAATTATCCGCCCTTTACTTGAATCATAACGATGATCTACTTCAATCTCAACTCTATCTCCCACTAATATCATAATTCTATTATCTCTGATTTTGGCTGAAATATAACCTAAAATCAAATCTGGGATATTCTCTATTCTAACTCGGAACATACCATTAGGAAGTGACTCAGTGATCAAACCTTGATGAATACATTTTCCTTTGTTCATTTTCACTTTCACAACTTCTCCACCAATTCCCTTCTCCTCAGCCCAAGCTTTTACATCGGTCTTTGTCAAACCTGGCAACTCAAATTGCTTTGGCTGTTTAGATTTGTGGAGGTAATCGTTGTTGTTGTCTTTTGTTTGTCCGCTGCCTCTTGTGATTGCTCTAATGGTGTTTGAAATCTTTCCAATAGGTCTAAAACTAATAGACGTGGGTGGTGAGTGAAAACTAACATTTGTTTTAGATGATGATGAGAATGGAAGCGATTGACTGATCAGATTTGCTATTGATGAAGTAGACATTTCTTTTAATTATAAGTTGGAATTTGAATGGTCAAAGATTGGGTCCGTGTATATGATTCTAATGAATCGCATCATAAACTCTCAATCGGAAATTTAAAGGTAGAAGAAAAATTGCTGAACATCATAAACCCTAGAGACTGAGAGGGAGATTCCGGTCATTGTCAAAAAAAAAAAAAAAAAAAAAAAAAAACTAGGGAACCCTAATGATAAGACGAGATTATCGTTTCGTTTCAATTTCTATTTGAGACCTCACCGAATGCATTTATCGTGGGAGGATGAAATTACAAATGGCCCATTTATTTTGGGCCGGGAATGTCCGTCAGTCTGCTCATTGCTTGATTTTATGAACTAACTGTTCTAATCTCAGCACAGGCGCATATAATATCTCAGTCCGTTTAAAAGAGTCTGCGCTAGTTCAGCAGCACTGCCAAGGAAGTTTTAGCCTTTTTGGTGTCATGGAGAAATTAGAACAAAATTTATGTATAGAGAGGTACACTACCGTAACAAAAGTATTATTCAAAACTCCATACATCACCATGAAGAAAAGAAAAATCTAGCTAAAAGATGAGCAAGATAAATTAGTACTATTAAGAAACTAATCGAATAAGTCGTCTGGGAGGAAGCTGTATGCGTTCTTGTCAAGGTAGTCCTTGTATTCGCTGTCAGAGAAATCAAAAAATCCATATACGATTTCAGCATCAAATTCATAGTCAGGAGTCATCATTTGGGAGCCTTATTTTTATAAGCCTGTCTCTACAACTCTTCAGTAGATCCCCTTCAAGATTAATGTTGAAACATTGACAGAGGTCGGGAGATTCAAGGTGCAGGCAGCCATCGAGAATTGCCTCAACCCCACATTGGTCAATTCGTTCCAGAGAAGATGAAGACGACGCAGCTGAGGCATATTCTCTGCAATGGCTAGTGACTCAGAGCCCTCCTTGTTCCTAAAACAGGAAACCTGTTGCACTAAAACATGGAGAAATAGAAAGAAGAAAAATTATTATAGACTAGCGTAAGAAAAAGTACTTCAGAGTCCAGAACTGAAAACATCATTTAATACAATGAAGATATCTATCTAAGAGACAAGGAAGTGACACTAGTAACTGATACTTTACAGAACTAATCATAGTAGTCTTGGTCGAAGGGTAATTCATTGTCATAAATCAAGTCTGGGTCGTAATAATCGAAATCAATGCTTGGGTTGTAGCCGAAATCATCGTCACTGAATATTCCATGATCTAACTCGGAGTAGCAGCTGCCCTCAGGAAATTCATAAGATCTATCATCAATTCCAGCATCAAATTCACAGTCATCAGTAGAGTCATTAGGGAGCTTTACTTTTATAAGCCTGTCTCTACAACTCTTCAGTAGATCCCCTTCTAAATTAACGTTGAAGCACCGGCGGAGGTCCAGAGATTCAAGGTGCAGGCAGCCATCGAGAATGGCCTTCAAGCCCACATTAGTCAATTTATTCCCAAAAAGATGAAGATGACGCAGTTCAGGCATGTTCCCTGCAATGGCTAGTGCCTCATCATCACACTCTATGTGTGGCCGCCTGTAGCCTCGACGGTGGAGCCACAACGATTTTAACTGAGGGCATGCATTACCAACAGCTATAAGTGTATCCTCTGAGAGAGAACAATAGCATATTTCAAGTTCTTCCAGCATGACAGCTTTCTTGGCCATGGCAAACAACGCTTCACCCCTAACTTGATGGCAAGATACAAGCCGAAGACATCTCAATTCACCAGACCTGAAGAAGAAAAAATCGTTAAAGCTTCTGCAACAGAACGTGTGAGAAAAAAAGTTTTTGTACACATAGGATACACATCCAAAATCCCTAAAATCTTTCTCCAACCCTAACCTCAACGTGTAGATGACATGGAATAGTTTTGGGTAGACATCCTCTTGCTAGACCTCCTGTTCTAGAGGTTCATGTAGAGGATGTCTACCCATCCTAGTCATCTTTTCTTACAAAATTAAAACTACAACGATTTCTTTCTTCCATTTTTTTTCAACTGAGATTTTTTTTCCTTCTTTTCATGAGTTACCGGGAAGCGAGTTACAAACTTAGTATCATACTAATCATACAAAATAACCAAAAATAATAATTTTGTACATTATATCAAACAGATCTAAAAATTCAAAAAACAAGAACAAAAAACTATCGTTTTAATGTTTGACAATCATGTAGTCTAGAACATGATTTATGTAGTTTAGCCATCCAGTGAGATTACACCTACCGTCAAGTATATGGCAATGAACAGCATAACCATCACAAAGCCATAAACAGTAAGATTACCAGAGATATTGTAGAATTAGAAACTTAGAAAAATCACTAAAACACAAAGCCATGAACAGTGAAGTGTTGCTCAAAATTAGCATGATTCCGGATGAAAAATACATAAACCTCAAACTAAAAAACCAACCCACTTCATCATATCATCAAGTATGCTTCAAAAAAATCACACATCAAATGGAACGATTATGAGCTCCGTATATCACACTGGCAATTTCAGAAATGACCCATAATATCATGGAATGAACCCCAAATTCCTGAAACCAAAATCTAAGGTCAATCTAAAGGATTAATTGAGAGATTGGTTCCATTAAAGCCTAGGCCATTATTGAAATAATCTACCCCAATTTCTTTTTCTTTACAGTGTCAATAAACCTAACAACAAATAACCCAGATCAAATAATGTAAATGGTTTATTTCCAAGTAGTAATCTTTACTATTTTGAGATGTTTGTTCCGTGTACCCCAAAGTAATTTCAAGAAAAAGGATTGATCAAAGGATAAATCTTACACAACGGATAACCATGCTAAGACTGGTGCACCACAAACAATGAATACTTAAACTGTAACTACTAGGCTTTCTGAACCCAGGGTTGACCTATAATTCTAAGAGCATAAAATGGCAGATCAAATGCATTATACACTACCTCCTCCGTTATAACAACTCTCGTATATACTGTCATTAAAGTTGTTCTAAAATGTATACTGACAAATCAAGGCCCGGATCTAACAACAAATAACCCAAATCAAATAATGTAAATGTTATTTTTTTTTTCCAACTAGTCATCTTTACTATCCTATTATGTTTGTTTGTTTGTTACCTTAGTCAAATAACCTAATCCAGAACAAAACAAATTCACTTACATATCAGCAGTATGAGCTAAGAGCTCATCGCTACCAAAATCATCCATAGCGAAATCAACCAATTGGCCACAGCTCCTATCCACAGCTTCTCTTGCCATCTTTTCCACATCATAAATGCCATCATCAAACAAATCTGACCTATGACGCATGTCTATAGAACGAAACAGCAGAGGCTCTTTAGAAACTTTTCGCCACATAGAACATACTGACTGAGCCGTAAATAAGATATCAATTGCTCCTAATTTCAGAAATATATGAAATATAACATCAGAAGGCAACTCAAGCCAGTTTCTAAATTCTTCTGATGAACTTGGCTCTTCTGCAGAAATTGGAGTTTGATTGTCCATACTCCACAAATGCAAGAATTCCTACCTAACAAGAACACAGATGAGAAAATATTAAAATTAGCTAAATATCTGAGGTTTCAATTTGGGATTTCTAGCCTTCTAGGGATTAATACTAGATGACCGCACGCGGTGGGAGGCCGACGAATAGGGCGAGTTAATATCTCAACTGACACACTTCTCGTTTAAGTTACAAACACACTTTTTCTTTGTATAACTTAAGTATGCACCATTGGGACAAAGAGCAATCACTATCTGCGCAGTATGCAGTCATATCAATAATCGACTGAAAGAACCGAGTAAAAAAGACTTTAACCCATAAGGAATTGGGTGGGTAAACCTACTAAGTAATGTCAGGAGACCAAGAACTGTTAAAATGCCAGCCCCAACACATTTACCAAATTAAGAAGCATTGATATGAATTGAACTCAAAAATGGTATGAACTAAAATCGAAATTGGTCGAATGTTTCGATTTGTAATGGTGGTGATGGTGTTGCTGGAAATGAAGGAGGTGGAGGTGATTTTGTCTTAGAAGTTAGAACTAACAACAAACAGCATGCAAGCATTACTGTCACATCTACATTTTATTCACATACAATTTCAGATGGGCAGCTACTTCTAAAACAAAATTGACACAGTGTAGAGTAGATGAAACCCATATTGTGTTTTAACTAACAATCATAATTTAAATCATACCTTCTCAGAACTGATCATATGTGCTCATTGGGTTTCTTCTGTTGTATTTCAACAAACAAAATCTCAAAACCACCAGCTTTAATTTGTAAATTAATATGATCTTCTTCATCAAATAAGTCTTATTCTTTAAACGTCACACTTAATCGCACTACTTCCACCATCAAACCACCGGAGAAGAAAAAGAAAAGAAATATGAATCGAATGATTACATAAATGGACTTATCAACCTTAAAAATTGGATATGGGTCAAACTGTTTGTTTATGGGTCTCAAACTGTTTCAAACTGACCCGAGATTTCATTCTTAACCCGACAGTTGAAGAACACTTTCAGAAAACAGATATCTGCTTAGCGTCCGAATCATTTGATCGATCTAATCATTTTTATTACAAAAGTTCAACTGAAAATATGTTTGTTTGATGATATTTGAACGATTTTTGTCATCAATTTAATCAATCGTCTCAAAAAAATTCTCAAATTCCAGAAATTAACATTTTTTTGTTGTTTTTCTGCACAAAAACTGTGACGGACAAACAAACATTTTTTTCATCCCTAAAGGACTCCTCCCTTCGGTCGTCGTCCGAATATACTTAAAATTCCATTTTACTGATTCGAGAAATGCTAGGGCAAGCAAATAAAATCAAGTGATATGGAAAGAAACGCAAGTAATTTCTCTTACCTTAGAGGTAGAAGATGAGAGATCGCTGCTGTTTGGATTCAAGAAGAATCTTTTCTGATGCGACGAGATTAATTTGTATTCGAGACCTCCCCAGACGCACTTATAGCTGGGAGGAGGAACTAGCAATTTGCTATGCTACAACAGGGTTTGAGAAGCTCATTGCCGCTTTTTAACCGCGTGTGATTACTGAGCCAACGTGACTCGCACCATACGGACACATTGGCCGTCAATCCAAGGTACAAATGGTCCATTTATTTTGTGGATTCTTATTTCCAAAAAAATCAAAATAACATGTACATTATTTTACAGATACAACGTATTCTAACGTCCCTTCCTATGGGTGTGGCAAACATGAATGTTTTGCCATTTAAGCACCCGAGGTGGCAAACTGGCAAACCAGCCTGGCTAAGTGGCAAATTTGACACTTAGCCAGGCCAAGTCAAGTTTCTACCGAGCGGTCGAGACTCGACCGCTCGGTCCAGTCTACACCGTTAGGCATTCGCTACACCGCTGGGTAGAATCTAATCCAACGGTCATAAATCTCCCCCCTTATAAATACCACATTCCTCTACCATTTTAACTCACACCTTCTTCCTATTTTCTTAGATTTTCCAATGGCTCAAAACATGTCTATGGCTCAATTCATCGAAGAGCAACATGCGGCCGAAAATCAAAGAGTTGCACTTCGAGCTAGTGTGCAAAATGAATTAAGAAGAGCAAATAGTTGGAGAGTTGCACAACAACGCAATTTTAGCACGTTAGTAGATGAATGCATCTGCAGAAATTATGTTTTCTTCACTAATCATCCAATCGTTGATGGAGCATTACGGCTTATTCCATTTTGGGGACGCGTAATAATGGAATTTGAAGAAGAAACAACGAACCTCAACAATCGCAATTCGATGGTGTTGAGTGCTCGGTTCTCCATAATTTCCAAGAATGTTAACAAGTATATTGGTATGATAAGGGAAGAGGCTCAAAACATGAGAAGTGGTGAAACCTTGCATGAGATTGATCAAAGATGTCGTGCAAAGTGGCTCTGTGACAACGGCGAGAAGTTCCGATATGCCAGTTGTTATGAAATCTTAAAAGTGTTACCCCAATTTAATCTAGCTTATCAATTATAAGTTCTCATTATAAGTTATGTAGAAAACTTGAAATGAAGATTATTATTTATCAAACAAAAGTGCAATTACATTAACGATTTAAACAAACCACGATTCATATTAACGACTAAAAAAACTCTCAAACTAACGATTACCACCAAATACATAATCCCCTAAGCCTGTTGGATCTTATAAAAACTCATTATTTGGACTCTGAGATAGTGGTTGACTAGCATCAGGTAAATCATAACCTTGAAATTGTATC
Source organism: Papaver bracteatum (assembly GCA_023529315.1). Classification (NCBI taxonomy): domain Eukaryota; kingdom Viridiplantae; phylum Streptophyta; class Magnoliopsida; order Ranunculales; family Papaveraceae; genus Papaver; species Papaver bracteatum. The sequence continues at coordinate 516,251 of JAJJWX010002077.1, forward strand.
AGAGGCATTGGAGGTGCTTGAAATCGGTGAAATGTTGAACTAGCTGGGGTATAAATTACGGATTGCCTAAATGCATCCAAATTGACGTGTCCACCAGCAGGAGTAAGTATAGGACCTTGGGGCATGATGATAAGTGCATAATTCATGTGATTTTAGTGTCCATTCCATACTTGCTTTAGCTATTATTCTTGCATATTTTCGTATTATTACTCTTGTTTTCTATTATTTGACTCTAATAGGTGAATCATCCAAAAAGGAGATACAAAGTGCTGAAAAGAGCTATGAAGAGAATTGTTCCAAGTATCCAAGTTCCAAAGTCCAAGAGAGGTGGAAGAAAATCGACGAAAAGGAGCAAAACGCTCAAAATCAAGAGAAGGGCCAAAGACTGATCTTAACTCATTCAAATTAAGAATTTATCATCACCATCTTGAATATAATTGAAATATAATAATAATGCAAAAAGAATGAGGTCATTCCGAGTTCGGATGAAGAAGTTGTGGCCAAAACAGTTTCCATTGAAAACCGAAGATAGTGCAGTCCGCGAACTGGGTTTGCGGACGGGGTTCGCAGACGTATTTCCTAAAATATCTGCTGGAAATTGAAGTTTGCGGACTAGGTTAACGAACTTAAAAAATGGGAAAAGTGTATTTACACCTTGGAAGACCTAAGGGCATGTTTGGGGTCGTTACTTCGTGTTTTCGGGTAAGGTTCCTAAACCTAACTAAATACTTGGAGACCAAGCAATGTAAACCTATAAAAAGGTATTAGGTTATGTAAATGATATCATCATATCGAATCTCATATTACAAGTTCTACATCAAAACCTAGGGTTTACTCCTTTAGGGGGAAACCACCATTCTTCATCTTCCTTGTAATATGAGTAGCTAAATCCTTTGTTGATTAAGGATGAATTCAATGTTCTAAGCGTGAAGCTTTATTATTAATACAAACCTATTGAGAGTTTTTATCATCATCGTTTGTTTTCACTATTTCTAGGGTTTATGATTGATTGATTAGATTGTTTGGAGTGCACGCTAGATTAATCTATTGATCATTATATTACTAGTAAAGGGTTAGGATATCCGTGTAATTGTTGAATAATCCTTACACAAATAGAGAACATGAGACCCCGCAGAGGGATTTTGTGGAGAAATCATGTGTGAAGACAACACTAGTAAGTGGACCTTGCGCTAAGAGTCTAACTGCTAGGATCAACCTAAGTTCACATAACTTAAAGCTTCTGATTGGGTTACACCTTGAGTGCGCTAATACTTGGTGGTTCAGTTGGATAGAACTTGATATGCGAGCACTTCGGTATCAAGTTACACAAGGAGCTTTGGGAATAACACTGCTCTAGCTGTTATTCTACAGTTGGTGATGAATGGTTCTTACGAACAATTCAAAATTTGGATGAGCGCAACAAAAAGATGGAAGAATTATGCCGAGAAATTCAAAGTAATTCAGAGAAATTATACGAGCAAACTGCTCAACTCATTGGGAATGGGAATGAGGAAGAAGTTTGGCCTCAAAACCAAACCAATTCTGAAATTTTTGAGGACGAAAACAAATATTTTGGAGATGAGCAACCTCTGGAAATTATTATAATAGTGATAAAGTTATACCAGCTCCGGATCGTAATAAAGATCATTCTCCTATTCAAAAGGAGGAGCCTTGGTATGACCGAATCATTGTTATGAACTGTGTGACATATTCAAATGCATATCAACAATACAATGAACATCCATATTACAATGTTTTCAGGCCGGTTGACTTGCAAGAAGTAGACCCGATTATTCCCTCAACGGAGACTCATACGGAATACCCCAAAATCTATACTGAAGAAGAGTTCATGAGAGCGGAATTTGATTCGGATGACGAAAGTGTTGAAGAGATTGAGATTGAGAATGAAACCAATTTGATTAAAGTCTTGGAAGACCCAATTGAGCTAGATAATAATAGTTTGATAGAGGACCACGATATACTTACGGTAAATAATTCAATGTTAATTAAGAACGATGAGGATCACGTACAAGGTTTGTCTAATCCTTTGCATAATTCTATATATATTGATCATGTTCCTCCGATTGAAGTAGCTTCTCAAAGAGTTGCTAATCCAACTTTTAAAAAAATACCTCACTTAGGATTGGAGTTGTGTGCTTCCAAAATTTTAACGGATTATTTTGCTTCTAAGTACCCACCACTTGATGTGTTTGATTCGAGTATTGTGAAGGTTCACCAAGCTGAGGAACCTTTTGAAGTTCCCGAATTCTATGTTCTCTGTCCACTTCCGAGTGTAGAAAGGACTAAGTGTGGGGGAAACTTCAATAAAGTGATAGCTTCAATATTTATATTTTGTGCTAATGCTTTTGTGAATCTATTATCTGGATTGCAGATTGTTATTTGGAAGGACTACCAAATTTTCAGATTATTGGTGTACGGACGATAACAATAATATCGGGCTTTGACAACGTTAAATCAAGGTTTGAAAAATGGTTCACGGCTCAGGTCATGGGCACTAGGCGTGACCGTTATAAAGTGTTTTCACAGGTGTGAGCACGTTTCGGGAAAAAAACGCGTTATGTAGTAAAAAAACACGTTTTTTGGACGTTTTTTGAAAATAACGGGCGTTGTAACGGTTACATAGGGAAAAAAACATTGATCTGAATTCCATATGTAATGGTTATAACGTGCGTGAAAACGGAATAACGAGTCTAAAAAACGTTGTTATAATGTATTTTAATTTTTTAATAGTCCCTATGTCTCTAAATAGATTACCTATTAATTTAAAAAAAAATTCCAACCAATAGATGACCTATATCATTAACAAATTCTAATACTACCATTTTATTTTATTAGTGTTAGTATAAGAAATGTGTGTAATTCGATAGAAATGTGTTAGTATAAGAAATGTGTATAATTCGATCTACCCACCACCACTGCATGATGATGCCTACATAGTTTTTTTTTTTTTTTCATTTTAAGTTTTTACATGTACCCACGTGAGCACGTCCAAATCATGTACCCATTTTAACATGTAGTCATGTACCCATCACCACGTCCAAATCATGTACCCATTTAAGTCTTTGAAAGAAGTGTAGAACTAAAGAGAACTTGAATCATGAATTAAAGATTCAAGTTGGTGACCAAAACGTGGGTACATGATCACACTTTGTTTTTTTCTTTCATTGCAGGAGACAACGAATAATATGTCCTTGTTCCAATACTTTTTTTTTTACTTTCGCGTCATCTTGTTCTTTCATTTCTCTTGTTTTAGAAAACTAAATCACGAGAACACTATTTTTCAACGAGTACTCTTCTTTATATTGAGCCTTTAAAAATACAAGAAGGCATATCTTTTTTTCCAGTTCTCTTCTTTCGCTTCCCAATTCTTCCTTCCTCTGTGTTTTCAAGTTTCCAAGTTTCAACTTCCAACTACAAGTTTAAGAGGTAATTTTAAATCCACTAAATTTATTGTTTGTTTCTATGTAGTTTATTTACAGCATATTTGATTTTTTTTCTTCATGATATCGGATGATGATGCGGACGTCTCATGTTGTCTTTGAACTATTAATTTTAACTATACAGGTACCCTCTTATATCAATATTTAAGTTAGTAGTTGCCTCTTTTTTTTTGTAATGTTTTCATCATTTTGTTCATGTTGTACATATATATATTGTAATTTAGGATGTTGCCATAATTTTATAATAGAGTTTCAAGGAAATAACAAAAGCTCAAATTAAGATTAGAGGAAGAAAAAATCAAGACACAATTAAATCTAGTCAATAAAATCTATGCAAAAAAGAACAAAGGATTTTGAAGCAAAAATATGCATGAGCTTTAAGTTAATGCTTTAACTTTCATAATGATTAAATTAATTAACTAGCATGATGACATGATGAAATAATTATCATGGTGTTAGTGTTGATGCTAGTTAAATATAACTTCATACATGCATGTTAAAAGTTGTGAAATCTAATTAGACGGATTTTAATGTCAATGTTAGCTAAATTTGGTTAAATTTTGTTTACTTTATATGAGTGTAACCATTTTAAGAAAGTCTGCTCAATAAATAACTTGTACTCAAAATTGTCAAAAGTTAAAAGAATAATAATAATTAAAAAAAAATTGTCTTCATGATTAAAAGATCTAGCTAGTCTATGTTCCTTTATGCATGCAACCAAATTTCTTATTGTTGCAAGAGTATATTGATTAGCTAGATAGAAAATAGACATCTAGAATTTTCTATTTGTGGACCCAAATTAAATAGAGGCCAACAATAATACTAGTGAATAAGAAAAAAATTAATAGTTTAATCTACTAAGGGATGAAAATATGCTTGACTGGATAGCGGGGGAAGATGAAACACCGATTTTACCTCAAGAAGAACAGTGGTTAAATATGCTGGAAGAGGAGGCCGTTAATAATCCAGAGCATGTCCCTCTACCATATAACTGGCATGATCCTGAAGTTCAAATCCCATACGAAAGGTTACCGGTGAGTGACTTTGTTTATGGCTTTGGTAATCTTTCATTTGGAGACAATACACAATGTTATGAGAATGTGAATCCAACATATGATTCTCGTTACACTTCCGATCGCTCTGACCATGGTGTTCAACATATGAACGAAGGATATAATTCTAATATTGATAATAATAATGAAGTAGGTAACAATAATGATGACACTGAAGGAAGTTATGATAACGATAATGATGGTTATTATGATGATGATACTTATGCAAACGAAGATAGCCAGTACCCTGACAACGATGACTATGATGTGGAAAGGAACCGTCGACAAAATAAAGAATACTTGAAAAAAGGTGGTGCTCGTAGTTGGTTCGCGTAGCTTTTTAAATGATGAATATTAGTTTAACAATCCTATGTTTTTTAAATTTGAAGTTTTTAATCCTGTAGTTAGTTTCCTTGTATCATTTAAAAAAAATTAATTTGAAGTTTTCAGCTTTCAGTCTGGAAAAGAAAAAAAATCATTTACACGGTTATAACGTGCTTGATAACGGGAAAAAAGTTCTAAAAAACCCACGTTAAAATGTTTTTTAGAAGAAAAAAACATTCAAACTAATTTTAGAAAAAAACATTCAAACGGAAAGTATCAGGATCCCACCAAATCACTTTAGAGAAACATAAAAATGCAAAAATAAAAAGAAAGTGATTCAGTAATGATTAATTGCGAAGATGAATCTTTCAAACGACTACCATAGCTGAGTTTCACATTCAATTATGAACGTATATAATTAAGGATTGTAGAATGACAAAATGGAACTCAATCTACAGCCGTAAGAAATGTTTCAACCTGAAAAGGTTTAGAGTGTCATCCTATATAGCTCATAATTAACTCCAAAATATGAAGTCTCAAGATGCAAGAAATCAAAGAGTATTATTATTATTTTTTATGCAAACCAAACATGCTCAACTACTCCCCCACACTTAAACTCAACATTGTCCTCAATGTTCAAAACCTAAAATTCTGATTTCTGAGATAACAGCTCTGAAAAACTAAAAAACTGTACCATCATTAGTTGAGTATTTGAAAGCCCCATAAGAGAATTTTCTTACACTCAGGAAGAGTGAGCCGGAAAAAAAAAACATTTTTATAAGGCTCCTCTTCATTTATCGATACTAATAAATGATAGGCCCGGTATCTCGGATAATCATGGTCGATAAAATAAAAACCATATCATCATTATATAGCAAGTCAAAAAGACAATTGATGAGGTTCTTGACACTTGGATAACAGTATGTGTGAAACGTTGTCCCTATCTCCGTCTCCTAAACAAGCGTGGAATGCAGGATCCAAGGCAACTATCATGTACTTGCTGAAAAGGAACATGCTCTTAGAGTATCTAATCATGTGGTCGAGTTAAATGGGTGCTTCTCTCAACTATGTGATATAAATACATATCCTTTGACGACATTCATACAAGTATTGTGGGGGTAACATCTTTCACTTAAGTCAACATTTGTACACTTCACTTTTCTATTTCCATTTTCTTATCTATCCATGTGATTTCAGTATGCGAGTGTTGTGAAAAATGTTGCAACAAGTAAGATGACTATCTTAGTAGAGTCTAGCAATCATGTTGAATGTCATACATAAGTAATGCTTGTGTGTGCGGATTGGAATGTATGTGGGATGTTTGTAGCTAAAGAACTTATGCAAGCTAATTATTTGGCTTTCTACTTTGTGTCCGTCCTTAGTGGTTCTTCCAAGGCAAGAGATTGGAGTAGGTTTTGTGGGTATACCTCTTGTAACCCTCACGAGACTATAACTCGTCCACTAGGGACACCTAGGGGTTTAAAAGCTTGTTAATCATGCTAAGAGTAACCGTATTCTCGACGACATGGAGTTGTTGTATTTAGGATTATTTTATTTTAGTTTTCTCGAGAAATAGCAAAGGCTAAGTGTGGGGGAATTTGATAAGTGCATAATTCATGTGATTTTAGTGTCCATTCCATACTTGATTTAGCTATTATTCTTGCATATTTTCGTATTATATTACTCTTGTTTTCTCTTATTTGACTCTAATAGGTGAATCATCTAAAAAGGAGCTACAAAGTGCTGAAAAGATCTATGAAGAGAAGTATTCCAAGTATCCAAGTTCCAAAGTCCAAGAGAGGTGGAAGAAAAGCGACGAAAAGGAGCAAAACGCTCAAAATCAAGAGAAGGGACAAATACTGATCTTAACTCATTCAAATTAAGGATTTCTCATCACCATCTTGAATAAAATTGAAATATAAAAATAATTCAAAAAGAATGAGGTCATTCCGAGTCCGGATGAAGAAGTTGTGGCAAAAACAGTTTCCATTGAAAACCGAAGATAGTGCAGTCCGCGAACTGGGTTTGTGGATGGGGTTCGCAGACGTATTTCCGAAAATATCTGCTGGAAATTGAAGTTTGCGGACTGGGTTCACGAACTTAGAAAATGGGAAAAGTGTATTTACACCTTGGAAGACCTAAGGGCATGTTTGGGGTCGTTACTTCGTGTTTTCGGGTCGGGTTCCTAAACCTAACTAAATACTTGGAGACCAAGCAATGTAAACCTATAAAAAGGTATTAGGTTATGTAAATGATATCATCATATTGAATCTCATATCACAAGTTCTACATCAAAACCTAGGGTTTACCCCTTGTTGATGGTGGATTTCTATTTAAAGGGTAAAATTGTAAAAGGCCAATTTTTGTAAGCTGACGTCCTGCAAAGGATAAAGCCTTCAGGTGATGAATACTTCTCACCATAATAATTCACTGGAGCATGTGCAACCATCCCTGAGAATTATAACCTACCCAGAGCGGAGCATGTAGCAACCATCCCGATTTTATGTAGGTTTATAGCATTACCAATAATGCTTTAATTAAAGCCTTGTGTTCGACATGCAAACACCCGTAGGCTACTTGACGGCGGGTTATATTAGCCCCGTTGAGCGCAGGCAAGACTACCCGTGCTAGTCCCACTTGCTAAAAAACAAACAGCGGCACATTACATGTGTCGCAAAAAACAATCTCAACCGTCCATCTTCGCAGGCATAGATGGAGGGTACATATATAAATTCAGGGGGTCCAGAGCATGCCGGCATGATCACCGCAGACCCACCTGCACACATAACATGTCGGACAAGACCAACTACAGTTGTTTGTCCCAAACCGTTCGGCCAAAGAAGGCATGTCATGCGGCCAAGGTTTCCTTTTAATCGTGAGCATCCAACTTCGCAGGCATAGTTGGACGACTTAGATTATACCCTAAAGCAAGTAGTGAAGTGATGGTACACCATTGACGGACCCACTTTCTACCTACATGACCGACTCCCTCATAGGCAAGCCGTGGAGCAAGAATCGATTGCCCAAACAAGGCTAGGAACGCCTTATGCAGGTTGAGAAGATCCAAAACGATCACGACCATCCAACTTCGCAGGCATAGTTGGATGGCTTGGATCGCGCCCAGAGCCATGGAGCAAGCATATACATGCTCACCGTCGGCCATAGTCTCTACATGAAGAGCCGGCCTTCCCAAAAGAGGCGCACGCCACCCAAAACCGATCGCCCAAAGTGTCCGGTCCGAAACCCTAACTAGGGTTTGCGGCGTAGAAACATCTCGAGCGTCCATATTCGCAGGCTTGGATGGAGGGCAAAGATGAAGACTTAAAAGGGACCGAGCATGCTAGCATGACCACCATGGGCCCGACTTCACGCCTAGCTGATCGTCCAAGATCGGCAGTGGTCATGCTCCTCGGAACACGCGCCTAAGGGAGGCATGTTACGGCCCCTCCATCAGTTATAATCTCGACCATCCATCATTGCAGGCTAGAACGGGCGACCCAGATCGCTCCGATGGATGTCCTGCATGCATGGACGTGTAGAATGGCATCCCGCCTACCTACTAGACCAATCGGCCACTCCATGCACGCCTCCCAAGGCATAAAACCGTTAGGGTGAAAGAGGAAGCTCACAAGCCTTCCAAACCCTAATCCAACGGTTATTCCTCCTTCAATCTCGTCCGTCCAAGATCGCATGCTTGGATGAATAGCCTAGGAAGGGAGTTAGGTGGAAAACAAGGTATCACCGTGATCACCATCCTCCACACTTCCCCATGGCATAACCGGCCAAGGTGGGTCCCACTCATGTGACCTCTGAACAACGCCTGAACATAGCTAGTTGAGTCACTTCAACTTGCAATCCTTTCATCAAGGTTATGTAGGATTCAAATATGTTAAGCATATTTAATGCACCGCATGCATACAATATGCGCCTACAAACAACACGATACTTCACAAGTATCAATTTCCTTCCTGGTTTTTGCTTTCGGGCTATTTTCTTCTTCCGAACGAGCTTAAAACCTAAATATTCCCGCGTGGGGAGATAGGAAATTCTTTTCCATATGGAATGGAGGGGCGGACCATCAAAATCCGACTCCGTACTAGAATTCTACAACGATTCTAGTGAGAGGCGCTAATTAGGGTTTCTAGTGCAATGATCAACGGTTTCCCCTTCTCTCAAGATGCAAAATCTCGACCGTCGAAGGTCACCAAGCTAACAAGCTTCCTGAGCCTGAATTTCCAAGCTACAACAACAAGCTACATGTTTTCCAAAAACACTCGAGACACTAATCACGTCACAACTGGGGGATGCTTACTGGGGTATTGGTCTGGCGGTTTACAGCGTGCAGCGTGCAACGCGCCATCACAAGAACGTGTTAGGAAGACATGGGCGGTTAAGTGAAGATGGGAGAAGTGGACAGTTCTAATCTTGTGACACTCACACACAACTCCACTCTTCCCTCACTCCACTTCCACCACTTCCCACGAGAGACGTGAAGAAGGCTTAATGACTTGTATAAATAGGTTCTCCTCCCTATTTCCAAAGGACAAGTCCAGAAAACACAGAAAAACCAAGTGATAATACCATCATATTCAACACCCAGAGCTTGCCTGCAACATTTTCTCGCCTGCTCAACCTTCTGTTAACAAGTCATAGCCTTCACCTTCATACTCTCAACACCTTCTTCGCTTCCCTCCCTAAGATAAACCTCACATCCTTCACCTGTGACCGAAACAAATCTGGAACGGCCGTGTCTTTGGTTTAGGCCAGAATTGTACAGATTACCTCTCGAATCAAAAGTTCTCATCGTGCAGCACATTTGTTGAAGGTTAAAACTCACTTCTCATCCACACACCCAAAATTACCAAAAACCGGCAGAAGTAGTTTTCTCCCACAAACAATTAGCGACCACAGTGGGAGGGATAATCTCTCGGCCGTGAAGTCGATTTCTTCAATACCAATTCGATTTCTCTGATTTCAATAATGGTGGATCTTAGGTCTGGATTAGCAGCCAACGATGGAGTTAGCGCCGACAACACTTCTGGTGGCGCTGATATCCCAATTACTGGTGTTATAGTGCAACCCGCCAGTGCAACCAATGTGTCTCGTGGAATCGCGTCCTCTACCATCAGTACCAGTGGATAAAGAGCGAACATTCCAGTAGGTGTGACACCTCCCATTACAAGAGCTAGAGAGGCTGCAAATCCAGGCATTTCCTCAAGCATGACACCTCCGTCCGTCACCAGAACGACTTCTACTCCCCCTTCAGGACGAGGATCTGGAGGACCCAAAGGAGGACAACCTCCTATAACCATGGTGGACTTGATGGAGAGACAAGAAACCCTCGCTAAAGCTCAGGCAGACATGGAAACCACTCAGAAGGAGGTACTCACCTTCCTTAAAACATTAACCGATCGATTACCACAAGAGTCGAGGCAGCCCCAAGGGCCAACAAGAAATACGTTCAGCACACCTGGAGCAGGTGCCTCAATTACGCAAGCCTACCTGAACGAAGAGTATTATACTGCTGACCACACAAGAGAAAGGGACCAGGAGCATCTTAAGGAAAGGAGCCGATCATCCAACTTTGTTACACGTGAAGATCTGGAGAGACTCCTCCAAAATCATGGCAAAGAAAATATGATGGACGTGCATCAACACCAGCCTCCATACCCATAAGACGTGCAACGGATTCCTCTTCCCAGGGGATACACCTCCCCTCAATTCACCCTTTACGATGGTACCGGTAATGCTCGTGAACACGTCTCTCGATTTTTAGAATCCTTAGGAGAACACGAATACAATCACGTTCTCCGCCTGAAGGAATTTTCCAAATCACTTACGGGGAGATCCTATATGTGGTACAACAACATCGCACCCAACAGCATATTCAATTGGAGTGAGATGGTCAGCGCATTTTACAAGAAGTACTTCTTTGTATCTGAGCAAGTTACTTTATCAGACCTGGGGAGAATCTCCCAACGGAACAACGAACATCCAAATGACTTTGTCAAAAGGTTCCGAACACAAGCGTTGGACTGCCATGAACCGAATGTCACAGAGCGACAGCTGGTGGAACTGTGCATCAATGGGATGATACCCATATACCGGGCCTTGCTGGAAAACTTGGGGTTCCAGACATTCTCAGACCTCCATGAAGAAGCCAAATGTTCGGCCACTACCGCCCCAGCATTATTAGAAAGAACCAGGATTGTTCGGAGCGACGATTCACGAGATAATCGGGGAAACATGTGCCTCATCAACAAATAGTATAATACTAGCCCTTCCGTCAGTGTAGTAAGCGAAGGCGGAAAGAGAAAATCTCCAGCGGTGGAAGAAAAACTACCCAAGCGTGCGGCTCAAACGCATAAATCTTCGCCTCGAAAGGGAACAGACAGGGATCCTGCGCAGAATACCGAAGACACAAGCTTCCCGTTTCCGATAAATGAAGTAATAGAACTTTTGGAGGCATGGATTCAGGATGATGCTATCAACCTACCTCCTATCATAATACCACCAACTGAGAAAGACATGGCAGACCCTAAGTAATGTCGTTATCATAGGTTTGTTCACCACCCAACTAAGGATTGCAACAAATTGAAAGAAATCTTCAGAGAAAAGATAGCAGCAGGAGAGCTTCAATTGGGAAATGAAGGAGTTCACAGAGACCCTCTTCCTGTCCGAAGTTGCATGATCTCTGGAGGCTCTGTGCGCAAGACTGTACAATCCATAATGGAATACCTGTGTGAAATCTTGTACCTTTCCAAGGTACAACGTCAAGATATATTCATGGCCCTCAACCGTATTGTGTCAGGCAGGCGCTTGTACCCAGAAAAATAAGTTCCAGCGTCTCAAGCCTCCTTGGAAGATAACGCCAGCAAAGGAAATTGAGGACTTTTGACCATCGCTTATTTGAAGGATGTCAAGCTCGACAACACATTAATCGATGCAGCTTCTGAATTCAACATCGTTACTATCAAGACCTTGCAAGCTGCGAAAATCTCAAAGCAGGAGGCTACCCGTGGTCCGACTGTGATCAAGAACCCAGCAGGAGAGTTTGTGGATGTCTACGGATTCATTGACCTTGATGTCAAGATCGGCAACACTCCAACACAAGCCAGATTCTATATAATTAAGGAACATCCGGATTACGACATGATTCTGGGACGCCCGTGGATACATAAGGCGCATTCCTTACCAATCTCAGTACCTGGAAGAATCTCCAGCAAGCCAGCTCCGATGATTCCCAACAAACCTTGGAGACTCGAAGACTACGTGTTGCCTCCATACCAACAACTCACAGGCGTGAATCAACTCCCTGGTGAAAGCCCTTTGTCCTACATCAAAAGATTCCAAGCCCAAGTAAGTCTCATCGAACAACCCTCTTTGCAAGTAGTGGATGATTGTCCTGCTGGACCACAGGGGACTATTTCACCTGACAGGAGGGCCACCACCAAGAGATGCGAATGGAGTGCTGGCCCCTTTAAGCGCTTCACCAAAAGTTTGGAAGCAGTCAAGGACGACACGTGTCAGAAGCAATATGTTCTACCAAGTCCAAATCCGTTCCAAATCGGAGATACGGTAGCGAAGGTAACCACGTTCCAAGTTGGAAGCATGGCAATGAAAATAACTGCCCATCCTGACATGCCTGCAAAGGAAGAAGAAGTGTTCTTAGTGGCAGATGTTATCTTGGGTGGCTACTGCAAGATCATCAATGCAGACAAACTCGAAGGTGTGTTTGTTCACTCACGATGGCTCAGTCCATGCCTCACTTGAAGACACGACATCACCCCTCTAATCCCCCGGGGGATTCCTCCAACAATTTTCCTTTTTGCAATATTTGTAATTCCTCCAAAATGATGGCACCGTTTGCCTTCATACTTATGCTTATTAGGGTTTCAATATTTCTTCAAGCAATCAAGATTTCATTCTTTTTATAATTTCTCATAAAATCACACAAAATTATGAGTCACCTTCGAACCACCATTACCCAGAAAGAAAACCCTAAACCCTCATACCAGATCTTCATACCAGCCTGGTAATATGGAAGGAATAAAACATGTAAAAAGGGGAGGAGGAAGGTATCCTACATGATCTACTTCAATGGAGCCAGATTCACGTCAGGGGGCACACACAAAAAAAAATGCATGTTTCGAAAGGAGCATTAAATAAAGCTTTGTTCAAGACAAGCAAGCAAAGAAGAAAAGTCCAAACTCAGCCGCCACTGAGTATAAAAAAAATACAAAGGAGAATAATAGGGAAACTCAAGTGCTGGTTACGTCTTCATCACTGATGGGATCCACATCTTGTGCCACTTTCTCCAGAGACGCCTCAACTTCTTCTTCGGGCACAACAGCTACCGCCTCGACATCTTCAGCATGCGTATCTTCTGCACCTGCTACAGAATCCATTGCAACCTTAGAGATCATGCCAATCGCCTTCGGACGTTCAGTCTCATCGGTATCAGGGTCAAGGATTATCACACCACCACGAATTGGGTAATCACACTTCCCATCACCCGCAGGACGTTCGTGTTCAACCCTCCGTCTCTTCAACCTAGCCGCAAACCTTTCAGCTCTCGAGCGTACTGATGCTTGTGACGCCTCGTGTTTCCACTTCGCTCGCGATGCTTCTTCATGTCTTTGTTTCTCCTCCATGTCGATTGCAACTGAAAGGGCATGGAGCCGCCCCCTGACAATGGTTAAATGCAAGATAGACATTCCATGTACGGCATGGCCGACTTCACGAAGTGGAAAATCAATTTTAGCCATCACCTCTTCATGCGCGTTATCTTCTGGTTTATAAACTTCAAAACTTTTTTCGGACGAAGCTGCAGAGTGATCATCACCAACTCCTTCCATGATATACTTCAAAAAGAGAAGAAGATAAGTTGCAGCGGCGCATAAAAATATTCTAATCACAACTATTGCCGATCAATTAAGGAATCAACGTGTGGAGAAATACCTGAGATGTTGAAGAAGATGATCGCCTAACGAGAAGAATACAGGAAACCTTCTTTATATGCTTCACGATCCAACAAGATCCCCTGGAGAAAATAAGCCCACCCTTTCCGCTTTCTAAGGCTGTTGAGTCAGGATTGGGATCAATAATGTTTATCGAATGCTAGGCATATGAGAAGGCACACAGAAAGAGGAAGGCCAATATGGATCGACCTACCAAGCCGTACTCCCCAGCCGAGCTTTACCATTGGAAGGATAAACTCAACCGGCTCCAAGGCATTTAACACACGTGATATACATTCTCTCACGCGGTAAACATGAGTATCAAGAAGGCCATCGGACCCAGCTTATCTTTCTAAAAGCAAGGCGGTCAACCAAAGCAGGCACAACAAGCCCATGTTCGATCAAACAGGCGCGTGCCCCACATTGCCTATCAAACAGGCGCAACGGGTTGACATTGGTTGAAGCATATACATGGTGGGTCCACGTTCATCTAGGGTTACATGCACGACTGCCCACGTTCAAAGCAAGCATGCTCGAATCGATCCCACAAAAGCAGGCTCTCGACAGAGGCAGGCATAGCCAAGACAGGACGACTCGTCTCTCCGGGTAACATTAAACTTTATCTCAAAAAATTTATCTTTATTAGTCACCATCTCATGCCTACCCTACAATAGTGTAACCATTGCATGCTAGGCAGGGGACTTAATGTTGATGGTGGATTTCTATTTAAAGGGTAAAATTGTAAAAGGCCAATTTTTGTAAGCTGACGTCCTGTAAAGGATAAAGCCTTCAGGTGATGAATACTTCTCACCATAATAATTCACTAGAGCATGTGCAACCATCCCTGAGAATTATAACCTACCCAGAGCGGAGCATGTAGCAACCATCCCGATTTTATGTAGGTTTATAGCATTACCAATAATGCTTTAATTAAAGCCTTGTGTTCGACATGCAAACACCCGTAGGCTACTTGACGGCGGGTTATATTAGCCCCGTTGAGCGCAGGCAAGACTACCCGTGCTAGTCCCACCGCTAAAAAACAAACAATCACATTACATGTGTCGCAAAAAACAATCTCAACCGTCCATCTTCGCAGGCATAGATGGAGGGTACAGATATAAATTCAGGGGGTCCAGAGCATGCCGGCATGATCACCGCAGACTCACCTGCACACATAACCCGTCGTACAAGACTAACTACAGTTGGTTGTCCCAAACCGTTCGGCCAAAGAAGGCATGTCATGCGGCCAAGGTTTCCTTTTAATCGTGAGCATCCAACTTCGCAGGCATAGTTGGACGGCTTAGATTATACCCTAAAGCAAGTAGTGAAGTGATGGTACACCATTGACGGACCCACTTTCTACCTACATGACCGACTCCCTCATAGGAAAGCCGTGGAGCAAGAATCGATTGCCCAAACAAGGCTAGGAACGCCTTATGTAGGTTGAGAAGATCCAAAACGATCACGACCATCCAACTTCGCAGGCATAGTTGGATGGCTTGGATCGCGCCCAGAGACATGGAGCAAGCATATACATGCTCACCGTCGGCCATAGTCTCTACATGCACAGTCGGCCTTCCCAAAAGAGGCGCACGCCACCCAAAACCGATTGCCCAAAGTGGCCGGTCCGAAACCCTAACTAGGGTTTGTGGCGTAGAAACATCTCGAGCGTCCATCTTCGCAGGCTTGGATGGAGGGAAAAGATGAAGACTTAAAAGGGACCGAGCATGCTAGCATGACCACCATGGGCCCGACTTCACGCCTAGCTGATCGTCCAAGACCGGCAGTGGTCATGCTCCTCGGAACGCGCGCCTAAGGGAGGCATGTTACGACCCCTCCATCAGTTCTAATCTCGACCATCCATCATTGCAGGCTAGAACGGGAGACCCAGATCGCTCCGATGGACGTCTTGTATGCATGGACGTGTATAATGGCGTCCCGCCTACCTACTAGACCAATCGGCCACTCCATGCACGCCTCCCAAGGCATAAAACCGTTAGGGTGAAAGAGGAAGCTCACAAGCCTTCCAAACCCTAATCCAACGGTTATTCCTCCTTCAATCTCGTCCGTCCAAGATCGCATGCTTGGATGAATAGCCTAGGAAGGGAGTTAGGTGGCAAACAAGGTATCACCGTGATCACCATCCTCCACACTTCCCCATGGCATAACCGGCCAAGGTGGGTCCCACTCATGTGACCTCCGAACAACGCCTGAACATAGCTAGTTGAGTCACTTCAACTTGCAATCCTTTCATCAAGGTTGTGTAGGCTTCAAATATGTTAAGCATATTTAATGCACCGCATGCATACAATATGCGCCTACAAACAACACGATACTTCACAAGTATCAATTTCCTTCCTGGGTTTTGCTTTCGGGCTATTTTCTTCTTCCGAACGAGCTTAAAACCTAAATATTCCCGCGTTGGGAGATAGGAAATTCTTTTCCATATGGAATGGAGGGGCGGACCATCAAAATCCGAGTCCGTACTAGAATTCTACAAGGGTTTTTTCTTATTTAGTCCAAAAACCCGACCCGGGTTTACTGTGTAGTCCAGCACCAGAATAGAATTATCCGGTGGTCCAAAAAACTTTAAAATCTGATGAAATTACCTCTCTACCCATACTCTTGGATTACATAGTTACGTTTTTCATTTTTTTTTAATTTTTTTCTTCTCTCTTCTGCAACTGTTTCGTCTTCTCCATCGAAACTTCTTCAAAACTTCTTCTCTCTTCTGTAACTTGTTTTTCTTCTCAATCAATCACTCTAAAAACAGTTACAGAAAATCATAAGATTGAAGTCAAACGATCGAAAATCATCACCTACAAAAAAATCGAAATAAAAAAAGCTTCCGTTCTTGACCTAATTTTTTTCATTACATTCAATTGAATTGAAAAGATGGTTACGAGTAGAACAATTAAGCGGACCATTAGAGAAGAAATTGTAGAAGAAACCCCTTCCCCAGCAAAAAGGAGAAGAAAAATTGTTGATGATTCACCAACAGAAACCTCCCCTGCAGCTAAATCACCGACAACTCGAAGTATGAGTAAAGTTGTTACTCCGTCACCAACAAAGAAAGCAAATGTTCCTCCGAAAAAAGGTGAGCAGATCAGAAATAAACCCTAATTTTGTGATTACATGTCCGTATGTACTTCAAATTGACATGCAATATATCATTAAGCACCGCTACATACCAATATGTAGTGTTAGAGAACTAATTCATATAAAATGTTAAAAATACTTGCATATCAACTTACAAAAGTGTGTACTACATACCAATATGTAGTGTTTTTAGTGCTAAAAAATACTTACATATCAACTACATATTGCCATTGTTGTGTTTTTTTATGAATATGTAGTGTTTACAAAGTGTTTACTACATGTCAGTATGTTGTCTAATACTTCTATACTTAAAAGTGTGTACTACATATCAGTATGTTGTCTAACACTACATGTTTAGAATACATAGTGATGCATTGTTGTGTTTGTTTATGAATATGTAGTCATTTTTTTATACTTATTTTTGGTTTACAACAGGGAAAAAAACCAAAACAAAAGCATCATTAGCAACTAATATAGCAAAAGTAAAAAAGGCTACAAAGGCTGCTACTCCTTCACCGCAAGCAAAGGGGGACAAAGCACTTGCCCTGAGAGCTGCTACTCCTTCACCAAAATTAAAGGTGAAAGCAAAAAGGGGGGGGAGCAAATGTTCCTCCAAAAGAAGGTATGTAGTGTTAAACCAAATTAAATCTTAATCACTAATAAAATTGTGTACTACATATCAGTATGTTGTAGATTAAGTAGTGTTTAGAATAAGTAATGTTGTAGAATACATAGTGTTTAGAATATGTACTCATACTAATATGTAGTGTCTACATATTTTTGAATATGTAGCTATACATTGTTTTGTTTGTTTACGAGGGGGGCGCTGCCCCCTCGACCCCCGTAGATAGTAATGCACATGAGATTGTTTAGAATAATTGATGGTTATGCCATATGTACTGTTACATAGCAATATGTACTGGTAGACCGTAGTTACATAGCAGTATGTACTGTTACTGCCCCCCTTTTTGATATGTACTGCTAATAATACTGATATGTACTGCTAATAATATGTAGTTACATAGCAGTATGTAGAGGTATATACTACAAGAATATGTACTGCTAAAAATATGTAGTTTCAAGTACATGGTAGATACTTCTATTCTTGATGATATAATTACATGTTAATTTGTTATATTGATATGTAGTGTAATAGTTTTAGATTCTTTTTATTGTATAGGTGGTAATAAGCGTAAGAAAGGAGCTGGAAAACCGCAAAGTTTGTACCGTGGCGGTTTCAGGGGCTTGTGGGGCCTTGTAAAGACTATTAAGACCACTGAAGAACTTCAGTTGAGTGAGTTACAGCTGAAGCTGATTTCTGAAGCATCTTACGGCAACCTGTTCCTAATGTTCTGGTACACCAAATTTGAGTTGGAACATTGGTTGAAGATTGAAGATGCACTGACCAAAATGTTACGCTGTTACGTGAGAGGTCAAGATCCAAACAAGCTTACCTTTTGCTTTGAAAGACATGGCTTACTGAATGAGCTGGTATCCACAGCAGAAGAATTGGCACTTGTTTATGGAATGCCAAGAGTTCCAAATAGGGAATATCATGATTGGAGGCTAACACAAGTCAATAAAAAAATTGGATGGCGTGAAACAGAATTCTTCAAAAGGAATTTTCCAGCTGATTTGAGAGCCGGTGAAAAAGTGACTAGGCCAATGATTGTGAAGGCAATCTTGAAAATCCTTAAACGAACACCAATTAATCTGAAAAAGAAGAAGTCTAATGAAGAGTCTGAAGAAGAGCCTCTGGAAAGCATGGGTGATCAATCAAATGAAGATTCTGAGCAAGACGAGGAAGATGCCGAAGATCTTGTTAGGCTTATCTGCCTGTATATGTGCACTTCATTATTTTTCGCAACAAGTGATGCCAACGCTTTGACTGAAAAATACATTGGTTTCGTTCTTGATCTTGAAAAGGCGAGGAATATTTCATGGCCTGACCTCATCCATTCTCATTTAGAGAAAGAGCTGAATGAAAACATGGAATCCGTAGAACACACAAATGGTTGTGCTGTTTATTTGTTGGTAAGAATCTGTTGATTTGTTTATTCTACTTTAAAAATCTTTTTGTTTTGTGTGTTTTCTACATTTTGGCAGTATATCTAATAACACTGCGTATCAATACTTGCAGCCATGGTTTGCGGAGCATACCCATTTGGTGGCGCCCGAGGATATAGTGACAGAACCTAATGGAATGTATGTGCCAAGAGTGGCTAGGTGGAATCATACAAAGATATGTACTGAGTTCCTAAAGGATATTGATCTTTCTGAGTATCAGGTAAACTTGAAGTACATATTTTGTCGAATAAAAGTATATATTGATAACTAGTTATTAGAAAATATTTTATGTTCTCTATTAGCTAATAAAATTGTGTACTACATATCAGTATGTTGTAGATTAAGTAGTGTTTACAATAAGTAATGTTGTAGAATACATAGTGTTTAGAATATGTACTCATACTAATATGTAGTGTCTACATATTTATGAATATGTAGCTATACATTGTTTTGTTTGTTTACGAGGGGGAAGCGCCCCATAGATGGTAATGCACATGAGATTGTTTAGAATAATTGATGAGTTTAGTGTTAACACACTACATATTAGTATGAGTACATATCAGTATGTAGTTCTCCCTGTGTATCTAATAGAGAAAAAATTATAAAACACTACATATTAGTATGTTGATGTGTTATAAAACACTGCATATTAGTATGAGTACATATGTAATATGTAGTTCTCCCTGTATATCTAATAGAGAAAGAATTATAAAATGTTTTTTTGGTAATATCATGAGATTGTTTAGAATAATTGATGAGTTTAGTGTTAACACACTACATATTAGTATGAGTACATATCAAAAAGTATGTAGTTCTCCTGTGTATCTAATAGAGAAAAAATTATAAAACACTACATATTAGTATGTTGATGTGTTATAAAACACGCATATTAGTATGAGTACATATGTAATATGTAGTTCTCCTGTATATCTAATAGAGAAAGAATTATAAAATGTTTTTTTTTGGATTAAATATCAATTCTAATATATGAATCTCTAACTAATATTCTCAATACTTTAGTTGGTTTTTTACATTTGTTTGATTCGTTCAGACCGTAGTTCAGTCCCAGTTCCATGTTGATTTTAAAGACGAGATGACAAACCAAGAAAGACAAATCCTTAACCGTATCTCAAGAAGGATTCAAGAGGAAGAAAATAATGAAGCTTTTTGTTTGGATGACAATTCCGAATCGGAAGAAGAGAAAGAAGGAGAGAAAGAAGAAGATAAAGAAGAAGACCAAGAAGAAGATGAATTGCTTGGAAGATCAAATACGATGATTTGAGGAGTACAATATATGGCTAAAGGAAGTCAACACAATTGAAACGGTTGACGCTTCAAAGCTTGAATTCATGTTGCATGAAATTTACCGGAAAGCTTTCCTTTGCAAAAGGAGATTAGAGAAGCCAGCCCGGAAGATTATGTTAGCTTGGGATGTACACCTACTCAAAGCAAACCCAATGAAGAGATGAATGTGGACCCAATAGTTGAGACCGAAATGCAAGGTTATCAGGAAGATCAAACAGATGTACATGTCAACAACGCTGAAGTTGGTTTGTCAACACCTCAAGATCAATGTCATGGTAATGCTGAAGTTGGTTTGTCACCCGCAGTATTAAAGTTCCATGATGTTGAAGTTCAGCGTTCTGAGGTTAAAAACTGGGCTAAATCTAATTTGGAGAAAAAAGTCAAAGAGATACAAGAGAGAAAAGGAAAAGAAAACACATAGGTAAGTAGCATATCAGTACGTAGTCTAAGTATCATATCAGTATCTACTGTTACATATAAATATGTAGTGGTAGATACTTACATTCTTGTAGTGGTGTCTACCATTACATATTGATATGTACTCTTATATTCTTGTAGTGGTAGAAACTTACATTTCTTGTAGTGATGTCTACCATTACATATTGATATGTACTCTGAAATAATATCAATATGTACTGGTAAATACTTATATTCTTCGTAGTGGTGTCTACCATTACATATTGCTATGTAACATTATGTAAAAACTCACCTAAGAAGGTTTTTGTTGACAGTTTCGATTGCTTTTTTCAGGTTGATCAAATTGAAGTTAGGCAGGAAGAAGCAAAGGAGTTGCTTAAAACTATGATAGAAACAAAGGCTTCAGTTGTAGTTAATTCGCAGAAATCTGTAGACTATAACGCTGAGATGGCGGCGGAAGAGTTTCATATGCTGGATGTACCTTTGTTTACTGATATGTCGAGTTTGGAACACATCGAAAAGCTCTCTATGGGAGATTATATAGACATGGCAAACTCCGGCTTTGGAATTTACGTCGAAGAGTATGCTGACCTCCTTCCAGGTGTTGATGCTGATAAAAACGTTGGTCTTTTTGGCATTGACTTACAACAATGTTTTCATAATTTAATTGGAAGAGATTTGGAAAACGTAGAATTTATTCCACACACAACTGAGCAACAAGAAAACATTGAACCGAAAGATGCATGTAAAGTTACAGCTAAGCAACAAGGTACTTTGGAGGTTCCATCAGAAGCTACTGTGGAGGTTCAATCACAAGATACTTTGCAAGTTTCATCACAAGAAACTTTGCAAGTTTCATCACAAGATACTTTGGAAATTCCATCGCAAGATGTTTTTGAGGTTCCATCACAGGTATTGGATGCTAATTTTTGCATATGCATACTTAGTTTCAGATGAAAAGTGAATGTTAATCAACAACTATGTTGTGTGTTTACATATTGCTATTTATTTACGTTGGTAAAAATGCAGGAACCAATTACACCAAGCCAGAAACAAAAAAGGGTTGCAATGATTAAAAAGACCGTCAAAGGGCCCGAAAGGAAGCAATTCACACCTGCCAGACCCGTTACTCGTGCCCATCCTTCAAAAAAGAAAGATGATATTTACGAAAGTGGAAGTAAGTTCTCTCCATCATATAAAGAACCTAAGAAGCCGAAAGCTGGAGCAACAGAACCTAAGAAAAACAATAAGCTCAGATTGAAACGCAAATTCTTCCGGAAACTGAATAAATCACCATTCTATAATGACATGAAGGATGAACAAAAGACTACCCTTTCCACATTCATCGATAATGCAAAATTTCTTAGGTGAGTTATTGGTATCCATGCCTACTACATATTGATTTGTATACTGGATTTGTATCTTAGTATGTTCTCTTACACAGTATGTTTTGTATACTAGATTTGCATAACAGTATGTTTTGTATTGTTGATACGAGTAGCTTAAACTCATCAAATATTTTATGTTCTCTATTAGATAATAAAATTGTGTACTACATATCAGTATGTTGTAGATTAAGTAGTGTTTAGAATAAGTAGTGTTGTAGAATACATAGTGTTTAGAATATGTATGATGCTAATATGTAGTGTCTACATATTTATGAATATGTAGCTATACATTGTTTAGAATAATTGATGAGTTTAGTGTTAAAACACTACATATTAGTATGAGTACATATCAGTATGTAGTTCTCCCAGTGTATGTAATAGAGAAAAAATTATAAAATGTTTAAATTTGCTTTATTTAACAATCAGTACATATCAGTAAGTAATGCTTTATTTAACAATCAGTACTAGTCTTATAGAGTGGTTTAAATTTGATTTATTGATTGTATTCTTGTTAATTTCATATTTGTATACTAGATTTGTATCTCAGTATGTTTTGTTTCTCAGTATGTACTATTTGTAACCTTTACGTTGTTATTTTCCAGCTCAATTGCTTGGAGAACGGGAGAAGGTGGTCTTTGCGTAAGTGGAGGTACAATTGATGACTTGGTACAAAATGATTTATTAGAGCAAGATGTTCTAAACTACACACAATACAAGCTTAAGAACAAGCTTCAGAAAGAGTAGCCGATGAACGAAGTAGACAGAAAATACTTTCCTGTCTTGCATCTGGATCCGTCCGCTTGGGTAAGTTTTTATCTTACAGTGCATTTTTAATACAACGCATGTTAATATTAAAAGTATGTAGGGATTGGTACACTACATATCTATATTTCATAAAAACATAATTAGATATAATTATTCAAAGTACATCCATGTTTTCAGTTTAATGTTGAGTTCCCGGAAAAGCTCAAAGGAGGAGCAGACGATTCTGTTTACAAACCAATATTGGAGATGGATCAAAGCATCAAGAAGATTCTTGTACCAATGTGCCATATGAATCTTCATTGGATGCTACTTGAATATGACTGTGAAAAAATGGTGTTCAACCACTACAATTCTTCTAAGACTGATTGGGGAGCAAGATGTTATCAAAACGCCACAAGAATGGCAGATCACATGTACAAACCTATCAACCTGTACTTGGTGGATAAGAATAAAGAAACATTGAAGAATGTAATAGTCAATGAATGTGAAGTACCTCAACAAGGTGGATCACCATACTGCCTACTATTTGTGATGCATTTTATGAAGATGAAGTCGAAAAGCAAATTTGTGGGAGTATGTTTAGGAGATGATGATGAACTGCAAGTGAAGATTTGTAACAAAAGGGTCTCGTTAGCATGCAAATTGCTGACAGCATCTCCACCTGAAATCAGTTGGCAAACTGACGCAAATAGATCCTAATTGATAAAAGTAGTATGACAGTATATTTTAATATTTAGCTATTTTATATTTTAAAAACATACAACTTTTCCTTTAACTAGTTATTTTTTCTTTATCTTTAAGAATGTTCAAAAACTTGGGTTAACTTTAATGTAGATATATTTCAATTGTGTTACTTTGTTGTGTAGTCTAAATTATTAGTGATTATGTACTCGATCTCCGTGAAGATGGTGACCAGTACATATCAGTACGTACTGATTTTATTCTTTAATATGTACTAATCTGATTGAAACCAGAAGTTTAAATTTTCTTTAAGTGATGCAACTGTAAGTATGTAGTGGAACATGGTTAATCCACAACCAGTACATATCAGTAAGTAGTGATTGTCTTCTTTAATATGTACTGATATGATTGAAACCACAAAGGTTTAAACTAATCTTATGGAAATGTAATTGTGATATGTTCTAAATAATCTTATGAAAACCAGTACATATTCGATTGTTTTCTTGTTACAACCTCAGTATGGTTACACTACAACCACTACATATCAGTATGAAGTGGAAGATGCTTACACTAGAATACTGACATGTAATAGATACTGTCATTTTGGTAGACTTAGCAACATATTTCATTATGTCGAAAGATCAATATGACTACATTTTTGATAGTCTTATAATGTTTCAAAAACCAAAAGATGTTCTAAGAAACAACAACAAAAACTATAATATTTTCAGTTGGTACTGACAAATAGTGACATATTAAAAAGAAAAAAGTAGAGTAGAACAAGGGCTAGAGGAAAGAATTGTGGACTAAAGAATAATGGCGACGTCATTGGTATCACATTCTGCTGCACGTTCAAGCCTGTGATAAAAGAAAAAGAGAAATCAGAACACTAATTAGTTTAAAATTCATTGTATTGTATCATCCTACCCCAAGAAAACATCTGTAATATGTATCTAACTGCAACACATACCTGACACAAAAATCATTCTTCAGCAAGTTCATACTGACGGATAACACTGCATGTTGCCTTGTTGTGATGAGTCTTCAAATTACAGTTTGAACATTTGACAGATTTTCTACTAGTCTCATGAGCTGACTTAATACGTTTCCCCTTCTTCCTGCCTGGTGGAGCCCTAATAACTTCTGGTGGGAGAACAATATCATCTACGTGATACTCATCATGCCTGTGAGATTAAAAAACACAGTATCATAACTGCATATCATATATATACACGGTATATTGTTCCTCAAAAAACAAAAATCAAAATGTATTGATTAAAGACACATACCTATCATAGTTAGGAACGGGTCTAATAGCTATTGAATATAGCTGACGGAAAGTGGTAACTTTGAAGTAATCCTCGACGTAATCAAGCATTCTTCCTCCAGATTTAGTAATAGATGCAGTAGAGTGCGAGCATGGAAAACCATAAACGCGCCATCGTTGTAAAGTACAAGTTTTTCTCTCTAGATCCACCATATGAGACCTGCACACACAAAAAACAACATATTATCGTTGGCAAGTACAAGCAGATCATGTAAATATATACACAGTACATATGTTATGCACAGTACACATGAGATTGTGTAGAATAATTGATGAGTTTAGTGTTAAAACACTACATATTAGTATGAGTACATATCAGTATGTAGTTCTTCCTGTGTATCTAATAGAGAAAAAATTATATTAGTATGTTGATATGTTATAAAACACTGCATATTAGTATGAGTACATATGTAATATTTAGTTCTCCCTGTGTATTTCATACACAGTACATATTAATATGTTATGGTCAGTACACATTCATATGTTATACACAGTACATATGAATATGTTATATTTGAACATGCTACTTAAATTCATATGATAGAGATTAGGGGTAAAATGCTAACCTTGGAGAATGAACTTCATATCGCTTAGCATCTGACTGGATAACTTTCCAGGGACGGACAATTTGAATGTGTAGTTCAAGCAAGGCTTGATAAACAGGGGTTATCAGTTCTGGGTCCATCAAGACACTCTCCTCATGACGTACTGACATCATTTCCATTATACGTAGCCTACATGACAAAAGTAATAGCAAAAAATTCTATTATACTACATTATACGTAGATTAACAGTACATATATGTTAATACTGTTACAGAAAGAAAACTAATAAATTCTTAAAACTACATATAAGCTTGTACTGTGACTAGGGGAACTGATACAAACCTGATCGAGTCAACAAACGCAGCAGCAGGCAACTTCTTCTCGCGTCTAATCCAGTTATTGAACGATTCAGCAACGCTGGAAGAAGTCTGACCATAACTACAACCCTGGAAGAACGCACTGGACCACTTTTCCTTTGGAATGTTGCGGCAGTAGTCAGCAACCCAAGGCCTTCCCAAATTAACCATTTCTTGAAGAGCTTCCTCGTATGTTGTAGGAGAAAGAGTATATGTCGCCTTTCGGAAAGCATCAGTCACTTCTTTATACTTTTCGTCAGACTTTGCGATAGGTAAGTTTTTTTCCAAGTGATAGTAGCAATATCTTTGACGAGAATTAGGGAATACTTTGGGAATATATTTAACCAACCCTTCACCTCGGTCAGTCATAAAAGTGATTGGGAGATCATCATTCAAAGCCTCCTTCAGATTCTTGAAAAACCATTCCCAGTTGATATTACTTTCTCCATTTACTAAACCAAACGCGAGGGGATAAAAACCTGCAAAAAGGAATTATTAGTCATGTTAAGCAATTGCTTGACCCCCGTAGATGGTTGTATAATTGATGAGTTTAGTGTTAAAACACTACATATTAGTATGAGTACATATCAGTATGTAGTTCTCCTTGTATATCTAATAGAGAAAAAATTATAAAACACTACATATTAGTATGTTGATGTGTTATAAAACACTGCATATTAGTATGAGTACATATGTAATATGTAGTTCTCCCTGTATATCTAATAGAGAAGGAATTATAAAATGTTTTTTATAAATATTACATGTTGTTGATACGAGGGGGCGCTGCCCCCTCGACCCCCGTAGATGGTGAATCATATCAGCATGTAGTGGAAAATATGGTTACATCACAATCAGTATTGTAGTATTACATATCACTATGTAGTGAAAACCATCTTCCACTAAATAAGGGTAGCTGACATGTTTTATAAGTATTAGGAATATGCTACCAATACAGCAATACATATCAGTATGTAGTGGAAGATGATTCCACTAATAAAGGTTAACTGAGTATGGTTAACCATGTAGTATGGTTTATCTCATACTCAGTATGGTCATTATGTAGTATGTAATATGGTCAATATGAGTGATCTAACTACCAGACACTACATATATAAAAAAAAAAAAACCAATTACCTTGATTGCCATTAAGACATGTTGCTGCCATGAGACCTCCTTTAAATGTTCCAGTGAGAAAAGTACAGTCACAAAAAATCATGGGACGACATAGTTTATATCCCTCTATACAAGCTCCAAAGCAAACAAAAAGTCTGTTGAATCTTTTTGTAGCATCATTGAAATCGAAGTCAATAAATGACCCAGGGTTTGTTTCCCTAACAGCATTCACCCACCAAGAAAGATCAGTGTACGACTTCACATCATTACCAAAAATCTGTTTATGCGACAACTCAATTGCATGATATGCGTGGTGATACTGGATGTCGATGCCACCACCAACTTTAAGATAATCTATGATCTCTGCTGGTGTTATGCGAGGGTTGTGCCTGACCATCTCATGAATTAGACTGTTCATGATTTTTTTAGTAACTGTTGGATTCTTCAACATATAACCACCACCACAGGTGTGCCTTCCCACATATTTCTTTATCTTAAAAACATCAATAGAACTACCAATGGCAGTTGCGTGAAGCTTCCATGAACAACCTTTCACACTACATACGGCGCTGAATCTCTCAAGGTCATTCTTCTTCTTAATTACCTCGTATCCAGTTTTCATGCAGTATTTTTGGCATGCTATACGTACGGCATCAACACCACCATAGAATAATTGATCTGTATCATCAAAAATCTTATCCCAACCATCTGTAAAGAACACTCTTGGAGCTTCTTTACCCTATTTCAAGTAACTATTCTTTGCACTAACAACTAAGTCTGCGTTGCTGTCAACTTCCATATGCCTAGAGGAACTAGATGCGCCATTTGAAATTACATCCACGTGCAAATCAAATAAAACTGATTGCTTTGAGGTATGTAATGCAGCGATCCCCTGGAGTGTTACATCGGCTAGAATAGGAACTATCGCTTGATTCTGTAAATAGTTAACCATAATAGTCGATGGAGTCAACCAGCTCCACATATTACAGATGCAAAATTTCAAATCCTCTAGAGTTGAAAACGATGTAACCTCATATGCAAAATGATATTGCTTATGGTATACATGAGAATAGATGGAGAAGTCTGGTTTGAGAGCAACGTCAGACATGTTAACCCTGTAAAAAATGACACGTACTAAGATGAAACAAAAAGAGTCTTTGTATTGACATGCTATATGCCAATACGTATTGACATGTACTTACTCATATTGATATGTATTGGCATCTACTGCAGGATGAAAAAACAACATGCTATATGCAGTACGTATTGACATGTACTGACTCATATTGATATGTATTGGCATCTACTGCTATATGCACTACGTATTGAAATGTACTGACTCATATTGGACTAAATAGAACAATTAAGCGGACCATTAGAGAAGAAAACATATGAATATGTACTGTATTGAAATGTACTGACTCATATTGATATGTATTAAAAGAAAACATATGAATATGCAGTACGTATTGAAATGTACTGACTTATATTGATATGTATTAAAAGAAAACATATGAATATGCAGTACGTATTGAAATGTACTGACTCATATTGATATGTATTAAAAGAAAACATATCAATATGAGTCAGTACGTATTGAAATGTACTGACTCATATTGATATGTATTGGCATCTACTGTAGGATGAAAAAAGAGCATGCTATAATAGTGTATCATAATCATACGTATTAGAATCTACTGACTCATAATCATACGTATTAGCATGTACTGACTCATAATCATATATGCTATCAGATTTAGAAAAAGTAAAGCAGTAAATCATACCTTGTTCGAATCTGAGATAAACCTAATTCGACGCTCAAATACCTAATTGAAACACACACAAATCACGAAAAATTACTTAAAAAACGAACGAAAATTACTTAGAAACTGAATTCACATTGTAAATCATCATAAAAACATAAATCATAAAAATATAACAATGTACATCATATATAATTATCCTGATAGAAATCGGATCAGAATAAACCTAATTATTCATCAAGAATTGTAGAACAGTAGCAGAAGAGGATGATTTAAAAAGATAAAAACCTTGGTTCGAAGCTCAGATGACCTAATTCGAAGCTCAGAAGAACCTAATTCGAATCTCAGATGAAGATGATTGAAAAACAGTACCAGAAATTGATTCGAATCTTATGATTTAAAAATGCAGAGCTAGAGAAACCGATCAGAGAAGAAAAAAATAGGAAAGAAAACTGTTTATGTTCGTCAGAAGTTGCAGAAGGGTAAGGTAGGAATATTTAAAAGATGTTCTTGTGTCATTGGCACGTTTTTGGACTAGGGGATAAAGTTTCTGGTCCAAAAACATGTTTTTGGACCAGCTGATAAATCAATTCTGGTACTGGACTAGCCAGTAACCGTGTATCTCATTTCTGGAATAGCCAGTAATTCCTAGATTCTACAATGATTCTAGTGAGAGGCGCTAATTAGGGTTTCTAGTGCAATGATCAACGGTTTCCCCTCCTCTCAAGATGCAAAATCTCGACCGTCGAAGGTCACCAAGCTAGCAAGCTTCCTGAGCCTGACTTGCCAAGCTACAACAACATGCTACATGTTTTCCAAAAACACTCGAGACACTAATCACATCACAACTGGGGGATGCTTACTGGGGTATTGGTTTGGCGGTTTACAGCGTGCAGCGTGCAACGCGCCATCACAAGAATGTGTTAGGAAGACATGGGCGGTTAAGTGAAGATGGGAGAAGTGGGAAGTTCTGATCGTGTGACACTCACACACAAATCCACTCTTCCCTCACTCCACTTCCACCACTTCCCACGAGAGACGTGAAGAAGGCTTAATGACTTGTATAAATAGGTTCTCCTCCCTATTTCCAAAGGACAAGTCCAGACAACAGAGAAAAACCAAGTGTTAATACCATCGTATTCAACACCCAGAGCTTGCCTGCAACATTTGCTCGCCTGCTCAACCTTCTGTTAACAATTCATAGCCTTCACCTTCATACTCTCAACACCTTCTTCGCTTCCCTCCCTAAGATCAACCTCACATCCTTCACCTGTGACCGAAACAAATCTGGAACGGCCGTGTCTTCGGTTTAGGCTAGAATTGTACAGATTACCTCTCGAATCAAAAGTGCTCATCGTGCAGCACATTTGTTGAAGGTTAAAACTCACTTCTCATCCACACACCCAAAATTACCAAAAACCGGCATAAGTAGTTTTCTCCCACAAACACCCCTTTAGGGGGAAACCATCATTCTTCATCTTCCTTGTAATATGAGTAGCTAAATCCTTTGTTGATTAAGGATGAATTCAATGTTCTAAGCGTGAATCTTTATTATTAATACAAACCTATTGAGAGTTTTTATCATCATCGTTTGTTTTCACTATTTCTAGGGTTTATGATTGATTGATTAGATTTTTTGGAGTGCACGCTAGATTAATCTATTGGTCATTCTATTGCTAGTAAAGGGTTAGGATATCCGTGTAATTGTTGAATAATCCTTACACAAGTAGAGAACATGAGACCTCGCAGAGGGATTCTATGGAGCAGTCATGTGTGAAGACAACACTAGTAAGTGGACCTTGCGCTAAGAGTCTAACTTCTAGGATCAACCTAAGTTCACATAACTTAAAGCTTCTGATTGGGTTATACCTTGAGTGCGCTACTACTTGGTGGTTCAGTTGGATAGAACTTGATATGCGAGCGCTTCGGTATCAAGTTACACAAGGATCTTTGGGGATAACACTGCTCTAGCTGTTATTATACGGTTGGTGATGAATGGTTCTTACGAAACATGGATAAGTATTCTAATCCTATTAACGCTTGGTAACGGCGAAGGATTCCTTAATCATCCCTTTCTATTTATTTTACAACCAAAACCCCCCTTTGTTATTTACTTTATCTTGCTATTTCAAATAACCTATCAATTACACATCTCTCTATGGGAACGATATCTTACTACCGCTATATTACCAGTTAATTAGTGGGAAATATATTTATTAATTTGTTGAGCTTACGATGGCCCATACAAATTTTGGCAGAGTTGCCGGGGAGCAGTTGTTAATTGATTTGTTATTCGTTTAGCCTGTTTTTTTCTTTTTTTTTTAGATTTTCTTTTTCTTGTGAGTCGTCATGTTTCCTTATGGAAATAACATGTACGGAGCACAAGATCAGACATATAATTGTGGTAATCAATATGGTTTTCAATCTCAATATTTTAATAACTACCAACCATCCTATGGGTATAATCAAAACCAATCTTTTGGCTATGATCAATATCCCACGGAACCTTATGGATATTCACATACATATCAACAACCTTATGACGGGTATGTAAGTGAACAATCACAAGGATGGAAGGATAGTTGTACTTCTAATCGTTTATCTCCTGAACTTGAGCAGAAGTTTGATCAGATTATGCTTATGTTAAATGCCAATATGTCCATGCCAGAACCCCTTAATGAACAACTAAGCGTGGAGAATAACACATCAACCGGATCTTTCTACAATATATCTAACCAAACTCCTGATCATTTTTATGATCATTTACCTATTCAAAAAGGGGATACTTGGTTTGGAAATAATATGGTGAGTGAAGGTGTTGGTTTTGAAGAACGTCTTGACCAACTGATCCAAGAGATGACGCAACATCAACAAGGTTTGAGACAACACATTCAAAATTTGGATGATCGCAAAAAATAATATGGAAGAATTATTTCGAGAAATTCAAAGTAATTCAGAGAAAATATACGAACAAACTACTCAACTCATTGGGAATGGGAATGAGGAAGAAGTTTGGCCTCAAAACCAAACCAATTATGAAATTTCTGAGGACGAAAACAAATATTTTGGAGATGAGCAACCTTTGGAAATTTATTATAATAGTGATAAAGTTATACCAGCTCCGGATCGTATTAATGATCATTCGCCTATTCAAAAGGAGGAGCCTTGGTATGACCGAATCATTGTTATGAACGGTGTGACATATTCAAATGCGTATCAACATTACAATGAGCATCCATATTACAATGTTTTCAGGCCGGTTGACTTGCAAGAAGTAGACCCGATTATTCCCTCAACGGAGACTCATACAGAATACCCCAAAATCTATACTGAAGAAGATTTAATGAGAGCGGAATTTGATTCGGATGAAGAAAGTGTTGAAGAGATTGAGATTGAGAATAAAACCAATTTGATTGAAGTCGTGGAAGACCCAATTGAGATAGATAATAATAGTTTGATTGAGGACCACGATATACTTATGGTAAATAATTCAATGTTAATTAAGAACGATGAGGATCACGTACAAGGTTTGTCTAATCCTATGCATAATTCTATATCTATTGATCATGTTCCTCCAATTGAAGTAGCTTCTCAAAGAGTTGTTAATCCAACTTTTAAGAAAATACCTCACTTAGGATTGGAGTTGTGTTCTTCCAAAATTTTAACGGATTATTTTGCTTTTAAGTACCCACCACTTGATGTGTTTGATTCGAGTATTGTGCAGGTTCACCAAGTTGAGGAACCTTTTGAAGTTCCCGAATTCTATGTTCTCTGTCCACTTCCGAGTATAGAAAGGACTAAGTGTGGGGGAAACTTCAATAAAGTGATAGATTCAATATTTATATTTTGTTCTAATGCTTTTGTGAAGCTATTATTTGGATTGCAGATTGTTATTTGGAAGGACTACCAAATTTTCATATTATTGGTGTACGGACGAAAACAATAATGTAGGGCTTTGACGACATTAAACCAAGCGCTGCGTGGGAGGAAACCCATCAGTTTTGTATCTATATTCCTTTTGTTTTTAGTTTTCTTAGTTTTGCATATCATATCTTGCATTCTCATCTTAGATTTCACAAAGTCCTAAATCTATAGTGAAAGTTTTGACGAATTCTCGTCAGAAAATTCTGACTGCGCAGTTGTCACTAAAACAGCTCCCGAGACTTCAAATGGAGCCCGATTTGAGTTTTTGATCCCAAATTTTAAAGAGGAGAGACATACCTTTATTTTCAAAAAATAAAATCTGAATTTGGAGTCTTTTAAGTTGGATCGATTGGCCTGGACATTTGAGTTTTTCCAGAATGTTTTTCAGATTGCATGATAGTCAGTCCGGAGGCCATCAAAGTCATAAAGTTTGTCTAAACACTGTGCCATTTTGACACCTTATAGAAAATACGTAGGCAAACAATTTTCGTTTAGGATGTTTTTCCTAGTTCCCTACCCATTTGTAGAGTTTTCGAGTTTTTCAGAGATGTTATGTCAGAAATCAGAATTTTCGGTTTTGAACATTGAGGACAATATTGAGTTTAAGTGTGGGGGAGTAGTTGAGCATGTTTGGTTTGCATAAAAAATTAAAAATTAAAATAATAAAACTTTTTGATTTCTTGCATCTTGAGACTTCATATTTTGGAGTTAATTATGAGCTATATAGGATGTCACTCTAAACCTTTTCAAGTTGAAACAGTTCTTACGGCTGTAGATTGAGTTCCATTATGTCATTCTACAATCTTTAATTATATACGCTCATAATTGAATGTGAAACTCAGATATGGTAGTCGTTTGAAAGATTCATCCCCGAAATTAATCATTACTGAATCACTTTCTTTTTATTTTTTTATTTTTATGTTTCTCTAAAGTGATTTGGTGGGATCCTGATACTGCCGTGAATGTTGTAGCAAGGTAATCATTGGTTGAGTATTTGAAAGCCCCATAAGAAAATTGTCTTACACTCAGGAAGAGTGAGCCAGAAAAAAAAATGAAAAAAAAAACACTTTTATAAGGCTCCTCTTCATTTATCTATACTAATAAATGATAGGCCCGGTATCGCGGATAATCATGGTCGATAAAATAAAAACCATATCATCATTATATAGCAAGTCAAAAAGACTATTGATGAGGTTCTTGACACTTGGATAGCAGTATGTGTGAAACGTTGTCCCTGTCTCCGTCGCCTAAACAAGCGTGGAATGCAGGATCCAAGGAAACTATCATGGACTTGATGAAAAGGAACATGCTCTTAGAGTATATAATCATGTGGTCGAGTTAAATGGGTGCTTCTCTCAACTATGCGCTATAAATGCATATCATTTGACAACATTCATACAAGTATTGTGGGTAACATCTTTCACTTAAGTCAACATTTGCACACTTCACTTTTCTATTTCCAATTTCTTATCTATCCATGTGATTTCAGTATGCAAGTGTTGTGACAAATGTTGCAACAAGTACGATGACTATCTTAGTAGAGTTTAGCAATCAGGTTGAATGTCATACATAAGTAATTGCTTGTGTGTGCAGATTGGAATGTATGTGGGATGTTTGCAGCTAAAGAACTTATGCAAGCTAATTATTTGGATTTCTACTTTGTGTCCATCCTTAGTGGTTCTTCCAAGGCAAGAGATTGGAGTAGGTTTTGTGGGTATACCTCTTGTAACCCTCATGAGACTATAACTTGTCCACTAGGGACACCTAGGGGTTTAAAGGCTTGTTATTCATGCTAAGAGTAACTGTATTCTCGACGACATGGAGTTGTTGTATTTAAGATTATTTTATTTTAGTTTGCTCGAGGACTAGCAAAGGCTAAGTGTGGGGGAATTTGATAAGTGCATAATTCATGTGATTTTAGTGTCCATTCCATACTTGCTTTAGCTATTATTCTTGCATATTTTCGTATTATTACTCTTGTTTTCTCTTATTTGATTCTTGATAGACGCATTTATGTGTCTATTTTCATCTCAATTTTGTATATTGTTAGTGTCAATTTTTGTACTTATTATGGTGTTTTGTGTATTTGTAGGTATTTTTTGGAAATTAACATTTTTGGAAAATTCGGCTCGAAAAGTTGCACCCGGAGGACACATACTATTCGGACTCTCGAATGGATAAGGGGTACACACTTGATAAGGGGTAACCCACTGTTATTTGCACTCCACATATACTATTTGCACTCACCTGCTAAAGGGACACTGTCGTTGGATTAAGGGGACTCCATTCCTTTTCTTTTGAAGAGACAGAATTGGCGGGAAAGTTCAAGCTTTACTGCGTATTCCTGGTTTGGGTTTTGAATGAGATTTAATCAGGTTTTTACGCGGGTTTGATTTCTTAGTTGTCTGTTACGACTAAACATGGGTTGTATATGGGTTTTAATCGGAAAACAATCAAGTTTCCTTATTCGTCTCATCATAACAGGGAAAAAGAAGATATTTACGGAAGCTGTGAGAGAATGTCGTCCATGTTTTATTTCAATATGGAAGTTACGTGCAGGATTTAGATGAGAGAATATATTTTGATTCTATACTTGGAGATTTGGGAAAGTTTTGCAGCTGAAAGAACGTAAACGAGGTAAAGAAGGAAAGAAGAAGTTGTGACTTGTGGGAGAGAAAAGAATAAATACATTGGCTAGAGTCACATTGGAGGTAGTCGAGAGTTTGGGGTCGATTAGGAGGCTTCAGGGAAGAAAACAGGAAGTTGCAGAGAAACCCTAGTTGCTTCTGCTGAAGAACGAAGAACACGAAGAACAGACGCCCTAAAACAGTCCTTTATCAACACTGATTGCGACAGTCTTATACGCTACAGTTACATCGACACTTTCTTTACATCGATCATTGTAACCGTGGACTTGGAACCCCATAAAAGTGTTGCAATTTTTTGGTTTATTCAATTTCTCTCATTTTTATCATTTGTAAACACTTTTGAGCAATGAAATCAACTTTTGAGCGTGTTTCCATGATGAAGAGATAAACCCCAACACTGGGACAATGGAGGAAGCCATGTTTCACAATTGATTGGTAACTATAATTGATTCTTTTTACTATTTGCATTTGTTTTAATTGATTTATGATTTTTATTGATTATTTGTCATTTTGTTTGATAGTGTATGCTTAGTCTAAGAACTCTTGATGCACTATGCTTATGATTTACATATAATGCTTTATAAAATCTACTTATGGCAAAGAAATAGAGTCTAGGAAAGAGATAAAATTGTTATGAATCATTGTATGAACCAATTGATTGTGAAGTTTGGTGGAATCCTAAGTCCCAAGAATCTCTCAATATTGTTATCATCCTTTGTTTTATTTGCTAGTTTCAGTATTTTCTTTAATTAAGTCTAAAATCCACAACTTCACAAGTCCGAGAATCAAACCCTTTCTTACCACTTGTAAAACTACATCAGTTTTTGGCGCCGTCGACGTGGACTTGTATTTAGGTTTAGGTTTTAGGTTTTGCATTATTTTTTTTTTAGGTTTTGTATATATTTTATTTTATTTTTATTTTTTGTTCTATTTTACATCTTTGGTATTTTTGCTTTTGTTGTGCAGGATTGGCTTGAAGCGAAATGTGGAAAGTTGAACTTGCCTTACAAAAAGGGAAAAAACTGAAGATATTATTTTATTTAGACTTTTTATTTTTATTAGTTTCTTTATTTATTTTTGGACTTGTAATTTTTCTTTTATTTGTTGTGTTTATTTTTAGTACTTTATTTATAAAAAAAAAAAAAAAAAAAACACTGCACACACCAATTGCATCTTCGTCAGACTACCGAGTTTAGGAAAACTGGTGGATTAGTAAGCTGAACTCGTGCCTTGGGCCTTATGGGACTTACCAGCTGAACGTCCACAAACCTCAGCATCGTACCTTTGGGTATATTTCGTTGTAGGTAACCCAAGCTTACCTAAATTAGTTAGCCCAGCATTTGCATGTGCACATTTTGTTGAATTCTTGTATGCCAGAACGTAAGAGAGACGCTCTAGGACGGTTTATACGTGAAAAACCTAGAAGTGATATTTTAGGAAACAAGAATCTTGATTACCTTAATCTAGAAAGTCCTATTTTTGGACGTTCTTCTCACGGTGAGGAAAATATCTTTAATACTTCTATTTTTGCCGAAATGGTTAAGGAAAATGATGATGAGGTCCCAGTAAAAACCCTTAGGGATCGTTTGAACCCATCTAAAGTAGTGCGTGAGCCAGGTGTAGTTCTACCAGCTTCTACGGTCCAATTTGATATTAGACCCGAGACTATTGGCATGCTACGTAAGTTTAGGGGATTAGAGAATGAGAACCCTTATACCCACATAAGAGACTTTGAAATGATTTGTGACACAATGAATTATCCGAATGTCTCCAAATATGTGCTTAGGTTACGTTTGTTTCAATTCTCTCTCTATGATAAAGCCAAAGAGTGGTATCATTTTATTCCTTCTAAAACAATTACCACCTGGGATGGTCTTGTAGAGTCATTTGTTAAGAAATTCTACCCACACCATAAGACTGCAACTATTCGATAGTCTATCCAAACCTTTAAGCAGAAATTAGGTGAAAAACTTCATGATTATGTAGAAAGGTTTAGTGAATTGGTATACCAGTGTCCACATCACGGCTTTGAAAAAGCCCACATGGCCCAAATTTTATATGAGGGCCTTGATAGTGAAACCCGTATGCAAGTAACAATTAGTGGTGGAGAATTTACCCATCAATACCCAGATGATTGTTTTGATGAGTTCATCGAGTTAGCTGAGAAAACTAGGCAATGGGCTTTAATGAGAGAACCAGAAATACCTAGAAATCCTATCCATAGGATCGATAGAGTTGATTATGGGTCAGATATTCTTAGGCGTCTAGAAGCCTTATAAATAAATCAAGGGTCACACCATGTTAGATACGAAGAGCAAGCCAATGATCTTTATAACAACTCTAGGTTTGAAAACCGTCAGAGATTTGATCCATATTCAGACACTTATAACCATGGTTGGAGAAACCACCCGAATTTCTCTTGGTTTAAGGGTCAGAGTCAAAGTCAGCCTAGTAGTTCTCAGACTCTCCCGAGTTTTGGGTATACTAAGAACCATTTAGGTACAGATCAGTATCAAACAAAAAAAAATCATGAGCTTAAAAGAGTCTCTCACCATCTTATCTCATAACAATGCATAGTTTAAGCAAACGGTTGAGAAAGGTTTACAGGAAAACTCTCATGCTATTTCAGAGCTAAAAAATCAGGTTAGTATAATTGCAGAATTTTTAAGAGAAGGAGAAAAGGAAAAGTCCCACAATCAACCACTACCCAATCCTAGAGGAATTCATGAAGTATCCTCTAGAGAGAAAGAGTTCAATCATGTGAACTCTGTAACAACCCTTAGGAGTGGTAAAATGGTAGACAATAAGGTAGCCATGCCTAATAGTGAACATACTGTAGATCCACCTTCTAGTTCCCATTATAGTTCCCAAGATGAGCCCTAGAAGGAGCCACTAGATGAAGAGACCGATAAAATTTCTAGTGATGCCAATACGGTTCCCGATAGGTCTCATTTTGTGCCCAGAGCCCCGTACCCATAATTGTTAGCTCCAACAAAGAGAGAGTCGACTTTCAACGAAATAATGGAAATATTTAAGCAGGTAAACATTAACATCCCTTTACTAGAAGCAATTAGGCAAATTCCTGCGTATGCCAAATTCCTTAAGGATCTTTGTACATGAAAGCGTAAGCTTAATGTCCATAAGAAAGCCTTTTTAGCTGGTCAGGTAAGTTCAATCCTTCTAAACCAAACAACCCCTAAGTATAAAGACCCTGGATGCCCCACCATATCTTGTACGATTAGTAATCACATGATTGATAAAGCATTACTTGACTTAGGAGCTAGTGTTAACTTACTAACCTACCATGTGTACACCCAGCTAGGTCTCAGTGAGTTGAAACCGACTAAAATGACCCTACAGTTAGATGATAGGTCGGTCAAAGTCCCTCGTGGTGTCATTGAGGATGTACTGATTTAGGTTGATAAGTTTATTTATCTAGTGGATTTTGTTGTTCTAGACACTCAACCTGTTCAGGACCCCAGTGCTCAAATTCCGGTGATTTTAGGTCACCCATTTTTATCCACTTCTAATGCTATCATCAACTGTAGGACCGGACTTATTAACATATCCTTCGGTAATATGACTACTGAACTAAATGTCTTTAATGTTACTAGACAACCTTTTAATGAATTATAGGAAGTGAA
The DNA here is from genome assembly GCA_023529315.1 of Papaver bracteatum. NCBI lineage: Eukaryota > Viridiplantae > Streptophyta > Magnoliopsida > Ranunculales > Papaveraceae > Papaver > Papaver bracteatum. Next base: position 555,090 of record JAJJWX010002077.1, read on the forward strand.
TATGATTATCACTTTAGTTCAGGATATAGTTCAGGATAATTGGGACGACACTTTATTGGATGATTCTTTAGATGAATTTGATGAGTTTCTCTTAAGTCAGTTAGATGGCCAAAATGTTGAATTAGAAGAAGCTCTCGAGTACTTTAAAGACTCTATGAACCCTGAAATTCAAGCCATAGTGCTAGGCCTTACGGAGAGTAGTGTTGACCCTAAGTTTAGGGGTAATGATCTAAAAGAAGCTCTTGAGTATTTTAAAGACTCTGAGGATCCGGAAATTCAAGCAATAGTTAGAGGTTTGTCCGAGAATACTGACTACCCTAAGTTTGGGGGTAATGATGGTCAAGTATCCCCATTAGAAGTCCCTAACTTGGGATTTAAGCCTAATGTGCCTGAACTATTACTTGAGTCTCTTCCGACTCCACAACCTGATCCTCCTGATACTGTCCAAGATGAAACCCAGCTATTAAAGACATGTAGTTCGAATGGATCTATTTATCAAGACACCCATATGAATCCCAAGTGGGCACCGCAGATAAATCCAGTTTTCTTGGAAGAATTTTTAAATCAGGTTATGCTAAATCTTCTTATTTATCTAATCCGATGCATTTGTCTTATAATTGTGGCAGTTTTATTTGGTTTTGTTGATCCACAATTGTTCCGGCTATTGCTATATGATTCGAGGTGATTAATTGTTCTCATATGTCTGGCTGAAGACGTTAAAATTAGCACTTCTTGGGAGGTAACCCAATACTCATGCAACACGGTAATATATTTTCTTATCTTTTTTTTCTTCAAATGGTAACACTTTCTCCTTGTTCATGCTTTTAATTTTATCTTTAGAACATTGAGGAAAATGTTAGATTTAAGTTTGGGGGTATGGGAGAAACTTTTTAGTTGCAATAAATAAACTCCAAAGCCTGGAAATTTATGTTTATTAAGGATGGAAAGTGGATGGAAGCATCTTGATTGTAGGAGTTGAGGAACCAATCTGAGTATATGGAAACATATATAAGAGTCTATTCATAAAATCACAGAGCTCAGGTGTTAGAAATAACATGGTAGTTTCGCCATATCTCGTTGAGTCCTTTTCACTTCTATTTTTATTTTGTTTTCTTTTTAAAATATGTTTCTCTAAGTGATTAGGTTGGGCTCACGATTCAAGTTGTTACCACTGCTAGGATGAAATAGAGTGATTAAGTTACTAAGAAAAAGAAAAAGAAAAAGAAAAAAAGAGACCAGACCAATTAGACCAAACGGAATAAATTTAAAACACGAAAAAATAAAAAATGAAAAGTTTATTATTGTGCAATAAAATCGACCGCTGGTTCCCTTGTATATGCCAGCTGAGTTGACCTATAATTAAGATTATCGACCACTGGTACCCTTGTATATGCCAGTTGTGTTGATATTAGTTAGACCAGTATCTCAGTCCATTAGGATAGGTTCATTTTGGCAGTGGCCTTCAGACAGATATGAGAAACACCGTTCACCTAGTAAACATCAAAACCATCTACGTTTTCACTATACCCATCTTCTTAATCTATCCATGTGATTGGTTGAATCCGGTTATGATGTCCAGAAACTATATGAGTAGAGCTCTGTCACTTATATATGAATTTTAGTATGCTTGAGTGAAAACTCGTGTACAACAATTGGAATTTCGCATCAGGGTATTTCCTCCTGTAGTCAATAAGTATGCCAACCAAGGAGATTCTTTAGTGCCTTCCAAGGTTCTGCGTAGATAGCTAGGGTATGGAGTAAATGTTTTGTGGGTATATCTCTTGTAATCCCTACCGAGACTATAACTCGGACACTAGGTCCACCTAGGGGTTTAAAGGCTTGTTGCATACGCTAAATGCAACCGACGATGCCTGCGACAGTGAGTTAGGATTTTATTTTGTAGATTTGATTTGCTCGGGACTAGCAAATAATAAGTTTGGGGCTATTTGATAGACGCATTTATGTGTCTATTTTCATCTCGATTTTGTATATTGTTAGTGTCAATTTTTGTACTTATTATGGTGTTTTGTGTATTTGTAGGTATTTTTGGGAAATAAACATTTTTGGAAAATTCGGCTCGAAACGTTGCACCCGGAGGACACATACTATTCGGACTCTCGAATGGATAAGGGGTACACACTTGATAAGGGGTAACCCACCGTTATTTTCACCCCACATATAATATTTGCACCCACCTGCTAAAGGGACACTGCAGCTGGATTAAGGGGACTCCATTCCTTTGATTTTGAAGAGACATAATTGGCGGGAAAGTTCAAGCTTTACTGCGTATTCCTGGTTTGGGTTTTGGATGAGATTTACTCTGGTTTTCACGCGGGTTTGATTTCTTAGTTGTCTGTTACGACTAAACATGGGTTGTATATGGGTTTTAATCGGAAAACAATTAAGTTTCCTTATTCGTCTCATCACAACAGGGAAAAATAAGATATTTACGAGATCTATGAGAGAATATCGTCCATGTTTTGTTTCAATATGGAAGTTACGTGCGGGATTTAGATGAGAGAATATCTTCTGATTTTATACTTGGAGATTTGGGAAAGTTTGGCAGCTGAAAGAGCGTAAACGAGGTAAAGAAGGAAAGAAGAAGCCGTGACTTGTGGGAGAGAAAAGAATGAAGATTTGGAAGAATTTGTTCGCAAGAAAAAAAAAGGCATGTGGTGTATAAATACATTGGCTAGAGTCACAGTGGAGGTAGTCAAGATTTTGGGGTCGATTAGGAGGCTTCAGGGAAGAAAACAAGAAGTTGCAGAGAAACCCTAGTTGTTGCTGCTGAAGAACGAAGAACAGACACCCTAAAACAATCGTTTATCAACAATGATTGCGACAGTTGTGCGACATTCTTATACGCTACAGTTACAACGACACTTTCTTTATATCGATCACTGTAACAGTGGACTTGGAACACCATAAAAGTGTTGCAATTTCCTGGTTTATTCAATTTCTCTCCTTTTTATCATTTGTAAACACTTTTGAGCTATGAAATCAACTTTTGAGCGTGTTTCCATGATGAAGAGCTAAACCCCAACACTGGGACAATGGAGGAAGCCATGTTTCACAATTGATTGGTAACTATAATTGATTATTTTTACTATTTGCATTTATTTTAATTGATTTATGATTTTTATTGATTATTGGTGATTTTGTTTGATAGTGTATGCTTAGTCTAAGAACTCTTGATGCACCATGCTCATGATTTACATATAATGCTTTATAAAATCTACTTATGGCAAAGAAATAGAGTCTAGGAAAGAGCTAAAATTGTTATGAATCATTGTATGAACCAATTGATTGTGAAGTTTGGTGGAATCCTAAGTCCCATTAATCTCTCAATATTGTTATCATCCTTTTCTTTATTTGCTACTTTTAGTATTTTCTTTAATTAAGTCTAAAATCCATAACTTCACAAGTCCGAGAATCAAACCCTTTCTTACCACTTGTAAAACGACATCAACTCTAATAGGTGAATCATCCAAAAAGGAGCTACAAAGTGCTGAAAAGATCTATGAAGAGAAGTACTCCAAGTATCCAAGTTCCAAAGTCCAAGAGAGGTGGAAGAAAAGCGACGAAAAGGAGCAAAACACTCAAAATCAAGAGAAGGTCCAAAGACTGATCTTAACTCATTCAAATTAAGTATTTCTCATCACCATCTTTAAGATAATTGAAATATAAAAAGAATGCAAAAAGAATGAGGTCATTCCGAGTTCGGATGAAGAAGTTGTGGCCAAAGAAATTTCCATTGAAAACCAAAGATAGTGCAGTCCGCGAACTGGGTTTGCGGACGGGGTTCGCAGACGTATTTCCGAAAATGTCTGCTGGAAATTGAAGTTTGCGGACTGGGTTCACGAACTTAGAAAATGGGAAAAGTGTATTTACACCTTGGAAGACCTAAGTGCATGTTTTGGGTCGTTACTTCATGTTTTCGGGTCGGGTTCCTAAACCTAACTAAATACTTGGAGACCAAGCAATGTAAACCTATAAAGAGGTATTAGGTTATGTAAATGATATCATCATATCGAATCTCATATCACAAGTTCTACATCAAAACCTAGGGTTTACTCCTTTAGGGGGAAACCACCATTCTTCATCTTCCTTGTAATATGAGTAGCTAAATCCTTTGTTGATTAAGGATGAATTCAATGTTCTAAGCGTGAAGCTTTATTATTAATACAAACCTATTGAGAGTTTTTATCATCATCGTTTGTTTTCACTATTTTTAGGGTTTATGATTGATTGATTGATTAGATTTTTTGGAGTGCACGCTAGATTAATCTATTGATCATTCTATTGCTAATAAAGGGTTAGGATATCCTTGTAATTGTTGAATAATCCTTACACAAGTAGAGAAAATGAGACCTCGCTGAGGGATTCTGTGGAGAAATCATGTGTGAAGACAACACTAGCAAGTGGACCTTGCGCTAAGAGTCTAACTGCTAGGATCAACCTAAGTTCACATAACTTAAAGCTTCCGATTGAATTACACCTTGAGTGCGCTTCTACTTGGTGGTTTAGTTGGATAGAACTTGATATGCGAGCGCTTCAGTATCAAGTTACACAAGGAGCTTTGGGGATAACACTTCTCTAGATGTTATTCTACGATTGGTGATGAATGGTTCTTACGAATAATAAATAAGTATTCTAATCCTGTTAATGTTTGGTAACGGCGAAGGATTCCTTAATCATCCCTTTCTTTTTATTATTGTATTTCTATTTATTTTACAACCAAAACCTCCTTTGTTATTTACTTTATCTTGTTATTTCAAATAACCTATCAATTACACAGCTCTTTGTGGGAACGATCCCTTACTACCGCTATATTACCAGTTAATTAGTGGGAAATATATTTATTAATTTGTTGAGCCTACGACATCCCATACACATGAAACCAATAGGAGACTGCAAATCCATCTCCAAGTTTGTTGTTGTTGTTGTTTGTAGCTGAGTCTCTTCCACCGTAGTCTTGTCCATCATAGTTGGTATGTGTTGACGACTTATACGGCCACCACGTCCACGACTTCCACTTGTACAATTTCCACTTGCATGACTTCTTGTATTGCTCTCATCGGGAGTCTCAGGCATTTCATAACTCATACTTTCCCTCAAAGTCTGCATCTGATTCAAGTGAAAATTGCGGAGATGATTGGTTAAATGCGCATAATTGTTCAACTTGTTCCGATACTCTTCTTTTTTTGAATCCAAAGCATCATATGGATAGTTCAGTTGCATACCTTCACTAGTGAATGGAACTGTAACAATAACTCAAACACTTCAGTTAGCTCAGACCACCCACCTCTTACTTTAGGTAACAAAACTCGCTCGGGATGGTTACATAAATGCGTAGATTGTACAGCAGATCCAACTAGTTGCCTAACATTAGCGAACTCGTGTTGTTTATCATGAACCCATACTATATCACTATCTGCAACAGATTTTCCCTTGACTTTCCTGTTTTTTTTCCTTTGCCTATTTGTTTTGGAACTACTACTCATTTCTTAAAAATCCCTCTGCTCTCTTATGTAAACTGAAAAGATGGGGGGAAATGTTTTTTGTGAAGGAAAAATGAAGGGAATAGAGGTATTTATAGGCGGTAGAACACCGACCGTGAACGGTCGAGATTAAACCGCTGGCAGTGTAATCTAGACATGACGATCTCTACAAGACCTCTAGCGGTGTAGTCTCGACCGATAGGTGGAGACTCTATCTCTTAAAGTTCTTACCATAGTGACGCGGCCAGTTTTCCAGGACAATTGGCATGGAAAATGGGTGGGTTATCCATTTGCCATAAGAACCGGCCTAAGAGTGTTTCCTATGGAGTTAGGGTATAAAAAAAACTGATGCCACTTAGTTGATGGTTAAAAATCATTGTGATTAACATGGGGTTAGTCAAATGAGATTTTGAATGACTTTTGGGGAGTTCAAAAATCTACTGTTAGTCCATAAAGACTTTTGGAGAGTCTCTTAATGTATCTTGTTATTAGTTAGAGACTTTTTTCAAGTCATTTAAATTCTCTGAAACTCCATGTTATTGGATTAGGATTTCATAAGAGTCACTCCAACACTCTTGTTATTCGAAAGGGAAATGAAAGTCATTGATTTGTTGTTTTCAGAGATTTGGAGAGACTTTTTCTTGAAAATAGGCATGGTATAAATCTCTCCTCAAGGGATGATATTTCGGGAGACTTGGAAATTTTTAGATTTTTTGGTTTTGGGAGTGAACCATTTTTTTCTCTCCACAGTAATACACTTAAGGGCCACTTGGGAAGAGGTAATCAAGAAAAAATGTGGAATGAAATAATTTTTTAAATTGGAGAATATATATTTTAAAATTGGATATGTGAGTCTTTGTGATATATATCGATTTTAAAATATATATTTTAGACGTTAAGATTTTTTTCCAATTTTAAGTTATTGGAAAACTCCACATAGAAAATCAGTGGTGAGATAGCATAGAAAATAAAATGTGGGACGAGTGGAATAAAGTGAATGAAAATTTAGGCATCGGACATCAGTAAGATTAATTTTTCCAATGGACACATATTTCATTAGGTGATTATGGTACTTTTTTTATTACTGTAACTAGAGGTGGCAAACAAGACAAAACCCGCGGGTTAGACCGTCCCAACCCGTGAAAAACCCGCACCCGGCTCGGCTGGTTGCTAAACAAGCCGGGTTAGGGTTGGTTAAATCCTGGCTTGTAGAGAAACGGGCGAACCCGGACCGGACCGCAAAAACCGCGGGTACAACCCGTTACCCGAACTTTCCCATATACCGCCACGTGTCCCTCAATTTCTATACGTGTATGATATATATCTCCTCGGTATAAAACGAAAAAACCCTAGCAGTTCTACTCTTCTTCTCTTTCTCTTTCTTCTTCTCTTTCTTTTCTCTTCTTTTTCTGCAGCGGCCGCACCAAACCAGTTCAGTTGAACTGAAATTTTTTCATCTTCTTCTTGTGAATCTTGTCCGATAATTACAATTAACAGCAACAAAAGTAAGTAAATTCGTTGATTGTGATCTGTTTTTCCTTTTGTTTCTTTTTTCATCATTTTAATCTTGTATGATGTATCATTCATGTATGGTTTTGACGGCCGTTTGATATTCAAATATTTATTATCTAGTGATTTCAGAAGTGGGTTTTACTTAGTTTGTAGATCTTATGTATTTGTAGATGTGTATGAGACTATTAGCGTATGATTCACAAGAAGAATATGAATTGGTTTTTAGACTATTACCGTAATTTATGCATCTAGTTTTTAGTTTTCTGAATCTATTTCAGCAGTCCAATGATCTATCAAGATGAATTGGTTCTTTATGTTTCCTAATTGTGTATATGAGACTATTAACATTTGTTGATGATGACTGATTTGGTAACTTAGAACTATAAGGATTAAGGGGTTTATGATTTTATATGATTTCTTAGGTTTTTTTTTAATGATGGAGTTAAGACTAAATTGAGATATTGGCATCGAATGAAGAAGATATTTGTTTTGATATTCTGTAATGGCATAGAATGAACAAATTGATTCAAGTCATTTGGTTACATGCTGCTCTTCAGTTGTATTTGTATAGTATATTGTCTATTCACTTTTTCTTATGAATTATAGGTCCTGTAAGTGAGGAAAAGTAGAATTATTCTCTGCTTACCAGCTTATTGCAACCAGTGGAGGGCTGCTAATTTGCTAAAGTGTAAACCAACAAAGAAGGGGGTAAGTGAATCTTTTGCGCATAGTTCTCAGCCTGAGCTGCAACTTGTGGTGGAACAACTCTTGTTGTGAAGTTCAAATGTTCAGACTTGCAATTGCAGTCTTCTTCTTTTATTTCTTGCAAGTAAGTAATGTACTTATTTTTGAGTCTTTGACATATTCTTTGTGGCTCCATCCAGGATGTCAAGTGTACAAGAAGACCAAGGTCATTATAATGATGTTATGAGTAGTGACGGTGAGGATGATGATGTTGAGATGGTAGATTCTGTGGATGTCTCTGCAACTGTTGATTGTGCACCTGCATCTCTTTCAATTGAAAAGAAATCAAGACTTAGATCTGATGTTTGGGAATTTTTTAACCTCGTTAAAGAGAAAGATGGAACAAAGAAGGGAGTGTGCAAGGCTTGTAATATAGGATATAAATATAACAGCCAAAAAGGTGGAACCTCATCTATGAGAAGGCATGTGTGACGTGAGCGTAAGTCTCAGGACATAGGGCAAATGATGTTATTTGCAAAAAATGGCCTGCTGACTTCCCGCGTACGCAAAGTTGATCAGATGAAATTTCGGGATCTTGTGTCTACATTACTCATTGCAAGAAATGTCCCATTTTCGTTGGTGGAGTGGAAAGAATTTAGGGACATATATGCTTATCTAAATGAGGATGCTAAACCAATATCAAGGAATACTGGGAAAGCTGATGTCATCAAAAAACATACAACACGAAAAGAGGGTATTCGAAACATATTGAAACTTGCTCCAGGTATGATCCATTCCACAACATATGTTTTGTTTTATACTTTTAATTATGTATGAGTAATTGATTATGCTAATATTTGTTGATGTGTATGACTTATCCTTACAGGTAGAATGTGTCTAACATCAGACATGTGGACTTCGGTTACGACTACAGGGTATATAAGCTTAACCGTGCACTTTCTTGATCAAAATTGGGAGTTGAAGAAGTATCTTCTGAATTTTTGTGAACTTCCACCACCTCATACAGGTGAAGCACTTGAGTCTTGAGATATTTTATCTTATGTGCATGTGATTTTTTATATTTTACTTGAGTATTGAGATCTTCCACCTCCTTTTTATATTTTACTTAATTGGTTATTGGTTACTTGAGTACTGAATTTGAGATCATCCACTTGATTCTTGAGATATTTTTTATATTTTACTTAAATTGGGAGTTTAACTTTTCCCCTTTCCACTACCTCATGCAGGTGAAAATCTTTCTGCCAAGCTATTTTCAATGATAGAAGATTGGGGAATTGAAGGCAAAGTATCCAACATCACCTTGGATAATGCTGCAAATAACGGAGCTTGTGCTAGAAATATGCAGAGTAGACTTTTTGCAAAGAAGATCTTGTTTAACAAGGGAAAATACTTTCATGTCCGTTGTTGTGCTCACATCTTAGCTCTTATTGTAAAAGATGGACTTGTGAAGATTGATCCAACTGTGATTAAGATAAGAAAGTCAGTGAAGTCTCTGAAAAAGTCCCAAGTAAGAAAACAAAAATTCTTGGACATTGTTGATGATTTAGGAATGTCTGGAAAAACAAGGGGTATTCGTCAAGACGTTAAAACGAGGTGGGTTTCTAGTCCACTTTTATTTTGTTACACAGTTAAGAGAATTGTATTAATGTTTAAAGTAAACTCACTGAATGTTGGTTTATAGTTTATACAGGTGGAATTCAACTTATCTCATGTTGGACAGTTGTCTTATTTATAGAGATGTTTTTGCTCATTTGAAGGTGGTGGATCCAGACTATGCAAACTGTCCAACTGATGAAGAATGGGAGCAAATACAAGTTGTCACAAAGTTTCTCAAGACGTTTTATCATCTCACAACTTTATTTTCTGGTAGTAAGTATCCAACTTCCAATCTATATTTTGAAGGAGTTTGTCAAGTTCGGGTGTTACTAATTAAAGAAAGCACAAATGAAATTGAATTCATTAGGGACATGGTAAAAGAGATGCAAGAAAAATTTAACAGTTATTGGACAAACTTGAGTCCTATATTGGCTATGGCACTTGTGTTAGATCCTAGATGTAAACTGAAGTATCTAAACTTTGCTTACTCCAAGTTGTATCCTGATGTAAGAGAATTAGAAACTAAAGTTGATGATGTGCGTGAAGAAATGAAAAAAACTTTATAATGAGTATTACACCTTTTCAAGAGCTTCTGGAACTGGAACTCAGAATTTGGGTATTCAAACCGGTGGGAATTCTTCCGATCAAGGAAGTGAGTGGTTCCAGGTAATTTTAAAGCTTATTTATGAAGTTCTTGTATTTTATGTTCTCATAGAAGATAACTAGTACCTTGCACTCATTTCTAACTTATTGGTTGTTTCATGCAGGAATATGTTGCAGCACAAGAAAATGGTGGTGATCTGCAAACTGACTTGTCAGAGTTAGATCTATATCTTAGTGAGAAACACGGATGCCAACGTAGTCAACCATTCAACATCCTAATGTATTGGAAAGGCCAAGAGCATCGACTTCTAGTACTTTCAAGAATGGCTAGGGATATCTTGTCAATTCCTATTTCAACCGTCGCATCTGAATCTGCATTTAGCATAGGTGGAAGGGTAATTGATCGATTTCGCAGTTCCTTATTACCTGAAAATGCTGAGGCGGTGATAACAACTCGTGATTGGGACCTTGGAGTTGGTAAGTGTGCTTAAGTCACGCCGCCTAAGTCGTAATATTTCATTTAGCTTGAATGTCTAAATTTCATATATAACTTTGATGGTTTTTATTCATGTAGGAAAAGAAGATTTGGATGAGGACAATGGGATTATTAGAGAAGATGTATTAGGATTTGAACCTGGTGTAGTGGAAGATGGGGAAGTGGAGGATGGAGAAGTAAGTTCTTCAATACAACCAATGGTGTAATATGGTATCACTACGGTCTCAGACGGTGTAACTGTGTTCCTTTTAAGTTGCAGCAGACTGCAGAACTACTAAAGTAACTAAACTAATGTTGTTACTTGTTACTTGTCAAGTTTTTCAATTTTCTTGGATCATTTCCTTTCATTAACTTTTTAAATTTTGTTGGGTGTCTTGCGACTGTTGAATCTGATGATTGATGTGAATCTAAATATCAGTGAATTATATGAATGTTATGTTAGGTTGCAGAGAAGGAGTTTTAGATGGCCTGAATGTGGCCGGAAATCGACCAGAAATCATAGGAAACTTGGTAAAATTTAGAGCTGGTAAACGGGCGGGCTAACCCGTGAACCCGCAAGTTTAACCCGTTACGGGCACGGGTTTAAGAAATGACAACCCGTGATGATTTTCAACCCGCGGGTTTAGACCCGTGTAACCCGTAACGGGCCAGTCCCGGCTCGCCCGTTTGCCAGCTCTAACTGTAACGTGAATAATAAAAAAAATCGGTAATATTTGGAATTAATCATGGGATATTATACAATTTTGTCTCTACAAATCACATAAACTTTCTACAAGTCTCATTTTTTTTGTCACTACAAATCTCATTTTTTGTCTCTACAAGTCACAAAGACTCTCTAAAATTCTCTCAGAGAATCACTAGAAATCTCTAGATTTCAGAGAATCTCTGAGAGTCACTCAAATTAAAAATCTACCAAACCATAAAAATCTTGTTTGACTATCCCCTTGTAAGGCATATTCCTATGCACATGCAAATAAAAAAGGTATTTGGCATACTAGGCGGCATGACAAACCAATTGCACCACAATGAGAAAACCACGGAGCGACCGACTTTCTAGCGAGCGTTATTGTGAATAACGCCATCGATATTATGAATATCGCAGACGTTGTACATTACATCGAGCGATGAAAATAGTATCGATATTCGATGGCGATATTATGATTATCGCCTATTATATATTTTGCAACAGATATTTCCCTCTACTAGTTAGTGAATATTCTCCTAAAATATCTTTCAGAATAAATGCCCTTAAAATATTCATATATCTACAAATCTTCGGTACATCCCCGAAAATGAAGCCCCTCAACCACTCAAAGATGCCCACATCCCCGAAAATGAAGCCCCTCAACCACTCAAAGATGCCCCCAGGCTCATATTGGTCAAGTTGTTCCCCAAAAGCTGAAAATGACCTCTGCAATGACTAGGGTCTCATCATCAAACTCTATGTGAGAAAAAAAAAAATTAAAAAAAAAAACTAGCTAAATCTTTGAGGCTTCAATTTGGGATAATACTGTTATCAATTGGATTTCCAGAAACATTATCCTTTTACAGTAAAAAAAAACACTTAAGTTACCCTATTTCTTCTTTATTTTACTGAATAGACTAGGCAGCTAGGGCAAGAAAATGAAGTGATGTAAAAAAAACACAAGTAATTTCTTACCTTACGTAGAAACGAAAGATATATCGCTGCTATGTTCAGGAATCTTACATGTACATGTTACAGTTACAGCTGGGAGGAGGAACTAGCAACCTTTATTATGCCATCTATATCTATCCAGAGTTTGAGAAGCATAGTGCCGCTTTTCTGAACACGTGGAATAACTGAGCCAACGTATCTCTCATTCTCAGGACACATGGTCATCGGTCGTGATTCTTAACTAGCTAGGCGCACGACAAATGGAAATAGCCCTTAATTTGGGTTACTCTATTTTGCCTACTCCGGCCAGGAATGTCCGCAGCTCATATCCACCGCTTTTTTCGCCCTCTTTTCCATGTAGTACATGTTATCCTCAAAACGAATATTACCACCTATTCTGACCACGGCTCCTATCCGCTGCTATTTTCACCAGCTTTTCCAACTCAAAACATCGTTTCGTACAATGAAGAAATCTATCTAACAGACAAAATAAAAACCATTTCTTAAGAGGAAACCCAGGATACTTTACAGAACTAATCATAGTAGTCTGGATCGAAGGGCAATTCATTGTCATAAATCAAGTCTGGGTCGTAATGATCGAAATCAAAGCTTGGGTTGTAGCCGAAATCGTCGTCACTGAATATTCCATGATCGAAATCGGAGTAGCAGCTTCCCTCAGAAAATTCATAAGATCTATCATCAATTGCAGCATCAAATTCACAGTCATCAGTTGAGTCATTAGGGAGCTTTAATTTTATAAGCCTGTCTCTACAACTCTTCAGTAGATCCCCTTCTAGACTAACGTTGAAGCACTGACGGAGGTCCACAGATTCAAGGTGCAGGCAGCCATCAAGAATGGTCTTCAAGCCCACATTGGTCAATTTATTCCCAAAAAGCTGAAGATGACGCAGTTCAGGCATGTTCCCTGCAATGGCAAGCGCCTCATTATCACACTATGCGTGGCCGCCTGTAGCCTCGATGGTTGAGCCGCAACGATTTTAACTGAGGGCATGCATTACCAACAGCTCTAAGTGTATCCTCTGAGACTGAACAATGGCATAATTCAAGTTCTTCCAGCATGACAGCTTTATTGCCCATGTCAAACAACGCATCACCGCTAACTTGGTGGCAAGATACAAGCCGAAGACATCTCAATTCACCAGACCTGAAAAACAAATCATTAATACTGAGGTGTTGCAATGCATACAAACAAGTCAAGTTTTTCCATCGATAGGTTACTGATCAGATTTATCTCCACTGGTGAACTGTTATATCACAAACTGAAATCACTCGTTCATCTGCAATTGGCCAACATCCGGGGACTTCTTTGTACCACAAGAATATTCAAGTACCCCAAAGTATTTCTAAGAAAAGGGACTGACCAAAGGATAAATCTTACACAACGGATAACCATGCTCTAAAACAAGATTGATCTAACTCGTAAGAGTGGTGCACGGATAACCATGTTCTAAAACAGGATTGATCAAACTCGTAAGAAAGTGGTGCACTACAAACAACAAATACTTAAACTCAACTGATAAAGTACATACTGTAACTACTAGGCTCTTTGAACCCAAGGTTGACCTATAATTCTAAGAGCATAAAATGGCTGATCAAATGCACTGTACTTGTACTACCTCCTCCATTATAAGAACTCTCTTCTATATTGTTAAAGTTGTTCCAAATGTATACTGACAAATCAAGGCCCGAAACCTAACAACAAATAACCCAGATCAAATAATGTAAATGATTTTTTTCCCAACTAGTCATCTTTATCATATTATTATGTTTGTTATCTTAGTCAATAACCTAATCCACAACAAAACTTATTGAAAAATAAAATTCACTTACATATCAGCAATATGAGCTAAGAGCTCATCGCTACCAAAATCATCCATAGAGAACTCAACCAACTGGCCACAGCTCCTATCCACAGCTTCTCTTGCCATCTTTTCCACATCGTACATGTCATACATGTCATTATCGAACAAATCTGACCTATTACCCATGTCTATAGAACGGAACAGCAGAGGCTCTTTGGAAACTTTTCGCCACAGAGAACATACTGATTGAGCCGTAAATAAGATATCAATTGCTCCTAATTTCAGAAATATATGAAATATAACATCAGAAGGCAACTCAAGCCAGTTTCTAATTTCTTGTGATGAACTTGGCTCTTCTGCAGATATTGGAGTTTGAGTGTCCATATTATAGTCCAGGCTCCACAAATGCAAAAATTTCTACCTAACAAGAACACAGATGAGATTTAAAATTAACTAAATCTCTGAGGTTTCAATTTGGGATTTCTAGGGTTTAATAATATACTTAAAATTCCTTTTTCCTGATTAGAGAGATGTTAGGGCAAGCAAATAAATATAAGAAAATGTAAGTAATTGCTCTTACCTTGTATAAGACGAGAGATCGCTGCTGTTTTTGTTTAGGAATTATGCGGTTGATAAGACGAGGTAATTTCTAGTATCTGAGACCTCTCCAGACGCACTTATCGATGGGAGGAGGAACTAGCAATTATTATGTATATGTATGTGTGATTACTGAGCCCACGTGTCTCGCACCATACGGATACATCTGCCCGTGAATCCAGGGCTAGCCAGGTACAAACGGTCCATTTATTTTGTGGATTCTTATTAGGCAACGGTACCCGACGCCCGACGGTTAGTTATAATTTAGTCAAAAAAAAAAAAAAGGAAAATTAGGCTAAGGGTTAACCCATGGATAACCCATTATATGAGACACTTAATTAAAAGAAGTTTAAATCTAGGCCCCAAATTATTAAAAGACCTTGATACCCTTATGCTTATTGTGAAGCCCATAATTAAATAAAATTTAAATTTAGGCCCAAAATTATTAAAATATTATGTGATGATGTTCCAACCACCGCCAACCACCACAGCCACCGCCAACCACCTCCGAGCACCACCGTCGACAACCACCTCCGACCACCACCACCCCAACCACCTCCGACCACCACTGCCGGCAACCACCTCCGACCACCGACCACCATCAACCACCACCGCCGACCACCGCCGCCTCCAACCACCGTTGACGGCCACCGCCGACTCCAACCACCGTTGACGGCCACCGCCGATGGCGGCGCCGCCACCAACCGCCACCACCAACATGATGTGTACAAAGAATTTACACATGCATATGATATGTGTATCCAGAAGTTACACATTCATATAAAATGTGTAATGCAAAGTTACACTTGTACATAGATGTGTACTCTGTAGTTACACATGTGTACACAGAAGTTACACATGCGTATGGCATGTGTATCTACAAGTTACACATCCATATGCATGTGTAACTTTTTATTACACATGCTATATGTAAGGTTATCTACAAGTTATTCATCATAAAATACATGTATTACTTTAATTTTCATTTATAATAATTTGTTCGTTCATCAATTACTACAATCATAGTAATTGGTTGTTTGAACACAATAAACGAATTAAAACACGAGATATGGAGAGCGAAATCCAAGAAATAATTTACAATAATTTGTCTGTTCACCATCACCTGCACTGCCTACCACATCCACCTCACCTGTATCTTCCCAAGACCAAGTACAACCAACTGTTTGCAAACTAAGAACCACAAGTACCTGCTATTGCACTTCCCTGTCCTAAACATGCATCTAAACCAGCAACTCCAACTGCATATGCACTTCACCAGGACCACTATGAGCACATGTAACTGCACATCATGTCCAACAGCACTGTGCACACCTTCAACAACATTTATCCTACCAGCTATAGCTACCACCAGCCAACTTCATTTCCTCTATTTCATTACCACTGTCTTAACTGCAGATGCACCAGTACCTGTAATAATTCAACTGAACGCGCTGCATCATACGAAAAACCAAGCAGAATGCAAGCAATAGTTATGTATGGGTAATCATTAGTTAAACCCCAAAATCAACAGTTATGCATGTGTAATCATTAGTTACACATATAACTAACACGTGTAAGCTAAAGTTACACATCCATATGGCTTGTGTAACCTACAGTTACACATCCACATGCCTTATGTACCCGTAGCATATTCTTCATTAACGCTAGAAAAAATGACATCACACATAGCTACTTGCGTTTCTTAAACAGAAAATCTACTCAATAACACTTAATCAACTGAAAATTGCAACATAGCACGTGCATACAAAATCTACCAAAATCATTTGAAACCAAAACAAAAGCCCTCCTTAGATTCACAAGCTTAGAATTTAAACTGTATGCACTTATCAGTTCATAGTTTAATGGAAGTTAAACAAAAAAATTGACTATACTTACATTGTCCTGCACCACCACTAGATCCAAATCCTCCTATAAAACCTACACCTGCACCTCCACCACCAACACCTCTTACAATCACAAACTCAATAGGATAGTTACAACACTTTGCAATTTCACCTCATAAAATCACAAACTCAATCCGAAGGCATCTACTTATCCGTGTAAGCTAAAGTTACACTTTGCAATCACATGAATTCAACTAGTATTACCAACATATTGAACCTAAAACAACAACATCAACAGTAATAATGGCAATCTAAACGTACCTAGATTAAAAACTCATTAATTACACATGTAACTTGTGTAACAGTAAGTTACACATGCATCCGACTAGTGCAAAAGTAATTCAATCACTAAAACCAGAAGTTACATATTCAATCAGTATGTGTAAGTAAAAGTTACACATCTAAATAGCATGTGTAACTAGAAATTACACATCTATTTAGCTTGTGTAACTAGAAATTACACATCTATTTACCTAACATATATGTTAAACAAATTAAACAAGAATGGAAAGGCACAAAAACAAAATGAAAGCAACTATTTCATTTCAAAAAAAATGAAAGCAACTAAGCTAAGTGACTTGGGTAATGACTCTAGTATGATCAAAAGAATTCACCTAGCGCTAGGGACTCACCAAAAAACAAAGAAACTTAACTTACTTTTATATGAATACGCTGAAGAATCATGAATAAACTGGAATCCGCTCCAACTGCATCATTAACCATAATTTCTTAACAATGAGGTCGCATCATCATACCTGCCATAGCAAATTTAAACTTTTGAGTTCATCATTTACAGTAGAAATGCATACTCGTGTTATTTTAGGTTTTTTATGTTAACGGTCAAACCAAGAAGACTACTGTCACAAATGAAACCATATCTTCTCGGTTATCCCACTAATGCCTCTAGACCAAATCGGAAGTATAAGTAACACCAAGTGCATATCACGTCACTTCATGAGCTAAGAATCTAGTATTTCACCTACCCCTTCTCATGAAACACCTCTTTAACACGAATAGCCCACATTAAAGTCTCCGTTTCCCTGTAAAACAACCCTAAGCAACCATCTCTCGTGTAGCTATACATTCAACAAAACTTACACCAACGATGAGACTTACATGTTTCATTTTTCCACCTACAAGGAGCAATACAAACAAGACGAAGGAATATACGAGCCTCATCTATGATACATCAGGTCACGACCACCATCAGTTTACTTACTATATCAATGACTATCGTTGCTAATAACAAACAAAAGAAATTAAACTAACATGCACAACAGAAAAATCATACTTTTTGTGTCCTATGTGCATAATGTTATGGAAGTAGTGACAGTTTGTACGAAGCGAGAGATTGTTAACAACATTGAGTCAAAATGTATCTTACAAGACTTCTGGTTTTGTACAGCTCCACTGATTTCTAGTTTACGTCGAGGTAACCACCAATATCTTGAAAAAAGACCAACACCAAACAATTTGCAAGAACACTTAAGATAACAGAATACAACAGTTACACATCAATAAGTATGAGCATGATCTAATTCGTATTTCTAGTTCCTCAGCATAGAGACGCTTTACTTGAAAACAGGATAAACCTTCAAAATGAAAATGATACGTTGATAACTTGGTATAAAAGAAGAAACACAAACAAATGAATTTGAAATAACAACCCTAATCAATCCTAGACTGAATATCTATCAATATTTTCCATGAGAATACATGTCAACTAAAACCAGACCACCACGACCGAAACCAGCTTTCGTTTTCCAATATTTTCCTTAATTGGCACTGAGTGTCAAGCATTAGATGACAGTAATTAGAAAAAAAAACAAAGATATTAATGTGCTAAGTCTCTTTTGAACCAGAAATTTTACACTAGTTATAAAACATAAAACAGATACAGCTAGTGAGAAACAACCAAGAATTTTACCTCAAGAGAAAGACACTGGCAGCATGGCATCTGAACTGAAGTACCAATAATCATCTTCATAGGTTGACTTCTATTTTCTTGTCTGGTTTTTTTCATATATGTCAACATAGATGAACCTGGTGATAAGAATGAATCATAGCTCTCTAACGACACAAACACAAGCACTCAAAGGTCATATTTCAATATGTAGTCACCAAAATCTTCAAATGTAAAACAAATCCAATATGTTGCAACTAGTTACATCCTATGTTACTGTAACATCATTTATAACCAAAATAGACAGACAATAATAGTATAAATAAGAGTTACACATGTATATGACTAGTGTAACTGGGAGTTACACATGCATATGAATAGTGTAACTGAGAGTTACACATGTATTTTGGATGTGTAGACGCAAGTTACACATGTGCGAATAATCATCAAAATGAGAAAATTGAAGAACAATGAACAACTCTCTAGCTTCAGTACCAATACCAGCATCACCACCTGCTCCAACTTTCAACATCACAAGCTATGAACTAAAAATTGAAGCACCTACCATAATTTAGTAACCTAATTCATTTTACCTGTACAATCACTTCTGATCCAACTTTTCCTTCCATATCTCTTTATTCTTCAGCTTTAGTTTCTATGGATTTGACAGCACCGTTGCCAGTAATTGACGCTCTATAGAAGATATTGACATAAAATTTTGATATACTCTGTAGAAGATATTGACATAAATAATTTAGCTTAAGATTCATACTGATGTTAATTTTCCTAAGGACAAAACAAAAAAGACCACCATAAGTAGAGATCAGTAACCTCGTGCAACAATATTTACGACACACAAGTCGAGACATAAAAATAAAGAAAAATAACATTCACTCAACCGACGATCTTTCAAACCCATGAAGTACAACTTCAAGCACCAGTTATCGAAACCAAAGATGCTACTTCAACATAACTAGCACTAACACCAAATTTGGCATAAGAACTCTCCATCGTAAGTTTTACATATAGATACAGAAGCCATTTAAATGCAGTGCATCCCTATTTCTACGGAAAACCTCTTATGTAACTCTAGTAATTGTTGCTTCGTAACAATATTTCTTCCCAATCAATCAAGTTTAATTTCTGTGCGTAACAAAAGTGCATCAATATATGCAATACATATTTTCAAATAACACCAGAGTTGACTACTGGCATGTTTAGAGTGTCAAAATAAGCATCACTTTTTGGTATTCCTAGCTAGCTGTTTCTTCCCAATCAATCAAGATTAATTTCTGTGTGTCTCTATTTCAACTCTGAATATGAGAATGAAGCACATGTACCTAGACCTGAGTGCCTTCCCTAAGTTTGATTGGCTCTATGGTTTCTTATAGTCCCTACTATGTGTTAGTCAACATACGTCAAGTTTAGAAATTTGTTCCAAGTGTAAACTTTTGTGAACGTATACTCAATTTTAAAGCAATTGAGATGAAAAGTAAAAAGGCAATATTTCTATGCTCTGATAGGAATCGCTGCCGCAACTCACATCATTGAAAACAAAAAAGCAAAAAGGCAGGCATGGATATTTAAACTTTCCACTTGTTTACTCCGATTTCGAGTAAACTGGACTACATACAGACCAATCATAATTGTTCATCAAAACCAAACCACTTAATTATAGAAGATTTAGTATCCAATACCATGTACTGCAAACCTCTGTTTCGTTCTGTTTCCAACAACAATAAAAATTAAAAAATGAAAAAATGACAGTTCTGAATATATATTTTTTTATAGAGATTTAACAGTTGTGCTGCTTGTGCACTTACCTTGATCATTTGACAGAGCAAAAATGAAACCCAGGCAATCACTAATGCCAGAGTTCTTTTCCATCTAAGATTGAACAGTAAAATTTGCTCCTAAATTTTCAATTCAGTATAAACCACATGTGTAACTTTCGTATAAACCTAATTCATTTTACTTGTACAATCACTTCCGATCCAACTTTTCCTTCCATATCTCTTTATTCTTCATATTTAGTTTCTATGGATTTGACAACACCATTGCCAGTAATTGACGCTCTGTAGAAGATATTGACATAAAATTTTGATTAGATATATAATCTAAATTTTGAAATCATACTACATCATGTTGTTTAAATTTGAACAACCAAAGCAAATATAGATTGAACTAGAAATCATTTTTTAAGAACATGCAACATTAGAGGAGCAATAATCAGTTCAAAAATTTGTATCTAATAGATGGGTAAATGAGATAATGATTCACTGATTTCAAATCTGAAAACCGATTTTCAATCGAGATAAAAAATTTAAAAATCTATTGAATTTTGTTCAAAAACCCTAGAAATTTTTGTTGAATGATTTTTCAATATTTTACTCTCAGCAGTAAGATTAAGGAGAGATTATAACAGATCTAACTCTAATTATGATTTCAATAAGAGATTTATGCTGAAATCAAGCTTTTAAAAAGTTTTCAAAATCACAAAATGATTTTGCAGAAATATAAATATGAAAAATCAAAGAACTAAATCTATTTATTGAATTGAAACGTTTAAGATAAAACGAAGCTTATCTGTTCAATTCTTAGGAGAATCTTCAAATTCATTTGCTGCTAATGATGATTATCATTCATTTTCCATCGATTTTCATTGAATCTTCGAATAAGAAGTGATGTTGATGTCGAATTAACGCTTAGATAATCAGGATCTAGGTTTTGAAATCATTTTTCACTGAAAATTTCAATCGGAAATTGTGTCTTCTCGCCTGTTTCTTCATCCGAGAGAGAGCGGAAGGAAAATGAGAGAGAGAAAGTGAAAAAGAAAATGAAATGAAAAAGAAAATATCTAATGATATAAATACTAAAGGGTAGTGTTGTCATTATTAAAATTTGTAATAATTAATTACGGGCCAGATCTGAAGAAAATTTGATATTTTGGGCCTAGCAATATGATTCTCTGAAAGTATGGAGTTGACAATGTATGATCCATTTAGTGGGGTTTCTATATGTTGAACCCATATAGTAGGGGGGTTCTAGTATTTTTCACAAAAAAAAAAATTAAAAAAAATTGAAGGAACGGGAGAAAATTCTCCCAATTTCATATACGTTTACAACGATTGAGTACATCATAATTGAAATACACAAAGAAATACAAAATTTATATATTTTAAAATACCTTGCGAGATTGGGGTATACCCAGATTAATTGGGGTATACCCAATTTTAAGTGGACATTTTCCCTTACTAAGGGGAGGTCAAATATGGTTGAAGTTACAATACTACCCTTG
This sequence comes from Papaver bracteatum, assembly GCA_023529315.1. Classification (NCBI taxonomy): domain Eukaryota; kingdom Viridiplantae; phylum Streptophyta; class Magnoliopsida; order Ranunculales; family Papaveraceae; genus Papaver; species Papaver bracteatum. The sequence goes on from JAJJWX010002077.1 coordinate 576,664, forward strand.
CCCTTTATAATTATATTACCCTAACCAGTTTTTTTATTTTCATTTCATCTTCCTTCTTCTCTTCTTCTTCTCTTCCATAACCACACCGGCTCCTCCCCACCACCACCACTAAAACTCGTCGATTAATTCGTTAACAACGTCGATTCGAAAACTCCGATTAATCTTCATCAATGGAACCACCACGGCAGAAGGGAACTCGTATAAAAGACGCTAATAGAAAACCCAATGAATACAACCCTGGATTTGCAAAATTAGTTCAACAAAAAGAGAAGAAAAAAACTGTTGAAGAAGAAGAGATTGAACCCGCTCAAAACGAAGAAATGGTGCGACTAAGAAAGTAAGGGCCTACTTAAACTCACTCCAGTACTTCAATTTCATGTTTGCATGTCAAATTAGGTCAGAAAAATCGAATGTTCGAATTTGCAGTTATTTTCCCGGCAAGGTTTTAATTTTACGACCTTGCCGGGATTTCATATTTAGTGTTTCGCCGGGATGCTCTTAGGTTGAATATCTTATCGGCTGTTTAGTTTTTGTAACTGCTTTTACAAGGTCGGGAAGTTATTCAACGTATAATCTTGCTGGCGTTAATTTTTTTTAAGTCGGGTCGGTTATAAAATTTTAACTTGCCGACGGTATTTCAGTTTTTTAGCGTCTCTTGATGCCTTGAATTATAAAGGTCGGAATGGTATGTAAATAATACCACGTCGGCGTTATGTTAGCCGGTGTTGTTTTTATTATAGACGTTGCCGACTTTTGTAGTGCTAAACCCAGTCATAGTTGTTAAAAATCGGCAGGTTATTGGAATAAAACCTTCCCAACCCTTGTTTAGCTGGCTTGCTGTTTAGATATCAACCCTTCCGACCTTAGTCCGCCGGAATGGTTATATATGTTGAGCCTTCCGACTTATAGTTTTTTTCTTAATTGTTCTTTTTCAGGTTGCAAAAGGCAAATAAGAAAGCTCTGAAAGCTCTTAGTCCTCCTTCAAGACCCCCTCGTGTTGGTCTTGAGAAAAACACAATATTATTATTTGAACTTCAGAGAAAAACAAACCAACATTGAATCATATTTTGAGAAAATTTAATGTATATGAAAATTATTTTTTATTTTCTAATGGAATTATTATTTTATATAATATTTGAGACCTATTAATGCTTAAGGGGAACTTTTGAAATGTATTATATTATAATTTTATCGAATTTATTATTTTAGAACTATGGGCCCGAGTCGGGATTGAAATTTTTTATTATTTTAGCGAGACTATTATATTATCGAGTATTATTTTAAAAAAAATTCACTGTATTATTTTTATTATCTTTTATTTAAGTCCCTATATTTAAGTTTTTTTTCCTTTAATTCCTCTGGATTTAGACGTGAGATTAAAACTTAATTTTTAGGTTTCTCAGTGTTTCTAAACCTAGACGCGGGATTTTATTTGTTTTAGAATATAAATGAAGATTTCTGATTGATGGTGTCTTTGAAGGATGCATACATATGATTAGTGATTGATATACTAATGTATCATGCGTTACTTAATAACTTAGAGAATCCAAACAGAAGAAGACAAACTTGACCGTATTCATACAACTTTCTTGGACTAGATTCTGAAAATGGGGAAGTTCCCTTGGAATGGGATTAATCGTCCCTACTACTAACTTATTTTCCACAATGATCACTTTAAGAGGATCTCCAACAGTGGGAGATAAAAATCCTACGTGGAATTTTTATTTAGATCCTTATTTATGGGGTGATCTGTTTGTGGCAAAAATAGTAATGTTTTGCTTAGGAACTATCTCCAATGGCGGGGTCATATTTCTAAGATTTGTTTTTTTGGATAATAATTAAATTGATTCCCTTTTTCTTATTGGTTTAGAAAAATTTATTTAAAGATAAAAATTTAAAATATAATTAAAAGGATGACATGGAGGTCATTGACAAGGTCTAAATAAGACTTGCTCTAAGACCTTCGTATTTATTTTGACACCCTTCCTACTTAATAGGACCCACTGTTGGAGATGCATTTTATGTAAATGAGGATCTAAAATCCTATGTGTCATAAAAAAAAAAAAATTCACCCTCTATTGGAAATGCTCTAATAACTATGCTCCAAACTGGATGAGAGGGGTTCTTTATTCGATTGTGTATTTTGTTTCCGGGATGGGATCCTGGGTATCAACTCTTTTCACTTTCTCCCAAGACAAATTTTTGATGAAGGGATTTTAGTGCAAATAAGTTAAATATAAGGATTTAGAGAACGGGCCCTAGCTCAGCTGGTTATCCCCGTTCCCCAAAGTTTCATGCGTTCTAGGAGGTTCCAGGTTCGAGCCCCCAATGGCGTAATATTGCAGGAATTAACATGGAAGGTAATGTTAGTTTGCTCCCCTTGTGACACAATCTCATCCCCCACTCCCATCCGTTTCGGCTCCCTTGGCTAGGTTACCCATGAGGCTCGCTGATAGGTTAACACAACAACCTGTTCAATTAATGCAATAGTATGTTGTTGGAGCTTAGCTTGTTAGGCTTCCAACTAGTTAATGTAATACTCCTTCTCCAATAAAAGCAATAAAAATAAAAATATTTTATTTATATTGCCTAGAGATGTGTGTACATATAAGATAATATCTAAGGGTCAAAAAGTGCACCCTTACAATAATTGTCACGAGGGTGACCTCGTCACTACTCCACAAATGCAAGAATTCCTACCTAAAGAAAACCACTGATGAGAAATAATAAAAATTAGCTAAATCTCTGAGGTTTCAATTTGGGATCTCTAGATTTAATTGAATACTGTAATTAATTTATAGATTAACTTTAGATTTCTAAAAACTTAAACGTAAATAAAATTCACAACAAAAATATTTTAATTTCTTACCCGAGGATAATTAAGAGATTGAGAGAAATATTGCCTGCTGCTTTGGCTTATGAATCTTGGTCGATGAGAAGTAGCCAGCAACAATTTGCTACTGCTACTAAATAGGTAAAAATACACCACTTATGATTAAAGGGTGATGATTAGGACATCCATATAAGATTATCGGCGTGCCCACTATTTGAGTGTATTTTCCCGCCGCACTCTAAATCAATATTGAATGAAAAATACATCCGGACCGGAGGATAATAGTGATGCCGAACATAAATATTGTTTTTATGTCCTGAAATTTCGGTGGTAACCTGCCGTCAGAACATAAAAACAAGTACGCTATAATCCAGAACAAGTAGAGCAACATTACAGGAAAAAAAAAAAAAAGGCAAAAGGAAAATCTAACTAAGAGACAGACAAAAGACACTAGTCAGACAAAAATCAACACCATTTTGTCAGAGGCCAACCATTGACTTTCGGTCACTGATGAATATTAAGTATGTGATACTCATCCGAACTAATTGTCGTAGTAGTCATTGTAATAACCTAAGTAACAGTCTTCACTTTCGTAATCATCATAGCCGTAGACGAGTGCACCATTAAATTCATAGTCATCAATAGAGTCATTTGGGAGCCTTATCTCCACAATTCTTCAGTAGATCCCCTTCTAGGTTAAGGTTGAAGCATTGAAGGAGATCGAGAGATTCAAGGTGCAGGCAGCCATCGAGAATGGCCCTCAACCCCACATTGCTCATTTTGTTACCGAAAAGATGAAGATGTCGCAGCTGAGGCATATTCTCTGCAATGGCTAGTGCCACATCATCACACTCTTTGCCTGGATGATCGTATCCTCGACTGTTGAGACACGGAACGATTTTAACTGCTGGCATGCATTACCAACAGCTTTAAGTGTATCCACTGAGAAATAACAGTGACATATCTCAAGTTCCTCCAGCATGGCAGCTTTCTTAGCCATGTTAATCAATGTATCGTCGCTAACTTGATAGCAATACACGAGTCGAAGACATCTTAAAGAACTAGACCTGCAAACAGATAATTAATATGGGGAGGTTACAAATAATGTTGAAGGCCATACAAAAAAAGTTACAAATAATCTTAAGGAACTACATCTGAGATAGCTAGCACTTACTTTTCAGCAGCATATGCTAAAAGCTCATTGCAACAAAAACTTTCCAAAGACAAGTCAACCAACTGGCCGCAGCTCCTATCCACAGCTTCTCTCACCATCTTTTGCATATCGTACCAGTTACCATTAAACGAAACACGGCCAATCATCATATCACACTGTTCCTCAAACAAATCCCGGTTGTTCCTGATATCTATAGAACGAAACAGCAAAGGCTCTTTGGAAGCTTTTCTCAACACTGAACAAACTGATTGAGCCCTCAGTAAGATATCAATTGCCCCTAATTTCAGAAATATGTGAGATAGAATATCAGGAGGCAACTTAAGCCAATCTCTAACTTCTTCTGAAGAAGTTGGAGTTTTTTTTTTTTTTTGAAGTAAAAGGTTAAAATTTATTAAAAAGGAAAACAGAAGTATAAGGGGAATATTGGGGATATGCCTCAAAATCGACTGTCATTTTGGGGATATGCCCCAGGATTCCAATTTTTGGGAATATGCCTCAGCCGTCCAAAATTCCATCCAAAACCGTTAAGTAGTCAATATTCGCACACACTTGGAATCACATATGCGAATTAAAATATAGATATACGATATATTAACACCTTGATAAGGTTCAGGAACATATTTAGACGAAAAAATCTCGAAAAAATTAGAAAGAAAGTTCAAACACATTTACGATAAATAGTTTATTTAACGGTTCCTTAACGGAAACCGTTACTTTGGGGCATATTCCCAAAAACTGGAATCTTAGGGCATATCCCCAAGATGACAGTCGATTTTGGGGCATATTCTCCATTTCCCCAAGTATAAGAGGAGAAGGCGCCTAGGCGCATATAAAAGGGGAAGAAAACACCCATAATCAAAAAGAGAAAACAAGCAATCTCGGTTGAAAAACCAATAAGGCAACAAGCAATCTCGGTTGAAAACCAAGAAGGCAACAGCAAATCAAAGAGAAAAGTTCTCTATGCCAGAAAATTTTTGCTTGTTCTTTTTCGGCTCTAGAGATGCTGTTGTAGTCCTTAATAATGAAGCTGGAGTTTGATTGTCCATGACTTCTAAATTTTTGGAGATGAAGTCTTTTAACAGGAGGTATCTACCACATATGCTGGTGTGATGAAAATGAAGCTGAATTAGGTTTTAGTATTTATAGAGCTTAGAATTGCTTCCATTTCTTCTTCTCACCATTGAAAAATGAAAAGCCTCACATTAGTTACTCTCAATCTTCTCTAGTCAACATTCAACATGAAAGGAAGTGTGGAATGTAGTGGTCGTTACCTGCTCTACGCATACATGGTGAAATGGCACACTAATCAAAGAAATAAAAACCATTTCATAGTATCCAACACTCCAAAACAAGTAAAACAACATTACAAAGAAAAAAGAAAAAAAAAAAAAAAAAGGAAGGAAGGAAGGAAGGAAAATCCAACTAAGAGACGGACAAGAAACTACTCAACGAAATAATCGTCGTAGTAAAAACCTAAATCAAAGTCTTCATATCCGTAATCATCGTAGCCATAGTCATCGTAATCGTCATTACCATTGTCGATTGCATCATCAAATTCATAGTCATCAGTGGAGTCATTTGGAAGCCTTAATTTTAAATTCCTATCTCTACAACTCTTCTGTAGATCCCCTTGTATATTAAGGCCGAAGCATTGACGGAGGTCGAGAGATTCAAGGTGCAGGCAGCCATCGAGAATAGCCTTCAGTCCCGCATTGGTCATTTTGTTACCGAAAAGATGAAGATGACGCAGCTTAGGCATACTCTCTGCAATGGCTAGTGCCACATCATCACACTCTCTGCCTGGCTCGTTGTAGCCTCGACTGTTGAGACGGAATGATTTTAACTGACGGCATGCATTTCCAACAGCTTTAAGTGTATCCACTGAGAAAGAACAGTGGCAATAGCAAGAGATTCAAGGTGCAGGCAGCCATCGAGAATAGCCTTCAGTCCCGCATTGGTCATTTTGTTACCGAAAAGATGAAGATGACGCAGCTTAGGCATACTCTCTGCAATGGCTAGTGCCACATCATCACACTCTCTGCCTGGCTGGTTGTAGCCTCGACTGTTGAGACGGAATGATTTTAACTGACGGCATGCATTTCCAACAGCTTTAAGTGTATCCACTGAGAAAGAACAGTGCACATCATCACACTCTCTGCCTGGCTGGTTGTAGCTGTTGAGACGGAATGATTTTAACTCATATTTCAGTGGCAATCGAATTCTTCCAGCATGGCAGCTTTCTTGGCAATGTTAATCAATGCATCGTCGCTAACTTGATAGCAGAATACGAGGCGAATACATCTTAAGGAACTAGCCCTGGAAACAGATAATTAACACAGGGAAGTTAGAAATAATGTTGAAGGCCATACAAAAAAGTTAATCAAACTAATAAAAGTTCCAAATAATCTATTCGAATCAGTCAACAGTTAACCAGAAACTTCATTATCCTAACAGTTAAATTAGACTCGGAGTATAAGGAAAACACCGTAGTTGAAAAGATACAACTCACTTACTTTTCAAGAGTATATACTAAAAGCTCAAGGCAACGAAAACTTTCCAAAGAGAAGTCAACCAACTGGCCGCAGCTCCTATCCACAGCTTGTCTCACCATCTTATTCATATCGTACCTGTTACCATTAAACAAAACCCAACCAATCATCATTTCGTACTCGTTCACCTCAAACAAATCCCAACTGTTCCTCGTATCTATAGAACGAAACAGCAAAGGCTCTTTGGAAGCTTTTCTCCACACTGAACAAACTAATTGAGCACTTAGTAAGATATCAATAGCCCCTAATTTAAGAAATATATGAAATAGAACATCAGGAGGCAACTCAAGCCAGTTTCTAACTTCTTCTGAAGAAATCGGAGTTTGATTGTCCATGACTTCTAAGTGCTTCTTGTTTTTAAAGATGAATTTTTTTAACAGGAGGTATCCTCTACAGATGCAGGAATTCCCATCAGAATTTCAATAGTGCTGCTGGTGTGATGAAAATGAAGCTTAATGGGGTTTTGGTATTTATAGAGCTTGGAATTGCTTCAACTTCTCACTATTGAAAATCGAAACGCCAATTAGTTGCTCTAAATCTTCTCCAGTCAAATATTCAACATGGAAGGAAGTGTAGAATGAAGTGGTCGTTACTACCAAGAGTGAATTTTTCTTGGAAACAAACAGAGAACATTTCCAATCTCCATTTATTGTCACTTTGGAATAGTGATCGTTTGTGCCTCGACAAGGTACACTGAAACCACATTTAAGGATTCACAAATTCCAAAGCCTATTACGAGTCGGCCAAGGATAAAGTTTTTATGAGCCATCTGTCACAACTCCGGGGATGGTTGTCTGGTGACTGAGGTCACGTCCCCTTTTTGTGTTCCTACTATTCCCATTTCAGAATTATCTATGTACTTATTGGGCTTGAAAGTCTATGAACCCAAATGACATTTTGTGGCACAAGTGATAAGAACACCACCCGAAGAACAGATAACAAAGTTAAAAAAAAAAAAAAAAAAAATTAACTAAACCAAAGTAAAGATTCAGGTGTCATCCATGCTGAATCGAAGTAAAATCTGATTCCAATTAACCAGTACTTGCCGGGATGTAGCTTAACTTCCATATCCAATTTATCAACATTAAGAGTGAAAACTCTTGAGAAGACGGCATAGATGCATTTCAAGCAACAGACCCCCTTTCAAGTCTGTTTTGAACAGTCGAAACAGGGTAACATCTCAAATTTGCAAACCCAGACCTGAGAGGTTTCAGGAGGCACCGTGCAGTCCGAATCACATCGAAAAGATAACAGTATTTCCTTTAACTAAACATCTACAAATATGCAAAATAACAAATGCTAATGCACAAAGGTCAGAACTCAGAAGTTACTGAAACTGTCCACAGAAAAGCTATTGTAGGCTGCAATGAAATGAATCAATCAACCACAAATTTTCAATGAATAATATTCCTACAGAAAGAAATGAATTGAGTTGACATACTTATCAGCTATATAGAGTAAAAGCCCATCGGTAGCAAATTCCTCTTCCATGGAGAATTCAACCAATTCACCTACAGCTTCTCTTGCCATTATATCCATTACATGTTCCTCCCCAAAGAACAAATCTTTATTCTTAACAATCATTGGTTGCAGTATCAAATTCATAGTCATCAGTAGATCCCCTTCTAGGTTAAGGTTGAAGCATTGACGGAGGTCGAGAGATTCAAGGTGCAGGCAGCCATGGTAAATGGCCCTCAAACCATTGCACCAATGCAGCATCAAATTCATAGTCAGCTGTGGAATCATTTGGGAGTCTTAATTCTATAAGCCTATCCCGACAGCTCTTCAGTATATCCCCTTCTAGATTAACATCGAAGCATTGACGGAGGTCGAGAGATTCAAGGTGCAGGCAGCCATTGAGAATGGCCGCCAACCCCACATTGGTCAAGTTACTCCCAAAAAGATGAAGATGCCGCAGCTGAGGCATGTTCTCTGCAATGACTAGTGCCTCATCATCACACTCTACGAGTCGCCACCTATAGCCTCGACAGTTGAGCCGGAAAGATTTTAGCTGACGGCATGCTTTCCCAATAGTTCTAAGCACATCAACTTTATCCCCAGAGAAAGAACAGTAGCATAATTCAAGTTCCTCCAGCAGGACAGCTTTCTCGACAACTTTAATCAAGGCATCAAAGCTAACTTCCTGGCAAGATACTAGCCGAAGACGTCTTAAGGAACTACACCTGAAAACAGATAATTAATATGGATGAGTTACAAATAATGTTGTGAGGCATACAAAAAGGTAATTGTTTCCAGTGCCCAACCATGGTAAACTATAATCACAAAATGGAATCTTTGAAATCATCTGCAATTAGCCAACAACTGGGGTACTTCTTCAAGGATCCCAGAGTATCTTTTTTTATTTTGGATAATGAACAGTAATATCTTACACAAAGGATTAGCATGTCAGTCTGTGTCGTAAATTAGAACTTTTCAAATTCATAAGACTAGTGCACTAAAATCAACTATAATTCATGCTTAACAGATAAAATTCACGCCATAACTGCTAGACTCTACATGTCCTAGGTTGGCCTATGATTCTATGAGCATGAATGGCCGATCAAATGCACTGTGCTGGCTCTTCTGCCAAAAGAACTCTCTGGTACTATCATTCAACCAGTTCAAAAATGCATAATGAAAAGCCGATAAAAAAAATGCCCAAAACCTAGCAACAAATAACCAGATGAAAGAATGTAAGTACCAATATATTTGTCTATTTGTCTTCTTTACTCTTTATCATGTAAGAAACCTTAGTCAATAAGTTCATCGACTGTTAACTTCAAAATAAAAATTGCAAATGATGAAACCTTCTTAGTATCATTCAGAAATGTGCTAAAATAATGCGTAAATTTGGAAGAACATATGGTTCGACTAAATAATATCAACTGGCAGAGGATGGCAGCAGTTGTAGAAAGAGTTCCATTAGCATATACTGATATCGAATCTGAACCTGTCTATTTTTCACCTGGTTTTAAACCCAAATTTCATATTCCTAAACAAGCCTAAGCTAAATCAAAAACTTGAAAACATCCAAAAAATGCAAATAAATAACTAGAAATTCATCATTTTAAAACAAAATGAGAGATATATGATTCACTTACCTATCAGCAATATAGGTTAAAAGCTGATCCCAACAAAAACGTTCTACAAATAACTCAACAAGCTGGCCCCAGCTTCTATCCACGGCTTCTGCCGCCATTGTTTCCATATCATAGATGTCAAACTCATACAAATTCCACCTCATATCTATTGAACGAAACAGCATAGGATCCTTGGAAACTTTTCTCCAGGTTGAACATACTGACTGAGCCCTGCATAAGATATCAACTGCCCCTAATTTTAAGAATATTTTAGACAGAACATCAAGAGGCAATTCAACCCAATTTCTAACTTCTCGTGATGAAGCTGGTTCTTCGATTAAAATCGGAGTTTGATTGTCCATAATACAATGCAAGAATTCCCAGCCTAGTTAGACAACCACAAAAAAAAAATCAGATAAATTTCTGGAAGTTACAGTTTGGGGATTTCAAGGTTTAACAGAAAACTATTCTTTAAACCCTAATAACAGAAAAAAAAAAACTCTGTCATACCGAAAGAAAAGAAAAGAAGCAAAAACTTCCTTACCTTAAGCGGAAGACAACTGCTACTGCTTTGGTCTAGGAAATTGTGGTTCTACGGATCTTCCCATAGCCTTTATTGTGCTTCTAATTTCTAAAAGACGTGCCTTTGTGAAATGCACTTGGGGGAGGAGGAACTAACGGTGGAATTTGGCACCCATAAAGCCATAATAATAGAGTTTGACAGGCCGTAGTCGAGTCGTGTGATACCCAGCTGACGTGCCGTTTGCTACATCCATCCATTCAACTTTTCGAGATTTAGTGCTGTTCAGAAACAGCCCGTGCACGGACTATGTAGGATCTTACTTCACACGAAAGGAAAACATGAGTCCAATGTGCGATCGAAAGAGATGAATTGGGATTTTGTTGGCCCAGAACTCGATCTCATTCTGTTGTCTGACACTAGTGACCAAGAACTGAAAAAGCTAATTACAAACCACCAAGTACAGATTTCTCTCCGATGACAGGTAGAGATCCTGTATTAGAGTGACAGTAAACATCCAAATCATGACTGTCCCTCTATCAGGAAAAATAAGCACTTTCAAACACCCTAATATGGTGTTCTTACAATCCTGTTTTTCTTAGTCTTACCCTAACAAATGAATAAACTCATCACAAGCCAACAAAACAGGCAGCAAGCAAAATACATGGGAATCATTAAACTAATAATCTACAACAGCCACCCACAATCATAATGAGTAGTTCTGCAACTTGCGCCTGCAAAGCTCAACATGTTCGTCAGACACAATTTGAGCATAGAATTCCAAATTATCAGTTGAGTCCTTGGGAAGCCTTAATATTTGAATCGTATCTTTACATCTCTGTAACAGATCTCCTTCCAGGGACAGATTGAAGCATTGGCGTAGGTCAAGAGATTCAAGGTGTGGGCAACCATCAAGGATGGCTCTCAGACCGAAATCACTCATCTTATTCCCAAGAAGATGGAGGTGGCGCAGTTGAGGCATGGTCTTTGCAATGGATAATGCCTTGTCATTCCGCTGCAAGCCTGGATGCCAGTAGGCTCGGTAGTTCAACCGAAATGACTTCAACTGGGGACAAGAAAGTCCAACAACTTCAATATTTTTTGCTGATAATGCCAAATGCCTCAATTCTAGTTCCTCCAACAAGGGAAGTTTCTTGGTCATTTCAATGAACCTTTTAGGGGAAATTTCATAGCAAGATACTAGTCGAAGACATCTGAGGGAACTACATCTGTGAAAATATGGAATATGGAGTTAATACAATGTTGTACTTCATCAGAACATGGAAACAAGCACACAAATCATATTCTTAATTCTTCACATGCTGATAATGGGGAATAGTTTGGCAATTGTATACGGTTAAGCCAGTCTATTGTTCATTAGACTGGTTTTCCTTGATCAGTGGTTCCTTAGTGAAGAGTTTGAACTCCTAAATTTACAGTAATATGGAGCTTTCAAATTGCAGTTAATAATACTCATGAGAAGACACCATATATGCATTTGAGCAACAGGATCCCCATTCGAGTCTGTTTGAACAGTCAAAACAGTGTTATGCCTCAAATCTGCCAACTCTAAAGTGCATACAGATAAAGCCAGGAACCTGGGAGGTTTCAGGAGGCACAGCGCAGTCCGGTTCACATATATGCATATTAACCAAATGCCAATGTACAAAGGTCAGAAGTTACTTAAATTGTCCACAGGAAAGCTATTATAGGTATGACTTAAATCAATGGACAATCAGAAAACCAAGCAACAACGGAATGAATCAATGAACCACAGATTCAATGCATCATAATCAATAAGAAAGATATGAATTGAGTTGACATACTTATAAGCTATACAGAGTAAAAGTCGAAGACAACCGAGGGAACTACATCTGAAGAAAAATTGGAATACTGAGTTAATACAATGTTGTCCTCATCAAAACATGGAAACAAGCACACAAAACATATTCTTACTTCTTCAGATGCTGATAATAGGCAATAGTTTTGTATGGTTAAGCCAGTCCTATTGTTCACTAGACTAGCTTGCCTTGATCAGTGGTTCCTTACTGAAGAGTTTCATCTCCTAAAACTACAGTAATACGGGGCTTTCAATTACAGTGAAGAATACTCTTGAGAAGACACCATAGATGCATTTAAGCAACAGACCACAATTCGAGTCTATTTGAACAGTTGAAACATCTCAAATTTGCCAACTCTAATATGCCTACAGACATAACCCCAAAACCTGGGAGGTTTCAGGAGGCACAGTGCAGTCTGGTTCACATCGCAAGGATAACATTATTTCCTTTAACCCAACATCTAAAAATATGCATAATAACCAAATGCTAATGCACATATGTCAGAACTCAGAAGTTACTGAAACTGCCCACAGGAAAGCTATTTATAGGAGGCATGACTGAAATCATAAGGACAATTACAGAACCAAGCAGCAATGAAATGAATCAATCAACCACATACTTTCAATGAAACATAGTCAAACAGAAAGAAATGAATGAACTGAGTTGACATACTTATCAGCTACATAGAGTAAAAGACCATCAGTTGCAAATTCCTCCACAGAGAATTCAACCAATTCGCCACAACTCCTATCTACAGCTTCTCTAGCCATTTTCTCCATTACATGTTCCTCCCCAAAGAATGAATCTGTATGCTTCCGCATATCGATTGAACGCCATATTTGAGGATTTTTAGAGAGTTTTCTCCATGTAGAACAAACCCATTGAGCTCTGTAAAGGATTTCAACAGCTCCAAGCTTGAGAAATACATGGGAAATTACATCTGGAGGCAAATCAAGCCAGTTTCTCAATCCTAATGAATCTACTGGAGATTGAGAATCCATGATTCACGCAATTTCCGAGAGCTGATTCATAGGTGCAATTTTAATTTCCTAGGGCTTGCAAAATGATTTAGGATTTAGCCATTAGGGAGTGGGAACTTGAGCTCTTATCTGGCGCAGTGATGGGCCGGGTTTTTGTGGATTCTGCATCTGGATAGTGGATACTGGATAGGGAAAATTATGATAAGGCCTAACCCATGTATAACCCATAATATGAGGCACTTAATTAAAAGAAATTTAAATCTATGCCCCAAATTATTAAAAGACCTTGATACCCTTATGCTTATTGTGAAGCCCATAATTAAATAATATTTAAATTTAGGCCCAAACTTATTAAAATATTATGTGATGATGTTCTAACCACCGCCAACCACCTCCGACCACCACAGCCACTGCCAACCACCTCCGACCACCACCGCCGGCAACCACCTCTGACCACCACCGCCACCAACCACCTCCGACCACCACTTCCGTCAACCACCTCCAACTACCACCGCCACCAACCACCACCTCCGACCACATTGATATTGCAAGTGTAACTGGAAGTTACACATGTATAAAAATTACACATTCATGTTGTTTATTCAATAGTGTGTAACTAAAAGTTACACATCCATATGACATGTGTAATAAGAAGTTACACATACATATGAGAAGTGTATCCACAAGTTACACATGCATATGACATGTGTAGTCAACAGTTACACAACAGAAGAAAAAAAATATACAAAAAATACTTATATCTCAATAATATTGATTTACAATAATATCTCTGTTTACCAGCTATAGTAATCGGTTGTTACTGAACACACCAAATGAGTTAAAACACTAGAAATAAGCCACTGAAACCTATACTAGAATTTTTTCCTTTCTTTCTTGTCTTCCTCATTCCAAAATGCTTGCATATCTGCAACGAAATAAACATCCATGGATTATGTTGGATGAATAAAAAGCAAAAAAAATAACATTATAGGAGAATTGTAAGGAAAAATTATAGAACAAAGATCACAGAAAAGACACATGATAACCCATCTTAACATGTGTTATTAACTTGGAGTTACACATGCATCTGTCATGTGTAATTGACAGTTACACATGCATATGACTTGGATACCTAGCATGTGGAATTTTTTGGTTGCAAGTTTGTTCATTTTAGCATGTGTAACTAGGAGTTACACATGCATCTGTCTAGTGTAAAGAGGAATTACACATGCATATAATATGTGTAACTGAGAGTTACAGATGCACCTGAATTGTGTAACTAAGAGTTACACATCCATAAAAGCTTGTGTAACTGGCATGCGTAATTTTTTTATTTACAAGGTTTGTTCATAATTGGCATGTGTAACTAGAAGATACTCATGCATATGTCTAGTGTAATTCAGAGCTACACAAGAACATAACATGTGTAACTAGAAGTTACACATGCATCCTGCTTGTGTAATGTGAATAAATGCGCAGTTTAGACATAGAATTTGAAACTAAAAACAACAAGAGAGGGATATAAAAAGGTGTACCAGCAAGCAAAGAAATGTCGTCTTCCCCTTCCCGTTTTCAACAAGCATAACTACAATCTGAGGATCTGCAAACTCTCCATCCATGATATGAAGCTCAAATTTTCCTATCTGCGATACGAAGTTAATGTCAAAAGATGAGGAGTTATATAGAACAATTGTAAGGAAAATTTATAGAACAAAGATCACAGAAAAGTTAATGATAACCTATCTTAGCATGTGTAACTTGGAGTTACACATGCATCTGTCATGTGTAATTGACAGTTACACATGCATATGACTTGGATACGTAGCATGCATAATTTTTTGGTTGCAACTTTGTTCAGTTTATCATGTGTAACTAGGAGTTACACATGCATATGTCTACTGTAAAGAGGAGTTACACATGCATACATCATGAGTAACCGAGAGTTACAGATGCACCTGACTTGTGTAACTGAGAGTTACACATGAATATGGGTAGTGTAACTAAGAGTTACACATGCCTGTTGTATGTGTAATTAGGAGTTACACATGCATAGTGGCATGTGTAACCAGTAGTTACACATATATAGTGGCATGTAAATACTAACTATATAGTATTTAGTAAGAAATATTTAGCCATCATCACTTTCCTAAACACCTTGAAGACCATACATTTCCAGTCCTAACATACATAAATTATTGCACATAATGGACATGACTTTTAACATAAAATGAACAAAGTAATTGCTGCATAACTCAACTTTTTTTGCAAAACGTACCAGGTTTCAAATTTCTGTGTCCATTGACATATAAACACTCTGTGGCACGAGCAATATCAAGTGCATAACCTATGGCTACACGATGGTCAAGTTGTTTTGGTCAGATTCCGAGTAAGTACTTCCATAGAGACATCCCAAGCAAATACATTCTGATATAGTACTAACATGCAAAGTCTCAAAAAAAAATCTAGGATAAATTAGTATCGTTGTGTCCATCCATTTCTACAATTAGTGTAGGAACTATATATATAAGATGAGATCACAAAATTTAACATTTCTGCCATTAGTTTGTTATCAGTTCTGCGTAAGTAAATGTATTTGGCTTGTTCTCTATCCCTAGAAGCACTGCAAACCAATTTAACATTCATAAGTACTAGTTTTAAATCTCAAAAAAGTGGGATTCATATACTAACATGCACATAAAATAATGGCTCAAGTACTATACAGTAGGAAAATGTGGTGGATTAAAGGCTACATACACTTTGTCAAACAATAGAAGGTTACGTTAACTGTTGAAAAACTTTTCATTTTAGGAAAGAAATACTAGTGAAATCTCAGATCAGTGCAAGAAAGTGGTCAAATAAGTTTTATCCAAGTACTGAAACATTTTCAATAAACCGTTTGGAGTGAGTTTAGCAGGTGAACAACATATGGATAGTAGCCAATCCGGAAATTATTAATAATGGAGGTGTAGTATTCTTATGATGTAAAAACATAATTAGGAAAACGTCGGATATGTCAGTTGTCTAGAGACAACATATAAAAAAGGTGCAACAGAACTTTAATCTGCATGGAAAATTAGTTTTTGGATGTTATTGTCAAAATTTTAAGACAGTAGCTGAGCATGACTCTACTTTTTTCAATAACATAAATTGCAGATACGTACCAGAGATACCGGCGGAGCAGTAAACTAGAACAAATATCATGCCACCAACAGCCCATGCAAAACCAATGACGCCGACATCGCCACAATCATCTCTCCCGGAAATTTGGCTTTTGTAACCGATAATAGTGGAAACTATACTTGGATTGACATTTTTGCAGTCAATCCAAGTAGAAGGTTGCGCATATACAATCTACCAAAATCATTTGAAATTAAAACAGAAACCATCGTTAAATTCACAAGTTTAGAATTTTAAATGTATGCAATCATCATTTCATGGTTTAGTGGGAGTTAAAAGCAAATTTGACTACACTTACATTGTCCAGCACCACCATTGGCTTTAGATCCTCCTCTAAACTTGCACATCCACCACCAACACCTCCTAGAATCACAAACTCAACCAAATAGTTACAACACTTTGGAATTCCACCACCACAAAATAATATGACACCTACAGTGTTTCTCTACCACTCACACTTCACCTCCAGTATCACCACCACATGCCCCAACTTTCACCAATTATGAACTGACAATTGAAGCATAACGAAAAAATATCGGTTAGATACACGTTTCATATCATAAGATCATCCATATGCATCTGTTTGTAACTTTCAAATATGTAAAACATTTTTTCATTTAAACATGCGGAGGATTAAATAAAATGGAAAATGAAAATCTGGCGAAAGTTGAATCAACTGAACGGGTAATATTTATTTGACAATATCGAGTTCAAATATGAATTTGTACATTCGATCAAAATTATTTATAACGAGATGAATCAAATCTCACTCAAGAACCCTAAAAAAAATGGTGAAATGTTTCATAATTTTCATCTCAAAAGAGAGATTAAGATGAGATACTAATAGATCTAAACTCCAATTATGATTTGAATAAGGTTTTCGAGATGAAATCGGAGTAAATTGGTTTCTGAAATCAAAAATCTAAAAGTTATGATGAAATTAAAATAATAGTAATAGATTAACTTATTTGTTGGATCATTCATGCAGACTGAATGTTCTTTCTCGGTTGTTGTTAAGAATTTTCATCTACTTTTCTTCCTCCATTAGAATTATACCTTGAAGAACATATACTGTTAGATGTCGATTTTAGGTTTCAAAGATGCTAATTCGAACCGAAATAACGATCTTCATGCTCTTTGTAACAAAACTATTAATCAGAATGAAATCTCTGCCAAAAAAAAGAAAATGAAAACAGATCTAAAAAATAAACCATGGAAACTATTTTCGCCGAAGCAGAGAGAAAGAAAGTGAATGGAGAAGAGAGAGAAATTGAAAATGAAAATGAAAAATGGTCGAACCAACGAAACAAACTTAACCTGATGCATCTTAGAACAAACTAAAACCTAGATTCAAATGAAACCGATTGAATTGATTCGTCTTCTTCTTTACAGATCTGAAATCGCACGAGCCGGGAGAGAAATAGAATAGAGAATAGAGAGAAACCGAATTGAGAAATGAAAAATATCTCCTGATATTACTCTTGTATATATACTAAAGGGTAATGTTGCCATTATTAAAATTCGGAATAATTAATTATGGGCCAGATCTGAAGAAAAATTGATATTTTGG
This sequence comes from Papaver bracteatum, assembly GCA_023529315.1. NCBI lineage: Eukaryota > Viridiplantae > Streptophyta > Magnoliopsida > Ranunculales > Papaveraceae > Papaver > Papaver bracteatum. The sequence goes on from JAJJWX010002077.1 coordinate 594,388, forward strand.
GCCTAGTAGTAGCATTTTCTGAAAGTATGGAGTTGACAATGAAAGATCCATTTAGTGGGGCTTCTATATGTTGAACCCATATAGTAGGGGGTTCTAGTATTTTTCACTACTGGATACTATGTTTGAATATATGTTCGGCTAATACGAAGAAAAACAAATCCTAGCCGAACTTTTTAATTTCGAACTTTCTAGTTTCCTAACCGAATTTTCTGTGATGTATGTTCTGGTCTTACCTTAGAGCTTCTCCAATAGTGAATATGGATGTTTCCTATGTGGAATCATTTTTAAGACATCCTTTAGGTATAAAATCCTAAATATTAGGAGAAAATACATTTTATCTCCAATCCATAAAGTGTTGTATCATTCTTTTCCATATTTGTAGGTATATAATTGGTTAAAATTATTTCCATTTTTGTTTTTAATGATTTTTATTAATAAAAGTGTGACTAAAATGGGAAGACATCCTCCAAGTGAATGTCTAAAACTAGAGGTTCACCTAGAGGATGTCTAACTTTTTTTTCCATGTCATCCTCACATCTAGGGCTGTCAACGGGTCCGGGTCCTCCCGGGTAGTACATGGCCCAGTACCGGACCCGGCATATCAACATCGGTTCCGGGTCCTAACGGTTCCGAGGCCGGTTCCATAATGTGTTGGCCCAGAACCGGACCCGTTTAAAGTCCCGGGTACCCGTTGGGTATTAAAAAATCTTAAAATCTTAATTTCTTTCTCTTTTTAACTTGAATATAAATTTTTTTTATAAATTTTTTTTATTATTTCTTTATTAATGTACTAAATAAAGATTATATGTAAGAAAAAAAAATCAAAAATCAAAAAAATACAAAGCCGAAACTTGCAAAATACCTATAATTTTGCTAAAAAATGATTAAAAGGTTAAATAAACGGGTACCCATTACCTGCGGGTACCCGACGGGTATTACCCATTTGGACCCGTTAACATTCGGGTCCAATCGGGTAATTACCCGTCAGGTCCTAAGTTGTTAATGGGTCCAACTTTAGGACCCAGAACCGGACCCAATTAGGTGGGTCCGGTTCCGGGTAGCGGGTAACGGGTACCCATTGACAGCCCTACTCACATCAATGGGTTGGAGATGATTTTTTATAAAAATGGTTATGTTTCCTATGTGGATGAAGACTTTTTCCTTCATACACATTCCATTGAAGAAGCTCTTAGGTTCGGCTAAAAACATGGTGGGTCTCGACATTGCCCAACATAATTCTGGAAAATACGAAATGGGAAATTCGGCTAGTTGTATTTTTGAGTTTTCTAAGCCGAACCTAGTCCACGCACCATTAAAGTGAATGTTCGGCTGCCTATACTTATGTTATTCTAGCTAAACCTAGTCCAAAACTCCATTAAAAAGGATGTTCGGCTATTTATTTTTCTGTTTTCCTAGCCAAACCTATAACTTTTTTGCTGCTTTACCCTTTAAAAGTTTTCATTTTTATAAAGCACTCATTACCGAATCCCTATAATGATTGAAGTTTTGCATTCCTCAGAACTGCTTTCAAATCACTCATTTTGGATAGAAGAATGTTGAAACCTAGTTTCTCAAAAAGCTTTTCCATAAAATCTTCTTCTCCTTTTTCTGTTCTCCCAATAATTCTACTTAGGACTGCATATGGGTTGGATTGGGTCGGTTTTGGCCTCACCCACCACCCAACCCACTGATAGCGGGTAAAAGGAGTTGTCACCCGCAACCAACCCAACATTACAATGGGTCGGTTTTCACCAGACCCACATTACGGCGGGTTGGATCGGGTGGGTATACCCGGCATCTTTACAGACCATCAATTTCAGCTTCATCCTTTCTCCTTCCTTTAGTTCAAACACCTACCAGAAATTTATTACACAAATCCATCAACTACACTGCAACTCTAACATATAAAGCATTACAATCAAACCCTTAAATCAATGAAAATAACCACATCAACCCCACACTCATCTAATACTAAAATAAATTGGTACCCAACTCACTGAATCATTGTAACATCAACTTTCTCCCTTTACAAACCCTAAATCTCTATCAACCGTCACTAATTTCTCCCATTAACTCACCACCTGCAAATCCATCAAACCACTTATATATCAATGGAGTAGAATCGAATCCATGGCTTAGTCTTGAGAAGAAACATAATCGAATCCATGGATTTCTCAATCCCATACCCTAATTGAAATAAATAAGAAAATCCTAATTCTAATGAATCTTACTTACCCTTGTTGTTGTTGATGGTTTGAACTTTGAAGAGTGAAGAAAAGAAGAGGATTTGACGATAATGGTGATTTGAAAAGAAACCCTGACTCTGAGATTCATTCACTTGAGAAAATAAACTGATTAAGAACAGAGAAGTGAGAGCCGGTAGATTTAGTATTTAGGTTAGGTTCTCTATTTCTTCTTTTTGTTATTTACTTATATATATGAGGCATCGACGGTTGAGATATTTTCCTATGACTAATCTAAGGGTTAGAAACATTTAGGCGGGTTGGGTCGGGTCGGGTGACAGAAGTTTCTACCCGCACCCAACCCAACATACGGTGGGTTCTGATGTCATCACCCATAGTCGACCCGCGCCTAGGTGGGTTGTGTTGGGTACGGGTATTTGTTGGCGGGTGCGGGTTGGGTTGGTGTGTTGGGTCGGTTTTGTGCATCCCTAATTCTATTATAAAAAATAATAATAATAATAATTCACTAATTTAATCTAAAACTAACCATTGATTAGCTTAACTAATTAAAAAATTGCACTTTGGCCACTAAGCAAAACACATAAATAAGAGGGGTTGCAAATTACTTCAAAATGACCTAGTCAAAGTTTGTGAATGATCCCCCTCAAAAATAGAGTGGTTCCCAAAAAATCATTCCTATATTTTCACTTTTTTTGAGGTTCACTCCACCCTTGACGTACCTATCAAGAAGTGGATTTAACCATCAAATATGAGGCAATAGCGAAACAAACACAAGAGCATCATTAATGGATCATATGGTAATGATTCTACTTATTTTTATGGGCACCATTGATTTATCTAATTTTTTCTCAAATGTAACATACTATTGGAAATATATCCCTATGGCCAATATTTTAGGTTTAGAACACTCCCTAAGAGATGCAGATAATGTGACATGGAAATTCTTTTTGCTTGAGCTATTATTTTTTATTTACCAACATTATAACCAATCATTTTAAGATTTTGATATATAGAGGAAAAAATATACTCTCCTTATACTAAGACATACAATGTAACAAATTTATTCACGTTTATAATTGCTTTGTTGAACATCTTGAAATTTATTTAAAAATTGTATCAGCAACCTGTGTCTCCCCAAATCATCAACATAGAAAGCACACTGAAGTTCTCTTGGGATTTTCTAATTTTTTAAAACTTTAAACAAGAAAAGTAACAAAAAGTTGAAAGCCGAACACTAAGAGTTGAAAGGCATCAAGCATATATTTTCTTTAAAGCGGTATTAAAACATGGGTCAAGACATGGGCCGGATGGTTTTAACAAAGAATTTAGACAATAGTTTTTAATTGTTCGTCACATTCCATCCAAAGACATATAACTATATTGATGTGGCAAGGGTTTTATACTCAAAAATCTTATACGACTACTCAAAAGCCGTTAATATCAGTAAACCTCTTCAGTCAAAAGTTCAAACCAAGACAATGATTATCGAAATAATAAATCCCGATGAACAGGATCTATCCAAGAAAATGAATGTCATTTAGTTTGTTCGATCTCCACAAATCTTATGTTTATCAGATTAAACTGCTTGTTAATCTTAGAAAATCAAGCTCGCAGAAAGTCACACAAAGATCGGAACCTAAATGAAAAAAGTTTTCAAGACTTCAATTTCAATCTTCCACCGAAGACAACTTGATTCCATTATTGATTAAACACACATAATAGAGTTTGTTAACATCGATTAAACAATAGTTTTGTCTCACATATCCATAATCACTTAAATTTGTGATAGTCAAATCTTCAAACAAATTTGAGTGGTCTTATATCAGAAGAGAAGGACCAAGGAATAAACAAATTTGATCTCTCAGAAATAACTATATTTTCAGTTCTTAAACAAAACAATAAACAAAGATAACTAAAAGACAATGTGATTCTTAGTATCCCTATAATTGTACTACTAACTAAAGATTTTTTATCCCCAAAAAAACTTTAAACAAAGGTAACACAAGATGTTTCACCTAGATAGGTTACTCATATCTATTTCAAGTTAGCCTTCTCACGCGACAAAGATGGGTTCTGGGATAAGTTGGTAGGGATACAAAACTCCCTATTTATAGTGTTATTACCAAGGCCTTGTTTGCAAACAAGATTTATCGATTTCGAAAATCCTTAAAATATGCAATAAATATATTTTTCCTGAATTTGCAAATATCTAATATTTTCCATCTCATAATCGATTGCTCTTATAGTATAACAACTAAGATTAGCTAGCACATATCCATGTGCTTGACTAATATAACTACCAGAGATCTGCAAACCTACGGGAACAGAAAACATATAATTTCGATACCATAACTAATATGGAAACTCTATATTATATGATCGTTCCTTCAATATTAAAGGAATATACTTGAACTGAAATGACGAAAGTACCAAGTACACCATAGTCTTTTCGATATTTATCTATTCAAGACACACCTTCCATGTTTTAATATAGACATATACTGTCAAAAAGATAGCAACCACAAGATGTACACTTGGTATATATAATAGGTATCAAAGCCCAACTTAATTATAGGTACCAAACCCAAGTGTTGGATTAACATACAAGTGATATTAATTTAATTATAAATATTATAATATTATATTCAAGGTTATCAATATCGGTTGTACAAGCCGATATTAAAGGTTTTTATTGGATATCGGAAAAAATCTTTACAATATTGAAAATATCGGCGATACGAAGGAGAAACGATAAAAACGCGTATAGTACGGACCGATACATCGGTTTCACTTGTACACTGATAATATAGGTTTCACTTGTACGCTGATATATCTCTAATGTATTTTGTCTTTTGATTATGATTTCTTGAACTTTTAGTTCAAGAAAGTTACTCCACTGATTTTGGTAACTTCATATATGATTATGGTGGATGTAATTACTATAAATGTGATGTTTATGGGCTAACAAACATTCAATACTTGGTTTTGTTGTTGATAGTATAAGTCTCTAATCAACCACCTCTTATTTTGTAAGGTTGAAGTATGTTTTCTACAATTATTATTTTTTATTATGGTTATATCAATACATTTTTTTGTTTGATAAATAATAAATATTAAAAAAACCCTAATGATGTATCGCCTATAAAAACAAATATTATCATTTGTATAGGTGTATATGACCCGACCTATATGATACCGATACACGATATTAATTACCTTGATTATAATGCGGAAAATAAAGTAAAAGCACAACACAAGATTTTATTAATTAGGAAACTATAAACGAAAAAAAAAAAAAAAAAAAACTAGAAGCTGGTCCAGTTTTGAATAGTCTCAAAATTAAGTTGCTATACAACGACTACTGCCAACTTCATATAGTTAAGACCAAGTAAACTAGATCTAAGTTACCTAGTTCCTTTAGTATCCCTGCACCTACAACCTATATGACAAACTCACGTGAATCCTAAGATACAGTCCAATCTTAAGTTGCTTCACCTGCTGCGAATACTTCTTGCACTCAACTTCTTTGGATCGTCTTCTGAAACACTAAAGGACTAATTTTTATTCGGTAACCTCTTTATCAATCTCAAAATTAAATCAGAGATGTATGATAAGTTAAACAAATGCTCTCCCGCTTAAACTAATAAAATCATTTGTTCGGTTTAGATCAACCAAGATCTTGATAATCAAGATAATCAGATCTAGGTTCACAACTATCATATTCGGATCCTATAGAGAACCAAAAAATGATATATCGTCGATCTATACGACAATATATGAAATTATATTAAAGAAAATTGTAGTTGCAGGAAATCCCACAACTACACCCTCATGAGATTCCATTAATTTGATTTGTTGATTTAATTTATTTGATATGAAAATGAAGATTAAAGTACTGAAATTATAAAAGAGACACAAGGATTTTTACATGGTTCGATCATTGTGATCTACATCCATGGTTCTTCACTAGTGATTGTATGTAATTACATGATTTTACAATTGAGACTCCATTAAAGAATATTTGGAGCTCTAGATTTTTGGGGAATAAGATCATCAAGAAAATAAGTCTCTCTCTCTTTACAAAATTCTAACTTCAAATGTCTCTCCCAAATATATTCTCCAAAAGAACTCTCCCCCTTCTCTCATGCCTAAATGGCTATTTATATGATTTTACATAAAAGATGACAGTTGTGTTGCCCCGCAATTTCGGATCAAAAATATGTCATGCAAGTATTCGCAACCTTGCTCGCAAGATGTATTTTCTCTCCACAATTTCGCAAGCTATCATTTGTTGCGTCGTTAATTATTTGCAAGCATAATAATGCTGCGATATTCTGTCCCTACATCTTGCCTCTTTTTTCTTGAATATTGCTTGAAGAGCGATCTTCAGGAAAAAACTAGTTGTTGTAGATGTTGGAGTAGTCTTTGATCTTTGTTGATGAAGGAACGAGAGAAAGAATACTGGACTTGAAAAGTATGTACTTGCCTCTATTCTTTTGCGAAGTCCCGGAATGTTGCGAAGTAAATAAGAAGTCTCACCCTTGAAGTATAAGAAGTATGAAATATCCTTGATGAAGTATAAGAAATATAAAATATCCTTGAAGAAGTATAAGAAGTACTCAATCCTCGAAATATATAAGAAGTATGAAGTATCCGTCCTTGATTGCGAATGAAATTGCCTCTGTTCTTGCAAAGTTATTATTCCGTTTTTGGTGAGGATTCTTGTTGAGAAGATAAAAAACATAAAATGTTTTCTTGGGTATCCATAGTTGCCTCTGTTCTTTATCTATGAGGGTAAAATCCTTGGATGTATGAATTCTTATTATTATCATGTGAGATTCTGAATGTGTCTGCGAGATTATTAATAATCTGGTTAATTTCTGAATACTCCTGCTAGTTTCTGAATAATTCTGCGAGATTCTGACACATTCTTTAAAATTCTGAGTAATTCTGCGAATTTGTAAAGTTCTCTGCGAATTTCTAAAGTTCTCTGCGAAATTATGAAGTATTCTGCGATATTCTGAATAATGTTCCTGAAATAGTGTTGCAAATAGTGCTGTGAATAGTGTTATGAATAGTATTGCGAATAGTGCTGCGAATTTCTGAATATTCTGTAAAGTTATGTAAAATACTTGTGAGAATATAATGCTTATGTGATGATGTTGTTATGAGATGTGTATGCGATGTTTATTCCATGAAATATTTATGCGATGCTTTTATGATGCGAGTATGATGCTTGTATGATGAGAATGTTTATCTATTGCAATGTATATCTAAAGTTTGTGTTACTTAGCTCATTTTGTCGCGGCAAAATTGATGTAGCTTTAAATCGCTTCCATTCCTGCACTATTAGTCTCGCATGATATAATATAATTAAAATATTAAAGATGCATAATCTCAATTTCATTTCAGTATATATGTTCGCAAGCTTGTTTGCTTACACATAATCATCTTCGCAGGTTTATTTGCGTATTCTCTTGTGGTCTTATTTTGCCTTCCTAGTTAAAGGTCTTATTTTGTCATCTTTTGTTGCGACAAAATTGCAGGACGTTCTTACACTTTCATGAAAAAACCCATTGATCTTACCTTAACTTTTTTGTATAGTATTTTAGCCTCTTCAGGAAGTGTTGCGACAATATGATAGGCCTAAATAATCTTGCGAAAATAAAGCCCTATGACATTGCCATCTTGCGATGAAATCGCAGGACGTCTCTACACTTTCATATAGCGACCCATTGATTTCATCTTAACTTCTTTATTATGTTCTGCGAGTTCTTTTTTTTTTTTTTTAGAAGGCTCGCAGAAATACGATTGTTGCACAAATATGACAAGCCTTTACGTTCTTTCGAACAAAAAGCCTCGTGACATTTGCGTCTTATAGCATGTATCATCTCCCTAATGGAGGGTGCTGCCCTTTATCTTCCCCTTGGTTTCCCCTTCAAGGAAACGTACATCGACCATACAAGGTTAGCTCTTCCCATCCGGTTTTTCCAACAACCAGCTTTTGTTCGCAACCTCTTATCCTTTTTGCCTATAGGTCTTATAGTTACGAGGTTGCACCCTATGGGGTATCTTTGGGCCAAGTGCATCATTTTCCAAGACTTGTCAAGAATGGAAGATGTGCTTCAAACCCATCCGGCACTCTTGACTCAATCGTGTACCTCGGCGCCTTGATCGTTTTCTGCACTTCTTGGGAAAGACAGTATGCCTTAGTCGCCCAACCTAAATCATGTTACATCGCAAGATTAGGTTGAGAATCCAAGGTGTCTTACCCGGATAGGTATCCCGTTTTTGGGTTATGTACCTCGTAATGTCCATGTACTCAGGTTTCGTGGTGGTGTTCCATTTCCCCTGAGCCATGCTTATAGGTACCCCTTTAAATGACGTACTTTAGGACTTTGCCTCTTGCGAAATGTTGCTTCGCGAACTAGGGTGTACGTCACAAAGGTTTGCCTGTGTAAAATTTCTGCGGCTTTTTTTTTTTTTTTTAAAAGCTGATCACAGTTTGGGTCTTTATTTTATGAAAGTTGATCGCAAATAAATTTTTGCGTCTTTATTTAATGAAAGTTGATCGCAATAAATCGTTTTTATTCATAAAAACTCATCACAAATTTTTCATGTTGCAAAATGCCTCATTTCATATTCTTGTTTTTCAAAATACGTTTTGTTATACGTTGCGAACAAATATACTGATTACCTTTTTGTTTCAATCCTTGAAGAAATATGAGAAGTATTCATATCGCGACTTTAAATCAAAACTGTTCTATAGAAATATATAAATTAAATTTTCTCTGTTTTTTGTAACTTTGAAGTCTTTGAAAAATTTTGAGATCTTTAAATTTTTGCGATGAATTCATTTTTGAATCTTGCGATTGTATCGCTTTTCACCAATCTAAAAAGTCTTTGAAATGTTTTGAAATCTTAGAAATTTTAGAAATCTTGCGAGTATATCGCTTTTTGTAAATTAAATGAAAAATCTTTTATTTGTTGTAAGTAAAATGTTCTAGGAAAGGGTACTTAGCTCTTATGCGAATTGTCTGGATGTCTCGCAGCAAAAAGGAGAGTGAGAAATGAGATTTGAACCCTTGCCTTGCTTCTTGAATTTTCTCGCACCATACCAACTGTACTAACTCCAATAACTTTCAGTACTCCCTTTACCATCTATCCCGACTTGTGTTTGTGTTGGTGCAGTAAGCTTCGCAGAAGTTATTCTCATGTTATCGCAAGGTCCAAAGGTTTTTCCACTCTACTTCTTCGCAAGAGTTGCGATAATCGCTAGTGCCCTTAGTACAATAATTTTGTACTAATGAAATGGGAGAATAAGAATGCTTCCATCTTCTTTAATTTATTAATAATAAGTTGGTGGTCTTTCCATTTTTGGTATTACGAATGAATAAGAGGAACTGGGCTTTTGGGAAAATATCGCACAGTATGAATGGTAAGGTAGGTGGAATTCGATCTCTTAATCTGTAGCTTAATATCTTGTACTCTATCATCTTGACCATCTGCACCAACTCTGTTTTGTAACGGATAATCATATTGGTGTGCTTTTGGAAGTCCTGTGAATTATAAAACAATCCCAAAATGGGATTTATCTTCGCTGGTGACCACAAAGTTGTTCTTTGCTGGGACCTCCATTGAAGTAAATCTTTTCCATATATCTTCTTGTATAACTGATCTTTGTTTAAATGCTGGGGGTACAGCCTTGAGTTCATGTGTTTTTAGTGATTTTTCTCAAAATCATTACTGGTGCCTTGTTTTCTTCTTTTGTTATGAACTGGATGATGCTTCCTTATCATGGATTGGTTTGCTGGATTATTTGTTAAGTCGGTGAATTCTTGATGCTGGTGGTGGAATCTTGCTTCCTTGTTCTCTAAGGAACCTTGCTTAAATAATTACAAATTTTTTCTTTTCATTTCTCTCTATTACAATATTACCAACAAGTTACTGAGTTAATGTCTATGGTGTGCCTTTTCTGCGAAAATGTAGACTTTTATTCGCAGAGATTTTTCTTCGCAAAAAGTATGTTGCAAACATCCGTGTACTCTTCCTTCTCCTAAAATTAATGATAAAACAAGTTTCGTTGACGATGAGAATTCTTCTTTATGTAGTATCTTCTTCGCTAGTATCGCGACGAACTCAATTCATCCTGATCACTTCCCTCTATTTTTTCTTCGCTGGAATCATTGATGAAGAAATTTCTTCATTTGCTGAAATATTTTGTGTCTATACTTCGTCATCTTTTATTTTCTTCGCAAAATATTTTGTTCTTCGCTTGACAAAATGTTCTTTTGTTTTACTTTTTTGTTTCGCAAAATATCTCATTATTCATGAAATGTCTGTCATGAAGTAACTTTAGTGATGTTGCTGATGAGGTTCCAAAGTATTCATTTAACTTTAATTAAAATTTCTTTAGTCATCTTTTGTTTTTGCTGGAACGACAGGTTGACGAAATGAACTACTGAACTTCACCCCATCCTAACTGGTTTCTCCTCTGCTTTGACAAATACTAGTTCAACTTGTTGGTTGTTGATAGAATTTCTTCTTCTTTAGTTACCTGATGAAGTAAAATCAAACCTCACAGAAATCTTTAGTGATTTCCTTTTTCTTTTTATCTTCGCATGAATATCTGAGGTATTGGAATAGATCTTTGTGTTCGCAAACTATGCGAGATTCTCCAGTTGATGCTTCAAATTCATTCTCTTCACCCCGGTGGGTTAATGGATTTTCCTCTGCGTTCATTTCTCAAAGTTTTTCTTTTCTTATTCTCGCAGGCATTTGCGAAGAAGACTTCACGTAAAGAAATTTTGTGTGAAACAAACATTTGTGAAGTGTATGTTCATGTAGCAAATGTTCGCAAACTCATTTATTTGTTCGCAAAGTAAACGCCATCCTACCATTTCGCAGAAACTCATATTCATTTGTTCTTCCATGAGATGGTAAATTCATGTATGCAATAACTTCGTAGAAGTATAAGTCAAATGACTCATTAATGTTTCTTCGCGCCATTTGATGACGTCTTCTCCAGCTTCCTTCTGCCCTTCTACACCTTCCCATCCTTTTATTTGCATGTCACTATATTCGTTTTCTAACTTCTTTTAAATTTCCTTTGAATGTAGCATTTTTTTCTCTTCATATCCGCACGTGCCCTTAGAAATTCGCAGAGATTACTTATTGTTTCTAGTTCATCTTTATATTTCGCAAGATAAACAAGTCTGTTTTATGCCTTTTTGTCTTTGTATCTTCATTTTTGCGAGATTAATTCATTGTTAGGACATTGTTTTCCCCCTCTCTTCGTTTTTTATTAATTTCTTTCACATTTGCCTCTCTTTCATGTTGTTATTGGATATCTGCGAACTTCAACATCATTCGTCTCCTGAAGATGAGTTTCTTCCACTGAAATTTTATTTTTGCCTATGAATTTTGGTTCTTTCTTCTAAATTTTGTAGATCTGGTAAGATTTGTTGCCTTTAATGTTGTAAGAAAATGGAAGTTTCATTTTCTTTGAACTGTTGATGATGTTTACTCCCTGAAAGTGTTATTTCTTCCATAAAATTTTCATTTTTGAACCTAAACTTTGTAGATCTAAAAATATATGATCCGTAGTTAATCTTCATGGAAATTCCTTGAACCAACAAATTCTTTTCCTTAATTAATTTTCTGACTTGCTCCATCATCTTCTTGATTTTAAAGATCCATTAATCACCACATAAATTCTTCTCCAATTACTTCAAATTCTATCTAATCGTAATAATCTTCAAATTCTGATAAATCATCCCTGTTTCTAGCGCCAATTATGTAGTTGCAGGAAATCCCACAACTACACCCTCATGAGATTCCATTAATTTGATTTGTTGATTTAATTTATTTGATATGAAAATGAAGATTAAAGTACTAAAATTATAAAAGAGACACAAGGATTTTTACATGGTTCGATCATTGTGATCTACATCCATGGTTCTTCACTAGTGATTGTATGTAATTACATGATTTTACAATTGAGACTCCATTAAAGAATATTTGGAGCTCTAGATTTTTGGGGAATAAGATCATCAAGAAAATAAGTCTCTCTCTCTCTTTACAAAATTCTAACTTCAAATGTATCTCCCAAATCTATTCTCCAAAAGAACTCTCCCCCTTCTCTCATGACTAAATGGCTACTTATATGATTTTACATAAAAGATGACAGTTGTGTTGCCCCGCAATTTCGGATCTAAAATATGTCATGCGAGTCTTCGCAGCCTTGCTCGCAAGATGTCTTTTCTCTCCACAATTTCGCAAGCTATCATTTGTTGCGTCGTTAATTATTTGCAAGCATAATAATGCTGCGATATTATGTCCATACAAATAAACAAGTTATGTCAGTCCCATCCAATCAAGTGCGCACGAAATATATCACAAAGATTATAAACCAATAAGAAATCTACTTGTCTTCAAATCTTCGGTCTTTAATGTACCCACACAAATAAGCTTGATTCCCTTATATCAACTAGTATAACACGCACGCGCAATGCGCCTGCCATTCCATTCTATACAACAAAAAACATTCAAAAATATTTTATAACAAAAAGAATTATATGCACTTTTCTACACGATGCATTCCAATAGATCTTTACAACACGAAGCCTTGGAAAAACTCAAGAAGAAGAAGATATATTTTGACATAACTTACAAAAAATAAAAAAATCGTAGTATAAAAAAATCAAAATCAAACTCTGTTTCCCGGGATTAAAGATGTCATAAGTGCCAAACTGTTGGCCAGCATAAGGAATAATCTCAACCAAAATCAGCACAAACCGTGCATATAACCCTCAAAATCCCAGTAGATGCATCAATTCATTCATGTTTAAGTGGCCCCTTCTCTTTCATCGCTAAAAAGACATAATCCAAGTGCAATGCTACACCACCTGGAAGAACGGAGAAAGAAAGAGTCGCCAAAAATATTTATACATGAATACAAAGTCGAGCTTGCTAGAAGATTCTTGGATGCCGACAAACTTGACCTTCATGCTCAATTTTCTATTCAAGGTTAAGCTTCTTCAAAGATTATAGGACTGTGGCGAACCCGAACCACCATTTAAAATACTGTCAAAAGACATACTTCTACATATCAGTATCACTAAATAATCTAGAAACGCAGACAGAAAATAATAAAGTTGAACAAAAACATCAATTCCCAAAAAATAGTCTCAAATACTTGGACACCACATAACCATTTTATCTCAGAAATAGAGGAAGCGGTGCTAAACAACTTCAGTTTTTGATGGTTCATGAATCTCATTTTTTCTTATAAACTTTTTTTTTGTCTTCTTCGGGTTTAAGAAAGAAATCCAACCATTTTTTGTATTTTCTAAAAAATTGAAGGTATAGTCTCCAAGTAATTTGGATGTGCATAATGTTCAAACCTGTGTATTATATGTAATACATGGTCAAAAATTAAATTTGACTCATCTTCGGCTTAATTACATATACATAGATACTACATGGGCTCAATATTTGCACTGATTGGTCAATTACACCACAAAGGCTTTACATCATTGATAGGCATACTGTGGCATTAATTTATTGACACTCACACTATCAGTATTGTGATAATATCACAATATTGAATCAATTGGTTTACGCTAACATCTAACAGGGAATATGTGTACAACAGAATTAGTACCAAGCAATAGCTCGACAAAGTATAAGATTTTTGTGTTGTTGAAGCAAGAGGACCCAAATGGAAGAAAAATAATTTAAAAAAAAAAACTATGTTCGTCACCTGCTTATGATGTACACAAATTTACTTCATTCTACTATCTTCTATATACACTGTTTTATGACGCCAATAATATCAAACTATAAAGCATGCAACTTTGCTTTCATAATTTGTTAACATCCATAGCATTCATATATAATTTGTTAGCATCCATATGTTGTAACCATGTGCCGTTTTTAGATTGTATGAATAAAAACTCAGTAAAGCTACATAAATAAGTTCCTTACTCATTATTGCAACCTAGTCCCTTTGAATTTCATTGCAACCTCTTGCAATCCTTGTCCTCTAACCACTTTATTCTGCAACCGCACTATAACTTTATTCAACTCTCCACAATTATTTAAGTTACAACCCACTCATCGAAGCGAAATGCATGAAGAATATTACCGCGAAAGTGATTCCTTTAGCACAAAGGTAATCAGATTCCATATCAAGGGTAACTCGTTTTGAACCTATTAATATATTTTTAATACGTCATGGGATTATAGTCTAAGCATTTCTATAAGCAATAATCAAAAACCCAAAATTTGAGAAATTTCTAAACAAATATTAATGAATAATTCAAACTAAACAGTGATTTTCTTAGGCATTTATACAAACAACTTATGTTCACAAACTTAATTTTTTCATACTACCACTAATGTCAAACCTCCTGATGTAAAAACTATATTTCCACTACTACCATATCTTAATTTGTGTGTTACAATTTAGAGGGATGAATAAATATTCAAAAAAATTAGAAAGAACACAACTGTGGGAGTAACATAGAGTCGAAATATGGAAGTAGTTGTTACCCAACGTAATTGTTAGAGCACTGCTCGGTCAAACTCGCATGCGTTTCTATCTCAAGCATGTTTGTCAATCTTAGTGATCAAAACTATAAAGTCTTGATTTCTAGTCTATTATAGTTAAGGTCTCGGACTAGGATAAAAAGTGTAGTTGAGATCAAGACTCCATGGAAATCATCATACAAGACGAAGGACTACTCAAGGAACCAGTGGATCTTCATCAACTAAAAGGTATGTGGAGACTTGAACTTATCTATCACTCAAAATTCTATCTACTCTATCTCCTATCTTTGAGACAAAAGTCGTTCTACTATATAGACTAAGAATATGCACATGTGACATTTCGAGCTGAGTATATCTCGCTTATCTATTTCTCGAAATGTGTGTTGGTAAAGCTTTTGCTTTATCCAAGTTCATATTTGCCTAGTGACGAAAGTCATGTTAAGTTTCAATCTTCTTGGAAAATGTTCTGACGAGAAATAGTTTGTGAATAACAACTATATAATGCCCTCTGAGCATGTTTCAATGATTGAAATGAGAGTTTAGACTATATAACCTTTGGGGGATATAAATATTATTGTGGCAACACATATATGTATAAGTCCTTAGCACTTGAACCGAAGTTTGTGAACTTTGTTGATCAAGTGGAACCAGAACGTGAGCAGAAACTCAGTCCACGAACCCAGCCCACGAACTAGCGTAGTTCTCGAACCCGAGAATTTCTGTTGGAGTTTATAACTTCAATCGGTTAGCTTGAGTCCGCGAACTCAAGAGGTTATGTCTGAAAACGTTGTTCGTGAACTTATTATATATTACTAAGGGATGCTTTTGCAAACCGTGGATTTATAGTTCATGATTAATCATTCGAGTGAATCACATCGTTTTTGATTCAATTGTATCTCTTGTAGTACTTGAGATCTCATAGCAATTGAACAACTCTCTAACTAGTTCATTTAAGTCATTTGGACTAGTTATGGTGAAGAAGAAAATGGTTGATATGGAAGTTATCATTTGGCTAACCTTTTGGGTAACTAGTTGTGAACCAACCATTGTACACGTTTGGGTACGGTTCCATAAACCCAAAATAGTCAAGTACATGTTTTTATAGCAATCTAAGTTTTCGATCTAACGATTGAGGAATATTAGCTTGTATCTAATCAGGTTTTCATCTAACGGTGAATATTGAATGCTTTGTTACTAAGCTAACATTGATTGCAAACCCTGATTTGAAGACTATATAACGGGAACTCTAGCTATTGGAAAAACTAATCCCCATACACTTTTCTTGTGTGATACTAGTTTTCTCTAAGCTAGAGTCGATCTCCATTAACCCTTGAGTTTTCTCTCTAATCTTGAGGTAACGATTTAAAGACTTTATTGGGATTGTGAAGCCATACTGATACTACTTTTATCGTAGTTGTGTGATCTGATCTTGCTCTTTATATCGTACGAGTACAATTGTAATAATTGGCTTGAGATTCTATCTCCGATAGGCAAGATAAAAGTAGTCACAAACATATTCGTCTCATTGTTTGTGATTCTTCAATAATCTTCTTCGCTGCGTTGATTAAGTTTATTGTAAGGTGATTGATGAAACTGAGCTGTTCTTCGAGAATATAAGTCTGGTTTTATCGATTGGTTCTTGTTCACCTTGATTTATCAAAAGATGGAACAAAACTCATAGGTTTATTCGTGGGACACAAATTTATCTATTACCTGTAGACTTTTCTGTGTGAGACATATTTGTTTATTAAAGTCTTCGACTTTGGGTCGTAGCAACTCTTGGTTGTGGGTGAGATCAGCTAAGGGAATCAAGTGCGCAGTATCCTGCTAGGATCAGAGGCATAGGAGCATAACTATACCTTGGATTAGAGTGAGATTGGTTGGGGTTCAACTACAGTCCAGATCGAAGTTAGTTGGTAGTAGGCTAGTGTCTGTAGCGGCTTAATACAGTGTATATTTAATCTGGACTAGGTCTTGGGGTTTTTCTGCATTTGCAGTTTCCTCGTTAACAAAATTCTGGTGTCTCTGTTATTTCTTTTCCGCATTATATTTTTATATAATTGAAATAATATAGGTTGTGTGATGTTTTATCAAAATTGTTGTAGTAAATAGGTTCGTGAACTTGTGAAAGCAATGGATTTTAGATTTAATAAAAATTCAAAATAAAGAAAATTTGATTCAAGATTGATTTCAAGATGTAGGATCAGAATATTGTTACAACAATATTCCTGTGAAATAAACAACAGATCTGCGACACATCAATAATAAGCAACAGTTCTGCGATATATCAATGATATTCTGCGACATATATCAAGGTGACGTGAAAAATGACATGTTGGATGAAAACAATAGAAACATGAGAAGAGCGTGACATTTTTGCGATGAATCGATTAAGCCTATGAAATATTAAGGCGGTGCCACCTGCGATTTATCGCAGGAACCTAGATCCGAAATTATAGGGAATCTTAGCTGTAAATGAGATGTCATGAGCTGTAATCCACTATGTAAATGCCTATATAAAGGAAATGAATAGTTCCAGAGAGAAGGTTGAATTTTTGAGAGCTAGGAAGGTTTTTTAGGAGAGAGAAAATCTTTATCAAGTTTTTGTATTCTTGATTTCTGTAAAATTCCTTAAGATCATATTAATGAAAAAGTGTCTTTAATATTTAAATTATGTCATAAATATTGATAAATTCTTGAATAGGGTGTAGTGTGGGAATTCCTGCAACTACATTTTGGCGCCCAGAAACAGGGAAGAATCAATTTGAGAAATTTCAAATTACAGCTTGAAGATTTGAAGAAATTATTAGAATTGAAGAAATGGCTAGAAGGAGAAGAAATACATCAGAACCACCAACAACAGTGAGAAGAAGTAAAAGAATTGCATGGGAAGGAACAGGTGAATTGGAAGGATCTTTAAGGATCAGATCAGGAAGAAGTAGAGTGAGAAATGGAGTAGAAAATTCAATCCAACCACCGAATCAACAAAAACGAGCACAAGATAGAAATGTGGATTATGATAGAGTAAGTGTGCATACTTGGAGGTCGGATTCGATAGAAGAAGCGGAAAATCAAGAAGAGGAAAGAAATCAAGAAATGGATGGAGGACTAATTCATGAAGAGCATGAAGTAGTAGATGATTTGAGACAAAGGATACAGGAAGAAGAAAGAAGATTAGAGGCAGAAGAACGTGCCAATCTTACAAGGCAAAATCATGAATTAAGAATGGAAAATTTGAGGTTGCAAAATAGAAGATCGAGAAGCAGCATGAGATCAAATTCAAGATCATATAGAGAAGAAACAAGACAAAATCACCCTATACAAAATATTGGAGAGAATTTGATAAATGATCGTTACATTCCACGTGGTGAAACTTTAGACATTAGGCATAATCAGGATGAGGGAGAAAATCAAGAAGAGAGAAGGAGAATGTTACGTGATGAAGAGATTCGAATAAATCGCAGAATAATCGAAGATGATATTGAGAGGCATTATATTGAGCAAGTACATTTAGCGGGAGAAAGAGAGAGATTCCGAGAAGAAGTAGAAGAACAAGAAATTCAAACAGCGTTGCGTCAGAATAATCATGATAATCGAGAACGACGATGTGCGCAAAATCGTAATAATGATAATCTCAATGAGGAATATGAGAGAATTCGCTGAGACATAGAAAGGAAACGAAGAGAAATAGTAAGGGATGAGGAAATTCGCGGAGAAGAGAATGAAAGACAAATTAACTTGCAAGAAGAAGAAAATCGCAGAAGAAGGCAAAACCAAGATGTTGGAGAAGAAGCGTGAAACATCGCAAGACAAGAAAGACATGAACGCAGACGAAGAGAGGCTGCGTTGAAAAGACCAATGGAGCAAAATTCTGATAGAAATGAACAAATCTTGCGAGAATTAGAAGAAATGAGAGGAATGATAAATAACAGAAGAGAAGGAGGAAGAAGACAACTTGATGAGGCAATCGAAGAAGCTGCGAAAACTCCATTTACTCAAGAGGTACAATTAGGAGGGATACCTCCAAAATGCAATTTATGGGGTGTTGACCAATATATTTGATGGGACTACGTGTGATGTCCAACATATAAAAGCTTATATTCGATGTATGCTACAATGGGAGAACCATGATGTCATTTTGTGCAAATATTTTGCGTCAAGTTTAACTGGCGAAGCATTGAAGTGGTTTGAAAGTATTCCCAAGAATACGATAACTTCGTTCATGCACTTGCAAACTACTTTCTTAGGAGCATACATCAGCAATAAATTTACGCGACCTGGAATTGAAGATGTGTTTGGATTGAAACAGAGAGTTGGTGAGAGTTTAAAGCACTTAACAATAAGATGGAGGACAATATGTAGTGAAATGGAAGGAAGAGTAGATGAAAGATATCTCATTTTGTCTTTCATAAATGCTATGTTTGCGACGAATCTATTATACATCCAGGTCTTCAGAGTCAAAAACACAATTACCATGACAGAACTGTGAGAACTGCAAGAAGAATACATCGCTTTGGAGGAAAAACAAAATGAGATGGAGTTTTATCCAATACTCGCAGGCACAAGTTTAG
Organism: Papaver bracteatum; assembly: GCA_023529315.1. Taxonomy (NCBI): domain Eukaryota; kingdom Viridiplantae; phylum Streptophyta; class Magnoliopsida; order Ranunculales; family Papaveraceae; genus Papaver; species Papaver bracteatum. Next base: position 613,715 of record JAJJWX010002077.1, read on the forward strand.
CCGCAGCAAATGGAAGTTTGTTACCAAGGATGATTAATACAGTAGCAAGTACTTCCCAAAATCCGTGAGAGAAAATGGAGACTGATAATCAACATAAGATAGTAGCAATGGGGAGTAGAGATCAGGAGGAATTGGAAAAGGAGAGAAATTTTTATAATCGTAATAACAATAATAAGGTCCCAAGGTTTGATCAACCGAAGGACACTTATGGTGGACAGAGGCAGAATTATTCAAGAGAGCAAAGAGGTCAGAGGAATATGTGGGAAGACATCAAATTTCCACCTTTAAATACCGGTATAGACAAGATTTGGGAAGCGATTATTCTGATGGAGAATATACCCTCACCCTGGAACATGGGGAAAGAACCACATCCTAACAACCAAAATCAAGAGTTATGTCCTTATCATCATTTTCATGGCCATTCTGTGCATAATTGTAGAAATGTAAAAAGAATTATTTTGCGAATGATTGAACAGGGGAAATTAAATCATTTTCTAGCAAGATATTTACAACCGCAACAATTGCCGCAAGCACCAGAAATTCGCAGAGTTAATGTTGCAAAAAAAGCCGAAACATTTGTCATTGAAGTAGGAGCTACAACAAAAAATCTATTTTTCAATTCAATTGTACATTCGCAGAAAACGATAGAGGATTTCCATGAAAATGTGTTAAGCAGAGTATTTGCAAGGGATATAGAGGGAAGAGAGGTGATGAATATCGCGAAGATTTCTCCATTAGAAGAATGGCAGAAACAAGTTATTTCTTTTACTGCGGAAGAGATACCAGAGCTTGGGAAGATGCATGACAACCCATTGGTGGTGAAGTTAGAGATAAATCCAAAATACAGAGAAGAAGGAGAAGAAGATGATGATGGTGATGCAGCAAATGATTCTTGGGCAATAGATAAAGTTTTAATTGATACTGGTAGCTCGGTAGACATTTTATTTTATCATACATATCGCACAATGGGTGGAAGATATGATGAGTTAATCCCTTCAACTTACAAGATCTATGGTTTTAATGGCACTGCAAACAAGCCAAAAGGAGAAATTACTATAAAAATTCCGTTGAACAAGATATCTTCAAAAATCAAGTTTTGTGTAGTGGATATAAAATCTCCTTACAATTCCTTAATTGGAAGACCATGGCTCCATGGGATCTTGGGAATAGCATCAACATATCATCAATGCATAAAGTTTCCACATCCTCATGGTATTGGGATAATTAAAGGTGATTGGTTTGAAGGCAAAAAGTGTTATGAAGTTGACATTAATACTTGCGAAGAAAGAAATGCCCGAAATCGTAATTGGCAACATAACAGGAGGCAAACTCAAAGAGCTGAAAAATTGATGGTGGACAATATAGAGTTGCGGGGAAAGGATATATTACAAGAATAGTTTGTCCCAAAAGAATCAATGGCGATTAAACATGCGAATATGGGAAAAAGTTGAAATCTTCATTCTTCGCAGGATAACAAACAAGTATAAGGTGTTGCGATATATCAAGTATCAAGAAATTGCGAATAATCATTCGTCACGAAAGAAAAGAAGTGCAACAGTATCATGTTGCGAACGATCGAAAAACAAGAACAACAAAAAATGTGCACACAGAATATTAAAAGAAAAACTTTGCTCAAAAATAAGAATTTTTCTATTAAAAGAAAAAGATGATGATTTCGAATCATATAAGAATTTTTAATGCAAATGCATAAAATGGGCGCAAATTGCCTAAAAATATATAAGAATGGGACGAACTTTTATGGCGTACACCTTAGTTCGCGGATTCTATTCCGTAAGAGGCAATGTCCTTAAAGTGCATCATAAGGGGGGTATCTCTTTGCATGGATATGGGAAAGGCTATACCGCTGATGGAACCTAGTCATGGAGAATTGGGATTATAGAAAATCCATCCGGGAGAGATAACTTGGATTCCCAATTATATAAGGTCATACCCTGGTTGGGCGCCCGAGAGTTTCTCCTAAGGAATGCAACGTATGATCAAGGCGCCGAGGTACACGGTTGAGCTGTGGGTGCCCGGGATGGATGAACCTACCCTGGCCATCCACAACAAGTCTTGGCTTACGATGTGTTCGGCCCAAAGAAAACCCCACTTAGGGTGCAGTCTTGTAACTATAAGCCATATAAGGCATAAAGGACAAGGCTGCGAAAACAACTGGTTATTGGCAGAACCGGATGGGAAAGTGCTAGTCTTGTATGGCCGATGTATAATCCTTGAAGGGGAAACCGGGGGAGAGAGATAAAGGCGATACCCTCCATTAGGGAGCTGTGTATCAAAAAAAGACGGCAATGCCATGGGAATTTATATTCGCAAGAATATTTAGGCCCGTCATATTGTCGCGTGACACAGACAGCAATGTCATGGGACTTTATATTCGCAAGAATATTTAGGCCCGTCATATTGCCGCGTAACTGGCCAAAAATCCTAAAGAGAAAAGTAAGATGAGATCAATGGGTTTTTGCGATAAGATCAAAAGATGAAATTAATGAAATTAATAATAAGAGGATATAAATCGCAAAGACGTCCTGGGATTTCATCGCAAAGATGGCAATGTCATAAGTCTTAAAAAGCAAAGAGAGATTAATCTCACAAGGTGGCTTAGATTTATCATATTGTCGCAAAGATTAAAATTAAAATGATAAGGCAAGATCAATGGATTATTACATGTAAAGGTAAGAATGTCCTGCGATTTTGTCGCATAAAAGTGGCATAATAAGACCTTTAACTAGGAAGGCGAGATAAGACCACAAGCAAAATTATATCTGCGAATCATATAACAGATTCTTCGCAGAAACATTTGTGATAATTCATTTATCATATTGCAGATTAATAACAAAAGGAAAGTATGGGAACGATGCATAAAATGGTTAGTATTGTTATTCATCATTATATGATAAATTCATATAAATAACAGACAGATAGAAGTAAAAAAGGGAATTTATATATTGAAAAATATCAGGAGTGGCAAATACCTTGCAGAAAGAGTTTTACAATTTGTCGCAGATAATTATCGCAAGAAAGAAAGAGAGAAATACAGGAGAAGATCAAAAAGAAAAAAGAAAACTATTGAGATTTATTTTCATCTTTATCTTCATCTTCGTCTTCATTATCTTCATCGTTAGTTCCTTCTTCATCTTCTTCATCTTCACTTTCATTATCATCTATATCAGCCTCACTGTCAGAAATAACTGGTACTTCAGAACAATGAACGAATAAATAAAACAAAACAAAACTTAAACAAATACATACAATTCCGTGTCGTCGAGGCTATGGTTAATTTTAGCATAAATAACAAGCCTTTAAACCCCTAGGTGTCCATAGTGGATGAGTTATAGTCTCGTGAAGGTTTACAAGAGGTCTGCCTACAAAACCTATATTTCCAACTCCGTCTATTTGTGACAAATCAATGAACGAATCCAAAATGACTACAAAAGGAGGTAACCTGCAAATTCAATTCATATATTAGTAAATAAAGCTCTAATTAGATAGTCGAACAATCCACAATACTCGGAAACTGACAAACCACAATCACAATGAAAAGATTAAGAAGATGGATATAGATGTAGATGTTGGCGAATGTTCACAAGTGATCGATGTTTCCCATATCTGTCTGAAGGTCACTACCAAGATGAACCTATGCCTATTGGATTGAGCTACTGGTATGAATTCTACATCAACTCACTGGCATATACAAGGGAACCAGAAGTGACTTTATTCAACCAAAATAATACTTTTTTTTTTCTTCTCTTTTTCACTTTTTCACTTTTTTTTTTAGACAACATAGTTGGATCAAACTGGATCCAAGCGCATGATTCTTGTCAGCAGATTACATGATAGTTCCCTTGGATCCTGCATTCCACGCTTGTTTAGGCGACGGAGACATGGAGAACACACACATATTGCTTTATCCAAGTGTCTTTTATTCCGTTTGGTCTAATTGGTCGGTCTCTTTTTTATTTTCTTTTCTTTTCTTTCTTTTTTTTTTTAGTAACTCAATCACTCTATTTCATCCTAGCAGTAATAACACGTCGATGTTTAGTGACCCACCAAAACACTTAGAGAACAATAGATAAATATGGAAAAATAAAAATAGAATGTGATATGGTGATATTCCGAGATATGGTAACAATTATCATGTTAATTGTGATTTCTGAGCTATGTTCGTCCCTTTTAGTTAATTGGTTCCTCAACTCCTGCAATCAAAATGGTTCCATCCACTAATGGTGTCATCCTAAAGGCATAATTTTCTAGATTTCGGAGTTCAAAAAGAAAAAAAAAAAAAGAAAAAAAAATCTATTTTCTATTTTTTTTTTCGAACACAAGGGAAAAATAACAAGGCTAAAAACTCTATATGAGAACACTCCCCCACACTTAAACTTTACATTGTCCTCAATGTAAAATTTAGTCATTCAAAGTAAAGTTCAATATGGGAAATTCATAACATGATATATATACACAATATGAAAATAAAATGCATGATAAAAACTCATTACTCCAACTCATAGTTATTTCTGAACAATAGAGAATAAACACTAAACAAGCTATTTAGTTGGCATCTAATCCCAACTCAGAAAATATACACACCTCACCGCCAAGAAAAAATTCCATCTACTTAGAAAGGCTAGTGGTTATTCTAAATTGTTCAAAAATCTCTAAAAGTTGGAGTTTTGATATGTAAATATACAAAATAAGAAAATAAAGATAAAAAACTTAAAATAAAAATAAAAAGATAGAGATAGATACACAAAACCAGTGGTTTGCCTCCCATTAGCGCTTGGTTTAAAGTCGTCAGCCCGACATGCAAGTTGAATTCCCCATACACCAATAATCAGAAAAGTTGGGGATCCTTCCATAGAACCTGTTTTGCAAACACTAGCTTCGCACAAATATTAGTAATATAAAACAAGAATGAAGCTATTAACCGATAAAAGCTTCCCCCACACTTATTCTTGTCCACACTTGGAAGTGGGTAAAGAATATAGAAGTCGGGTACTTCTATGGTTTCTTGGTCCAAAATCTGCATAGTTTGAGAATCAAAGGTATCTAATGGCGGATATCGAGAAACAAAGTCATTCAACAATTTTTTCGAAGCACATATATTCAAACCAATAAGAGGTAAAGGAGAAGAAACAATATGCAAAGGGTTATACAAACCTCGCATAATCTCTTTTAGCACAAAATCCTCTTCATCCTTGAAAAACTCAAGTGAACTATTCACCTCTTGTATATCATGGTCCTCTATCAAACTTTGCAACCATTCTTCGTCCGTTTCTGCCTTAACCAAAGTCTCGACATAAACATCATCATTACAATCATTCACAAGTTCAATTGGGTCTTCCACAATATTGGTCATAACGGTCACATTCTCAACATACTCCTTTTTATTGCAAGGAACATACTCTTTTGCGGATGCAATTCTGTTCATAAGGAATTTATTTAGAACACTCATTGCATCATCCTCAAGCTCTACCTTTTGAATAGGTTCTTGATCGTTATAAAGATCAATGCTTGAGTAAGCTACACTAGTGTCATCATATTCCTTTTCAACTTCACCTTGATTGCAAAGAGATTCCATTGTACACTCTTCGGGGATGTCACCATGAATTGGTTCAAGCGACGTATTTTCATAGTCATCGTCACTATCATAGTCAACATAAGATTGGTTACCACTTCCCAAAGATTGGTCTTTCGCAGAATTTTGCATGTCCTCTTTGTATTCTTCAATGCCTTGTCTTAAATTGGAAACATATTTTTGAAGCTCTTGAAGTGATCCATTCAAATTATGAAAATAGCATTCCATTTGTTGGTAAAGCTCATTCGACAAGGAACAATTACTTACTTCATATTCGGTCGATGAAATTGGTTCCACGCTTGGTTGTCTAATTGACTTCATGGTGACCATAAATTGTTGCATCTCATCTACCAAACTCGAGGAAATATGCATAGGAGAACAACTAGTCTCCCCTCCTTGTGGTTTCTCACTTATATAACCACCATAAGAAGGTTGATATGTATGAGAATAACTCAAAGGGTACGTGGAGTATTGACCATAACCAAAGGATTGGTTTTGATTGTACTCCCCATAAGGGTGATAATTGTCATAATGTTGTTGAGGTTGAAAACTGTACCCATTGTTCCAATATGCTCCGTCCATAATAAGTACCTGAAACAAGAGTTCTCAAACCAAAGTTAAAAACCAGAAGAAAAAAAAAGTGACAACCGTTGCCTCCCCGGCAACGGCGCCAAAATTTGATCGATGTCGTATGCGTCAAAAATAATTACACTTTCTTACTACTCAGAATATAAATATAGTAAGGGCAAGAAAGGATCGATCCCACAGAGAGGACTAGGTTGTCTCGTTGTTTTGGTTTCCTATAAGTAGCACCGGGGGTTTTCTGATTTTTATGCAAGTAATAGTAAAATAAAAGCAAATAAGGAAAAGTAAACAAATAGATTCAAGGATGTGAAAATATTGGATAAAGGTTTCATCTTCAATTGTAAACAAGTTTTTGAATATATGAATAGAATTCGTATTTAATCTCGCTATCATCAAAAGCCCTAGAATACCTTATTGCAAGAATACTCCGTAAATTTCTAAAGTCACCAACACACACATTAGAGCTGCGTATGTGAATTCTACCTAAAGAATAACCTAACGCCTTGCGCTAATTAAGTTCAATTCCTAGGAGCATTAAATTCCAGAAATAGGCTAATCAATGCAACTATCACACATTGCGCATGACAATTCGTACAAAGGTCAAAGTCTACATATGATTACAGGAGTGTATCACTACAAACCGTAATCATATCATGCTACTCGTATTCAAGGTTATCGATCGATGAAAACCCTAAAATAGCTATAGATATGGATGCATGTTCAATCAATTCTAGACTCAACTAAACAAACATTCAATCATATCGCAATACATCAATCATGCAATCATTATAATCAGTAGAAAATGAACGATGGTATTGAGAGAAAACTAACTCATAAAGATCAAAACTTGTTTTCCAAAATCCAACTACATCTTTAACCAATAAGAAAACTTATTTCATATTCATGGAGTTCATAACAAAAAGCGTAGAAGAAAGCATCATGTTATCTAAACCCTAGAACATCAAAGTAGAAGCAACTCTCCCTAATGGAGATATATCTATGTTTAGAAAAGAGTTTTTTATTTATATGCTTTTCTCCTCATAAGGATACTTTCCCAAAATTAGGTTAAGTCTTCTCAAACCCGTCTCCAAGTGGTCTGCCAAGCCCGTGAGTGAAAATAAATCTCTGGAAATTTTGGGTCCAAAAGTCGTCGCCGGAGTGCTGACGTCATCACCGAATTCCGGTCATCAGCGCCGGAATCCGGTCACCGGAAAGCTGTTTCAGCCCACTTCTCTCTTCAGAAACTGTCACTAGCTAGTGCATACTCCCAGCAGCTCATCCTACCTTCCCTGCATTTCAAACATTCACAAAAATCATTCAAACCAATTCTTTATCCCTTGCGAAAACGCACCCAAAAGCGCGACGCGTAGCTCATATGTCCGTCGGTCGACTTTTGCATCCGACTTGTACCCCCTTCATGATTCAGTGAAACATTGTGATCCCCACTTTTGGTTCCAAAATCCGACTACCGGAGCTATGCTCACCGGCTCACCAATCTCTCCCACTTTTCGCACTGCGGCTGCAGTTCTGGAATTTCCTTGCAGGAATAAACTTCAGTTCATACATCCCCTGGAACTTTCTTGTCTCCCAGAACATCACCACTATCTTAAACTCAGCTTACAATGTAGCTTCATCATCTGTGAATCAGCACCACAACCAACTGCACTTATGTTGCTCATGTATACCTGCAATTCAACTCATCTCCATCAGTTCAAGTCCATAACCACCATGTACTTGCAATTCCAACTGCAGTTCAGTCACAGATAGCAGCAACATCAGAGCTCTACCATTCTGCTTCATAACCACCTCATATTACCAACAACACCCAGCTCCACTGCCATTGCACTTTCTTAGCCTTCATTATTCACCAGCACTGTAATGCCTTGGATCCTTGAACCATTCACTGCATCTCGATCCAAAGTTCTAAGACTATTTCTCTGGCTATCACTGCCAACAGTCCACGAGCTCAGCTCCTTCTTCCCTTTTTACTAAGACTAACTGCAGCTCGAGCTCTATTAACTGCCATGCATTGTCGTACCTCCATCGTCAAGTATTTCTTTCGAATCCAGCCATCATCACGAGACTCCAATTTGTACATCAAAAGCAACACTAGTTTCCTGAGTTACTCTAGCTCCCCCCTGACTCTGTCTAGTTCAATATCCATGCCAAAACTACAAGCTTATCGTCTCTGCCAGCATCAATCTTTACTTGTCGTTTCAACTGATATGCAGTTGTCATCTCTGCCTTTTCTTCGTTGCTTCTCAGCTCCTAGCTGTGTTATCTCGAGCTCCATCATCTCTTAGAAAACTACAACACAACTCCATTGATTCACTACCATCGTGAACAGCATACCACAGCTCCCTGCACTTCCCAGCAGAATCAACTAAATGCACCTGCAACTCTTGCCATTCAACTCAACCCTCGACTGCAATTCACCTGCTACCCTTCATGTCTTCTCCAGATTCCACCTCATCTTCTTCTCAACATACAAGCCATCAAAATCCATTTAATCAATCATTTCCAGGTTCCCTTTTTAAGCCACCTTCTTGAACTTCGCCTTAGCCCTTGGCAACAATCCTCATCAGAAACTATGGCATATCTTCATCATTTCTTGCTCTTCTTAACTCAGGCAATTTTGTAAACACCTTGAGTACATACTGTGAGCAATTCAGATGTGAGCTTGCTGGTTGATTTCTATAACCACTATTTCTTCTCCCGCCAATATTCATACACACAACATCATAGCAACTCAACAGCTGCCACTGCCATCTCAGTCCCAACCCTGTCCTAGAATTCATCTAGTCATAGTTGTAGGCCATTATCTAAGCAATCCAATACCACCAACACTTCTCAATTCCAGTTCAGCACAAATCTCAGTTCAAACCTTCTCCATCTTGGCTTCTCGCCATTCTTTGTAACTGCTTCTCCACCAGCCTTGATTCACTTCCATTGCTAGCAGCAACACCCTGTAATTCTGGCCACCCCTACTGCACCATAGTAACCCTTGTAATTCTCCAGTCCAGCTTACCACCACCTGCAAAGCCACAACAGCACAGTCCTTTGAAAAACACCCATCTCCAAGAACACCAACACAAAGAGAACCCTAACCTTCTTCAGTCAAGCACATAACATCCCAAATTTGATTCAACAAAACCTCAGTTTCCTCTCTCAATTCCTCAATTCGAATCACAGAAAACCCTCAATTGCAACACCTCAAACTCGTGCTCAATCACGATCTGCTAAACAATCCATCTTCCAAATTCTAGATATTAACAGTAACCTCAACTCAATACAGCAACAGGTCTTGCTAATTTCTCCACCATTTCTTGGATATAATCTCTGCTAATTTCTCTCAATTTATCAACCAACAAACCCACAGAACTCTCAATTTCATCTGCTCAACAATTTCTCAATTTTGTTCTTCCCCCTGATTTCAACCGTGAAGAAAGAAATGTGTTGAATGAATCGATATCGACCTAGCTAGGAAAAATATTGTGGGTCGGTTATTGACAGCTGGTTGCTTCTGATAAGGGGTATCCAAATTGGCAGCCCCTTAATCATTGCTGGTTGTTCTTTAATACTTCTCCAAACATGAGTGCCCCTTAACCTTAACTTGGCTCCAGATAGTGCTCGCCTGGGAAATGACAATTTTTCCCTTTTTCTCAAATTTGGGTGATTCCTTCTTCTTTTCCCCCATATGACTCCAGAGTACCTGATAACTCAAAAACACACGTAAAGTACATAATTTACACGAAAAATAGCAAAGAAAACATAAACTCTAGATAGTAAATACGGTGTATTCTACACCTATCAAAAATTATCGTGGAAATATTCAATAGTTTTGTATGAATGTATGATGGAGTTACAGAATAGATTCTTCGCTTTTTCTCCAACTTTTATCACAAACGTTTCTCCTCCCTTTGTTGTATTCACTCTGCAAATTTCTAGTGGTGGCGGTAGTTGCTGAGACTGTGGATGTCCTATTAGAAAATGGTTTAATTTTCCCTAATCTATCATCCTTAAGATGATTCTTTTTACATTCATGCATTCATTTGTTGAGTGACCATGAAAATGATGATAAGAGCAAAATTCTAGACTTTGATTATTTGGGTGTGGCTCTTTTCCCATATTCCAGGGTACGGGTATGTCCTTCATTAAAATTATAGGCTCCCAAATTTTCTCTATGCTAGCATTTAGAGGTGGCATCTTAATTTCTTCCCATATTATCTTCTGACTTCCTTGCCCTCTATAATAATTTTGTCTCTGACCACCATAAGTCTCTTACGGCTGATCAAGCCTCTGAATCTTATTATTTCCACCTCGATTGAAAAAATTTATTTCCCTTTCAAACTCTTCTTGATCTCTGCTTCCCATAGCTACTAATTTCTGTTGTCCATCATCCATACTCTTTTCTTTCTTCACATGCGAAGTGCTCGCTACTGTATTTATTAACCTGGGAAGTAGACTTGCGTTTTATGCAATTGAACTGGTATTCGCAATAGGGTATGATTCCATCTCATTTTGTTTCTCCTCCAAAGCAATGTATTCTTCTATAAATTCTCGCAGCTCTGTCATTGTGATGGTATTCTTGATTCTGAAGATTTGGATGTATAACAGATTGGTTGCGAACATTACATTAATGAATGATAAAATGAGATATCTCTTATCCAAGCGTCCCTCCATTTCGCTGCACATTATTTTCCACCTTATGGTTAGATATTTTAAGCTTTCGCCAACCCTTTGCTTTAATCCAAATACATCTTCAATGCCAGGTCGCGAAGAATTGTTACTTATATATGCTCCCAAAAATGTAGTCTGCAAATGATTGAAAGAAGTTATAGTGTTCTTAGGTAAACCTTCGAACCATTTTAGCGCCTCGCCTGTTAAGCTGGATGCGAAATATTTTCATAATACATCATCATGGTTTTCCCATTGTATCATACACCTAACATAAGCTTTGACATGTTGAATAGCACAAGTAGTTCCATCAAAGATACTGGTTAAAGTTGGCAAATTGCATTTTGGGGCTATTCCTCCTAATTGTACTTCTTGGGTGAATGGAGTTTTCGCAGCTTCTTTAATGGCCTCATCAAGTTGCCTTCTGCCTCCCTCTCTTCTGTTATTTAACATTCCCCTCATTTCTGCTAACTCTCTCAAGATCTTTTCATTCCCAGCTGAATTTTGCTCCATTGGTCATTTCAGTGCATCTTCCCTTCTTCTGTGTTCATGTCTTTCTTGCCTTGCGAGATTTTGTACTTCTTCTTCAGCATCTTCATTCTGCCTTCTCCCGCGATTTTATTCTTCACCACCTTCTTGAATTCGCAAATGATTATGCCTTCCATTTTATCTTCTGCGATTTTCTTCATTTATCACCGTTTCTCTTCGCTGTCTTTCTATTCTCCTTTTTATTCTATCATATTCCTCATTGATATTATCATTGTTGCGATTTATTGCACGTCTCCTTTCTCGATTGTCATGATTATTCTGACGTATTGCTTCTTGAAATCTTGTTCTTCCACTTCTGCTCTCAATCTTTCTCTTTCGCAAGCTAGACGTGCTTGTTCAACATAATGTCTCTCAATTTCATCCTCAATTATTCTTCGGTTTCTTTGAATTTCTCGCTCATGTAATATTCTCCTACCTTCTTCTCGATTTTCTTTACCATCTTGGTTATTTCCACCCTCTTGATTTCTATTATCACTCCTATCATCCAAAGTTTCACTACGTGGAATGTAGCAATCATTAATCATCTATTCTTATCCATAATGCTTCTCTTCATTTGGATTTTGCATTCTCTCGAATAGTTTCACCAGCATTTCTCACATGGGAATTTTGCCTTGCTTCTTCTTTAAATGATCTTGAACTTGATCTTGCAGTACTTCTTGATCTCCTATTTTGTAATCTCAAATTCTCCATTCTTAACTCGTGATTTTGTCTTGTTAAATTCGCGCGTTCTTCCGCTTCTAACCTCCTTTCTTCTTGTATTCTTTGTCTTAAAGCCTCTACTGCTTCATTTTCGTCATCTCCATGAATTAATCCTCCAGCCGCTTCTTGATCTCTTCCCTCTCGCCTTCCATTTCTTAACTATCGATTTCTTCTTCTTCTATTGAATCTGATCTCCAAGTGTGCACGCTCACCCTGTCATAATCCACAGTTCTATCTTGTATCGGTGTTTGCTGATTCGGTTGTTGAACTTGATTTTCTTCATTATTCCTTGTTATGTTGCTCCTTGTTCTTAATCTTGAAGATTCTCCTATTTTATTTGTCTCTTCTCCAGCAAGTCTTTTACTCCTCCTTACTGTTGTTGGTTGTTCTGATGTATTTCTTCTTCTAACCATTCCTTCAATTTTGATGTATCACTGTAAATCACGTAAAAATATTTTCCAATTTCTTCAAATTCTTACAAATCACAATTTCAATCTTTGCTCAGAAACATCCCTGTTTCTAGCGCCATTATGTAGTTGCAGGAATTCCTACACTACACCCCTCACAAGAATTCATAATAATCAACACATATTTGAAGATTAAGAACAACACTTTTATTGATTGATTCTCAGAAATATTTCAAGAAATGGAAGAAATCAAGAATACAACCGCTATCTTAAACTTTTTCTCTCCTCAAAACTTTCTCAACACTCTCAAATTGATCTCCCCTCTTCTGAGTCTATTAGTTCTCTTTATATAGGGAAGTTACGTAGTGGATGACAGCTATGCTGTCCTTTAATTTCGTATCTAACTCGCGGTAGTATCGCAGCAGTTATAATGTTAATTATCGCAGGTGCTATAATCTTCGCAGGATGACATGGTCTTCTCGTGTTTCAGTTACCGTCATTTGCTACATCATTCTTTGAGTCACTCTGCGACACTCGCAGTGTGTTGTTGAAGAGCTCGCAGAAATGTTGTTTATAAATTTCGTAAGAGTATTATTGTGGCGATATTCTGATCCTACAAATTGAACAACTATTTAACTAGTTTCATTTGAGTCATTTGAACTAGTTATGGTTAAGATGAATAAGGTTGATAAGAGAATAATCATATGGATAACCTCGGTTAACTATTTGTGAATCAACATGATGTACACGTTTAGGTACAACTACATAAACCTAAATGAGGGTACATTTCATTTGTGGGTAACAAGCTAAGTTCGATCTAACGGTTGAAAGATATTAGCTTGGTTGAATCAGGTTTCTCATCTAACGGTGATTATTGAATGCTTTGTTACCAAGGTAACTTAGATTTCAAACCCTGATTTGAAAACTATATAAAGAAGAACTCTAGAAACTGGGAAGACTAATCCCCACACCTTATGTGTGTTACTAGTTGCATAACTAGAGTCGATTCTCCTTTAACCTTAGGTTTCTTCTCGAGACCCTATTTGTTAACGACTTAAATACTTCATTGGGATTGTGAAGCCAGACCCAACTATTATATTTGTAGTTGCGTGATCTGATCTTGCTATTTATATCGTGTTGAGTGCAATTGAATTGGCTTGAGATTTTATATCTCTGATAGGCAAGATAAAAAATTAATCACAAACAAACTTCGTCTCATCGTTTGTGATTCCACAATAACATATTTCTCTAGTCGATTAACTTTATTGTGAGGTGATTGATAATACTAGGCTATTCTTCGGGAATATAAGACCGGTTTATTAATTGGTTCCTTTTCACATTGATTTATCAAAAGATGGAACAAAAAATCTTGGGTATTTTTGTGGAAGACAGATTTATTCAATCATATAGACTTATCTGTGTAAGACATATTTGTTTATTAAGTCTTCGACTTTCGGTCGTAGCAACTCTTAGTTGTGGGTGAGATCAGCTAAGGGAATCAAGTGTGTAGTATCCTGCTGGGATCAGAACCTTGAATCAGTATAATATTGATTATGGTTCAACTAAAATCCTGTTGATGGTAGATTTTAGTTCAGGCTAGAGTTGTAAAACCAATTTTTTGTGTAACCATCCTGCAGAGGATGAGATTGTTTTATAAGTGATGAATACTTCTTCACTTTACTAATTCACCTAGAATGGAGCATGTAGCAACAATCCCCCGAATATTCTGTGAATTTTAGCATTATTGATTAATGCATAAAATGCCTTGTATTTCCTGTGCTATTCCTAGCATGACTTTTATTGTTGGTGCGACATGATGACTGATTATTACTCGCAGCAGAGTAGCATGAATATCCAAGTACCAACAGTGAGGCATTCACGAAATGCCCGTACATGCTATAACTCTCGGTGTGTTATACTAGCCCGATTGAGCATGTAACTCTCGGTGTGTTATACTAGCCCAATTGAGCATATAACTCTCGGTGTGTTATACTATCCCGATTGAGCATCTAGACTTTCCATAGCAGTCTAGAAACGATCACGATCATCCAACTTCACCAGCGTGATTGGATGGCCCAAATCGAATCCAATACCCCCAAGCAGGTATTGTAATATTCACTGCCGACCCAACGCGGGCCCCGCATGGTCGGCCTCCCCAAAATGGTTGGAAAAGATTTCCAAACCGTCCAAACCAAGCGAAATGGACAAGAAACCTTAATTAGGGTTTGCGGCACATTACATGTGTCGCAAAACGATCTCAACCATCCATCTTCGAAGGCATAGATGGAGGGTGTGGATGTAGATTCAAAGGGCCTGAAGCATGTCAACACAATCACCGTAGGCCCGTCTACACACATGACCAGTCGGTCAGGACCAATCATGGTTGGTTGTCCCAATTCGTTCGCACAAAACCAAGTATGACGCACGGCCGTCCAAAACCCTAATTAGGGTTTGTAACGATCACGAGCGTCCGATTTCTCCTGATCGAATAAAGGGCTTAGGAGACAACTGAATAGGTCCAGTGAGCATCAACATGATCACCATGGACCTATTTATCTCCTCACCCGACCGACCAAGGCATACCATGCCTGGTTTCTCCAAATCGCACGCCCAAACTAGTGCGGTCACGCTTCCCAAATCACAAACTGATCCCGACCACTCAACTTCGGCAGACAAATTAAGTGGCTTAGATCACGTTTTCATGGGACAATTAGGTATAGGCGTGAATATCAGCCTACCACCTACACGCCGGACCAATCGACCGAGACCGACCAAGCTTGGTCGTCTCGAAACGCGCTCCTTGAATGTGACATACCGCGCCCTTTAGGAATCCTTTGCGGCATAGGATTTCTGTCGCAAATCGATCTCAGCCACTCAACTTCACCAGTAAATTTGAGTGGCCTAGATCAAACCTTTGTGGGACAGTGAAACATGGGCATGGACATCAGCACGCCGTCTACACGCATGCCTGATCGGTCTTCCATGAAACGTCTCTCAGGATTGGATTCGACCAAGCTGAAGGAGTGCATTCGCGCTTCTCCTAAACCCTAATCCGATGGTCATAGATGTGGGTCGCAAGTCATCTTGTCCGTCCAACTTCGCCAGCCTGGACGGACGACCTAGGATAGGAGTTAGGCGACCAGTGAGGTATCACCGTGATCACCGTCTGCCACTCTGCCACACCATGTGGTCGGCCAATGGAGGATTTGCTAGCGCGGCCTCCAAACCCTCACGTGAAGTAGGCAGGGAATAATTCTCAATAGCGATGCTTCATATATGCCGAATACATTCGATGCATAACATGCATAGAATACACACGATACTTTACAATTATCGACTTCCTAAATAAATTAGTTATTTAACTAGCATTACATGCTACTTTCTGTGGGTCCCATGATACACACACTCGAGACATCAATCATGTCACAAACTGGGGGATACATACTGGGGTATGGGTCTGGCGGTTTACAGCGTGCGTCGTGCAACGCGCCATCACAATAAAGTGTCAGGATGACATGGACGGTTAGTGATGATGGGAGAAGTGGGCAAAACTGATCGTGTGACGCTAACACATAAATCCACTACTCCATCACTCCACTTCCTCCACTTCCCACGAGAGACGTAAATAAGGCTCAAATGACTTGTATAAATAGGTTATCCTCCCTATTTCCAACAGAATAGAACACAACACAGAAACCAAGTGTTAATACACGACGTGTTCAAACACCCAGAGCCTGCTTGCATTATTCGTAAGCCTTCTTACCTTTCCTGTTACAAGTCATAAACTAGCCTACACCTTCACAATCTCAACACCTTCTTCGCTCTCCTCCCTAAGATCAATCCCATCTCCTTCACTTTGTGACCAAAACAAGTCTGGAATGGCCATTTCTTGGTTTAGGCCAAAATTGTATAGATTGATCTC
The DNA here is from genome assembly GCA_023529315.1 of Papaver bracteatum. Lineage (NCBI taxonomy): Eukaryota > Viridiplantae > Streptophyta > Magnoliopsida > Ranunculales > Papaveraceae > Papaver > Papaver bracteatum. The sequence goes on from JAJJWX010002077.1 coordinate 630,144, forward strand.
TCGAATCAAAAGCACTCCCGTGCAGTGCATTTGTTTAGGGTTTAGATTCATTTCTCATCCACACACCCCAAATTACCAAAAGCAGCAGAAGTAGTTTTTACCCATAAACAAATCCAGTCCGAAGTTAATTGGTAGTAGGCTAGTGTTTGTAGCGACTTAATACAGCGTGGTGTTCAAATTAGACTAGGTCCCGGGGTTTTTCTGCATTTTCGGTTTCCTCGTTAACAAAATTCTAGTGTTTATGTTATTTGTTTTCCGCATTATATATTATTATATAATTGAAATATCACAGGTTGTGCGTTAGCAACAATCAATTAGAATATCCAACCTTTGGTTGTTGATTTACATTGATTGACACTTGAACATTGGTCTTTAGTACCGTTCAAGTTGTTTCACATAATAATCAGGCTCACGGATTTCTATTTGTTTGATTTGCTGATTACATTGTGAAACAGAGATATTAAACCTCCTCGATATACTTTACTCTAGATTGAGTCTGACTGTCTAGTTGATTCTCTAGAAAGTATATTGGAGTAAGTCCTCTTAGATTGCCAAACGAATTGTTGAGTGTGGTTGTTAGACCCCCACATTTTCAAAAACATGAATAGTAAATGAGCAAATATTGTCGGAAAAAATGGATAAAAATAAACATTTTATTTTAATTAATTAATATTAAAGTGTTGTAAGTCATTTCACTAATAAAGATGAATATGTATCACCATAATAATAATAATATGAAAAGATTTGAAACAATCCCAGATTATGAAACTTCAACATCAATTCATAAAGACGACAAGAGTTGGGCATTTTTTTGAAATAACTGTGAACAATGAAACTGATTTACACAAGAAAATCCCTTATTTTATGGAGATGATCAGACTGTTAATAATCAAATTCAGACAGAGAAGACATCAATTAGAGATTATTTTCTTTCAAGTCTTTCAAGATAAACCAGAATATAAATGATGATGTAGACTGGTTAATTGATAGAGATTCTGTTAATAATTATCAGACTGTTAATGATCAAATTCATCTTCCTTCTGATAATGATGAATATGTGAACCCTCCAACTATATTAATTGTGTATATTTTATTTGCAGGTGATTCTAGGATAAATCGTCATTCAACTATGGAATCAGATGGTGGGTTGTTTCCAAATGATGAATTTGTTGGAGGTAGTGTGTGACTTTTGAAGAGGATGATGTGTACGACTTTCCTGAAACTGTTGATTATTAGCAGTTCAATATGAATGCTCATTAAGAAAACTATAATTAAATACTTCCTAATCAAATTGAAGATTTGAGGATATGTGTGCCGATGACTTATTTTTTGATGTGGAAATTGAATAAATAACCCTACTTCTGATGAGCCTTCACAAATATGCTTATCCACTTTACAAGTACCCCTCCTCTAAAAGAGGACTTATGAAGATACATATCACCATAGTATTGCTGTCAAAGCTGTGATAAAATTGGACTTTGATGTTGTGTAATAATACTATGACACTGTATAACAATGATTGAGATCTACTATTTTCTCATTCTTATATCTATCGATCTTCAACAACTATGACGCTGAGTTGAACACGTTCATAATCACTGGAGTACTTGGAAGTGACGAAGATTTCGAGTAATGTTGAAGAACCAAGGAAATCAAGCATTTGGATGAGAAGCTACAAAGTTTATCTATTTTGTAATCCATATGTATTAATAATTTTGTCACTATAATTGACAAAGGGGGAAATTGTTAGAGCACTTCTCGGTCGAACTCGCAACGTTGCTATCTCAAGATTGTTTTCAAGTTTACTTGCCAAAACTATAAGTCTTGATTTCTAGCCTATTTATAGCTAAGTCTCGGATTAGGATAAAAAGTGTAGTTGAGCATTAGACTTCACTGCGTTCATCGATTGAAGACGAAGAACTACTAAGGGGAGCATGTGGAACTTAATCAACAAAAGGTATATGGATACTTGAACTCATCTATCACTCAAAAATTTATCTACTCTATCTCATATTTAAGACAAAATTCGTATAGCTATATAGACTTCGGTTATATACATTTGATATTTCGAGCTGAGTTTAACTCGCTTATATATTTCTCGGAATATGTTTTGGTAAGATTTTGCTTTAACCAAGTTCATCTTATATTATTGACGAAAGTCAAAAGATGATCATGTGAAAATCGCCTGGTAACATCTTACATGATTTGTGTGAGACAATCATTTGTTGTACACTCAGAATGTTTCGTACTGATCATTCGATCACTTGAAAATTTCTTTAAATCTAATAGATTGTGTGAGACAGCTATTGTCGTCTTCCGAGAATGTTTCAATGATTGAAATGGGAGTTTAGAACAAATAACCATGATTGGATATAGCACAGTATGCGTACTTGTATGATAACTTGAAAAAGCGGGGGTCTAACAACCTCACCCAATATTTTGATTAGCAATTTTTATGGACTAACTAGAATATACTTTTAAGAGAATCAACTAGACAGTCAGACTCAATCTTAAATAAAAAGTATACCAAGGAGTTAATATCTTTATCTCTCGATTTGATCTATACTCAAGCAAATAGAAATCTGCGAGTCTTTATCAAATACAAGAGATATAAACTTAGATGGTACCAAAGACCAATATCCAAGGATCAATCAATTTCCAATCAACAACCAAAGGTTGGATTTCACAATTGATCGATACAATGCACAACCTGTGATATTTCAATTATATAACAAAATATAATGAGGAATAGAATTAACACAGACACCAGAAATTTTGTTAACGAGGAAACCGCAAATGCAGAAAAACCCGGGACCTAGTCCAGATTGAACACCACACTGTATTAAACCGCTACAGACACTAGCCTACTACAAACTAACTTCGTCTGGACTGTAGTTGAACCCTAATCAACATCACACTGATTCAAGGTACAGTTGTGATCCTTACATCTATGATCCCAGCAGGATACTACGTATTTGATTCCCTTAGCTGATTTCACCCACAACCAAGAGTTGCTACGACCCAAAGTCGAATACTTTAATAAACAAATCTGTATCACACTGAAAAGTCTAGGATAATAGATAAATCTATCTCCCACGGATAAACCTATGATTTTTGTTCCGTCTTTTGATAAAATCAAGGTGAACGGGAACTAATTAATAACCCGGACTTATATTCCCGAAGAACATCCTAGAATTATTGATCACCTCACAATAATCTAAATTGTATGGTAGCGAAACTAGATATTGCGGAATCACAAACGATGAGATGAAGATGTTTGTGATTTCTTTTTATCTTGCCCTATCGAAGATATAATCTCAAGTATATTATTCCATTGAACTCGTACGATAGAAAATGGCAAGCTCAGATTACTCAACTACAAGAGAAGTAGTTTCGTCTTGCTTCACAATCCCAATGAAGTCTTTAAGTCATTAACTGATAGGGTCTCGAGAAGAAACCTACGGTTAAAGGAGAATCGACTCTAGCAAACCAACTAGTATCACACAGGAGGTATGGGGATTAGTTTTTCCAGTTGCTAAATATTTCCTTTATATAGTTTTCAAATCAGAGTTTGCAATCTAAGTTACCTTGGTAACAAAGCATTCAATATTCACCGTTAGATAAAAAACCTGATTTATCCAAGGCAATATCTTTCAACCGTTAGATCGAAACTTAGCTTGTCACACACACAAATGAATTCATTTAGGTTTGAGTAACCATACCTAAACGTGTACACTTAGTTGGTTCACGAATAGTTAACCAATGGTTAGCCATATGAGTACTTTCATATCAACCATATTCATCTTCTTCACAACTAGTTCAAATGACTCAAAAGAACTAGTTGAAGAGTTGTTCAATTGCTTAGATATTTATACATAGACACAATTGAAACAAAATCGGTTTGATTCACTCAAATCAATTCATGAACAATATAGCCATAGTTTGCAAAGATTTCCTTCATTATTTATTTATTGTTTAAGTTCATGAGATAACCGATTTGAGAAATATAACCAGCTTGGGTATGTGTATGGGTGTGCGTACCTTAGCTACCGGATTTGAGTTTACAAACTTAGCAGAAATTTTTGGTTTGAAAACTTTCATGGGTACACGTACGGGTAAGTGTACCTAAGGTGACTGGTTTACTAGTTTGCAAACTACAAACTCAGCAGAAATTCTCGGTTCAAGAACTTTCGCCAGTATGCATACGGGTACGCGTACCCAACCTGTCTCCTTCACCAATACTGCATGCACACATATGCATGCACTTGGTTTCCGGTACATGGACTTATACATTAATGTGCGAACATACTATATATGATTATATCCATAGATGGTTACGTAATCTCAACTCTATATTTCAATCATTGAAACATTCTTCTATAATGTTACAATAGTCGTTAGACATAAGAATCGACTATCGTCATCAAAGCTATTTTCAAGATTGAAACATCATCATGAATTTCATCATGGGTAAAGATGAAAGGTGGTTAAAGCGAAATCTTACCAACACATATTTTGAGAAAAATATAGGCAAGTAAACTCGGCTCAAAATAGCAAATGTGTATGTATGAAAGCTATCATACTTATACGACTGTTGTCTCAAGAGTAGGAGATAGATAGACTTTTGAGTGCTAGATAAGTTAAAGTCTCCACATACCTTTTTGGTCGAATAAAGTTTCACTGATTCCTTGAGTAGTTCTTCGTCTTCGTAAGATAATCGCCATGGAGTCTAGAGCTCAACTATACTTAACTATCCTAGACCGAGACTTAGTCATAAGTAAACTAGAAATCAAGACGTATAGTTTTGATCACTAATATTGAAAAACATGCTTGAGATAGCAATGCATGTGAGTTCGACCAAGAAATGCTCTAACAAAACTGTTGCAAGTTATTCTAAGTCCGGGAACCATGGTATGCATACCCGTATACGTACTGGTTGGTTTATGGAAGTCCGGGAACTTAGTATGCATATCGGTATGCGTACTTGAGTGAATTTCAAGTTCCGGAAATTCAACTGAGTTTGAAATGTATGTGCACCCGTTAGCATACCGGAGAACCCAAACTTAGTCCGTCCACTTAGGTATGGCCAAGTTTGGGGAAAGGGTTTCCTAACCGACAAGGATTCTTGTTGGCCAAGTTTGTAAGTTATATAAATAGGTAATTAGGGCTTGTATAATTGTTATGAAAGAAGTGAGCGTGGAGAGAAAAAGAGAGTTTTTTATTATATAGATTTTGGGGTAAAAGCTAGGGTTTCTTGGTGAGAGCATATTGGTGAGGAACAAGAGACAAGGTGATCGTCTAGGGTAATTTTTGCGGTGTAACCAAGGGTTTGCTGGGATTTTCACAAAATCTACGTTGTAATCATTTCTTCATAGTGGATTTGAGTTGGTGTGGCTCAAAGTGGACGTAGACAATATACACATGTTGTATATATCGTTGAACCACTATAAATTTTGTGCCTTGTGAGTTGATTTATCTTTCTCGTTTTATATTTGTTGCTTGTGCTTGATTTACTTATTATTCATCATAATATTCCAGGATCATGTTTATTCCATGGTTTTCAGTGATCAAAAACCCTAAAAGAGTGCTGACATTCTTGATAAGATGATGCAGTCCTTCTCGTAACGAGAAGGACCTATAACATACAATATAAAGTCCTAATGTTGCGAAGAATTGAAGCGTCATTGAAAAGTTTCTATCTCCAAAACTAAGTGACTGGTCTAGGAGGGTCTCACAAGACATGCTTGATTGCTTCCTAGAATTTCTAATGGGTGACCTAAAGAGTTTGTCATACATGTCATGTAAAACTCGTTTTGTCTTGAAGTCGGGCCAATGAATGATAACATCGTCAACTGGAAGTATGACACCTCAATCACCACTATTAACACCACGAACAATTCAAGTAGACTTGTTTTTGGTATGAAATGGCACATATCATGAACATGAAGACATTCCACAAGTATGTCATATCCAGGGAGTGACCAATGAAGAGGATAACTAAGGCTGTAGCCCATACCTTGATTTAATCCAATTCATATTTAGTAGAGAGTTGTACACCACCTTATTTGTAGTCGTTTGAAATTCGTTCAACAATTATATTAAAAGTAATTTCAACCCATTGATAGGGCATAATAAGTAAAATCGTTATTTTTCCAACGTTTTGTTGAAAATCATACTTTTATAATGTATATAGAAGGTAAAATCCTTATTATGTTCTCTCATTAATGTTTTTTTTTTAATATATAAGCATATTTTTAACTTCTTTACTTATTCTACATTAATGTATTGCAACAATATATTAATTTAAACATATAAAATTATAAAAATCACATATTAATAGTATGTTATGCAGTAGAGCTATATGGTCTTATATGCGCTAACAGAACAAAAAAAAACATTTATAAATGTATACAAGAAGTTCTGCCAAAAAACAAAAATTCAGATTTATTTATTCTCGAGTCTTGATACAACATCCATTTTATGTTCAATTTCATGTACGTAGTCCATTTATTTTTTTAGATTGCGAGTTTACGCGAGAAGTTTGGAGGCTATCACAGTATCACCTATGACAATTCATGAAGTAATTTATAACCTTTGTCTTACCTTTATAGATGAATACAATGAATGGGTAGTACATAGGATAGATGTCATTTCAATGGCTCTTCCATCTACTAAGTGTTAGTTTATATGGAAAGACATATATGCTAGGATTTTCAAAAATAAAGTGCTTACTCCTTTATAATTCTCACTAGCATAAAGTGTTTACTCCTTTATAGGTCTCACTAGCAATACAAAGACACTTATCTATTGGTATCATGAAATATCTCATACATTTCAAAACTTGGATAACTCCTTCAACCAACACCAATAAATTTAACTGTCATGCATTTCTCTCTGTAATATATATTTCAGGTTATGGACTAATTCGTCGAAAAACAGCAGGAACCTTCAAAGAAGCAAAATCAAGGACAATCCAAACTTCCTCCGTTAAAAAAGCAAAAGCTCTGAGTCTATTTGAAACGGTTAAATGAGTTAAAGAAAAATAAATGAAGAACTTGGTCATTAAACAAGATTGAAGGTTTACTATACACTATATTCAGGGAATAAATAATAATGTCCAATGGCAGTGCGACGATTTTTTGGATGAAGAAATTATATTAGCGTAAAAATGACGTTCTTTTTGGGTTTCATCTTTACTCGGCATGAAATAAATGTAACATTAGATATTCAGCAAAGAATGTGAAATCGCAGCAACATCCTTTTGGGATGCTCAATCACATGTGTTCGTAATTCTTAATTTAGACCTTAATAAATCTTTTTCAATTCATTTATTACTTTCCTAATTTATATCCTTCAAGTATCTCAAATTATCTGGAACCAGTTATATTAGAAGACCATGTTAGAAGGAAAGGTAATTATAGTACTTTTTTTATGAATGTATCTTATCATATTAGGTTATTTGAGAAACCCAATTAGGACCAACATATACAAACAGAGATGAAACATACTTGGTTTAACTTTTTAGCTTCTCAAATAGAATACCAAAAAAATGTTATCATAAATCTTCAAATTAATGATTACTCTTTGGATACTAAACTTCAATCTTTGGAACCAAAAATCCACAAATGTCTCAATTAGACAATATCGATCTCCGAGGAAAATCTTTTTTTTTTTCTCCTTAAAGTTGAATTCATTTTAGTACCTTATTGCAGTCGACCTTCTTAATTACGATTCAGGTGGGTTATGTATTAGTGTATACAGAGCGGGAATAGAGGATTAGCTTTTTGAGTTGTCACCACATGGAGACATTCTAGAAAGAGTTAGGACGGTTAGGTTCATATATGTTTGTTTTTCCCTCTAAGTTTGTAAGTTAAAAAGTTTAATACATGTTATTAAATCACCAATATTTTTTATAAGTATTTTTTTTCTAGGTCTCATCCCATTTTACGTGAAAATTGGGTAGAAATCGTTTTTATACGAAATTTTTTTCTATATCACGAGCGAGACTATCTTTTTAGAGAGAAAATTTTCGACTTAAATAATCGGAAGTTAGGTTGAGAACCAAATTTTCGAATGATTTCTACAATAAAAAAGACTTTACTTATTGTGAAGTAATTTTTTGTTTACTTCTGTCTTCTAAAAATGGTTTCCACTTTTTCAACAAGTATTTCTGCTTCCACATAAGTAGTTTAACTCTATATGACAATAAAATGCCACATGTTTGTTGTATCCTTTGAACTATGTATGTAGTTGTGTGACAATAATAATATCAAGGCTAAATTATATATAGGTCTTCTTTGAAGGAATTAAGATATTGAAGCATACTAACAAAATTTTATTTTTTCAAGTCATTCCAAAATATTAGTTGAATAAAAGGTTTAAAGGGATGTGTAAGATATATGAATTCATCGTACAACTATAGTCATCGGATTTCATAATTCAAATAACTAAAAAGATTTATTTAAAAAAAAACAACTAAATTTATTTAGTTTTCTCTTTGTTTCTTAATTCCACTATATATATATCTCAACAACAATCGTTGTAACACCAATCTATATTAAATATAAATAACAATCTAACAATGTTATAAATCTTTTTTCAAGAGACGCATCATCATCTTCGTAGAACTATGGAAAAACGTATGATTTTGAAAATTGTACATTATCTCAATACCAACATCGTTATTAGGAACAATAAATTAAATATCAATCATTATTTTACTTCCACTAAGTAAGGCCTTAAACAATAATATTTTTAACATTTCATATTTAAACTTAAATATGTCGTATGCCAAATTGATCATAGAGTTCTCCTTATAACTTCAAAATATTGTCTTATTTATACGGATATCGTCATTGGTTTTCTTTTTTCATGTATGTTGGTAAAGTGTAAACCATTTAGTAGGTTAATATATGCCGCGTTTTCCTTTGTTTTTTTTGTTCAAAATAAATAATCTAATATATATTAATCAACATATATTTTGAAAAAATATCGTTAACACTTGGCAAGAAAAATATTTATTATGTAAAATTTATTTACTAGTGCATTAATAAACTTAATTAATTATGATAATATTTTTTATGAACCAAAAAGACAATTGTGCGAAAGACACTTTCAACATAAAATTTGATCTTTGTACGAAAAACACTCATAACTAAAACAACAAACTCAGGTTAACTTGTTGTTGATTTTAACAAAAATGAAAACAAAAAGTCGAAAAATAAAGGGAAAAAGATAATATCGTGCACCGGTGATTGTCTCTTGCTTGGAAGCTAATATAAGGTAAAAAAATTGTTCTGTCATTCAAATATAACAACTACAAACACTCAAATCTACATAAATTAATATCTAAATTAAAAATTTATAGCATTTGTTTGACAAAAATAATAATCAACAAGCTTGGATAAGAAAATTTACCCCCTTCCGAAAAAAATCAAATCCCAGTTCCGCCACTAGTCCTATCTAAGCAACTGTTTTTGTTCACCTTCTTTCTTCATAAATACTTTACTTTTTGGGATAACACTCTAGAATCTTGGTGTTATTCGTTCTGGTGTAATTTACTTAAGAATCATAAGTAAATATGATAAGCTTGTCACTCACCTTTCAGGTTCTACCAAAGGTTGCTTTAAACATGCATCCACCAAATGTTGGTGGTAATAATGACTGAGGTATTCCCAAAATAGTTCCCTGCTATAGAAGGGTGGGGGTGTGGTTTACTAGTACATATCAGTCGATTTATAGAAGAGTTCTCATCTGTTTGGCGTGGGTTAGTCCATTATTTATTATTTTGATTGCAGAGGTTCGTGAGCTCTTTTGGGAGTTTTTTTTAAGACGCTTGTTTGTACTTTATCTTCCGACCAAATCCGTGATTGGTGGAGGGGGGATACATAATAGGGCAAGGAGGCTCTGAAATACTCTGGAAAAACTTGTTCATATCATATGAAATAATCTGAAATACTCTTTTAGTTGATGTGGCGGTGGGTTATTTCCATTTCAGACATGTTAAATGGAAATTTTGGTTTATTAAAGCTTTTGATCGGTGCAATTATTTTGTTCATATCATATAAAATACTTTGAAATACTATTCGATGTGGTGGTGGATTATTTTTATTTGAGACATGTTAAATGGAAGTTTTTTCTTTATGAAAGCTTTTCATCGGTGTTATTATTTTGTTTCTACTCCATTTTAATCTTGCATGCTAAATTCGTTTAATAGTTGTTCTTGATGTTATTGGTTTAATATGAGTAGATAAAATAGAAGTGAATGACAAAATATGAAGGTAAAGGCCTTAGATATTCTAGGTAAGGACATGTTATTTTTATTTTCATCTGGTGACTAGTAATAGGAGAAGGAACTGTTGGTACATGAAGTGAGCAATATATGGAGGTGGAGGAATATAATCTATTTGGATGCAATCTCAAAATATCCAGTTATTAAATGTCAGAGAACTGTTGTGCTAATGGTGTTCTTCTTTAAAAGTCTATAGTTATTAAAGGTCAAATAACTTCTATGCTAGATGGTCTTCTACCCGAAGATCTTAAGGAAGATAGGAGTATATTAGGTGCTCTTCAGTACCTTACTGACTTTTTACAGCGAGTTATGTAAGTCAGTGTATGCATGTTCCTAGGACATCTTAATTGGTTTTAGTTAAGAGAATCCTGATCTCTTTTTCTTGGGAGATTTTCCTATACATGCTAAGTAAAGTCCTGTCATGTGATTTATCTCTGAAATTTTCTTCTAAATAAAATTTCTCAACACATAGATTTTAGTTTTATTTCAACTGTAAAATCTAGGATTTATTGTAACGGGAGATGTAGGTACCGAATATCGCAAGATGTTGGGTTACGAACATAGTAACAAGTACAAGAGAAAAGTGTCGCAAGATAATGCGATGATATAAGAAACACGGGAGAAGTGTGAAGGGTTTGCGAATATAGAATAAATTTACGATCAGAGGTTGCGATGATTCGCAGGTTATATACAGTTGTACCGATTTTACTATAAATAGTAGTTCAAATGCTAGATTAAGGGGGTTCTTTAAGTGAGTGTTAGAAAAAGTCTTAGGAGAGAGAATAGAGAAAGTTGTAACTGTTCTATGTTCCATTAATATAGTTCTTTGTAATCAGTTGAGAATATTAATCAGTAAATTGTCATTTTTTATCAAGAACTTCTTAAAGTTTTATGAATTCTACTGAGGGTGTAGTTGTAGGATTTCCTGCAACTACATAATTGGCGCTAGAAACAGGGACTTGAAGATTGTTATAGCAGAAATTTGAAGATCAAATGGAGTCAGTAGATGAAGATTGCAAAAGAGAAGAATGTAATATGATCACAAAGACAATGATTGATGAATTTCATAATAACATGAAGGGAAGCATACACAAACGAAATTGTAGAGGAAGAAAAATCATGGAAGTGGAGAAAATAACAACTTTGAAAGAATGGGAAAAGCAGAAAATCACATTTTCAGTAGAAGAAATTCCAAATGAAGACTTGAACCACACTTCACCATTAGTAGTCACAATTCCGACCATGCGAGAGGAAAAGAAAGCTACAAAATCTATAGAAAAATGGAAATTAAACCGAGTTTTGATTGATACAGGGAGTTCTGTTGATATTATATTCTATCATGCACTTAAGGGGATGGGAATTAAAGATGAAGAGATCACAAATTCAGAATGTCTTATCCATGGATTGGGAAAATCTACAACAAAATCCAAAGGGGAAATAATGTTACGAGTACCGCTGGGAGAAATCGAAACACACATAGTTTTATGTGTGGTAGATATGGAATCTCCATATAATATGATGATGGGAAGACCATGGGTTCATGCGATTAAAGCTGTTGCTTCGACATTACATCAATCAATTAAGTTTCCTATACCAAGCGGAATACAAGAAATAAAAGGGGATCTTGATAGTGCAAAATTTTGTTATCAGATTGAAGTAAAACAATGTGGAAGGAGAGCAAGAAAGAAACAATTTCGTAGAAAACTTGCGAAAGAAGCGAAAAAGGAAGAGGAGTTCAGAGTGTATACAATAAGAGCAAGAGAGGGAAAAGGAATACCAAGTGAGATCCCAGAAAAACAAGGAGAACCAATGAAAGTAATCAAAGAACCAACACCTATGGGAGAACAAAATCCTAGTTACGTTGCAGCAGAACCAACCAAAGAAATAAATATTGGAATTGAAGAGGAGCCTTTAATCTTGCGAATCGGAACTAAGATGGACGAAGAAGAAGATAAAAGAATTATTTATCTCTTACGAGAATACAAAGATATATTCGCAGGAAGTGTAGATGAAATACTAGGAATTGATCCATCAGTGGCGTGTCATAGATTGAACATAGATAAAAGCGTAAGACCATTCAAACAAAGAATAAGAAAGATCTCGCAAAATTATCATGCACAAATAGAAGAAGAATTACAAAAGATGCTGGATGCAGGAATCATAAGAGAAGCAAAATACCCAGAATGGATTGCGAATATGGTCATTGTTCCAAAAAAGAATAAAGGGATAAGAATTTGTATAGATTTCACTGATCTAAACAAAGCTTGTCCCAAAGACAGTTTTCCATTGCCAGACATACCACAAATGGTGGAATCAGCTGCAGGACATGATAGAGTCACTTCACTCGATGGATATAAAGGGTACAATCAAATATCACTCGCAGAAGAAGACCAAGAACATACAGCCTTTTTTGCTCCAAGAGGTTTATATTGTTATGTGAAGATGCCATTTGGTATGCGAATTGCGGGTGCTACATATCAACGAATGGTCGAAAATGTGTTCGCAAAGTGGATACATAAAACCTTAGAGGTGTATGTAGATGATATGTTGATAAAAAGTAAAGAGGCCAAAGATCATGTGCAAGATTTGAAGGAAATATTAGAACAAATGAGAAAATTCAACATCAAATTGAATCCTGAAAAATGTGTAATTGGAGTTGCGTCAGGAATTTTTTTTGGGATACATAGTATCAAAGGAGGGAATACAAGTCGATCCAGAAAAAGTACAAGCAATCCGTGACATGCCAACACCTGCAACGGTAAAACAAGTGCAAAAGCTAAATGGACTCTTGGCTTCACTTGGAAGATTTATTTCGCGAAAGTCAGATAAGTGCAAACATTTCTTCAATATACTTAAGAAGGGAGCAAAATTCAAGTGGAATGATGAATGTGAAAAAGCTTTTCAAGGAATCAAAGAATATCTCGCGAATACATCCATATTACAGAAACCAGATAAAGATGAAGAATTATTAGTATACCTCGCAACAACTCAATATGCTTTAAGTGTAGTTCTATTGCGAACAAATGCAGGAATAGAAAGGCCCATTTACTACATCAGTAAAACTTTTAACACAACAGATAGAAATTATTCTAAAATGGAGAAGTTAATCTTATCCCTGGTTTATGCATCATTTAAGTTGCGAATATACTTTCAACCGCATGTGATAAAAGTGGTAACCAAAGTCACAATTGAGTCAGTCATGAAGAACACAAAAAGATCAGGAAGAATAGAAAGGTGGAATGCACAAATAAACCATTACAAGATAAAGTACGAAGTGTTATCATCGCAAAAGTCACAAGTTGTCGCAGATTTCTTGGCAGAATTTCCTTTGGAAGAAGATGAGGCAGTAGAAGAAATGATGGATATTGAAGAAGAATTTGGGAATCCAAAAGTCCTATTAACAGAACCAAATAGATGGGAAATTTTAGTAGACGGATCATCCAACAGTGAGGGGAATGGAATAGGAGTTGTGTTGATTTCACCAGAAGGAGAAAGAATAGCATTCTCATTCAGACTAGAATTTGCAACCACGAACAATGAAACATAGTACGAAGCTGTAGTGCATGCATTGAAGATCGCAATAGAAAAGAAGCTTGAAAATATAAGAATAAAAAGTGATTCTCAGCTGGTAATTTGTCAAATTAAAGGGGAATATACCACAAATGAGTCTTCTTTGAAGAAATACAAGAAACTCGTTGATAAATTATCTGCGAAGATACCAAAGTTAAAATGGAAGCATATAACAAGGAAATACAATCGAATCGCAGATGCTTTTGCATTTATTCCAAGTATGATGACAAACCCTAATACAAGAAATATCAAAATCCATACAATTCAACATCCATCAGTGAATAAAGAAGAAGAAATTGAGGAAGCAGTTGCGATGGAAGTAGAAAGGGAACTACCAGACGACATCGCAGAAGATCTCGCAGATTGGAGAAAGGACATTCATGCATATCTCGCAAAAGGAGAAATACCCAGGAACAGACTAGAAGTACATAAATTAAAGAGTCGTGCAACAAATTATGAGTTACGAAAAGGAATTTTATACAGAAAATCTTTCAGTGGACCACCTCTCAGATGTTTAACTCGTGAAGAAGGAGAAAACATATTGAAGATGTTACATGGAGGAGAAGCTGGTAATCATAGTGGGGGAAGATCTCTAGCATATAGAGTAAAAATACAAGGATATTACTGGCCTTATATGCACACAGATGCAAAATTGTTGGTGAGACGATGCAAAGAATGTCAACGACATGGGAAAATAATTCATGCACCAGGGGCACCATTAACCTCTTCAACAAGCTGCTGGCCTTTCGGGAAATGGGGATTGGACATTGTTGGCCCATTTTTACCTGGATCTGGGCAGAGAAGATACTTAATAGTCGCAACAGATTATTTCACGAAGCTCGCAGAAGTAAAAGTAGTACAACATATTCGCGATAAGGATGTTTTTACATTCATATTTGAGAATATCATTTGTTTGTATGGAGTTCCAGCACAGTTAGTATCCGACAATGGGAAACAATTTGAAGGGAAGAATATAAAGATGTTACTCAGTGATTTTAGGATAAAATGTGGGAAGTCAACTCCATTATATCCACAAGCTAATGGACAGGAAGAGGCAACAAATAAAACAATCGCAGATACAATCAAAAATAAATTAGAAGAACATCTCAGAGGGTGGTGCGAACAAGTGCCTAGTGCAGTCTGGGCATACAATACAACTAGAAAGGAGGCAACTGGAATGTCTCCTAATTGTTTAACATATGGAGTAGAAGCAGTATTGCCAACAAAGGTTGTAGGAGCGGAATATCACAACAGATGATAACTTGTGAAATTATGGAGAGAAAAGATATTTTACGAGCAAAGAAAATCACGAGGAAAGTGTGAGCAGATTACGAAAGCAAAAGAGGTTCGAAAAATGAATCTGCGAAGGTTCGCAGGATAATTTTAAAGTCCGAAGTTGAGGGAAAGTTTAGTTGTCAACATTTTGTAAAATCATATAAATAGCCATTTAGGCATGAGAAGAAGGAGAGATCTTTTGAGCAAGAGAGGATAATTTTAGGAGGAGAGAGAAAATGTTAGGAGAGATTTATTATCTTTATCATCTTCTTCCCCAAAAAACTAGAGCTCCAAATATTCTTTAATGGAGTCTCAATTGTAAAATCATGTAATTACATACAATCACTAGTGAAGCACCGTGGATGTAGATCACATTAATCGAACCAAGTAAAATTCTTTGTGTCTCCTTTATAATTTTAGTACCTTGATTCTTAGTTTCATATCAAATTAATTAGGTTTAGGAATCATTTTAATGGATTCTTATGAGGGTGTAGTTGTGAGATAACCCGCAACTACATAATTGGCGCTAGAAGGATGGGACTAACCTTGTTTGTTCAAGAAAGTTAGAAAAATTGGTTACTGTTGATGATGAATTGTACCGGATCTATGAGTTTTGAAGACATGAATGGAAGTTCTTTTATTTGCATCTTCAAACAACAAACGCATTTTAGTAGTTCAGGAAGAGAGATGTGGATATGGAGAAATCGTCAAGCAAAATGAAATTTACACAGGCTACGTCAACAATCGCTTCCAAAAAGGACAAATTTCTTCTCACTTTTCTTATTCTTTGTTTCATTTTTCAAAATTTGGGAATTTCAAAACACAAATTGAAAAATAAATTTTTTGCGATCTAAACTTTGCTTTTTGTAGAAATTTGATTTATTGTGGAAATCTTGAATTTAAAAATGTTTTGCTACGAATTTGTAGTAACGAAATTTCGTTTTACAAATTTGTTTAATGAATTTCTAAAAAGGTCAAACTTCGAGATTTTCTGTTGATTAGAAATTTACATTTCGCAAAAACAAAATTAAAAAGATTTTATTGAAAGTTTTCATTCTTCGTAGGGATAAATTATTCATCTTAATACCATACATCTTACTAACCAAATTCATTGATCATTTTCATTCTGTGAAGTTCACTTTTGCGATTGTTAGAGTCCTTTTTCCTAGGATGGGAAAAACAACATTTATGACTAAAAATTTATGTGAGATTGACAGTGAATTGTTTCTTGCGATATTAAGCCAATTTGCGAGAGGGTATACCGGAAGGGATAGATGGAGTATAATTACGAAGATGGTGTTTTGAGAATATTCGCAGGAAATTACGAAGTCCCACCAAATGGTGTTTTGAGAATATATACTACTTGGAGTATACTACTCAAATTTATACTCAAATGTATACTCAAATTTACACTCAAATTTATCTCGTCATGGATGGGTTATGAGCAACACTCAAATTTATCTCGTCATGGATGGGTTATGAGCAACATGATATATAAGGAACATTAACTGGAGAAATGAATGACTATGGAGTGGCGAAGTATGAACTTCGGTTCAATGAAGTTAGACTTCTCAAAGCGAATCAACTTAGGAAAGAACCAAGAGAACCAATGAACTATCTTACTTCAAAGTTTGGCAAACGAAAGGGAGGCATTTTCAGAAATATCAAATTGCGAAGTATAGTTAACTCGTGATATCCAGACACTCCATCACCAGCCCGGACAACCTTTCTATTCCAGAAATACGAAGTTCGTTCCTAAATACAGTGAAGGACAACCAACGACTCACTTCACCAACCAATAAAAAATATATTACAATAAAGATCAACAAATTATTTGATCAACTCACATGATTTAGTGAAAAACTAACAAAACTTCAAGTAAAAGAACTAATATCAAAGGCCGTTCAACTCAACTCACTGTTAATTGATACTCGGGTTTCTGAGACGCGGACAGAACTGAATGATGCTGCAAGATCCTAAAGTATTTTTGCTACGAACATCCGTCAGAGTTACTGGGTGGTTGTGAGCAGGTCAGAGTTACGAACATCCGTCAGAGTTACTGGGTGGTTGTGAGCAGGTCAGAGTTACGAACATTCGTAAGTTACTGGGTGGTTGTGAGCAGGTCAGAGTTACGAACATTTGTAGTATTGCTGTGAACATTCGTAAGTTATCATTTGTAAACATTTGCGAAGGTCATAGTTACGAACTAAAATGTTTTTGCAAAGTAAAAGGGTGGTTGTGAGCAGAAAAATGCCAGGCGCAAAAATGCTCTCAATGAATGGTCGTATCATGCCTGAATGTCCAATGGTAGGCGTTGCTGGATAGAATGAGTTTCTCTACAAATCAGTAGAACTTGTTGTTTACGAAGAAGTAGAATGAATAGCTGAATTCAGAGACCAAATGCTACACGAATGAGAAGAAGTAAAATAAGAAGAATAGAAAGGAAATGTTTACTGGGAGCAACCAAAGGCAAAAGACGTTTATCTTGTGAACCTTTACTTCGCAAGTTATTGATCATCATCACCAGTTTATGCGAAGGAAGAACAATAAAATTTCTATGGTATATCACACAGGCACGAATGAGAACAACTATCAAAACAACTGATGAAGAATATAGTCTATGATGTAGTAGCTTATGTGTCAAAGAACTCTTGCGAAGAAGCAACACTATTCTGCGAAGAAAAGGGATATGTTTTTACGAAGGATAGTTCTGCGAAATATCAACTTGAAACAGTTAGCTGCATTTCATCATTCTTGAGTACTATGACGTTAGGAAGTTGTCAATGTAGAACCTTGACAAACAAAAATATAGAACCTGTAAACGCAAAGAAATGGAATTTAATCAACAAGAACGAACTCAACTCAGCAACGAAACAGCATTATGAACTCCACTAGCTGAAAAAGAGCAAATTTCTCCCTTACTTCTCTAGTTTTATCTTTAATTATTTGAGCCTTGGAATTTCTAAATGAAGTTTAAGAAAATTATCTTAAACCAATTTACGTTCTTATGAGAATTTGATTTATCCAGTGAAATATTTTCAGGCAAGAGCAGCGAAGGAAATATCTCTCAATTTTCAATACAGTCCATCACCATATTTCTTTAACGCAGGAAACATTATTCATTACGGGAAGACGCAGATGGAAAAGCAATATTACAGCATGATCAAATTATTACTTACGAATAAGAAAATATCTCGCAAATGTTCGCAAATACCTTACGAATCTTCGCAACATGAATACTTCGCAGATGTTCGTTTACTTCGCAAGATTTTTGGATATTTCGCAAGAAGAGAGTGGAAGATTATTTCGCAAGAAATGGCAAGTCATATACTTCGCAAAAGACAACAACAAGCCGTAAAAAGGTAGGTACCATTTCCTTTAATACTTTATTTACGGAAGATAAAAGATTTTTGAAATTATATACTCGCAAAATTTCTACAATTTCAAAGATTCCAAAACATTTTAAAGATTTTTTAGATTGGTAAAAAGCGACACAATCGCAAGATTCTAAAATTACTTCATCGCAAAAATTAAAAGATCTCAAAAAAATTTCAAAGACTTCAAAATTGCAAAAAACAGAGAAAATTCAATTCCTATATTTCTATAGAATAATTTTGATTTAAAGATGTGATATGGATACTTCTCATACTTCTTATACTAAACATTTCATGAAAACATTCAACATTTTATATACATGAAAAATTTACGATGAATTTTTAAAAAGGCGAAAAAATACCGCCAAAAATCAATTGCGATTAAACTTTCATTAATTTGCGAATAAAAGACCGCAATCTGTGATCAGCCTCCAAAAAAGAAAGAGAGCCGCAGAAAATTTTATACAGGCAAACCTTTGTGGCGTACACCCTAGTTCGCGAAGCTATATTTCGTAAGAGGCAAATTCCTAAAGTGCGTCATTTAAGGGGGTACCTATAAACGTGGCTAAGGGTAACCGGAACACCACCAAGGGCCCTTAGTACATGGTAAAATTTTAGGGGTACAACCCAATAATGGGGTACCTATCCGGGTTAGACACCTTGGATTCTCACCTAATCTAGCGACATTACGCAATATAAAATGCGGTGTAAGAGGATTTAGGTTGGGCGACTAAGGCATATTGTCTTTCCCAAGAAGTGCAGAAAAAGATCAAGGCGTTAAGGTACACGGTTGAGTCAAGAGTGCCGGGTGTGGTTGAACCACATCTGCCATTTTTGACAAGTCTTGGCAAATGATGCACTTGGCACAAAGATACCCCATAGGGTGCAACCTCGTAACTATAAGCCCTATAAGCAAAAAGGATAAGAGGTTGCGATCAAAAGCTGGTTGTCGGCAGAACCGGATGGGAAGAGCTAACCTTGTATGGTCGATGTACGCTTCCTTGAAGGGGAAACCAGGGGGAAGATAAAGGGCAGCACCCTCCATTAGGGAGCTGATACGTGCTATAAGACGCAAATGTCACGAGGCTTCTTGTTACGAAAACATAAAGGCTTGTCATATTTGTGCAACAAATGAAGTTCTGCGAGCATTCTAAAAAAAAAAAAAAAAAAAAAAAGAGAAGGAAAACATACAAAAAGAACTCACAGAATGAAACAAAGAAGTTAAGATGAGATCAATGGGTTATTACATGAAAGTGTAAAAACGTCCTGCGATTTCATCGCAAGACGATAATGTCACGAGGTTGTATATTCGCAAGAATGATTCAGACTTGTCATATTATCGCAAATACAAAATATTATCACAAAAGAGGTGGCAAAATAAGACCTTTACTTAGGAAGGCATGATAAGACCACATCAATTCATGAAATTTATTCCATCAATATCATTAAAGAATTTTTACAAGAATATATATCATGAAGTCCTAACAAAGAAGACAATTCCATCAAGATCATTGAAGAACTTTGAAGAGAATATATATCAAAGAAGACAATTCCATCAAGATCATTGAAGAATTTTGAAGACAATATATATCAAAGAAGACAATTCCATCAATATCATTGAAGAATTTTTACAAGAATATATATCACGAAGTCATACCAGAAGAGGCGATTTCATTCGCGAAAATACACAAGTAAACTTGCGAAGATGCTTATATGAATGGAGGCAACTCAAAGATATATCAATTTTACTACGGCAAAATGAGCTAAGTAACAGAAACTTGAAATATACATTGAAATAGATAAGTATTCGCATCATACAAGCATCATACTCGCATCATTCAAGCATCATATTCGCATCATAAAAGCATTGCATAAGCACTTCAAGGCATAAGCATCGCATAGACATTTCATAACATAATCATTATATAAGTATTATATGCACACAAGTATTTTACAAAATTTTACAGGATAATACCGCGAAACTTCGCAGAAACATTCATAATTCGCAGGACTATTCATAGTTCGCAACAATATATTCGCAACACTATGTTCGCAACACTATATTCGCAACACTATATTCGCAACACTATATTCGCAACACTATTCGCAGCATTATTCAGAAGTTTAGAAATTCGCAGAAAACCCCATAAATTCACAGAAAAATTCAGAAGTTAGCAGGGTTACCACTTGAGGCAGAGGCAAGATAAGAATAGAGACGCAATTTAGTTATTCAACATTTTCTTAAGGATTCTCCTTCATAGATAAAGAACAGAGGCAACTATGGATACCCAAGAAAATATTTTATGATTCTTTATCTTCTCAGAAATAATCCTCATCAAAAATGGAATAATAATTTCACATGAACAGAGGCAATATTTATCACTCTTATTCAAGGACGAATACTTCTTATATATTTCGAGGATTAAGTACTTCTTATACTTCTTAAGGATACTTCATACTTCTTATATATTTCGAGGATTGAGTACTTCTTATACTTCTTCAAGGATATTTTATATTTCTTATACTTCATACTTCTTCAAGATACTTCACATACTTCATACTTCGCAAGATGATACTTCTAATTACTTTTTAAAGCTTCAGAACTTCGCAAAAGAATAGAGGCAAGTATATACTTTTTGAGTTTGATATTCTTTCGCTCGTTCCTTCATCAACAAAGATCAAAGACTACTCCAACAACCACATCAAGTGATTTTTTCTTGAAGATCACTCTTCAAGCAATATTCAAGAAAAAAGAGGCAAGATGTAGGAGCGGAATATCACAACAGATGATAACTTGCGAAATTATGGAGAGAAAAGATATTTTACGAGCAAAGAAAATCACAAGGAAAGTGTGAGCAGATTACGAAAGCAAAAGAGGTTCGCAAAATGAATCTGCGAAGGTTCGCAGGATAATTCTAAAGTCCGAAGTTGAGGGAAAGTTTAGTTGTCAACATTTTTTAAAATCATATAAATAGCCATTTAGGCATGAGAAGAATGAGAGATCTTTTGAGCAAGAGAGGATAATTTTAGGAGGAGAGAGAAAATGTTAGGAGAGATTTATTATCTTTATCATCTTCTTCCCCAAAAAACTAGAGCTCCAAATATTCTTTAATGGAGTCTCAATTGTAAAATCATGTAATTACATACAATCACTAGTGAAGCACCGTGGATGTAGATCACATTGATCGAACCACGTAAAAATCTGTATCTCCTTTATAATTTTAGTACCTTAATTCTTAGTTTCATATCAAATTAATTAGGTTTAGGAATCATTTTAATGGATTCTTATGAGGGTGTAGTTGTGAGATAATCCGCAACTACAAAGGTTATAATTCCGACAACAAAGAAAGAAGCTTGGGAAAGAAATTTAAGTGCAGGGGTGATATTAACTGAACTGGATGATTTGGAAGAAAAAAGGGAAAAGGTGTTGCGACATATGAAAATTTATCAGGAAAGATTAGCTCGAGAGTATAACAAGAGAGTTATTGAACGTGAGTATCAACCAGGTGATTTTGTCATGCGTGAAACACCTGCCTACCAGAAAGAAAATGGAGGAAAACTAGCACCAAAATGGGATGGACCATATGTCATTAAAGAGGTTGTGGGAAGTGGAGCTTATCGGCTGATGGATCCAGAAGGGAAAGACATGGGTTTAAGACTTGGTCGACCCTAGAATAGATTGTATTTAAAAAGGTATTATCCATAAAACTCATGATAATTTTGCGAATATCTTTTGCTCGCACAAAAACTACCAAAATTACAAATTTTAAAATTCTTATTGCGATCAGCTTTCATTAAAGAAAGACGCAAAAATTTATTTGCGATCAGCTTTCATAAAAGAAAGCCGCAAACTGTGATCATCTTTCATAAAAAAGAAAGAAAGCCGCAGAAATTTTACATAGGCAAACCTTTATGACGTACAACCTAGTTCGCGAAGCAACATTTCGCAAGAGGCAAAGTCCTAAAGTACGTCATTTAAGGGGGTAACTATAAGCATGGCTCAGGGGAAATGTAACACCACCACGTAACCTGAGTACATGGACATTACGGGGTACATAACCCAAAAACGGGGTACCTATCCGGGTTAGACACCTTGGATTCTCAACCTAATCTTGCGATGTAACATGATTTAGGTTGGGCGACTAAGGCATACTGTCTTTCCCAAGAAGTACAGAAAATGATCAAGGCATCGAGGTACACAGTTGATTCAAGAGTGCCGGATGGGTTCGAAGCACATCTGCCATTCTTGACAAGTCTTGGCAAATGATGCACTTGGCCCAAAGATACCCCATAGGGTGCAACCTCGTAACTATAAGCCCTATAGGCAAAAAGGATAAGAGGTTGCGAACAAAAGCTGGTTGTTTCTAGAACCGGATGGGAAGAGATAACCTTGTATGGTCGATGTACGCTTCCTTGAAGGGGAAACCAAGGGGAAGATAAAGGGCAGCACCCTCCATTAGGGAGCTGATACGTGCTATAAGACGCAAATGTCACGAGGCTTTTTGTTCGCAAGAACATAAAGTCTTGTCATATTTGTGCAACAATCATATTTCTGCGAGTAAAAATTAAAAAAATAAATAAAAATAAAATATATTCGCAGAATTAAATACAAAGAAGTTAAGATGATATCAATGGGTTATTACATGAAAGTGTGATAATGTCCTACGATTTCATCGCAAGACGATAATGTCACAAGGCTGTATATTCGCAAGTATTGTAGTTGCGGATTATCTCACAACTACACCCTCATAAGAATCCATTAAAATGATTCCTAAATCTAATTAATTTGATATGAAACTAAGAATTTAAATACTAAGATTGTAAAGGAGACACAAAGATTTTTACGTGGTTCGATCAATGTGATCTACATCCACGATGCTTCACTAGTGATTGTATGTCATTACATGATTTTATAATTGAGACTCCATTAATGAATATTTGGAGCTCTAGAATTTTTGGGGGAAGAAGATGATAAAGAAAATAAAATCTCTCTCAAAATTTCTCTCTCCTCCTAAAATTATCCTTACCTTCACAAAAGACCTCTCCCACTTCTCATGCCTAAATGGCTATTTATATGATCTTACAAAATATGACAGTTGTGTTGTCCCGCCATTTCGGATTTGATAATTATCTTGCGAACCTTCATAACTTCATTTCACGAACTTCTTTTGCTTTCCTCGTGATTTCCTTTGCTCGCAAAATGTTCTTTGCTCGCAAGATGTCTTTTCTCTCCACAATTTCGTAAGTTATCATTTGTTGTGATATTCCGCTCCTACAAGTATATTCAGACTTGTCATATTATCGCAAACACAAAAATATTGTTAAGATAAAGTCAAGGGGTTGAGGCATGCGAATGCACCAACGTCCTGCGACTTTATCGCAAAAGAGGTGGCAAAGTAAGACCTTTACTTAGGAAGGCATGATTAGACCACAAAAACTAATGAAGTCAATTCCGTCAATATCATTGGTGATTCTTTATATTCTCAACAAGAATATATATCAAGAATTCCTACCAAAAGAGGCAATTTTATTCGCAATCAAGGACGGATATTTCATACTCATTAAATTTTTCGAGGATTGAATACTTCTCATATTTCTTCAAGGATTGAATACTTCTTATACTTCTTCAAGGATGTTTCATAATTCTTATACTTCTTCAAGGATGTTTAATAATTCTTATACTTCTTTAAGGATGTTTCATAATTCTTCAAGGAGGTTTCATACTTCGTATACTTCAAGAGGCAGATATTCTAATACTTACAACAACAATTGATCACCTGAAGAGAAATAATAAGGGGAAAGGGAATACTAAGATAAGTCTTCAAGATATGTTATTTCTCTTCATATGATCAATTTATTCAATTTATGCAAATCAAGAAAGTATTCAATTAGAGAAAGGTCAAATCATTATCGCAAAATATAAAATATACTTCTTAAGAAACATAAATAATAAGCATAATTGTTTGTATAAAGAGGACCAACAATAACCAGGAGAAAGAGTTCAAAAGAAAGAAAAACAAGAGGATTAACGATAACTTGGGAAAGAAGTTTGTCATGCTTAATGCTCTTCATCAACACTTTGTGCTGGATCTTTAAGATGAGTAGGATCATCAGCAGTGTTCAATTCTTGCAAAACATTACCCTCTGTAGAGCCTTCAACAGGAACTTCTCCTTGAGGGATAAATTCTTTTTCACCATCAAGTCCTTCATCATCAGTCTCGTAATCAAAGTCACTATTAGGATCACGAGCAACTTCATCATCAGATATTTCCAGAGGTTCAACTTTCACTGGAAGCAAGGATTTTGATAAGAGAATGTTGTTTACGAAGACTTGAGCTTTCAAATGACTTTCACGAAGTAGAGCCTTTTGGTGGTTAGTATCTTCAATATCTTTGGCATAAGCAAGATGGTTGAATCTCCGATTGGCACGATCACGAGAATTGGTCAAACGAGTAGAAAGCAAAGCGTTCTTCTTGCGAAGCTCAGAACAGGTGGTCTCCAATCCAGCTTTAGCATTGCGAAGATTGTTCTCAGATTCTGCGAGTGAAACAAAATTCAAAGAATCAATTCTGCGAATATAACAAAGCTTAAAGGTATATCAAAGGCAGTCAAATTTTAATGACTACCTTCTCTTTGTGAGGAAAGAAATTGAGCTAAAGATAGACAACAGTTCTTCATATGATCCATAGCTTTATCAAAACCATCACCAACTAATCCTTCAAGTCTGGATTGAAGCTTTTGATCTTTGGAAAGAAGAAATTTATTATCCTTCGCAAGTTTTGTATTAAGGTTTTCTAGTTGGGAATAATCTTCTTTAAGTTTATTCCTCTTAGTGTTCAAGATTATATTCTTATTAAGAAGGGATTTCTTCTCGGCAGCAAAAGAACTTCTATTTGCATCTAAAGACTTCTTTAATTCCTCAAGTTCACCTTTTAACAAATAAAGGATATTTTCTTGATCGCAACATTTACTCTGAAGAATATTCAATTGTTGCGAAGAAATGACCATTGTATTCAAATACGAACATCTTTATTCTGATAAGGTTCCATTCTCTTCTAATAGGGTTTATATTCTTAAATAGGCTTTAGTTAAAAAGGAAGTGAGCTGAGATATTTCATCGTTCAAAAAATTTTGATCGTAAATTAGTTGGGTATTCTCTTGGAAAAGGGCATCTAAATTATCAAGAACACATGAATGAAGACTAGATAAATGGGAATATTGGTTCAAAAGATTTCCATGCTTGGCTTGAGATTCTTCTGCGACTGATTCATGATGAAGTACCAACATTCTACATTTCTGGATTGATTCTATAAAGGGGAATGGGTTTTAGTGGGTGTTTCAAACATGCGAGAAATAGAAACAAACAAAAGGAGAAAATATAAAGATAATAGCAATACCTTTTAATGCATCATTCCTCTTATGAAGGATTGCACAATCTAGAGAATTATTTTGAAGCTGATGATTCTCTTTAAGAAGATTCTCACACTCCGCTTTCAAAGACTCCTGAGTTTTGCGAAGCAATTCAACTTTTTTTTCCAGGGCTTGACGTGAAATAGAAACATCAGGATTGATGAAGTTGTTGAGCATTTCGCAAAATTCAGACTGCGAGCGAACATTTGAAGACTTCGCAGTATTACATAAAACATCAGATAACATCTGGAAAGCTGAATAAATTCCATCTCGAACTTCTTGAGGAAGGGGAGAAGAATTCGAAGGAATAAGATCAAGTTGTAAATTTCTTGGAACAACGGCACTCAAAGGATTAAGAGCTAAATGGGTTTTTCAAGAGAAGGGGTTGAGAAGGTAGCTTGCGAAGGTTGATCTTAAAGAAGTGTTGATAAATTGACAGGGGTGGGAGACTGAAAACTGGGTAATGGAGTAGAGGCATGAGTTTGCGAAGAAGTGCTTTCACGAGGAGGAGAAGAAAATTCTTCATCAATCACAGGAAGGAAATCACTGATTGAAATTGATGGCTTGGATTTGATAATACGAGATCTCTTGGTAAGGTTGGATTCATCACCGACCTACGGATCAAAATGTAGATTAAAAACTGAGGCAACAATATATTTTTTCAGAAGGAAGACAGAATATTTTAACTACCTTTTGATTCTCGGATTTTCTTCTTCGAGAGCTAGGGTTTGAGCTTTTAGTTGAAGGCTTCACCTGAGAAGCAGTTTTACTGAAAGAAATCAAAATCAAACAATGAATTAAACAGAAATAAAAGAGATAAACAAGTGAAAGATGCGAGAGATAAAAGAAAATTACATCGGAGAACTCATGATGGAATTAACAGGAAGAGAAGGCGATAACCGAAGAAGTGATGAGAGAAGAAGATGAAGTTGCAGAAGTAAAAAGAGAAGGTAAAAAGATAAGGAAGGGAATAAAAGGAGTATATATAAGGGAATAGTTAGGAAAAGACGGTTATAAAAGACGTGTTCGAATTCTGATAAAAAAGAAAATAAAGAATAAGTAACGGTTATATTCTCACGATTATTACTTATTCGCAGAAATGACATGAGAAGAGGCAAGATGTAGGTACCAAATATCGCAAGATGTTGGGTTACGAACATAGTAACAAGTACAAGAGAAAATTGTCGCAAGATAATGCGATGATATAAGAAACACGGGAGAAGTGTGAAGGGTTTGCGAATATAGAATAAATTTACGATCAGAGGTTGCGATGATTCGCAGGTTATATACAGTTGTACCGATTTCACTATAAATAGTAGTTCAAATGCTATATTAAGGGGGTTCTTTAAGTGAGTGTTATAAAAAGTCTTAGGAGAGAGAATAGAGAAAGTTGTAACTGTTCTAAGTTCCATTAACATAGTTCTTTGTAATCAGTTGAGAATATTAATCATTAAATTGTCATTTTTTATCAAGAACTTCTTAAAGTTTTATGAATTCTACTGAGGGTGTAGTTGTAGGATTTCCTGCAACTACAGGATAAATAACTGTTTTGTAGAACAACATGATAGTACCTAGAAATTCAGTGTCTGTGAACTGTTAGTATTTTGTCCCATAAACGGATTAGTGAGAAGTGAAGAGCATATTTGTGGATGGAATGTTTGGTTCCCTAAATAAGTGAGTCTGAATTCTTTCTCTGTTATCTGTATGAGTATTTGCTCTCATGAAGGTGGCATTAGTGAGAGGATGACCAGGTACTTGAAATTCAGAGTTCTTGGAGCTTGAAAATCATAGTAATTTCTTTCTTAATTTCCTAAAGATGTACTATAAGTTACTTTCTCGATTAATAATTTGGTGGTCATACTAAAGATGTATTATCAGTTAGATTGATAATCGTCAGATTATGTCTTCTTCCTGGGATAAATAGATTAAGTTTTGGAATACTTTGGGTGAATATGTAAGTGCACGTTTCAAGATGGTAATTGACATGGGTGAGTTGTGTTTAGTCCTAATGCTTTTCATCCATGGTATGTGCTTCATGGGATAAGATTGTTAAGGTTTGGAATTTGAGTGATTGTAAATTGAGGAATAATTTAGATAGACATGGTGGATATGCTAACACTGAAATAGCATGGGTCTAACAATATCACGATTCTCACCCAATATTTTTTTTAGGAAATATGTATGGATTAACTCCAATATACTATCAAGAGAATCAACTAGACAATCAGACTCAATCTTCAGAAAAGTATATCCAAGAGTTATATCTCAATTTCTAAATTCAATCTTCAATCAAACAAATAGGAATTTGCGAGCCCGATTGAATATAAGAAATAACTTGTACGGTATCAAAAACCAATATCCAAGTGTCAATCAATTTAATAAACAACCCAAAGGATGGATTCACAAACTGATTGAACTTACGCACAACCTGTGATATCTCAATTATATAAACAAATATAATGCATAAAAGAAATAACATAGACACCAGAAATTTTGTTAATGAGGAAACCACAAATGCAGAAAAATCTCGGGACCTAGTCCAGATTTGAACACCACACTGTATTAAGACGCTACAGACACTAGCCTACTCCAAGTTAACTTCGGGATGGAATGTAGTTGTGCCCTAAGCAATCTCATACTGATCAAGGTACAATCGTGTTCCTTACGCCTCTGAATCCCATCAAGACTCTATGTACTTGATTCCCTTAGTTGTTCTCATCCACAACTAAGAGTTTCTACGACCCAAAGTTGAAGACTTGATAAACCAATTTGTCTCACACAGAAAAGTATACTGAATAGATAAATTTGTCTCCCACAGAAATACCTAAGAGTTTTGTTCCGTGTTTTGATAAATCAAGGTGAACATGAACTAATTCATACACCGGACTTATATTCCCGAAGAATAACCTAGTAATATCAATCACCTCACAAGAATATTAATCGTATGGTAGCGAAACAAGATATTGTGGAACCACAAACAATGAGACGATGATGTTTGTGACTACTTTTTATTTTGCTTATCGGAGATTAAATATCGATCAAATCTTAGAGAAGATAGTACTCAATTGCGATAGAAAATAGCAAGATAAGAACACGCAACTACAGAGAAATAGTTGGGTCTGGCTTCACAATCCCAATGAAGTCTTTAAGTAGTTAACCTATAGGGTTTTGGAGAAAACCTAAGGTTAAAGGATAATCGACTCTAGTCGCAACTAGTATCACACATGAGGTGTGGGAATTAGGATTCCCAGTTACTAGAGTTCTCCCTTATATAGTCTTCAAATCAGGGCTTATAATAAATGTTACCTTGGTAACAAAACATTCAATATATACCGTTAGATGAAAACATGATTAGACTCAAGCTAATATCTTTCAACCGTTAGATCGAACTTAACTTGTTACACACAAATAAAAAGTGACTTCATTTAGATATGAGTAACTATACCTAAACGTGTACACCTTGTTGTCTCAACAACAGTTAACCGAAGTTCGCCATATAAACACTTTCATATCAACCTTATTCATCTTAACCATAACTAGTTCAAATGACTCAAATAAAACTAGTTCTAGAGTTGTTCAATTGTTTATAGAGTCGTGATTTAGGGGGGGAGGAATTACGGTGGGGGGGAATATTAGGTGACTCAGCATGGTTATTAGAAAAATTTGAAGCTATCCCTTATAAATTGGCCCACCACTAACTTCTTTCCCTCATTTCAGCGAGATACCAAGCACTTAAATGCAGCAACTAAGAAAACCCTAGGTCAGTTTTTATTTTTTTTGAGAAGCTAGGTCAGTTTCATGATTTTATGTTAATGGAAGACAATAAAATGCAAGTGGATTGTATAACATTTGATGATTTAAATAATGGGAAAGAGGACTGTGTGGTTCCTTCGAATGAACAAGATGAAGATATGGAACAAGTAAGTTGTTTATGCCGTTTATATATCAGACGGAGAAAGATACATAGTTTAGTTCAGTCTCGATCTCGATCTCATCGTCTTATCATTTATATAATTATTTTTTTTGATCGGAAGCATCTATGAGGATTTAAGAGAATTTAGTTCATTGTCACTTAAATTTCAGTTTTAGCCTATTTATGTTTATGCGAAGGTTCGTAACTGAAATTTAAGAGATTTTTTTTTTTTGGGAAAACAATTCTTGATATAGCTTTGCAAATTTTTCGATGTTAACCAAGATTTGTTCTCACTTAAATTTCATGTTGCATGTCTCCTAATGCAGCTATATCCTGAGGATTACTCTCGTCATTTTATTCCCGATAAAGATGAGGTAAGTTGAAATTCTTATTTATTTTGGTCGAACACATTGTCTCGGATAGACAAACATGTTGAAGTTCAAACAAATTTGTACTTGTAGGAGTTTCACTCTAAAGAAGATGTTAAAGCTTGGTGTGTTGGTAAAGGGCGTCAACACAATTGTTCCATCGTTTCTGGACCGGGTACAAAGACTGGAAAACTTGAATGCAATGGGAAAGGATCGAGGATTGAACTTGTTTTTTTGAGAAGTGGTGTCTATAAGAGTCATAAAGCAAAAGATTATGTTCCAAAGACGACGAATGCATTAAAAAGGAAAAGGAGCAGCACCTCCAAAATTAAATGTCCTTTCAAGTTAATTTGTTCTTGTGATTACGATGGAAGATGGAACATTAAAATCAAGTGTGGCTTCCATAACCATGCCCTTACAGACTCCTTGGTTGGACACTCAGCCCCTGCGGCTCTGACAGAAAAACATCTCGAATTACTCAAGCGTCTAACGGGATCATTAATTCCTCCTAAGAAAGTTCTCTCCATGATAAAGCAAGATGACCCGGATACAACTGTTCATTTGAGAACAATCTATAATGCCAAGGCAAAACTGAAAAAAGAAGATACCCAAGGAAGGAAAATCCTACAACATTTCTTAGCATTGGCGGAAAAGGAAGATTACACAATTTTCAAAAGATGTGACGGTGAAGTGGTAATAGATCTTTTTATTGCTCACCCCAGGTTTGTGGAATTAGCTAGATGTTTTCACCTGTTTGTGGTAGTATACTGTACATATAAGACTAAAAGGTACGATAAGCCTTTATTCCATATAGTCTCCCATACATCCACGAATGCTCCATTTACTGTTGGGTTTTGCTTGTTGAGTGGTGAAGCCGGGGATAATTTTGTATGGGCATTACAATGTTTGAAGGGTATCTACCAGGATAATGAGTGGCCTTCCGTGTTATTAACTGATGCAGATCAAGCTTTGATGAATGCCATACGTCGAGTGTTTCCTGTAGCATCTAACTTACTTTGTACTTGGCATATTGACTGTAAGGTGATTGGCAATTGCAAGACCATTATTATTCCACCAAAGAATATTATTTCTGCTAATTCAGATAACAAGGTTGGTGTGAAGCTTACACAGGAAGAAAAAAAAAGGCCGAAAAAGAGTCAAAGGAAGAAGAAATTCGAAATGCATTGTGGGACAGTTTTTTTTTTAGGAATGGAAGCAGCTGGTTAGATCATCAACTGTGGAAGAGTTCAATGAAAAATATGCAAATTTTATCTGTGCATGGTCTCCAAATTATGGCAAAGCTGTGTCATATTGTAATAGACAATGGTTGAATAAACACAAAGAAAAGTTTGTGGCAGCTTGGACTTGTCGAGTGAAACACTACAACAATCAAGCTACTAGTATAGTGGAGAGTTCTCATAAAAGACTCAAGGGTGAACTTCTAACCACAAAAGGCGACCTTGTTACCGTTTGGAAAGCGATACATTCAATGTTCTAGGGCGACGAAACAAGAATCGAAAGGGATTTACAAGAGAGTTTAATTCGTAGTAGGACTCATTATCCTAATTATACATTCTTAAAGAAAATTATCTACAACATCTCATGGTATGCTATTGATCAAATGTTAGAGGATATGACATTTGGATCTAACATTGGCTGGGAGGATGGAAGGTGTATATGCAAGGTGACGACGACCATGAGCCTACCTTGTTCACATATGATAAGAAACTTTTAGAGGGCTGGAAAATTAATCCTTATCGATGCAGTTGATCCTTTTTGGAGGTGCTTGACCTTTAAGCCACCTCAAACAGGTGAGGGAAAACATTCCTTGCAAGAAATGACTATTTTCACGGATGTCCAAGAAAAGTGGGAAAAGGCTTCCGAGAGTGGAAAAAAAGTGATCAAAGCAAGCTTGAAAGAAATAATTTACCCGCATACTAGTACAAAATCTGAGCCAACGGTGAATGAGACACCCAAAGTTCGGCCAACAACCAAAAATAAAGAGAAAACTAGGCTTCCTTCGTTACACGAAAGGGTTGCGATGCTATATCCTCCTGTAAAGGTGGCGCCAATGTTATGGGAAAAAGAATTTCACCAAGGTCATTACTTTCGGAACCTTCACTATTTAAAGGACATGCCATATCATTTCCTTCCCTTTATTTTATCGACGATGGATGCTCCAAAGGATGGAAATTGTGGATTCCATGTCGTGGTTGAGGCGTTGGGTTTAAAGGGTAGCCTTGAGGTCGGAGAACTTGAACCAATCAGTTATGTAAGAGACAAGCTGGTTACCAATCTATTAAAAAATCAAAATATGTACAATAAAATGATGACAGATGAAGAATTTGTGGAATTGGTTAACCGTATACGACCTGTTTCCAAAGATGAATATTTAATGCTTCCTGGCGGTAAACATATCGTCCCCTCTGATCGATGGATTCTTATGCCAAAATGTGGGTTTGTGATAGCCGAGATATTTTCTTTTGCAGTCTACTATATCAATCGTGACATGAGTTACACATTTGTACCTACTTTCGTTAAACTGCGCAAGGGTATCAAGAATCGAAAGGTTGTCATGGGATTCGTTGAATGTAACCATTTTATCGGTCTGCGTTTGAAGGAGAATTGTCCACTGCCTCCGAAAACTGATAACCTATGGTTTTGGAAACATGTTAAGAGTGATTATTCCATCGAGTGGTACGGCCAAGTCGAGGATAGAATGAAGATGTGGATTCAAACAAGAGCAAAAGATAAGCTTTTACCACAAGGAAGTGCCGTGGGTAAATCTTGATGATTATACTAGGGTGAGCGCCTGCAATAAAAGGTAGTGTCGGTCCTTTATAATGGTTACTGAGGTCGACTTACCACATAAAAACATGTAGCTGGAATCTAGCAGACACCACTCCATTTGCTGGTGTTTTGGCTTATGAGAAGTTAATTAATTTACTTGTCATTGATTTTAGTTTGGATAATTAATTGTTGTTCTGATGACTTTGAATTTGTTTTTTAAGGAGTTTATAGAATTTAATAGAAGTTTCTTAGTACTGTTATGGTTTATGTTGGATCAGTGCGATGACTATGCCGTTGTCAAGCTTGTGACCCTTATATATTTATGTTTTTCCAATGTTCTTGGTACTGATAGTCTCAATTATGGGATCATAAGCATAATTAATGTGTATCTGCAGGTATTTGAGATTCATTTTTTCGCTTCTGGAACATGTACATACCCAAGGACCCCAGCTTTCGCCCTTGGATTGACTGCAGTTTTGGTTCTCATAATGGCTCATGTAAATATTGATACTGCAGCTGGATGTATTTGTTCTACCAAACTCTATAGTGTTCCAGTTGCATTTTGCGCTCTCTTTTCCCTGTAATTAATACTAAATCGTTTTACATTTGTCAGAGATACCAAGTCATGTGTTTTTCATCCTCTAAAATGTTATGGATTCACCGGACTGACTATATAAGCTACTTAATGGCCTGTGCTGTCTTTTCCTCGTGTCATCTTATGCTTGTTTTTACAGTTTTCTTGGTTGTATATGAGCTATCATGTACGTTGGTATCAATTGTGCATAGTTACAATTTGGTGTTTGCAGAAAAGACAAGGAAAACCAAGAAAATTGATAGCGAGTACCAGAATTATCATGTTCTGAAAGCAAGATAAATCTTACTTATTAAGAATCTCATTTTGTTTTTGTTGGTGAAGAAATATACGAGACTCATAGCGAGATCATAATGCCATAACTCGGGGAAGACGCTATGGAGAAATGAAATCTGTGGCAGTTCACATCTGACAATATCCAGGAGTAGAGACTAGAGAGGACGAAGAGATCCAGAAATGATACCCCACACACACACACATTTTCAGTTTTAAATAAAGCGTGTGTCCATTATTGTGTTTCTGAGGTCATCCCCTATTGTAGTGGTACAGTTGGGTTTAAATTATTCCCCCCCCACGTAATTACTTCCCCCTAAATCACGAAATAAGGCAAGGGCAAATTAAAAAACAGTCCTAGTATTAAGACCCGGTTTGCAAAACCATCCTAGTGCTACCAACCATTAACAAATTGGTCCTACTTCCGTTAAAAGCAAGGTTATGTCACCGGGACCCACTGGTGCGAGAGTTAAATACGATGGTAAATTGTCGAGTTTACCCTTAACGGACCGGAGTTAAATCTAGCACCATACATCTTGCTAATGATGCATCTCGAGATGAAACAGAAGGACAGGATCAAAGTAAAACACTCAAGCTATAATAGTTTAGGGTTTTGCAAACCGAGAAACTAATTTCATTTCGTTTTTTTCATCTCTCTGTCTCTAAACTCTCTGAAAAAATGGCGATAGTTGAGAAAACTTGAGATTTCCAGTGGTTAATGTCGCAAACAGATTAGGTTGGTAGTGTTAATAGTCTAGAAAGCTATATCGGTGCTTATTCGTGAAGATTAGAGACCAAAGAAGGTAATGGAGGCCCAAACGGCGGTGGTTTTCATACAAGATTTGAGACCATGTACGCGAACATAATGAGGTTGGTAATCATAACCTTCAATTACGGCAATTTCACATTAGATTTGTTGCTCAGTTCTTGTATGATCTGAAACAGTATCTTTGGTTATGATCTGAAATATTTAAACAATTTCACATTAGATCCTTTCTTTTTTGACAATTTCACTTTGATCCTTTCTTTTTCAACAATTTCACATTAGATTTCGGTAACCTAATTAGTGAATTATTTCAACTTTTATAAACCCTAATTTCTCGAAATTAGGGTTTTTACAGATCGATAATTTGGGTATTTTAAAAATTCAAAGAACCTGATTGAGGATTTGTTGTGTATGTTATCTGTTAGTAGTGTGTATTGAATTTGATTATGTGTATTGCGGGAAGTATGTGAAGAACCCAGTTAGAAGCTTTAGGGTTGAAGAAAATGATACAAATAAGACTAGGTATTTTGATAATATAAGTGTGAACTGGTGGTGGGTGAATGGTTTTAGTCATGTTGTTCATGATGCATATCGGTTACCCCTATTAAGAAGGTTAGTCGACTGGTTCAAATGATTGGAGACCCTTTCTATATTGGTAATAATGAAGAATTCTTTGAGATGTGGGACAAAGCGGTGGTTGAAGAAGATGGATACATTTATCGTATATGAGTGTTACACACGGAAAGTGCCTCTTAGTGATGAATTCCCTTCATCCTCTTGTATTTCGATTTCAAAGAGTCTTATGATGACCCCTGAGAAGGTGCATAGTACATCAAGACTATATATTGAAAGAGATCGGCCGTGATGACTATTGACCCATCCCTTTTTTAACCCCTAAGAAGAGGATTATATATAGTAAGTCACCTGAGTTACTAAGAAGAAGTCTAGATTGTTGAAGAAGTCAATTGCTTTGCGATCCTTTGGTAGTTTTGGTCTTGTGAATGATAAGAATTTATTTGTTGATGTGGATGATGATGAGGTGAGGGATGAAGAAATATCATTTGATTCAAGACAATTTGAGTTGGAGTATGAAAACATACAACTTACAAATTTTGAGTTAGATATGTGTCATCCCATTGATGATTTGTAGAAGTCCGATTGTTGATGATGCCGAAATGGGTATTGAAGTGTATCTTTGATTTTGTGAACAACTATTTTGGGGGTTTAGACTCTTTTGATTTCTTACATCCACAACAATATAAGAAAAAGGGAAATACAGGTATGATTTGTATCTGTTTAGATTAAATATGTTTGAATTTGTATGCATTATTTTGATTAAATACAATTTAACTTGTACATATTTGGTTGTAGTTGAAGCCCACAATGAGAAAAATGGTGGTGGTGTTGAGGAATGTGACCCAAAAGGAAAAGCGATTAATGTTGTACCATCTGATGCTGACGGTGGTGATAGGTGCAGTAGTAGTGACTCACGAAGATGAAGGTACCTTAGAAGTGTCTGAGGTTGCGAGAGGATGATTGTGAGAATAGCATTTGGATCAATCGGTATGAGCAAGTTTGGGGTACACATGTAGAAGCTCATTTGACAGATCATATGCTTTTGATGATGACACTGGAGATCTTTGAGGAGTTTGTGGATGTTGATACAATGTTTGTAGGTATGGAGTTTATGGATAGGAAAGACTTTAAGAAGCACTTAAGGGCATATGCGGTGAAGACAAAGTTTGATACAAGTTGAAGCCCAATGACAAAGAAAGGATCAAAGTTAATTGCAAGTATAACAAGTCTCGGGGTTGTAAGTTTTTATTTATGCAAGTGTCAGATGTCATGAACCAACTTTCATAGTGAGAAAGATGAACTTGGGGCATACATGTGTGGCTGAAGGAGTAACGAGAAAACAGACAGACAAATGAGAATTTGTTGCTCGGTTCTTGTATGATAAGTGAAGAGTGGAGACCCAATGCCAAGACCTTTCAATTTACAAGATCAGTTCCACACTACTCATAACACTAGTGTTCCCTATCATGTGGCCTGGAGAGCTAGAACTAAGACAACTGGAAAGAGTGAATGGCAATTATGATGAGTCTTATAGACTAGTTCCAGCTTTTTGTGATATGGTGGAGAAAACAAATCTGGTTCTATGACAAACTACACATTTGGAAGGTGAGTTGGCCTACATTTTTACATTGTCCATACTCTTTTGTTGTACTTGTTTTACTTTTTGACTCTTAAACTCTGAAGTATGGTTACTAATAGCAATGCTTATTTGTTGCGGTGTTGATGGATGCTTTGAGTCAATGACAATTGCTTTTGAAGCACCACTCAAAGGTTTTCATGATGGGTGTAGAAATGTGATAGGATTTGATGCTTGTCATTTGACTGGAAAACATGGTGGTTGTATGATGGTTGCAAAGACTTTGGATGCAGAGAATAGGGTTGTCCCATTGGCTATAATGGTGACTAGAAATGAAATTGGTGAGAACGGCACTTGTTCATGAAAGCATTGAAGCCATATATTGTCAACCACCCTAGAGGAATCTGACTTTTATCTCAGATAGGCAAAAGGGTTGTTGGAAACCATTCTTGAATTATTTCAGGATCATAACCAAAGATCTTGTTTTAGGTAAATTTTAGTTCCTAAGTTTTAATTTGAATTTTTTAGTTTGTTGGTTAATTTGAAAACTGTGATTAATTTTATTTTGTGTTCACCTGAGACATATGTATGCAAATTTCAAAAAATACTATAAAGGTACAAAGCTACATAACTTTGGTTTGCAATCTTGCCCTATGTTACAAGGAAAGACATTGGAAGGTTAGTATTATGTTGCATTACTCTTTATATGTGATTTTTTTTGTAAGCGTGGTAATAATGAATGCCTTATTTTAATCACTAGGTCCATATGGATGAGCTTGTGAAGTTGTCTCCAATGGGAATGAGAATATATGATGAGGGAAACACCACAGCAATGGTCTAGAGCCTTCTATGACCAGTCTACTTCTACGAAAGCACACCAACATCAATTTCGTGAGTCCTTCAACAACATGGCTGGCCCAATGAGAGACAAGCCCATTTGTACCCAGGAATTATGTATGGTCAACTCATTATGGGTATGTTCTACAAAAGAAGAGTTGAGGCTGATAAGTTTGAGCTGGGAACATTGGTGCGAAGTTATGAAGTTGATAAAGAAGATGCGAAATTGCCTGACTCACTGAGACCAAATGGGCAGCTTATGGCAGGTTATATGAAGTGAAAAATATTGAAACCAATGCTCTGTTTCAAGTTGATATTGTTGACAAGACTTGTAGTTGCATTCGGTGGAAACTTAGAGGAATTCCTTGCCTTCATCTTTGTGTGTGTGTTAATGGATATGAGAATCAATTGAAATTTGAGTAAGTTCTCTTCCATATTTGTGTTTTATTTTATTATTTATAATGTGGTTGCATTGTATTTGTGTGTGTCATTATTAATGCTTTTGTCCTTCGATGGCGATTATTGTGACAAGTGCTATCGGTTGATGCTTTGAGAGCAACTTATGCTCTGAGATGGGATTATTGCGGGAAGAGAAGATTTGGATGAGGTAATTACCCTTATTTACTCTGTTTTATTTGTCCTTTTATGTAATTTGTTTGTTAGGGAATCTTTCACTTTATGAAAAAATATTTTTTAATAATTAGGGTTTGCTTCCACTACTTATTGTCTTCTTTCCTTACTTGTATCTTCTTTTCTTATCCATTCTTATCTCTTTCTCTCTGGTTTCTTTGTGCAGCCAAAAGACATAGTTAATATGAGGCCTCCAATTGACATCAGGAAACCAGGGAGACCATGTAAGAAAAGGAAGAGAGCTTATGATGAAGGTCACAAGGAGAAGAAGGTTAGGAGTTGTTCAAGGTGTAAGACAATTGGGCACAACAAGAGAACATGTCTTTGGTGCACTGTTGGATCAATCCAAAAGCAAAAGGAAAAGGACTATGGTTCAGGAGGATCTCACTCAATTTCTTATCCAGATCCAGTGAGCTTAGTAGCGATAGGAGAGTAAGAAAAGCAACAAGAGGAAGAGGATCTGCATCTTCATCTCAACCAACAAATACTGCTGCTGCTGGCTGCTTTGGTGCATCATCTTCTCAACCTACAAATAGTCTTTGCTTCTTGCTTTGGTGCATCATCATCTCAACCTACAAATAGTGTTGCTAGTAGAGGGTCCACGGGAAGTATAGGTTCAATAGGAGGTAGAGGTTCAAGAGGTGGTAGAGGAAGGTCTGGAAGTGGAATGCAGGTGCATCAAACAACTGTCACAGAGCATTGCAGTGTTGGTGGAATTACTCGGACATTCACGGTTCCAAAACCCAAAGGAACTACAGTTCCTCTGTCGCTACTCAATAAGTTCCTTACTGTTTTAGACTATCCACTTATGATATGGTCTTAATGTATGTTCTCTATGTTTTGGATTTATGAACACCCTTATGATATGGTCTTAATGTATGTTTATATTCTATGTTATTGTGATGGTGTCATAATCATGAAAGTTTCTTTTTATTTATAGTGAAGCTCATTACATTTGTAAATCTGCAATTTCCTTGCATAACTCTGCCATTTTCAGAGATGTTTGTTTTGCATAGGATTTTGCTGCATGGAAGACGACATCGAGACAACCATTGAAAATCATTACGGTGGGAGCATTTGAGGTAAGCAATGTTAAAGTTGTGTACATTATGGCGAGAATAAAAGCTTCGGTTCCTTACAGTTCTTCTTCTTGCAGGCTTGGTTCTTCCATGGACATTTATTGTGCACATGACTCTTGTCACCACAAGCAAAGCGAGGAATGTGGTGTTGGGAGTTGAACTTTCATTGATGTTTTAGGGTTTTTGGCATCTGCAAACCACTCAAAGTATGAGCATCTTGAGCATCTCAAGAACTTCTCAACGGGATGATCTTCAGTTTGATTTCAACAACTTTCTCACTCCATTGCAAGGTACTTTTTTACACCTTGAATATAGCCATGGACAAGAAATAGGATCGTGCATTTCAATCTCACATAAACAACAAATGATGTTGCTTGATCCATCAACTATCTCGCTCACGCTTGCCTCACTAGAATTGTTGCACCATTCACTTTTTCCTCCACCCATTTTATGTTTCAACATTAAATACGCTATGCTTGTTGGAATTTGAAGAAAAATATGAATGTATGGAGGTATTTGGGTTGTTGGAATTGTTGATAAATAGGAATGTTTGCAGGTATAAAAGAAAGGAAAGAAAAGGTGAAAATCATACCGTTGGTAAGTCGAATTTCGGCCACCAACTTGTTGCCACGTCATTGATCTGCCACGTTGTAACGGTGATGAAATTTTGGCCACCAACTTGTTGCCACGTCACGATCAGCCACATCACCAGTTGACCACGTCAAAGATCTGCCATGTCACAACAATCCGTCGTGATATATGCCACGTCAGCCACATGTTAACTCAGTTAAAGCTGGTTGATTAGGCAAGAGGGCATTTTGGGGACAATTAACACCGTTTTTTGAAAAAAAGGTTATTATCGCCCAAAAAAGTGTGACTGTTTTGTACACCATTTTTAAAAGTATGATCAATTTGTAACCAAATTAGATAAAGTAGGACCATTTTGTAATTCGCCCATAAGGCAATAACAATTTAAAAAAAGGACATATCTAATTGAAAAACTACAAAAAAAAAATTATTTTATTCTTTTTAATTGAAAGGGGTAAAATTTATTAATGGTGGGTTTGGATGTAAAATTTAAAGGAGGAATTTAAAGGTCCAGGGGATTTGGTGGAATTACGTATCCCTCGATACGTCCAAATCCCTGGAATCACATTTTCCATGGGAATTACTTTTCCAACAAATCCTCCATATGGAGTGTGACCCCTTCCCCCATATGATTTAGTGGGAAAATTCTCAAGGGATTTATGCACCCACTTTTTTTAGGGTATATTATTTATACGTCCCTACTTTTGACACCCAATAAATATATCCTTATTCAACAATAAATATGTCTTTAGTTTTTTATAACCTTATCCATTTAATATTAGATTACCTTAATACCCTCACCCATATAATATTTTTCTTTAGTTCAAAATACAACAAATTTCTTCCTCTGCCACTCCACCACCACCACTAGCACCACCACCACCAACATTCAACTACCATTCCACCACCACCACCGTTCAACCACCACCACCTACCAACCGCCACCACCACCAATATTCCACCACCACTCCTTCACCACCACTATTACACCACCAACAATCCTCCGCCATCACTAGTCCATCGCCATCACCACCACTAGTCCGCCGCCGTCGCTGCCGTCGCCACCACTGGTTCGGATATTTTTGTATCAACAAAAGTAGTTGATCCATTTCAGTTGGATCAACAATGGATGTTTATCCATTTCAGTTGGATCAACAGTGGATGTTCATCCATGCTGATAGAAAACTGCTACCATTTCATCAGCTGCAGTTTCAGATCCACCAACAAAACCATCAACCACCATTAATAATCCATAACAGCAACCACCTCCACTGTTGCCGCTGCCACCATCGATTCAGATAATTTTGTATCAACAACAATAGTTTATCCATTTCAGTTGGATCAACTGTAGATGTTTATCCATTTCAGTTGGATCAACAGTGGAAGTTGATCCCACAAAAACATATAATGCACACTAATTAATCAACAACAATTCCAGATTCATGAAAAACAACACCAACAACTCCATTTCTACTTCTATAATGCACACTATCTAATAAATCATCCTTATAGTACCATTCACCATACAATTCAGTGAAGATAAACAACTCAGATAAGATAAACAATTGAACCACCATTCTACTACTATTTTAATGACTAATTTCTCATTCGTACCTCTCCACCATTACCGCCACCAACAAAATCACACATCTCCAGCACCACCACCACCACCAAAACAACCAGAACCAAAATCCAACAACAATTTCATCATTCCAACCAAAACCAACATGAGTTGATCCATATAGATGGGTCAACAACCATTGTTGATCCGATAAAAAATTGGGTCAACAACCATTGTTGATCCCATAAAAACATATAAACAACATCAATTGATCATCACATGTAGCTTCATAAACAACTTCAAGACCAAGCTTCCATTAGAGAAAAACAGAATTCATGTGAACTGGATATCTAGGGCGTCCTTTGTACCCACTAGAAGCCAAAGGCAGTAAGACACAATCACATATCAGCTTCCTGGTTGGATTCCCACGCACATGGCTGCAAACCAACAAATTAGCTTTCTGTAGTTGTGAAATATGAATCACCCTAATTAAACATCTTAGGTCGAACCTCTTATCTATACAAAAAAGACTAATTAAAAATAAATAAATGAAACAAATCATTTGATACAAATCTAACATCACTGATAAAACATTATCCAAAATTTAACACCACTGATGATGACGACGATAAATTTTCGAGTATAAATATTCCTCCACCACCACTATACTGCCAATTACAACACCTCATTACAATTTCTCTAGAAATCTATTGTAGAGAGTGTAAATCGATTTCAAGATGTAATTCCGAATAAAGTTTTAATTTTTCATCATGATTACGATGATTCAATTTGATAATCTTCTTTCAATTTTTAGATCTGGTTTGACAAAAACATAGTAAGAAGTCTGCTGTTAATAGTGAGGACGTGGTGGTGGCGGCGGCGACGAAGCTGGTGGTGGTAGTTGCAGGGGTGTTGGTGGTGCATTGAAACGGGAGGAGAGAAGAAAAAAAGATATACAATCGTTAGATTTGGAAGTGAAATAACATAGGGTTACAAAATGAAGAGAGAGGTTAAATAGGGGATTTTGCAAAATATATTTCTATTGATAATTTCAATTATGTCATCAGGGACATTTGTAAAGAGGCTTAGGGATATTTGTGAAGGACCATCAGAATGAGGGATAATAGTTCAATTTCCACCTTTTTTTAACTCTAAATCCCACATGTAAAGAATTTTAAGATTCTAAGATAATGCCAAACAATATATGGACTTCAAAACAAGATAATTTTATGAATCCTAGAAATTTTAACTGAGTTACCAAACACAAGAGGGATTCAAATGAATCCCATGGGATGATAAATCCTCAAAATTGTGAATTCCGCAAACAAACCTACCATAAAAGAGTTATAAATCACGAAAATAGTGACAAAGACAAAAACAAAAACAAAATTACAAGGAAGTGTAAACCATAGCAATTAGAGTTGACGAACGGTAAGTCTGTAGCCATGAAAGATATAGTTTGCAAGCACTTAACAAAAAAAATGATTTGCTTAAAGCTTCTCTTTATGTGATTATGGAATCTATCATTTCTCTCCTTCCACAAGCTCCACCAAATGACAAATGGCAAAAAAAAAAAAAAACTGTATTCACTTAATTATACTTTTGTTATTACTTTTAACCCTATTCCCATAACATCTTTCTAATATTACCATTTTGCACCCAACTAATACCAAAGTTATTTAGAAAATAATTATATACCTCAAAAGCCATCTTACAATGCAAAAAAAAAAAATGTTCATTTGTATCTATATGACTCCCGCAAAATAAGTATCTTGCATCTTGGAGCCAACCTGCATTATATAGCCAAAGTAAGAAAGCCTTTGCTCCGTCATCGTGACGTCATTAAGCCTTCTTGTTTCCCATATGAAATTTTGTGTTCATCCCAGTGAATCAATCTCCAGCAAATTTAATTGCCTATTTCGAATAATCATCAAACTT
This sequence comes from Papaver bracteatum, assembly GCA_023529315.1. NCBI lineage: Eukaryota > Viridiplantae > Streptophyta > Magnoliopsida > Ranunculales > Papaveraceae > Papaver > Papaver bracteatum. The sequence continues at coordinate 673,551 of JAJJWX010002077.1, forward strand.
TTGTCTGTGTTTCTCAAGAATGTTACTAGGTCGTGCAACGAGTTTTCCACTTTCATTAATACAGAAATTAAAAGAAGTGGTAATACTAGCTTTTACATTCAACACAACCAATCTAGTACTTTCCATAACACTAATATCACATTCATTCAAATCAACCTAAAAAGCAACACCAAACAGTTGAACTGAAACACCAGTTCAACTGTCTTACAGAGAATCACAGCCCTCAACCATCTTTAAACACAGAAGAAATTTAAAGACACACACACCATAGAAATTAAAAGGCACACACACAACTGATCAACAAGCTTTAAACAGTACAAGAACTTATGTTCTCAATAAAGCCATGCTTACTGAATTGGCTTGGGAAATGATAAAAAAATCCAAATGGTTTATGATCTCATATTCTAAAAAAACATATATTTTGAAAAAACTAACTCTGTAATTGATAATGCTAATAAACAGGAGTCTTAGGTTTGAAATAGGATCTAAAGATGCCTAGAATTTGTCAAGAAATATTATGTTCGGGAAGTTGGTAATGGAGAGTCTGTGCATATATAAAAAGATAATTGGATACCAAATTTGCATAAACCTCCCCCATCTTAGTTAGTTTCTAAAAAATTCGAAAAATGTAGACCAACTCATTAACAAGGATACTATGACTTGGATGTTCGGTGTCATAAATACTACATGTTGACTCTGCAATTGTTAGAGCTATAATAAATCTCAAAAATTCCAATTTTAAGGTTCTAGGATCTTAAGATGGGAACCTTCTGCTAATTGATTTTTTTTCCATCAAAACAACTTATATTCTTGTTAAACAACCAACCAAAAATAACATTAATATAACTTAGAAGCCCTTTTGGAAATGTCACTTGGAACCTATGCATGATATATACATCATTTTCTATGAAAATGTATTCATAGGTGTGTGCCCACTAAGGATATAATAGATGTTCTCTCGATATCAGGATACACTGTGCATTATGTGTGGTAATGAAATTGATTTTATTCAGCAATTTCAGTTTTATTTCCTGGCATGTTTAGAAAATGAGGTATATTAAATTATCTGAAAGTGTACAGATTAATGACGTAATTTTTTCAAGAACTATTGTTACACAGATGAATGCATGAGTAAGGAATTATGTCCAAGTGATTGCAAGACATAATCATGTTTCCACCTAAATCCTTAGATGGATTATTCATATATAGAAAGAAAAAAATGATTTCGATACTTCATATATAGATATGTGAAGCTCATGCAGAAAAAAATTGATTTCGATACTTCATATATAGATCCTTTGACAAATTTTGCATTGGGACTGATATGTAGGAATTTGGAAATAGAATGCGAGGGTTAAGAACATTTGTTGTATACCCTGGACATGCCGAAGTTACAACTTTATTGGCAGTGACATTGTGGGTTGCGGAGAAATAAAGATTAACCAAGGCTTGTTTAGAGGGAGATTTTGGCAACGTAATAGTGTAGCACATATCAGGATTGATAGAGGTTAAAGAAAACTAGTTGTTGGGGATGAGGATAGAGTTTAAGTTTCGTCAGAAACTTAATAAAATCTGATTCAAGGATCAAGATTCTAGAGTTGTAATTTGATAAAAATAATATTATTTTATATTGATAATAAGATTTCTTAAAACAAGAAGGCATAGCCTTTAAATAGGTTCACAGGAACCGACTAAACTGAAAAGAAAAAGGGAATCTAAGCAAACTAGGAAAGAAAAGAACTTGCAAGGCAAGTAAACTTAAACAGGCGTAAAGGATCAATTGTAATAGTTGATACCTACGCATGGGATCAACTGTTATAGTTGATACAGAAATAAGGGATCAATAATCATTGTTGATACAAAGAAAGATGTACTACATCAGTCCCCCATTCTTGAAAGAAACTCGCCCTCGAGTTAATAATGTGTAGAAAGAACTTCATTCTCTCCATGAAATGTAAAAGTTTCTTGCACATTGAAGATATTAGAGATGTTCCAACTTGATGGAAGATCAACAACATATATATGCATTAACACTGATTTTCTTCAAAATCTTGAATGGTCCATATTTCTTCATCTTAGTATTGTTATAAGTACCAGTAGGAAATCGTTCTTTTCTGAGATGAATCATAACCAATTCCCCTTAACTAAAAGTCTAAAGCCTTTTGTGTTGATTCGCATCTTCCTTGTATTTGTTGTTAGACTCTGCAAGCTTCGTCTTTACTTCTTGATGAATGAGTGAAGCTTTCTCAAGAAAGTTATTTTCCTTAACATTTAATTTTCGTAGTTTTTGAAGTACTACCAAATCCAAAATATGATTAGGAACTTTAGAATAAACAATCTCAAAAGGTTTTTTACCTATAGATCAATTAACTGAAGTGTTATAAAAAATTCCATATTTGGAAGGAGATTGTCCCATTGATTCTTTTTTCCTCCAATAACATTGGCTCGAATCAGATTGCATAAAGAATAATTGACCACTTCAGTTTGTCCATCTGTTTGGGGATGAGTAGTTATACTATACTGAAGTTTAGTTTCCAGACGTATCCATAAAGACTTCCAGAAGTAGCTTAAAAACTTAGTGTCTCGATCATAAGTAATTGTCTTGGGAATTCCATGCAAACGTACCACTTCTTTGAAAAATAAGTAAGCAATATTGGAGGTATATGTTATTTTCTTGTAGGCTATGAAGTGGGCCATTTTTAGTAATGATCAACAACCACCATAATAGAATCATTCCCCCTGGAAGTACGTGGTAAACCAAGCACAAAATCCATGCTAATATCCACCCAAGGAGCATCTGGAATTAAGTGGAGTACACAAGCCTGTGTTTTGAATAGTCCCTTTTGAATGTTGGCAAACCATGCATTTTTGCATGTAATTTTGAACGTCAGGTTTAAGAGAAGGCCAGAAATAACATTCCTCAACCAAAGCTATGGTTTTATCATGCCCAAAATGTCCACCAAGGCCACTACCATGTAATTCTTGGATTATATGAAGATGTGGAGAACATTGTGGTATATGAAAATGCGGGGGTCTAACAACCTCACCCAATATTTCGATAGCAATCTGTATGGACAACTCCAAGTTGTTTTCTAGAGAATCAACAAGACTCAATCAATAGAAAATACTCAAGGAGTTATTATCTCAATCCCTTGATTTGATTTACTCAAGCAAATAAGATTCGCGAATCTAATCAAAGAGAGATAACTTGGATGGTACCAAAAACCAATATCCAAGTGTCAATCGATTTAAATCAACAACCAATAAGGTCGGAGATTCTAATCGATTGAACAACGCACAACATGTATTATTTCAATTATATAAAAATATAATGCGGAAAAGAAATAACACAGACACCAGAATTTTGTTAACGAGGAAACCTCAAATGCAGAAAAACCCCGGGACCTAGTCCAGATTAAACATACACTGTATTAAGCCACTACAGACACTAGCCTACTCCAAATTAACTTCGGTCTGGAATGTAGTTGAACCCAAACCAATCTCATACTGATCCAAGGTATAGTTATGCTCCTACGCCTCTGATCCCAGTAGGATACTACGCACTTGATTCCCTTAGCTGATCTCACCCACAACCAAGAGTTGCTACGACCCAAAGTCGAAGACTTTAGCAAACAAATATGTCTCACATAGAAAAGTCTACAGGTAATAGATAAATTCGCCTCCCACGAATAAACCTATGAGTTTTGTTCCGTCTTTTGATAAATCAAGGTGAATAGGAACCAATTGATAAAACCAGACTTATATTCCCGAAGAACAGCTCAGTTTCATCAATCACCTCACAATAAACTTAATCGATCCAACGAAGAAAATTATTGAGGAATCATAAACAATGAGACGAAGATGTTTGTGACTACTTTTATCTTGCCTATCGGAGACAGAAATCTCAACCCAATTATTGCAATTGTACTTTTACGATAAAAAAAGCAAGATCATATCACACAACTACAAGAAAAGTAGTATCGGTCATGATTCACAATCCCAATGAAGTCTTTAAGTCAATAACCCTAATTTAGAGAGAAAACTCAAGGGTTAATGGAGATCGACTCTAGCTTAGATAAAACTAGTATCACACAAGAAAGGTGTGTGGGGATTAGTTTTTACAATACCTAGAGTTCCCCTTATATAGTCTTTCAAATCATGGTTTGCAATCAATGTTAGCTTACTAACAAAGCATTCAATATTCATCGTTAGATAAAAACCAGATTAGATACAAGCTAATATATCTCAACCGTTAGATCAAAAACTTAAACTTCCATATACACATGTACTTGACGTTTTGGGTTTGTGTAACCGTTCCCAAACATGTACAATGGTTGGTTCAATATTAGTCAACCAAATGGTTAGCCAAATGATAACTTTCATATCAACCATATTCTTCTTCACCATAACTAGTCCAAATGACTCAAATGAACTAGTTAGAGAGTTGTTCAATTGGTATGAGATCTCAAGTACTACAAGAGACATAATTGAATCAAAAACGATGTGATTCACTCGAATCATTAATCATGAACTATAAAGCCACGGTTTGCAAAAGCATCCCTTAGTAATTTAAGAATAAGTTCATGAACAACGTTTTCAGACATAACCTCTTGAGTTCGCGGACTCAAGCTAACCGGTTGAAGTTAATAAACTCCAGCAGAATTTCTCGGGATGAAAACTTCCATCAGTTCGCGGACTGCACCTGAGCTTCAACTTCAGCAGATATTCTCGGGTTCGAGAACTTACGCTAGTTCGGGAACTGAGTTCGCGGACTGAGTTGCTGCTCACATTCCGGTTCCACTTGATCAACAAAGTTCGCAAACTTCGGTTCAAGTGCTAAGGACTTATACATATATTTGTTGCCACAACAATGTTTATATCCCCCAATGGTTGTATAGTCTAAACTCTCATTTCAATTATTGAAACATTCTCAGAGGACATCATATAGTTGTTTTCACGAACTAGTTTTCGTCAGAGCGATTTTCAAAGTGATTGAAACATAACATGACTTTCGTCACTAGGCAAAGATGAACTTGGCTAAAGCGAAAGCTTTACCAACACCCATTTCGATAAATAGATAAGCGAGATATACTCAGCTCGAAATGTCACATGTGCATATTCTTAGTCTATATAGTAAAATGACTTTTGTCTCAAGATAGGAGATAGAGAAGATAGACTTTTGAGTGATAGATAAGTTCAAGTCTCCACATACCTTTTAGTTGATGAAGATCCACTGGTTCCTTGAGTAGTCCTTCGTCTTGTATGATGATCGCCATGGAGTTCTTGAGTTCAACTACACTTTCTATCCTAGTCCTAGACCTTAGATATAATAGACTACAAATCAAGACTATATAGTTTTGATCACTAAGATTGACAAACATGCTTGAGATAGCAACACATGCGAGTTTGACCGAGCAGTGCTCTAACAATCTCCCCCTTTGTCAATTTTAGTGGCAAAACTATTAATACATATGGAATACAAAAATTATATAAATAAACTTTGTAGTTCCTATTCCACATGCCTAATATTCAACAATACTCGAAATCTTCGTCACTTCCAAGTAGTCCAATGATCCCAAAGGTTGTAAGTTTAGTATCATCGTTGTTGAAAATCCGTAGCTGTAACAACGAGAAAAGAATTGGTTCTCAATCATTGTTATACAGTGTCATAGTATTATTACACAACGTCAAAGTCCAATTGAATCACAACTTCAACAACAATACTATGGTGATACTTCACTCCCCCTTAGTTAATACTCCATCTCACATGGAAACCACTCCCCCTTACATAATGATCCGAAAATCATATGTATTTGTAGTGTGAACTACAATTAATTCTCCCCCTTTTTGTCAATAAAATTGGCAAAGGTACAAGAACGGGATCCTAATGAAATTTCCGTTAGAGACATTTCATGACCAAGGGTAAATGTTCAATCATCTTGTTTAGATGCAATCATAAAGCCGAGGCTAAATGCATTCATCAAGGAGTTCATAAAGATACAAGATAACCCCTAAAAATTCCACATCCGCACTCCCCACAAAGATTTGGAAATTAAGCGCAAGTTCAAAAGAACTCTCCCCCATAAGATGTCATTCCCAAGGGAACAACAAGAGCGACCTTAATTTTAAGAGAAAAGAAGGATTTATTTAGACTCAACAAAATTGCATACAAGTATGAATTTGGAATCCAAAATATTCAATCATATTAACCAAAGCGAACCAAGATTAATTTGACTAAATATGCTCAACACAAGTAAACTTATGGAGACTTAATTCATCGATTATATTATTCACAAGTAAACCTATAAATATTCTAACCGGATTACACAATTAAACTAATCACAAAGTAATTAATTCAATTGTCTACACTCGACATGAGAAAAATCTATGGAGTGTTAAATAAATAATCACACAAGATGATTGATTTAGTTCATTTGGGCTCAACATAAGAGATTATGGAACCCCGACTAAGATTATCATAGAAAATGACAACCTTAACCGTTTATGTACTCAACAAGAGAGTACTCATGGAATAAAAACTAAATAACCACACAAGTTGATTAATTTAGTTCTTAATGCTCAACATATAGCATCTCATGGAACAACCAACCATGCCAATAACAAATCGACTTAGTTGTATCGTGCTCAACATGAGATACACAATGGAGCCTTCACGGTAATACATAATAATATGGAACAATTAAGATCTATACCGTGCATAACAGACAATGACCTATTCTATTTTTCCATCACAAAGTGACATAATAGACTTTATCCTTGAATCACAAAAGATTTTAACCTGTCTTACATCAATAATTGACAATATAGGCTTAACTTTTGTGTTTTGCCAAAAGTCTATTCATTCCTTCTATCAATATTTGCATACCAATACGTGAACGACTTTACTTTTGAAAAAAAATGGGATAATCAAGTTCACGGACGTAAATATACAAATCCCATCTAAATATTGCAATATATAAAATCAAAAAGATTAATACTGCAACCATCATCTTCCAAAACACTTTAGAATTTAACCCAATAAATTTAAAAACAAGAAGATGAAATCATTGGATATAGATATGTGTAATCACAATCATGGCTATTCCAAAATACTAGTTATTCTTCAAAATAAAACAAAAAACATAGAAGATTTACTAGAGATTAATACCTTTGAAGAATTCATTATCGTCCTTGAACTCCTTATTGTCAACAACCATTGGAACATAGGGTTAATTAAGAAAGGAGTTTATATCAATGAACCTTCTTGGTTGTTGTTGTCGAAACAAGGACTTCTAAATCTCATGAGTCTTATGCACAAAAGCCTTTATTTGTTGAATCTCCTTTCGCAGCTCCTTCAACACCTCAATAACATCAGAAAACTTCTGAAAATTTGAAGGAACAACTCTTGGCTTCCTCGTATTCCTTATTTTTATTTTCAAGGTTGAAGGCAATGGAGATTTTCCTTTTTCCTTCATGATTGATGATTCGACAATCACATTACCTTCTTTTCCATCACAAGACATCATTCTTGGAGTGTCCATCAACAAATGGGTTTATGAGAGGAATTCACAATTGGCTCAACAATTAGTCTAGTGATAAAAAGAGGTTTCAGAGAAGGAAAAGGAATGTAGGGTTCGAAACCTAAAATAGGTTCGTAAACGACCAACTCTTATCCCTATCAAGATTAAAGTTATCGATAATACCCTTTTTCTTTTGTTTGATAGACAAAAATAACAAAACTAAGAAAATAAGAAACAAAACTTTTCCTAAAGCCTGAGAGGTACAAAATCATTGTATCTTTTGATCAGGCACATGAGACAAGATTTTAGACACAACATAATTAGTTTGTGCTATGGGGAACAATAATTTGTCCACCAATTTCCTCTTGAGAGGAATCCACTGACCTTTGTATATCAAAACGATTTGACCATACTTTCTTCTCAAATGGTCTTAATTTTTCCTTGGAAACTAACTTCTTAGACAAAGATAAAATCTTACATACATCTGTGGTCTTCTGAGAAAGTTTGAGCTTTCTTGCTAGATGATTTGCTCTTCGTTGAAGTTTGTTGACGTGTCTTAGCTTGTGTTTGAACTTGTAACACATTGAGAGTTCATGACCTTTTAATAAACAATATGAGCATGTCACACTTGGATAATAATCAAGCTTCTGAATTGTGCAGGCGTCTAGGCACATAGTGGATTCTGAAACATTATAAAATGTTTCCAAGAAAAGGGTCAACTTTTTCTTCCAAAATGGTTGGATTATCTTCTGAAAGAATATTAAAATTGATATGTGTATTGCTACAGTTATCAAAATCAATATTTTCACCAAGAAGTGCAACACTTGATTTCTCATCTTCATTTAAATCATAGTCGTCAGACATTTCATCAAGAGTTGCAGCAAGACCTTTGTTCCCAGTGTATTTTCTTCGATTTGGACACTCGTTTGCAAAATGACCAAATCCTTTACACTTAAAGCACTGAGGCATATCCTCTTCATCAATTTCATCAATATCCCTGTTTTTAGGAGGAGCACGATTATGAGGCTTGACTGATGCCTTAGGCTTATCTCTAGAGAACCGTTTACTGCTCTTCAAAAGAAGATCCCTAAACTGTCTTGTGATCATCGAGACCGATTTGTCAAGATCTTCATCTGATGAATCTATCTCAGAGTGATCATCTTCAGAGATATACACTTTTTTACTTTTATCAAGTAATTTAGTGTTCTTTAGTGCTTTGAACGCAACATCCTTAGCCATGAATGAAAGTTCGTGATCAAAGATCTTAAGCTTACCAACAAACGTGTTTCTGGAGAGAGTATCTAGGTTATTTCCCTCAACGATGGAATGCTTCTTAGCATCGTATCTAGATGGAAGTGATCTTAGAATTTTTATCACAATGTCCTTTTCAGGAATAGTCTTAACCAATGCAAAAGATGCATTAACAATTTTAGACACTTTGTGATTAAACTCATCAAATGTTTCTCCATCTGCCATACGAAGGTTTTCCCAATCGGAATTAAGGTTCTGAAGCCTTGCATCCTTTTCACTGGAGTTTCCTTCGAATATGGTTGCTAAGATATCCCAAGCTTCTTGCGACTTAGTGTAATTAGACACATGGTGCTGAAGATTTGGGTTAATGGCATGTATGATCTCATTCAAACTGTCGGAGTTTTGCTTTGCATCAAGAACTTCTTCATGAGTATATTCAGCAATATTCTTTGGAACATTTTCTCCTTCCGCAGCCACGAGAGGATCGTATCCATTAATAACATATACCCATGATTTAAAATCACGTGCTTGAAGAAAAGCTCGCATAACAATTTTCCACTATAAGTAATTAGAGCCATCGAAGACTGGTGGTACGTTTATTGAGATAGCACCTCTGTCCATAGAGTCAGATCACCACAAACACAGATTTGTAAGGTCTTGAACGTGTTTGCATGCTCTGATACCAATTGAAAATGCGGGGGTCTAACAACCTCACCCAATATTTCGATTAGCAATCTATATGGACAACTCTGAGTTGTTTTCTAGAGAATCAACAAGCCTCGATCAATAGAAAATACTCAAGGAGTTATTATCTCAATCCCTCGATTTGATTTACTCAAGCAAATAAAATTCGCGAGTCTAATCAAAGAGAAATAACTTGGATGGTACCAAAAACCAATATCCAAGTGTCAATCGATTAGAATCTCCAACCTCAATCATATAAAAATATAATGCGGAAAATAAATAACACAGACACCAGAATTTTGTTAACGAGGAAACCGCAAATGCAGAAAAACTCGAGACCTAGTCCAGATTAAACATACACTATATTAAGCCGCTACAGACACTAGCCTACTCCAAATTAACTTCGGTATGGACTGTAGTTGAACCCCAACCAATCTCATACTGATCCAAGGTATAGTTATGCTCCTACGCCTCTGATCCCAGCAGGATACTGCGCACTTGATTCCCTTAGATGATCTCACCCACCACCAAGAGTTGCTACGACCCAAAGTCGAAGACTTTAGAAACAAATCTGTCTCACACAGAAAAGTCTACAGGTAATAGATAAATTCATCTCCCACGAATAAACCTATGAGTTTTGTTCCGTCTTTTGATAAATCAAGGTGAACAAGATCCAATTAATAAAACCAGACTTATATTCCCGAAGAACAGCTCAGTTTCATCAATCACCTCACAATAAACTTAATCGACGCAGCGAAGAAGATTATTGAGAAATAAAAAACAATGAAACGAAGATGTTTGTGACTACTTTTATCTTGCCTATCGGAAATATAAATCTCAAGCCAATTATTACAATTGTACTTGTACGATAAAAAAAGCAAGATCAGATCACACAACTACAAGAAAAGTAGTATCGGCCTGGCTTCACAATCCCAATGAAGTCTTTAAGTCGTTAACCCTAGAGAGAAAACTCAAGGGTTAATGGAGATCGACTCTAGCTTAGAGAACACTAGTATCACACAAGAAAGGTGTGTGGGGATTAGTTTTTCCAATATCTAGAGTTCCCCTTATATAGTCTTTCAAATTAGGGTTTGCAATCAATGTTAGCTTACTAACAAAGCATTCAATATTCACCGTTAGATGAAAACCTGATTAGATACAAGCTAATATATCTCAACCGTTAGATCGAAAACTTAGCTTGCCATATACACATGTACTTGACGTTTTGGGTTTGTGTAAACGTTCTCAAACATGTACAATGGTTGGTTCAATATTAGTCAACCAAATGGTTAGCCAAATGATAACTTTCATGTCAACCATATTCTTCTTCACCATAACTAGTCCAAATGACTCAAATGAACTAGTTAGAGACTTGCTCAATTGCTATGAGATATCAAGTACTACAAGAGACACAATTGAATCAAAAACGATGTGATTCACTCGAATCATTAATCATGAACTATAAATCCACAGTTTGCAAAAGCATCCCTTAGTAATTTAAGAATAATTCCATGAACAACATTTTCAGACATAACCTATTGAATTCGTGGACTCAAGCTAACCGATTGAAGTTAATAAACTTTAGCAGAATTTCTCGGGATGAGAACTTTCGTTAGTTCGCGGACTGGGTTCACGGACTGCACCTGAGCTTCAACTTCAACAGATATTCTCGGGTTCAAGAACTTAGGCCAGTTCACGGACTGAGTTGCTGCTCACGTTCCGGTTCCACTTGATCAACAAAGTTCGTAAACTTCGGTTCAAGTGCTAAGGACTTATACATATATGTGTTTCCACAACAATGTTTATATCCCCCAATGGTTATGTAGTCTAAATTATCATTTCAATCATTGAAACATTCTCAGAGGACGTCATATAGTGGTTCTCAAGAAATAGTTTTCGTCTGAGCGATTTTCAAAGTGATTGAAACATAACATGACTTTCGTCACTAGGCAAAGATGAACTTGGCTAAAGCGAAAGCTTTACCAACACCCATTTCGAGAAATAGATAAGCGAGATATGCTCAGCTCAAAATATCACGTGTACATATTCTTAGTCTATATAGTAAAACGACTTTTGTCTCAAGATAGGAGATAGAGAAGATATACTTTTGAGTGATAGATAAGTTCAAGTCTCCACATACCTTTTAGTCGATGAAGATCCACTGGTTGCTTGAGTATTTATTCGTCTTGTATGATGATTGCCATGGAGTTATTGAGCTCAACTACACTTTCTATCCTAGTCCGAGACCTTAGCTATAGTAGACTATAAATCAAGACTATATAGTTTTGATCACTAAGATTGACAAACATGCCTGAGAGAGCAACGCATGCGAGTTTGACCGAGCAGTGCTCTAATAGTATACATAAATGATATCCTTTAAAAAGAAATCCTTCTTGAATGAGAAAATCATCAACACTGCCTGTTAAAGAACCACACTTGTCCCAGAGTTGCTGAAAATCTTTGTCTTCACTATACATATCTTTTAAGAAATCAAAAGCTAAACTCTCATGTTTTAGAGTAACAAGAATATGATCTCTTATACTCAAAGCATCAGCTACTTGATTAAGTTTTCCACTCTGATGTTTAATAGAAAATGTGTATTGATGGTTAGTAGATAACCACCTATCATGCATTATGTTAACCTTTGCTGAAGTTTTCAAAAACTTAAGAGCCTGATTATCAGTATTGACAACAAACTCACTGTGAATAATATAAGGATGCCAGCTCTTAAGAGCTTGAACAACAGTAATTAATTCTAACTCATAAGTAGACCGCTTTTTCCTTGTATCTGAATTCTTTTCATTAAAGTATGCAACTGAATGTCCTTCTTGAGATAATACAGCACATATACCAACAATAGAAGCATCACAGTGGATTTCAAAAGGTTTATCAAAATTTGGCATGGAAAGAATAAGAGCTCTACACAACTTTTCCTTGTGTAGATTAAAGCTTTTATCTGCTTCTTCAGTCCATTCAAAAGTATCACGCTTTAAACAATCTGTCAAACCAGCTGCAATAGTGCTAAATTCCTCACAAATATTCTATAGAAAGATGCTAAACCATGAAAATTGCTCACTTCACGTATAAATGTTGGAGTAGGCCAATCAACGATTGCTTTGATCATAGAATCATTCACAGAAATACTAGTATCAGACACAACATAGTCTAAAGTGACTTTGTTTGTAAAGAAGGTGCACTTCTTTAAGTTCACATACAAAACATTTTCTTGTAGTTCCTTAAAAACTTCAGACAAATGTGTAAGATGTTCTTCTTCACTAATGCTAAAGATTAAGATGTCATCAAAATACACTATGACAAATTTTCCAAGAAAAGGTTGCAGAACTTGATTCATAAGACGTATAAAAGTGCTAGGAGCATTGGATAAACAAAAAGGCATTACTAACCATTCATGCAAGCATTCTTTTGTCTTGAATGTTGTCTTCCACTCATCACCTTCACGAATACGTATTTGATGATATCCACTACGCAAATCAAGCTTTGTAAATACTTTAGCACCAGAAAGCACATCAATCATATTATCAATTCTTGGTATATGAAACCTATGGTATAGTAACTTTATTTAAAGATCTGCAATCTATACACATACGATGTCCACCATCTTTCGTGTCTACTAAAAAGGTTGAACTATCACATGGGTTTTTTATTATTCTAATCAAACCTATTTGTAATAAATCATCAACCTGACCTTGTAAGATCTCATGTTCTTTAGGACTTAATCTATAATGAGGTTGATTAGGATGAGAAGTTCCAGGTATAAAGTCAATTTGATGCTGTAAATCTCTCAGAGGAGGTAAGGTATTTGGAAACTCAGCAGGATATAACTCACCAAAAGAAGATATTAAAGGTTATACCTTGTCTGGAATTTCCACCACTGTCTTAGCAACTTCATGAGAACCCAAAGAATAAGTTGGTTGTAAAGAGTGAACAACGGTAGAAACTAAGGCAGTTGTCTTCTTATCTGTTGGCTCCTTGGCTGAAGTAGAAGATTGTAAAGGCCATAAAACCTTAGTAAAACCTTCATGAAAAAAAGTATAAGTATTTCTCATAGTAGTTATGAACCTCATGAATGTCATATTTCCATGGTCTTCCCAACAGCAAGCTTGCAACACTTATATGAATAACATCACATATAGCATAATCCTCATATCCTGGGAAATAAAACTTTACTAAACAATGATGAGTGATTTTCTGAGTTGAAGAACTATTTATCCAACCAAATGAATATGGATTTGGATGAGTATTAACAGGTAAACCAAGTGTCTCAACTAACCTGGAAGACACATAATTTTCTGCACTTCCACTGTCAATAATCATGCTATAAAATTTCTCTTCAATAACACAATGAGACTTGAAAATATTATATCTTTGAGTAATACATGGCTCAGTAATTAATTTGGGTCGAATAACTCCAAGAAAATCTGAATCATAAGACTCATGTGCATGTAGATAACTTTATCATCCCCCAGTGCATCATTTTCAAGTGTTTCCTCATGAGTTTCATTAATATAAGCATGAAACTTGCGACAATCACTAGAAGTATGACAAGTCTAGTTGCACTTATTACACTTGTCTTTTCTAAACTTTGAATAAGGATTATGAGCTTTAGTCAAAGGTGGAAATTATTGTTGATAATTTTTACCTCTAGTATTTGGAGAAACATCTCGTTGTTGAGAAGCTTGAGGTGGTTTAGTAGACGGAATATGCATTACCGGAGCGTTGTCTAAAATAAGAGATGAATTTTATTGTTTTTGAGAAGCTTGACTAGAATTTCTGTTATGTGGATCAACAACAATTTTTGATCCCCTGTCACTTTGATTACCATAATAAGAATTATATGGTTTTGTCGGTTTATAATAATGTTGATAACGAACCTGTCTTGGCGATGCTTGTCTAGAAGTACTGAGAACACGCCTTTCTACTTTAATATCTTGTTGGATAGCTTCAAGCATTGTAAACACGTATTGTGTCATTCGTTGCTGAATTAAGTTGTTCAAACCATCTATAAAACGTGCAACTAATTTTTCTTCAGTTTCATTCGATTGGTTACGAGCAATTAAATTGTAAAACTCAGCTACATATTCTTCAACAAGTCGAGCTCCTTGTCCACAATTTTTAAGTTTGAGGTTGTTGTTTATAATCTCTTGGTAAAAAATTATCTCTTAATAAACCTCTCATTCTATTCCAAGTATGTATAGGAGGTTTGTGATACTTACTGCGATCGTCACAAAGTGTTTCCCACCAAGGTATAGCTCCACCTTTTAGTTTATATGCTACTAGTTTCACTTTAGAAGAGTCATGGACGTCCATGAAACTGAAAAATTATTTTACTTCATAAAACCAGTTCAGTAAGTCCTCAATTTGTAATCCACCATGAAAGTTAGGTATATTAGCTTTTAACTTATATTCTGGTAGAGTTCCATAAGGATTCATACTAGATTTTAATCTTTTATCTTTTATCCACTTTTATGCTTCGAGTTCCTCGACTTTGTCATCTTCATCACCCATGATAATCCCATTAACAGGATGTTTATGAATATAACCTTCTAATGGTTCTTTTTGTTGAAGATGGTGTGAAATATTCCTAGGAATAGAAGTATTCTGAACAAAAGAAGGTTTAACTTTTGTTGTTTCATCACCTTCTTCTTCTTCTTCTTCTTCTTCTTCTTCTTCTTCTTCTTCTTCTTCTTCTTCTTCTTCTTTATTATCATCGACTAACCCATGCTTCTCTTTGTCATCCATACCTACATGTTTGGCTATCATAATCATGTAACATGCATGTGAAGCTTACTTCTTTTCTAAATCATCAATCTTTCCAAGCTTCTTTTCAAAA
The DNA here is from genome assembly GCA_023529315.1 of Papaver bracteatum. Lineage (NCBI taxonomy): Eukaryota > Viridiplantae > Streptophyta > Magnoliopsida > Ranunculales > Papaveraceae > Papaver > Papaver bracteatum. The sequence continues at coordinate 688,857 of JAJJWX010002077.1, forward strand.
ATTTCTGTGAGAGTTTTGATATTTGTTTCACTGGTTTCAAGTTTGTTTTCGATAAAATAGAAGTTTGAAGTGGTTTCAAGAGTTCTGCAATATCATCTTTTGTAAGCGATTTATCTTCCATTGAAATTTCTGGAAGATAAAACTTGTTAGGGTTTTGAGTTGCGGAAGCGGTTTAAGGATCTGTCTCTAGATAAAAATCTAATAACTATGTATCTGATACCAACTAGTGTAGCACTAATCAGGATTGATAGAGGTGAAAGAAAACTAGTTTCCGAGGATGAGGATAGAGTTTATAAAATCTGATTCAAGGATCAAGATTCTAGAGTTGTAATTTGATAAAAATAATATTGTTTTATATTGATAATAAGATTGTCTTAAAACAAGAAGGCATAGCCTTTAAATAAGTTCACAAGAACTGACTAAACTGAAAAGAAAAACGAAATCTAAGCAAACTAGGAAAGAAAACAACTTGCAAGGAAAGTAAACTTAAACAGACGTAAATGATCAACTGTAATAGTTGATACGTACACATGGGATCAACTGTTATTGTTGATACAGAAATAAGGGATCAACAATCATTGTTGATACAAAGAAAGATGAAACAGAACAAAATATTTTGGTGAATGCTTTCCACACAAAATTAGTGGATTCTCATATCTTTATATAAAGAATATATTACCCTAAAAGGGTGCTGATTTACATTGAATGAGAATAATAGAAATATGGTGATCAAGCCATTGATTAAGGCATGATAGAGAAAGAATCTTGGCAGTTGTGTGATTGAAGAATCATCGACCATATAGGCATTGATTTAGTCTTGATAAGTGTATCCTTAACATCCCCTCTCAAGTTGTCACACCCTGCTAATTCTAGAACTAGAATCGAGTCCAGAATCCGGTGATGCAACTATTGTAGGTCCAGATTTTACTTTTAAAAATAAGAACAATTTAGAACTACGAAAGAAATTCAAATAAATAAATAATTAATCATTTAAAAAACACCTTAAATGGCTACAATCAATAATTAAAAATAATTGCACAATACAAATCAACGATATTAAATACCAATTCCCAAATCCCCGTGATAAATTATAATTTATTTTCTTCAGCTAGTGTCTCTGTATACCCTGTAAGGAGAAAGGGAAAAGGGGTGAGCAACCACAGCTCAATAGGAAGCTTCCAAAAATAATATAGTGTAACGGAAAAACAAACCAAATAATACATGAAAGGCATAATTAAGAAAGTACAGTCTTTCAATTATTTACTGATTTTTATTTCAAACTTTTACTCAATCACACTTCCAATTCAGTTTCTTAAATTATTTAGAACATTTTATTATTTTTCGTAACTTTTAGATGTTTCCCACTGATTGTCTTAACTAGAATTTCCCAACAAATCCTTAAATACTTTCGACTTACAACCACTGCCCACCGCAACACACACTATTTGAATAGATGTATCCCTGAACTCGGCAAACTCGACATCCCCAATCTTATCCATGGACCGCAGCCAAAATCATAATCAACCTTTAAACAAATTCGACAACCCAAAATCATTAACCATGGACCGCATCCCAAATCATATTCAACCTATATTTGCCACTGGCGCTCACAAGGTATTTCTTTCTATTGTGGCCCTGATCTCTTGGCTCTAACATCATCTATTGCCCACCGGTGCTCGCGAACTATTTGAATAGTCGAGGCCCTGCTCTCTTATCAAGTAGATTACCCAAATTCATTGTACGATCTACCGACTAGTACATTCCCCTGACCAAACGTTCATTATTGGTTTTACTTCTTTAACTAAACATTTCACTCGCACAGTAAATTTGCATATCCATTAACAATTCTCCAAGCTATAGCTTTAAACGTTAAACATATTTTCTTTTCTTAACATTGTTGCTAAACAATATTTACATTTCATATGTTTTTGTATTAGCTAAATAATTTCCTTCATCTGGAAACATTAACTCATCAGCTGTTCTTAATATAGTTAGAAACATCCAATTAATAAGTCAATTTTCACTTTAACCATAAGTTAGTGCAACCAAATTATCATGGTTTGTTACATGTAGTGTTTTAGCATTTAAAAATTATACCTATTTTTGAAGTCAGCGAGAGTCATCGAGTTAACTCTTCGTGCTTTTGCATTAACTATTTAATAATGTGAACACAAAAATAACGATGGTACTAACATGTTCACAAATTCAAAGTCAGATCAATAAAGGTTTGATCTTAAAAAGGGGGTAAACAGCAGATAACAAATATTCGAGATTCTCAGAGCCTTCGGGCTCATCATCGTTTCTCGAAGGTGGGGGGGTCAGCGTCGAAGATGACGATGATAATACCACCAATACTATGGACTTCAAAGCATATCATAAATGAGACAATGATTTACGTGGTTCAACACTAAGGCCTACGTCCACGGGGGGTTGGTTCTTCACTATATGTGTGTAAAAATTACAAAGCATAGTCGAATGACTCTGAGTAGAGGGAACAAAGCTATACAGGTAGAAAATAAAGCTTACCTATTCTCACAATTTGTTCTTCTCTTTCTCTCTCTTTTTCTAAAATTGGTCGACCCCCTCTTCTAAGAGATCTAGGGGTATTTATAGATGGATTACATGTGTCCCACTCTCTTGATTCTCTTATCCTTATCTTCTTAATTTACATGCAGCTCCGAAGATACCTTCGTTTTTAGGATGATGCCTCCTAACGGTCATATGCTGTGCCGATGGGCTGCCTCTCTTTGGTTCCACCAATCGCTTGACACGTGTAGGGCGCTTTGTGCTTTCCACGCTGCCTCAGCGCTTGACCTCTTACTTAGTCCAGAGAGAATTCGACACGTGTATTGTAGCAGACGTGATAAATGCGGGTGGTTGGGGATGAAGCATGCGTGTGACAGTTGTTTCTGCAGTTGTCACTTCCTCGTCAGTCTCTCTTCATCTCCACCCTCTAATTTGAATCTGCCTCGGGATGGAATAAAGCATGTTTCAGATCTTTTACAGTACTTCTCGGGTGATCTTTCCATCAGGTAGCCCCTGGCTAGGTGTCGTCGGATTTTGTTGTTGATGAGTACGTGGCGGGAGGTGATGAGACTATCCCTTAGATGGGGGACACGTGTATCTGTAGATATTTGTGCACCTACAAATGATGAGTTTACTTATAGAGTCCATCTATGTGCACCCCCACTTAACCAGGGGTGCACATTCCTCCCCTCTCTACTGGCTATAACCTCTACTGGCTATAACTAATCGTAGTTACATTATACTTTATTAACAGGTCCCACCGCATACAAATTAGAGTTTTAGGAAGCATAATTAAATTAATGTTATTAATGTCTCTTTGACTCTTTCTATCTCCGGTTTACTCGTGTCTGTTCTCTGTATCATCTTCTTCCTTCTTCTCTAATCTCACTTTGCTAATACAATCGTCACAAAACCCAGTTTTAATTTTCATTTCATTTTATGATTGTATTTTGACTCTTCTTCTTGATGCCTAAAGACATATCGATTTATATCTTTCTTTTCAAAATTTCATTTCCTGAAATCTTAATTGAAGATTAAAGTACCGTATTTTTACCACTTGGTCATGGATTTTGTAAAGATTGTATGTCTAAAATGAATTTGTTTACCACTTGGAAATGGGTTTTGGTTGCCAACTAATTAAGTAACAGCATCTCCACCTGTCTTTTTCTTTTTACCATAGGGAAGATTGTATCATATGAAACTTGCATTTATCGTTCCACTTTTTGTAGTTGAAATGGGTCATTTTCAGAGGTCATTCGCATTCTTTATGGTACATCATGTGGCTCTTATGTTTGAACTATTAACATGCTTTTAAACCACCTCATTCATGTGACAGTAAACAGTAAAGACACAGATTACTGATTACATCTATATTCGCCATGGAAGCTTTTCTAGATTCTCTTTGTATGCAAAATCTTATATAACCGTCCGAAGTGAGCATTAAGTCATGTCACACTCCCTTTTTCTTGCGTATATTCTTGTTTCATGGAGTTATACCATTAAATAGAAATACTAGTTGATCATGGTGTTGTTCATGCTTTATATATACGATAGAATATATAGAGAGATAGGAGATAAAAATGGAGTTAGAGATAGAGAGATCAAAAGAAGAGAGAGAGATTAATATCATAACATTAATTATGTTTCCCAAAAAATTGCTTCTCCAATTTCCGTGTGCCGAATGTACTAATACCAAAGGTTACTTGTAGCCAATAATAAAGGGAGGAATGTGCAGCCCTGGTTAAGTGGGGGTGCACATAGATGGACTCTTACTTATAGCACATTTGTTAATTACATGAAAAGGAACCAGCATGCATTAACTAGGCGATCCAATCAACTATAACACTCAGAGAACTAACACTTGAGATACAGAAAATGCACGCAACAAATCGTCAAGCCAAATGACTAGGAGAACTCATATATCCTAAGAAGCTGATATGCGGACACCAATCGAAGTTAGCCAACATAACACCTTTCATTTTCTATGAAAACAAAGACCACTAAAATTCTTGTTAATGTGCAGTAGCTTAGATTTATGCAAAATTGGTTTTGTTAACAAAACAAAAGTCAACAAACATGACTTTAATTATTTCTCCTCTTTTAAAATTTATCAGTGCTTTAAATGCCACCATTGTTTTGAAAACATAAAGAGCCAAACTCAAAGGACAAGAGGCTAAACAGGAATGCACGACCATTCCATAAAAATATTAGTTCATCATCTATTTTTAGAACCAAGAAGTCAGCCGAGAGACGCGTATCGAATTTTAGAACTTTTGGTGCAATTTCCATAAAGCCAAAAGCCCAAAACCTTAAGAAAACAAAAGAGATCCATATAGACATTTTCTTAATTTAGACCAAACTTCAAATCATCATGGCTAGAAACAAAATCATGCATTATATTCATAAAAAATATAAACATCCAAGAAAACAAAATTATAATGCTAAATAAGTTGTATTTTGTATTACGCGGAAACCCCTACCTCAATCGCTTAAAAATTCAAATCCAAATACGCCCGTTTAGCATTTTTCCATTAGAACCAGCAACCCGATAAAGCTCGCCATAGTCTCATTAAAACGACGTCCAAAAGTATATACTCTAAACTCTTTTATGATTGCTCAATGGAATGGTTCTTTGTATAAAATAGTTAACAGAGATGAAGTCCAGGGGATATAAGCAATTGAGAAAATTGGAGAATAGAAGAGGCGGCTACTGCCATTGAAATTTATTTGTTAAAGGCAAAGGTGAGAACACCAAGTCGGGTAGCTGCACAAACCCTAAGAAATGTATATAAATATAACCAGAGACAAAAAGGGGTAGATGATTGGGTCCATGCCCCATGCCCAAGGGATAATATTTGTTGGATACGTTCATTTATATCTCATTCCGTTTCATATTGGACCAAAATCAAAATTGTGAAAGTGCCTAGACCTAGGCTTTAACCCCGACCACTAATTTTTTTGTATAAGGTGACTTCAAGATTTATTGCTCTTAACCATTGCACTAAAAAGACTTAAAAACACTTAGGACTTATTTACAAGCTCCTAACATTTCATGAATCAAGTTTACAGCTCGAATGCGTATTATTTTACTTAGAAAGTACGCTATAAAATAGACGTACTCATTTTCTAGAGAGTTGGTTGTGGCGGAAGTTCATTTTAAAAAGACGGATTATGACACAAGTTGTGCATGAGTTTGTCGAATGTTCAACTTGTTGCGCAGAAAATTAAAACGTGAAACAACTAACCCTTTTGTAAAAATTTCAGCTAACTGATCTTTTGTTGAGATAAACTTTACTTCCAATTGTTTACGCGCCACCCTTTCCCTTACAAAGTGATAACCTATCTCAATATGTTTCATACGAGCATGAAACACAGGGTTAGAGTTAAGTACGGAGCTCCCAAATTGTCACATCACAGTGACGGAGGATGAACATGTATGCCCAATTCTTTTAACAGAGACTGAAGCCACATTAATTATGAGTTAGCAATAGCCATTCCTCTATATTCAGCTTCAGTACTCGATTTTGAGACAGTCTTTTGCTTCCTTGCACTCCACGACACAAAATTACCTCCAAAGTAAATGGCATATCCACTTGTAGATCTCTTATCATCTAAACTGCCAGCCCAGTCTGAGTCATAATAAGCATGTAGTCGTGTGTCTGATGATTTGTTTAAACTAAGCCATAGTGAATTGTATGATTTAAGTATCTCAAAATTCATTTCATTAACTCCCAATGATCTTCATATGGATCAGTCATGTATTGACATACTTTATTGACAGCTACATCAACATCCGGATGCGTAAGATGCAAATATTGCAATGCTCCACAGACACTGTGATATAATGTCGAGTCTTCATATCTTTTGGTACCTTGTTTTGTGATTTTGGCATTCACTGCAAGAGAAGTAGTTATTGGTTTTTCTTCTTCCATCTTTATACGCTTGAGAAGGTCTGAGATATACTTATGCTGAGTGAGTAATATAAAACTTCCTTGTTTGACAACTTCTACTCCTAAGAAGTAATTTAATTCACCAAGATCTTTTACTGCAAACATATAATTCATATCATGAATAAGATTTATAATAAGTGACGGATTTGAACCTGTTATGATGATATCATCAACATAGATAAGCACATATGTAACTCCAGCATTTGATTGTTGTATGAATAAAGAGCTATCCGCCACTGAACCCTTGAAACCCAAATCAGTAAGATATGTGCTAAGCCTTGAATACCAGGTATGTGGTGCCTGCTTTAGACTATATGTTGATTTATTCAACTTGCATACATGATTGGGAAAATCTGGATCTATATAGCCAGCAGATTATTTCATAAACACATCTTCTGTCAGTACACCATGTAAGAAGGCATTTTGAACATCCAGTTGATGCATTTTCCAGCCATGGATACAGCAATAGAGAGAACAAGACGTATAGTACTAGGCTTTATTACAGGGCTGAATGTTTCTGCATAATCAAATCCTTCTCGTTGGTTAAATCCTTTTGCTACTAGCCGTGCTTTTTGTCTATCAATATTTCTATCTGGTTTTTGTTTCACTCGAAAAACTCATTTCGAGCTAATTACATTCATCCACTTCTCATATGGAACCAAACTCCAAGTTCCATTGCGAATATGAGCATAGATTTCATCATCCATAGGAGGTTGCCATTCAGGATCCTTGGATGCTTCATTGTAGCATGATAGAGCCATAAATTCTGGTAATCCCAAAGGATATTTGGTAGCAGTTAGGGATAAATTTTAACTGGCTTCCTAATACTATCTCTTGCTCTTATAACCATGTAATGGTGCTGAGGTGGTGGCTGAGATGGAGCACTTGAACTTCCAGCAGCAACTTTTCTATCAGCAACATTATTAGTAACTTGAAATGAACTTGAAGGTACGTAAGGTTTCACCTGGTGACTGCAAAGTATCATTAGATGGTATATGATCTTGAAGTGTGGGTTCAGTTTGCACTTGTGGAGTTGTAATATGGATAGTAACAGGTAAAGGAAATGACAAAGTGGATGATGTGATAATCTTAGTAGATGGTACATATTTTTGAGATTCAAGTGAACATACATGTTGCTTGGCAGCAAATGGGAAGCTTGTTTCCTCAAATTTGACATGCAGAGAGATGTAGAGTCTATTGGTGGCACATGAAGGCATAAATACCCTTTGTGTGCACCACTATATCTACTATATACATAAGAAAGAGACCTTCGTTCGAGTTTGTTTGCTACATAAGGCCTAATACATGGATAACATAGATAGCCATATACTTTGAGGAAGGAAAAATCAGGTTTCTTGTTATATAGCAATTCTAAAGGAGATTTAAACTCATACTGTGAAGCTGGAATTCGATTTATGAGATAACATGTTATTGTGAAAGCATCTGACAAATATGACTTTGTGATAGATGCATGGGAAAAAAAGATCTAGATCAGACTCAGTGATATGCCTAATGCGACGTTCTGCAAGGCCATTTTGGGCTGAAGTATGAGGGCATGAGAATCTATGTATGACTCCTGAGCTATTGAGAAAAGATGTAAATTTCTTGTATTCTCCTCCATTATCCGACTAAAAAACTTCCATTTTGTAATCAGTTTGATTTTCAATTAACTTTTTGAAATGTATAAATACTGGTAATGCATCCGACTTCCTAGATAGTGGATAAATCCAAGTATAATGAGAGAAAACGTCAAGTAAAAGCAAATAATAACGATATCCATTTCTTGAAACAGTTGGGGATACCCATAAATCACAAACTACTAAGCTCATAGGCTTATCAAAGGTTGACGAACTAACAGGAAATGGAAGTTTGTGACTCTTGCTTACATGACAGGAATGACAAAATTCAAACTTTTTATTTGATACTGGAAGGGAAAAATTCTTGATAACTTCGAAGATAGTACATAGCATTGGATGATCTAAACGTTGATGCCAGATAGGTATTGTAGCTGAAACAAGAGCTTGGTGAAGGTTTGCTGATCTCTAGAACACCGTAAAATATGTAGAGCCTATTTTTACTCCTGACTCACAACAGTATTGTTTTGGTATGGAGATCCTTTACAAGAAAGAAACCAGAGTGAAATTCAAAATAAATCTTATTATCTTGACAGAATTTTGAAACTGAGAGTAAATTGGTTTTAATTTCAGGAACATGTAGAATATTTGTAAGACGAAATGAGTGATTATTGTGAGACAAGGAAGCATTACCAATATGCTCAATGTGAAGTGCATTACCATTTCCAACTCGAACTTGTTCAGTTCCATCATATTCATGACATATGTCAAGATTGTTAATATTTTCAGTCAAGTGGTGTGTAGTACCTGAGTCAGTTACCAAATTTTTGTCTGTTAGTCCATCAGGTAAGGCTAAGTATGCAGATGGTTGGCATTGCTTGGTAGAAGTTTTATCTTCCTTGTAGCGAAACCAACAGAAATTGGCACTATGGTTTTTCCTTTTGCAGATCTGACAACATCCTTCTTCTTGTCCTTGTGGACTGTTGGATTTATTATTGAATCTTGGTTGTCTTTGTTGTTGCTATTGTGGATGAAATCCTTGATTTCTCCTTTGTTATATTCGTTTAGTGGATCTCGGAGTTGATGAAGAGACAATGTTGGATATTGGCTGTTGCAGTGTTGTCATCTGTTGTTCAAGTCTCATATCATATTAGAGTAGATGCGCATAGAATGCATCCATATTTATTTTTTCAACAGTGCTTAGAGAAGTTATAATCGCATCATATATTTGATCTATTCCACCGAGTATGGACTCCTGCATATCAGCTTCATCTAGTGCACTTCCTGATGCTGCAAGAGCATCAAACAATTGTTTAGATTTTTGAGAAATATTCATGCATATAGCTATTACCTTTTTTAAGACCATGAAGTTGTCTTTTTAGGTTCATCATATGTGATTTAGTTTTAGGAGCATATTGTTTTTCCAAAGCATCCCAGACCTCATTTGAAGAGGTTAAACCATAAACTCGACCTAGGACTCCCTCAGTAAGAGATGATAATATCCACCCTAAGAGGATCTGATCTTGTTCCTCAAATTTGGCATATGCAGGATTTGGAGTTGCTGGCGATTCTGGTTCTGTGCTAGGGATAGTTGGTGATGGTTTTTTGTAAGTTCCATTCACATAAACCTCTAGTCGATAACCCTTCAATAGTGGCGTAAACTGAGTTTTCTAAAGAATATAATTGGTGTCTGTGAGTTTCATGTTAATCAGATGATTAACATGAGTAGCATGAAGAGTTGAGGTTTCTGGTGTTGTCATTAAAGAGAACAATTTTGAAGAAAGTGTGGGTATGGATCTTTCTAGATGATACCAAAACAGAACATAATATTTTGGTGAATATTTTCCATACTAAATTAGTGGATTCTCATATCTTTATATACAAAATATATTACCCTAAAAGGGTGCTGATTTACATTGAATGAGAATAATAGAAATACGGTGATCAATCCATTGATTAAGGCATGACAGAGACATAATATTGCCAGTTGTGTGATTGAAGAATCATCGACAATTCAAGCATTGATTTAGGCTTGATAGTTGTATCCTTAACAAGATGTACTAGATCACGTAATCATGCAATCAGTGTGAAATCTACAATAGCTAAAAATAGTACGATTAATTTAATAAATTATGCAATTAGTATTCAAAATACATTTGAGATCCATATTCTTTCTTATGTCCATATAGATGCTAATTGTTTAGTGGATTATGTAGCTAAATTTACAAGAGTTCAAGTGAATGACTTTATTGGTTAAACAGATGGCCTGTTTGGATTCAAACTTTAATCCAACAGGATCAAGACAGTTTGTGATCCATTTTATTTATGATCTTGAACCATCAAAAATCTTATACAAGGATAACTTTTCTAATATTGTTTGACAAAATTATTTTATCACAAGCCATGTTACCATTTTTAATTTCTCAATTCCTCAAAAGACACAAATTCATATTCACATGTGTACACTTGTGTTTAAGTGTACGCCTCTCCATCTAGCATTGGGTAGACCTCTTACAATAAATGTCCTAGATTTACCGTATCTTTTGTTTAATTTCTTTTGGAACAACCACTAGACATTTTTTTTGTTGCCTCCCTAGAAATTTCTCCACTACCTCTCTAATTGATTTTTTTTATCTTGATTGTTTGCATAGATATTATCTGATTAGTGCTTAATCCAATTTCCATAATCTAATGTCTCTTCGGAAGAAGAAAAATCTCATTCGATTATTATCTTAGTTTGATTTCTCTAGTATTAGCTCCCATTAATCTTACTTGACCTAATTTCTGGATTCGTCTCTGTCTTTATCGTCCGTATTTCGCTCACCGGATGTAACACCAACTTCAGATGAACTTATAGGTTGAGTAACCAGAGTTGATCTTTCGTCGTCTACCTTGCTAAGATCATCAAATATGACATTAGTTTGATCTCCGCATTCATCACCTGCCTTATGTTCTCCAATTGAATAAAATGTTACCCTAAATTATTATTTTCTAATATGATTTCAACTTGATTGAAATGGTAAAAATAAAAAAGAATTTTTTTTGATGCAAACTGAAAATGAATTAAAGTTTTTTTATCAAAGAAAAAAAAATTCAATTTTGTAAAATAAATAAATTTCCGGAGGTCCTACTACAAATGTCTGTATTATCTTGTATCATAAATTCACATGGGTTTGTTGAAGTTAACAAGCATAAAAGTGAAAAACGAGTTACAAATTTTTTTAATGACATAATTAGGGATGAAGAAAAAAAGATAAAATAGAACTACAAAAAAAAATGTTAGATTCAACATTTACATTACACATTAAAAAAGAACTTAAAAAAGTAAAGAGTATTGTAGCTTTGACTCTTGTTTTTCCTTTTTCATCTAAATCACAAAAAATATCATTAACAGTGCCAGTTGATTGTCGCGACACGATGTTGTTGGAAAATGTTATTTGTACCTAGAGTTTGTTTAATGGAAAATACGCAAGTTATTTGGATAAAAAAACACATGCGGAAAATATTTTTGGAAAAAATGGATAAAAATAATATTTTATTTCAATAAATGAATATTAAAGTGTTATAAGTTAATTTCTAATAAAGATGAAATTCATAATATGAAAAGACTTGAAACAATCCCAGATTATGAAACTCCAACATCAATTGATAAAGATGAGAATAGTTAGGCAGTTTTTTGAAACAACCATCAAGGTTATGAAACCGATTTAGGCAAAAGAATCCCTTCTTTTATCAAAATTCAGCCGACTATGTTGTCTAAACAATTACAAATAATTAAAAATCTTGAAGACAAGTTGGCAAACGTAGAACAAAAAGTGTCTGATTATGCTACTGATTTTGGGAAATAGAATTCTACCGTGCTGGAACTGACATCCAAGATCGACATATTAACATATGTGGATTTGGTTAATCGAGTGACTCGTAAAAACTAAATACTGCAATAACAAAACCCATAAAACAAACCAAGACAGATATGTCAAAAGATATGAATACAAAGTTGAAATATAATAAACAAAAGAATGACTTGTAGAAAAAAAACAGTGAAAGTTTGCTGACAGTGAAAGACTTTGAAGAGAAGTTTGAAAACATCAAGAAGGAAAGAAATGAGCTGATGAAAGCAGCCGATGTAGCACGCGATGATGTCCGCACCAAAGGCACACTTTTTACTTTTCTATTAGGACTTATGGTGAACATTTCCATGATGCAAAGATCATCCGAGAAGTTTTGGATGCTAATTAGTTTGGTGTCGATTATGTTAACGGCTACAAAGTACGTCGCAGGGGAGTCGCTAGAGAGATGATGCGGATCCACCAAGATCTCAAACTACTAATTCCAGATGAGGATCACTAGTTTACCAATTGGGAAGTGTTTTATAATGAACTTAATATTAATTGATGATCCACTTAAACAAACTATGAGCCAATTTTTGACATTAAAGCTAGAAGATGTTTGAAGGATCCCTTTGAAATGAAATCTTGTCCCTAGGTACATGGGAAAATATTTGTGTAGGAAGTTTAAATTATACTTCATAGAACCTTTTTCAATACAACTTGTGAGGGACATTTCGGTGACTACTTGGTTGGTTTTAGATCTTTGCATTGTTTTCCAATTGATGCTCCCACTTCAGCTCATCATATCTCTTAACGCCTTTGCTCATAGTAGGAATAATGGAAATGACGATGCATATGCACCTTTCACTTCCATTTTACAACATTGGTGGAGGTTCGGACTTCATGTGCCCATGGAAAGGTGAAGCCGTGAAGTTAGATTTGTTGGAGAAAATGAGTCTTTTTAATATGTTTTAATTTTTTGGTCTTGGTTAGAATTGATCTAATGACCTAAAGGTCTAAGGATTCTTACTCATTTTCTATGAGTGAATTAAATACAAATATGGGTGGGCATGAAAAACTTGTCATGCCTAATACATGTATGCACATGCATAAGTGAACCAAGATTAAAATTAAAACAAGTTTTAATTCCTAAACGAATTAAAAGTAAAACAAGTTTTAAATTTCTAAAGGGATTATTTAAAGAAGTTTTAATTCCTAAACGGAATAACTAAAACAAGATTTTAAGTCCTACTGTTTTTGTTAGAATTATAAATGTTTTTATATTCAATGGGGGAAGTTACCAAATATAATTTATGTCAAATTTATTTTCACTGCCTATAAAAGAAAAAGAATTTCTTTATTTCAATGTGTACCAGAGCAGGATAATATCCCTAGATAATTTCACCTCTTGTCGCTTTGTTGTGCGCTTCGGTGTTTATTTCTCCTCCTAATCCTTGTTGTTGAGTTCGTAAGTGGGCAAGTGTTGTAGTGCTTATAGTACTTGTAACGGGCAGTTTTATCCTGGATACGACTTCACCACGGGATATAAGCATCACTCATTTTTGAGGCGTATCGGTGAACTATCGTGTTAAGGACAGCTTGATGATCAAGTGACTTTGTCCTCATTGTACGGTTAAATATTTGAGTATTTTATTTCATTATCAGAAATTTAATTTTAACATCATTTTTCAGTATTTCATTGTAGCAGTTCCAACAATCTTAACACGATAGTCTTTTCTGTAACAATTGAAAATGATGTTGAAAGACCAGAAAAATTTCGAGGGGAAGGACTTTAAGATCGATATGTTTCCGGGTTAACATAATCTAGATGAATTTGTACAGAAACAATTGGATGGTTCGGTTAGGTTGAATTATATGGCTATAAATCATATATTGAATTGTTTGGAGGAAGCATTGTAATCATAGAATACAAGAAGAACTATACTATTTATGATTTGTGTGTTGCTGGTCAGAGTTTCAAGCATTTAGGTGATGGATAAATCACCATCTTCCTAGTCAAAGTACATATGGAGATTGTAACATGAAACTAGTGAGGTCAATATGGTTGAATCGAGTAAGATCTATGATTCAAGTAGAAGCATTGTTTTGCACCGAGGACAAATATGTGTTGTTTGCGTGACATGGCTAACAAGGCGCATGTGGCTGAACTAAATTTTTCGAAAGCTGACAATCATACTCAACTCTGAGTGAGGTCCTCACAAGAAAGGTATTTTTCTTAAACATGAATATAACAATACTTTAATTAAGGGTGATTGTTAAGTTTGTAAAATACATGGACTTTTGGCATTAAATTGCAAAGAACATAAAAACCTTAAAGTTGATGCTAATTTAGTTGAAACAAACTAGGACGAGTTTTCTGCAATAGTGTTGGAAGTTATTTTAATAACCAATGTGAGAGACCAGTGGGTGAACTTTGGATCCACCTAGCATGTATGTAAAAACAGAGACCTGTTCACCTCCTATTAGAGGATAGGGTATGTCGAGTGACTCTATATGAGTAACTTATCTGCAACAAAGGTTGCATAAATGGAAAGGTCGAGCAGTTACTCATATCTATAAAAGACTCTCACGTTGAATGGAGTTTCCATATTCCAGGTATATGTAAGAATCTTGTTTCTTGTTCTGTTGTAGATGTTTAAGATTTAAAATTTTAATTAAATCTGTAGAAATTGTTGAAACCAAGGGAACTAATTTTTTAGGAAAGAGTTATAAGACTTAGGGTCTATATAAGCATAACAGAAAAATTTGATAAAATGAACATAGTTGGTTCTTATGCTTTCTTTTGTGTGTTTTTGAATGTTTGCATGGTAAACTTAATAGTTTATAAGTCTATGAATTAACTGGCTAGCATAGAAGACGAACCCAAATTTAGTATGGTTTCGAACACAAAAGTGAAACTTGTGAAGTATCCAAATTTTCTTTAAAATCTTTTAGCAAAATTTAATCCCGTTAGACCTAATTGACTTGTTTTTAATCCTTTTTAAGGTGGTAAAAATTGGTTTGTAACTTACGTAGATGACCATACGTGGTATTGTCATATATACTTGCTTAGGGATAAGGATGATGCCTTAGAAGTCATAAGATGTATAAAGTTGAAGTTGAAAACCAATCAGGTGTTACCATTAAAAAGGTTAGGTATGGATGTGATAGCAAGTATGAAATTCTTAAAGAGAATTTTATTTTTAAAATGGCATTATTCATAAGATCACACTTCTTTTTCACCATAGTTTATTGGTATAGTTAAATATAAAAGAAAGAACCATTAAGGAGATGATATATGCCATGTTGACTAGTTCAGGATTAAACCACAATCTTGTGGGGGTGGGGGGTCGTTATCTAAAACTGCTATATCCTGAATAAATTAACCTTTAAAGGATCAGATAAAACTTCATATGATTATGGAAAGTTAGACAACCTTCTTATGCATGCGTCCAAGTGTGGGGGTGTTTATATAAGGTATACCGAGTACCCTGCTTCATATAGTTTTTTGGTTGTGAGTTTTGATTATTCAGCCATTGGTGTGAATACTTTTATGAAGTCTAGGGATGATGAGTTTATGTTTTTTATGAAACATGTCTCTTCTTAAGATGTGTTGTTGATCCCCTAGATGTCTTTTCAACTAGTCAAAATTTACCTTCAAAGAAAGATAGAGTAGATTTGATCCTAGGAGAAGTAAAAGGATTAGAACTGAGACTTCTTATAGATCTGACTTCATAATATGCCTAGTAGGGGTGCCAACGGGTCCGGGTAGTATACTACCCAGAACCGGAACCGGGTATTTTATTCGGGTCCGGGTCCTGCCGAATCTGGGTCCGGTTCTAAAATTATAGGATCCAGAACCGGACCCGTTAAAATAGGTAAATACCCACCGGTTACAGGTAATTAACGGTTCTTCAAAGATCAAATTTATTATATAGATCCGAAAACAGGAGCAGAAACAGTTCCAAAAACCATGAAACCATAGCCTTAATCTGCCTCACTCTTGAGGGTCGCCACCATCACCATGACTAGAACTTAGCACCACCTTCTCCTACATTTGAAACACCTCAGTCGACATCAACAAAACTTGAATCACAAAATAAATTAAACACCACTGATCACACCATCAAAATCTAGATCTGGCCAAGAAAGAAACAAAGTTAACTGAATCTAGCTACTAAAGAAATTATACACTAAAAGCGCAATACCCATACTCTGTATCGATATCTACAACAAGTGGAGTCACAGATCCAATCAATTTTTTGGACTCATGAAGAAACCTATATATCAGAAGCCACATATATATAGCGTATAATTAAAATTACATACAATTGAAGATCAGTTGATTGCTTACAAGTATGAGTACGAGAGAGATTGATTTATCATATAAGAAATTTATAAAGAGAGGTGCAAGAGAAATGATTCAAGGATTCTGATATATGCAGACAAGGTTGGGAAGACGCCCAAGAAGATATGTTCTAATTTTTTCCTATTTTTAGGTCGGTTATAACCTCAAACTAAAATACCCAACACATTTATACCGGGTACGTAGAAACCGTCGAGTATACCCGGTAAGGACCCGATACTAATCGGTTCCTTATCGGGTCTACCCGGCAGGTATTAAAAATGCTAATGGGTATGATATTAGGACCTGGAAACGGACCCGAATTGACCGGGTCCGGTTCGGTTCCGGGCAAATGGGTACCCGTTGGCAGCCCTAATGCCTAGCATTTTCTGATCTCCAGACTTGTAAAGAATCCATAACATTTACTAATTAAAACCCCATTCTGGTAAGAAGCTTCATTTAGTGAAATGGATTCAGTCCGTCAGAACCAGACTTGGGAGCTTGCTAGTTTGCCTCCAGAGAATAAGACCATAGAGTTTAAATGAGTCTTTAGGAGGAAATGTAAGGTAGATGAAACTATGGAAAATATAAGGTTAAGTTGGTAGCTAAAGGCTATAAACTAAAAGAAGGTATAAATTTCTTTAATTCTTATTCACCTGTGACGAGAATTACTTTCGTTGAGATACTAATTGATTTTGCTGCCTTAAACAACTTATAGATATTAAGACATATTTTCAAAAACCGTGAATTAGATAAAGAAATCTACTAAGACCAACCTGAGTACTTTGTGGTGAAAGGTTGTGAATACAAAGTGTAACCTGAATAAAATTTTGTATTTTTTAAAATAAGCACATAACAAGGACATGAAAATTTGATCTTGTGATAAAGGGTAGTGGATTTAAGTTACTGAATATGACAAGTGTATTTAAAAGTAACTTGTTAAGGATTCATGTGTGATTGTATGCTTGTATGTTGGTGATATGCTTATACTTGATACAAACATAGATGTGATTAATTCCACTAAAATCATACGATGAATGAGAACTTTGACTTGAAATACTTAGACCCTTTCGATGTAATCTTAGGGATGAGGATTAAAATATAATCAAACATTTGTAGTCTTAGTCATTCTCATTATGTTGAATTTGTGCTTAAGAGATACAATCAGTCTGATTGTATGCCTGTTTGTACTCCATAAGATTCTTCTTGTAGACTCGAGAAAAATAAGGGTAATGGAGTATCTTAAATTGAATACTAAAGAGTTATAGGATGTCTGATGAATTTAATGAACTATAAGAGTCCAGAAATTGCTTATATTATGAGTAAGTTAAGTATATATACTTGTAGTCCAGAGAAAGAGCATTGAGATGCACTTAGTAGAGTATTATGGTACCTAAAATTACTTTATTACCTTTTTTTTTATTTATGAAAGGTATCTTATTATCCTTGAGGGATTTTGTGATGCAAACTGGATAGATGACTCAAAGGAGTCTAAGTCTACGAGTGAATAAGTTTTCACTCTAGCAGGAGGGTTTGTTTCTGGATGATTTCCAACCAAACATATAATGCTCAATTCATTATGGAATCTGAGAGTATTGTGTTAGATAAATCACGAGATGGGTCCGAGTACCTAAGATACTTTTTAGAAGACATTCCTCTCTAGCATAGGCATGTGTCAGCTATATCTATACAATGTGTTAGCCAAGCTGTAATAGCTAAAGCTAAAAATAACTAATCTCAACAGGCGTTATTTTCATTGATTGGATAAAGTCCAAGGAGAATATCGCGGATCCTTTGACGAAAGGTTTATCCAAAGAGATAGTTAGAAATGTATCGAAGGGGATGGGGCTTAAACTCATTAATTAAACTTGCCATGAAGGATACTCAACCTTGCTGACTGGAGATCCCAAGATCAAGGTTTTGAATGAGACAACTAATTTGTGGTGGGTAAATCTAAACACTGTCAGAGAATTTCATTCTCTGTCCCTTCCCTATGGTGTAGACGTGATAATGTGGCTGCATGTGGAGGATGACTTTTTAATAAGTCTTAATGAATTCTATAATTTCAATTTAAGATTGAAGAGGGGTGTAGCAGTAAACACTCTTGATGGAACTCACCTATATGAATGAAGAAGTGGGCTGCTTCTTATGAGAATGGAGCTAATTCTCTAAAGAATTCTGAGAAACGAGATTTGTCCAGGGCCAAAAAGGACACAACGGCACGAACTTGACAGCACCTAGAGAGATATCACGCGTGGTTATTATCGCGGATTACACCAAACGATGGCAGTTCAAGACATCATGTTCACTGTCCATCAAGTAGTTCCGGCAATTTCTCACTAAGCAAAGGCTCAAGACCTCATGGACACCTCTTGCCTATAGTGGTATTTCTCGCTTTCCGATTTCTGATTTTTTATCGGTATTTCATTCATGTGGGGGATTGTTGGAGAAAATGAGTCTTTCTAATATGTTTTAATTTTTTGGTCTTGGTTAGAATTGATCTAATGACCTAAAGGTCTAAGGATTCTTACTCATTTTCTATGAGTGAATGAAATACAAATATAGGTGGGCATGAAACACTTGTCATGCCTAATACATGTATGCACATGCATAAGTGAACCAAGATTAAAATTAAAACAAGTTTTAATTCCTAAACGAATTAAAAGTAAAACAAATTTTGAATTTCTAAAGGGATTATTTAAAGAAGTTTTAATTCCTAAACGGAATAACTAAAACAAGATTTTAAGTCCTACTGTTTTTGTTAGAATTATAAATGTTTTTATATTCAATGGGGGAAGTTACCAAATAAAATTTATGTCAAATTTATTTTCACTGCCTATAAAAGAAAAGGAATTTCTTCATTTCAATGTGTAGCAGAGCAGGATAATATCCCTAGCTATTTTCACCTCTTGTCGCTTTATTGTGCGCTTCAGTGTTTATTTCTCCTCCTAATCCTTGTTGTTGAGTTCGTAAATGGGCAAGTGTTGTAGTGCTTATAGTACTTATAACGGGCAGTTTTATCCTGGATACGACTTCACCACGGGGTATAAGCATCACTCATTTTTGAGGCGTATCGGTGAACTATCGTGTTAAGGACAGCTTGATGATCAAGTGACTTTGTCCTCAGTGTGCGGTTAAATATTTGAGTATTTTATTTCATTATCAGAAATTTAATTTTAACATCATTTTTCAGTATTTCATTGTTGCAGTTCCAACAAGATCCAGGTTATAAGGATTGCAAACAAGGCCTTGCTTCCTTTTCCGGTTATTGATTTCCCTTGGATATTGTACTCAATACCTTGTTATTTTGGTTTAAAATTAGATGTAACTATTTGTTTACACTTTGACATTATCTTTTGTTGGTAGTTCATTTCCCATAGATATTGTACTCAATACCTTGTTATTCTGAATTAATGAGACAACCTAGAATTGAATGAAAAAAAAAAAAAAAAACCCAGATTAAGAAATTTCACTAGGTACATAGGAAAATGCTAATCCATAACAATAACCTTCTTTGAATGTTATTCAGTATTAAAGTTTTGGAATTTGCCGAGATAAAGAGGTAGAAATAACGAAAAAAATTTAAAAGAAAAAACGGTTTTCGTTATTAACCTTGGATGAAGTTCTTCGATGACATCTTAAAGTTTTCTTCAATATTTAGTTTTCACAAGTAACTTTAGTGAATCCTAAAATTCTACTACCTAATGTAATCTAGTGTAAAACTGATTTTCATAGACTAACAGTGGTGTCCAACCATTTCTTTTCAAACCAACAAATTGCTACCAATATTATATATATCTAATGGAGAATCTCTTAAGCTGAAGTGGCAAGACCACTTGCAACACATTTTATGGAAACTTGTAGTGTCATGTGCCATATAAACTTTTCCAGGAAACCTTTTAAAAGTGAAAACTTAAAGTGTCATGTGGCGTACAATTTTTTTTAAGAAAACCTCGTAAAAAATCGATGGTGTGTATCCCTTAAGCGAAAAGATATGTTTGTCAACATTTAATTTACGCATTTAATCCTACTGAAAACTATTTTGAACTTCTCACAGCGTAACTCAACTGGTGAGCAACTCTCAAGTGGATAAATTATGTATGCTGCTTATAAAAATAAAAAAGAAAAGAAATACTTAGCATATAGTACAGAATAAATATAAAAAGTGGATATACATTATAGAGGTTGGAGATCAAAATTCCAGATCTCCTGATACAGAATATGAAACTCGCAGAATTCACCCAACTTGATTTGATTTGATGAATACCGTGTTTCGAAATACTCTCTTCGTATTTTTTTATCAGTCCTCTATTTTATTTTCATATGTCTTACAAAAGTGGACAACTTCTGTTTATAGTGATATTTCTCATTAAATTCATTTTTAGTTTAACCCAATCTAAAATCTTAAAAAATATTTTCATTCCTTTAAAGAAATAATATTAACGGCTACAAATGTTAGATTCTTTATAAGGTTTCTACCTCGTTAATAATCTAAAGATATATGTTTTTATCTTATTTTTAAATATTTACGAAAATAATAAACTAACATATATATATTTTTCTTATATACTACACATATTTACTTTTAAATTTTAATAATAATGTAGCATTTAATAGGGTTAATTTTGAATATTCATCAGGTTTCCTTAATATTTTAACTTTGTCAACCCGGATAAACTGACAAAAAAAGACGAAGGGAGTACGAAAATAACACCCGTCAACATTGTGCATGATGTGCTCCATGTAGGCCTAACAAGCATATTGCACAGTCCATATGAACCTCTGGACATGGAGTACTTTGAAGATTGCATATTCAAACTGCAAAATTTAACCGAGAGGTTAATTGGCATCTTGGATATCAAGAAGGCAAGATGATAGATGTTTCATTTTTGTAGGGTGTTTGTACATCTTGAGAAGTTATATTTCGACTTTGAGATTCATGATTTCATTTATTTGCTCTACAGAAAGATAGAAACTTTAAAATATGAAGATAGGAACTTTCATTTGTTTAGGTATGAATGGTAGGATACTCTTTGTTTTTTGAAATCTGAATGAGGTTTGGACTTTAGGAAGGCTTCCAAAAATTCCTAGAAGCTATTTGAGTCCTCAAACTCTTTACTAAGTGTTGTTGTTAGAGCACTGCTCGGTCGAACACGCAAGCGTTGATATCTCAAGCTAGTTTGTCAAGTTTAGGTGATCAAAACTATAAGTATTGATTTCTAGTCTACTTATAGAATGTATAGTTGAGCTTTAGACTTCGCAGCGTTTATCGATTGAAGACGAAGATCTACTAAGGATAGCTTGGAGGAACTTCTTCAAAAAAAAGGTATGTGGAGACTAAAACTTATCTATCACTCAGAAGTCTATTATATTTTATCTTCTATTGAGACTAAGTCGTATAACTATATATATATAGACTTTTACATTATACACATTTGATATTCGAGTCAAGTTTATCTCGCTTATCTATTTCTCTAAATATGTGTTGGAAAGCTTTTTTCTTTACCTACGTTCATCATTATTCTTGACGAGTTTAGTTGGAAACAATTTATTTGTTGGAAACTAAATAATGAGTCAAAAGATCATCATGTGAAAATTGCCTTGAAACAGCTTACATGATTTGTGTGAGACAGTCATTTAATGAGACTCGGAATGTTTCGTATTGATCATTAGATCACTTGAAAATTACTTATAAGCTAATAGTTTATGTTAGACAGCTATTGTTGTCTTTTATGGATGTTTCAATGATTGAAATGGGAGCTTAGAACAATTAACCATTGTCTGGATATAACACAGTATGCATACCAGTATGAATTGTTGTGGTATGATTCAGGTCCGGGAACCAAGTTTGCATACCAGTATGCGAATGGTTTTAACTGTCAAAGTCCGGGAACCAAGTTTGCATACCCGTTTGTGAACGGTTTCTCCTGAGTTCGTCCCGGAACGACAATATGCATAGATATTTGCGAACTGTCGAAAAATATCAAAGTCCTAACTTTAAGTTTGCGTACCCATTTGCAAACTTATGTGGTTAAGTTCTAAAATCGGTTAAGTATGATTTCATACTCAAGAATATATATATATATATATATATTAAGGAATGCAATCTTTGCAAACCGTGGGTAAATGTTCATGAATTGATTCTCTCGAATCAAATCTGATTTTGCTTCAATTGTGTCTTGTATACTTCTATGAGAATATAAACAATTGAACAACTCTATGAGTAACACAATTAGATTCATTTGATTATTATTTTATCTAGAAGTGTTAGATGAATGTGGTTAATAAAAAAGTGTTTATTTTCTAACTTCGGTTAACTATTATTGAGCCAACTCAATATACTCGTTTAAGTACAATTACCCATATCTAAATGAAGGTATATTTCATTTGTGTGTAACAAGATAAGACCATCTAATGGTGGAAAGATATTGCTTTGGTTTTAAGCAAACTTAGCTTGAATCTAAAATCAAGTTTTCATATAACGGTGAATATTGATTGGTTTGTTAGTAAGCTAACTTAGAATGCAAACCCTGATTTGAAAGACTATATAAGGGAGAACTCTAGCAACTTGAAAACCTAATCCCCACATATCTTGTGTGATACTAGTTGTGACTAGAGTTGATTCTTCTTTAACCTAGTTTTTTCCTAAAACCATTAGAGCTAGGTTAACAACTTAAAGACTTCATTGGGATTCTGAAGCCAGACCCAACTATTTTCTCTGTAGTTGCGTGTTCTGATCTTACTTGTTCTATCGTATTGAGTTCTATCTTCTCTAAGATTTAGTCGAGATTTATCTCTGATAGGTAAGATATAAAAATTAATCACAAATCTCTTTATCTCATTCTTTGTGATTCCTCAATAACTTGTTCTACTACCATATAGTTAAGTTATTGTGAGGTGATTGATATTTCTAGGCTGTTCTTCGGGAATATAAGACTGGATTATCAATTGGTTCCTGTTCACCTTGATTTATCAAAATACGGAACAAAAAACTTCGTAGGTATTTTTGTGGGAAACTGATTTATCTATCAGAATAGACGTTTCTGTGGGAGATAGATTTGTTTACAAAGTCTTCGAATTTGGGTCGTAGCAACTCTTAGTTGTGGGTGAGATCAGCTAAGGGAATCAAGTGCGTATATTCCTGCTAAGATTTAGGGGTGTAAGGAATGCAACTGTACCTTAATCGGTGTGAGACTTGGTTAGGGCTCAACCACATTCCAGTCTGAAGTTAACTTGTAATAGGCTAGTGTTGTAGCGGCTTAATACAGTGTGGTGTTCAAATCTGGACTAGGTCCCAGGGTTTTTCGGTATTTGCAGTTTCCTCGTTAACAAAATTTCTGGTGTCTATGTTATTTCTTTTCCGCATTATATTTGTCTATATAATTGAAATATCACAGGTTATGCGTAGTTCAATCAATTGGTAAATCCGACCTTTGGTTGTTGATTAAAATTGATTGACACTAGAATATTGGTCTTTGGTACCATTCATGTTGTCTCTCATAATAATCAGGCTCACGGATTCCTATCTGTTTTATTTGATGATTATATTGAGAAACAGAGATATAACTCTTGGATATATTTTCCTTGATTGAGCCTGACCGTCTAGTTGATTCGCTTGGAATTTATTGGAGTTAGTCCATACAGACAGCCTAACAAAATATTGGGTATGGTTGTTAGACCCCCACTTTTTCAATTGGTATCAGAGCATGCAAACACGTGAAAGACATCATAAGTATATGTTTGTATCAATCTGACTCTATGGACAGAAGCGTTATATGTATAAACGTAGCGGCAGTATTCGATGGCTCAAATTACTTATGGTGGAAAATTGTTATGCGTGCCTTTCTTCAAGCACGTGATTTTCAATCATGGGTTTATGTTCTTAATGACTTTAATCCTCCAACGGTTATAGTATACGGTGTAACTGTTGCAAAGGATATTGGTAGATATGAGCCTGGCGAGATTCTCGCTGCAAAGAAAAATTCTGACAACTTAAATGCTATCATACATTCCATTAACCCATATCTTCAGCACCATATGGATATGTGCACTCGGTCTAAAGATGCTTGGGATATCTTATTATTAGATCACTGCTCGGTCGAACTCGCAAGCGTTGCTATCTCAATCTTGTTATGTTAGTGATCAGAACTATAAGTCTTGATTTCTAGTCTACTTATAGTGATGTCTCAGACTAGGATAGTGAAAAAACGGGGGTTTAACAACCACACCCAATATTTCAATTAGCAATCTGTATGGAAAACTCCGAGTTACTTTCTAAAGAATCAACTAGACAGTCAGACTCAATCAATAAAAAATATCTCAAGGAGTTTATACCTCAATCTCTCAATTTGATCTTTACTCAAGCAAATAGAAATCTGCTAGTCTTTATCAAAGAGAGATAACTTGGATGGTACCAAAGACCAATATCCAAGTGTCAATCAATTTAAATCAACAACCTAAAACGCCGGATATTCTAATTGATTGAATAACACACAACCTATATTATTTCAATTATATAACAAAATATAATGCAAAAATGAAATAACACATACACCATAATTTTGTTAACGAGGAAACCACAAATACATAAAAACCACGAGACCTAGTCCAGATTAAAAATACACTATATTAAGCCGTTACAGACACTAGCCTACTCCAAGTTAACTTCGGTCTGGACTGTAGTTGAACCCCAATCAATTTCGCACTGATCCAAGGTACAGTTATGTTCCTACATCTCTGATCCCAGCAAGATACTACATACTTGATTACCTTAGCTGATCTCATCCAAAACCAAGAGTTGCTACGACCCAAAGTCGAAGACTTTAATAAACAAATCAAAAGATATCACACGAGAAAAGTCTGATAATAGATAAATCCGTCTCCCACGAATATACCTATAATTTTTTGTTCCGCCTTATGATAAATCAAGGTGAACAGGAACCAATCAATAAAACCATACTTATATTCCCGAAGAACAGCTCAGTTTTGTCAATCACCTCACAATCGTCTTAATCGATGCAGCGAAAAAAGATATTGTGGAATCAAAAATGATGAGACGAAGTGTTTGTGGCTACTTTTATATCTTGCCTATCGAAGATAAAAATCTCAATCCAATTATTATAATTGTACTCGTACGATAGAAACAACAAGATCAGATCACACAACTACGATAAAATTAGTATCGGTCTGGCTTCACAATCCCACTGATGTCTTTAAGTCATTAACCTGGTTTTAGAAGAAAAAAACCAAAGGTTAAAGGAGAATCGACTCTAGCTTAGCACAACTAGTATCACACAGAATGTGTAGGGATTAGGTTTCCCAGTTTCTAGAGTTCTCCCTTATATAGTCATCAAATCAGGGTTTGCAATCAATGTTAGCTTACTAACAAAGCATTCAATATTCATCCTTAGATGAAAACCTGATTAGATTCAAGCTAATATTTATCAACCGTTAGATCAAAAACATAGCTTGTTACACACACATGTAATGCACGTTTCTAGGCTTGTGTAACCGTACCCAAACTTGTACATTAGTTGGTTCAACATAATCAACCAAATGATTAGCCATATGATCACTTTCATATCAACCATATTCTTCTTCACCATAACTAGTCCAAATGACTCAAATGAACTAGTTAGAGAGTTGTTCAATTTATTAGATATTTATGTACTATACAAGACACAATCGAAGAAAAAATGATGTGATTCACTCGAATCGATTCATGAACTATAAAGCCACGGTTTGCAATAACATTCCTTAGTTTACTAAGATAAGTTCACAAACATCATTTTTAGACATAACGTACTCAAGTTCGCGGACTGGCTTCGCGGACTTAAGTTCCCGGACGGAGTTCACAAACTCCAGAAGAAATTCTCGGGTTGGAGAACTATGCCATTTCGCGGATTGGGTTCGTGGACTGAAGTTCACGTGCTGCACCGGTCTCACTTGATCAAAAAAGTTAGCAAACTTCGGTTCAAGCAATAATGACTTATACATATATATGTTTCCACAACAATGCATATATCCTCCAATGGTAATAATGTCTAAACTTTCATTTCAATCATTGATACATTCTCAAAGGGCGTTATATAGTTGTTATTCACAAACTATTTTTATCATAGAAATTTCCAAAATGATTGAAACATAACATGACTTCCGTCACTGGGTAATTATGAACTTGGCTAAAGCGAAAGATTTACCAACACATATTTCGATAAATAGATAAGCGAGATATACTCAGCTCGAAATATCACATGTGTATAATCTTAGTCTATATAGTAATACGACTTTTTTCTCAAGATAGGAGATAGAGTAGATAGACTTTTGAGTGATAGATAAGTTCAAGTCTCTACATACCTTTTAGTCGATGAAGATCCACTGGTTCTTGAGTAGTCCTTCGTCTTGTATGATGATCGCCATGGAATTCTTGAGCTCAACTACACTTTCTATCCTAGTCCGAGACCTTAGCTATAGTAGACTAGAAATCAAGACTTTATAGTTTTGATCACTAATATTGAAAAACATGCTTGAGATAGCAACGCATGCTCGGTCGAACTCGCAATGCTCTAACAATCTCCCTCTTTGTCAATTTTAGTGGCTAAACTATTAATACATATGTAATTGTAGGATCAGAATATTGTCACAACAATATTCCTGAGAGATAAACGATTGTTCTGCGATATATCGATAATAAACGAACTACTCTGCGATACATCAGTAATATTCTGTGACACATCCAAAGATGGCTTAAATAATGACGTAATGATTGAAAACGACAGAAACACAAAGAAAGTGTGACATGTCTGCGATACATCAATAAAACTTGCGAAAGTTAAAGGCAGTGCTAACTGCGATTTATCGCAAGAACTCAGATCCGAAATTGAAGGGAATCTTAGCTGTAAATGAGCTATCATGAGCTGTAATCCACTATGTAAATACCTATATAAAGGAGATGAATAGTTCCAGAGAAGGGATGAATTTTTGAGTGTTAGGAAATTTTTAGGAGAGAGAAAATCTTTATCAAGTGTTCTGTGTTCTTGATTTCTGTAATTCCTTAAGATCAAATTAATAAAAAGTGTCTTTAATCTTCAAATTATGTCATAGATGTTGGTAAATTCTTGAATAGGGTGTAGTGTGGGAATTCCTGCAACTACATTTTGGCGTAAGCTTGAGGATAATCAAATTTGAGAAATTTAAAATTACAGTTTGAAGACTTGAAGAAATTATTAGAATTGAAGAAAAATGGCTAGAAGGAGAAGAAATACATCAGAACCACCAACAACGGTGAGAAAAAGTAAAAGAATTGCAGGGGAAGGAACAGGTGAATTGGAAGGATCTTTAAGGAACAGGTCAGGAAGAAGTAGAATGAGAAATGGAGCAGAAAATTCAATCCAACCACCAAATCAACAAACACGAGCACAAGATAGAAATATGGATTATGATAGAGTAAGTGTGCATACTTGGAGGACAGATTCGATAGAAGAGGCGGAAAATCAAGAAGAGGAAAGAAATCAAGAAATGGATGGAGGATTAATTCATGAAGAACATGAAATGGAAGATGATTTAAGACAAAGGATACAGGAAGAAAGAAGATTAGAGGCAGAAGAGCATGCCAATCTTACAAGACAAAATCATGAATTAAGAATGGAAAATTTGAGGTTGCAAAACAGAAGATCGAGAAGCAGCATGAGATCAAATTCAAGATCATATAGAGAAGAAACAAGGCAAAACCTCCCTGTACAAAATATTGGGGAGAATTTGATAAATGATCGTTACATTCCACGCGGGGAAACTTTAGACATTAGACATAATCAGGATGAGGGATAAAATCAAGAAGAGAGAAGGAGAATGTTACGTGATGAAGAGATTCGAAGATATCGCAGGATTATCGAAGATGATATTAAGAGGCATTATATTGATCAAGTACGCTTAGCAGGAGAAAGAGAGAGATTGCGAGCAGAAGTAGAAGAGCAAGAAATTCAAGCAGCATTGCGTCAGAATAATCATGACAATCGAGAAAGATGACGTGCGCAAAATCGTAATAATGATAATCTCAATGAGGAATATGAGAGAATTCGCAGAGACATAGAAAGGCAATGAAGAGAAACAGTAAGGGATGAGGAAATTCATGGAGAAGATAATGAAAGACAAATTAACTTGCAAGAAGAAGAAAGTCGCAGAAGAAGGCAAAACCAAGATGTTGGAGAAGAAGCGAGAAACATCGCAAGACAAGAAAGGCAAGAACGCAGACGAAGAGAAGCTGCGTTGAAAAGACCAATAGAGCAAAATTCTAATAGGAATGAACAAATCTTGCGAGAATTGGCAGAAATGAGAGGAATGATAAATAACAGAAGAGAAGGAGGAAGAAGGCAACTTGATGAGGAAATCGAAGAGTCTGCGAAAACTCCATTTACTCAAGAGGTACAATTAGGAGGGATACCTCCAAAATGCAATTTACCGGTGTTGACCAGTATATTTGATGGAACTATGTGTGTTGTCCAACATATCAAAGCTTATATTCGATGTATGCTACAATGGGAGAACCATGATGTCGTTTTGTGCAAATATTTTTCATCAAGTTTAACTGGCGAAGCATTGAAGTGGTTCGAAAGTCTTCCCAAGAATACAATAACTTCGTTCATGCACTTGCAAACCACTTTATTAGGAGCCTATATCAGCAATAATTCTGCGCGACCTGGAATTGAAGATGTGTTTAGATTGAAACAGAGGGTTGGTGAGAGTTTGAAGCACTTAACCATAAGATGGAGGACAATGTGTAGTGAAATGGCAGGAAGAGTATATGAACGATATCTCATTTTGTCCTTCATAAATGCTATGTTTGCGACAAATCTATTATACATCCAGGTCTTCAGAGTTAAAAACTGTAGTAGCAGGATTTCCCACACTACACCCCTATTAAGATCCTATAAAAATCTAAGTGAAACTAGTTGAAGATTAAAGAATTAAACGACACTTTTATTATTTAGATCTCAGAAATGTTTACAGAAAATATTCAAACTCAGAATTACAACTTTCTTTTCTGGAGTTTCTCTCTCCTCAAGATTTTCTCAACTCTAAAAAATACATCATCCTCATATGGCTTACTTGAACCCTTTATATAGGAAATTACATAGTGGGTGACAGCTAAGTTTTCCCCTTCTTTCGGATATATTCTGCGATCTTATCGTGGTATTTGCAATATTAATCTTCGCCAACTTTTGTAATCCTCGTGAAACAACACTCTCATAACACGTCTCTTTAATCGTCAGCTATTATGATGCTTCCCCGTGACGCTCGCCAAATGTTGTTGTAGAATCCTCACGACACTCTCGTGAATAATGTCATTTATTCTTATAAGAATATTTGACCTTCTCGTGAAAGCGTTGTTCTTATCATGAGAATATCGTTGTGGCGATATTCTGGTACTACATCTTGCCTCTTCTCACATCTTTTCTGCGAAGAAGAAAAGATCGTGAGAATAAATTGCCGTAATCTCCTATCTTTTCACCTCCATCTTTATTCTGACACGTCTCTAAACCTTTCACCAGTTGTCTTCATATAATTTTATCATCCATATATTTTTCGACACGTAATCTTAAACCGCTGTAATTTGACCATTCACGTCCTTTCATTGTATTAACTATATTTATTTTCTCGAGAAACTTCTTCTGCTATAAATACCTTCTCTCATTCTTCTCTTTTTCTTTCTTCTCATTCTCTTTCCTTCTTCTTCTCTGCAAATTTCATTGCTTTCCATAAATCGGCATCTACTATCTTTCGCCATTTTTTCAATTTCCTTTCATTTCCATTCTCTCAAAATGGTTGCTGCTGGTGCTAAAAATCTTATTGCTTTCAATTTGATGCAAGAAAAACTTAAAAATCAAGGATTTGACTTATCTTTAATCCCAGATCAAAGTCCCAAATCTGTTCTTTCTCTTGAATTATTTTCTAACTTCCAGTGTTCTCGTGAAAAAATTATAGTTTCGTTAGGCCAACTTGAAGCTGGTCTTCCACTTCCTCTCTACAACCCTGAACTTACACTCTTTTACCAAATAATTTCTGATAAGAGATTTTCACGAGCGGTGTATCAACTTGGCGAGGATTGTATTAGATTATTACTGGAATATGCCTCTCGTGGTGCTGGCGAAGGATCCCAATATTCCGAAGAACATAAAAGTCTTAAGTATAAACATATTCCGATTATCCCTGCAAAGTATATTGTAGATAACTTCTTTCAAAATTACCAGTTACTCCCCATGGTAAGGGATAGTACCTGTTGGGGTGTCCGTTTGCATAAAAAGAAGGTCACTGGTGAAGATGCTCTCATGCAAGATATTGATTTTCATACCAATACAAATGATGGCCCTCGTCATTCTAATGACGATAAGTGGTTTATTTTTCCCTTATGCCTTAAAGGTCCTTATATATCCGGTTCTCTCCAACTTCCTGCGAATCTCTCTCACTATGAACCATGGACTTTCAACTGGCCTGATAGGTTTTCCGATATATATTCTCTCATCTTCTTATGCTATTATTATTTTTTCCTTCAACCTCTCGCTAACTTTTCCATATGGATATGTGCACTCGGTCTAAAGATGCTTGGGATATCTTATTATTAGATCACTGCTCGGTCGAACTCACAAGTGTTGCTATCTCAATCTTGTTATGTTAGTGATCAGAACTATAAGTCTTGATTTCTAGTCTACTAATAGTGATGTCTCGGACTAGGATAGTGAAAAAGCGGGGGTCTAACAACCACACCCAATATTTCAATTAGCAATCTGTATGGACAACTCCGAGTTACTTTCTAAAGAATCAACTAGACAGTCAGACTCAATCAATAAAAAATATCTCAAGGAGTTTATACCTCAATCTCTCAATTTGATCTTTACTCAAGCAAATAGAAATCTGCTAGTCTTTATCAAAGAGAGATAACTTGGATGGTACCAAAGACCAATATCCAAGTGTCAATAAATTTAAATCAACAACCTAAAACGCCGGATATTCTAATTGATTGAATAACACACAACCTATATTATTTCAATTATATAATGCAAAAATGAAATAACACATACACCAGAATTTTGTTAACGAGGAAACCGCAAATGCAGAAAAACCATGAGACCTAGTCCAGATTAAAAATACACTATATTAAGCCGTTACAGACACTAGCCTACTCCAAGTTAACTTCGGTCTGGACTGTATTTGAACCCTAATCAATTTCGCACTGATCCAAGGTACAGTTATGTTCCTACATCTCTGATCCCAGCAAGATACTACGTACTTGATTCCCTTAGCTGATCTCATCCAAAACCAAGAGTTTCTACGACCCAAAGTCGAAGACTTTAATAAACAAATCAGTATCACACAGAAAAGTCTACAGTAATAGATAAATCCGTCTCCCACGAATATACCTATAATTTTTTGTTCCGCCTTATGATAAATCAAGGTGAACAGGAACCAATCAATAAAACCATACTTATATTCCCGAAGAACAGCTCAGTTTTGTCAATCACCTCACAATCGTCTTAATCGATGCAGCGAAAAAAGATATTGTGGAATCAAAAATGATGAGACTTAAGTGTTTGTGGATACTTTTATATCTTGCCTATCGAAGATAAAAATCTCAATCCAATTATTATAATTGTACTCGTACGATAGAAACAACAAGATCAGATCACACAACTACGATAAAATTAGTATCGGTCTGGCTTCACAATCCCAATGATGTCTTTAAGTCATTAACCTGGTTTTAGAAGAAGAAAACCAAAGGTTAAAGGAGAATCGAATCTAGCTTAGCACAACTAGTATCATACATAATATGTAGGGATTAGGTTTCCCAGTTGCTAGAGTTCTCCCTTATATATTCATCAAATCAGGGTTTGCAATCAATGTTAGCTTACTAACAAAGCATTCAATATTCATCCTTAGATGAAAACCTGATTAGATTCAAGCTAATATTTATCAACCGTTAGATCAAAAACATAGCTTGTTACACACACATGTAATGCACGTTTCTAGGCTTGTGTAACCGTACCCAAACTTGTACATTAGTTGGTTCAACATAATTAACCAAATGATTAGCCATATGATCACTTTCATATCAACCATATTATTCTTCACCATAACTAGTCCAAATGAACTAGTTAGAGAGTTGTTCAATTGCTTAGATATTTATGTACTATACAAGACACAATCGAAGCAAAAATGATGTGATTCACTCGAATCGATTCATGAACTATAAAGCCACGGTTTGCAATAACATTCCTTAGTTTACTAAGATAAGTTCACAAACATCGTTTTTAGACATAACCTACTCAAGTTCGCGGACTGTCTTCGCGGACTTAAGTTCCCGGACGGAGTTCACAAACTCCAGCAGAAATTCTCAGGTTTGAGAACTATGCCAGTTCGCGGATTGGGTTCGTGGACTGAAGTTCACGTGCTGCACCGGTCTCACTTGATCAAAAAATTTAGCAAACTTCGGTTCAAGCAATAATGACTTATACATATATATGTTTCCACAATAATGCATATATCCTCCAATGGTAATAATGTCTAAACTTTTATTTTAATCATTGATACATTCTCAGAGGGAGTTAAATAGTTGTTATTCACAAACTATTTTTATCAGAGAAATTTCCAAAATGATTGAAACATAACATGACTTTCGTCACTGGGTAATTATGAACTTGGATAAAGCGAAAGATTTACCAACACATATTTCGATAAATAGATAAGCGAGATATACTCTGCTCGAAATATCATATGTGTATAATCTTAGTCTATATAGTAATACGACTTTTGTCTCAAGATAGGAGATAAATTAGATAGACTTTTGAGTGATAGATAAGTTCAAGTCTCTACATACCTTTTAGTCGATGAAGATCCACTGGTTCCTTGAGTAGTCCTTCGTCTTGTATGATGATCGCCATGGAATTCTTGAGCTCAACTACACTTTCTATCCTAGTCCGAGACCTTAGCTATAGTAGACTAGAAATCAATACTTTATAGTTTTGATCACTAATATTGACAAACATGCTTGAGATAGCAACGCATGCTCGGTCGAACTCGCAATGATCTAACAATCTCCCTCTTTGTCAATTTTAGTGGCTAAACTATTAATACATATGTAATTGTAGGATCAGAATATTGTCACAACAATATTCCTGCGAAATAAACGACTGTTCTGCGATATATCGATAATAAACGAACTACTCTGTGATACATCAGTAATATTCTGCGACACATCCAATGATGACTTAAACAATGACGTAATGACTGAAAACGACAGAAACACGAAGAAAGTGTGACATGTCTGCGATACATCAATAAAACTTGCGAAAGTTAAAGGGGTGCTAACTGCGATTTATCGCAAGAACTCAAATCCGAAATTGAAGGGAATCTTAGCTGTAAATGAGCTGTAATCCACTATGTAAATACCTATATAAAGGAGATGAATAGTTCCAGAGAAGGGATGAATTTTTTAGTGTTAGGAAAGTTTTTAGGAGAGAGAAAATCTTTATCAAGTGTTCTGTGTTCTTGATTTCTGTAATTCCTTAAGATCAAATTAATAAAAAAGTGTCTTTAATCTTCAAATTATGTCATATATTTTGGTAAATTCTTGAATAGGGTGTAGTGTGGGAATTCCTGCAACTACAGTAATACAAAAAATATATAAGTAAACTTTATAGCTCCTATTCCACATGTCTAATCTTCAACATTACTCGAAATCTTTGTCACTTCCAAGTTGTCCAATGATCCCAAAGGTTGTATGTTTAGCATCATCGTTGTTGAAAATCTATAGCTATAACAACGAGAAAACAAGAGTTCTCAATCATTGTTATACAGTGTCATAGTATCATTACACAGCGTCAAAGTCCAATTGCATCACAACTTTAACAAAAATATTATGGTGATACTTCACTCCCCCGTAGTCAATACTATATCTCACATGGAAACCACTCCCCCTTACATAATGATCCGAAAACCATATATATTTGTAGTGCGAACTACATATTAACTCTCCCCCTTTTTGTCAATAAAATTGGCAAAGGTACAAGAACGGGATCCTAATGAAATTTTCGTAAGAGACATTTCATGACCAATAGTAAATATATATCATATTGTTTAGATGAAATCATAAAGCCGAAGCTAAATGCATTCATCAAGGAGTTTATAAATATACAAGATAACCCCTACAATGTTCCACAACCGCACTCCCCACAAATATTTGGAAATTAAGCACAAGTTCAAAAGAACTCTCCCCCATAAAATGTCATTCCCAAGGGAACACAAGAGAGGCCTTAATTTCAAAAAGAAAAGAAGGATTTCTTTGGACTCAACAAATAGCATACAAGTATGAATTTGGAATCCAAAAAGAAATATTCAATCAAATTAACCGTAAGCGAACCATGATTAATTTGACTAAATATGCTCAACACAAGTAAACTTATGGAGACTTAATAACTCGATTATATTAATCACAAGAGAACCCATAATTAATATAACCTTAATACACAATTAAACTAATCACAAAAGTAATCAATTTAATCGTTTATACTCACATAAGAAACTCTATGGAGCGATGACTAAGTTAATAATAAAAATAACCATCCTAGTCAATCATGCTCGAACATGAGAAACCTTATAGAGTCATAACTAAATAATCACACAAGATGATTAATTTAGTCTAATATACTCGACGTAAAGTACCTTACGGAACACAACTAAGCTAATCACAAAATAATCAACTTGGTTGTCCAGTGCTCGACATAAGACACAGTACAGAGTCTCACAGTAATACACAAAATATGGATCAGGGAAGATCAATTACTGCGGAATACACAAGGATTCATTCTATGTTTCCAACACCATTTTTAAAATGACATACAATAGACATAATCCTTGAATCACAAAAGATTTTAACCTATCTTACATCAATAATTGACAATATAGGCTTAACTTCTGTGTTTGTCAAAAGTCTATTCATTCTTTTATCAATACTTGCATATCAATTCACGAACGACTTTACTTTTGAAAAAAGTATGGGACAATCAAGTTCACGGACGTAAACACACATATCCCATAACAATATTGCAATATATGAAACCATAAAGATTAATACTGTAAAAATCATCTTCCAAACAAGTTTAGAATTTAAACCAATAAATCTAAAAACAAGAAGATGAAAACTTTGGATATAGCCATGTGTAATCACAATAATGGCTATTCCAAACACTAGTTATTCTTTTAAACAAAACAAGAAAATGGAAGATTTAATAGGAAAATAAACTCAAACATGTCTACTAGAAACCGATCACAAGCTAAAATTCACGTTCGACAGCTTCACGGGTTTCAATACCTTTGAGTTTGTGATTCATATTATCAACTTCGTCTTCGGAGAAGATATCCTTGTTGAGAAGTTCTTCGACAAGTGACTTCATGAGACCAAGGTAGGAAATAACATTTTTAAACTCACTTATAACCACATCAAGATCATTCACTGTATCAACAAGGTGCAGTTTCGCTTTCTCAAATTATTTAAGAAAGTCATGAACCGCTTCAGAAGAAACCATATCCTCATTCTCAACATCTTGATGTGAGTAGGCATAATATCATGAGGCATTAGGTGCACCATCTTCTAGAAGAGTTCTTTTCTTCCTTCCTTTTGATTTAAAACCAAAACCTTTCTCAAGAAATCCCTTAGCAAAAACACCATAGATATATGAAGATGAGGACATTCTTGATCATCCAGAAGATAACCTAGAGTATACGTACATGACTTAAGTAACTCAATAGGTTAGCTATTTAAAGGTTTTCAGGAAGGAAGATTTTTAGGGTTTTCAAGCTGTTGACTCGAGATGGTAACTCATGTACACATTCGAATACAGTACTCCCCACTCAAGACAATTAAACAGGAAAACACGAAAAACATTGCAAATACTTTTAGCCAATATTGTTTGTTGGCACTAGTTTGGCTGTAGACGATAAGAAAATAGCTTAACTAGGTGAAACGCAAATTGCCAAAGTACATCTGACTTACACATCTTGCCCGACAGGATTTCTATGAGCAAGTTCCTAACCCTTGTGATTAATTAGCACAAGTATGAGCTCTGAGCTCATCCAAGGAACTGTGTTTATGATCGAGTATCTTTTTCCTCCTGTTTTTTGAGAGGGATCCCTTATGATTTGAGAAATTATCATAAAACTTATTGTCATAAAAATATGAGACATAGTTTGAGTTCTTACCAGAAGAGTTTCGACTTAAGGAGCATGACAACATGTTGAAAATTTCTTTGTAACCTTGAATTATCTTTATCAGGTTATTTCTCATATCATCATTTTTCCTTCTTTCTCATGGATTTTTTTTCAAATCAAGGGACACGTTATTTTCAGAAACAACAGTTTGGTCTTTCCTTGGATGATTCTTATTAAGACTTATGTTCTGCTTTTGAACATTTTAGGAACTCATTTAACTAACCTTCCTGGTAACATACACAGGGTATATATGAAAACCAATGGGTTTTGATATACGAATGTCAGTTACATATTTGAGGATTAATTCTAAGGTGTGTTGAAGTTGAACAAGAGAATTTTTATTCAACTTAGAGTTTCTCTTTTGTCTAACAGAACCTTTTGTCGCAAAAGAGACGTAATTTATGATCGCACGAGTGATTAGGCAGTTTAGTCTTAACATTCTCTCATCAGGAGATTTCTTCCTTCTATATGGTGTGGTATTTTCTTGATCAGAGGAAACTAACACATATTTCTTAATTGGAAGGGACTCCATTTTTACTTTTGGTGCTGGAGTATTTTCAGTTGTAGCAGAAGTAATTGGTATATTGGACTGCTTAGAGCATCCTTGAATAGAGAGCTAACTCAAGTGATGTTATATTTCCAATGCATACTTTTCAAGGTTTGCCTCAAGAGTCATACACGAAGAATGATCTTCGGTATTTTCTTTGGATTTGCAGTCTCTTATCATACCAAGAAGAACACTGACGTGTTGTTTCATCCGATTGAGTCTATCATCTTGGATTCTAATAAGGTTTAGAATCAGTTCACTTTTCAGTTGTTTCCTATTTATTTTGAGGAATAGACTCTTTTGAAAAGTAATCGGGACAACACATGTCAGAATCTGTCAGTCTAGTTTGAACGCAATATTCATCTATGTCCGAGATTGAAGAATATTTCTCTTTAATATAGAAATAGATGAGACAGAGCTTTTATTTCTAGTGATGTGTTTATCAGAGATACTACTCTTTTCCATAAATTTAGATCGCTACAAACACAGACTTGTAAGGTCTTGAACGTGTTTGCATGCTCTGATACTAATTGAAACAGCGGGGGTCTAACAACTACAGCCAATATTTCGATTAGCAATCTTTATGGAAAACTCCGAATTACTTTCTAGCGAATCAATTAGACAGTCAGACTCAATCAATAAAAAATATCTCAAGGATTTTATATGTCTATCTTTCAATTTGATCTTTACTCAAGCAAATAGAAATCTCCGAGTCTTTATCAAAGAGAGATAACTTGGATGGTACCAAAGACCAAAAGTTAAAGGAGAATCGACTCTAGCTTAGCACAGCTAGTATCACACAGAATGTGTGGGGATTTGGTTTCCCAGTTGCTAAAGTTCTCCCTTATATAGTCTTCAAATCAGGGTTTGCAATCAATGTTAGCTTACTAACAAAGCATTCAATATTCACCGTTAGATGAAAACCTGATTAGATTCAATATAATATTTATCAACCGTTAGATCGAAAACATAGCTTGTTACACACACATGTAATGCACGTTTCAAGGCTTGTGTAACCGTACCCAAACTTGTACATTAGTTGGTTCAACATAATTAACCAAATGATTAGCCATATGATCACTTTCATATCAACCACATTCTTCTTCGCCATAACTAGTCCAAATGACTCAAATGAACTAGTTAGAGAGTTGTTCAATTGCTTAGATCTTTATGTACTACACAAGACACAATCGAAGCAACAACGATGTGATTCACATGAATTGATTCATGAACTATAAAGCCATGGTTTGCAATAGCATTCCTTAGTTTATTAAGATAAATTCACAAGCATCGTTTTTAGACATAACCTACTCAAGTTCGTGGACTGGGTTCGCGGACTTAAGTTCCCTGACGGAGTTCACAAACTAGATGAGAAATTCTCTGGTTCGAGAAGTACGCCAGTTTGTGGACTGGGTTCGCAGACTGAGTTCGCGGAATGACATTCATGTGCTGCACCAGTCTCACTTGATTAACAAAGTTCGCAAACTTCGGTTAGATTTCTCGAAATATGTGTTGGTTAGATTTCGCTTCAACCAAGTTCATCTTATATTCTTGACGAAACTAAAAAGATGATCATATGAAAATCGCTTAGTAACATTTTACATGGTTTGTGTGATACAATCATTTGGTGTAGACTTGGAATGTTTCATTATGATTATTTCAATAAATTGAAAATTGCTTTGATGCTAATAGTGTGTGAAAACGGATATTGTCATCCTCTAAGAAAGTTTCGATGATAGAAATAGAGTTTAAAACTATTGGATATAAAAATAGTATGCGTACTTGCATATATGTAATTCATGTTCAGGAACCATAGTATGCATACCCATATGCGTACTTGATGGTTTGTGAAAGTTCGGGTACCAAGTACACATACAGGTACGTGTACTGGCATAAGGTATAAACTCAGACCGGCTACTTAGGTATGCGTACCCGTATGCATACTTGAGTAGTTAAAGTTCTAAAATCGGGTTGTTTATGAACTAATACATTTATATATTAAGGAATGCATTCTTTGCAAACCGTGGATATAATGTTCATGAATTGATTCGAGTGAATCAAACCGATTTTGCTTCAATTGTGTTCTTGTATACTTCTATGAGAATATAACAATTGAACAACTCTTTAACTAGTTTCATTTGAACTAGTTATTGTTTAGATGAATAAGGTTGGTATGAGAGTGTTCATATAGCTACCCTCGGTTAACTATTGTTGAGCTAACATGGTGTACACGTTTAGGTACGGTTACTCAAACCTTAATGAGGGTACATTTCATTTGTGTATAACAAGCTAAGTTAGATCTAACGGTTGAAAGATATTAAATTGATTCTAATCGGGTTTTCATCTAACGGTTAATATAGAATGCTTTGTTACTAAGGTAACTTAGATTGCAAACCATGATTTGAAAACTATATAAGGGAGAACTCTACCAACTGGGAAACCTAATCCCCACACCTCATGTGTGATATTAGTTTCGACTAGAGTCGATTCTCCTTTAACCTTAGGTTTTTCACGAAACCCTGTAGGTTAACGACTTAAAGACTTCATTGGGATTATGAATCCAAGCCTAAATATTTTCTCTGTAGTTGTGTGTTTTGGTCGTATTTCTTCTATCGTGATTGAGTATTATCTTTGCTAAGATTTTCTTGAGATTTATCTCTGATAGGTAAGATTAAAAGTAGTCACAAACATCTTCATCTCATCGTTTATGATTCCACAATATCT
The DNA here is from genome assembly GCA_023529315.1 of Papaver bracteatum. Classification (NCBI taxonomy): domain Eukaryota; kingdom Viridiplantae; phylum Streptophyta; class Magnoliopsida; order Ranunculales; family Papaveraceae; genus Papaver; species Papaver bracteatum. The sequence continues at coordinate 728,609 of JAJJWX010002077.1, forward strand.
TGTTTCGCTACCATACTATTAAGATTATTATAAGGTGATTGATAATACTAGGATGTTATTCTGGATATATGTCCATCTTATCAATTGGTTCATGTGCACCTTGATTTATCAAAAGACGGAATAAAACTCATAGGTATTTCTATGGGAGACAGATTTATCTATTCCAGTAGACTTTTTTGTGTGAGACAGATTTTGTTATCAAGTCTTCGACTTTGGGTCGTATCAACTCTTGGTTGTGGGTAAAATTATCTAAGGGAGTCAAGTGCGTGGAATTTTGCTGGGGTTTAGAGATGTAAGGAGCGCAACTATACCTTGATCAATGTGAGATTGATTAGGGATCAAATACATTCCAGTTCGAATTTCATTGGTAGTAGGCTAGCGTCTGTAGCGGCTTATTGCAGTGTGGTGTTCAAAGATGGACTAGGTCGCATGGTTTTTCCTGTATTTTCGGTTTTCGTCGTTAACAAAATTCTGGTGTCTGTGTTCTTTCTTTTCCGCATTATATTTTGTTATATAATAGAAATATCACAGGTTGTGCGTTGAATCGATCAATTGGTAAATCCAATCTTTGGTTGTTGATTTAAATTAATTGATCCTTGAACATTGATCTTTGGTATCGTGCAAGTTATTTCTCTTATTCAATCGGTCTCGCAAATTCCTATTTGTTGATTGCAGATTGAATTGAGAGGTTGAGATATAAACTCTTTGATATACTTTTCTCTAGATTGAGTCTGACTGTCTAGTTGATTATCTTTAAAGTATATTGGAGATTGTCTATTGAGATTGTCGAACGAAATATTGGGTGTGGTTTTTAGACCCCCGCCTTTTCAATTGGTATCAGAGAAGGCAAACACATTTAAGACCTCATAAGTCTGTGTTTATATAGCGATCTGAATATGGACAAAATTGTTATCTCTGATAAACGCATCCCCAGAAACAAAATTTCTGTTTCTATGAAATCTATTAAATAGAAAGATTTGTCAATCTAGAATATAGACGAACCTAGTGTTCCAGCGAAACAGACTTTCATTGACAAGTGTTATCCGGTGTACCTTACTGACGAGTCTGACTCTGAAGTTGAAAGGGAAGTAGCCAAAGAGAGTGCAGTGATTCTAAAACTTATTAGAATCCAGGCTGATAATGTCAACCGGTTGAAACACAAATTCAATGCCCTTATTGGTATGATAAATGAGCGTGACTCTCTTCTAAAGGTTCTTCGTGAGGAAAACGCCTCAGTCTATTCTTCACGAACTCTGCTTAAGGAAAAACTCAAAGTGGATGCCTTGGAAATTGAACTTCTTTTGAGAAAACTCTTTGTTCAAGAATTTTCCAAAGAGTCTACTATACCAATTGCTTCTGATTTAAATGTAAAAATTCAGCTCCAGAAGAAAAATCGAAATCCCTTCCTGTTGAAAAGGATGTGCATGTGTTTTCCTTTAATCAAGGAGTATCAACATCATATGGAAGAAAGATATCTCCCAGCGATGGTGTTAAGACTGTTCTGTCTAATCACTCGGGTGATCAGAAAGTGTGTCTCTTTTGTGATTCAAAAGGACATTTTGAACAAAAGAGGAAATCGGGGTTGAATGACAATTCTATTATTCGTCTTCGACACACCTTAGATTTAATTCTCAAAGGTGTAACTGTCATTCGTACGTATAGAACAATTGGGTTTAGTACTTACCTTGCGTACCCTACCGGAAAGTCACTTCGATGAGTTGCTCAAATGTTTGAATACGAAACAGTCTTCCTAAACCAATTCGTTCAAGAATAACTCATGAGTCTTCTTCCATCAAAAAGGAAGATAATGTTATTCATGATGTGAAAAAGGTACCAGGAGAAGGAAACAAAAATGGAGAGATGGAAGACAACCTAAAAACGACAATTGAAGGTTATAAAGAGATTATTAACAAGCTGTCAATTCCCTCTAGATAAGATTCTTTAGGTAAGAATACATACTATGCGTCGTATTTTGATGATAGTAAATTTGATGATAAATTTTCGCATCACAACGGTTTTCCTCCAAAGATCAGGAGAAAGAGGTTTAACCGAAAATAAATGTTCATTTGATAAGATTATGGATCATAGTTGTGCTAATTAATCACAAGGTTGAAATATCTCTCACAAAAATTCCTAGTTGAGTGAGATATAATCAGGTATACTTGATGGAAAAGTATTTTCTGATTCTCTAGCTATTTTCTTATCATTCCTAGCTGGATTATCATTCGCAAACATGTTTGCATAAGTATTTGTATTATGTTTTGACAAAAACTTCTTAATCCTTTTTTTTTTGTCAAAAATGCTACTCGATTGCTCTAAAGTTTTCTCTGAAGAGAACGTAAAACTCATCAAAATAAATTTGGTGAAACTAGTCACATAGCAAAACTTGTGTGTACAAACATATTTCGTGTTTTTCGTTTTTTCGCTACTTGGGTATTTTCCAGCTTTGGATCAAGTTTGTGTTCGTACGTGTACTCATGTTACTTGTCACAAACCAACTTTGGAAACCCTAAACTCTATAAAGGATATTTATATGTTATGAACTGAGTTGAAAAAGGTTAATTCCGACCTTGTTCTCATGAAATCACATGTTAAGGACCTTCTAAAAGAGGATATCTTCTCATAAGAATCCATCAATATTGTCAGTCATAAGCTTGAAGGTCTTGAATCCCATGAAGTTTCCAAACACGGTTTTATTTTTTTATTTTTTTTAGTTCGTTTGATTATTTTCTAGGAAACTTCTAATGATAATTTATTCTTGTGTTTTTAAGAAATATAACTAGAGTTTGGAATAGCCATTATTGTGAGTACACATAGCTATTGCCAACGTTTTCATCTGGTAATGTTTTTAGATTTATTTATTTAAATTCTAAGTTATTTGGAAGATGATTTTTGCAGTCTTAATCTTTATGGTTTTATATATTGCAAATTGTTATGGGATATGTTGTTTACGTTTGTGAACCTTGACTATCCCATATTTGTTCAAAAGTTAACTCTATTATACGTCGATATGAAAATATTGATAAAAGATAAAATGAACTCTTGACTACAAAAGTTAAGACTATTATGTCATTTTGCAAATATTGATGGAAGATAGGATGAACTTTCGTTTACAAAGATTAAGTCTATTATATGTCATTGTCCAAATAATGATGAAAAATAGAATGAATCTTTGATTATTCCGCATTATTGGTCTTCCCTGATCCATATCTTTATGAAAACACTATGTAGCTCCGTACGTCCTCTTATGTTGAGCTTAACCAATTGAATTGATCATGTTCCTTGTGGTTAATTCAATTGAGATTTTTGGATACAAATTCATGTTTCATGTGATTTGTTAATGTCCAAAGAAATCCTTCTTTTCTTGTAAAAATAAGGCCGCTCTTGTTGTTCTTTCAGGAGTGACATTTTATGGGGAGAGTTCTTAATTGAACTTGTGCTTAATTTCCAAATCTTTATGGGGAGTACGGCTACGGAATATTGTAGGAATTATCTTGTATCTTTATAAACTCCTTGATGAATACACTAAGTTTCGACTATGTGAAATCATCAAAACAAATTGGTATGTTGTTCTCTTTTGGTCATGAAGTATCTCTCTGAAAATTTCATGAGGATCCCACTAGTTTTTGTACCTTTGCCAATTTATGTTGACAAAAAAGGGGAGCATTAATGTGTAGTTCAAACTACAAATACATATGGTTTACGGATCATTATGTAAGGGGTAGTGGTTTTCATTGTGAGATGAAGTATTGACTAAGGGGGATTGTTACATATCACCGTAGTATTGTTGTCAAAGTTGTGATACAATTGAACTTTGATGTTGTGTAATAATACTATGACACTGTATAACAACGATTGAGAGCAACTGTTTTCTCATTATTATAGCTACGGATCTTCAACAACTATGATGCTGACTTGAACACATTTAGAATCATTGGAGTACTTGGAAGTGACGAATATTTCGAGTAATGTTGAAGAACCAAGGATATCAAGCATTTGGATGAGAAGTTACAAAGTTTATTTATTTTGTAATCCATATGTATTGATAGTTTTGTCACTAAAATTGGCAAATGAGGAGATTGTTAGAGCACTGCTCGGTCGAATTCACAAGTGTTGTTATCTCAAGCTTGTGTGTCAATGTTAGTAATCAAAACTATAAGTCTTGATTTCTAGTCTACTTATAGTGATGTCTCGGACTAGGATAGATTGTGTAGTTGAGCATTAGACTTCACGACGTTCATCAATTGAATACGAAGAACTACTAAGGAGAGCTTTTGGAACTTCATCAACAAAAGGTATGTGGAGACTAAAACTCATCTATCACTTGGAAAGTCTATTTCTACTATATATCATATACTGAGACAAAAGTCGTATTACTATATAGTATTCGATTATGCACAATTGAGATTTCGAGCGGAGTTTAACTCGCTTACATGTTTCTCGAAATATGTGTTTGTAAGCTTTCGCTTCAACCAAGTTCATCTTATATTCTTGACCAAAGTCAAAAGATGATCATGTGAAAATCACCAAGTAAAATCTTACATGGTTTGTGTGATACAATCATTTGGTGTAGACTTGGAATGTTTTGTTATGATTATTTCAATAACTTGAAAATTGCTTTGATGCTAATAGTGTGTGAAAATGGCTATTTTCATCCTCAAAGAAAGTTTCAATGATTGAAATAGAGTTTAAAACTATTGGATATAAACATAGTATGCGTACTTGCATATTTGTAATCCATATCCGGGGACCATAGTATGCATACCCGTATGCGTATTGGATGGTTTGTGAAAGTCCGGGTACCAGGTACACATACCGGTATGCGTACTGGCGTAAGGTATAGGTCCGGTATTTTCTGTTGGGTTTTGGAAGTGTATTAAGGTATGTGTACCCGTTCGCAAACTGGCGAACCCAAACTTAGAATAGACTACTTAGGTATGCGTACCCGTATGCATACTTGAGTAGTTAAAGTTTTAAAATCGGTTTGTTCATGAACTAATACATTTATATATTAAGGAATGCATTATTTTCAAATCGTGGCTATATTTTTAATGAATTGATTCGAGCGAATCAAAACGATTTTGATTCAATTGTGTTCTTGTATACTTCTATGAGAATATAGCAATTGAACAACTCTTTAACTAGTTTCATTTGAGTCATTTGAACTAGTTATGGTTAAGATGAATAAATAAGGTTGATATGAGAGTGTTCATATAGCTAACCTCGGTTAACTACTGTTGATCCAACATGTTGTACACGTTTAGGTACAGTTACTCAAACCTAAATGAGGGTACATTTCATTTGTGTATAAAAAGCTAAGTTCGATCTAACGGTTGAAATATATTAGCTTGAGTCTAATCAGGTTTTCATCTAACAGTGAATATTGAATGCTTTGTTACCAATGTAACTTAGATTGCAAACCCTGATTTGAAAACTATATATGGGAGAACTCTAGAAACTAGGAAACCTAATCCCCATACCTCACGTGTGATAGTAGTTGCGACTAGAGTCGATTCTCCTTTAACCTTAGGTTTTTCACGAAACCCTGTAGGTTAACGACTTAAAGACTTTATTGGGATTGTGAATCCAGACCCAACTATTTTCTCTTTAGTTGTGTGTTCTGATATTACTTCTTATATCGTGATTGAGTATTAACTTTGCTAAGATTTGCTTGAGATTTATCTCCGATAGGTAAGATTAAAAGTAGTCACAAACATCTTCGTCTCATCGTTTGTGATACACAATATCTTGTTTCGCTACCATACAATTAAGATTATTATGAGGTGATTGATAATACTAGTATGTTCTTCCGGAATATAAGTCTGGTTTATCAATTGGTTTATGTGCACCTTGATTTATCAAAAGACGGAACAAAACTCGTAGGCATTTCTGTGGGAGACAGATTTATCTATTCCAATAGACTTTTATGCATGAGACAGATTTGTTTATCAAGTCTTCGACTTTGGGTCATAGAAACTCTTGGTTATGTGTGATATCAGCTAAGGGAATCAAGTGCGTAGAATCCTGCTGGGGTTCAGAGACGTAAGAAGCGCAACCTACCTTGATTAGTGTGAGATTAATTAGGGCTCAACTACATTCCAGTCCGAATTTCAATGGTAGTAGGATAGTGTCTGTAGCGGCTTAATAAAGTATGGTGTTCAAATCTGGACTCTGTCGCGGGATTTTCTGCATTTGTGGTTTCCCTCGTTAAACAAAATTTTGGTGTTTGTGTTATTTCTTTTCCGCATTATATTTTGTTATATAATAGAAATATCACAGGTTGTGCGTTGAATCGATCAATTGGTAAATCCAACCTTTGGTTGTTGATTGAAATTTATTGATCCTTGAACATTGGTCTTTGATATCGTTCAAGTTATTTCTCTTATTCAATCGGGCTCGCAAATTCCTTTTTGCTGATTGCAGATTGAATTGAGAAGTTGAGATATAAACTCTTTGATATACTTTTGTCAAGATTGAGTCTGACTGTCTAGTTGATTCTCTTGAAAGAATATTGTAGTTTGTCTATTCAGATTGCCGAACGAAATACAGTTAAACCTCCATAATTCAATAGCCTTGGGACCACTAAAATTTATTAATTTAAAGAGATATTAATAATTTAAAGGCTACCAACTAAAGTTCTATATGACTCTATTTAAAGTTTTACTTATATACATTATAAGATTTCTAGCTTAATAATTTTTTAAATTATTGTTCTTACTTTAAAAAAAAATGTAAACTACTTTCTTAAGTTTAAAGATAAATTAATAATATATTAATTTAGAGAATATTTCCTATTGATAATGTCAATAAATTGAACTTGACTCATTTAGTTTGAACAATTTGGAATTTGAAGTATTCTACTATTAATCATTGACTACAGAAAATTAGATATGCATCCGTTGGAAATTTTCGGTCAATAACCGTAATTAAACCATTTAAACGGTTAGTCGGTCAATTACCATAATTAATAACGTACAATGTATCTATAAACCCTAATTAACCTAATACAACTACATCATTTAAACTATATATATATATTACAATATAATTTTGATATGTATAAAAAAAAAATCAATTTTCTTATTAGTAATTATTAATTTATATAATATATATTTGGGACCTATAAATACTTAAGGGAGATTTTTGAAATGTATTAAATTATTATATTGTCGAAATTATTATTTTAGCACTATAGGCCCAAGAAAGGACTAAGAAATTTTATTATTTTAGCGAGTATTAATTTACGGAGGTTCTACTGTATTGGGTGTGGTTGTTAGACCCCCGTTTTGTTCACTTAGAAACCGTATTAGAAGGGAATACCTCTGAAATGGAAGTTAGGCTTCAAAATCTAAATTATAATTGGCAAAACCTATGTATGGCTGATGAAGATTTATTTGATGAGTTTAAACACAAAGTGTCTGAAATTGTTAATGCATCTTTTGTATTAATTAAGATTATTCCTGAAAAGGACATTGTGATGAAAATTTTCAGATCCCTGCCAGCCAAATACGATTCTAAGACACATGCCATCGTTGGAGGAAATAACCTTGATACACTTTCCAGAAATACTCTTGTTGGGAAGTTAAATATCTTTGATCACGAGCATACATTCAAATCTGTAAAGCATATTGCTTTCAAAGCACAAAATAACACTAAATTAATTGACAAAAGTAAAAGTGTTGGCAACTCTGTAATTGATCCTATTGAGATTGATTCATCATATGAAGATCTTGACAACTCAGTCTCACTGATCACAAGACAATTTAAATATCTTCTTTTGAAAAGAAGTAAATGGTGCATTAGAGATAAACTCAGGTCATCAGTCAAACCTCACGAGCGTGCCCCTCCTAAAAATAGGGACACCGTCGATACTGATGATGAAGATATGTCACAATGCTTCAAGTGTAAGGGTTTTGATCATTTAACTAATGAGCTTCCAAATCGTAGAAAATACACTGGGAACAAAGTCTTGTTGCAACTCTTGATGAAATGTCTGATCACTATATGATTCAAATGAAAACGAAAAATCAAGTGTTGCACTCCTTGGCGAAAATATCAATTTTGACAATTGTAGCAATACGTACATCAATATTGATATCCTTCCTAGAGAAACTTCTTCAACTACTTTGGAGGATAAAATGGATTTTTCCATGTCTACTGAAAATTCTATCTCACATGTTTCAGGTTCCTCAATTTTTTTAGCAGCATGCTCAGCTATGGTGTCTGAACCGTCCTCCGCATTGACATGTTCTTATTGTACTTTTAAGGGTCATGAACTCTCTAAGTGTTTCAAGTACAAACATAAAATAAGATATGTCAATAAACTTCAATAGAGAGCAAATCGATTAGCAAACAAGCTCAAACTTGTTCAGAATTCGAATTCATCTGAGGTATGTAAACTCAACTCATCTCCGAAGAAGTTGATTTACAAAGAAAATGATAGACCTCTACAGAAAAGAACATAGTCTAAACAATCTATGAAAAAGGGTATTAAGAATTCCATATAAGGATTATATGGTGGACAAATTATTGTTCACCCCAACACGACTTAATTGTGTTGAAAGTGCATCTTGTCTCATGTGCCCGAACTCAAAAAGAGACAAGATTCATGCACAATCGGGTTTTAGGAAAATTTTATTTTATTTTATTTTTTATTTTGTTTTTTGGAATTATGTTGATCTTTTCATATCTTAAAATTGATATTGAAAAGGTTTTCCCTGATTGATCATTGAAATAGGGTTAAAATCGATAATTCTACCTTTTTAGGGTTGAGAGTTATGTGTACGTTAATCCTTTTTACTCTGTGAAAAAGTGGGGGTCTAACAACCACACCCAATATTTCGATTAGCAATCTGTATGGACAACTCCGAGTTGTTTTCTAGAGAATCAACAAGACTCAATCAATTAGAAATACTCAAGGAGTTATTATCTCAATCTCTCAATTTGATTTACTCAAGCAAATATGATTCACGAGTCTAATCAAAGAGAGATAACTTGGATGGTACCAAAGACCAATATCCAAGTGTCAATCAATTTAAATCAACAACCAATAAGGTCGGATATTCTAATTGATTGAACAACGCACAACCTATATTATTTCAATTATATAAAAATATAATGCGGAAAAGAAATAACACAGACACCAGAATTTTGTTAACGAGGAAATCTCAAATGCAGAAAAACCCCGTAACCTAGTCCAGATTAAACATACACTGTATTAAGCCGCTACAGACACTAGCCTACTCCAAATTAACTTCGGCCTGGACTATAGTTGAACCTCAATCAATCTCACACTGATCCAAGGTACAGTTCTGCTCCTATGCCTATGATCCCAGCAGGATACTGCGCACTTGATTCCCTTAGCTGATCTCACTCACAACCAAGAGTTGCTACGACCCAAAGTCGAAGACTTTAATAAACAAATCTGTCTCACACATAAAAATCTACAAGATAGATAAATTCGTCTCCCACGAATAAACCTATGAGTTTTGTTCCGTCTTTTGATAAATCAAGGTGAACAGGAACCAATCAATAAAACCAGACTTATATTCCCGAAGAAAAGCTCAGTTTTATCAATCACCTCACAATAGTCTTAATCGACGAAGCGGAAAAAGATATTGTGGAATCACAAACGATGAGACGAAGATGTTTGTGATTACTTTTATATCTTTCCTATCGGAGATAGAAATATCAATCCAATTATTACAATTGTACTCGTATGATAGAAACAACAAGATCAGATCACACAACTACAAGAAAAGTAGTATCAGTCTGGCTTCACAATCCCAATGAAGTCTTTAAGTCGTTAACCTGGTTTTAGAAGAAGAAAACCAAAGGTTAAAGGAGAATCGACTCTAGCTTAGCAAACTAGTATCACACAGAATGTGTGGGGATTAGGTTTCCCAGTTGCTAGAGTTCTCCCTTATATAGTCTTTCAAATCAGGGTTTGCAATCAATGTTAGATTAGTAAAAAAGCATTCAATATTCACCGTTAGATAAAAACCTGATTAGATACAAGCTAATATCTCTTAACCGTTAGATCGAAAACTTAGCTTGCCATACACACATGTACTTGACGATTTGGGTTTGTGTAACCGTACCCAAACGTGTACAATAGTTGGTTCAATATTATTCAACCAAATGGTTAGTCAAATGATAACTTTCATATCAACCATATTTCTCTTCACCATAACTAGTCCAAATGACTCAAATGAACTAGTTAGAGAGTTGTTCAATTTCTATGAGATCTCATATACTACACAAGACACAACTGAAGCAAAAACGATGTGATTCACTCGAATCGATTCATGAACTATAAATCCACGGTTTGCAATAGCATTCCTTAGATAATTTAGATAAGTTCACGAACATCGTTTTTAGACATAACCACTCAAGTTCGCGGACTCAAGTTAACCGGTTGGAGTTCACAAACTCCAGCAGAAATTCTCGGGTTCCATAAATTCTGTCAGTTCGCGGACTGAAACCGAGCTACAACTCCAGCAGAAATTCTCGGGTTTGAGAACTACGCACGTTTGCGGACTGGGTTGACTTCTCAAGTTCCGGTTTCACTTGATCAACAAAGTTCGCAAACTTCGGTTCAAGTGTTAAGGACTTATACATATATGTGTTACCACAAAAATGTTTATATCCCCCAGTGGTTATATTGTCTGAACTCTCATTTCAACCATTGAAACATTCTCAGAGGATGTCATATAGTTGTTATTCACAAACTAGTTTTCGTCAGAGAGATTTCCAAAGTGATTGAAACATAACATGACTTTCGTGACAAGGTAAAGATGAACTTGGCTAAAGCGAAAGCTTTACCAACACATATTTTTAAAAATAGATAAGTGAGATATACTCAGCTCGAAATATCACATGTGTATGTTCTTAGTCAATATAGTAATACCACTTTTATCTCGAGATAGGAGATAGAGTAGATAGACTTTTGAGTGATAGATAAGTTCAAGTCTCCACATACCTTTTAGTCGATGAAGATCCATTGGTTCCTTGAGTAGTCCTTCGTATTGTATGATGATTGCCATGGAGTTCTTGAGCTCAACTACACTTTCTATCCTAGTCCGGGACCTTAGCTATAGTAGACTAGAAATCAAGACTTTATAGTTTGATCACTAACATTGAAAAACATGATTGAGATAGCAACGCATGCGAGTTCGACCGAGCAATGCTCTAACAATCTCCCCCTTTGTCAATTTTAGTGGAAAAACTATTAATACATATGGAATACAAAAAATATATAAATAAACTTTGTAGCTCCTATTCCAAATGTATAATCTTCAACAATACTCGAAATCTTCGTCACTTCCAAGTAGTCCAATGATCCCAAAGGTTGTAAGTTTAGCATCATCGTTGTTGAAAATCCGTAGCTATAACAATGAGAAAAGCATCGGTTCTCAATCATTGTTATACAGTGTCATAGTATTATTACATAACGTCAAAGTCCAATTTCATCACAACTTCAACAACAATACTATGGTGATACTTCACTCCCCCTTAGTCAATACTCCATCTCACATGGAAACACCACCCCCCCTTACATAATGATCCGAAAACCATATGTATTTGTAGTGTGAACTACATATTAATTCTCCCCATTTTTGTCAATAAAATTGGCAAAGGTACAAGAACGGGATCCTAATGAAATTTCCATAAGAGACATTTCATGACCAAAGGTTAATGTATATCATCTTATTTAGATGCAATCATGAAGCCGAAGCTAAATTCATTCATCAAGGAGTTTATAAAGATGCAAGATAACCCCTCCAATATTCCACACCCGCACTCCCCACAAAGATTTGACAATTAAGCACATGTTCAAAAGAACTCTCCCCCATAATATGTCATTCCCTAAGGAACAACAAGAGCGACCTTAATTTCAAAAAGAAAAGAAGGATTTATTTAGACTCAATAAATTACATACAAGTATGAATTTGGAATCCAACAAGAAATATTCAATCATATTAACCCAAGCGAACCAAGATTAATTTGATTAAATATGCTCAACACAAGTAAACTTATGGAGACTTAATAAATCAATTAGATTAATCACAAGAAAACTCGAAAATAATCTAATTTCCATACTCAACCAAACTAATTACAAGAGTAATCAATTTAATTGGCCATACTTGACATAAGAACATTCTATGGAGCAATAACTAAGTTAATCACGAATAACCAACTCAGTCAAGGAGATGCTCAAACATAAGAGAACTTATGGAGTGATAACTAAATAACCACACAAGATGATTAATTTAGTTCAGCATGTTCAACATAAAGTACCTTCCAGAACAACAACTAAGCTAATCACAAAATCAATCAACTTTTGTTGTTTTAGTGCTCAACATAAGACACTTCATGGAACAACACAATATTTTCACAAAAAATTGTGGATCGGAGATTCGACCTATACCGTGGAATAAGTAAGGATTCATTATATATTTCCTTCACTATTTGCACAATGACACACAATAGACATAATCCTTGAATCACAAAATATTTTAACCTATCTTACATCAATAATTGACAATATAGGCTTAAATTTTGTGTTTGTCAAAAGTCTATTCATTCTTTTATCAATATTTGCATATCAATTCACGAACGACTTTACTTTGAAAAAATATGGGACAATCAAGTTCACGAACGTATCCCATCAAAATATTGCAATATATGAACTCAAAAGATTAATACTGCAACCATCATCTTCCAAACAAGTTTAGAATTTAAACCAAAAATCTAAAAAAAAGAAGATGAAAACATTGGATATAGCTATGTGTAATCACAATAATGGCTATTCCAAAACGCTAGTTATTCTTCTAATCAAAACACAAAAAATAGAAGATTTACTAGGAAAAAACATTTCACTTACTTTGTATACTCTTCTCATATTCTCTGTATTCTTCAAGCTCATCTTCGATCAGATCAATTCTATATTCTAGGTTATCCATATTTTCTTCAAGTCTCTTGGAAGAAGTTTTTAATTCACTTTTCAGGGCACGAACTTGTTCCGAGACTAGATTCATAGTCAAGGAGAACTTATCAAAATGAGAAACAGAGATGTTCCAATCTAGGGAGGAATCATGAGAATCAGGATTCACACCATTATCTGAAGAATCAAAACGTATCTTCTTTGATGGAAAGAGAACAGTCCAAACATCACTTTCTTTGCTAGAAAGACTTTAGGAGGACATGATATAAGAGATAGATGGAATGTTTTAACTAAGAAAACTTTATTTTAAAGGAAACTGAGAAGATAGATTTCCAAACTAACCTTTGACCAAAACCCTAACATAATTTTGATTATCCTCAGAAAAAGACCTTAAAAAAACTGGAACAAAAAAGTTTCATCACAACCCCTCAAAGATTATGTTTTTTTTTGTCTAAGAGGGATAGACAAAAAAATCCTCAATACAATGTTATAAACCGTACATATTCCAGTTCTTCTCAGAACTGGGTGCCTTCTTTTGAGGTGATGAAATTATACTCTGTTTATGTCTTGTTTTTAATAAGGAAGAGTGTACATCATCCCTTTACCTTTTTAGCATAGATTTGAACACTTTGATTGTTGATTTATGCAAACTATGCATTCTTTTGAAAATCTATTTTACAAAGACATAGGGCTTTGTATGAGATTTCTTTTTCTTCTTATGCAACCAACTTTCTGTAGAAGAGAGTTTTTTCTATTTCTGATATGGTCCTGATAATCATAAGTAGAGTCTGCAAGATTAGGGACGTTCTTGTGATTCTTTATACCATCCCTATTGTCTAAGTGACTTAAGAATGGTATAAACTCATGAGAATTTTGCTGACAACTTTTTAACGAAAAAATCGAAAAGTTTTGAGAACCATGATTGCAAGTTATCTTCACTCTTAACTTTTACAGTTCACTTTCCAAATTTTCAATCTTTTTAGATACGACTTCTTTATCTAGTTGTAAGACTTCTGGGGAAGTAAGATTGTTTATCATGGAATGATCAGGACTGTTAGGAGGACATTCATGATTATCAGCAAACAGGCTGAGTGAACCTTCATAGATATCATCCTCATGAAAATAGTCAAGAGTGGCCATCCATGCTCTAGTTAACTCATTCACTTCCTTATTTGAATGTTCAGAAGTATCATGAACACTTTTATAACACTTGAAATAAGGATTATTAGCATAACTTTTCTGAACCTTTTTATTGATTGACTTCTTTTTCTTTTGTGACTTTCTTTTATTTTGTCTAAGAGATTTCCTAAGTTGTTGAATAAATAGTGACAAAACTGAATTAAAGCAATTCTCATCCCTTTTGTCAATCAATTTTGGACGTCGAGACTTACGATTAGAAGCAACAACATGGTTGCTAGATAGAAGTCGTTTTTCTCTTTGTTCCAGTTCAAAATCGAAAATTTTCAACTTCCCTGCTAGAGAATTTTTGGAAAGAATATCAAGGTTATTTCCCTCGATGATGGCATGCTTCTTAGCATCGTATCTAGATGGCAGTGATCTGAGAATCTTCATCACAATGTCCTTTTCAGGAATAGTCTTACCCAATGCAAAAGATGCATTAACAATTTCAGACACTTTGTGATTAAACTCATCAAAAGTTTCTTCATCTGCCATACGAAGGTTTTCCCAATCGGAATTAAGGTTTTGAAGCCTAGATTTCTTTTCACTAGTGTTACCTTCAAATACGGTTGCTAAGATATCCCAAGCTTCTTGCGACTTAGTTTAATTAGACACATGGTGCTGAAGATTTGTGGTAATGTCATGTATGATCGCATTCAAACCGTCTGAATTTTTCTTTGCAACAAGGATTTCTGCAGGGGTGTATTCACCAATATTCTTTGGAACGTTCACGTTTCCAACTGCCACTACGGGAGGATCATATCCATTAACAACATATACCCATTATTTAAAATCACATGCTTGAAGAAAAGCTCGCATAGCAATTTTCCACCATAAGTAATTAGAGTCATCAAAGACTGGTGGTACGTTTATTGAGATAACACCTCTGTCCATAGAGTCAGATCGCTAAAAACACATACTTATGAGGTCTTGAACGTGTTTGCCTGCTCTGATACCAATTGAAAAAGTGGCGGTCTAACAACCACACCCAATATTTCGATTAGAAATATGTATGGACAACTCCGAGTTGTTTTCTAGAGAATCAACTAGACTCAATCAATAAAAAATACTCAAGGATATATTATATCAATCTCTCAATTTGATTTACTCAAGCAAATATGATTCACGAGTATAATCAAAAATAGATAACTTAGATGGTACCAAAGACCAATATCCAAGTGTCAATCAATTTAAACCAATAACCAATAAGGTCGAATATTCTAATTGATTGAATAACGCACAACCTGTATTGTTTCAATTATATAAAAATATAATGCGGAAAAGAAATAGCACATACACCAGAATATTGTTAACGAGGAAACCACAAATGCAGAAAAACCTCGGGACCTAGTCCAGATTAAACATACATTGTATTAAGTTGCTACAGACACTAGCCTACTTCAAATTAACTTCGGTCTGGACTGTAGTTGAACCCCAATTAATCTCACACTGATCCAAGGTACAATTATGCTCCTATGCCTCAGATCCCAGCAGGATACTGCACACTTGATTCCCTTAGATGATCTCACCAACAACCAAGAGTTGCTACGATCCAAAGTTGAAGACTTTAATAAACAAATATGTCTCACACAGAAAAGTCTACAAGATAGATAAATTCGTCTCCCACGCATAAACCTATGAGTTTTGTTCTGTATTTTGATAAATCAAGGTGAAAATGAACCAATCAATAAAACCAGACTTATATTCCCGAAGAACAACTCAGTTTTATCAATCACCTCACAATAGTCTTAATCGACGCAGCGAAAAAAGATATTGTGGAATCACAAACGATGAGACGAACATGTTTGTTATTACTTTTATATCTTGCCTATAGGAGATAAAAATCTCAAGCCAATTATTACAATTGTACTCGTACGATAGAAACAACAAGGTCAGATTAGACAACTACAATAAAAGTAGTATCGGTCTGGCTTCACAATCCCAATGAAGTCGTTAACCTGGTTTTACAAAAAGAAAACCAAAGGTTAAAGGATAATCAAATCTAGCTTAGCAAACTAGTATCACAGAATGTGTGGGGATTAGGTTTCCCAGTTTCTAGAGTTCTCCCTTATATAGTCTTTTAAATCAGGGCTTGCAATCAATGTTAGCTTGTAAAAAAACATTCAATATTCACCGTTAGATGAAAACCTGATTAGATACAAGCTAATATCTCTCAACCGTTAGATCGAAAACTTAGCTTTCCATACACACATGTAATTGACAATTTTGGTTTGTGTAACCTTACCCAAACATGTACAATAGTTGGTTCAATATTAGTCAACCAAATGGTTATCCAAATGATAACTTTCATATTAACCATATTCTTCTTCACCATAACTAGTCCAAATGACTCAAATGAACTAGTTAGAGAGTTGTTCAATTGCTATGAGATCTCATGTACTACACAAGACACAATTGAATCAAAAACGATGTGATTCACTCGAATCGATTCATGAACTATAAAGTCACGGTTTGCAATAGTATTCCTTAGATAATTTAGATAAGTTCACGAACATCGTTTTTAGACATAACCACTCAAGTTTGCGGACTCAAGTTAACCGGTTGAAGTTCACAAACTCCAGCTGAAATTATTGAGTTCGAGAACTTCCGTCAGTTCGCGGAGTGAAACCGAGCTACAACTCCAGCAAAAATTCTCGGGTTCGAGAACTACGCACGTTCGCAGACTGGGTTGACTGCTCAAGTTCCTGTTTCACTTGATCAACAAAGTTTGAAAATTTCGGTTAAAGTGCTAAGGACTTATACATATATGTGTTACCACAACAATGTTTATATACCCAATGTTTATATTGTCTAAACTTTCATTTCAACCATTGAAACATTCTCAGAGGACGTCACATAGTTGTTATTCATAAACTAGTTTTTGTCAGAGCGATTTCCAAAGTGATTGAAACATAACATGACTTTTGTCACTAGGTAAAGATGAACTTGGCTAAAGCGAAAGCTTTACCAACACATATTTCGAGAAATAGATAAGCGAGATATACTCAGCTCGAAATATCACATGTGTATATTCTTAGTCTATATAGTAAAACGACTTTTTTCTCAAGATAGGAGATAGAGTAGATAGACTTTTGAGTGATATATAAGTTAAAGTCTCCACATACCTTTTAGTCGATGAAGATCCACTGGTTCCTTGATTAGTCCTTTGTCTTGTATGATGATTGCCATCGAGTTCTTGAGCTCAACTACACTTTCTATCCTAGTCCGAGACCTTAGCTATAGTAGACTAGAAATCAAGACTTTATAGTTTTGATCACTAACATTTACAAACATGTTTGAGATAGCAACGCATACGAGTTTGACCGAGAAATGCTCTAACACTCTGTATAAAGGTTCTTTAAACTTACATTCCCTTTTCCTTCCCTGAAAACTCTTTTTATCACAAGATTGATTGTAGATCTTGAATTGTGTATTACTCACACAATTCCATATTTGAATGGAGACTCTAAGCATCATATCTTCTGATGGAAAAGATGTTAATATGATTATTAGGCCATCATTTATGTAAGAAAAAGATAAATATCTTTCCTCTACAACTTTGAAGAGAAAAAGGAAGAATATGAAGAAACCAAGGGCTATTCCCTTAAATCTTCAGAAGTTTTCTGGTGTTCTTGAATAGTTGAAGGAAACAAGGAAAGGGATTCAACAAATAAAGGCTATTATTCTATGAACTCTTGAAATTCAGAAGGCCCTGGTTCGGCGTCAATCTAGAAGGTTCGTTGGAATTGACTCCTTTCTTCATGAACCTTATGTTCCAATGTCTGTTGATGACAGGGAGTTCAGGGACGATAAAGAACTTTTCAAGAATCTTAATGTCTAGGAAACTTCTTATGAGAATTTATTATTGTGTTCTAAGAAGGATAACTAGGGTTTGGAATAACAAATATTGTGATTGCACATATCTATTGCCAACGATTTTCATCTTGCAATGTTTAGATTTATTTATTTAAATTCTAAGTTATTTGGAAGATGATTTTGCAGTATTAATCTTTATTGGTTTTATATATTGAAAAAATATTTTATGGGATATGTGTGTTTACATCCGTGAACTATGATTGTCCCATATATGTCAAAATTTAAGCCTATTATTTCTTTATGAAAATATTGATAAAACATAGAATGAACTTTTGAATATTCCGCAGTATTGATCTTTCCAAAATCCACTTCTATGTGAAAGTACTGTATGGCTCCGTAAGTTTTCTTATGTTGAGAATTTCCGATTAAATTAATCATTCAGGTTCTCTTGTGGTTAATTTAATTGAGTTATCTAGATACAAATTCATGTTTCACGTGATTTGTTAATGTCCAAAGAAATCCTTATTTTCTCGTAAAAGTAAGGTCGCTCTTGTTGTTCTTTCGGGAATGACATTTTATGGGGGAGAGTTCTTAATTGAACTTGTGCTTAATTTCCAAATCTTTGTGGGGAGTGCGGCTGTGGAATATTATTGGAGTTATCTTGTATCTTTATAAAATCCTTGATGAATACACTAAGTTTTGACTATGTGAAATCATCGAAACAAAGTTGATATGTTCTCTTTTAGTCATGAATATTCTATTTGAGAATTTTATTATGATCTCGTTAGTTTTCTTACCTTTTCCAATTTATATTGACAAAAAAGGGGAGAATTATTTTGTAGTTCACACTACATACTGTTTATGGGTGAAAACTACTTCTGCTAGTTTTGGTAATTTGGGGTGTGTGGATGAGAAGTGAATCTAAACCCTAAACAAATGCACTGCGCGATGAGTGCTTTTGATTCGAAAGATAAATCTATACAATTCTGGCCTAAACCAAGAAATGGTCATTCCAGACTTGTTTCGGTCACAAAGTGAAGGAGATGGGGTTGATCTTAGGGAGGGAAGCGAAGAAGGTGTTGAGATTGTGAAGGTGTAGGCTTGTTTATGACTTGTAACAGAAAGGTGAGCAGGCTTACGATTAATGCAAGCAGGCACTGGGTGTTTGAATACGTTTCGTATTAACACTTGGTTTCTGTGTTGTGCTCTCTCTTTTGGAAATAGGGAGGAGAACCTATTTATAGTACTCATTTGAGCCTTATTCACGTCTCTCGTAGGAAGTGGAGGAAGTGGAGTGATGGATTAGTGGAGTGGTGTGTTAGTATCACACGATTAATCTTACCCACTTCTCCCATCATCACTAACCGTCCATGTCTTCCTAACACGTTCTTGTGATGGCGCATTGCACGCTGTAAAATGCCAGACCAATACCCCAATATGTATCCCCCAGTTTGTGACATGATTGATGTCTTGAGTGTGTGGATCGTGGGACCCACAGAAGGTAGCATGTAATGCTAGTTAAATAACTAAGTTATTTAGGAAGTCAATACTTGTAAAGTATCGTGTGTATTCAATGCATCGAATGTATTCTACATATATGAAGCATCGTTGTTGAGCATCATGCCCTGCCTGCTTCACGTGAGGGTTTGAAGGCTGCGCTAGCAAATCTTCCATGGACCGACCACATAGTGTGGTAGAGTGGCAGACAGTGATCACGGTGATACTTCACTGGTCGCCTAACGCTTATCCTAGGCCGTCCGTCTGAGCTGGCGAAGTTGGACGGACGAGATGATCAGCGACCCACATCAGCGACCCTCAGATTAGGGTTTAGGAGGTTCGCGAATGTACTCCTTCAGCTTGGTTGAATCCAAGAATGGGAGGAGTTTCATGGAGGACCGATCAGGCATGCGTGTAGACAGCATGCTGATGACCATGTCCATGCTTCACTTTTCCACGAAGGTTTGATCTAGGCCACTCGAATTTACCGGTGAAGTTGAGTGGCTGAGATCGATTTGCGACAAAAATCCCATGCCGCAAAGGATTCCTGAAGGGGCGCGGTATGATACCTTCAAGGCGTGCGTTTCGAGACGACCAAGCTTGGTCGGTCTCGGCCGTTTGGTACGGCGTATAGGTGGTAGGCTGGTATTCACGCTTATAACTGACTGTCCCATGGAAACGTGATCTAAGCCACTCAATTTTTTTGGCGAAGTTGAGTGGTCGAGATTAGTTTGTGATTTGGGAAGCGCGACCACACTAGTTTGGGCACGCAAATCAAGGCGATTGACCAAGGTTGGCTTTGTCCGACTGGTCGGACATGAAGCCGAGCCCACGGTGGTCATGCTAGCTTGCTCGGCCTTCCATGAAGCTTTATCTTAGCCTCCCATTCAAGCCTGCGAAGATGGATGCTCGAGATGATTTTGCAACACAAGGATGGTGCCGCAAACCCTAATTTAGGTTTTGCCGTCCGTGCGTCATGCTTGGTTTGGCATGCTCGATTTGGGAAAACCAATCACGGTTAGACCTGACTGTTTGTTCATGTGTAGTCGGGCCCACAGTGATCGTGTTGACGTGCTCTGGGCCCTTTGAATCTACATCTACACCCTCCATCTATGCCTACGAAGATGTAGTACCAGAATATCGCCACAACGATATTCTCATGATAAGAACAACGCTTTCACGAGAAGGTCAAATATTCTTATAAGAATAAATGACATTATTCACGAGAGTGTCGTGAGGATTCTACAGCAACATTTGGCGAGCGTCACGGGGAAGCATCATAATAGATGACGATTGAAGAAACATGTTATGAGAGTGTTGTTTCACGAGGATTACAAAAGTTGGAGAAAATTAATATTGCAAATACCACGATGAGATCGCAGAATATATCCGAAAGAAGGGGAAAACTTAGCTGTCACCCACTATGTAATTTCCTATATAAAGGGTTCAAGTAAGTCCAGAAGAGGAGGATGTATTTTTTAGAGTTGAGAAAATCTTGAGGAGAGAGAAACTCCAGAAAAGAAAGTTGTAATTCTGAGTTTGAATATTTTCTGTAAACATTTCTGAGATCTAAATAATAAAAGTGTCGTTTAATTCTTTAATCTTCAACAAGTTTCACTTAGAATTTTATAGGATCTTAATAGGGGTGTAGTGTGGGAAATCCTGATACTACATTTTGGCGCCGACTAAGGGGATTCAAGATCCAAAATCTCTAATTACAATTTGAAGATTTAGAGAAATTGAAGAAATGGCTGGAAGAAGGAAAAGAAATACATCAGAACCACCAAAAATAGTGAGAAGAAGTAAAAGACTTGCAGGTGAAGAAACAAGTGTATTAGGAGAATCTTCAAGGATGAGAACTAGGAGGAATAGAACAAGGAATGAAAGGGAAAATTCAATTCAACAACCAAACCAATCAACATCGGTACAAAATGGAAGAGTGGATTATGATAGAGTAAGCGTGCATACATGGAGATCAGATTCAATGAGAGAAGAAACAAATCGACAATTAAGAGAAGAAAATGGAGTAGGAAGAAATCAGGAGGTAGAATAAGGGTCGATTCGTCAAGATGAAGATGAAACAGCAGAGGAATTAGGAAAAGAATACAAGAAGAAAGAAGGTTAGAGGCGGTGGAACATGCAAATTTAACAAGACAAAATCATGAGTTGAGAATGGAGAACTTAAGGTTACAAAGAAGAAGATCAAGAAGTACAACTAGGTCAAGTTCAAGGTCACTTAGAGAAATACCAAGGCGAAATTCCCTCATAAGAAATGATGAAGAAAATTTACAAGAAGAAACGCAAAATCCGAATAGAGGGCAATGCTAGGGAGAAGAGAGAGTAAATAATGATTATAACAATCCACAGGGGGAAACTTTAAATGGAAGACAAAATATTGAAAATCAAAGAAATGAAGATAATCAAGATGGTGAAGAAAATCACGAAGAAGGTAGAAGAATATTACATGGACGCGAGCACGTCAGAAATCAAAGAATTATTGAGAATGAAATAGAGAGACATTATGCTGAACAGGCACGTCTAGCTTGCGAGAGAGAAAGAATGAGGGAAGAAATGGAAGAACAGGAGTTTCAAGAGGCAATAAGGCAAAACAATCATGATAATCGAGAAAGAAAAGTACACAAAATCGTGAAAATGGCAATATTCGGGAAGAATATGACAGAATACAGAGAAGGATAGAAATACAACAAAGAGAATTGGTGAGAAATGAAGAAGTTGGTGGAGAAGAAATTAGGAGACAAAATCAACTGAGAATTTTAGATAGAAATGAAGAGGAAAATCGCAGGAGAAGAGAAAGTGCGTTAAAAAGGCCAATAGATCAAAGCCCAACAACAAATGAGCAAATTTTGAGGGAATTAGCAGAAATGAGAGGGATGATAAATAATAGAAGAGAATGTGGAAGAAGGCAACTTGATGAAGCAATCGAAGAAGAAGCTAGAACTCCCTTCACACAGGAAGTACAACTAAGAGGAATTCCTCCAAAATGCAATTTTCCAGCATTAAACAGTATTTTCGATGGGACTACTTGTGCTATTCAACATGTTAAAGCTTATATTAGGTGTATGCTGCAGTGGGAGAATCATGATGCTGTTTTATACAAGTACTTTGCATCCAGTTTGACTGGCAAGGCGCTAAAATGGTTTGAGGGATTGCCGAAAAATACTATTACTTCTTTTGATCACTTACAAGCTACATTTTTGGGTGCATACATAAGCAACAACTCTTCACGACCAGGTATCGAAGATGTGTTTGGATTAAAACAGAGAATTGGCGAGAGTTTAAAACATCTAACCATAAGATGGAAGACAATGTGTAGTGAGATGGCGGGAAGAGTAGATGAGAGATATCTTATTTTATCCTTCATTAATGCAATGTTTGCGACCAATTTGCTCTATATACAAATTTTTAGAATCAAAAACACCATCACAATGACTGAATTAAGAGAACTACAAGAAGAGTACATTGCTTTGGAAGAAAAACAAAACGAAATGGAGTCATACCCAATTGCAAACACCAGTTCTGTAGTGGCTAATGGAAGTTTGCTTCCCAAAATGATTAATAACGTGGAGAGCACCTCGCAAGTTCAAGCAGAGAAAGTGGTGAATAATGACAAACAAAAGCTAGTGGCTATGGGAAGTCGTGATCAAGAAGAATTTGAAAGAGAGAAGAATTATTACAATCGTGGAGGAAATAGTCAAATCCAAAGGCTTGACCAACCCCAAGAAACTTATGGTGGACAAAAGCAAAATAATTTCAGAAATCAGGGGAGCATGAAAACCATATGGGAGGAGATTAAGATGCCACCCTTGAATGCCAGTGTAGAAAAAATCTGGGAAGCTATCATTTTAATGGAAAATATACCCTCGCCATGGAACATGGGGAAGGAACCACATCCTAACACTCGTAATCAAGAATTCTGTCCTTATCATCATTTTCATGGGCATTCGATAAATAATTGCAGAAATGTAAAAAGAATAATCTTAAGAATGATCGATCAGGGGAAGCTAAATCATTTTCTAAAAGAGCATCAACAATTGCCACCACCACCAGACGATCGCAGAATGACTAATGTAAAAGGAGCAGAAACTTTTGTTATAGAGGTTGGAACTAAAACAAAGAATTTATTTTGTAATTCTATTGTGCATTCTTTCAGAACCATCGAAGATTTCCACGATAATGTCTTAAGTAGAGTCTTTGCCAGAGATATGGATGGAAAAGAAATAATGAATATAGCGAGAATCTCGCCATTAGAAGAGTGGCAGAAACAAATCCTTTCTTTTACAAAGACAAGAAATACCGAGCACTGGCGATCTGCATGATAACCCATTGGTGGTAAGTTTGGAAATAAAACCAGAACAAGCAGAAGAAGAAGAAGAAGGTAAAGAAAACAATAACTAAATGGAAGAGTCTTGGGCCATTGATAGAATCCTAATTGATACTGGCAGTTCCGTAGATATCTTGTTCTACCACACCTACATAACCATGGGTGGGAAAGATGAAGATTTGATACCATCGACATATAGAATCTATGGTTTTAATGGAACTGCCAACAAGCCTAAAGGGGAGATCACAATGAGAATTCCGTTAAGAGGAATGACTTCCAAGATTTTATTCTGTGTTGTGGATATTGAATCACCATATAACGCCTTGATTGGTCGACCTTGGTTACACAAGATATTGGGTGTTGCATCTACCTTTCATCAGTGTATTAAATTCCCTCATCCAAATGGTGTTGGAGTAATTAAAGGAGATTGGGGAGAAAGTAAGAAATGTTATGAGATAGATATCAAGTCTTGTGAAGAAAGAGCAGGGAAGAACAATAATTGGAAATACAGAATTAAGCAACAACATAGAAGTGACAAATTAATGGTTGATTCAATAGAAAAGCATGAAGAAGTAACTAACGAGTCCCTCGCAGATATCAAGCAGATAATAAAACGCAGCAAAGGTACAGGTATAAAAAGCATAAAAGGAAGAAATGACAAGCAACTTGCGGGAAAACACTAAGTAAAAGAACAGATGATAAGGAAGATGAGAAGAATGAAGTGATAGAAAGATGAAATATGGCGAGCAGATCGCTAGAAGTGGAAAGGTAAAGTTGTTTTTTCTATTTGAGTGAAGAAAATGAAATTGAAAAGTTAAAAGAAATTATTGAGATTTGAAACTCGCAAGAAATTTTAAGAAACGCGAATATAATTTCACAGAGATTAAGAGAATGGGACAAACCTTTATGGCGTGCACCTTAGTTCGCGAATACAATTTCGTAAGAGGCAAATGTAAGACCTACAAGCACGTCATAAAGGGGGTATCTCTTTATATGATTCAGGGATAAGGTTATACCGCTACTGGAACATGAGTCATACAGACGTAGGGGTTAAAGAAAACCTATCCGGGAGAGAGATCTTGGATTTCCAGCTTTATAAGGTTATACCCTGGTTGGAAGACTGAGAGTCTCTTCCAAGAAGTGCAGAGTATGATCAAGGCGCCGAGGTACACGGTTTAGCCAAGGATGCCAGGGACGGACGAACCTACCCTGGCCATCTTTGGTAAGTCTTGGCTACAATGCACTTGGCCTGAAGAAAACCCCACCTAGGGTGCAGTCTTGTAACTATAAGCCATATAGGCATAAAGGACAAGAGGCTGCGAAAACAACTGGTTGTTGGTAAATCTGGATGGGAGGAGCTAGTCTTGTATGGCCGATGTTCCCTCCTTGAAGGTGCAACTAGGGGGAAGATAAGGGCGGCACCCTCCATTAGGGAGATGATAAGTGTCTTAAGACGGCAATGTCATGGGGCTCTAAGATCGCAAGATCATTTAGGCATGTCATATTGTCACGTAAATTATACAGAGGCAAAAATCCATAAGAGAAAAAAGTTAAGATGAGGTCAAGGGGTTTTTACATGCAAATGTGAAGACGTCCTGCGATTTCATCGCAAGACGGCAATGTCACGAGGCTTTGTTTTCGCGAGAAAACTTAGGCTCGTCATATTGTCGCAATACAATAAAGAAATGCAGATAAGACAAGATCAATGGGTCAATACATGAAAATGTAAAGACGTCCTGCGATCTTGTAGCGGAGAGAATACTATGGCAAAGTAATACCTTTAAGTAGGAAGGCATGATAAAACCATAAGATCACAAAAATATCAAGGTTTGCGACAATATCGTAGAAATTATGACATTCGCCAAAATATTCATTTATTAACTTTCTCATATTGCAGATGAATAATAAAGGCAAGTATGGGAATGAATAGAATGATAAAGATTATTATTCATCACCATATGAGAAATTTATATGGATATTAAAGCGCAGATAATTAGTAGATGCAAACTATATTGACCAAGTTATATTTGCAAAAAAGAGGATGTTCTTTCATTCATACAGATAAAGGGGCAAAGAAATTTACACATTAAATTGAAGAAAGTTGCAGCAAATTGAAGAAACTCGCGATTGATTACATAAAATAAAGAAGTCAGACATATACATTGTTTCATTTATCAACATTGTTATCTTTATCAGATTCTTCTTTTTCACCGGATTTCTCTTCTTCATTATCTTTGATGGGTTCTTCATCATCGCCAGAATTTGTTTCTTCGTCATTATTCTCTTCTTCACTTTCGTCAAAATTTTCATCAGAATCAGATACACCAAGATCTGGAATTATTGATGGTATTGCCTTTGCAAGATCAGGATACAAAGAATGAGGAATTCCATGGTCGTCACAAACCTACTTAGTGGTATCATTACGAGTGATGAGGAGGGTTCTATTAAAATTTGCAGAAGTAATCTCAAATTGAGCTTTCAATCGCGAGTATTTATCGTTGCGAGCAGTAAGATCGTTCGCGAGTTGGTGATTAATATCTTCTAGTTCTCTCATCCTTACACGACATCTATCTTCAAAATCTGCGAGAATAAGGCACCGTTAAGATGGAAGTTATAAGAAAGAATAATAAAAAGAAAAAGGTTAATAGAATAGAGTGGTTAACAACCTTCTTTCTCAGAAATCAAGTCCCTAATTAAGGCCGATTGATCAGCATGAAGACTAGCATCTATACCTAAATTATTCCTAGCATTATCAAGAACCTGTGCTGCCCAAGAAAACTCATCATCACTAGTAATAAGAAGGCGAGAACGAACTTGAGTTTCTCTTGCAAGAAGATCTTTATTTTCGCAGAAGAGTTTATCTCTTTCCATTTGAACTTCGAGAAGAATTTTATGGAAATCTGCTAGAGTTTCGCTGCCATTTATAATTGCTTGATATTTCTCGTCAACAAGATCACTATTTCTACTTCTTAATCCATTGATCACTTCTTTTGATTCATGATAAAGACGCTTAAATTTATTAGATAATCCTAAAGTGTGTCTGTGTTCAATGGTCAGGAGATTAAACTTAAATTTAAGTTCCTCTATAGAAATGGATTTAATTTGTTCGTCAGCAAAATTACTTAAGGAATTATTAAGGCGAGCAAGAAGAGTATTATCATCTACAGGTTCGGGAAAGGTTTGAAGGAACGTAACCTCGTCAGTTAGACCATAAACATCTGAAAAAATGATTGCTTGGATAATCTATATAAAAGAAAAATAAAAAATCTAAAAGAAAGAAAAAGTAAATCATACCATAAAGTTGTTTGTTGGCATTGTTAAGATCCAAAATCTTCTGTTTATCAACTGAAGCTTCAGTTTCCAACAGTTTATTTTTTCTCGCGAAGCTCAGCAATTTCAGCCTCTAGTTTCTCTTTATCTTGGCGAAGGTTAACAACCTTTTTCTTGAATGAAGCACATTTATTATCTAAATCAGCAGCAACAGCAAAAGAAGCTCTCCCAACCTGCAACAGAGTTTTATAAGTACAAAAAATTTGACGAGAGAAATCTGGCGAATTAAGAAACAATTAAGAAAACATACCAGAATACCAAGTGCATTTAAGAAGCTTGGAGTTAGAGTTCCAGAAATTCCACGAAGAGAATTATTATCAGATAAGATTGGAGCATCGCACACTTTGATGAGTGCTTGAGCTAGCCCATTAAGAGTCTCATCACCATACTCATTCGCAGTTCCACGAGAAGAATCGCCAAAAAGCATGGACAATTGGGCCATGGAAGAATCAGAGGGAGAAGAATTTTTCACAGAGGGAACTTCTCTAATATCATCAAATTCTTCGATAAATTCATCATTATATTTATGCTGAGAAGAAGAATGCTGAGTCTTATACTTCTTCAAAGGAGGCTCGTTGGGTTCCTTATCACGAGGGGCAGAGCGTCTTCCTTCACTTGAAACAGTAGATTTCCCTTTACGATTGATTGAAGGTTTCTCCTTAGGTTTTGGCTCTAAAGGTGGTAATTCTTCAATTACCTACAAACACAGATAAAGATAAGAAATAGGGGCAACAATATATTGTTAATTAATAAAGGAATATTTCTTACTTCATCTGTGAAATATCTAAGATCTAGAAGAGTGTTGGGTTTCCTATATTTCTGGTAATTAAGCTTCATTTTGGAAACCTACAAGATAACGGAAAAGTTAGCGAGAGTGTGAAGGAAAAAATAATAATAGCATAAGAAGATGAGAGAATATACATCGGAAAACCTATCAGGCCAGTTGAAAGTCCATGGTTCATAGTGAGAGAGATTCGCAGGAAGTTGGAGAGAACCGGATATATAAGGACCTTTAAGGCATAAGGGAAAAATAAACCACTTATAGTCATTAGAATGACGAGGGCCATCATTTGTATTGGTATGAAAATCAATATCTTGCATAAGAGCATCTTCACCAGTGACATTCTTTTTATGCAAACGGACACCCCAACAGGTACTATCCCTTACCATGGGGAGTAACTGGTAATTTCGAAAGAAGTTATCTACAGTATACTTTGCAGGGATAATCGAAATATGTTTATACTTAAGACTTTTATGTTCTTCGGAATATTGAGATCCTTTGCCAGCACCACGAGAGGCATATTCCAGTAATAATCTAATACAATCCCCGCCAAGTTGATACACCGCTCGTGAAAATCTCTTATCAGAAATTATTTGGTAAAAGAGTGGAAGTTCAGGGTTGTAGAGAGGAAGTGGAAGACCAGCTTCAAGTTGGCCTAACGAAACTATAATTTTTTCACGAGAACACTGGAAGTTAGAAAATAATTCAAGAGAAAGAACAGATTTGGGACTTTGATCTGGGATTAAAGATAAGTCAAATCCTTGATTTTTAAGTTTTTCTTGCATCAAATTGAAAGCAATAAGATTTTTAGCACCAGCAGCAACCATTTTGAGAGAATGGAAATGAAAGGAAAATGAAAAAATGGCGAAAGATAGTAGATGCGCAATTTGCGGGAAAGCAATGAAATTTGCAGAGAAGAAAAAGGAAAGAGAATGAGAAGAAAGAAAAAGAGAAGAATGAGAGAAGGTATTTATAGCAGAAGAAGTTTCTCGAGAAAATAAATATAGTTAATACAATGAAAGGACGTGAATGGTAAAATTACAGCGGTTTAAGATTACGTGTCGAAAAATATATGGATGATAAAATTATATGAAGACAGCTGGTGAAAGGTTTAGAGACGTGTCAGAATAAAGATGGAGGTGAAAAGATAGGAGATTACGGCAATTTATTCTCACGATCTTTTCTTCTTCGCAGAAAAGATGTGAGAAGAGGCAAGATGTAGTACCAGAATATCGCCACAACGATATTCTCATGATAAGAACAATGCTTTCATGAGAAGGTCAAATATTCTTATAAGAATAAATGACATTATTCACGAGAGTGTCGTGAGGATTCTACAGCAACATTTGGCGAGCGTCACGGGGAAGCATCATAATAGCTGACGATTGAAGAGACATGCTATGAGAGTGTTGTTTCACGAGGATTACAAAAGTTGGCGAAGATTAATATTGCAAATACCACGATGAGATCGCAGAATATATCCGAAAGAAGGGGAAAACTTAGCTGTCACCCACTATGTAATTTCCTATATAAAGGGTTCAAGTAAGTCCAGAAGAGGAGGATGTATTTTTAGAGTTGAGAAAATCTTGAGGAGAGAGAAACTCCAGAAAAGAAAGTTGTAATTCTGAGTTTGAATATTTTCTGTAAACATTTCTGAGATCTAAATAATAAAAATGTCGTTTAATTCTTTAATCTTCAACAAGTTTCACTTAGAATTTTATAGGATCTTAATAGGGGTGTAGTGTGGGAAATCCTGCTACTACAAAAGATGGATGGTTGAGATCGTTTTGCGACATATGTAATGTGCCGCAAACCCTAATTTAGGGTTTTTTGTCAATTCCGCTTGGTTTGGACGGTTTGGCAAGCTATGTCGCCCCTTTTGGGAGATCGATCGCGCGGGGGTCCGTGTTTGGTCGGCAGTGAATGTTCCAATACCTGCTTGGGGGTATTAGATTTGATCCCGACCATCCAATCATGCCTGCGAAGTTGGATGAGCGTGACCGTTTCTAGACTATTACGGACAGTCTAGACGCTCAATCGGGCTAGTATAACACACCGAGAGTTACACACTCAATCGGGCTAGTATAACACACTGAGAGTTACATACTCAATCGGGATAGTATAACACACCGAGAGTTACAGCCTGTACGGGCATTTCGTGCATGTCTTACTGTTGGTACTTGGATATTCATGTTACTCTGCTGCGAGTAATAATCAGTCATCATGCCGCACCAATAATGAGAGTTCTACTAGGAACAACACATGAAATACAAGGCGTACTATGCATTAAAATTCACAGAATATTCGGGGGATTGTTGCTACATGCTCCATTCTATGTGAATCAATAAAGTGAAGAAGTATTCATCACTTATAAAATAATCTCATCCTCTGCAGGATGTTTACACAAAAATTGGTTTTACAACTTTAGCCCTGAACTAAAATCCACCATCAACATTAAGTCCCCTTCCTAGCATATAATGGTTACACTATTGTGGGGTAGGAATGAGATGGTGACAAATATACGGGAGGAAACGAGATGAAGGGATCTTACCCGGAAATCCTTGCTCGTCCGCTACTAATCGCGCATGTGATCATGTTGTTGCAAGCATGGAATATTGAGTGGGACTGGTTTCCTTCTTTGGGTGTTTGAAACAAAAGAGGAGTTCAATCAAAAGAGAAATCCTTGTTCTATTGGGATTCTTCCAATTTTTTGTTTACAAAAGGGACCGACCCCTTTTCTTTTCCTCACGATTTTTTTTTGGCAGCTCCTGTCCGTGGTCATTACCGCTCCCGCTGACGTCGTCGTTGCTGCTACCGTTACCGGACTTTGCCGTGTTGTTCTCCGATGTTGTGCATTGCTGTCCCAACATCATTCATTTGCCCACGACAAGGTGAGTGCTTCATGATCCTCTTGTTGTTGTTTTTTTTGACGTAAACCCTAGTTTTTGGTAAACTTCTTTTATTCCTTGAGGAAGTCATTCTTGGCTTGAATTTCGTAGACACGATTTCCATGATTATAGAAAGATCGTGTTATGATACGTGTGAATGAATACGAGATATTTATGCATGTTTGATTAAATGTGGGTCCCATCCTGCTCATCGACCTTATATCCGTCTTGTGGCTTTGACCAATAGCGGCTTCATGGTCTTGAATGGTCCCGCTTGCTGACGCGGCCCAATGCCTGCATGACCGCCACAATTTGGTGACGTGACTTGATACTGGACTTGATTGAATCTAATACCAACGTTGCTCGCTTTATTCGAATATGGGCTCGCTCGTAGTCGGTTAGGATTAAGTCCCCAGGATATAATTTGGCATGTTTCTTGGACTGGATGTGTTTCTTCTCATTGCACGACGATTGCCTTCAAATATCCTATAAATATCCACTGATTGTTATCCCGCATTTGTAGCCTTTACAGACGGTAGGTAAAGACTCCTCTTTTCTCCGGGATCTTGTTAACCCGTGAAATATAAAGAAGACGCTGAGTCTTCTCTCATTGCAGAATTGTTTCTTTTTTTGTGCAGGTATTGCTCCACATCCATTGTATAACTTGATCTTCTTGTTGAT
The DNA here is from genome assembly GCA_023529315.1 of Papaver bracteatum. Lineage (NCBI taxonomy): Eukaryota > Viridiplantae > Streptophyta > Magnoliopsida > Ranunculales > Papaveraceae > Papaver > Papaver bracteatum. The sequence goes on from JAJJWX010002077.1 coordinate 760,069, forward strand.
GACTTTTGTTAACATAATCATAGATCCTTTTTGCAGAATGGAGGCGGCTGGCAAGGACTACTCTGGTATCTCTCCTGAAAGAAGCTTCGAAGTGAATAAACCCGAGACTGATGGTCCGTTCGAGGAGGTGATAACTAAAATTAATGTTCCACTTCTCAAAGCTAATCACGCTATACGGGGCATGACGATTCTGTATCTTCGTGTCGCTCGATAACGCGTTCATGATCTTCTGACTTTAATCGATAGGGAAGAAAAATGGAGGCTTGAGGAAGCATCGCAACCAATGGTAAGCGCAAGAGCTGAGAGATTTGCTGTACGACTGAAAATGCGAAGAGTTGAACATGAACGGCCTCCACGGGAATACATGAGTGATTATCCGGTCTGTGATGGTGTGATCATTCTTGATTCTGATACGGACGAGCCCGAGCTCCCAAAAGTTGTCAGCGCGATCTCCAATGTTGCAGCGGTTCTTGAGGAAGATATGGAAGCTTCCCCTACTAGGGATATCGTGGAGAACTTGATTGCAGAAATACCTGAAGCGGAGACTGAGGAATACCCGGAGGAAGAAGCAGTAGCGGCATGTGATGACGTTGAGGCAAACTTCAATGGTGAAGAAGACACGGTCGACCTTTGATGACTGAATCTTCCTGTTATTTGTCTTTTCTTCTTTTTTGAGTATTTTCCTGTGATTTTGTGAACACTTTTCTCCTTGTACTCAGTGGCGGCTGAGTCTAAGGTTTTGCTTTCTGTTTACTTGTTTGAACAAGTTTCTTATTTTTGAGGTAAATCATTTATTAAGACTGTATCATAGTGGTTATGCCTTCATATGATTGTATACGATTCTTGTGAGAAGAGAAGTAATGCCATAATAAAATACCACAGACTGTCCGCACTCTCCTGGCATAAGCTCGTCTGCGCCCTCTTGATGTAAGCTGGGAAAAACTGTTCAAGATGCCTTCCATTTTTCCTTTGCATGCATTCTATTCCTCCAACATTCCCGAAAGGTGTGAAGTGTTTTTATGGTTCTCTGGTTTAATCTGGTGGGTAATAATGGTTTAATCTGGTGGATAATGATGACTCTAGTCGAACCTGGGTCTTTGTGTCATGCCCATGGGTAAGATTTTTTAAAGAAAATAATACTTTAATTGAGAAATTGGAACCCTAACAATTATGAATGCAAGTATTGCAATAATTTTTGAAGGAATTACAAAATAGCAAGGAAAGGGAAATTGTTGGAGGAACGCTGTAGGAACCATTACAAAGAACGCCGGAGAGGAAGAGTAGCAAATCGTATCTAGGTACTGTAGGGTTTAAGCCATCGTGAGTGGATCGTCACGCCCTCAATATTGTCAACATTGATGATCTTGCAGTAGCCGCCTAGGATGACATCTGCTACCAAATATGGTTCATCTTCCTTTGTCACCGACAAATCAGATTGGTTAGTCATTTTCACCGCCACATTTCCAACTTGAAATGTGGTCCTCTTTTCTACCATGTCTCCAATTTGAAACGGATTCGGACTTGACACATTATCTTGTTTCTGGGATACGTTATCTCTGACTGCTTACAAACTCTTAGCAAAATATTTAAAAGGACCAACACCCCACTCACACCTCTTATTGGAGGTTAGGTTGTTGATTGAAACAAGTCCCCGGGACTCAGCAGGAAGAGGCTTTACTATTTGTAAAGAAGGTTGTTCGATGAGACTTATATGGGCTCGGAACCTTTTAAGGTATGAATTCAGGATTTCTCCAAGAACTTGCATCATTCTTGCAAGGTGTCGATACGACAATAAACAATCTTCATGGATTGACGGTTTGTTGGAGATTCTTTCAGGTATTGAAATCGGCAAAGGACTCACTCCTAGTGCTGCTTTGTTGTCGTGTATCCACGGGCGCCCCAGGATCATGTTGTAATTTGGACACTCTTGCACTATGTAAAATTTAGCATGCGTTAGAGTATTACCGATTTTAACTTCGAGGTCAATGTACCCATAGGCGTCTATGAATTCTCCTTATGAGCTCCTAATGACGGTTGGGCTGCGAGTAGCTGCTTGTTTTGAAATCCTTGCGGTCCTCAGAGTTTTAATGGTGATGATGTTGAACCCGGAGGCTGCATCAATCAATTTGCTGTCGAACTCGACATCCTTCAAACAAGTGATGGTTAAGAGTCCCCAGTCTCCTTTGCTGGTCGTGTCTTCAAGAAGAGACTGTGGCTTCGAGACTACTTCCTTTTCTGGATACAAACGCCTGCTTGACATAACATGGTTGAGGGCTGTGAACATGTTTTTACGTTGTCCTTTTGAGAGATACAAGATTTCACTCAAACGTTTTATCATGGTCTGTACAGTTTTGCGGACAGAATCCACTGAGATCATGCAGCTTCTAATGGGAAGAGGGTCCCTATGAACGCCCTTATTTCCTAACTGGAGTTCTCCTGCTTCCACCTTTTATCTGAAGATTTGTTTAAACTTGTTGCAATCTTTGGTCGAGTGATGGATAAACCTATGGTAGTAGCCGTATTTGGGATTTGTCATTTCGTCCTCAGTCGGTGGGCGTCTGATAGGTGGTTTCTTGACCGCATCATCTTGAATCCATGCTTCTAGGAGTTATATCACTTCATTCATGGGAAAGGGGAAGTTTGGAACCATATCTCCGGACTCTTGTACAAGAGCTTTGTTAGATTTCTTTCGAGATAGAGTCGTATGTGCTGATGCTGCATGCTTGGGTGGTTGTTATGTTTCCGACGCTTTCCTCTTTCCTCCTTCGCTCACCACGCTCACAGAAGGACCTGCATTATATTGCTTGTTGATGAGGTGCCTGCTTACTCGGTTTTCACGCGCATCTTCGTTCTGAATGATTTTTTTTCTTTCCAACAATGTTGGGGCTGTCGTAGCGGAGCGCTTAGCGGCTTCATGAAGCTCCGAAAATATTTGGAAGCCTAGATTCTCTAACAAAGCACGGTATATGGGAATCATCTCGTTGATGCATAACTCCACCAGATGGCGTTCGGTGACATTCGGATCATGACAATCCAACGCCTGAGTCCTGAAACTTTTGACGAAGTCGTTCGGATGCTCATTACTCCATTGAAATATTCTTCACAAATCTGAAAAGGTGACCTGCTCTGACACGAAGAAATAATTCTTGTAGAAGGCGTCGACCATCTCACTCCAATTGGATATACTGTTAGGTGCGAGACTGTTGTACCAAGTGTATGCTCTTCCGGTAAGTGCCTTCGAGAACTCTTTCAGGCGGAGAACATGATTGTATTCGTGTTCTCCTAAATATTCCAAAAAATATATGTTCACGAGCGTTACCAGTACCATCATAAAGGGAGAATTGAGGAGAGACATAGCCCCTTGAGATAGGAATTCATTGTATATCTTGAGGGTATGGAGGCTGGTGTTGGTGCATGTTCGCCATATTTCCATTGCCCCGGATTCGGAAGAGTCGCTCTAGGTCCTCATGCGTAATGAAGTTGGACTGTTGGACTCTTTATCTTGGGCATTCAGGAGTGTCACGAGTTTCCTCGTCCATGCGGGTATGCGCCATTAAAGTACTTGCCCCGGGTACATCGAACACGTTTCTCATTGGCTCTAGGGGCTGTCGTGGCCCCTAAGGCAATCGTTCGGTTAGAGTTTTGAGAAAAGTAAGTACCTCTTTCTGAGTCGCAGCCATATCTGTTTGGGCTCTAGCAAGAACTTCTTATCTTTTCATCAAGTCAACTATGGTGATGGAGGGTTGTACTCCTCTTGCTCCTCCATACCCTCATCTTGATGGTGGAGTAGCGATTGCCCTGGTGACAACTGGAGGCATTACACTTGAAGAAATGCCAGGATTTTCGGCTGCTCTGGCTCTAGTGATGGGAGGTGTCATGCCTATTGGAATATCCCCCACTCCGCTGGTGTTAGTGGTAGAGGAAACAGATCCACAAAATGTACTGATCACGTTCTGCACAGCAACTCCACTGACAGGGAAAACAATACCAAGAGTGTTGTTGGTGCTAGCTCCTTCAGGGTTGATTGTTGATCCAGACCTAAGTTCCACCATCTTGAGATCGGAATTGACGAATGCAATTGGAAATTTGAAAATCGATATTGCAACCGAGAGATTAATCTCCCACTGTGGTCGCCAATTGTTTATGGGTGAAAACTACTTCTGCTGGTTTTGGTAATTTTGGGTGTATGGATGAGAAGTGAATCTAAACCCTAAAAAAATGCACTGCGCGATGAGTGCTTTTGATTCAAGAGATCAATCTATACAATTCTTGCCTAAACCAAGAAATGGCCGTTCCAGACTTGTTTCGGTTACATAGTGAAGGAGATGGGGTTGATCTTAGGGAGGGAAACGAAGAAGGTATTGAGATTGTGAAGGTGTAGGCTTGTTTATGACTTGTAACAGAAAGGTGAGTAGGCTTACGATTAATGCAAGCATGCTCTGGTTGTTTGAATACATTTCGTATTAACAGTTGGTTTATGTGTTATGCTCTCTTTTTTGGAAATAGGGAGGAGAACCTATTTATACAACTCATTTGAGCCTTATTCACATCTCTCGTAGGAAGTGGAGTGATGGAGTAGTGGAGTGGTGTGTTAGTGTCACACGATCAATCTTTCCCACTTCTCCCATCATCACTAACCGTCCATGTCTTCCTGACACGTTCTTGTGATGGCGCGTTGCACGCTGCACGCTGTAAACTGCTAGACCAATACCCCAGTATGTATTCCCCAGTTTGTGACATGATTGATGTCTTGAGTGTGTGGATCGTGGGACCCATAGAAGGTAGCATGTAATGCTAGTTAAATAACAAAGTTATTTAGGAAGTCGATACTTGCAAAGTATCGTGTGTATTTTATGCATGTTATGCATCGAATGTATTCGGCATATATGAAGCATCGTTGCTGAGCATCATGCCCTGCCTGCTTCACGTGAGGGTTTGAAGGCTGATCTAGCAAATCTTCCCTTGACCGACCACATGGTGTGGTAGAGTGGCAGACAGTGACCACGGTGATACTTCACTGGTCGCCTAACTCTTATCCTAGGCCGTCCGTCTGAGCTGGCGAAGTTGGACGGACGAGATGATCAGCGACCCACATCTGCGACCCTCGGATTAGGGTTTAGGAGGTGCGAGAATGTACTCATTCAGCTTGGTTGAATCCAAGCATGGGAGGAGTTTCATGGAGGACCGATCAGGCATGCGTGTCGACGGCATGCTGATGTCCATGTCCATGCTTCACTTTTCCACGAAGGTTTGATCTAGGCCACTTGAATTTACCGGTGAAGTTGAGTGGCTGAGATCGATTTGTGACAGAAATCCCATGCCGCAAAGGATTCCTGAAGGGGCGCGGTATGCCACCTTCAAGGCGTGCATTTCGAGACGACCAAGCTTAGTTGGTCTCGGCCGTTTGGTCCGGCGTGTAGGTGGTAGGCTGGTATTCACGCCTATACCTAACTGTCCCATGGAAACGTGATCTAAGCCACTCAATTTTTTTGGCGAAGTTGAGTGGTCGAGATTAGTTTGTGATTTGGGAAGCGCGACCACGCTAGTTTGGGCATGCAAATCAAGGCACTTGACCAAGGTTGGCTTTGGCCGACCGGTCGGACATGAAGCCGGGCCCACGGTGGTCATGCTAGCATTCTCGGCCTTCCCTGAAGCTTTATCTTAGCCTCCCATTCAAGCCTGCGAAGATGGATGCTCGAGATGATTTTGCAACACAAGGATGGTGTCGCAAACCCTAATTTAGGGTTTTGCCGGCCGTGCATCATGCTTGGTTTGGCATGCACGATTTGGGACAACCAATCACGGTTGGCCCTGACAGTTTGTTCATGTGTGTAGTCGGGCCCACAATGATCGTGTTGACGTGCTCTGGGCCTTTTGAATCTACATCTACACCCTCCATCTATGCCTGCGAAGATGGATGGTTGAGATCATTTTGCGACATATGTAATGTGCCGCAAACCCTAATTTAGGGTTTTTTTTGTCAATTCCGCTTGGTTTGGACGGTTTGGCAAGCTATGTCGCCCCTTTTGGAAGACCGATCGCGCGGGGTCCGTGTTTGGTCGGCAATGAATGTTCCAATACCTGTTTGGGGGTATTGGATTTGATCCCGACCATCCAATCATGCCTGCGAAGTTGGATGACCGTGATCGTTTCTAGACTATTACAGACAGTCTAGACGCTCAATCATGCTAGTATAACACACCAAGAGTTACACACTCAATCGGGCTAGTATAACACACCGAGAGTTACATGCTCAATCGGGCTAGTATAACACACCGAGAGTTACATCCTATACGTGCATTTCGTGCATGCCTCACTGTTGGTACTTGGATATTCATGTTACTCTGCTGCGAGTTAGAATCAGTCATCATGCCGCACCAATAATGAGAGTTCTTCTAGGAACAACACAGGAAATACAAGGCGTTCTATGCATTAATCTATAATGATAAAATTCACAAAATATTCGGGGGATTGTTGTTACATGCTCCATTCTAGGTGAATCAATAAAGTGAAGAAGTATTCATCACTTATAAAATAATCTCATCCTCTGCAGGATGTATACACAAAAATTGGTTTTACAACTTTATCCCTGAACTAAAATCCACCATCAACACATACATAGATCATTATGTAAGGGGTAGTGGTTTTCATAATGAGATAAAGTATTGACTAAGGGGGGTAAAGACTCGAAAATGGGGGAAAAGAACCTATTTTAGTGTCTCGAAAATGGGGTAAAGAACCCCGTGAATTTGGATTCAGCTAGTGAAGAGTTGGCCTCTCCCAGTCAAATAGGGGGAAAAGACTCGAAAAGTCAAAAAGAGGAACAATTTAGTGTCTCGCTTAGCAACCAGACCTCGGATTCAGTTACTAAGGTAAAAGCTGCTGGTAAGAAGAACAAAAAAGGAAATCATGGCAGATCACCAGTTATGACTAGGAAACAGATGGACGAGCATAACGCCATGTTGCAGTTGAACAGAACTAGGGAGGTTCGCGAGGACATCAAGGAAAATGGCCCTTCGCTCTTTCACGTGGAGAATCCTATGCAGTTCAGTAGTTTATCTAAAGAAGAGAATGAAATTTTGGGTAAAATTAGAATAATAGAAACTCAAAACAAATTTATAAATGACAGACTATTCCGATTAAAGTTTATCAAGGAAAGCAAGGATCTTTGGGGAATAAAGAATGGGGGGGGGGGGACAAATTGATTGTTTTTCCCTTTTTTTATGTTTTGTGTCCTTCTGCTTTTTTGGTGTGGATGGAAGTGCGCTTCCCTGTGCTTTCGTTTTTAGTGTAACTATGTTTTTTTGTTTTTGTTTTTCTCTCTTTGCCGTCTGTTTGGAGGTAAGGTCTATACCCCCCTCCTTCTCTTTTTTTGGTTTCAATGCACTCGGGTTTGGATGGAAAAAAAAAGACTAAGGAGGAGTGATACATATCACCATAATATTTTTGTCAAAGTTGTGATACAATTGAACTTTGATGCTATGTGATAATACTATGACACTGTATAACAATGATTAAGAGCTACTGTTTTCTCATTATTAGAGCTACGAATCTTTAACAACTATGATGCTGAGTTGAACACGTTCAGAATCACTGGAGTACTTTGAAGTGATGAAGATTTCGAGTAATGTTGAAGAACCAAGGAAATCAAGCATTTAAATGAGAAGTTAATTACAAAGTTTATTGCAACTTGGAACATTGAAGAGTTCAAGGAGAGTTGAAGAAACCAAGGAAATAAAGGCATGATGGATCAAGGAGTTTTTCAAAATTTATTTTTGTTATCTATATGTATTAAATAGTGTTGTCACTAAAATTGACAAACAGGGAGATTGTTAGAGCATTGGTCGAACTCACAAGTGTTTTTATATCATATTGTTGTCAAATTTAGCTGTCAAAAGTATATCTTGATTTCTAGTCTACAATTAGTTAAGTCTCGGTCTAGAATATAGGTAGTTGAGAAACGAACCAGTCATCATTTGCGTTCTTCCGTTTGAAGACGAAGATCAACCAAAGCTTTTGGAGAACTTCATCAACAAAAGGTAAGTGAATACTTAACCACATATTTCTCAAGTTATATTCTCTTTTATATCCTTGAGACGATTGTTGCATAACTAACTAGACTAGCTTGCATAAACAAGAATTTTGAGTCGAGAACTAATTATTTAGTTTACGAATTTCTCGAAATATAATGACTAAGCTTAATGAACATTTGTTCATACTTGATCATATTTTGGTGGAGAATAATTTATTGTTCAGAATCAAATCACGATTCAAGTTTATCATTTGAAAATATCCTGAAACAGTGATATGTGTCATTGATGTTATTCATGAATGTTTCAAATTGATTTAGAAAAATATAGAACTACTATATTCATAATACAAGACAATGTTATCAGACTTACAAATTGAATAAATTGTTATATGTCTGAAGCCGTATTACATGTATTCATATACGTAGCGGAGTAGCTATATATCAACTTTCAGATTTGTGTGATATGCATATTCGTATGTACATCATGGGAAAATCTGTTTGTTTGCATGATCCGGATAGGTATGCATATTCGTACGCAAACCATTTTGGAATTGTGGTAAGGGAACAGACTTAAAATAATCAAATTGGTATGCGAGCCAAAATAGTTCTATGTTCTATGCGAGCCAAAATAGTACTAAACTGGGTACTATGTTCTGGAACCAGTTTAGTACCCAAACCGATACGTAAACTGAAAAAATTATGTGAACTCCGGAACCGGTAGAAAGTCTTAAGTTTGCAAACCGGTACGTGAACTGAAAAAGTTCTGTCACCGGAACTTTGAGTTGCACCTCAGTTTGCAAACCGGTATGTGAGCTGAAAAATTTCTGTCAACTCCGGAACCCGGTTAATGCATATAAGTTTGCAAACCGGTTCGCGTACTGTGACTCATCCGATTCTCGAACGGTTCAAGTAATTGTACTTTGGACAATGTCGATTATGATTCAAGTATAATTAAATTATTGAGGTGATTTGCATTTGATCAATTCTCTAATCAACACTAGACTCATTTGATCAAATAATTGTGACTCAATATTAACGACTTAGTGAACATGAAAATGATTGTTAAGCTTTTAAAGATAAAATTGGCTAGTTTCGGCTAACCATGTTGGACATAGTCTTTATATGTGGTTCGGTTACAGTTTACCTAACCAGAGTGTATATCTTGTATATGTGATTAAGATTCAAAGCTTTCATCTAACTGTGAATATTGTTTGCTTGGTTCCAAAGTTATCTTAGCTTAAACCTAAAGCAACCTAGGCTTTGAAGTATTTATAATGGGAACTCTCGGCAACTGGGATCTTTGAATCCTGACACTAATTTTTGGTGTGTCCTAATTGTATCTAGAGTCGTCCTCTCGAGAGACCCTTTTAGGGTTTATCGACTATAAAGACTTCATTGGGATTTGTGAAGCCATGTCCAATTATCTTTTATCTTAATTGTTTGTAGATCCCTTGCTCCAATGATCAAGATAGATAGTAATCAACAAAGTCTCTTCATCTCATACTTTGTTGATTCCGCAAGTTTTATACTTGTGAGGTGAATAATAATATAGGATGCACTTCGGGTTGCATTAGTCCAGATTTTGAGGATAACCAGACTTTTGTCAAGTTGCTATCGATTTCCATCACCCGGATCTTTCGTTTGATCTGATTATCCGTTTAGATCGTAAATCAGGAAATCAATCATAGGCATAATCTATGGGAGGTGGATTTGGTTTAAAGTATTCAATTAAGTTGAAGAAACTCTTAGTTGGTGTGAAACCGTCTAAGGGAATCAATTGTGCGGAGTCCTGTAGGTATTAAAGAGGTGTAAGGAGCGCGACTGTACCTGAATCAGCGGGAGACTGAGTTCGAGCTCAACTGCATTCCATATCGAAGTTAATTGGTAGCAAGTAGTGTCTGTAGCGGCTAAATACAATTTGGACTAAGTCCTGGGGTTTTTTCTGCATTTGAGATTTCCTCGTTAACAAAGTTACCGGTGTCTGTGTTATTTTTTTTCCTCATTGTATTGTTTATGCGTATAATTGAATATCATAGTTGTGCATTGATCAATCAGATTATCTAGGTCCAACCTTGTTTATTGGATAAGAATTGATTGATCCTTAGATATTGATCTTTGGTACCGTTCAAGAACTCTCTTTTTAGTTAAGTTCACGGATTATGTTCTGTAAACGTTCTAACAACAAGAGAGAGAGAGAGAGACATTTTTCTTGATTGAGTTTCTACTCTCGAAATTGTGTTGAGTTAGTCCATACAGATTACCTACGAAAAAGTTGGTGGTGTATTTTGGTACCCCCAACTTTTCTAGGAGGATTCTTATTTGTTGTATTATGTTATTATTTGGTTCATTTTGGACTAGTCGTAATAGTCACCTTTTCTGGGAATACAAACGAAAATCATTTTACCGTTTTGAGTCATACCATGTTCATGATTACTGGTAAGATAGTTTTCACCGGTCATTTTCTTCCTAATCTCATAGTGGATAAATGGATGCTTGCCTGCTCTAAGATGAGTTATTTAGCGTCCGGGTCCTAGATTTTGGTATGCCTTAGTGTTTGGGTCCTAAGTTTGTCCATTTTAGGATTTGGGTCATTGACCCGTTAGTCAACTATATTTTCTAGTCAAACAGTTAAGAGAGTTATAACATATGTTAGTGTTATTATTTACTTGTTTGCCATCGCCTAAATTCAACTTGAAAGTTCTTGGGCATTTTAGCAAACAGCTTCAGAGCAATTTCTAAAAATTATGTAAATCTAAAATTCCTAATTAATCTTTCTTTATCAGTAGCCTAAAATGAAATTCCTAATTATATACAACCATAATTCGCGAGGACCATGCTAACATCCAGCATCCTAATTATTCAAAATTAATCATCAAAAACAAAAGTTTGTTAAAAATGAGATTTCGGTGCAGGATCTTTAATAACCAATTTTTTTTTGCTGCTAGTGCATCCAATGCACAAAAAATCAATTTAGTAAACACCAACCATAACTGCCGACAAATAGAAAAACCAACAGGAAGTTCTAACTCCATCAAAATAACCCAAACCTTCATCAAATCCTCATCTGAAATCACAATAACCTCAAAAATCATTAAACTTGAGCAGTAAAACTTCACTTGTGTCAACGTTATTCAGAACTAATTAAAAATCCAGATCGAATATCAGTTCAAAGCTACTTATTTATCACTTACCTTAGACCTACCTCAAAAAGAATTCCATCATATCTTCCCATACTCATCTCTAATTTCATCTCTAATCCATCTTAGATTTCAATTGAGTAGTATGATATTTTCTTTTAAGAACAGAGAACTTAGAAAGAAGATTTTGAGCATTAAGACCTTGCTCACTGTTCGTAGTCGATGACCCTTGCAAAATGATATTCATCATCAAACATTCAGATGGAATATCAAATGTGTAAATATCATGACTAACGTGTAGGACCAGAATATCGCTACAATACTTCTCTGCGAGATTAACAACACTTTCCAGCGAGCATCACCGCAAGATCTTCAACTACACTTTGCGAGTGTCACAAAGGCAGTCAAAAGAGCGACGTAATAAATGACGAGTGAAGAAAACTTGAGAAAAGCATGTTTGTCCTCCGATGGTTACAAAACTTGCGAGAGTGAACATTGTAACTAATCGCGGTACAATCGCAGAATCAACCCGAAATAAGAGGAAAACTTAGCTGTCATCCACTATGTAACTATCCTATAAATATAGACCCAATGTGTTCAGAAAAGGATGATGTATTTTTGAGAGTTAAGAAAGTCTTGAGGAGAGAGAAACTTCAAGAGCATAGTTGTAATCTTGAATTCTTCCATTTCTGTAAACATTTCTGAAACCAAAATAATAAAGTGTCATTTTTCATCTTCAATTATGAGTTGATTATAGCAAAATCTTAACAAGGGTGTAGTGTGGGAAATCCTGCAACTACATTTTGGCGCCCGAAACAGGGATTGAATTAGAAAAATCATAGAAAAAGGTGAAAAAGAAGATAAGAATTGTTCAAGATTAAGAAAATCATAAAACAAATCAGTAAGATATTTGAAGGAAGGATGATTAGAATCAAAAAGGATTGTAGGAAATTGGAGTGTGGTATGATAACAAGAACAATGATTGTTATATTTCATGAAAATATCAAGGGGAAGATACACAAACGGGATTTTGAAGGAAGGAAAATTATGACGGTGGAAAAAATATCACCATTGAAAGATTGGGAAAAACAGGAGATCACATTTATAGCAGCAGAAATACCAGAAGAAAATATAAGTCATACATCTCCATTGGTAGTCACAATATCCACTATACCAATGAGAAAGGAGGAAACAATAAAATCTGTAGAAGAATGGGCTATGAATAGAACTTTGGTGGGTGCAGGAAGTTCTGTAGACATAATATTTTATCATACTTTCAAGAAAATAGGATATAAGGATGAAGAAATGTCTTATTCAACATATCATGTTCATGGCTTTGGAAAGTCTTTAACAAAACCTAAAGGCGAGATAGTGGTACGAATTCCACTAGGGGAGATTGAAACACAAGTAACATTATGTGTGGTAGACGTGGAATCACCGTATAACATGATATTAGGAAGACCATGGATACACACAATCAAGGATGTAGCATCAACATTGCATTAATGCATCAAATTTCCTATACCCAGTGGAATTAGAGAAATTAGAGGAGACACAGATTTTGCGAAATTGTGTTGCCAAATTGAAGTAAGAAATTGTGAAGAACGTCCAAAGCTACGAAAGGCTCGCAGAAAATTGGCGAGAGAAACAAAGAAGGAAGAAGAATTTAAAGTTTACATGATAAGAGCAAAAGAAGGAAAAGGAATACCCAGCGAAATCTCGCGAGAAGGAGATGAACTCGTGAGAGTTATGAAAACACCAACACCAATGGGAGAACCTGAAGCCAGTTATATTGCAGCAGAACCAACAAAAGAAATAAATATTGGGAGTGAAGAAGAGCCTAAAATACTGAAAATTGGGACTAGAATGGAGGCAGATGAGGAAGAAAGAACTATAAATCTCTTGCGAGAATATAAAGATATCTTCGCGTGGAGCATGGATGAGATGCCAGGGATAGATCCATCAATAGCATGCCATAAATTAGAAATCAACAAAAATATAAGACCATTTAAGCAAAGAATAAGGAAAATCGCAACAACATATCATTCTCAAATAGAAGAAGAATTACAGAAGATGCTCGATGCATGAATTATAAGGCAAGCAAAATAACCAGAGTGGATTGCAAATATGGTAGTGGTCCCAAAGAAGAACAAGGGGATAAGAATTTGTATAGATTTCACTGATTTAAACAAGGCTTGTCCTAAAAACAATTTTCTATTACCAGATATCCCACAGATGGTTGAATCAGCAGCGGGAAATGCCAGAATATCATCGTTGGATGGATATAATCAAATCCCTCTCGCTGAAGAAGATCAAGAACATACCGCATTTTTTGCTCCAAGAGGATTATATTGTTATACAAAGATGCCCTTTGCCTTACGAAATGCTGGTGCAACATATCAAAGAATGGTGGAGAAGGTGTTTGCAAAGTGGATTCATAAAACATTAGAAGTGATATGCTGATCAAAAGAAAAGAAGCTGAGAATCATGTGCAAGATCTGAGAGAGATTTTCGATCAAATGCGACAATTTAATATTAAAGTGAATCCTGATAAATGTACTTTTGGAGTAGCTTCAGGAAAATTTCTGGGGTATATTGTATCAAAAGAAGGAATACAAGTTGATCCTGAAAAAATACAAGCAATTCGCGATATGCCAACGCCTGCGACGGTAAAAGATGTACAACAATTGAATGGACTCTTAGCCTCGTTCGGAAGATTCATTTCGCGATCTTCAGACAAGTGCAAACATTTTTTCGATATACTCAAGAAGGGAACAAAATTCAAGTGGACAGATGAATGTGAAAAGGATTTTCAAGGAATAAAAGAACATTTGATGAACATAACTATATTACAGAAAGCTGAACCGGGAGAAGAATTATTGATTTATCTCGCAACAACCACATATGCGCTAAGTGCTGTATTGTTGCGAGTAGATGCAGGGGTAGAAAAACCAATTTATTACATCAGCAAAATGTTCAATTCTATAGAAAGAAATTATTCAAAGATTGAGAAACTAATTCTAGCATTGGTACATGCAACTTTTAAGCTTCACATCTAATTTCAAGCACATAAGGTCAAAGTGTTAACAAAAGTGCCAATTGAGTCAGTAATGAAAAATTCAAAAAGATCAGAGTTGAGAGATGGAATGCACAAGTAGGACACTTTTATATCCAATATGAAGTTTTATCCTCGCCAAAGTCACAAGTTATCACAAACTTCTTAGCTGAATTTCCTTTAGAAGATGATGAAGCTGTAGAAGAGATGATGGATGTAGAAGAGGAACATGGAGATCCAAAAGAGCTAATAACAGAACCCGACAGATGGGAGATATTGGTGGATGGATCATCAAATGGGGAAGGAAATGGGATTGGAGTTGTTTTTATTTCACCAGAAGGAGAAAAAACAGCTTTTTCATTTAGATTGGAGTTTGCATCTACTAATAATGAAACAGAATATGAGGCCGTGATTCATGCTTTAAAATTTGCGGTAGAAATGAAGTTGGAAAATGATAGAATCACCAGCGATTCACAGTTGGTTATTCATCAAATAAAAGGAGAATACACAACAAATGAACCATCTTTAAGAAAGTATAAAAGGTTAGTCGAAGAATTATTTGCGAGAATTCCAAAAATAAAATGGAGACACATATCAAGGAAAGATAATAGACTCTCAGATGCTTTTGCTTTCATATACAGTATGATGACCAATCCAGCTGCGAGGTGCATAAAAATTCAAACACTTTTATTACCAGCGATAAACAAGGAAGAAGAAGAGGAAGATGTGATGATGGTAGAAATTGGCGAAGAGGAATTAAAGAACAACATTACGGATTGGCGAGAAGATCTTCATGCATACTTGGCAAGAGGAGAAATCCCAAGAAATCGATTGGAGGCACATAAATTGAAAAGTAGGGCAACCAATTATGAATTAAGAAATGGAGTATTATATCGCATATCTTTTAGTGGTCCATCGCTAAGATGTTTGACGAGGGAAGAAGGACAAAAAATATTAAAGATGTTGCATAGTGGTGACACTGGTAATCATAGTGGAGGAAGATCTTTGGAATATAGAACAAAAATGCAAGGCTATTACTGGCCATATATGCATGAAGATGCAAAACAACTCTCAAGGCATTGCGAAGATTGCCAGTGATATGGAAAGAAGATACATGCACCAGGAGCACCATTATCATCTTCAACAAGTGTATGTACTTTTGGGAAATGGGGGTTAGATATTGCGGGACCATTTGTACCTGGTTCTGGACAAAGAAGATATCTGATTGTCGCAACAGATTATTTCACAAAATGGGGAGAAGTAAAGGCAGTACAACATATTCGCGATAAAGATATTTTTACATTCATATTTGAGAATATAATTTGCAGATTTGGGATTCCAGCACAGTTGGTATCTGATAATGGAAAGCAATTTGAAGGGCAGAATATAAAATTGCTACTCAATGCATTTAAGATAAAGTGTAGAAAATCTACTCCTCTATATCCACAAGAAAATGGTCAAGATGTAGCAACTAATAAGACAATCGCAGATATCTTAAAAAAGAAACTAGAGGGATACCACATAGCATGGTGTGAACAGGTACATAATGCAATATGGGCCTACAATACAACTAGACGAGAAGCTACTGGAATGTCACCTTTTTGTTTGACATATGGAGTTGAAGCTGTATTTCTAACAGAAGTAGTTATTCCTACAACAAAAAGAGAGGCTTGGGAAATAAATCTAAGTGCTGGAATGATTTTAAATAAATTGGATGAATTATAAGAAAAAAGAGAAAAAACTTTGCAACATATGGAAAATTACCAGCGAAGATTAGCTCGCGAGTACAACAAACGTGTTAAGAAACGTGAATTTCAACCTGGCGATTTAGTGTTGCGAGAAACACCAAGTTATCAGCGATAGAATGGTGGAAAGTTGGCGAGAAAATGGGATGGGCCATACATCATTAAAGAGATAGTTGGAGCCGGGGCATACAAACTAATGGACCCTGAAGGGAGAGATGTTGGTCAAAGACTTGACAAACCATGTAATAGACAATATTTGAAAAAGTATTATTAATGACAACTTCTGCAAGATAAGAGATACAGGTATGCTGTAAAAAAAAAAAAAAAAAAACGATTGCGAGGTTCTCCTCATAATAAAGCAAAGCAAGAACTGCGAGCATAATCGCAAGAATGGCGGATAAAATTTTGCAGAGATTAATAGAATGAGACGAACCTATATGGCGTGCACGCTAGTTCGCGAATAAAATTTCGCAAGAGGCAAATGTAAGACCTAATCGTGCGTCATATAAGTGGGTATCTCTTGACATGAATCAGTGATAAGGTTATAATGCTGCTGGAACCTGAGTTATGCAGATGTTGGGGTTAAAGAAAACCAATCCAGGAGAGAGATCTTGGATTTCCAATTATATAAGGTTATACCCTGATTGGACGACTAAGGACCTCTTCTAAGGAGTGCAGAGTATGACCAAGGCGTCGAGGTACACGGTTGAGTCAAGGGTTCCCGGGGCGTACGAAACTATACTAGACATCCTTGGCAAGTCTTGGCTACGATGCACTCGGCCCGAAGAAAACCCCACTTAGGGTGCAGTCTTGTAACTATAAGCCATATAAACATAAAGGACAAGAGGATGCGAAAAACAACTGGTTGTTGGCAAATCTGGATGGGAGGAGCTAGTCTTGTATGGCCGATGTGCCCTCCTTGAAGGGGCAACCAGGGGGAAGATAAGGGTGGCACCCTCCATTAGGGAGCTGATAAGTGTCTAAAGACGGCAATGTCATGGGGCTTTATGATCGCAAGAACATTTAGGCCTGTCATATTGTCGCGTGACGAAAGTTATACAAAGGTAACAAGCCAAAAGAAAAAAGTTAAGATGAGATCAATGGGTTTTTACATGAAAGTGTAAAGACGTCCTGCGATTTCATCGCAAGACGGCAATGTCATAAGGTTTAATTCTTGCAAAAGAGTTTACACTTATCATATTGTCGCAGAGATGTTGAAAAAATATTGATAAGACAAGATCAATGGGTCAATACATGCAAATGTAAAGACGTCATGCGATTTTGTCGCAGAAAGAAATTTTTTTTTTTTTTGGCAAAATAAGACCTTTAACTAGGAAGGAAAAATAAGACCAACAAAATAATCTTAAAAAATTAACTATTCTATTTTAAGATGCAGGAAAGATTTGTTCATCACAGGAGAATATATAAGAAGGCAGATTCGTAACATCGTAAACTCTTTCAGAATTTTTCGGAATATCGCAGCTGTACTCATTACATCGTATAAATATTCATATTTTCACAGTTCACAGAAAGGAGACACATGAAATAATTCACCATTTCAATAAAGATAATGAAGGGCAAGTAGGGGAGTGGAGAAATAAGATTTCATTATCTTCCTTGAGGATATTCAAAGTAAATAAAATCAAAAGTTGAATTCTCAAAATTTCAAAAGTTACATTATTCTCAAGAAAGAAGAAGAAAAAGAAAGCAAAAATGAAATTCAAGTTTTGACGATTGTCTCGCCAGATTCACTATTCTTGCTCGCCAGATTCGTTATTCTTGCCAGAATTGTCAGCTTCATCAGTATTCTTCTCACCGCTTGAAGTTACTTCTTTAAGAGGACTTCTTTCTTCTTCATCATCTTCTTGAGTGATATTTTCTTCATCAGTGAATTCTAATTCCTTATCCATGGGAAGAGGAGTTTCATCATCATCAACTTTTAAAGGAGGAACAGATACAGGAGGGAGAGAATGGGATAGCAAAATATCGTTCACAAGAACTTCGGCACTGAGGTGAACCTTGCGAAGGAAACCTCTGTCACGATTCCTAATCTCTATATTTTTGAAGTACTCGAGATAATCAAGTCTTCTTTCTACTTTGTCGCAAGCTTCAATATAATTGGAAGTAAGAGTCTTGTTTTCTTTGCGAACTTTATCCAGTTTACCAGTAAGATCAGCGATGGTAGAATGAAGACTTCTTTTAGATTCTGCGAGTAACAAAAGTGATAAAAGATCATTTAGTCAAAGATTTTGAAAGAAACATAACACAAGATTTGACAGAAAGGACAAAAAGAGAGGTAGTCAATTGACTACATTCTTTCTGAGAGGTTAAGTTTTGAATTAATGTAAAGAAACAGTTTTCCCATTGATTCATAGCGTCATCAAATTTATCGCCAACCACACCCTTCAGACGAGACTTCATGTTTTCTTCTCTGGTGCGTAAATATGAGTTTTCCTTTGATAGTAAAGAATGAGACTTCTTCAATTGAGAATATTGATCTTGAAGCTCGCTGGCATTCAAACTAAGAGTTAACCTACCCTTGATAAGTTTATCCTTCTCAGCAGCAGATGATTCAGTTACTTCCTTAAGTTCATCTTTAAGGGAACGAAGAGATTGCTCTTGATTATCACATATTCTTTGTAGGTTACTCAATTGCTGCGAAGAAATCGCCATCAAGCTTGAAAATCTATGTTTTTCTTGGGATAAAGTTTTATTTTCATCTGATAAAGATTCTACCACCAAGTTAGACTTGGTTAACGAATATGAGATACGAGTAATCTCGTTACTTAATAAATTTTGACTTTGCGATAGTTTGTTATTTTCATTAGTAAGATTATCTATTCGATCGATCGAATATGTATAGAGATTATCTAATCTATTATACTGGTCCATCCAAGAATCTCTTTCAACATGAGCTTCGTCATCAATAGATTAAAATTTAAGTCTTTCCATGAAACGAGTCCGATTTGAAACTAATATATGAATCAAGAATTTAAGAAGGAGACTTGAGTACAAAAGATATAAAAGCAAAACAGAAAAACAAAAGGGTAGAGGCAGGAAAATTGTACCTTTCAGCTCGTCATTTTTTCTGCGAAGATTCTCGCAGTTAAGAGAAGAGTTGCGAAGCATATGGTTCAGAGTATCACATTCAGAAGTTTTGACTTGAAGGCTTTTTCTCAGAGTTTCAACTTCATTATCTAAAGATGCTCGTGAAGCAGTGTTATCAGAGCCAAAATATTTAAGTAAGGTCTCGCAAGCTTCATATTGGAGAGAGTCAGTAGAAGATTTTCTAGCATCGTCTAAAATATTAGATAAAATTTTAAAAGCAATATCAACTCCAGCTAAGATTCCATTCGATGGAGGAAAAGATGCAGAAGGTGAAGTGGTAACAAGGGCAAGTTGACGATTTGAGTCATTTGCGATGGTTGTATTATCATAAGGAGGAGTGTTGGGAAAAACAACAATTGAAGGCAGTAAAGGGCTAGAAGGAACTTCAGTCACAACAATTTTAGGAGCTTGATTTGTCAATGAATCAAAATAAGTAGAGGTGTTGGCATCGATGTTCTCGCAGGCAAAATGAAGAGGACCCAGTTGCGAGGGTATGGGAGTAACTCTTGCAGATGTTAATGTGGGGATGGAGAAATCAGCCTCAAGAGCTTTAAACTGACGAGGTCTTTTGGGAGGATTAGCGATGTTCTCGACATTCTGCAAATAATAACTTAGATAAGAAACAGAGGCAACAATATTGTTATTAAAAAATAGGATGTGTTTCCTACCACCTTATCATTCGCAGAGCTTCTCTTCTTCTTATTAGTCGGTCTTCTGCGAGCATTAGGGTTTTGACTAGAGTATTGGGTGTTAGGGATAATTCTACTGAAGATAAGACATAATACGGGAGTTATGAAGGATCAAATAGAGAAGATCGAAGAATATGAGTAAAAATTGAATCAAATAAAGATTATAATCAAAAAAAAATCCTTGATGATTCCATTAGAACAGTAGCAGGAGAATATGAAGAAGAAGAAAAGTTGCAGACGGAATATAAAATAAACAGATGAAGAAGATAGAGAAGTAGAAGAAGAAAATTAGTTTTGAAGTTTAACTCTACCTTTTATAGGCAAAAGGGAATAACCTCTTGAGTAAAATGTGTCAGTAAAAATATGAATTTACAACACGTGTAGGCGGTTAAAGCTAAATTAATGGAGCAATGTCGAGAAGAAAATATGGAAAGAAGAGAGGCTGCGATCACTTTGAAGAATTGAAGATTCTCATATCCTCATCACTTTGCGAAGAAGACATGAGAAGAGGCAAGATGTAGGACCAGAATATCGTTACAATACTTCTCTGCGAGATTAACAACACTTCCTAGTGAGCATCACCGCAAGATCTTCAACTACACTTTGCGAGTGTCACAAAGGCAGTCAAAAGAGCGACGTAATAAATGACGAGTGAAGAAAACTTGAGAAAAGCATGTTTGTCCTGTGATGGTTACAAAACTTGCGAGAGTGAACATTGTAACTAATCACGGTACAATCGCAGAATCAACCCGAAATAAGAGGAAAACTTAGTTGTCATCCACTATGTAACTACCCTATAAATATAGACCCAATGTGTCCAAAAAAGGATGATGTATTTTTGAGAGTTAAGAAAGTCTTGAGGAGAGAGAAACTTCAAGAGAATAGTTGTAATCTTGAATTCTTCCATTTCTGTAAACATTTCTGAAACCAAAATAATAAAGTGTCGTTTTTCATCTTCAATTATGAGTTGATTATAACAAAATATTAACAAGGGTGTAATGTGGGAAATCCTGCAACTACATAACGGTTGTTAACTTTCTTAACTGTTTGACTAGAAAATATGATTGACTAACGGGTCAACGACCCAAATCCTAAAATGGACAAACTTAGGACCCAAACACTAAGGCATACCAAAATCTAGGTCCCAAATACTAAATAACTCCTCTAAGATGAACTAAGTGCAATAATAACACTTTTGATTGAATTGTTTTTATGGCTAATGGTATAAGATATGTAATATGGTATTTTGTCAGCAAAACCACTTTCTGTTCAGCTCTCACTTTTACAGTATCCTCTCTTGTTGAAGCTGAGACTTATGCATGTTGTCCCCTTTTAAGAAAGATGTTGAGGTAAAACTTATCCATGTCATTATCCAGAGCGATGCTAAAGACCTTGTTAATCAATTTGTTGTTGGAAACTTTAATGGTGACCAACATACGAATTCTCTGCCGATGTCACCATAGTACAATGATAAAGTCAGTGGGTGATGATACTTACCAATAACCTGAATTCAAAAATTGTTAGCAAATCATTCTTTACTGATAAAAAACAACCACATGCAAATGCTCTTTCTAAGGATATTTCTTATTTTAGTTTTTGTTTAGTTGCTTGAAAATATACTTGCAATCGTAAAACTTGTAATGATGTTGTTGGTGCTTTAATTTATTGGGTTGAAGCTAAAAGTTCCTCTATGTTATGGTCTAAACCTCCTGTTATGGTTATTGAGACTGACTGTTAGCCTATTCTAGGGCCTGTTTAATAAAAAGGAAAATTATCCTCACTTTTAACTCTCCGTTTTCTTGTATATTAGAACCATCTCCAATGGTGTTTGTACTTTGGAGTATGCATGTTAGTTGGAAATAAAATTCTAACCCATTGGATATGTATGTAAGGCTCCAATAAAATAAATCAAATTTTATTGATGTGACAGACAAAATAATAATCCTAGCTTGATTGGGGTATACCCAATTTTAAGGGTACCTAGTCGGAATTTTCATAAAAGGGTGATTTTACTTTAATATCTTGAACTAATTAAATCTTAAAAATAAACTCATTTCTTAATTTCATTAACCCGAAAATTAAAAAACTAAACAACTCTTAATCTTCTCTTCTTCTTCTTCATCTGCATCTTCCATCAACCAAAGCCATATAAAAATCTTCAACTATGATTTTCCAAAAAAATTGCTAACTCTACCGGCGAAAAGAAGACTATAAGTGATGTTTAAACTCAAACCCATCATTGTGTTGTGTGATTTGATTATTATATTAGGTTAGAAATCGAAAATTATGATTTATGTGTTTTTGGTCGGCAAGGTCGTAACATGCATATCTTGCTGACTTTTCATAACAGCCATGGCGACTGTAAATTTTTTCAACAGTCGGCAGAGTATTTTTGAAGACCTTGCCGACTAATACAGCCGGCGGTTTTTTTTTTTTTGTAGACCTTGCCGACTAATATTTTTCAATAGCCGTCTCCTGTGTGTCAAAAAAAAAAGTCGGCATCTTCTTCATTTAAATACCCTGCGGACCAAATCTAATCGGAATTTTCTTCATTCATATACCTTGCCGGACAAATATAGTCGGCATGGTCTTCATTCGTCGACCTTGCCGACTTTTCATACTTTCAGAACTGAAAGTGTTGATTTCTGATCTAATTTTGAGTATGATTTCATACAACAGCTTTGCAATCCCCTTTGTAGAAGTGTTTGGGTTGTGTGCTTTCAATTCCGTTGCAAAAGATTTTTTCAAAACAATTTTTTTTCATCAAAAAATCTTCCCAAATAAGTTCAATCAAAAACAAAATTTCATTTCATAAGTTTTAATCTACTCAATTAATCAATCTAAACTCAATTAATTAACCTAATCAGGATTTTTAGTGTTAATGAAACAAGGGTATATTAGCCATTTAGAAAATATATAGTTAATGGGTGGCTTATTTTACTTCCAAATGACCCTATTTTGTATTATTGGGTATACCCCAATTAATCTGGATATACCCATATCAAGCCAGGATAATAATTTCCCAAGATTTTTAAAGATTAAAAAAAACCCAAAATTAATGACGTGGGATAGTAGATAGTCTCCAAAAATAAATACTCTTATCCATATTTTAATTTCTAACTAATCCAAATTTTTCTTTATTCAACCACCGTTTGAGAGAATTTTTTCGTTAGAATATCTAAAATTTCGTGTAACAATAATTTTTTAGAAACCCATACTCCATTGGAGTTGCTCTAAGTTATAGACGAAATCAATTACCAAAACAATTATAGAGATAAATGTAGTGGTCTTACATGTCTCTGTACTTATTCTGTCATATAACTTTCCTTCTTAAATTGGGGCCTAGCCAACTTAATTGGGGCCTATAATTACATGAAAAAATAGGGTCACGAGGAAGTAATTTGTAGGAACCCCTTATCCATTATTTATATTAATGCCTAATATACCATTATTAAATTAGTGATGATTAATTAAGTTAATATTTATTAAATTAATAAGTGTTTGAGTAGGATTATAATGTTTGGATTAGAGTAGAAGATCATTTTCCTTTTTTAAGGTTGGGAGGGAAAGAAGTAGAGGGAAAAAAGGAAAAACTAGGGTTTGTGATTTTCTTAGCAAAAATGAAACTTTATAGTGATGATGAAGACTCTAGTAGTGATGAAGAAGGGGGTGCATCAGATTATAATGATTTTGATCCTACCGAATTGGAAAATTTGTTGAATGAAGAAGAGAAAGTGAACCAAATAATGTTTGAGGATATTATTCAAGCACAAGAACACTTTCGTCGGGAGGAAGAAGATGATAATGCTTCCAATAAACAGGTATGAGTTGTAACGATCTACAATCATGTATTTGTATGTCCCAATTGCCGAATAAGGAAAAAAAATTCCAAACTTTAAACCAGAATAGGTTTATTCGATAGCATGACATAAACCGATTCTGGGTAAAATCCCCAAATTAGGTACAGGAATCGGTCTTTGTTCATCACCAAATAAACCGATTGTAGTAAATTTTTGGTGCGATGGGTACATGACGAGAATCTGTTTTTGTTGGTGTTGTGCATAATCCGATTCCTTGACTAGAATAATCACGTAGAATACACAAAGTTGACATTCGATTTATTTTCGTGAATATGTAATCCGATTTTGGAGAAAAAAGATCCAGGAGAAATGTGAACAACAATCGGATTATATTACACGAGACGTGAACCGATTGTATATTTTGAAATTTTTTCGCCAATTCTTTAATCGGTCTTTATGATTGCACATATAAACTGATTACTTTAATCGGGTTAACCGACTGTGACATATAAACCTATTTTGAATCATCAACTTTTTGATATTTGTTGTAGATTGTTGTGGCATTTGATGAAGATCAACCCAAAGCCGTATCTCTATTGAGTCCTGATACCTCTGCCCACTATTTCACCGATTTGGAATGGAAAGACAGAAACGATGCAAAGCAATGGTTTATAGACAAGGGAATAGAGATCAAATGCGCGTTAGTTTTAGGCCGCCGCTCAAGTCAAGATCGTTTGGAACTTTTTTGTGAGAGAGGTGGAAAGCAAGAAAGTCACTGGGCAAAGGACAAACTGTATGTGAAGAAGACGACAAGGGAATACATTACTAAATCAAAGAAGTATGGTTGCTCGTTTAAGATTATAGTTAATACACGCAAGAAACCCGATGATAGTAAGGTATACAAGATCTATAAAGTGTTGAATTGTTGTCATAATCATGATGATCCGAAATCTCTTGTTGGGCACGAGGCCGTTTGTGGGTTGAAACCACATCAATGGGAAATATTTAGGTCGATGAAAGCGTGTAAACCAAGTGACATCCTTAGGAAGATTAAAAAGGATGATAAGGATAACTTGTCCACTTTGAGGCAAATATACACGGCAAGAGCATCCTTTAAGAGGAGGTCATGGGATGGTAGAGCGGTTATGGAACAATCTCAATGGTTAGCCGATCAACACGAGTACACAATGAGGAATCAAGCATTGAAAGGAAAAGTGACTCGTATTTTCTTGGCGCATCCGGAGATGATCAAGTTGGCACAATGCTTCTATCAAATTTTGTTAATAGATTGTAGTACAAGACTAACAAGTACAACATGTCGTTGTTAAACATTGCTTGCCATACTTCCGACAAGCAAACTTTCACGGTAGCATGGGGGTTTATGGATCGGGAGAATGATGTAAGTTTTACTTGGATGCTAGAGACCTTGAAGGAGATATACCGTGGCGATCAAACTACGAGTATCATAGTAACGGATAAGGACCGAGCACTAATGAATGCCATTGGAGTGGTTTTTCCGAACGCTAAGCATTTTCTTTGCACATGGCACATACAATGCAATATTAGAAGTAATTGTAGGGGTCATATCCAAAAGGCAAAGTGTTAAAGCCGCAAATGAGAGTCTTTAAAAACTAACTCTAGAACAAACAGAGGAGGACAAAAAGAAAATCAAATCGGAGTATGAAGCGAATGGGATACTATGGAAGGCTTTTCAACATCATTGGGATTCAATGGCACGCTCAATGTCCGTGCTCGAGTTCGATTGCCACTTGATCTATCAGATGCTTATATTTTGTCGCTTTCTTATAGAATGAGTATCTTAATGAATGAAAGTGGTTTTCTTTTTTTTTGGGTAATTAGGACTCATGAATCTTGCTTCAGAATCGGACTTCAACTACGTTTATGAAGTCTGATTCTGAAGGTAGTTTGCTACAGCTTTTTCAGAATCGGTTTATATGTACGACAATTAATATGATTGTTAATACATAGATTTTAAATTACAAAATCGGATTACATATGCTGCAAAATGATCCGAACATGAATCCAGAATCGGTTTATGTGTGTACTAATGTAATCCGATTATAGTTGATGTTCATCAAAAACCGATTAAGGCCATAATGTAATCGGGTAATGTAGGTTCACATTAAAAACCGATTAAGGCCATAATCGGATTTCTATGGTGCACATATAGACCTATTCTGGATGGATTTTCAGAAAACTTGATGAGTGGATTTTAAAGATTTAGAGGTAAATCATTGTAGAGTATCCCTTAGAAGGAAAGGTTCAAAGGGATTCAACTCAACACTTGAATTGTGTGTTTTTTGGCTTTCTTTTTTTTTACAAACCAAAAGGAAAATTAGATTTTAATTGTTGTTTGTGATTGATTAGGATTTAGTTTTAATTTTGATGAAAAATATATTGAGTTTTGATTAATGATTTTGGTATTTGTTAATTAAGTTTTAATTTTGTATTTGTATTTGTGTTAGAATAATTAAGGTTTATTTTAAGGTTAATTTGGTAATTTTACAATTTTTTGGACACCCCTTATCATTTTCTACTGGGGGATGAAGAAATCTATAGGCCCCAATTTAGGAAGGATAACTTTGGGTAGTATACGTAGTGTTAACATTAAAATGATTTGAAAGAGATGTTGGTTGAGGTATAGATAACAGGAGAGTCGAACAACAAACAAGAACATACAACACTAAGTGATTTCCAAACAGAATCTCGTAACCAGATTCCCGAAGCTAAAATCCAAATACAGTGACCAGGCCTTCGAACGGTAACAGAAACAGTAACACCCGCAACTCTATACGGGAGAGCTGATCGTTGATGCATGATCCAACTCGGTAGAACATTTATTATAATTGAATCGACAAACCCTCCTCCACAAGGAGAGATGCTAAGAATCCAAAGTTGATCCATTTTTCGCACGACGTGCAAATTCCACCCCAAAGAGCTCATCCACCGGCCAGAAAAATGCACATCAAAGATGGGGTAATGCATCTCCGAAAGAAGATCATCACCAGACTTGTAGCATAAAATCATCAGAACACAAACCACCCAAATAATCAAACTTACAGAAACAATCACAGGATCCAAGCAATCGCTAACCCCAGTTAGTACACAAAGTACCCGCCGGAGAAGCTTGTTGTGACGAAGATAACCGTTGCAAATCACATTTATTATCCTACTCCTAACACACGATGTATCTAAAATAGAAACATCACTTAAAATGTACACAAAAGAAACTATAACCCAATCTCCACTGAAAACAAAGAAACGCAGATATTCTCGGAATTGATGGAGATGATGCAAAAGCCATCGCTGTTGTTGATGCTCCGAGATGATCGTAGATCAGAACAAAGGATGAAAAAATGTTCTTATTTCTTCCCAACATAAGATCACAACCCATAGAAGCTACCGATCCATAAAGCAACACCATAAAAATTGCAGTAGCAGCACCGGAAAAACCTACCGGAGAAACATGCCGGAGAAAAAAGTAATCACTGAAAACTATAGAATCATGACCACCATTAGAACAAGCTATCAGTGTTGAACTATAAAAAACCCCAGCGAAATGGTCGTAGAAACCATTCCATTTCCAGGATTCCAGATCAAGACAGAAACTAATGAAACAAACATCATAACTACAAACATACACTGAAACAACAACAGGGGACCAAGAGTAAACTAAGTAGCCGAAAATGGAGAGAGACTTGCTCAGATCTGCTCCATAAAGAGCCGATCTGAGCAGAAAATAAGGCAACGACGGTGAGGTTTTCGTTTAGAGAAAAGGTGAGAGAAAGGTCTATGTTTTCTTGTTTGTTGTTCGACTCTCTTGTAATTTCGGGGTTCTCCCGGTTTTCTTATATATTAAAAAAAAAAAAAAGAGGTATAGATAATAGTGGCACCGGCTGGAGTAGTTTGAGAAAGAGGAAGGGCATAGCTAGGAGCAACAAAAAAAATTGGTTCCAGTGAGACTGTGAGATACTATAATAGAAGCTAGTCTTGAACTTTGTGAAGAAAGTATACGAGGCCAAACACCATGCTACATTAACCAAGGAAGAAAGATACGAGTGATCTTAAGTTTATGAATGAGAGCTAATCAAAAAATCTATTAGCACAGCTAACAGGATATCATCAGTACAATAATCATAATGGTGGAGAGTCTAGAGACCGACTGTAGAGCGCAGAGTAGTAGTAAACCCAAGCTACACGTAATCCTTACTGGCTCGTACATTTTATAATCAGCCTTCAATTTGATTTTGGTTTTTGATGAAGAACAAATGTGTTTCAACGGTCTTTTTCTTTGCATTTAATTTTGTTTGTTAGGTGGAGTCTAAGATGTACTACTTCTCAAACGAATGAGAATATGACATTTTTACCCCAAAAATAACGTCTAAAAACAGAAAAAGTGAGGTCAAAATTGTCAAGAAGTCCATCTCTCCTTAAAGTACACCTTGCCTATTGCAGTGCGCCAGTCACCTCACCTCACCTCCTCTCTGATCACTCTGAAAAAAAATTCAGCGCAAGAAAAACCCTTGTTTGGTTCTTCATTTCTAGATCTAAAATTCTTAGACTAACTACAAATATCAAACCCTTTTCCGGATCACTGGAGTGGAACTCTTCTTCCTCATAATCACAGTAAGTTTCCCTCTTTGTGCTTCTTGATTTTTTAGCTATTGTGTTCTAGCTGCTGAGTGTTAGTATTAGGCAAAATTTTACACAATGGATAGTACTAAGGTCAAGATAGAAAAGATCAAAACAGAAAAGAGTGATACAAAGAGAAGGATTGAAAGAGAAAAATATGAGATTAAAATTGAGAAACTGAATGATTTAGAAATGAAAGAAGAGAGTGAGACAGAGTACATAGATCAGCTTAAAAGAGACATTCGATGTTTAATGCGAGCTAATACAAATGCTGAGTGTGGAACTAAGATGTGGATGACGAAATATAGAGACATGGAATTAGAAAGCAAAGTTAAGATGTTGAGAGAAGCAGTCAATTATGAGAAAGAACTGGAAGGTTCTAGATTGAGATATGGTGAGTTGTTGGCGTTAGTTGAAGACAAGAGAATGGAATGTGTTGGTCTTGAGGAGAACTTTAATGGGTTAAGCTCGATGAAAGATGTCGTGGATAAGGAATTGAAGGGTGTTCAGACCGAGTGTGGCAAGCTTAAGAAGAGGGTTACTGAATTAGAAGATGGACATAAGGTTATGTGTGAAAGGGAAAGGAAGCAACAGGAACAGATTTTGTACTTACTGAATGTGAAAGACAAGTGTGAACAACTGGAAACAATAAATAGGGAATTGGAGCTTGAGAAGAATAGACTAGAGGAGGAGCTTAATAAGAAAAACGGGGAATTGGATGAGGAGAAGAGAAGGGAATGTGTTGGTCTTCTGGAGAAATTGAATGATTTAAGCTCGAGGAAAGATGTCGTCAAGAGGAAGAATGGGGAATTGGAGCTTGAGAAGAATAGATTGGAGAAGGAGCTTAATGATAGCATGGCAGTGTGCAATGACCTGAAAGATCACAATGCTCATCTGCAAGCGCTTATGTGTGAAAGAGAGAAGGTGGCACTAAACAAGATCAATGATTTGTGTCAGGAAATACAGAACTTGAAAAGAGAAAAGGCGCATTTGAACAGGACAGACAGTGAGGATGTGGCTTTTTCAGAAAAACATGTTTCTGACAGTGATGAAGAGAACAACAGTAGAAATGAAAAAGAGGAAATTCGGATTGAAACTGGAAATGAAGGTGAAGAAATCATGAATGAAACTAGAGAGAAAAATGAAGAATCTATGAGTGAAAGAAGCAGCAGAAAAGAAGGAATTCAGCGTCAAGCTTCAGTCGACTTAGAGGATGAAGCTTTACCAGCTGTTGGGGGTGATTATAGTATCCCTATAGACATTGAATCTGATAGTCTCATCGTAATCAGTGACAGTGAAGATAATTCTGGAAGTGATGATGATTCACCACCTAATTGTAGACTTGAAAGGCCTTTATCAGATCTGAAATGTGACGAACGTCTGATTAGTTGCAAGAAGGAATTTCCACTTAGTTCAACATCCAAGCGAAAGTGGGGTGCAGAAACAGGAACTAGTGTAATTAAGACGGAGGATGAGGATGAAAGGAAGAAACTTGATGCGGGGAAAAATGTACTTCTTGAACTCTTCTCTATGGAGATGCAGACTCCTAGTTTATCTCCACCAAGTCGAAACATTGAAGCAAAAATCCAAGCAAGATTCAGTGGGATATAATGTGGGGTGTGGGTTTTCCCATTCGAGGAATTCAGGTAACTACTAAGGCCATGTTTGCTTCATTTATTTACATTGAATGTTGAAAGGTGTTTCAATAATATATACTCATTCATGTTTATATGAAATTGTTCTTTAGCATATGTTTTAAGTTGCACCGTTTTCGTAATGTTTGCAATTCAATCCTAGACTAGATTCTTGTTTAAGGTAATAATTTGTATCTTCAGCAGTTCATTTATTTTAAAAATGTATTCAGTGCCTGCAACAAATGAGAAAAACTGAAACTTTCAACAAAAAGACACAGATTATAATATGTATGAACTGAGTGTACCTCTGACTCATCAAATGACTGGCATAATGCACACTGGAATTTAATAGGAGCGTTCTCACATTTCTCTAGAAACATAGCCTTAGACGCAGGAAGGACTATTTTAGTTCTGTTCGAATAATCAAATTCTTGTAATTGTTTCCTGGTTAGATTTTCGTTCGCAATAGCTTTCTTGGACTAACCCTGAACTTTGCCAACAGATCCTATCTTCCCACTATTATTTGATTTAGCTCCTGTCACTTCATTCTCTTCCCTTGTCCCAACTGTTGCATTTAGCTCCTGTCACATACGATTTTGGGGTGCCTGGGTTTCTGTTCAGTTGTCTTTTCCAAATCAGATGTTTTCGGAGGATGAACAACCTTGCTAGACCTTTCACACCATCCTCAATGGAGAACTTCAATGGTTTCTGATTTACAAATTGTCCAGAACAAGTTATATGACCTAAAATATTAGCATTTCTGGGCTTGTTTTTAACTATCTCCTCCTATTCAGAGTCCTTGTAGGATCAACCTGTAGGTCACTCTGAGCAGGAAATTGGGTGTTTGCTTGGTTTTCGTTCCTTTGAACTTTTTTTACAACCTCCACCAAAACGCAGCCCTGCTATTGCCTGTCAAACCTCGGATGAGTTTGTTTGAGGTGGAAGTCGAGCTTCTTTGTTTTCTCACCGTGTTTGTTAATTGACTTCTTAACTGGTCATCCAATGAAATATGCAATTTTGTAGCAATATTTTTAGAAACACAATTCTCATTGTTTGCTGCTGACGGTTCATAAAATTCATCTGTTACTCTGTTCAGCATCGAAGCTGTTGAATCTAGCTATCATGTTGTTACTGTAAATTCTGTTACCCACATTTGGGGGTGTTCTGTTAGTGACACACTTAACTGATTATTTAAAACTTCCCTACTTCACCCAGGTCAATGCAAGCATCTCCAAGAACCTCATCTGTAGTAATTTTAGCACACTTCTCAATGCCATGTTTCTTTTGCTCTTTGTTTTGTTATGATTTTCGAAACTATTTGCTTTTACAGGTACAAGTTCCTCATATGTGTTCTCGTTTCTTTGCTTACAGGTGACGCTTTCACTGTTTTTGAAGCAGCAGCTTCACCAGTAGTTGCACCCTGAGTTGGGGAAGTTGGGGAAGCTACCACACCATCTTTAATTCTCTCATTTCTTTATATCCAGCCTGCAGTTCATTTGGATTTCACTTACACGTGGAAAAATACAAACATCCGGCAAGTTTCTCATGGATGGGAATCAAGCAGGAGACTTGGAAAACTACTCACATCAGTTTGTTCATCATATACCAAGCTACTAAAGATCCTTTTGTTCTACTGATAATAGACTATAGAATTAGTGACCTGGCAAAGAATTAGTGATGTTATATATAGTCAGACTCTCTTTTAACGATGCTTTGGTTAGGTTTAGTCCATGTTTTAGGTTGTAGCTATCGTGTAGGTTATGTAAATGGATGGATTGATATGACTGTTAACTGGGGTGCAATTTTAATTGCAGTGTTTTGAAGTTTTCTTGTTCTTACTGCAAATTTTGATCCCCACATTTGGGGCTGTGCTGTTAGTGGCATAATGAACTTCACCTACTTTGCCCAGGTCGATGCAAACATCTCTAAGAACCTCGCCAGTAGAATCTTAGCACACTTCTCTCTAGCAATGCCCGTGTTTCTTTTGCTCTTTGTTTTGGATTTCTTTCTTTCGTTATGGTTTTTGGAACTATTTGCTTGCACAGGTACAAGTTACTCAAGTTTCAGAAAGAAAGAAAAAAGGTACAAGTTACTCATTTCTTTGCTTACAGCTGCCGGTTTTCACTGTTTCTTTGCTATGATATTACTCAATGCGCTCATTTCTTTTTTTGTTAGAAATAAATGCGCTCATTTCTTTATATCCAGCCTGCAGTTCATTTCGATTTCAGTTACAAGTGGAAAAAATAGAAAAATTGGTGCTACTAGTTGACTGCTGCATGCCTCCTAACGCTAGTCCGGGACCGGATGGTTTTCCGGCCTGTTTTTTCCAAAAAAATTGGAGTCTGGTTAGCCCTGATATTATTAAAACTGTCTAAGCTTTTTTCTCTAGAGGCCACATGCTCAAACAATTGAACCAGACCTTCATTTCCTTATCCCGAAAGTTCCCCATCCAACTACCCCGAGCGACTATAGACCCATCAGCCTCTGTAACATTATTTACAAAATTATTTCTAAAGTCATAGCCAACCGTCTTAAACCCCATCTCGAAACCCTCATTTCTCCATACCAAAGTGCTTTCATCAGGCAAAGACAAATTTCGGATAATATTCTTGTCGCCCATGAAATTATTCACGCTATGAGGAAAAAGAAAGGCAAACAGGGGTTCATGGGCCTAAAGATAGACATGGCGAAAGCTTTCGATAGAGTTGAATGGCCCTTCCTAGTTGCTATCTTGCAAAAAATGGGCTTCTCGGAAAGGTGATGTAATCTGATCCTACAATGCATTAGCACTAGTTCTTCTAAGATTCTCATCAATGGCATTCCTAGTACCTCTTTCAAACCCACTAGAGGGTTGCGACAAAGAGATCGATCCCCTTTCTCCTTACCTCTTCATAATTATCATGGAATCCTTTTCTAGATCTTCGGATAATGCCGAAAACAGGGGCATCATTTCTGGTTTCAAAATATCTCCCAAAAGTCCTTGTATACGCCACCTTCTTTTTGTGGACGACTGCCTCATTTTTGGGAAAGCATCTATCAATCATAGTAAGGGTCTGTTGGAAACTCTTGAAACTTATGGTAAGACGTCGGGCCAAATGATCAATTTTTTCAAATCTGGCATTTTTTTCTCTCCGAAAGTTACCAATATTTTTGGTAAAAATATTATCAACATTCTTAAGGTCAAGAAAATTCCCCTAGACGACAAATACCTAGGAGCACCCCTCTTTACTAACAAATCGAAATTAGCTTGCTTTGACGGTGTTTTAGATAAAATGGGTGGGAGGCTAAAAGGCTGGAAAGGCAGTCTCTCCCCAGCTGGTAGGGAAGTTCTAACCAAAACTACTCTTGAATCTATCCCGGTTTACACTATGTCCAGCTTCATCCTCCCAAAAACTATTATCAAGAAAGCTATTGGAATTATGCGTGATTTCTGGTGGGGTAAGGTGCCCGGTAGGAAAGGTTTTTATATTATGGCCTGGAAAGGCCTATGCAAAGATAAGGAAAATGGAGGAAACGGTATAAAAGATCTTGAGAAAATGAATCTATCCCTTATAACAAAAAATGGCTGGAGACTCTTCACTCATCCAAACTCCTTGTGGTCTAGAAACATGAAATCTAGGTATTTCCCTTTCACAAATCCTTTCCACTATACTTGTAGTTCGAGTGCTTCCTGGGCCTGGAAAGGTGTTCATAAAGGACTCATGATCCTTAAACAACACTTGATATGGGAAGTGGGGGATGGTTATAGTATTAGCATTGGGAAAGATATTTGGTTTGAAGACCAAATTAAACCCCTTAACCCTGCCAAAAAGGATGCTGATGCAAACGACACTTTTTTGGTGGCTCATCTTCTCATTGGAGAGCAGTGGAATGTCCCTCTTCTCTACACTTTCCTAACTCCGAGTCAAGTTAGAAGCGTCCTAAAAATATCTCCCAAAATCACACAGCCCGACATTTTAAGATGGAACCATAATGAACAAGGCATTTTCACTGCTAAATCCCTTTATCAGGTGTTAGACAACAAAGACCATCAACCCATTGATAAAACTGCCAACAATATTTGGAAGCTTAAAGTCATCCCAAGAATTCAACATTTCGCTTGGAGGTTAAATTCTAACATACTTCCCCTTAGTGGTCATATGTCTAAATACGTTTCCCATATCGATCCCACCTGTAAAATGTGTAACAACGCGATAGAAACTCCAGAACATATCTTTCTCGATTGCTCTTTCACCAGAGCTGTTTGGGCTAGTTGTAACATGAACCTAGCCAACATAGCTATCTATTTTCAAACTTTCTCCAGCTGGTGCGACTCTTGGTTTTCTACCAATCATGTCAGCACCCCACTAGGTGATTGGCCTGATCTTTGTGCCACTATATCCTGGTTTATCTGGAAAGCCAGATGCGCCTACATTTTCCAATATATAAACCCAAATCCCATGCTAACTGGAAACCAAATCTTGCACCATCTCCAGTTCACCTCCAGGAGTCCCCATGGTAAAATCCAAACCTCGTACCCTATTACCCCCAAAAATCATCAATTGTTAAACCCCAACTGGCCTACTTTTGCCTACAAAACTCACTATGACAGAATCACGGAACTAACAGGCATCGACTCCATTATTTATGATAACACGGGTCAAATCATTGGAGAAAGAACCAACACTATCAAAGTACATAGCACGGAGGAAGGGGATTGTATAGCAGCTTTGCAGACTTTGGAATGGGCTTCTCACCTCAACTGCAAGGAGCTCAATTTGCTGGGAAACAACTCAAAGGTTAACAGAATTATGCAAGGCTATCGAAGAACCACAAATTGGAGGTCAAACCAGGCCATGGACAATCTTTTGAATGTTTTTAACAGTTTCAGCAATATATTATATAAAGATTTACAATCCAAAAAACATCAGAACTTAGCCGTTTTTGCAAAACAAGGAAGATCTATTCATGAACAGACTGTTTGGGTCATGGAAGATAGCTTCCCCCGCTAGTTTTTTCTTTCTGTGTTCGGTTTCTTCCTATATATAAAAAAAAAAAAAAAAGTTGGCTGCTGCATGACAAACTGTAATCAAATTATAGCACCTTAGCTCTATACATTCAAGAATTTTTTAGAATGACTTAGTGCTAAATTCTGTTGTTTGGGTGATCAGTTTATCTTCCCTCCTTGTCTAGGAATGTGAATTCAAGCGATTTCCTTTTCTGTCAGGTCATAAAACTAAGAGCTAATGGTGTCAGAATTCCAACCGCAACTGTTGTGCATCATTGACTCATTAACTGATGTGATGTTAGAATTTTGCGCATCTAGTTCTGCTTTTAAGATTCAATGGATGCCTCCATATGTAAACACTGTCATCGCCTACAGACCAAAAATAACCTTTCTTCAGCTCATCTCTAATGCATTCCAGATGCTGGCCGAGTTTGCGGCTATGTTAATGTCCCAAAAAGAATTGCAAGAGTCTGGTTCAGAAAATAATGAATCGTTTTTTTGGGGACCATGATATATTTGGGGGACCATTGTTTTATAAGGCAGGCCATCTACCCTATATTTATAAGGGATGTCCTAATATGTGGACATTATTAATTTTCCCCCAAACCCTAATTAAGATTATCACTAAAACGGTTTTAGATTATTAACCTAATATAATCTATTAACAAAAACAAAAAATCAGACCTACCCTGCTGCCTAACAAAAAAGTTTTGGGTCTTCTATTCTTCTTCTTTTTCCTTTCAACATCGTCTTCATCGATTAATCGTCGATTCATAAAATTTTCATCGTCGATTAATCAATCGAGTATAAGAATGGTTCTTTGAAAGCAAACCAAAAGATTCCCAGGAAAAGGTCCCCCATTAGGACATCTAGCAAATCATCCAAGTGAATTGGAGATTCACAAAGAAGTGGAACCGGAAGGTAAAGACATAATCGGCTATAATAGACGCAAGAAGATCCCTGAAACTGAAATGGGAAAGATCCGCAGGTATTCTCATCAAAACCCATTGCTTTAATTTGATTTTGATTCGTTTAATTGAATAGAAATCATAAAAATAGGGTTCAAATGTTAGTTACAGTTCCTTGTTCGGTTAGGAGGAGTTTCACCAAAACCTTAGTTTGTTAACCGAATTTTCTGAAAGGAAGAACACGAAGAACAGTTCGGTTGAATAGGAATTAAGACTATCTTACCGAACTTTGAGTTCGGTTGGTTCGCAATTTTTCTGAAAACCATCTACTAACCGAACTCGGCCCATTTTACAATTTTTTTTTCCCAATACAACCGAACTGTCCTAATTTTCTCACTATGTTGAGTTCTCAGTTAATAGAACTTTTTCAACTCTGTTCGGTTCGTTCGTAATTTTTTTTAAAACTATCTGATAACCAAACTATACCCATATTAAAAAAAAAAGCAATGCAGCCGAACTGTTCTAATTTTCCCACTATGTTGAGTTCTCAGGTAACCGAACTTTATGAACTCTGTTCGGTTGGTTCTCAAAAAAATTTAAAAGTATTTGGTAATCGAACTATACCCATATTCAAAAATAAAAATAAAAAAATCCAATGTAACCGAACTGTGTTATTTTGCCAACTATGTTGAGTTCTCAAATAACTGAACTTTTCCAACTCTATTCGGTTGGTTCGCAAAAAAATTTAAACTATCTAGTAACCGAAATCTTTGCTAATTGCATACTTGTTGAGTTCGGTTTGTTCACAAAATAATGACAAACCGAACTCTTCCCTAATTTCATATAATTTGGAGTTCGGTTTGTTCGCAAAAAAGCTGGAATAACCGAACTCTACTCTGGAACACAATGCTTTTTTAGAGTTGGCATTTTTTTGGTAATTTTTTGCTACTAACCAAACCTTACTGCGAGAACCATTATGTTGCGTCTGATTTAGTCAATAATTTATCGGTTAAGCTAATATCTTTTGTTTTCTTGATTAGTGGCAGAGGCAAAAAATCAAACCAACCTTTACTAAAATATCTGAGAACTCCCACGCCTGGAGGCAATGTATACTTAGGTGTCAATAGGCGTGGAACCAAATATACTAAGAATGGAGGTGGGTCATTAACGGGTGTTGTCATCCAAGATGATGTGAATAGAGCTAATGTTGACAATGTAGTTGAACAAGTTAATGAAGTGATTGTGGAAGAGATAGGTACTCAAGAACATAATCAAGGTGGATAAGAGGAAACAGCTGAAAAAGAAGGAGGAAATGAGGATGGAGATAAGGAAGATGGAGAGGAACAAGGAGATGACAATGATGACAGTGAAGAAGATGGATATAAGGATGGATATAATGAAGAAGACGAATCAGAGAAGGACTCATATGAAGAGGAAGAAGAAGATGAACAATTAGAAATAGTAAAAAAAACCTATAAAGACGCCTAAAAAGCCTTGTGCTAGATATGCATACATTCTGATGACAATTTGTGTTTGCCGCCAAAGAACCTAACTTATGGTACTCCAAGAGATGGAGGGGAGGTATTGATTGGCTACAAAAACTCATGGGCTGCCAAGATCTTTGCAACAAAGGTATTAAATCTTGTACATCAATATTTCGTAGTCATTTTTTTATATTTTGACATATATTTTTGGGTATATATTAGTACATAAGATATGATGTTGTATTTGTAGGATTATAGTAATGTTGTTCGTGTTTTGAAACGTCAAAAGAACAAGAAATGAAATATAGAGAATGAGTGCGATGAGGTCCGGTTGGAAGTATTTGATTGTGTACTACGGAACGCGATACAACATGCGCATTAAAAATTTGATGTTGTTATTGTTTCTACATTTGCCGAGAGGGTTTATCCAGAGAAGGATACCTTTCATCTACCGTCTGGCGAGATGGCAATAATTCCAGATGATTGTTTTCGAATCACATGCCTACCAATTTCCGGAACAAGTGTTCGAGATGGATACGATCCCTCAATGAGTTATGAACTTCTTGAAAAATTGGTGGAAAGGTGTCTAGGATGGAGCGATGACAAGGCATAATGTGAGTTTAGACGAGCTGCAAAAGAGCCTGATGAAGGTGATGAGTATAATGAGTTCAACCCATATCGGTCTTACAAGAAGAAGTTGAAAAAAATCAAGTTGAAAGTCTTGTTTGAGGAGTTTGGAGGGACGAAAGATTTGGTTGCTCAAGGAAAGTTGGTGATGACACATGAGAAGATTAAGCACCATGTGACTGCTTATTTTTTATATCAACTAGGAACCACTTTCTTCCCCGACACTTCAGGTCATGTGGTAAATTCCCATTACCTCCAGCTATTGGACCTCCTTCATGAGGTGAACAACTACTGTTGGGGAATTGCGGTTCTATCATTCGTTCAAGCAGAGCTCAAATAAGCTTTGAGGCCTAATATTTTATATTTTGGAGGCTTATACACCCTTATTCAGGTACCCCGTTAAATTATCCTTTGTGTGTTTCAGGATATATTTGAGAATAAACTGAAATTTGATTTTGATAAATGAATGAATGTATATTGTTACTAATCAAGATATATTTACTAATCATATTTGTGGTTTCTTCTCATAGGTTTGGGTGTACGACCACTTCCCTAAACTGAAGTTGTCTCATGCTCACACTCATTGACCTTATGGGAAGTCTACAGCTGGTAAATATTAATTTTTGGACTCACAGGAGATGGGTAAGAAAAACAAGTTGTTTAGGTTGAGAGAGACATTGGATAATGCAATGGTTGAAGATATGGTTTTCCATCCACACAGGCTTCAATCATATGAAGAAGAGGAAGATGTTCAGGTTGTTGATTTCTCACCTATCGCGGGTTATAATGGACCCTTGTGTTATCCTGGAGGTTGTACAATGTATAATCCTCGAAGAGTATTGAGACAATTTTCTTGTGTCCAAAGTGTTCCACAAGAGGAAAAATTCAACTTCAAGGTGAAAAAGCGGGGAACTAAGAACACCGAAAAGAATTTTGTTCCAAAATATGATCCTGCTCCATCAGTGGACCAATGGAACAACTATGATAATTATGTTATTCCAGTTGAAGAGTGTGAAGATTGTTATGATGAGTCAAATGCTGCTGACGAGGGATATCTGGAATGGTATGAAATTTTTTCTCATCCTCGTGTAATAAACAGACACCAACAAGCCCATGCTGAGAAAGCGAAGGCAGTGGAGAAAGAGGCTCAAGAAATTATGAAGCATGCCCCTACCTGTGGTGATGAGGCCTTGATCTTATGGAATTTGGCGGTAACATATTTACTCTTATTTTTGCTTTTCATAATGTTATAAAATTGAGAAAATTAATACTTGTTTATGCTTTTGATTGAAAAAAGGTTAAGTCAAGTGCTAAATTGTTGAACAAAATGATGAAAAAAATCCGGAGTGGAGAACCGATGAACACTCGTGAACAAATATACCTCTACAACCAATGGACTAATGTTTTTTCACCCAAAACCGTTGATCCAATCCAGACTATACCGTTGAAGAGGATTCGCCGAGAATGGGAAGGTTCAAGTCGGATGGTTGAACAACAAAGCAGTGGAGATGACACTCCTAGTGACGAAGGACGAGATAAAGCTCCTAAACGCAAGAGTAGAAAAGTTTCACGTGGTGGTCGTCATCAATGAGTGATTGCAACAATTATTACTTTGGTTTCTTATGTTTGGAAGACCTTTTTATTGGGGATTTGGTACTTTGTTTTCTTATGTTTGGAAGACCTTTTTATTGCGAATTTGGTAGTTTGTTTTCTTATTTTCATGTGGTTCCAACAATTAGTTATGTGGATTAGTAAATGAATTTCATAATTTGGTTTTTAATATGTGTTTTAATGGATTAGTTCGGCAATTATACTCATATATGTTTCATTACAAAAAATATTTAAGAAACATTAAGGTAGTTCGGTTAACAGACTAAATATCGTAAGCAACCTAACTTTGTTGTCTAAAAGTTCGGTTTGTTCGCAATTTTGAGATACAACCGAACTCAACACTTTCAAAAAAATTAGAAGTTTCAGAGTCATATTCGGTAACATAATAAAAAGTGGAAGGTAACCGAACTAATTTGTTTGGTTGCCTGCAAAATATGGTTTGTAACCGAATAATGGAACTCTGGAACTTCAGAATATTTTTGAAGTGTTGAGTTCGGTTACATCTCAAATTTGGTATGTAACCGAATTTTATATTTGACGCAACAATGTACTTGATCTGACTCAAGTAACGACTATCTTTATATCCTTTATACACATCAATGGTATATATATGTGTCTCATGGTTCACATTTTGTTTTACCTTTTCATAAAAATGGCAGTTCCTAGTCATAAATTTACTCTAGAAGAAGATCTTTCTCTTTGTAGAAACTACGTACTATGCTACCCAAAGAGGGGTGAAGAAGAAAGAGTGAATTGTATTATGAGTAATACTTTTTGGGTGAAAATTCATGAGAAATTCTGCTCCGAAAGAGTGAATGGTATTATGAGTAATACCTTTTGGGTGAAAATTCATGAGAAATTTGCTCCGACACAGGTAACCGTCATAACCTTGACCACATATCTTTGTTCATTCGATTTGAAAATATTTGAGAAAGAGTTGTGGAATTTTTGCCTTTATTTCGGATTTTAAGGAGGAATCGACTTAGGGGTGAAACATACAAGGAAATCATTTTAACATCAGAAAATGAATGTCGATGATGGAAAATAAACGATTTCAAATATGAAGATCATTTCCGCATCCTAAAATACTTTTTCATAATGCGTATGGGATATTAAGTGTTCTGTAATTTCATTCCGGCAATGTCCTGTAATTTCATTTCCTAACCGAACTTCTGTCATGTAATAGTTCGGTAATGTTTTGTAATTTCATTTCTTAACCGTACTTTTATAAAATGCATTGCAAAAAAAACAAAAATATGACCAAACAACCCAAAAATAAGACCAAATACCAAAAAACACAATCTATCATTCTTATGTTGATTTTCAAAGCATATTTAGTCTAACTAATAGTACATTTAATCATCCTCAAGGGAAATAGAACCTTCGTGTATAATTTTTTCCGATTCCTTCAAAGCTTTCCACATCTTCATGTTATGTTCATACATAATGCACCAACCCAACATTGTGTCGGGGTTAAATCCATTCCAATAAGAGTATACGCATATCGGAGGCAATGTACAATTGTCTTCTAACCGGAGGCCTATAAAATGGTTGTTGTTAATCAAAGTAATCACCACTCTCCTACGTCGGAGTTTCTCGACACATATGGTTATTTTCGGAGTGTATGTGAAACTACCACATTTTGAGAAAAAGTGAACCACGCAATTGAATGCGTCGGCGATTAAGTGCCCACATATCGGCATGCCCATCCAATGATCCCTTGTGATTGGATTGTCCCAGTGGAGATGGCTTTGATACCTAACAAACATCATATTGAAACTAGCATCCCCATCGAACAACATTGTCTTGTAAAATTACGGTTTCTCCCTTAGCTTCATCAACAACCTTTGACGGACATGAGTGATTTGTGAAAAAGCGGGGGTCTAACAACCACACCCAATATTTCGATTAGCAATCTGTATGGACAAACTCCGAGTTACTTTCTAGAGAATCAACTAAACAGTCAGACTCAATCTAGATAGAAATATCTCAAGGATTTATTATCTCAATCTCTCGATTTGATCTTTACTCAAGAAAATAAAATATGTGAGTCTTTATCAAAGAGAGATAACTTGGATGGTACCAAAGACCAATATCCAAGTGTCAATCAGTTTAAATCAACAACCAAAAGGTAGGATATTCTAATTGATTGAACAAAACACAACCTGTATTATTTCAATTATATAACAAAATATAATGCGAAAAAGAAATAACACATACACCAGAATTTTGTTAACGAGGAAACCGCAAATACATAAAAACCCCGGGACCTAGTCCAGATTAAACATACATTGTATTAAGCCGCTACAGACACTAGACTACTCCATGCTAACTTCGGCCTACACTATAGTTGAACCCCAACCAATCTCATACTGATCCATGGTACAGTTATGCTCCTACGTCTCTGATCCCAGCAGGATACTACGTACTTGATTCCCTTAGTTGATCTCACCCACAACCAAGAGTTGCTACGACCCAAAGTCGAAGACTTTAATAAAAAAATCTGTATCACACAGAATGTGTGGGGATTAGGTTTCCCAGTTGCTAGAGTTCTCCCTTATATAGTCTTCAAATCAGGGTTTGCAATCAATGTTAGCTTACTAACAAAGCATTCAATATTCACCGTTAGATGAAAACCTTATTAGATTCAAGCTAATATTTATCAACCGTTAGATCGAAAACATAACTTGTTATACACATATGTAATGCACGTTTCTAGGCTTGTGTAACCGTACACAAACTTGTATATTAGTTGGTTCAATAATAGTTAACCAAATGGTTAGCCATATGATAATTTTCATATCAACCATATTCTTCTTTACCATAACTAGTCCAAATGACTCAAATGAACTAGTTAGAGAGTTGTTCAATTGCAAGGAAATCTTATGTACTACACAAGACACAATCGAAGCAAAAACGATGTGATTCACTCGAATTGATTCATGAACTATAAAGTCATGGTTTGCAATAGCTTTCCTTAGTTTATTAAGATAAGTTC
The DNA here is from genome assembly GCA_023529315.1 of Papaver bracteatum. NCBI lineage: Eukaryota > Viridiplantae > Streptophyta > Magnoliopsida > Ranunculales > Papaveraceae > Papaver > Papaver bracteatum. Next base: position 802,537 of record JAJJWX010002077.1, read on the forward strand.
ACAAATATCGTTTTTAGACATAACCTACTCAAGTTCGCGGACTGGGTTCGCGGACTTAAGTTCCCGAACGGAGTTCACAAATTCCATCAAAAATTCTCGGGTTCGAGAACTATGCCAGTTCGTGGACTGGGTTCACGGACTGAAGTTCACGTACTACTCCGATTTCACTTGATCAACAAAGTTCGCAAACTTTGGTTCAAGCAATAAGGACTTATACATATATGTGTTTCCACAACAATGCTTATATCCTCCAATGGTTATATTATCTAAACTCTCATTTCAATCAATGAAACATTCTCAGAGGGCGTTATATAGTTGTTATTCACAAACTATTTTTCCTCATAGAAATTTCCAAAGTGATTGAAACATAACATGACTTTCGTCACTAGGTAAAGATGAACCTGGATAAAGCAAAAGCTTTACCAACACATATTTTGAGAAATATATAAGCGAGATATACTCAGCTCGAAATATCACATGTGTATAATCTAAGTCTATATAGTTGTTGATGGTAGTTTTTAGCTTAGGGTTAAAATCGTAAAATACTAAACCCTATCAGACAGTGATGTCACAACATTTAAAGTAACACGCATTTACTAGGAACATTTACTGAAACCTTTAATGAGTCTCTAAATAATTACCGGGGTATCTTTTTCAAATTAGGGTTACTACAAGCCAAACCCTAATTCCCACGTGTGCCAATAGCAAATCATACCAGCCACACCGATCGCGCCAAAGCATGCCAACCATGCTAGCCGCACCTCTGTGCCAATGGAAAATCATGTCAGTCATACCTCTGTGCCAATGGAAAAGCATGCCGACCATGCTAGCCGCACCTCTGTGCCAATGGCAAATCATGCTAGCCACACCGACCGCGCCAAAGCATGCCGACCATGCTAGCCGCACCTATGTGCCAGTGATAAATCATGCCAGCCACACCGACCTTGCCAAAGCATGCCAACCATGCTAGTCGCACCTCAGTGCTAATGGCGAATCATGTAAGCCACACCAACCGTGCCAAAGCATGACAACCATGATAGCCGCACCTCTGTGACAATGGCAAATCAAGCCAGCCGCACCGACCGCGCCAAAACATGCCAACCATGCTAGTCGCACCTCTGTGCCAATAGCAAATCATGACAGCCACACAGACCGCACCAAAGCATGCCAATCATGCTAGCCGCACCTCTGTGCCAATGGAAAATCATGCTAGCCACACCGACCGCGCCAAATCATGCCAACCATGCTAGCCGCACCTCTGTGCCAATAACGAATCATGACAGCCACACAGACCGCGCCAAAGCATGCCGACCATGCTAGACGCACCTATGTGCCAGTGGTAAATCATGCCAGCCACACCGACCTTGCCAAATCATGCCAACCATGCTAGTTGCACCTCAGTGCTAATGGAAAATCATGTCAGCCGCACCTACCGTGCCAAAGCATGCCAACCATGATAGCCTCACCTCTATGATAATGGAAAATCATGCCAGCCACACCGACCGTGCTAAAGCATGCCAACCATGATAGCCGCACCTCTGTGCCAATAGCGAATCATGACATCCACACAGACCGCACCAAATCATGCCGACCATGCTAGCCGCACCTCTGTGCCAATGACAAATCATGCTAGCCACACCGACTGCGCCAAAGCATGCCGACCATGCTAGACGCACCTATGTGCCAGTGGTAAATCATGCCAGCCACACCAACCTTGCCAAAGCATGCCAACCATGCTAGTCTCACCTCAGTGCTAATGGCAATCATGTCAGCCACACCTACCGTGCCAAAGCATGCCAACCATGATAGCCGCACCACTGTGCCAATGGAAAATCATGCCAGCCATATCGAACGCGCCAAAGCATGCCAACCATGCTATCCGCACCTCCGTGCTAATGGTAAATCATGCCAGCCACACCTACTGCGCCATGCCAAATGCACCTCGCCATGTACCCATGTCGCGCCACCATATTGGCCTTCACTACGCGACTATAAAAACGAAGGCATGCAACAATCAACGGTTGCCCTTCAATCCCAGGAGAAAATCCTGTCCGTCTAAGATTACCAAACGACCTTTGCCCCAAAACCCTAGCTTGGTCACGCACCTAGCCCAAGTTAGTCACGCCATGCGCCTATGGCAATCCCTTGGCCCCACATGCCAAGCCAAAACCGTACCTAGACCAAGCTAGCCGCGCCATGCCAAACACACTCTGTCTTGGCCCTAGTTATGCTAGTCACACCATGCCAAGCCAAACGCCCTTGCCTTGGCCCTAGCCACGCCATACGCCCATGGCAAACGTTTGGCCCCACATGCCAAGCCAAAATCGCACCTAGCCAAGCTAGCCGCGCCATGCCAAACACACTTTGCCTTGGCCCTAGCCATGCTAGTCACATCATGCCAAGCCAAACGCCTTTTTGTTGGCCCAAGCCACACAATACGCCCATGGCAAACCCTTAGCCCCACATGCCAAGCCAAAACCGCACCTAGCCACGCCCAAGGCGAACCCTTGGCCTCACATGCCAATCCTAACCACACCCTAGCCGCGCCACCATGTTGGCCTTCCTTACACGACCACCAAAACGAAGGCGTACAACAATCAGCGGTTACCCTTCAATATCATGAGCAAATCCTAGCCATCCAAGGTTACCAGACGACACATGGTAACCTTTGGCCCGAAAACCTAAGTTTGGCCATGCCAACCTAGTCGCGCCACCACGTTTTCCCTCACTACGCGGCTACCAAAACGAAGGCGTGCAATGATCAACGGTTTCCCCTCCTCTCAAGATGCAAAATCTCGACCGTCGAAGGTCACCATGCTAGCAAGTTTCCCGAGCTTGACTTTCCAAGCCACAACAACATGCTACATGTTTCCAAAAACATTCGAGACATCAAGACAAACCGGGGGATCCTCTTTGGGTATTGGTTTGGCGGTTTACAGCGTGCGGCGTACGCTACGCCCATCATAAGGAAGTGTCATAAGGGAGAGGCGTTTAGTAAATACGGGAAGTTATGAGTGAAATGTTCATGGGACATAAAGCACATGCGTTAACAATTTTATGGGACATCAATTCCATAACGTTAGCAGTTTCATGAAAACTAGTTTCATGCGTTAAACACTTTATGGAACATCAATTCCATGCATACGGTTACCACCTCCTCCCATTTACTTCCCCACTCCTTAATGAGACCAGGGTACGTTTTTACTCCGACTTGTATAAATAGGTCTTACCTATTTCCATTGAAAAACAAGTTCATACGGGAGATACAACACTCGGAAATACTTACTTGCTAGCTCACCTTGTTATCTCTCTCACTTTTCTGATAACAAGTCGTAGTAACCCAACTACTCTTCTAGAATCAACTATTCTGGTCTCACCACTTTCCTTGCTTCCCTACCCAAAACCAACCCATTCTCCTCCACTTTGTGACCGAAGCAAGTCTGGAAAAACCATTTCTTGGTTTAGGACGGACTTGTACATATTGATCTCTCGAATCTAAAGTACTCCCTTGCAGTACATTGTTTAGGGTTTAAATTGTTTCTCACATACACACCCGCAATTACCGAAATCAACAGAAACCATTTTCACCTACAAAAAATTGGCGACCACAGCGGGAGGTTCGATCTTTCGGTTACAATGTCAATTTTCGACCATTGATCTCGTTCTTCGACCCAGATGTCAAGATGGTAGAGGAAGATGATCCACTCCGACTCAGTTACCCGGCGGCTCGATTATCAGTCATGACACGACAAGGGATGACTGGGGACTTCCCAGAGGATAGAAGCAGATGATCCGCCCAAGGATCAATGGCTCGGTTATCAAACGGCTCAGTAACGGCTGGGGAATTTCCATGGCGGTGTTTCCCATAAAACTCGGTCTTACACCCGGAAGGTTCACTTTTCATCAGGAGACCAAAAAACCGAGTAAGTCTTACCTAGACAAGATACATGGTTTTCTATTTCAAGTTTTCAAGACAAGATACATAGTTTACCCCATGTCACCTACCAACACACGGTTCTAAGGTTTTTCCAGGGATTCTGTGTCACTTTCAATCATAAACAAAACAATCAATTCCTAAACAATTCATTCCAAAAAGAATAACCCAAAAACGTCAAGGTAAAATTTATCTATCAACCCAAGAAATCCAGGAAATAAAAAACCATAAACCAGGCGTTTAGTTTGCCTTTCAAAAAAAAAGGTCACCTACCCGTGCCTACTTTTCACAACAATGATTACATGTCACTATTAGCAGACGTTATTACAGTGACATTCGAAGAATTGTTTATGATGAAGTATTTCCACAAGTTTATGAAAGGCATACCCATGGCTAGGGTTTACACCAGTTCAGAAGAAAAATATTTCTACAGACTTATGGAAGGCATACTTATGGCTATGGTTTGCACCAGTACAAGAAAACAAGAAAAAAAATTAAAAGAGAAATGCTGGAGTACATAGCTGGGATATGCTTGTCCACTTTATCACTACCACACTACCGCTAACACCAGGACGTGATAACAAAGATATGAGATAAAAAGGGGAGCCAACCCATTTCATAAGCATAACGCTTTTCGGAATTTGAATAAGGAAAGGATTTCCTGTTTGAGTTACGTATATGAAAAGGCAACTGGGCCCGCAAGAACAAGTTCACGCCATGCCAAGCCAGCGTCGTGCCAAGCCAGCGTCGTCCCAAGCCAGCGTCGTCCCAAGCCAACGGTCTGTGCCATGCCTAGCCAGCGTCCACGCCTAGCCAGCTCCCATTCCAAGCCGATCCAATGCTAACCAGACGCGCTTTCCAGTTATGCTTCTAGATGTGCTTACCAGACGCGCTTCCTAGACGTGCTTTCCAAATGCACTTACCAGACGCGCTTTCCAGACGCGCTTACTAGACGCGATTGCCAGATGCCTTACCAGACGGGCTTCTCAGATGCGCTTACCAGACGTGCTTCCCAGATGTGCTTGCCAGACGTGTTTACCATACGCGCTTTCTAGATGCGCTTACCATACGAGCTTCCCAGGCGTGCTTACCAGGAGGGTTTCCCAGACGCGCTTACCAGACGCACATTCCAGGCACACATGCCGCATGCGTATGCCATCCACCATACCACACCCTGCGCTAACATATTGCATCCTTCCAGCGCTAACATCTTGCACCCCTTCCAACGCCATCTTCTCCGTTCCACAACCAGTCAAAGCAGTTTCACCCTCACCCTTCGAAACAACGCCATGGCTACAGCACTTCGCGATCAAAACCATGCCATCTCTGCACGATACACTTACGATCACCAGAACCAGAGCCGTTTTCGTCACCCCAACAGTTCTTCAAGCATGGCGGCTCCAACCGTCACCAGAGATGCTACTCCACCATCAAGGAAAGATACTGGAAGAGATGGAAGGAGTCGACCTCCTTTTACCACTATTGATTTGATGAAAGAAAAAAAGACACTTCGGCGGGACGTGCATTTATAGATGAAGAGGCTCGCATTGCTCTTGAATGCCCAGTCGAAGGGTTTAAGCAATCCGATTTCATCACATGTAAAGATTAGGAACGACTTCTCTAAAATCGAAAGCAAAGGAAATCAGCAACCCTCCCGAGTTCACAAAGACCCTCTTCCCGTTTGGACCTGCACAATGGAAACTTGGCCCACAAAGTCGTACAGTTTATGATGAAACAATTATGAAAGCAGTCTTTTCCAGCTTGGGAAGTCGTTCTCAAACCCCAACCTCTCATGGAAAGCACGATCGATAGATGAAACATGAAACTCTTAACCTCTGTTCACTTGAGGGATGTCGAGTTTGGCAGAATATGACGCAGCCTCCAACTTCAACATGGTATACGTCAAGGCTCTGAGAGTTGCAAGGCGCCGTTTTAACGTTCTCCAACAGCGGCTCCGCTTCAACGATCGCTTCAACACCACTCCTTTCTGCAAATGGTCGTGCCACCACACTCCCCATGTCAAGGATCATGATCGCAGCTAACTAATCTTTGTATTCATGGTCGCCTTCTGTTCTATCCCACCAAATCTTGTGGTCATAGACAGTTTGCTCGCTTACGTATCCAGCCAATCCCTTTACTTCCATGAACAATATCTTCTAATCACATATGCTGCCAAGAACTGTTGCCGACAGCTTGTTGATACCAGCCAGAGTTTCACCATGGAAACAATCACTGTAAAGGTAACCCGTACTTCTCCATATTTTAATTGCACGTGGAAGAAGTAGCAAAATCACAAGTATGAAGACACGATGGTGATATCCATATCATGGTCAACCCACCGATGACCCAAGATGCAAACATGTAAACTACGCTTGGGGACTGGGAATCTACACATGATCCTTTCACTATCGAAGATCAGAAGACACAATCAGCCATCAAATCATGACCAGAAAAGCCGAAAACATACAGGAAATGTCTTATTCAATTACTCAAGAGCTCTGAAGGGAACGGAAGGTCGAACAACCTATTCTAATGGAAGATTGAGGTCTTTCAAATAAGAAGTTTTATTCAAATATGTGAAACCGCAAATGGGATGCTAATTGGCGAAGCCCTAACTTCGCCATGAATACAAAGAATATAACAATAAGTCTGCAAAAGCATCAAGATGTCTATGCATCAAAAAGAAAATAAAAAAAGGGAAATTGATCATCGAAAACAGACGCACGAGTTTCCAACTCCTCTGTCAGATTTTCTCCAAGCACTTTCCCCAACAATCTCTCGGGCAACAAAGGTTTCATCCGAAAGCAGCATCGGCAGTAGCCGACACCTCAACATCCCATCTGGAAACCGTCTTAGGGACAACAACATCCGTCTTCTTCCTGACATCCGCTCCAACAGATGACACAACATAGGCCACTATGACTCCCCCATCGTCACCAACAACAGTTTCGTTATCCTATCCGTAAGCTGCTTTAGTTTCATCATCAATCGTAGCGTCATCTTCCTCGAAAATCTCCTCAGCAACCTTAAGAAGAGGGTTCTCTGATCCACCCGCCTCAAAATCAAGGACTATGGCACCGTCTTGGACAGGGCATTTATGACGGCCTTCTCCTACAAGTTTTAGAAACTCAGTTTTCTACCGTTTCAACCGAGAGGCATACCGTTCCTCCTTAGCACCTGGCCATGAAGAAGTTTTACACTGAAGCCTCTCAATGCACTGGGATACTTCGTCATCTTCCCACTCTTCCTCCATGTTCACCGAAGCCAAGAGGGTATGGACACACACCCGCACGTCGCCTATATAGGAAGAAGGTATGCCCCGAGTAATTTCGGCAGCTTCATGGAACAGAGATTCAATTCCATCTAATGCCTCCTCATGAGAAGAAAACTGGTTTTCGCCGCTCCCGAAATTTCTCTCCGAAGATTTAGGGGTCTGATCATCGCTGGAAGATCCCATCATACACTACAAAAAACAAGTAAAATGGTCAAGTTCCATCCTATCTATACACACATAAGAAAAGGATAAAATAAAAATAAGAAGGAAACGCGAGGCGATACCTGTAAAGAGGATGGACAAAGACGAGCTACGCGAATGTAGAGTTGAAGATCATCTTTTATGTACTGCAAGATGACGCAACCTCAAAAGGGAAAGCTTTTATATCGGCTGTGAGTTAAGGCGTGATATCCGATCCTAATTAAACCTCATTCCTGGCTGTGAGAAATAATTATGGTTGGTGAGAAAGCGTGGAAGAATGTGCTCGAGGCACACTAGATCGTGTTTTCCTTTCCCACCACCAACGCTAAGCTTCGGAAGCAAAACCGACAACGTAACCAAAGCAGAAAGAGTAACGATTTTCCTATTTTTGTGGGCGTAACATTTTGGGTTGAAGAGAATAAGAACTTCCTGGTCGAGTCAAATAAAGAAAGAGGCAACCAAGCCCTTGAAGATAAATCACCAAGCAATCCGTGCCATGTCTCATCCTCACTGCTACTGGTCATCTGTGCACGTCTCACCCCACCAAACCGCGCCTTGTCATAGTCACGCCAGGCCAAGCAATCACTCCATTGCCGCAGACCCACCACGCCTAGCTGGCCGTGTACGTTTCATCTTGCCAAGGCCACACTATGCCAAGATGCCTTCTCCACTGACGCGACCCTATCATCCACACGCATTTTCCTTACCAATACCATGCCACCTCTTGGCCCCTTGAACCAAGCCGTCCACTTGCGTCGCCTTCCAAGACCGCGCCCCCTTTGCCTTGGAGATGTACGACCAGACCAAGATGGTAACTTTCATCTCACCACTCCACGGTCTGCATTCCCAGTACAACTTACGCAGGGACGCCAACATGGGAAGACAAAACTCTCTTTACCACTCAAAAAGGTTAGTCGGATTCTCCATAACATCTTTGCAATGATTTACACCTCGATTCCTTCCTTGTCTGTCACCATCATATGCTTACCTCGCAATAAGGCACCTATTCCAAGCTAAGCAGGGGACTTAATGTTGATGGTAGTTTTTAGCTTAGGGTTAAAATCGTAAAACACTAAACCCTAGCAGACAGTGATGTCACAACATTTAAAGTAACAAGCATTTACTAGGCACATTTACTGAAACCTTTAATGTGTCTCTAAATAATTACCGGGGTATCTTTTTCAAATTAGGGTTACGACAAGCCAAATCCTAATTCCCACGTGAGCCAATAGCAAATCATGTCAGCCACACCGACCGTGCCAAAGCATGCCAACCATGCTAGCCTCACCTCTGTGACAATGGAAAATCATGCCAGCCACACCGACCGCGCTAATGCATGCCGACCATGCTAGACGCACCTCTGTGCCAATGGAAAATCATGCCAGCCCCACCGACCGCGCCAAAGCATGCCAACCATGCTAGCCTCACCGCTGTGCCAATTTAAAATCATGCTAGCCACACCGAACGTTACAAAGTATGCCAACCATGCTAGCCACACCTCTGTGCCAACGGAAAATCATGCCAGCCACGCCGACCGCGCCAAAGCATGCCGACCATGCTAGTCGCACCTCTGTGCTAACAAAAAATCATGCCAGCCATACCGATCGCGCCAAGCTTTCCGACCATGCTAGCCGCACCTCTATGCCAACGAAAAATCATGCCAGCCACATCGACCGCGCCAAGCATGCCGACCATGCTAGCCGCACCTTTGTGCCAATGGCAAATCATGCCATCCACACCGACCGTGCCAAAGCATCCCAACCATGCTAGCTTCACCTTTATGCCAATGGAAAATCATGCCACCCACACCGACCGCGCCAAAGCATTCCAACCATGCTAGCCACACCTCTGTGCAAATGGCAAATCATGCCAGCCACACCGATCGCGCCAAAGCATGCCAACCATGCTAGCCGCACCTTTGTGCCAATGACAAATCATGCCAGCCACACCGACCATGCCAAAGCATTCCAACCATGCTATCCGCACCTCTGTGTCAATGGAAAATCATGCCAGCCACACCGACCGCGCCAAAGCATGCCAACCATGCTAGACGCACCTCTGTGCCAATGGCAAATCATGCTAGCCACATCGACCGCGCCAAAGCATGTCAACCATGCTAGCCGCACCTCCGTGCCAATGAAAAATCATGTCAGCCACACCTACCGCTCTATGCCAAACATATGTCGCCATGGCCCCATGCCGTGCCACCATACTGGCCTTCACTACGCGGCTATCAAAACGAAGGTGTGCAATAATCAACGGTTGCCCTTCAATCCCAGGATCGAATCCTGGACGACTAAGGTTACCAAATGACCTTTGCCCTAAAACCCTAGCTTGGTCACGCACCTATCCCAAGCTAGTCACGCCATGCGCCTATGGAAACCCCTTGGCCCCACATGCCAAGCCAAAACCGCACCTAACCCAAGCTGTCGTTCTATTCCAAACGCACTCTGCCTTGGCCCTAGCTATGCTAGTCATACCATTCCAAGAAAAACGACCATTCCTTGGCCCTAGCCACGCCATACGCCCATGGCAAACCCTTGGCCCCACATGCCAAGCCAAAATCGCACCTAGCCAAGCTAGTCGCGCCATGCCAAACACACTTTGCCTTGGCCCTAGCCATGCTAGTCACATCATTCCAAGCCAAATGCCCTTGCCTTGGCCCTAGCCACACCATAGATCATCATCGACTAAAAGGTATGTGGAGACTTGAACTTATCTATCACTCAAAAGTCTATCTACTCTATATCCTATCTTGAGACAAAAGTCGTATTACTATATAGACTAAGAATATGCACATGTGACATTTAGAGCTGAGTATATCTCGCTTATTTATTTCTCGAAATATGTGTTGGTAAAGCTTTCGCTTAATCCAAGTTCATCTTTGCCTAGTGAAGAGTGTAATGTTATGTTTCAATCACTTTGAAAATTGCTCTGACGAAAACTAGTTCGTGAATAACAACTATATGACGTCCTCTGAAAAAATTTCAATGATTGAAATGAGAGTTAAGACTATATAACCATTGGGATATATAAACATTGTTGTGGAAACACATATATGTATAAGTCCTTAGCACTTGAACCGAAGTTTGTGAACTTTATTGATCAAGTTAAAACCGGAACGTGAGATGGAAACTCAGTCCGCGAACTGAAATAGTTCTCGAACCCGAAAAATTCTGCTGGAGTTTGTGAACTCCAACCGGTTAACTTGAGTCCACAAACTCAAGAAGGTTATGTCTGAAAACGATGATCGTGAACTTATCTTAATTATCTAAGGAATGCTTTTGCAAACCGTGGCTTTATAGTTCATGAATTGATTCGAGTGAATCACATCGTTTTTTATTCAATTATGTCTTTTTTAGTACATGAGATCTCATAGCAATTGAAAAACTCTCTAACTAGTTCATTTGAGTCATTTGGACTAGTTATGGTGAAGAAAAATATAGTTGATATGAAAGTTATCATTTGGCTAACCATTTGGTTGACTAACATTGAACCAACCATTGTACACGTTTGGGTATGGTTACACAAACCCAATTCTTCAAGTACATGTGTGTATGGTAAGCTAAGATTTCGATCTAATGGTTGAGAGATATTAGCTTGTATCTAATCAGGTTTTCATATAACGGTGAATATTGAATGCTTTGTTACTAAGATAACATTGATTGCAAACCCTGATTTGAAAGATTATATAAGGGAGACCTCTAGCAACTGGGAAACCTAATCCCCACACATTCTGTGTGATACTAGTTTTCTAAAGCTAGAGTCGATTCTCCTTTAACCTTTGGTTTTCTTCTTCTAAAACCAGGTTAACGACTTAAAGACTTCATTGTGATTGTGAAGCCAGACCGATACTACTTTTCTTGTAGTTGTGTGATTTGATCTTGCTATTTCTATCATACGAGTACAATTGTAATAATTGGCTTGATATTTCTATCTCCGATAGGCAATATATAAAATAAGTTCCAAACATCTTCGTCTCATTGTTTGTAACTCCACAATATCTTTTTTCGCTGCGTCGATTAAGACTATTGTGAGGTGATTGATAAAACTGAGCTGTTCTTCAGGAATATAAGTCTGGTTTTATTGATTGGATCTTGTTCACCTTGATTTATAAAAAGACGGAACAAAACTCATAGGTTTATTCGTGGGAGATGGATTTATCTATCTTGTAGACTTTTCTGTGTGAGACAGATTTGTTTGCTAAAGTCTTCGACTTAGGGTCGTAACAACTCTTGGTTGTGGGTGAGATTAGCTAAGGGAATCAAGTGCGCAGTATCCTAATGGGATTAGAGGCGTAAGAGCATAACTGCATCTTGGATCAGTATAAAAATATTTTCAAAATATATTAAAAATGATATTGATTGGGGTTCAACGGTTAGGATAGATTTCAATCTTATAATCTATGGACCGGGTTTTTGGGTACTATCGGTACTGGGTGAGTTAATTTGGAGTAGGATAGAGAGTCTGTCTGGAGTCGGATCTAATTTAATATAGTGTATGTTTAACGAAGTTAATTTGGGACTAGTCTTAATATAGTGTATGTTTAATCTGGACTAGGTCCCGGGTTTTTTTTTTGCATTTGCGGTTTCCTCGTTAACAAAATTCTGGTGTCTGTGTTATTTCTATTCGAATTATATTTTGTTATATAATTGAAATAATACAGGTTGTGTGTTGTTCAATCAATTAGAATATCCGACCATTATCGGTTATTGATTTAAATTAATTGACACTTGGATATTGGTCTTTGGTACTGTTTGTACCCTATTAAAATAGTGTACGTGCGTACAACACAAGCTATTTGTTATGGGGAAAATACGGGTTATTATGGAAACCGGTGGGTCTATTGTGGAGACCCACATGGCTTATTATGGAAGCCTTGTACGGTTTATTGTGGAAACCCGCATGGCTTATTGTGGAAGCCTGGATACGGCTTATTGTGGAAACCGGTGGGTTTATTGTGGAAACCCACATGGCTTATTGTGGAAGCCTGGATTTGGGTTGTTAGGGAAAACAGTGGGTTTATTGAGGAAACCCACTAGGCTTATTATTGAAGCCCATGAGACTTGAATATTTATTTATAATTATTAATATTATTTGAGATAAATACAGGATCCTAAATTTAAGGGATAATTATCTTAAATATTAATAAATATTAAAGATAATTATTATTCAAGATAAATAAGGATTATGATAAAGATTAGGGTTTATCATGAATCTGGATGTTTTTTGGGATTTATACAGATGAGGGAAGTTATTGGGATAACTATCAAAACCCTAAAGTTACATCTAGTTCTGCCTATATATAGAGGCTAAATCTCATCACAAAAGGTACACAATTTCTATTCCTTTTCTTAACAACCTACTTGCATAGAACTCTTGTTGATTTTAGCATCGGAGTATCTTTGCAGGTACCCCCACCTCTTTTCATCAAGAATTCATTGGAGAAGATAATCAACGGCGGCGATCCGATCATCATAAACACATCTCGAAGATTGTTGGGGTGATTAATTTTTGCACCAACATCTTTTGGCGCCGACTAAGGGGAGCACGAGAAAAGATTGTGTTCTCCGAGTATTTTCGAAACTATGGTTTCAAAGTATTGTTCATGGAAGTTACTGTTTACGGAAGTTATTGTTCATGGAAGTACTATTCCCCGAGAGTACTGCTCACTGTAGGAACTGTTTACCGCGAGTGATGTTCACCGACGTCACTGTTCGATGCCGTTACTGTTCATCGAACGTTAGTATTCACAGAAAAAAATTATTATTCACCGGAAGTTGTTGTTCACCGAGGGTTGTTGTTCACGGGGTAGTTACTATTCACGGAGGAGTTATTGTTCACGGAAAACTTCAATATGATAAATGCATCAGGTGTAGATCAAATCAAGATGGACTCAGGCGTACCAACTCGGCATCAATCTAGCCAATAAGCCACGAGAAAGGGATCATGTTCTCTGAGTATTTTCGAAACTAGGGTTTCAAAACCACTGTTCACGGAAAGGGTACTGTTCACCGAAAGTAATGTTCACGGTAAAACTACTGTTCACCGAAAGTTGTTGTTCATTGAAAGTTACCGTGCGCTGAAAGTACTGTTCATGTAAGTACTGTTCACGGAAAATCGGCTGCGAAAAGGGAGAAAAATAAAAGTTAGGGTTCTTCCGCAAGCGTTGCATAAGAACCAGAACCGTTGTCAAATTAAAGGAGTTGTTGCGAATCTTGAAAAAAATCATGGCAAGATGTTAAAGAAAGCGTTGCAGGAGTTGAATAAACCGTGGCGATAACAGTTGTAGAAACTGTCGTGAAAGCAGCAGCAGAAACAGTTTCTGAAAGCAACAAAAATAGGAGTTGCAGACTTGACAAAACACCTACTCCCAAGCAAAGCCGAGCCGAGCTGTTCGAGACGCTCGAAGATGAGCCAAGAAGTACGAGTCAAGACGTCGTGTCAAGCCGAGCTGTTCGATCCGTATTAGCAAGCCAAGCCGAGCCGCTATGAAAGCTAGATGTTTACACCCCCAATTCTTGACACGTGCGGATATTTTCGCCCAATCAGCGACACATCAGCATTTCTTGCACAGTTAGCAGCACCACGTCAGCAGATCTGGTCAAGTCAGCACGCCATATCGGCGTCCACGTCAGCTTCCAGTCAGCAAACAGTTTAGTGGCGTACCACGTCAGCTACCACATCATCATCTTAGCTGCCACGTCATCGACCATCACATATGCCACGTCGGCAAAGGTGGACAGCGGTGATAACACGTCAGCATTTTCGGGTGCCACGTCAGTGATGTCATCCCAGTCAATAGTGACACATCATCGATTCTGCATAGTTAGCAGTGACACGTCAGTGATTCTGCACAGTCAGCAGTGACACGTCATCGATTCTGCCCAGTCATCACTGCCACATCACCAACAACACGCGCATTTCGTTGGAAACTTGTTGCGTCAATAACTTCTTCGTTTTAAGTCCGAATTGAGGGATTTTTGGCTCGTTGGAATCCTCTTTAAATTTCCTACAACATGGAAGCAAAAAATCCAGTGTTCAAGAAAATTTTATATGCACTTAGGGCAGCAACATGATCGAGTCCAAGGTTCGTCGATAGCAACACGATCGAGTTCGAGGTTCGTGGATAGCAACATGATCAAGTTCAAGATGAGGATTGCTTAGACCCTTCAATATTTAGCCTTGCATCACTTCGCAAGCACTTTAATCCTAACCTTGCACGTGAGCACATAAGTCTTGCTCTTATCGCAAGCATAAAATATCGTCTTGCATCCGATTATGAAAGACTTGCGCCTTGGCAAGCACACAGTATCGTCGAACCACGATCCGAATGCCCGATATTGGTCCAAAGACTCGTACTCAACACAAGCAACAACTAGTCTCCCCGAGCATCTGGTGCTAGCCTTGTTATTACAATTGGGGGCGTCTTTATAATGTCCCGCTTGAGCGATTCCAAAAGAAAAATCATGATGGAACCAGAAAAAGAAGAAATCGGAAAGATATGTGATCATAAGCCCAGAGCCGTCTAGCAAGTGAGGAACGGATATAATTGATGGTATTTATCAATGATGTTGTAGTAGAAAGGTTCTTTTGAAACTTGTGAAAGCAAAGAATTTTAGATTTAATAAATGATGTTGATAAGATAAAAATATATACAAAAATTGTCACAAGATGGAGAGAGTTATCGGGACTCGGGATTCCACCAATTCTCACATTCATGCGGTTCATCTACTAATTTCGGACAATTAAAGCTCATAAAATAACAAACATCGACTCTAATTCTTTGCCAAGGTAGATTCTATAAAGAATTATATGTAACTCACAAGCATGGCACATCTAAAGTACCTAAGACTAAGCATGCGACATCTAATGAATTCACAAATAATCAAGAAAAATCATAAATCAATTATAATAGTGCAAATAGTCAGAAAGGAATTAATTAGAATTACCACATGGGTGCAAAACAGCTTCCTCCTTCGTCCCAGTGATGGGTTCTAGCTCATCATGTTGGAAACACGCTCAAAATCCATTTTTATTGCTCAAAGGAGGTGTACAAATGATGAAATGGAGAAAGTAACAATTAAATCGGGTTTGTAACAGTTATATATGTTACAAACTCGTCTGTTACAAAGAACGATAAATAAAAAGTGTTGATGTATCACTACGACCCAACACTCACTGTCGTTTCCCTTTGTTGCATTAACGACTGTCTTTAGGGGTTGAAGTTCTTTGTTCTCCTCCTCATGCAACAATGAGAAACGAAATTTCTGCAGACTTTGTTCTCGACCCCTTTGTGTACCCAAACTCTCCATCCCTTCTATATTATCCTAGTAGGCTATTTATACTCTACATGGACAATAATCATCGCTCATTACTCCGGAAAATCCTTCCAATATTCGGCAGTAAAAGAAAATATTTTCCGGATATTTTTTCTTCATCCGAGCATCTGCAGATGTAAAACCTTCCTTATTTTCCTTCTACACGCCTCTGCAGAGTCCAAACTCCATCCAAACACGAGCAGTACACGTTTCAATTTGTTGTAATCCCGTGATGGAGTTTTCCGGCCACGTACTCCCTGTTTTCTTCACCACGGCAATTCCATCCAAAATGGGTCGAAACAAACACCCATACCAGCTTTTTTAGGACATATCACAACTACCCATTAAGTTTCAGCCCTTTAGTCCACCTATAACATCTTCAAATTTCGATCGAAACATTCTCAGAGAGTTGCCACATTTTTCCCGCCAATTTTTAAGTTTCAAATGAAGAAGATGGTGCCCCCCTAACCAGTTGTGGGGTGCAAATAGCATCTGCCTTTATGAGGGTGCCCCTTAGTAATTGAGGTGCCCCTTATCCGAATAGCAAATGTCCTCCGGGGGTGTTCCGAGCAACTTTTCGAGCCGAATTTTCCAATAATCTTTATTTCCAAAAAATACCTACAAACACACAAAACACCATAATAAGGACAAAAACGAGTACTAACAATACGAAACATTAAGGACAAATTAGACACATAAATGCGTCTATCAATAATAGATCTAGTTCTTGCTTCACATGGGGGCGTCTTTTCTACTTGGGAATATCTCTATAGATATCGGGGGCGGCTAAAGTGTCTCCAAGCATGCAATCAAAGGAGAGTGACACCTGCGTGTGAACACCCTCATGTCTATGAAAGGAAGACGGGAAGATGCGCAAAGCAAATTGGTGACTTGTACCATATAGGAAAGGAAGACGGGAAGTTGCGCAAAGCAAACTGGCGACCTGTACCATATAGGTAACCCCAGTCTTTATCTAGCAGTTTGTTTCTTCGTAATGTCGTTGGAATTGGAGGCGTGACATACTGCAAAATAGATATTTGGCATTAATAAAAGCACCTCGTACCAAAGTTACGACAGAGTATTTACTTGAGAAGAAGAATAAAGATGATGATCGTCGTTTATGAAAAATACGGTGAATGGAGCACCACTATTTTAAGGCAAGATTTACTACCGTACAAGATAAAATTGTGCAGGAGTTCGAGGCGGTATTTTTTTATAGTTCCTCCCTCCAATATAATATTGATGCGTCAATAACAATGACGTGTCAACTAGTATGGAAGCTAATTGAACACTATGACATGTGGCACCAGTACGAAGACCGCACCAAGGCATAGAGATATTGTGACATTCACAAAGGAATAATCGGATCAACATGGCATAAAGCTATGCAGGAGTATCGCGTGGGCCTTTTTGCTGGAAAATGGGTTATCATTGCCCTGCTTTGCAAGCTAGTACGTGAGTATTTTGTACATGGAATTTTGGAGTACATCTGAGTACTTGAAAATGTTGATGCAAGACTGGATGCATCTCAATATCATTGGACGTATTGGGGCGACTAAGATGAAGGAAATACTTGCAGTGACTTTTCTTTAAAAGAAAAAGACAATGGCGAAGTATTTTGGTTATAAAGGAAATTGTTGCGATATTTTTCTAGTAAAGAGAAAGGCAAGAACAAGGTGTTTTAACATAATTAAGCTGAAGCTAAAATGGAGCGAAAGGAGCAAAGGATAAATATGAAAGAACTCATCTGGTTTATTGCGGAAGCCTAATACGGTTTATTGTGGAAACCGGTGGGTCTATTGTGGAGACCCACATGGCTTATTGTGGAAGCCTATTCCGGTTTATTGTGGAAACCGGTGGGTCTATTGTGGAGACCCACATGGCTTATTGTGGAAGCCTGATACGGTTTATTGTGGAAACCGATGGGTCTATTGTGCAGACCCACATGGCTTATTGTGGAAGCCTATTCCGGTTTATTGTGGAAACCGGTGGGTCTATTGTGGAGACCCACATGGCTTATTGTGGAAGCCTATTCCGGTTTATTGTGGAAACCGGTGGGTATATTGTGGAGACCCACATGGCTTATTGTGGAAGCCTATTCTGGTTTATTGTGGAAACCGGTGGGTCTATTGTGGAGACCCACATGGATTATTGTGGAAGCCTATTCTGGTTTATTGTGGAAACCGGTGGGTCTATTGTGGAGACCCACATGGCTTATTGTGGAATCCTGGTACGGTTTATTATGGAAACCGATGGGTCTATTGTGCATACCCACATCGCTTATTGTGGAAGCCTAGTACGGTTTATTGTGGAAACCGGTGGGTTTAATGTGGAAACCCACATGGCTTATTGTGGAAGCCTAGCACGGTTTATTGTGGAAACCAGTGGGTTTATTGTGTAAACCCACATGGCTTATTATGGAAGCCTAACACGGTTTATTTTGGAAACCAGTGGGTTTATTGTGGAAACCCACATGGCTTATTATGGAATCCTAACATGTCGGTATGGTCTGTTTGGCTGGGTGCGGAGCGTATCGTCGATATCACACCAACACGTCGGTCAATTGTTAGCTAAATGAAGATCAAGAGGACATAACATGCCGATCTATTTGGCATATGGTCGAATTTGGGGCAAATCCACACAACAAGTTGGCCAAGGACAAGAAAGGTTATCGGATAAGAAGCATATGGCGAATTGGAACGAGCCACGAAGGTTAGTTCTTCTTTTAATTTTCTTAATACATCAACAAGTTGAGAATTAAGAGGGGGCGATGTTTGTACCCTATTAAAATAGTGTACGTGCGTACCGCACAAGCTATTTGTTATGGGAAAAATACGGGTTATTATGGAAACCGGTGGGTCTATTGTGGAGACCCACATGGCTTATTATGGAAGCCTTGTACGGTTTATTGTGGAAACCCGCATGGCTTATTGTGGAAGCTTGGATACGGCTTATTGTGGAAACCGGTGGGTTTATTGTGGAAACCCACATGGCTTATTGTGGAAGCCTGGATTTGGGTTGTTAGGGAAAACAGTGGGTTTATTGAGGAAACCCACTAGGCTTATTATTGAAGCCCAGGAGTCTTGAATATTTATTTATAATTATTAATATTATTTGAGATAAATACAGGATCCTAAATTTAAGGGATAATTATCTTAAATATTAATAAATATTAAAGATAATTATTATTCAAGATAAATAAGGATTATGATAAAGATTAGGGTTTATCATGAATCTGGATGTTTTTTGGGATTTATACAGATGAGGGAAGTTATTGGGATAACTATCAAAACCCTAAAGCTACATCTAGTTCTGCCTATATATAGAGGCTAAATCTCAGCACAAAAGGTACACAATTTCTATTCCTTTTCTTAACACCTACTTGCATAGAACTCTTGTTGATTTTAGCATCGGAGTGTCTTTGCAGGTACCCCCACCTCTTTTCATCAAGAATTAATTGGAAAAGATAATCAATGGCGGCGATCCTATCATCATAAACACATCTCAAAGATTGTTGGGGTGATTAATTTTTGCACCAACAGGTACCATCCAAGTTATCTCTCTTTGATTATACTCGCGAATCATATTTGCTTGAGTAAATCAAATTGAGAGATTGAGATATTAACTCCTTGAGTATTTTCTATTGATTGAGTCTAGTTGATTCTCTAGAAAACAACTCGGAGTTATCCATACAGATTGCTAATCGAAATATTGGGTGAGGTTGTTAGACCCCCGCTTCTTCAATTGGTATCAGAGCAAGCAGACACATTAAACCTGATATGTTTGTGTTTGTCCGTTCCTTAAAAAATTTCCTATGGGAAATTTCTTTGGAAAACTTTCTCTTGGAATCTGTAACACATGCCAGAATTTCTTAAAGATTGATCAATACCTATTATGGTCGAAACCTCTTGTCTCTCATGATAATTCCATTTCATTTGAGAATGAAGTGTTGGACGATATGTGTCAATCTAAAGAAATAAATAAAAATGAGGGGAGCTTGAAGAAACGTTCATGTCGCTCAATGATATGGAACCTCACAAGATTAACTACCGATCTCTATGAGGAATACTATCATAATGGATCTGCTGATAAAGATCTATTCAGAGCATTCGAAGACGTTTTTAGATCCTTAAAGAAACTTAATTCTGTTAAGTCTAAGAATCACTCCAAAAAGGGTTCTGTACATATTAAATCTTTAAATAATATTATACAACCTGGAAAACGGAAGAGTCCTCCTTCTAGGCATATCAAGAAAAGGAATGGAAGCTCAGACTCCCCTTAATATCATCATTATGTTGATTACACTACAGGGACTGTTCACAATGATCAACCAAAAATGGTACATGAGAATATCTCTGCACATTATGCCTCTTGGTAACAAGACTAGCACTACTCCATATGTACATATCTTGAAATGGGGCAAGAAATGGTTGATTCGTGTACAGGTTCAATTTAAGCTTTCTAATGCATCTCTCATGTTGTGGAATGCATAATACTTGATATGCAAAACTGCCTAACAAAACCTTGTCGTGTTATTTGTGGGTTGAAGTTTGCAAACGGGTCCAAGCCTATCCTTGGTACTTTAAAGAGGAAGTTCGCGAATTCATCCTCTTCCTTCTCGTCCGTGTACGTGAACTTCTAGGGTTTTGTGTATTATCTCCATTAAATACTTGTTGGAGAAACTAAGTGAAAAAGTATTGAAGATTCACTCCAAGTAAGTAAATTCCTCTTGTTCCTTTCAATTTCTTAAACCTAGTGATGAATTTGAAGGGCTCAAAAAGGATAAATACCTCTAGTAAGGATCTTCCTTGTGACCAAAATTCTCTTAGAATTAGATTTGTGGATGATTCTTGTGCTAGAATTTTTAAAAAGATTTCAGCTAAAGGTTTCATTTTAGAAAATAAATTGGAGTTGTCTAATAGATATGATGAGGATTTAACTTGTTTCAAAAAATTCAATCTTGGAAATATCTTGGATGGTCTTGGTCAAGGATTTGATTCTCTCACAAGAATTTTCTATGCCAACATTCATGATGTTGATCTTAATAAGATGGAAGTCAAATCCATAGTAAATAGAAAAAGGTTTCTTGTTGATAGAGAATTAATTTCAAAGATTACCAACATTCCGTTGAGGAACGGGCATCTTCCTAGACCAAGTGAATAACGTCCATCATGTGATGATATCTCTATTGGGCTCTGTGGTAAGAAGGTATCTTGGAATCAAGAAAAATTTCCTACTAATGATCTTAGTATTGCACTGATGGCATATGGAAAATTGGGTATTCCCAATCTTTGTCCCTCCACAATTGAAAATTCTTGTTGGAGTCATGAGTTTGCAGAATTTGTCTATTTCCTTGAATCGGGTATTCAAAGTCTTGATGTTTGTGGATTCATTATTTATCAAATAATTTCGATGACTTCTCCCATCAAGATGTTAGGCTATCCCTATTTGATTAGTCGAATCTTTCATGATTGTGGTGTTTATTCAGTTGGAAACTCTCTTGGGATACCAAAACCGGTTCGTCCTTGTACCTTCGGGCGCATAAGGGAAAATGTATGAAAAAGACAAAGGGATGCTTCACTTAATGAGTATGACCCTACCACCTCGAGTTTACTTCAAAAAATTCACAAGGGAGTATGTAAGGTGAATTCAAGGGTGAAGTGCATTCAAGAACAACTGTCGGTAGTTGCAACTAAGTTTCCTGAGCTCAAGGAAGGGTTGGAAAGCATCTTGGAGTATCTCCGATGAAGATGATGAATAATGTGCTTATGTCTAGTAAATCTTCTATCTTTTCCATTTTTTTTAGAAGAATAACTAGTGTATTGGAATAGCCATTATTGTTATTACACATAGCTATCCAATGTTTTCATCTTCTTTTTAGATTTATTGGTTTTAATTCTAAACTTGTTTGGAAGATGATTGTTGCCATATTAATCTTTGTGGTTTTATATATTGCAATATTTTGATGGGATATGTATGTTTACGTCCGTGAACTTGATTGTCCCATATTTTGTCCAAAGTAAAGTCGTTCGTGAATTGATATGCAAATATTGATAAAAGGATGAATGGACTTTCGACAAACACAAAAGTTAAGCCTATATTGTCAATTGTTGATGTAAGATAGGTTAAAATATTTTGTGATTCAAGGATTATGTCTATTGTATGTCATTGTGCAAATAGTGATGGAAACATAGAATGAATCCTTTTGTAATCCATGGTATAGAGTTTTATTGATCCATATTATTATGTATTACCGTGAAGGCTCCATTGTGTATCTTATGTTGAGTACGATACGACTAAGTCGATTTCTTATTGACATGGTTGGTTGTTCCATGAGATGCTAGATGTTGAGCATTAAGAACTAAGTTAATCAACTTGTGTGGTTATTTTGCTTGTATTCCATATGTTTACTTATGTTGAGTACATGTACGGTTAAGGTTGTCATATCCTATGATAATCTTAGTCTGGGTTCCATAATATCTTGTGTTGAGCCCAAATGAACTAAATCAACCCACTTGTGTGATTATTTAGTTAGGACTCCATAAGTTTTCATATGTTGAGCATGATTGATTGGGTTGATTATTCCATGATTAACTTAGTCAATGCTCCATAAAATTTCTTATGTGAGTATAAACGATTGAATTGATTACTTTTGTGATTAGTTTAATTGTGTAATCCGGTTAGATTAATTATGGGTTTACTCGTGAATAATCTAATCGATGTATTAAGTCTCCATAAGCTTACTTGTGTTGAGCATGTTTAGTCAAATTAATCTTGGTTCGCTTTGGTTAATATGATTGAATATTTCTTATTGGATTCCAAATTCATACTTGTATGTAATTTGTTGAGTCTAAATAAATCCTTCTTTTCTCTTGAAATTAAGGTCACTCTTGTTGTTCCCTTTGGAATGACATTTTATGGGGAAGAGTTCTTTTGAACTTGTGCTTAATTTCCAAATCTTTGTGGGGAGTGCGGATGTGGAATATTATAGGGGTTATCTTGCGTCTTTATAAACTCCTTGATGAATGCATTTAGCTTAGGCTTTATGATTGCATCTAAACAAGATGATATACATTTAACTTTGGTCATGAAATGTCTCTTACAGAAATTTCATTAGGATCCCGTTCTTGTACCTTTGCCAATTTTATTGACAAAAAGTGGGAGAATTAATTGTAGTTCACACTACAAATAAATATGGTTTTCGGATCATTATGTAAGGGGGGAGTGGTTTCCATGTGAGATGGAGTATTGACTAAGGGGGAGTGAAGTATCACCATAGTATTGTTGTTAAAGTTGTGATGCAATTGGACTTTAACGCTGTGTAATAATACTATGACACTGTATAACAATGATTGAGAACCAATGCTTTTCTCATTGTTATAGCTACGGATTTTCAATAACAATGATGCTAAACTTACAACCTTTTGGATCATTGGACTACTTGGAAGTGACGAAGATTTCGAGTATTGTTGAAGATTAGACATGTGGAATAGGAGCTACAAAGTTTATTTATATATTTTTTGTATTCCATATGTAACAAAGGGGGAGATTGTTAGAGCACTGCTCGGTCGACCTCGCATGCGTTGCTATCTCAAGCATGTTTGTCAATGTTAGTGATCAAAACTATAAAGTCTTGATTTCTAGTCTACTATAGCTAAGGTCTCGGACTAGGATAGAAAGTGTAGTTGAGCTCAAGAACTCCATGGCAATCATCATACAAGACGAAGGACTACTCAAGGAACCAGTGGATCTTCATCGACTAAAAGGTATGTGGAGACTTGAACTTATCTATCACTCAAAAGTCTATCTACTATATCTCCTATCTTGAGACAAAAGTCGTATTACTATATAGACTAAGAATATGCACATGTGACATTTCGAGCTGAGTATATCTCTCTTATCTATTTCTCGAAATGTGTGTTAATAAAGCTTTCGCTTTAGCCAAGTTCATCTTTGCCTAGTGACCAAAGTCATGTTATGTTTCAATCACTTTAAAAATTGCTCTGACGAAAACTAGTCCGTGAATAACAACTATATGACATCCTCTGAGAATGTTTCAATGATTGAAATGAGAGTTTAGACTATATAACCATTGGGGATATAAACATTGTTGTGGCAACACATATATGTATAAGTCCTTAGCACTTGAAATGAAGTTTGCGAACTTTGTTAACAAAGTGAAAACCGGAACGTGAGCTGGAAACCCAGTCCGCGAACTTAGTCCACGTGTAGGACCAGAATATCGCTACAATACTTCTTTGCGAGATTAACAACACTTCCCAGCGAGCATCACCAAAAGATCTTCAACTACACTTTGCGAGTGTCACAAAAGCAGTCAAAAGAGTGTCGTAATAACTGACGATTGAAGAAAACATGAGAAAAGCATGTTTATCCCGCGATGGTTACAAAGGTTGCGAGAATGAACATCGTAACTATCGCGGTACAATCGCAGAACCAATCCGAAATAAGAGGAAAACTTAGCTGTCATCCACTATGTAACTACCCTATAAATATAGACCCAAGATGTCCAGAAAAGGATGATGTATTTTTGAGAGTTAAGAAAGTCTTGAGGAGAGAGAAAATTCAAGAGAATAGTTGTAATCTTGAATTCTTCCATTTCTGTAAACATTTCTGAGAACAAAATAATAAAGTGTCGTTTTTAATCTTCAATTGTGAATTGAATATAGCAAGATCATAACAAGGGTGTAGTGTGGGATTTCCTACAACTACATTTTGGCGCCCGAAATAGGGATTGAATTAGCGAAATCATAGAAAAAAGTGAAGAAGAAGATAAGAATTGTTCAAGATTAAGAAAATCATAAAACAAATCAGTGAGATATTTGAAGGAAGGATGATTAGAATCAAAGAGGATTGTAGAAAATTGGAGTGTGGTATGGTAACGAGAACAATGATTGATAGATTTCATGAAAATATTAAGGGGAAGATACACAAACGGGATTTTGAAGGAAGGAAAATTATGACGGTGGAAAAAATATCACCATTGAAAATTTGGGAAAAGCAGGAGATCACATTTACAGCAGCAGAAATACCAGAACAAAATCTAAGTCATACATCTCCATTGGTAATCACAATATCCACTATACCAATGAGAAAGGAAGAATCAATAAAATCTGTAGAAGAATGGGCTATGAATAGAACTTTGGTGGACGCAGGAAGTTCTGTAGATATAATATTTTATCATACTTTCAAGAAAATGGGATATAAGGATGAAGAAATGTCTTATTCAACATATCATGTTCATGGCTTTGGAAAATCTTTAACAAAACCTAAAGGCGAGATAGTGGTACGAATTCCACTTGGATAGATTGAAACACAAGTAACATTATGTGTGGTAGACGTGGAATCACCGTATAACATGATATTAGGAAGACCGTGGATACACGCAATCAAGGCTGTAGCATCAACATTGCATCAATGCATAAAATTTCCTATACCCAGTGGAATTGGAGAAATTAGAGGAGACACAGATTTTGCG
This sequence comes from Papaver bracteatum, assembly GCA_023529315.1. Taxonomy (NCBI): domain Eukaryota; kingdom Viridiplantae; phylum Streptophyta; class Magnoliopsida; order Ranunculales; family Papaveraceae; genus Papaver; species Papaver bracteatum. Next base: position 827,763 of record JAJJWX010002077.1, read on the forward strand.
AAATTGTGTTACCAAATTGAAGTAAGAAATTGTGAAGAACGTCCGAAGCTGCGAAAGGCTAGCAAAAAATTGGCAAGAGAAACAAAGAAGGAAGAAGAATTTCAAGTTTACGTGATAAGAGCAAAAGAAGGAAAAGTAATACCCAGCGAAATCTCGCGAGAAGGAGATGAACTCGCGAGAGTTATGAAAACACCAACACCAATGGGAGAACCTGAAGCCAGTTATGTTGCAGCAGAACCAACAAAGGAAATAAATATTGGGAGTGAAGAAGAGCCTAAAATGCTGAAAATTGGGACTAGAATGGAGGCAGATGAGGAAGAAAGAACTATAAATCTCTTGCGAGAATATAAAGATATCTTCACGTGGAGCATGGATGAGATGCCAGGGATAGATCCATCAATAGTCATAAATTAGAAATCAACAAAAACATAAGACCATTTAAGCAAAGAATAAGGAAAATCGCAACAACATATCATTCTCAAATAGAAGAAGAATTACAGAAGATGCTCGACGCAGGAATTATAAGGCAAGCAAAATATCCAGAGTGGATTGCAAATATGGTGGTGGTCCAAAAGAAGAACAAGGGGATAATAATTTTCATAGATTTCACTGATTTAAACAAAGCTTGCCCTAAAGATAGTTTTCCGTTACCAGATATCCCACAGATGGTTGAATCAGCAGCGGGAAATGCCATAATATCATCGTTGGATGGATATAAAGGATATAATCAAATCCCTCTCGCTGAAGAAGATCAAGAACATACAGCATTTTTTGCTCCAAGAGGATTATATTGTTATACAAAGATGCCCTTTGGCTTACGAAATCTTTGGTGCAACGTATCAAAGAATGGTGGAGAAGGTGTTTGCAAAGTGGATCCACAAAACATTAGAAGTGTATGTAGATGATATGCTGATTAAAAGCAAAGAAGCTGAGAATCATGTACAAGATTTGAAGGAGATTTTTGATCAAATGCGACAATTTAATATTAAAGTGAGTCTCGATAAGTGTACTTTTGGAGTAACTTCAGGAAAATTTCTGGGGTATATTGTATCAAAAGAAGGAATACAAGTTGATCCGGAAAAAGTAAAAGCAATTCGCTATATGCCAACGCCTTCGACGGTAAAATATGTGCAAAAATTGAATGGACTCTTAGCCTGCTAGGAAGATTCATCTCGCGTTCTTCAGACAAGTGCAAACATTTTTTCGATATACTCAAGAAGGGAACAAAATTCAAGTGGACAGATGAATGTGAAAATGCTTTTCAAGGAATAAAAGAACATTTAATGAACATAACTATCTTACAAAAAGCTGAACCGGGAGAAGAACTATTGATTTATCTCGCAACAACCACATATGCACTAAGTGCTGTATTGCTGCGAGTAGATGCAGGGGTAGAAAAACAAATTTATTACATCAGCAAAACGTTCAATTCTGCATAGAGAAATTATTCAAAGATTGAGAAACTAATTCTAGCATTGGTTCATGCAACTTTTAAGCTTCGCATCTACTTTCAAGCACATAAGGTCAAAGTGTTAACAGAAGTGCCAATTGAGTCAGTAATGAAAAATTCAAAAAGATCAGGCAGAGTTGAGAGATGGAATACACATGTAGGACACTTTGATATCCAATATGAAGTTTTATCCTCGCCAAAGTCACAAGTTATCGCGAACTTCTTAGCTGAATTTCCTTTAGAAGATGATGAAGTTGTGGAAGAGATGATGGATGTAGAAGAGGAACATGGAGATCCAAAAGAGCTATTAACAGAACCCGACATATGGGAGATATTGGCGGATAGATCATCAAATGGAGAAGGAAATGGGATCGGAGTTGTTTTTATTTCACCAGAAGGAGAAAAAACAGCTTTTTCATTTAGATTGGAATTTGCATCCACTAATAATGAGACAAAATATGAGGCCGTGATTCATGCTTTAAAATTTGCGATAGAAATGAAGTTGGAAAATGCTAGAATCACCAGTGATTCACAGTTGGTTATTCGCCATATAAAAGGAGAATACACAACAAATGAACCATCTTTGAGAAAGTATCAAAGATTAGTCGAATAATTATCTGCTAGAATTCCAAAAATAAAATGGAGACACATATCAAGGAAAGATAATAGGCTCGCAGATGCTTTTGCTTTCAAAACCAGTATGATGACAAATCCAGCTGCGAGGTGCATAAAAATTCCAACACTTTTATTACCAGCGATAAACAAGGAAGAAGAAGAGGAAGATGTGATGATGGTAGAAGTTGGCAAAGAAGAATTAAAGTGAAACATTCCAGAATGGCGAGCAGATCTTCATGCATACTTGGCAAGAGGAGAAATCCCAAGAAATCTATTGGAGGCACATAAATTAAAAAGTAGGGCAACCAATTATGAGCTAAGATAAGGAGTATTATATCGCAGATCTTTTAGTGGACCATCGCTAAGATGTTTGACGAGGGAAGAATGACAAAAAAGTGTTGAAGATGTTGCATAGTGGTGATGCTGGTAATCATAGTGGAGGAAGATATTTGGCATATAGAACAAAAATGCAAGGCTATTACTGGCCATATATGCATGAAGATTCAAAACAACTCTCAAGGCGTTGCGAAGATTGCCAGCAATATGGAAAGAAGATACATGCACCAGGAGCACCATTATCATCTTCAACAAGTGTATGGCCTTTTGGGAAATGGGGGTTAGATATTGTGGGACCATTTGTGCCTGGTTTTGGACAAAGAAGATATCTAATTGTTGCAACAGATTATTTCACAAAATGGGGAGAAGTAAAGGCAGTACAACATATCCGCGATAAAGATATTTTTACATTCATATTTGAGAATATAATTTGCAGATTTGGGATTCCAGCACAGTTGGTGTCTGATAATGGAAAGCAATTTGAAGGACATAATATAGAATTGCTACTCAATGCATTTAAGATAAAGTGTGGAAAATCTACTCCTCTATATCCACAAGCAAATGGTCAAGCTGAAGCAACTAATAAGACAATCGTAGACATCTTAAAAAATAAGCTAGAAGGATACCACAAAGCATGGTGCGAACAGGTGCATAATGCAATATGGGCCTACAATACAACTAGACGGGAAGCTACTAGAATGTCACCTTTTTGTTTGGCGTATGGAGTTGAAGCTGTGTTACCAACAGAAGTAGCTATTCCTACAACAAAAAGAGAAGCTTGGGAAAGAAATCTATCTAAGTGTTGGAATGATTTTAAATCAATTGGATGAATTAGAAGAAAAAAGAGAAAAGACTTTACAACATATGGAAAATTACCAGCAAAGATTATCTCGCGAGTACAACAAACGTGTTAAGAAACGTGAATTTCAACCTGGAAATTTAGTGCTACGAGAAACACCAAGTTATCAGCGAGAGAATGGTGGAAAGTTGGCGACGAAATGGGATGGACCATACATCATTAAAGATATAGTTGGAACTGGGGCATACAAACTAATGGACCCTGAAGGGAGAGATGTTGGTGAAAGACTTGACAGACCATGGAATAGACGATTTCTGAAAAGGTATTATCAATGACAACTTCTGCGAGATAAGAGATACAAGTATGTTGTAAAAAAAAAAAAAATTCTTTCTTTGTTAAAACTGAGAGGTTCTTCTAATAACAAAGCAACGCAAGAGCTGCGAGAATGATCGCTAGAAAGGCGAATAAATATTTCACAGAGATTAATAGAATGGGACAAACCTTTATGGCGTGCACCCTAGTTCGCGAATAAAATTTCGCAAGAGGCAAATGTAAGACCTAATAGTGCGTCATATAAGGGGGTATCTCTTTACATGACTCAAGGATAAGGTTATACCGCTACTGGAACCTGAGTCATGAAGATGTTGGGGTTAAAGAAATCCTATACAGGAGAGGGATCTTGGATTTCTAACTATATAAGGTTATACTATGGTTGGACGACTAAGAACCTCTTCTAAGGAGTGCAGAGTATGACCAAGGCGCCGAGGTACACGGTTGAGTCAAGGGTGCCCGGGGTGTTCGAAACTACCCTGGCCATCCTTGGCAAGTCTTGGCTATGATGCACTCGGCTCGAAGAAAACCCCACTTAGGGTGCAGTCTTGTAACTATAAGCCATATAGGCATAAAGGACAAGAGGCTGCGAAAACAACTGGTTGTTGGCAAATCTGGATGGGAGGAGCTAGTCTTGTATGGCCGATGTTCCCTCCTTGAAGGGGCAACCGGGGGGAAGATAAGGGCGGCACCCTCCATTAGAGAGCTGATAATTGTCTAAAGACGGCAATGTCATGGGGATTTATAATCGCAAGAACATTTAGGCCTGTCATATTGTCACGTGATGAAAGTTATACAAAGGAAACAATCCAAAAGATAAAAGTTAAGATGAGATCAATGGGTTTTTACATGAAAGTGTAAAGACATCCCGCGATTTCATCGCAAGACGGCAATGTCATAGGAATTTGTTCTCGCAAGAGGATATAGACCTGTCATATTGTCGCAGAAAATTGGAAGAAACAAGGATAAGGCAAGATCAATGGGTTTTTACATACAAATGTAAAGACGTCCTGCGATTTTGTCGCGGAAAGAAAAGTTTGGCAAAATAAGACCTTTAACTAGGAAGGCAAAATAAGACCAACAGAATAATATTAAACATTAACTATTTCAGAATGCAGGAAACATTTATTCCTCGCAGGAGAATATATGAGATGGCAACATTCTTCGAAATTTTTCAGAATATCGCAAGAATTCATTACATCGCAGATATATTCCTACTTTCGCAAGCAGATACAGGAAACAATTCAACATCTCAAGAAAGTTAATGAAGGGCAAGTAGGGGAATGAATAAATAAGATCTCATTATCTTCCTTGAGAATGTTCAAAGTAAACAAAATTAAAGGTTGAATTCTAAAAGTTGCAAAAGTTACATTACTCGCAAGAAAGAAAAAGGAAAAGAAAGCAAGAATGAAATTCAAGCTTCAGCGATGGTCTCGCCAGACTCAGGGTTTTTGCCATTATTGTCAGCATTACCAACATTTTTCTCATTTCGAGTTTCTCCTTCTCTGGGAGAACCTTTTTCTTCTTCTTCTGGATTATTTTCTTCAACATCTTCTTCAACATATGCATATTCTAAATCCTTGTCCATGGGGAGAGGGACTTCATCATCATCAACTTCTAGAGGAAGAACAGATACAGGAGGGAGAGAATGAGATATCATAATATCGTTCACAAGAACTTCAGCACTAAGGTGAACTTTGCAAAGGAAACCTCTGTCACGATTTCTAATCTCTATATTTTTGAAATACTCAAGATAATCAAGTCTTCTCTCTGCTTTGTCGCGAGCTTCTATAAAATCGGAAGTGAGAATCTTGTTTTCTTTGCGAAATTTATCCAACTTATCAGTAAGATCAACAATGGTAGAATGAAGACTTCTTTTAGATTCTGCGAGCAACAAAAATAATTGAATATTATTCAGGCAAAGATCTCGCAAGAAACGTAACATAAAATTTGACAAAAAGATCAACAAATGAGGCAGTCAATTGACTACCTTCTTTTTGAGAGGTTAAGTTTTGATGTAATGTAAAGAAACAGTTCTCCCATTGGTTCATAGCGTCATCAAATTTATCGCCAACCATACCCTTCAGACAAGATTTCATGTTTTCTTCTTTGGAGTGTAGATACGAGTTTTCCTTTGATAATAAAGAATGAGATTTCTTTAATTGGGAATATTGATCTTGAAGCTTGCTGGACTTTAGACTAAGAGTTAATCTACCCTTAATAAGTTTATCCTTCTCAACGACAGATGATTCAATTACTTCCTTGAGTTCATCTTTAAGGGAGCGAAGAGATCGCTCTTGATTATCACATATTCTTTGTAGATTACTCAATTGATGTGAAGAAATTGCTATCAAGCTTGAAAATCTATGTTTCTCTTGGGATAAAGTTCTATTTTCATCTGATAAATATTATACCGCCAAGTTAGACTTGGTTAACAAATATGAGAGACGAGTAATCTCGTTACTTAATAAATTTTGACTTTGAGATAGTTGATTATTCTCATTAGTAAGATTATCTATTTGATCGATCGAATATGTGTAGAGATTATCTAGTCTATTATACTGGTCCATCCAAGAATCTCTTTCAACACGAGCTTCTTCAGCAATATATTCAAATTTAAGTCTTTCCATGAAACAAGTCCGATTTGAAACTAATATATGAGTACAGATGATATGAAAGCAAAACAGAAAGACAAAAGGGTAGAGGTAGGAAAATTGTACCTTCCAGCTCGTCATTTTTTCTGTGAAGGTTCTCGCAGTTAAGTGAAGAGTTGCGAAGCATATGGTTCAGAGTATCACATTCAGACTTTTTTACTTGAAGGCTTTTTCTTAGAGCTTCAACTTTATTTTCTAAATATGCTCGTGAAGCAGTACTATCAGAGCCAAAATATTTGAGTAAGGTCTCGCAAACTTCATATCGGAGAGAGTCAATAGAAGATTTTCTAGCATCGTCCAAAATATTAGATAAAATTTTAAAAGCAACATCAACTCCTGCTAAGGTTTCATTTGATAGAGGAAGAGATGCAGAGGGTGAAGTAGTAACGAGGACAAGTTGACGATTTGAGTCATTTGCGATGGTTGTATTATCAGAAGGAGGAGTATTGGAAAAAACAACAGTTGAAGGCAATAAAGGGATTGAAGGAATTTCAGTCACAACAATTTCAGGAGCCTGATTTGTCAAAGAATCAAAAGAAGTAGAGGTGTTGGAAGCGGTATTCTCGCAGATAAAAGAAAGAGGATCCAATCGCGAGGGTGTAGGAGTAACTCTCGCAGATGTTAACGTGGGGATGGTGAAATCAGCCTCAAGAGCTTTAAATTGACGAGGTCTTTTGGGAAGATTAGCTATGTTCTCGACATTCTGCGAATAATAACTTAGATAAGAAACAGAGGCAATAATATTGTTATTAAGAAATAGGATGTGTTTCTTACCACCTTATCATTCGCAGAACTTCTCTTCTTCTTATCAGTTGGCCTTTTTCGAGCATTAGGGTTTTGAACTGAGGATTGGGTGTTAGGGATAGTTCCACTGAAGAGAAGACATAATACGGGAGTTAAGAAGAATCAAATAGAGAATATCGAAGAATATGAGTAAAAATTGAATCAAATAAAGATTATAATAAAAAAACATACCTTGATGACTCCATTAGAACAGTAGCAGGAGAATATGAAGAAGAAGAAAAGTTGCAGACGGAAGATAAAATAAACAGATGAAGAAGATAGAGAAATAAAAGAAGAAAATTAGTTTTGAAGTCTAACTCTACCTTTTATAGGCAAAAGGGAATAACCTGTTGAGTAGAGACGTGTCAGTAAAAAGATGAATTTGCAACACGTGTAGGCGGTTAAGCTAAATTAATGGAGCAATGTCGAGAAGAAAATATGGAAAGAAAAGAGGCTGCGAGCACTTTGAAGAATTGAAGATTCTCATATCCTCTCCACTTTGCGAAGAAGACATGAGAAGAGGCAAGATGTAGGACCAGAATATCTCTACAATACTTCTTTGCGAGATTAACAACACTTCCCAGCGATCATCACCACAAGATCTTCAACTACACTTTGCGAGTGTCACAAAAGCAGTCAAAAGAGTGACGTAATAACTGACGATTGAAGAAAACATGAGAAAAGCATGTTTATCCCGCGATGGTTACAAAGGTTGCGAGAATGAACATCGTAACTATCGCGGTACAATCGCAGAACCAATCCGAAATAAGAGGAAAACTTAGTTGTCATCCACTATGTAACTACCCTATAAATATAGACCCAAGATGTCCAGAAAAGGATGATGTATTTTTGAGAGTTAAGAAAGTCTTGAGGAGAGAGAAAATTCAAGAGAATAGTTGTAATCTTGAATTCATCCATTTCTGTAAACATTTATGAGAACAAAATAATAAAATGTCGTTTTTAATCTTCAATTGTGAGTTGAATATAGCAAGATCATAACAAGGGTGTAGTGTGGGATTTCCTGCAACTACACCGCGAACTGGCGTAGTTCTCGAACCCGAGAATTTCTGCTGGAGTTGAAGCTCAGTTTCAGTCCGCGAACTCAATCTGCGAAATGAGTGAGGTTCTCGAACCCGAGAATTTCTTCTAGAGTTTGTGAACTCCAACCGGTTAACTTGAGTTCGCGGACTCAAGAATGTTATGTCTGAAAACGATGCTCGTGAACTTATCTTAATTATCTAAGGAATGTTTTTGCAAACCGTGGCTTTATAGTTCATGAATTAATTCGAGTGAATCATATCTTTTTTTATTCAATTGTGTCTTCAGTAGTACATGAGATCTCATAGTAATTGAACAACTCTCTAACTAGTTCATTTGAGTCATTTGGACTAGTTATGGTGAAGAAGAATATGGTTGATATGAAAGTTATCATTTGGCTAACCATTTGGTTGACTAATATTGAACCAACCATTGTACATGTTTGGGTACGGTTACACAAACCCAATTTTTCAAGTACATGTGTGTATGACAAGCTAAGATTTTGATCTAACGGTTGAGAGATATTAGCTTGTATCTAATCAGGTTTCATCTAACGGTGAATATTGAATGCTTTGTTACTAAGCTAACATTGATTGCAAACCCTGATTTGAAAGACTATATAAGGGAGAACTCTAGCAACTGGGAAACCTAATCCCCACACATTCTGTATGATACTAGTTTGCTAAAGCTAGAGTCGATTCTCCTTTAACCTTTGGTTTTCTTCTTCTAAAACCCGGTTAACGACTTAAAGACTTCATTGGGATTGTGAAGCCAGACCGATACTAATTTTCTTGTAGTTGCGTGATCTGATCTTGATGTTTCTATCGTACGAGTACAATTGTAATAATTGGCTTGAGATTTCTATCTCCGATAGGCAAGATATAAAAGAAGTTACAAACATCTTCGTCTCATTGTTTGTAACTCCACAATATCTTTTTTCGCTGTGTCGATTAAGACTATTGTGAGGTGATTGATAAAAATGAGCTTTTCTTCGGGAATATAAGTCTGGTTTTATTGATTGGTTCCTGTTCACCTTGATTTATCAAAAGACAGAACAAAACTCATAGGTTTATTCATGGGATATGAATTTATCTATCTTGTAGACTTTTCTGTGTGAGACATATTTGTTTGCTAAAGTCTTCGACTTTGGGTCGTAACAACTCTTAGTTGTGGGTGAGATCAACTAAGGGAATCAAGTACGCAGTATCCTATTGGGATCAGAGGCGTAGGAGCATAACTATACCTTGGATCAGTGTGAGATTGATTGAGGTTCAACTACAGTCCAGACCGAAGTTAATTTGGAGTAGGCTAGAGTCTGTAGTGGCTTAATACAGTGTATGTTTAATCTGGACTAGGTCCCGGGGGTTTTCTGCATTTGCGGTTTCCTCGTTAACAAAATTCTGGTGTCTGTGTTATTTCTATTCCTCATTATATTTTGTTATATAATTGAAATAATACAGGTTGTGATTTGTTCAATCAATTAGAATATCTGACCATTATTGGTTGTTGATTTAAATTGATTGACACTTGGATATTGGTCTTTGGTACCATCCAAGTTATCTCTCTTTGGTTAGACTCGCGAATCATATTTGCTTGAGTAAATCAAATTGAGAGATTGAGATATTAACTCCTTGAGTATTTTCTATTGATTGAGTCTAGTTGATTCTCTAAAAAATAACTCGCAGTTGTCCATATAGATTTCTAATCGAAATATTGAGTGAGGTTGTTAGACCCCCGCTTTTTCACTCTTACCCAACACCTTTGCATATTCGCTAACTTGTTTTTTTGTTTCTTTGGTTGTTGGCCTACCTTTGCCCTTGCCTTTATTCGGTTCTTGCATATTCTCCGAAGTGTGCGGATAAACGATTGGCCGCATGTCATCCTAAAAGATTTGCCTTTCGAGTTTTTTCATGTTCTGGTACCTCTAGATAATGATTCTTCCCATTTTATTGTCACCAAACTCTTCTCCGACATCTCTCTTTGGAGGAGGAACAAAACTTAAGTGTTGCCAATGTGGATCTGTATCACTTAAAGGAATTATGCCATGTTCATACTTAGCTATAATGTGGTGATAAGGGAGTCCCATAGACTTCATCATGTTGCAAACACACACCTCGTCCGACTTGGTTCCCTATATGTCAATCAAATTCACCTCAACCATTAACCTCTTAATGCAATCATGTGAAACATTATAGTGTAGTCCCTTGAAAAACTGAAGGTCCTCCAATTTCTTGATGTTACCACATTTGTCTACAATCTTTTTGTACTTCATAATGCGGATTTTTTGAAACTTCCCTTTAATTTTCTCAATATCGCGGTTGAAGTAAATCTCCATAGCGTTAAACACAACCACAAAATTATCAACACATCCAAAGAGATGTTTCTTCAACCGGTGGTGATCCGATTCAACCAAACTTGTTGCTTGATTCCCAAAGTGGTTATGGTGGTTGGTAAAAGCATAAACGAAGCGCTCTTTGTGCAGTTCCAACCATTGCTCCACCACATACGTTACAATATCCTCCGGATATTCGGTGCTAGACCAATGTTCAATAAATTCTCCAAGATTTAGATTATACTCTTTGTCGGTGAGAGACCAAGTCAATGCCTCCCATTCCCCGGAGAGCATGATTTATGGTGTATTATTTATCAGATGCTTCTTTTGCATCCGCTTGTTCATCTTCCGGTAGCTTACTAATCTCTTCCAATGCTTTCCTTTTAGGTAGACAAAGTTGAGGCTTGCACCTATTCATCACATTGCACCATATATGAAATGTACAAAGCGTATTATATGCTAATGAGAAGACTCTCTCTATTGCGTTCATCAATGCAACTTCATTATCCATGACTATAACGTCGGGGATTTCATCATCTTGGTAGATTTCCTTCACTTGTTGTAGCACCCAAGTGTAACTTGGTTCTTGCTCGTCCTTTAGAAAACAAAAAGCAACGGTAAATGGTGACTTCGTTGACGTAGACCAACAATGTTCAACAATGGCATCTCGTATTTGTTTGTCTTGTAAGTGAAATCCATTATAAGAACTTCATGGAAGCATTGAGCCAGTTGAACACTCTTCGGATGGGAAATGAAAAGATGAGTAATTTCTTCTGCTGGACCTACCTTCTTTTGAACCGCGTAGCCTTTCTCTTGAGGCAACAAAAAAAATTGTTGCATGACTTTTCTATCCTTCCATTCATTCCTTTTAATTGTCTCAATTGCATTGTAAATGGTGTACAAAGATGATATGTTATCCTTGTTATCATCCTTTAATAAGCGAAGCATGCCAAGTGGTGTAATACTCATGCTCCTATATTTAACTATTTTCTCTATTTCTTGAGGAGTGAGCCTTGAGGCCATTGCATGTCCTTCAAGATCCTCCGGACGAGGGTGGTTGTGATGACCTACCACCTTATCCATAGATAGAACCCATCATTTCCTTTGTTTGTACTTACTAAATACTAGCTTCACTAGTGGAACAGAGGCTATTTGAGTCATAATGTAACGACACAATAACATAATGTCTCAAAACTACCATACGCAGAATGTGTCGTTGTCTAAAGTCAAGTTATCGTTATAGTTGGACTTTAGTTGACTTATACAACGACATAGATGATTTAGTTGCTGAATAAAGTCAAGTGGTCGTGGTGGTTAGACTTTAGTTGACCCGTACAACGACGCTGGTGGTAGTATTGTTTTACTGCTAGATATATTTTTGGCGCGATGATTCCCGCCACTTTGTGTGGTTAAAAATAACTTTTTGTTGGAACCGATCAGATGAAACAAGTGTCCCTCGTTAGTATCGAGTAATATATAATTTTTATGTTCACAACCACTCTTTATTTAGTCAGTACTCTCTCACCCAAACCCCTCACTCCTGCTCTCACCCAAACCCCAAATCAGAGAAAGAAATCACATGAACCATTTTCTTTGATACCAGCCATTATCAAAACCAGATTCAATCTTGATTTTTTCCAAGGTAAAGTTAAGGTTTGTAATTTTAAAGTTAAGGTTTGTAAAAAAATAAATCCCCTTTTATGTTTTCTTTTCTTGTTCCTCTTGTTTAATTGTTGGTTTTAATTATCGTTTCTGTTTGTTTGTTGACATGGTTTTACTTGATTTCTGCAAGATCTTCAGGTAAAATCACTTTACTATGAAAATCATATATTTTGTAGTTTCTAATTGTTCTGTGTGATTGGCTATGAAGATCATGTTAAGTTAAGGATTTGTTATTGTTTTGTATTGTATGACCAGTATCATGTTTAGGGTTTTTATTATTCAATTTAGGGCTTTTTACAGAAATAGGCCTGTTTTTTTGGTGCTTTTCAAATCTAGGCCACTTTTTTTATTTATTGCTAGACTAGGCAAGTTTTGACCAAAAGTGATGGATGGAAAGTTAGCACCGTTAGATGCACTTAAAATGACAAGATAGTCCTTTAAATCCATTCGTGATTGACGAAGCATCCAAGTCGTGTGAAACGGTAATGTAAACTAGAGCCCATGAGAAAGATTTATTTGAGCTGTTGTGTTTCATCCAATTGTTAATGAAATAAGGTTCCAACAAGCTTTCCACTTCGCTGCGAGGGCTTCGCCATCACCAGGATATAGAGTCAATATCACCAGCTATTAAAAGTCATCAGAGTCTCTCACACCAAATCCGTTGTTAAGTAGTAGGTATGAATCACGCCAGCACCATTCCCACCCCTCATGTTCTCATTCTTGAAGCAAATGTTCGTAGGAAAGTTTGTGCATCTGTCACCTTATACTACCCACAACAACATCATCTTCACGAGCCACAACAGCAGGTACCGAATCTTAATGTGAACCGTCACTACCAACTCAATTTTTAACACAACCAACACCGTTATCCCATCCTTACGCTCCTACCAGCTCAAAAATCAACGCCACCACAAGTACGCTTAATTCTCATGACACCACCAGCTCGACTTTGAGTTCAGCATCCTTCAACTTAATCTAATTACAGAGGTTCCTTGGAATGAAATCAATCTATACAAAATTGACCTATCCGTGTTGCTCTGAACCTCTCAAATATTTTTTGATCCTCCCAAAATAACTCTACAACCCATGGATAGAGCAAGGGAAAAGACAAGGGACGTGGCTGACTGCTACAAGACCTGACTTGTGGTTCAAGATTTTTGTCAAACGGTTGTGGTGCACAGTCTGATGATGTTTTTCTGCGCCAAGTAAACACCTTCTGAAGCTTTCCAATTCCCTGCAAATTCAAATTAGATATCAACCCATCATTTCTAATTCATTCAAACTCTATATCATCATCAATCTGCACTACATAAAACTCGAAAATATTCATTGCCAATCTTAACCGTTTACTGCCATTACCAACGACAACAACAAACTTTATTTCACTGATTTCCTTGCTGAAATATTCACTATATCTTCTCATAACTTGATGTTCAATCGAATTCAACAAGAATCTTCAAAAAAATCTTTCATTTCCACCATAAATTCAATGGAATGCTTGTTTCTTCCCTGTTTTCTTTCAAATATAACTCTGTTCAGACTCGCAAAAACACCTACCCAAATCAGTGAATAACGCAGACCAAAACTCCGTATCTTTGATTTAGAATAACCAGAGAAGAGAAGAAGAAAAAAAAATGGAACAAGTTGGAATTTGCTAGTGTTAGTTATCTTGGTGCAATCAATTCATCAAATTTGATTGAGATTCTTAGATCTCGGATTATTTTATTTTTTCCACGTCTGTCATCCTAGGGAAATCAAAGCCGTTGGAAATCACCGAGATTTCCATATCTTAGATTAACGTCGCAAAAGACTGCACCTGTTGTAGTATCTCGGTTGCCTCCACCACACACACAAAAAGGGCATAATCGTAATCTATGACAGTTCACGAAATCTCCTTATACGAGATTTTGGCGAGATATTGACAAGTCAACGCAATAAATTGACTGAGATGGTTAAATTGGATGGAAACCGTTTAACTTGCCTAGTCTAGCAAGAAATAAAAAAAGTGGCTTAGGAATGAAAGTGATGGTTCAGACCAGGCCTATTTCTGTATATATTCCTTCAATTTATATCATGATTTTTGTTTTCAGATGTTCTTAATGAAGTAAAATCTGAAATTTTCTAAAATTGCATGGCTTTATATGTTCTGGTTTATGATTTATTTTTGATTTATCATGTTTATGGTGGTTTTTTATGCAATTTATATCATGATTTGTATGATTAATATCTAAATATGTTTTCAGATGATCATAATGATGAAAAATATGAACTTTTTATTGAAATGGTATGATTTATTTTTGATTTTAGATGACTATGGTGTGACTTAGTAGCGGAAATCGCAGCCGATCTCATCCTAAAACTAGTAGGTCAACTGCAAATGACTGGCCTACTCCCTTGCTAAATGCTTCTGCAAGTCCAGGTTCTAGGAGTGAACATTTGTCTTCATCTGACGGTGAGTACTCTCCAAATGGTCAAAGTAATGAACCAGTGGGAAGTGTACATACTGAGGACCAGTGGCATGAGGCATTCCAACAATCTGTCAATGAAACTCAAAGTTCTCAAGAAAGCAGGAATGGTAATAACATATTCGTGTCTTTCAATTTCCTTCTTTTGTAGTGATGGTAATAACATAGATATATTGTTGACAACCTTAACTAGATATATTGTAGGCAAGAGGTAGTTGCATTATTATATGGATATTAAACTTTCATATAATTTGAGAAGAAAGGTTAATTCCCTTTTTTTTCTTCAATGCCACAAATATGTTTTTCATTTCCTATAAGTCTGGGAATACTAACGTTTTGGTTAAACTTTGCTGTGTATAAATTAAGAATTTCTATTAATTATTCTTGAAGTGATCGTAAGGTTCAAATATGTTGTTTACTGTATGGATGGATAGTAGTTGGGTACTGTATAGAAACTAGTTGCGCAGACCTGGTGCATCCATTTGTTTTTTTCTCTTCATTTGGTATCCTGGAGTGTAGTTTCAATAATCTTGGTCTCTAAGACTCATGACCCTTTTATATGAATTTCTCTTTAGTAAGAAATGAATTTTGTTTTGGTCATGGATTACAGTTGAGTTATAATTACTAATTAAGTATATTGGTTTTATGCAGTTGATCACCTACTTCCAATTGAATTCAATGCACTTGGACATCCCATTGGAGAGTCAAAGCCATATTCCACCAAAGTTGGAGTGATTGCTAAGAGTATTGTGTCACCATCTTTCGAAACCTGGAGGAAAGTTCCACCGGAACTCAAGGAAGAAGTGTGGAGAGCAATCAAGAATGGGTACAAAGTGCCTAAATTTATCAAGGACAAATCTTAAAAAATGGCAAACAAAGCTTGGAAGAATGGGAAGACTCCTCTAAGGAAAGTGTGTGATGCAGCTGGCGCTACTGTTGCTGAAAAAAAAATCCAAGAGGCCAAGAAATCATAAGAAGGAAGATTGGGAGGCTTTTGTGGACATGGTTAATAAAGACATCGATAAAGTAGCTAGGGTGAGAGGGAGGAGGGCAAGGAAAGAAGTTAAAGCTCTACAAAGTACTGGAAGAGATGGTATTGCGCGACACCGCTATATAATGGAACAACAAAGTCCAACTGGGACTGTTTGCAGATCTGTAGTCTTTGTTGCTACACATGTGTACTAAGAATTGCCAGAAGAAGATCTTGAACAATTTTCCCCTGATGATTATGAAGTAAGATGCAGGAAATATTTTGTAAGTTTGGATGTTTTGCATATTGATTTTAGGTTCACAAGTATGATTTTTTTTTAGTCTGATTTTGACTTGCTTATAATTTCTTTTTTACTTTGCAGGGAGAGGTAAAAGAGTTGCTACAGACTGAGCAATATAGAGTTGCTACTTTGTTAGTATGACTCATGTTGTCGTACACTTGGCAGAAGAGGCACATTTATTAGGGCCAGTTCAGTTTAGGTGGATGTACCCTTTTGAGAGGTACAATCATTTAGTTACCAATACCATTTTTGTTATTTTATGAAATCAGAAAACTTACATATACTTGGTTACTATCACATGTGTAGGATGATGAGAACCTACAAGGTTTATGGCCGCAACAAAAATTATATAGAAGCGTCTATTCAAAAATAGTATGAGGTCATTAAAGGAGCGCGCCAATGCATGGAGTTTGTTCATAAGGGAAAGAAAAAATCTTATAAGTGTCGTGGAAAGATATTAATGCCCGATGATGTTTACGAAGGTCCATACCCATGTGATTCACAGGGAAAACCATATGAGCTAACCACCTTAGAGTATGATCAAGATCGTCTATGGATATTGAGACACTCAGATGAAAATAATGAATAGGAAGCGTAAGTAAATAATAAGTTGGTTTCTGTTTGAATCAATTCATTGCACTATAAAAAGAAACATCCACTTATCAATGTCTTTGTCAGTTGATATGAAATGCAATACGCTTACCAATGTCTTTGTCATTTGACAGGAAATATAATGTGTATGTTTCTAATCTTAACCAAACTCGTAGGGAAAGGAAGGAAACTAGGGACTACATTCCATGGTTAAGAGGACAACTTGAAGGAACTCTAATGATAGACTTTCGTAGGCTCGCAATTGGGCCGACGTTCCGCACAATTTCATATAATTCATATTGTATTAATGGCTATCTTTTCTACACAGCAGATGCAGAAAAACATTTAACTACACAAAATAGTGGAGTCACATTGAATGCTTGCACCAGCTTTGGAGCAAGTTCCAGGGATATTAACCTTGTCGATGACGATACTACATACTACGGCATTCTGAAAAAGATACTTGAACTAGACTACGGAGTTTTCACATAAGTTGTCTTTTATTGTGATTGGGCGTGAGTCGAAGACAAAGTACATGGATCATATGTGGATCGAGAGACAAAGTTGAGGTTTGTCAATTTTGAAAAGTTTGCGAGAATCTCAAAGGAAGAAGACGAGCCGTTTATCCATGATTCTCAAGCTAGCAAAGTTTTTTACTGCAACAATTTGACAAGAAAGCATTGGAATATGGTTTTGGAATCTCCTATAAGATCATACCCCCATATGAATGCTTTTGAATATCCATATGTCTTCACTGCAACCTCTAGTGATGCTCCATTGATTTCAGAAACGGTTGGAGATGATGATTATTGGAGTGGAATTGCTCAGGTAATAATGCGTTATTTTAGGACTTGTTTATTAACTTGTTTGTTTTTTAATCTTCTTATGTGAAAAGAGATTTGAACATTCATTCACTTCTTGATGCTTTCAGGGAGATGATGAGTATTCAGATGTAGATGCTCAGGTAATAAAAGCTTTTTTTCTTCTTACCATACATGCGTTAATTGCTGAACAGTAATGCAAACTTACATAGACTTTGCAATTAAGATACTCTCTGGGGTTACATAATCACACTATGTTGTCCTGTATATTTATCTCGACTAATGTTGCCGTCTGCTTAATTTTTAGAGTTCAATAATTTTGTTTTTGTTTCCTCCCTTCTTTTTTGTTTCCTCCCTTTATTATGCAATATCTATGCACAACTACATTTTCTTCAGATGTTGGTGTTAAAATAAAAGATTGCATAAAAATATTTCTAGGTATGCTAAAATATTCATGTTGATCATAATTTTTGTGCTCGGGAATGTAGTTATTATCAAAGAAGAAATTAATGTTGCAGACATCTTTAGTATTGACCCTGTTGGTCAAACTGAATCTATATGTTTCGTTTCCTGATTTGTAAATAAATTTTAGGTTTGGGGCTATAATTTTGATACTCAGGGTTATACAGGGGACTGGTGGTAAGTTGTGTTAGTGTTGAGGAAGTGTGACTTGGTAAACTCATTCACTCAATGTTGTCCCATATGGCCCGTCAGGTCGATTCTGATTTTGCAGCTGTTATATATGTTTGTGTTGTAGAATTAAGAGTCTTGTACTGGATTCTGGGTGCTCTAGTTATGTTGTGATGCGAGTTAGTGAAGGCCTCATTATCCATGTCAATTATATGCCTATTTTACTTGATGAAGCTGATGGGTGAGATTCTACTCGTAAACCAGATGATACTTAATCATTCTATATCAGAACTTTGAGGAGATGATGATTTTGAAATAGCTCACTCTGTACAGGGCTTGTATTTTCTGAACCTTGTGCAGATATAATGTATTTAGAATATAATTCACATTACAATGTACACTGATTCTGAACGAAACCATGAGTTGGTTGATGAGGAAGTGGTTTTAAATTATTTTTATCTTATTTATGTACATGGATATTCATTCCCTTCTTGAAACTGTCAGGAACTAGCACTAGCTGAATGTGCAGATGATGAATATTCGGATGGGGATGCTTAGGTAATAACGCTCGTTCAATCCTTGTTTATTTTTTGTTGTTTTTTATCTTCTTTATGCATACGGAGATTCATTCACTTCTTGATGCTGTCAGGATAGCTGAATGTGGGTTGTAGATATTCAATCACAATATTTTTTCGAGGTATGTGTCTTTGCATACTCATCATGCCTATGGTTTTCACTGCATATATATGGTTTATTTGTTCATCTCCATATTGATGTTAGGAATGAAGTCACTATGTAAATGTTCTTGTTGCTGTTGTCTCTTTGATGGGTAATATTAGACCACCTCCGTATATATTATGTTTGAAGTCATGTAAACCTAGCATACAAGGTCTGACTTACTCTTCTTATGAATGTAGTTTGATACCTTCATGGATGCCGACACTATGTTCCCGATGGTCTCATGAGGCTAACTGATGTCATGGCTGATGGTAAGATCGTTGCTCCTGCTAGATATATAAATGGTTGAAAGAGTTGTGCGTCTACAGTTCTGATCTCACGCAAGCTAGTGCCAAGATCCTAATGACTGAAGTTGTTGAAATTCTCAGGACTTGTAAAACTTAACAAACCTTAATAATTAGAAGTTTTTGGTAATGATTTTGGACTAAATATGTGAGTAAAGTTCAATGTAATTGTCATGCGCAGCAATGTAATGACCCCTGGCTCACGAGATTTTATTTTTAATAGGATAGGTTTTGCTATTGTCATTGCCTAGTATGTAATTTTTAACTTTGTAATTTTAAAGTTAAAATTAATTTCCAAAGAGGTAAAAAATTGATTTTATTGTCATTTGAAATTGTAATGAATTTGAATTTGAGAATTTGATTTTCACTTGAATTTAAGAACTCGAGTAATTGTCATTTGAATTTGAATTGAATTGTCATTGTCATTTGAATTTGAGTTGTCATTTAAATTTCATTTGAATTTGAATTTGAAGAATTTGAATTGTCATTTAAATTTCAGTTTAATTTCAGTACAATTTGAATTTGAATCAGATTTATTTCAGCCCAGTAAGAATAACTGGAGTCAGCTAGCCAGATCTGACTAATTTTTTTTTTATATTAAAAAAAAATCAAATATACGACGATACCCAGGTGTCGTGCATAGCGGCACTCAAAAAACATCGTAATTTAGGGGCACTCAGAAAGTGTCATTCTAGAAAAAGACACTGAATCTGCGGCACTTTCAACAGCACTCTGAAAGTGCCGTTTAACTCGTTAAAACGACACTACCTAACTATCTTAAATCGGTTGTTTTCCACTAGTGCTTGAACGGACATTTAATTTTCTTTGAGCACATTGTGTTCTTCCTCGTCGTCTTTCCTTTATACACATAACCCTTCCTCTTGTGACTAGCATCCAGATCTCCACTTCTCTCACAAACCATTTCAAAATGAGTTTTGCTTTCTTTTCCATCCAAAACTAATACGCACATTGACATGCTCTCTAGCCCAATTCTTCGCATTAATATGTAAGTCAAATACCAAATCATTGACATAGTGAAAGGATGTATCTTCGAACAACATATGGACCGGAGAAGGTTGATCATCCATTGGTATAGGTTGACATTCAATCTACAAGAAATGGAACAACATCAATTGAAATCACAAAAAAGTTCGGTAACAAGATAATTTTATCGCGGTAACCGAACTCCAGGTTCGGTTTATAAAGAAAGGTGACATATAACCGAACAAATAACAAGCACAAAGTTCGGTTAGCTTCTATTATCTAGGTAACCGAATATAACTCTGGAACTCTTAGTTTTTTTTGTTGGTTTGATAAGTTCGGTTAGTTATGCTGTTGGGATCAAGTTTGCGAAACAACCGAGCTTATTAAACTTAGTGTACTCTTATATTTTGTATTGTTCGGTTAGATAGTTGGTTTATATGCAGTTTGCGAACCAACCGAAATTTGTACACTAAAGTTAAATCTTATTTTTACGTAAAGTTCGGATTGTTATTGGTTGCGAACCAACCGAACTTTGTACACTAAGTTAAATATTATTTTACCTGAAGTTCGGTTGGTTAATTGGTTGTGAATCAACCGAACATTACTATGGAAATCCATGAAACTTCCATTAATATAGAGTTCGGTAACCTGCGTGTTTGGATAAAGTAACCGAACTACACTTTCAAATGAGTTCAGTTACATGTTCTTCACATAAGGTAATCGAACTACTTCAAAAATTTACATTTTGTTTGAAAATTTGGAGCAATTCAACCAACATTAGCTAAGTTTGGAGCATACATGGATACCCAAATACTCTTCCCCCGCTTGTGGTTGATAAAATCCATCATTTTCATCTTGAGATTGAGTTTGGGGAAGAATACATTCACCATCTAAGAAATAACTCATATCCAGATCATTGTGAAGATTAACAAATACTCTAGGAGAGGATGGAGATGAAGAATCAGATGAGCTTTCATCACTTGAATACCTAAACTTAGTGAATTGGATTTTTTTCCCATGGTTTTCTCCTTCATCTTCTCTAACTTACTCTCTAAAAAATTCTACTTCTTTTTAAAAAAACACCTTTTAATTTATTCTCACTAATTATTTTTTACTTAATCATTTCACTAATCATAACCCAAAAATTAATCAAAAAGGTAGTTTAGGTATTAATATAAATATATTGATAAGGGGTGACCTAGATTTACTTCTAATGTCTTCCCCAAAATAAAACAATGGTCCAAAAAAAAAAAATGGTCTCGACCATGGTCTGAGATGTATGGGCTTAACGCTTAAGACCCAGCCCCTCAAGGCTCAACAAGACCTTGCGTTTTCATTAGGGAAAATTAGGTTAAGGCCCAACCCATGGATAACCCATAATATGAGGCCCTTAATTAAAAGAAGTTTAAATCTAGGCCCCAAATTATTAAAAGACCTTGATACCCTTATTCTTATTGTGAAGCCCATAATTAAATAAAATTTAAATTTAGGCCCAAAATTATTAAAATATTATGTAATGATGTTCTGACCACCACAACCACCGCCGGCAGCCACCTCCGACCACCACCGCCCCAACCACCCAACAACCTCCGACCAGCACTGCCGGCAACCACCTCCGACCACCAACGACCTCCGACCACCATAAACCACCACCACGAGCAACCATCGCGCGCCAACCATCAAGTGATTTGCCACCTCCGACTCATATTACTTGACCACCACCGTCGATAATGGCGCTTACCAGCCGCCACCACTGCCGACCACCACCAACATGATGTGTACACAGAACTTACACATGCATATGGCATGTGTATCCAGAAGTTACACATTCATATAAAATGTGTAATGCAAAGTTACACTTGTACATAGATGTGTACTCTGTAGTTACACATGTGTACGTAGAAGTTACACATGCATATGGCATGTGTATCTACAAGTTACATATGCATGTGTAACTTTTTATTACACATGCTATATGTAAGGTTATCTACAAGTTATTCATCATAAAATACATGTATTACTTTAATTTTCATTTACAATAATTTGTCCGTTCATCAATTACTACAATCATAGTTGTTTGAGCACAATAAACGAATTAAAACACGAGATATGGAAAGCGAAATCCTAGAAATAATCCACTATATCCTATATAATAGAAATATTTCCTTCCTTTTTTGTCTATCTCGATTCCAATATGTTTGCACATCTGCAAACAAGAATAAACATCCATAGAATTAGGTTGAATGGACAAAAAATAAAGAAACAAAATTATAGAATAATTGCAAGACAAAATTAGAGAACAATGATTACATAAAAGGCACATGATAACTTATCTTAGCATGTGTAATTAGGAGTTACACATGCATTCGTCTAGTGTAACTTGGAATTACACATGTATCTATCTAGTGTAATTGACAGTTACACATGCATGAGTTGGATACCTAGCTAGCATGTGTAATTTTTGGTTATAAGATTTTTTCATTTTAGCATGTGTAACAAGGAGTTACACAAGCATCTAACTTGTGTAACTTCTAGTTACACATGCATCTGTCTAGTGTAAGGAAAGGTTACACATGCATATAGAATGTGTAACTAGGAGTTACACATACATATGACCTGTGTACTCGGCAATTACTACGTCTAATTGTGCATCTCTAACAAAAATTCAATCTGAGCATCAAACTAACATGGTTCAAAGGCCTCAGTGTTTATAATTCAATTTTTTTATGTTTGGATACAACTAACTAATGTGTGGATGCACGCATGTTTTTATAATGCAAATAAATGTCTTACACCTAACTCGTAAGCAATCACCTAACTATGCATATAGAACAATCACTGTGAAACTTATCAAACAAACACAATGATGAAGACAAATTGTAAGAGAGATCAATACCCGAAAGAGCTTACTTCACATCGAATTTCCTCTATTCCATTACCACTGTCTTAATCTGCAATTTGTACCAATACTGTAATGTTAACTCCTAACATACATCTATATGAGCATTATTAACTCAAACCCATCGATTAAATCAACACCTCCATAACTGTAATTAGCAACAATGTACTGTTCATAACCATTCCCATGCTCAGTTCCATCCTCATACCACCTGCAATTCACTTGTGAACTACATCTTCACCAGCTAACCTTCAATGCCATCTACAAACCAACAAATCCCTCTCTCATGTACAATAAAATCAAGACATCAAACAAACTGCACAAAAATAAATAAAGCAATTCATCAAAAATTAGAACCCAAAATTACACAGATATGTGACTAGTGTAAATAAGAGTTACACATGCTATATACATGTGTAACTAGAAGTTACACATTCATATGACTTATGTAACTAGGAGTTTCACATCCATATATTAAGGGTTACATAGCTAATCCCAACGAAGAATAAGAAATGCATGCTCTATAAACCTCATCTGAATGTTGTTTCCCAGCAACCGAAAATTATTATACTAGTACTAGTTTAAAGCATATGTAATGAACAGAAAATGCAGGCAGTCGATAGAAAAAAGTTACAAAAAATTCGATAGAAAAGGTGTTTAAAGCATACGTATGAATGCATGGGATGAATATATATATATTAGCGCTTACTCAATCAAGCTGATTACTGTTGAACATAAAAATCAACTAATAACAGCTAATATATTGCAATTTATTTTCAACTTGGAATGCATATTTAGGCAAAACTATACGAACTGACGACAATCACCCAAAAGAGCGAAGAATATTTCTAAAAGTGTTGCGGATTATTTCAAACATTCATTATATTTTTGTCTATCTAATCTAATGAGTCATGTACATAGCTTATACCGTTTTCAATGATTATTTTTTAGCTATTAGATAGGACTGGATCCAAACCAACTAGGCTCGAGTTACACATGAAACGCATAAAGGAATCCCAAGAAGATGAAACGCATTTTCACATGTAGATCAACAATATATTAGTAGATAACTAGGCTATTGAGAGTAAAATACCTCATCTTCGTCAGACTCAGAATCAGATTCATTAGAATCATCCTCATCATCAGCCTTGAGGTCAACAATCTTCACTTTGTTAGTTGCAGAAGCATCAGGTTTGGCAGCCTTTCCATTCTCCTTAATGTCAACAGGTAAATCCTCAACATGAATATCATCATCATCAGAATCAGTAGGAAAACCACCTTCATCATCATATTCTGAAAGGATACACATATATCCAGTGAAGTAGATGCTTCCATTATTTGAGATGTGGGATAGCTCAAATTCCTTCTCTAATACCAAATCATGAGATATCTGAGGGAACTTATCAGCACTAAGGTGTGCAATCACATGCTTTTGGTTATCAATCTTTGCATACACAACCACTATTTCCTCCTTTGCCTTCTTCACTTTACCGACACATGACTAAAGACATCAAAAAATAATAATTAGAAACATCCTCACATCTTATCAAAATCATCACAGAAACAAGAATCAAAAAATTACAGCCTGCTCAACTATAACCTAACATGTAAAAGATGCAAGACTTTCTCTTAGACATGAAACACCCTGTAGATTTGTCCAAGCTTGACTTCAACACCTAAGCACCATAACCAATTTAAAACTTGTATCAGTAACTATATCAATTGTAAAATAGGGACAAGAAGTTACTCTAAAATTCTCTAAAGCAACCAAAATCAAAGAGGAATATATACATACTCTCAAAAACCACCAACAAATTTAAATGGTAAATATATAGATAAACAACACCATAAGACTAAATGACTCAATCACTAAATCAAGGCATAAATCATCATCTATTGCTATCATACATCATTACAGTCAAATAAAAACTACACATCCTATCATCTGGAGCTAAATTAATAATTAACAAACAAAACCCTAAAAACAAACATAGCAACTAATCAACCAGTGTAAATCAAATCCAAACCCATAGAGACTCAACAAGAATCAGTTGAGCTTGAAATAGTGAAGAAGAGCTCATTCAGGCCTTTTCTCGAACATATGATGTGTATCGCCTCGTTAATGGAGAAACAACTTTTCCAGTAATTTACGAGCCTCTTTGTATCACCTTTCCTGCAGCAATTCCACATCCAACACAGAACATAATGATAAAATCATTCAAAAACAGCTTTCATTTCTTATATACCAAGAACATATGAAATCGAAAATTAAAAGACGATGAAATTCAAGTTAAATCTATGGGTAATAGAGATGAGGAGTCGTTGATATCGAATCTCTAATTAGTTTTTAGATCGCAACTTGAAATTGAGAGTTACGATGATTTTTTCGAAGAACAGATCTGAAAATTTTCTTCAAGATTCTTCAAATAAAGTTACATTGATACAACCGCAGAGAGTAGATGATTGTAAATCTAAGATCTAATTTCGATTGAGGACAAGCTAATTGAAAACGCATGGAGATTTAAGTTTTGAAAACTCTAAAGTGTTTTTCTCAGATTTGTTTTTGAAATGAATAAACTAAAATCTCCCAATCTAATCATAATCACTAATAGAAGATGATACTCATCTATACTTGGATTGTTGATGAAATTCTGTTGAACCTGCAGATCAATTAGTTGAAATTTGTTTCTCGGATCCATTATTTTCTAATGCAACTGATGCTCCTCCTTCTCCTGATGATGGATTTGTGATCTCTATCGTCGTCATCGATCGTCTCTGCTCAAAATAGGTATAAGATGAAAAACTGTGACAGATGAAAAACTGTGACAGATGAAAAACCCTAAAATCTATTTTCTCAGCAACTGAGAGAGAGAGAGATGAGAGAGAAAGAAAAATGAGAAATGAAAGAATCTTATCATTTTTCTCTTGTATATATTGAAAAGGGTAAAACTGACATTACGAAAATATCATTTTATTATCAAGCCCTGAAAATAAAATTTTTGGGCCTATAAATATTAAAAAGTGAAATTATGGAGTTGATAGTATAAGATCCATTTAGTAGGGCTTCTATATGTTAAACCCATATAGTAGGGGTTCTAGTATTTTTCGCTTTTCATTAAAATATTTGGCGGGTAAAGTCTTAAAATTTTAGTAAATTCAAATTTCAGATTGAAATGTCGCGCCATTATTTCCCTCCTAACCTAAATTTTATATTTATCCCTTTATACATCTCTCTCTTTTTCTCTATTTTGTTTTCCGCGAGAAGTTTCTTCACTCAAAGCTTAGTTTCTCCGAGAAGTTTTATCATCTGCTTTAGTCATATCTAGAGAAGGGTTTTTTTTTTTTTAATCTTCAGTTATCTCACATCTAGAAACCCTAACAGTAAAAAATGGAGGCGTTAGTTCATTTAGAGAACATGGGTAGAGAGTTAAAATGCCCAATCTGGTTAGTGATTTCTGTTTTTATTTTGGGGTTTCAAAACCCCATTTCTCTAATCTTTGAAACCAATATGAAAAACCCCTAAATAGATTTGAATCCATTTATCTGATTTTGATTGTTTTTGTTGCAGCTTGGGTCTATTGAAATCAGCAGTTTCTCTCACCTGTAATCATTTGTTTTGCGAGTAAGTATTCGATTTGGTTATTATATGTCTGCTTCCGATTATAAGATTAGGGTTTTATTTGAAGGGGACGTGTCTAATTTTTGTTTGTTTGTTTGTTCTTATTCCAGTTTATGTATTAAGAAAACTATGAAATCAGACTCTCATTGTCCGGTGTGTAAAGTTCCATTCGGACGAAGAGGTACGTTTAATTATCTTATTTCATTTTGTTCTGTAACATTTTAGTAAGATCCCCAAATTTTGTGCTGTAAAATACTGTTCTGTGACATTTTAGTAAAACCCTAGAAATTGGATGATGGATCCTGTTTATACCCTTTACCCCAATCTTACTGCATAATTTTTGTTGTTGGTAGAGGTTCGTTCGGCTCCGAATATGGATAACTTGGTTAGTATTTATAAGAGCATGGAAGTTGCTTCAGGAATCAATACATTAGCCAGTCAAACTACTCCACCTACTGATGGATCAGGTAAAATGATTGAACAATCCTTTTCAGGTTACTAGCTTGGCGCTAACATTGCAAAATTCCAATCTTATGCAAATTGCTCAAGAATTTGTGTTTCATAAATGAATTACGCCTTTTCATTAGTTTGATGTGCTATGTGTTTTATAATTGTCATTTTGTTTTTTTGTTCGCAGATCAAATTGTTTGCGCACAGAATAAACCTCAGTGTGCTGCCCATTCTGATAGTCCAGAAACTCATAGAAGTTCAGCTAAAGGCAAAGGAAAGAAGAAGAGGAAATTTAATGGGAAAGCTTCACAAAATTGTGATACTGCTGACAATGTATCTCAACCAAGCCAAGAACCTACCTTTCCGGCAAAGAAAAGGGTTCAAGTACCACAATGCCTTTTGTCTGAAACCCCAATGAGGTCTGAGAACTTTGCAGTTGGAAGACTTGATGAAATTTCTGAAGATGGACCTGGGAGTAGCTTATTTAAATCGAAGGGGAAGTCCTTTTCTAATGACAAAGGGGAGCCTGCATTTGCGCCCTTCTTTTGGTTGAGAGAAGATAATCCTGACGATGATGTAGAGAAACCAAGTGGTCAGCTGATGACCTCTGATGATTCCAAATATACTCCACGAAAAATTCCTAGCTTCAGTGATTTAAAAGATTCTGACGATGAGAGCCCTACTAAATCCATCGGAAATGTACGTATCTCTTTTACTTTTTACATAAAAAGATAACTTAGAATGAATTTGAAGGGCTGGTTGAACATCTTACTCACCATTTAGTTACATACATGCTCATAAACTTGATTTGGCTCAACATAAACAACTGAACAGTAGCTGTTTCACTAAAGTACCTATTTGTATAATGAATCCTGAATTTGGTTTCTTGCACAAAAAATTGGCATGGGATTTTATGAATAATGCTATGTTGCTTGATTCAGGGTGAAGAGAAAACTGAATCCAAAATTCCAGACCTTTTTGACAGTGAGATGTTTGAGTGGACACAGAGACCTTGCTCCCCTGAGCTTTTTTCAACACCTGAGAAAATTAAGGTGCTATTTTTTAATTACAATTTTTCATACAGTTGTGTTATAGTCAAATAGTCAGCTCCAGTTTCATGCATTTTTCCACTTAAACTGAAATTTAAACGAAATGCAGGCTGGATACAAAGAACTGAACACAATTGAAGATGCTGAATGCGTCGTAGCGTCCCCAACTCAGGGTGCACCTACTGGTGAAGCTGTTGCTTCAGAAACAGTGAAAGCCGTCAACTGTGAGCAAGCACATGAGAACATAGATGAGAAACTTGCACCTGTAAAAGCAAAAAGTTCCAAAAATCGTAACAAAAGTAAGAAATCCAAAAGAAAGAGCAAAAGAAACACGGGGATTGCTAAAGAGAAGTGTGCTAAGGTTTCTACTGATGAGGTTCTTGGAGATGTTTGCATTGATCTGGGTGAAGTAGGTGAAGTCTCAAATCAATCAGTTAAATGTGCCACTAACAGCACTGCTACAAATGTGAGGAACAAAATTTGCAGTAAGAACAAGAAGGCTAGATTCAACAGTTTCGATGCTGACAAAGTAACAGATGAATTACATGAAGCGATTGAAGCAAACAGTGAGAATCATGCTACTAAGGAAACTGCTACCAGATCGCCTACGTCATTGGATGACCAACATACAAAGTCAATTCACAAAAACAGTGAGAAAATAAAGAAGCTCGACATTCAACTCAAACGAACTAATGCTAGAAGTTTGAAAGACAAAACTGTAGCTGCTGCTGCGTTAGAGGTGGTAGAAGAAGTTCAAAAGAATGAAAACCAAGAGAATGGCAAAGCGAACACGAAATCGCCTGCTCAGACTGACCTACAAGTTGATCCTCCTAGGACGTCTGAATTGGAGGAGAGAGCTAGAAACAAGCCCAGGAATGCCAAAATCTTAGGCAAGAGAAATTGTGCTAAAGAATTTGGAAATCAGAAAAGATTGGATTTCACTGATGATAGTGTGAAAGGTGTATCTGTTGGTGAAGTTGCAGTTGCTTCTAGCAAGGTTGTTGATCCTTCAAAAACATCGGAGTTGGAGAAGAGAACCACTGACAAACACAGGGAGACCAAAATTGTAGGTGACAAGAGCTGCATGCAAGAGTTGAGAGAAGAGAAGAGAGTGAAGTTTTCTACTGATAATTGTGTGAAGACAGGATTTGTGGGGAAAGTTCTGGATGAGTCTAACAAAGTTGTTGCGAAGGAAAATCAAACCAGTAAACAATTGCAGGAGAATTCTGATAATTCAAGCAGAACTAAAAAAGTCCTTTCTGCGTCTAAGACTATGTTACTACAGAAATGTGAGAATGTTCCTGTAAAAATCCAAGAGTTGAGAGAAGGG
The DNA here is from genome assembly GCA_023529315.1 of Papaver bracteatum. NCBI lineage: Eukaryota > Viridiplantae > Streptophyta > Magnoliopsida > Ranunculales > Papaveraceae > Papaver > Papaver bracteatum. The sequence goes on from JAJJWX010002077.1 coordinate 856,893, forward strand.
AAGAGAGTGAAGTTTTCTACTGATAATTGTGTGAAGACAGGATCTGTGGGGAAAGTTCTGGATGAGTCTAACAAAGCTGTTGCGAAGGAAAATCAAACCAGTAAACAATTGCAGGAGAGTTCTGATAATTCAAGCAGAACTAAAAAAGTCCGTTCTGCGTCTAAGGCTATGTTACTACAGAAATGTGAGAATGTTCCTGTTAAAGTCCAGTGTGCATTTTGCCAATCATCTACTGAGTCAGAGGTACACACAGTTCATATCATAACCCAGCCTGTTTCTTTTTGTTTAAAGTTTCAATTTTCCTTATTTATTTCAGGCATTGAATCCATTTTCAACACTTATTAGTTACTCAAGATGAGTTATTACAATTTACAGGCTTCAGGGAAGATGTTGCACTATGTTAACGGCAAGCCTGTAGCTGATTACAACAAGGGGTCTCACGTCATACACTCCCACTCAAATTGCACTGAATGGTAAGAAATCTCCTCAAAAAACGTTATAATCTTGTAACATCTCTCTTTCTCTCTCTCAGCTTACCCTGATGCTCATTTGTTGTGCATACTGTACATTGTCATAATAATTACTGCATGGTTAGGTTAATTGTTCCTCATTTATTGTGTCTCATCCTGATCTTGGCTCTGAACTTGTACATTATGGGCATTTCTAATTACCCAGTGCATAATCTTTCCCAATATAAATTGCAGGGCACCAAATGTATACTTTGAGAAGGATACTGCAGTCAATCTTGGAAATGAAGTAGCAAGAAGCAAACGGATTAAGTGTAGTTGCTGTGGAATCAAAGGGGCATCTCTTGGGTGCTACGAGAATAGCTGTCGCAAGAGCTTTCATGTTCCTTGTGCAAAGATGGTTCCTCAGTGTCGATGGGATACTGTAAGTGGCCTATCCAGTTTAAATTCTGGAAGCCCAATGTTTCAAATTTGTAGTAGAGAAATTGCTATATATGAATAGGGATCTTATAATTTGAATATTTATTTCTGAACCACAGGAGAACTTTGTGCTGCTATGCCCTATTCATTCATCTTCCAAATTGCCTAATGAAGTCACAGGATCCGTAGGTCAAAGAAGAAAGAAATCCATTCCAAAAACTGGGTACTTTAAAATCTTCTTCATATGATTCTTTCTTAGTCTGTCTTATGGACCATACTCTTGACGCAGTTATAAATTTTTATCATGATTCCATTCTGATCCTATCGCCACTTTTAATTTGGTTCCTTATATGTATCCATTTACATTTGACAATTCAGAGAAACTGATTCATTTATATTTGGCTATTCAGAGAAACTGAAGTTCGAGAAGCTGAAGTGGTGGTTCAGGATGGTCTTAACATTAGCCAAGCATGGAATAGTCTTGGTTCCTCAAAAAAGTGGGTTCTTTGTTGCTCAGGTCTCACAGATGCAGAGAAGGTAAACAAAATGACAAATTCCTTGGCATTTTCTTCTATTATGTTTTGCAACTATTATTAACACTGGGAACTGCAGGAAATTGTTTCTGAGTTCACAAGGATTACCGGTATTCCAGTATCGAAGACTTTTGGCACTAATGTTACTCATATCATTGCTTCAACTGACACGAGTGGAGCATGCAAAAGAACCCTAAAATTCTTGCTGGGCATCTTAGATGGGAAATGGATACTGAATATTGATTGTAAGCATGCAATGAACACAAACCACCCATTATTAGTTTGAACTAAGTACTATGTAAAAAAGCCAGTGAAACACTTTATACATTGCTAATAGATATGTGCTGAATAAATGTTCATCAGGGGTTAAAGCTTGCTTACAAGCCATGGAGCCTGTTGCTGAGGAGCAATATGAAGTCAAAGTTGATATCCATGGAATCGAGGACGGGCCTCGACTAGGAAGACTACGAGTCCAGAAAAAGGTTTGTCTTTTTGTTCTTACCGTAATTGCTAATTTACTAGTATGTATCAGTAACTAGCAGATAGTTTTTACAAAAGAAATCTACATGACTCTGAAATACCATGGTACATAACTGTGAAATCCAAGGTTTATTTTCTGGCTTCACTTTACTAAACTTTTACATGTTGGATATATCTGCAGCAACCAAAGCTTTTCAGCGGGTTGAACTTCTACTTCTTTGGAGAATTTGTGCCTTCTTACAAAGGAGACCTTCAAAATCTTGTTGTTGCTGCTGGAGGAACTGTTTTACACAGGAAACCCATCAAGGGAGACCTAGGCTTATCATCATCGTCTGATTCATCTACGTCGACCTTCATAATTTACAGCCTTGACGTACCTGATGAGTGCGATCCCAGGAGAAAGAGTACGATCTGTAATCGCAGGAAGGATGAAGCTCGTGCTTTGGCAGGTTCCAGTGGAACAAAATTTGCTGGCCATCCATGGTTGTTGGATTCCATTGCTGCATGCAAGTTGCAGCGTCTAACTTAAGAAGAGTGGCTGCTAATTTTGCTTTCTTTACTCTCTAGTTTCCTGGTTTCATTTGTATATAACTCGGGGTAGCATCTAGGATCTGGTTTTGACTTCAGTGTATTGATAAAGTAGATAGTACTTGCTAGGAGTTGTAGAAGAGGTTTTCTTTGCATATTACTGATTCCTTGTTTATTAGTAAAAGATTTCAATCATGCCCATCATGCGCACTGGACCTGGCTATAGTCTCATCCATGAATGGGCTTTTGATGGCTGGGTTAAGGCCTTAAGGGTGCCTCAGAAATGTTTTCATTGGCTATTCTAAGTTAAGTTGTTTATATTTAGCAAAGTTCAAACTAATAAGAACCAGGGGAAAACAAGAAACATAAACCAACTGATTTATCTGAAACTGCGGAAAATAATTATTGGTTCACCATTCTAACCAAATAATCTACAACAACCACCAAAAGAAAGTGAAACAAATGCATAGATTCTACATCTGAAGAAAGCAAACAATTTAGATTAGACAGGCAATTTTTTTTACTGCTCTTTTTTATCTCCATTAACCTTTGCTCCTCCCTGTAAAATTACTGGATTTTTCGAATCGTTGGAGGCAGTATGAGCAAAGGTCGTACGAACTCATCACCGGATTTAACACCTCTTGCAACCAATCTGGACAATTGTGATCCTTCATTAATCTTACAAGGTGATACATATAGTGCTTGTTTATAGACCCAGTTAACTCACATTTCCGTTCTAGTTATTCATGCATGATTAAATGCCCTGTGTGATATGCAGGTTTGGCAGCGAATGTAAAGTTGCTATTGAAACTAATCGAAGATCACAATGAAGCGTGCACGAAAGACTTTGATGACCGCAAAATGCAAAGAGTTGCAAGCATGATCACAATTCTGGATGAAGTTAAAACCCGAATTCAAAAATCACAAAATTTTGGTATAAAGAAAAGAGAAGCTGCACTAAGACGCTGCAATACAGAACTTAGAGCTAACCGTGGATCATCACCAAATCGGAGACTACTGCATGAACCTTCAACAGATGAAAAAGAAACCCTGAAAAGAGAGCTCAATGCATGCACAATGGCGAGAAAAAGTTTAGAAAGAATGTTTTCAGGACTGGGAAAAGAGAAGGAAATAATGGCAGCCGAACTTGCAAGGAAAACTCACGAACTAAACGCAATTGAGGAGCATGTGAACGATCTTAAAGCTCAAAACGAGTCATTGTTAGCTAAACTCCAAGCTTGCGCCGTGGAACACAAAGGAAGGAACCAGTCTGGACAAGGAGATCATCATAATTTCACTAAAGAGGACAATGTAGACTTAGAAAAGCGTAACAAGACACTTTCGGAGAATCTCGTCAAATCATTAGATGGATATCGATCCTTAAAGAGGAGATTAAGAGAGGCGCATGAAGAGAAAGAGAGGGTGAATGAGAAAATGGAGGAGATGTCTGAACAAGCCGAAATCGGATTGAACCGCATCGTTGGCCTACAAAAATCCATTGCCGAGTTAAACGAAAATTCACCGTTAGAAATCGAATACGAGCTATCTGCATTAGAAGATATATTTCGACGCTTTGAAGCATTAAAGATCACAAATAGATGTGACAAAAACCTCAATGAATAATTCTGGCTTGACATATTATTTTTTTTGTCTAGGAAGACAGTAGGAGCCTAGGTCACTGTTCTAGAAGTTTAAGGCATTAATATCTGCTATCTGTGTTTCTCAAGGGTTTACATGAACATAGTCGGATTTACAGATTAGAGATATCTGTTGTGTGTTAGGATACGGGTTTGGTTTGGTAAATTCTCTCTACACAGAAAGAATTTAGATTGCGGCACAACTGCCTGGTCGTCGATTTATTTTAAGTATATGATCTAACGGATGACATGTATTTTATTACTGGCCGACGGCCCGACGTAATTGGTTTTGTTTTAGGAAATTATACTTTTTTTTTTTGTTGTTGAAGGAAACAGATATCAAATTGCATTAATCCTCAAATAAATTGAGAAGTTGCATACTACAAAAGGGTGGATCGTCATGCGACCACCACCTGTTTTGAAAATTAGAAATTGCAAATTGAACTAAATCATGAGCAATTGAGTTTGCATCTCTAGGAACAGCTGTAAATATGATTTCGCTGAAATCCTTGATGCGATCTTGAACAGAGATAATAGTGGAACGTATACTCCATGGAATATCATTCTTATTCCCTGTAATAGCTTTAGGAATGTCTTCTGCATCCCCGTCAATTATTATTCTTGAGCCTTGTATTTTCCTCGTCAGTTGAGAGCCTAGACCGTAAGCTTTAGCCTCCGCAACCAGAAAAGAAAAAGAATCAAAGCAAAACGCAGCACTCCCAAGATTCCTGCCAGAAGAATCTGATGCAACCGCTGCTGCTGCTGCTTTTCCGTCACAATATGCAACATCCACATTTATCTTGATGTGATTTGTAGGTGGAGGTTGCCACTGAATAGAAGCTTGATGTTGAATGTGCACTGAAGAACAGTAGTTTAGAGCATGGTGCAAGTCAAAATTCTTGAAATCTAGTAGAGCTTTTTGAACACAAATATGCACAGATGGCTGTATGTTGTTGAAAACTTTGTCATTTCGAATTTTCCAAATATTCCATAAGAAGCAGGAACCTAAATTGAGCATGATTCCTTGATCAGGATGGCTTATCCAAGATTGAATAATATCCATCGGTGAAGAATCCACTGAAATTTGAATTTCCAACGGACTAGCTTGAAAAACTGCCATTGCAAAAGGACAAGAAAATAACAGATGATAAACCGTTTCCTCACCAGAGTTGCAAAGAGGACAAATGCTATGAATTTGAGAGTTAAATCTTGATAAGTTTCCATAGACTGCCAGACCATTGTGAAGAATTTTCCAAATGAACGTGTGAATTTTCGGTTGAATTTTCATCTTTTTCCAAAACTGTTTCCATGGGAAAGAGGAGATCATTGAGGTTGAAGCCACATTATCTGCTAGCACTTTGTAGACTGATTTTGTAGTAAAGGTTCCTGATTTTGTTTTCAACCAAACAAGTTTATCTTGAACCGAATCATCCTGGGGAATATATATGGCGGATATAGCTTCCACCTGGTCTTCCGAAAAAAGTTGAAGTAATAAATCAATATTCCAACTTCTCCGACCCTGTATGAAAAAATCTGAAACTACTCCAACCTGTACTGTGGACTGATTTGATCGTGTTGGTCTAAAGCCCGGAATGTTTGGTATCCATGGATCTTTCCAAACATGAATAGAATCCCCTGAGCCAATGAACCAGCAACAATTATTAATAAGGATTTCTCTTACCGAAAGCATGTCTTTCCAAGTCTTTGAATCTCCCGGTTTTGGATCACAATCCCAGAAAGAAACAGATTGGAGATATTTAGTTCTGTACAATTGCACCCAGGCCGCCTCTGTGGTAGTTAAAAATCTCCAAACTATTTTAGAAACTAATGAAATATTGACTTGTTCCATGTTTCGCAGGCCTAAGCCTCCATCTTCCTTGGCTCTATCCATTTTATCCCAATTTACAAAGTGGCACTTTCTAGTATGGATATTATGACCCCACCAAAATGCTCGTTGAATCTGTGATATATGATTTGTTACTCCCTTCGGCAATTTATTAATGCCCATTGAGTATATTGGAATCGCAGAAAGGACGTTCTTTGATAAAACTGTTCTGCCGGCTGAGTTGACATAGAAGGATCTATAACCTGGTAATCTGTTGTCGAACTTTGATATCAATAGTTCATGAGAATCAATGTTGTAGTCAGACTTCAAAGGATAAGATCCTAAATATTTTTCATTAACCTCCATTTCTCTTACTCCAAATTTCTGAATAGTTTTGTATTTATGAAAAGAAGAACATCCAGAATTGAAATGTATTGAAGATTTAGAATAATTGATTGTCTGACCCGAAAAAGATGAATAGGTATCTAGAGCTTGCTTCAGATGATTAACATTTGTCTCCGAATTTTTTTCGAAGAAAAATAAGTCGTCAGCAAACATAAGATGACTGAATGAAGGACCTCTGTTATTGAACTGATATCCATTATAAAGATTCAAATCTTCCAATTTAGCCATAAGAAGAGATAGACCTTGAGAGCAGATTATAAAAAGTTCCGGAGATAAAGGACAACCTTGACGTAATCCTCTTCCACTTCTAAAATTTCCATATTGAGCACCATTTACAAGAATAGAAAAAGTAGGAGTGGAGACACAGTTCATTACCAAATTATGCGAATGACTATGAATTCCCATCTGATGAAGCATGAAACTGAAAAATGACCATGAAACTCGATCATATGCCTTCGACATATCTAACTTGAGAGCAAAGTATCCCTTTTTTGCTTTTGATTTATGCATAGAGTGAAAAATTTCTTTTGAAATTACAATATTGTCAGTAATTTGTCTATTTTTAACAAAAGCATTTTGATGCCAAGAGATGAATTTATCCAAGTAAGGACTTATTCTAATGGCAATAATTTTTGCAACAAACTTGTATAAAACATTGCATAATGAAATTGGCCTAAACTCCATTGCATTGACATGTGTTTTAACTTTTGGGATTAAGCTGATATGTGTATGATTCAACTTACTTGGTAATACGCCTGTGTTGAAGATTGCTTGGATGAATTTTATGGTGTCTTCACCCACAATGGACCAACATTTCTTGTAGAAAATTACTGGGAAGCCGTCTGGACCCGGTGAACCATATGAGTTCATGTCTTTGACTACCTTCCATATTTCTTCAGCCAAATGAATGGACGAAATAGCCATATTAGAAGTATCATCTATGGCAAAGGAGGATTCTTGTAAATCCGATGGTGGTTGGACATTTAAATCTTCCTGAAACAAGTTTTTGAAGAGTGTAATAAGTTCATCTGCTATAGCACTCGGGTTAGTCAGCCATTGACCATTACTTGCTTGAATGCTGGAGATGTTATTTTTTTTCCTTCTTTGTTGGACCGATAAGTGGAATTTTTTCGAATTTTTATCACCAGTATTCAACCAAATTTGCTTCATTCTTTTCTCCCAGTATGTTGCTTCCATTATTATGTATTCATTTAATCTGTCAGCTGTAATTTTCTCTTGATGAACTATTGCCACTGTTGGATTGAGACTTTGAAGATGAAGTAATTTCTTTTTCAGTTTACTGATTGTATTTTTAATGCAACCAATTTTGTGTTTACTCTAGCTTTGAAGAAATCCACCCAAAGATTTCAGCTTTCCGATAAGATCATCTGTCAAATTAATATTCCAAGAATCAAGGACAACTTTTAGAAAATCCGGGTGAGAACACCAATAAGCTTCAAACTTATATGAAGGAGGGTTTCGTGGGATATTTCTACAGGTGTTAAGAAGTAAGGGCGAGTGGTCACTTGAGATTCTAGGAAGATGAAGAACACCAGACTTATCAAACATCAAACACCAGTCCAGAGAAGCCAAAACTCTATCCAGTCGCTGCCTTATTAAACCCTGGATTTGTCTCCCATTTGTCCAAGTAAAAGCCGGACCCGAAAAACCCAAGTCTAACAAATGGTTGTCTCTGATAAAATTATTAAAATGAGTTATTGCATTATTCAAAGACTGATCACCTCCAAACTTTTCGCGGACTGAAGAAATTGCATTAAAATCTCCAATGTAACATTTTGGACCATCCACATGTTGAGAGTAGATTGAAAGACTATGCCAGAAACTCCCTCTATCCGTTTTATTTGGTGGACCATATACACACATAAGATTCCAGCTTCTGAAAGCACCATTTTGTTTCACTTGCAAATGGATTAGGCTTTTAGAATAAGAGATAACTTCAGCTTGGATGTCATCCTTCCATAATAACCAAAGACCCCCACTACGCCCTATTACAGGTACAACACAGTGATTTGTGTAGCCTATTCTACGAAGAAAAGGTACTGAGGCAGATTCAGATAATTTTGTTTCTGAAAGGAATACAATATCAGGTTTTGTACTCCTAAGGAATGAATGCAAAGTTTGAATTGTTGGGTCATTCCCTAACCCCCAACAATTCCATGCAAATACTAACATGGACCGTGCGGCCAATAAGGGCTAGCCGCCACCGCCCATTGATCATCTGAATCCTCCTCGATTCTTGAATCCATCTCTGGTTGTATTGCTTTAGAATTGATGCATGGTCCATTCTGAATTCGTCCAGAGTCACTTGTATTTCTGTTGGAAGTTGGCTGCGAAATAGTGGTAGTGCAAAATTCTCTAGCCATCGATTTCCATTCACGCTTTCTGGCAATCTTGTTTGATTGTCGGGGATTCCGTAGAACCCTTCCACCGTCACAATTCTGTGATTTGATGTTTGTCCTGGATAGCAATTGATGAAGATTCTCATTAATGGACTTACTCGACACTTCTGTTGACGAAGATTTTAGCTTTTTGGTTACAAACTGGAAAGACTCCTCTATTTGGATGGATTGTGAATTATTGTAGTTGATTTGGGAAGGGTTTTGATTGGTTTCTACTACAATGGATTTACCTTTAGCCAACTCAGAGTTTAAATGTTGTAATACAGGGATAGAAGTAGCTGATGATGCTGGATATTTTTGTTGTTGTGGCTTTACTGAAGATTCGATAACTTGAAAATTTGGAGCAGTTGATGATGAAATCGTGGAGAATTCCTGATTGGACGTGTTTGATTGGAAGTTAAGATGATTTGTAACCGTTATTTTTTTTGTTGTTCAGAACAAAACCACTTTTTTGAAACCGTTTTTCCAATTTATCACCAATGTTAACACATGGTTCGACCGATGATGTGGAATGAAATCTCCCGGTCATTGATGAGTTGTATTGTTGACTCATCATCCCTACCAATTCCGTTGTAGTTGAATTTTGATTCACCATATTTACAGTTATGTTATCTTCAATGTCAATTTCTTCTCCAATTTCTGCAAGGATATTCATATGGTTCTTCACTGATGCATTAATTGAACGATGGTACTTATGAATGATAAGATCATAGGCCTGTTGTTGAAATTCCGGAGGAAAATCCTGGTGAATTTTATCCTTTAGTTGATGAACCTTTGGACACATTTTCATTAAATGACCAATGATGCCACAGAACATACAGAATCTTGGAAGCCTTTCATATCTGATTTCTGCAGTTATCTCATGTCCATTTGGTAAAGGAAACGAAATGGAATCTCTTAAAGGTTGTTTGATGTTAACTGGTAGACGTACCCTTGCAAACTTTCCCCAATTTCGTGCTTCTTGAGTGGGAATTAATCTATGACTTCCAGCATGGGCTATTAAGCCTTGAATGAATTTCCTATCCAAATAGTTTACTGGTAAACCATGCAGTTGTGCCCAAAACTCAACTTTGTCGAAAATGTATTCATGTGGAAGTTTGTCTGAGACACACCTCTCTAATGCCAATAGATCATCTCTAGTCACCCATGGTGATGATTCCATGATGAATTCAGAATCTGAATGGGATTCGAATTTGATAAGAAATGTTTCCGATGTGAATTCTGAGACGTAAAATTTTTGTTTAAATGAACTCCATAATTTATGAAGGAGTTCTCTGACATTAAAAATTTGATATGTTCGGGGAGAAACAATCAGAAGAACCAAACAATTTTGGTAATTCTTTGATGGGTTTTGTAATGGAATATCAATGAAAATTTTCTTTGATGGTGTGTCTTGATTTAGAAGATTTGCAAATTGACTAAACATTTCAGAGTTCTCCTCGTTTTGAAGAGTAGAATGTTTAGACAGGGACATGATTAATAAGGGAAGAGATGGTAAAGGAAGTAGGGTAAACTGCCAGAGGCTATTGAGGAATTAAAATTTTGAAAGTTTAAGAATTTGGAAAACTTCGTTGGAAATACGAAGAATTCCCACAATTTGTTAAATCACACTGGATTGAAAGGTTAATGAACAAGAGGGTATTGATTTCTTTCGAACGAGAAATAACTGTTAATTTTAATGGAGAAACTTGCAGAGCGTCTCTCTCCTCATGTCATCTTTCAAAATTAGACTCAATATATGTACTGTTATATTATGTTATCATCATTTCAATCTCTCTCGCGACTATAATTAGTATACTAGATTTTTGACCGGTGCTACGCACCGGGCGGATTCGCAAACCATACACCATATTTTAAGTTTGATGCTCCAAAGTTTATATGATTACTGGCAAATTTCAATCCTTACAAAACAATAAATTTTTATATTTACATACAGCCTTATCTTTATTGTTGCTTAATTTCTTCTATGTTCCGGTTGCAATAAAACATGCCTGCAAAGACAACTCAACCATTGACCATAACTCAACTCTTCTTTCAATCATATCCTTTCAGCACTAACAACTACATAATCCTCATTATAGAGCTTAACTCACATCTAAACATCTTCTCTTCCAGGTTTAATGCTCGGCTCCGCCTCACCCCGTCTCGATTTGGTGTGGCTCGGCTCCGCCTCGCCCCGTCTCGATTTACTGCTCCACTCCAAGATGCCAGAATATTTAACCCTGGTGCAGTAATATCAGGCTGCATAAATACGATCAAGGAAACAATTTTCCTTTATTAAAATTACCGCAAAATATCCAGAAGCAGCATATATGTGACATCAAAATGAGCATCGGTGGAACTTTTAGGTGACTATTATTATGGAAATAAAACACCCTCAAAATCATCTCCATATGTGCATCGGGTGCATAGGCGAAATACATGCAAGTTAAGAATAGATGGCATGTATTAACCAATAAAAATTAGAGTGCAAATAAAGTTTCTATAAAATGGGAGTAGTAGCGGTGCAGATTAAGTTCATACCTTGAGAAGATTGAGTTCAAGACCATTTGGGACTCTTGATGAGAAGGAGGCCATGTATGGTGCTGGTTTAGTGTTTAACACAGTTTTAGGAGTGTTGATGTATGCAGTGGGTTTCTTAGTCGACTTTATGTAATCGAAAACTCTGGTTCCATCACCGGCTTTAACAGTATTTCCTGGAAGGATATAAGCATCCACCGATATCTCAGCTCCATTCACCTAACTATTTGCTAAGATAATAGCGTTTCCACCAGCCCTTTTAACTCCCGGTCCCGATTATCGTCCCATTTCCTAGGAAACTCAGTACTATTTTCCCTTTTGCCTTCTTTGGTGATAACGAATTGGTCATGCAATACAGAGTCATCAATAAATTTAGTCAGGCAATAAATTTAGTTTTGCAAAATTAGTAGTATTACCTTTATAATTCTTACGATTTTATTTTTTTTCATTCCTGAATATAGAGTCATCACCATCAATCTCTTGTGCACACCGTGAATTGAATACAAAAAAAAAAAAAACAAAAAAAAAAAAGCGATTTTATTTCTTTCATTATAGCCAGCAATAAAAAGTAACAAAGAAAAAAATAAGTAACAAAATAAAATCAAATGAAATTGAATACAAAAATTTTATTTGGTAATAATAAAGAAAATACTCACAGCTGTATTCTGAACCAAAGTCATCAAGTGATGCATGACTGTTTCGGCTTCCACTTTGATGTGCCTTTGAGGGGCAAGTTCTGAAGCCAGCCTAGCATACCACCAAGGCAAAAGCAAAAGAAAAACATGAGTTACCTATCAATAACGCAGAAATGATGACAACATAAGATGCAATTAATGATTACCTCTCAAAATACCGATCTAAGTGATGCCATTAAGGATCTTTACAACGGTTCCCAAATCGGATAACTTCACCTGAAAATATTTTCAATTCCTCCCTGTATCACGATGCAGCAATGCGACATGGTTAGTCTTTCAGTATGCGAAAAGATTTGCCTCCCAGCACTAAAACGATGAAATGAATTAAAATGATCCACCTCTTATCAACAGCAGCAATCCTTAGGAGTTAGTCCATATCTTTTGATACCAAATGTTGTACACCTTCTGAAGGAAGTACTTTTTATTTTAAATGTTTAATGTTTTCCTTTGAAAGGGAGTTCATAAGAGCAACACCCTTGAAAATTGTGTTTGCCACTTCAAAAGCCAAAATTGATATTTTATTGCCTTTTGTTGCAACACCAGAAACAAATCCACTGCTGAGGTTCAGATTTGTCATACTACTTCCAAGAGTGTCCAAAACCTCCACCGCCTTACCAAGCCGTGAGCATCAGCTCTACCCAAAAGCGAGCTAACCTCTGAAACCTGCTGCACAGGGTAAATTCGGACTATCATTTGGCATGACATCTTCAAATGAATAACCATTATAATACTGACATAACAACTCTAATGACAATTCAGAGTATATTCATACCTTAGCTACTGCAGCAGGCCTCAATTTCGTCGACCTAGATTTGTGTGAATGGGCCCTATCGAGCCGTGGGATTCCGTTGTCAATATCATTCTGATTGGTAGCATATGCATTTCTACTCATCTCTTGAAATGCAACTGGTTCTTGTTACTGTTTCTCCATGCGTTCCCCATTGAGCGGAGGTGTCAAAACATCATCATTGGTCTTGGATTTTATTCCAAAATCATGTTCATCTTGACTACCATTAGGTGGTAAACTTCCACTGGGAGCATGCTCAACAGTCGATCTCCTGGAGAATATCCCTCCCATTATTTCAACAACTAAATACAATATCTCACTTCTCCGTCGACCTTCCGATACCAAAATTTTTTTTTTTTTTTAAAGCAAACCCTAGTCTCATAAAAAAAAATACACTAAGTGACCTTTCAATAAATCTTCCTCAATTAGTCAAATAAAAGACTGAGGGAGGACATAACAAAGACCATGTAGTCCCACAACTTCGATTTCGATCACTACTTGGTTTCCAGTCCATCAACTCTAGAAATGCAAAAACCCCAAATTCAATAATCAATCGAATTTCTTCTTCAAAAACAATAAATCAGCTAAAGTGGCGGAGAAGAGAGTTGGGTTGTTTATAGGTTTCAAATGCTGTAGAGCCCAACATCCATGGCAGAAACAAAGAACAGAAGATACCCATTAGTTTAAAGAAACATAAGGGTCGAATTACTCTCAGCTGATGTACATTATCCGGAAATAAAAAAACAATTGAAACAAAGAGAGAAAATAAACATAACAAACACAAATCAAAAAAAAATTGATGAATGAAGAATAGGGTAAGGATTTACCAAAATTGATAGGTCTTGATTTTATTTTTTTTTCCAGTGTGTTTAAAATAGGGTTAGGGTTTAAAACAAAACAAAACAATAATCAAAACTGCTGGTAAAATTAACTCAGGTTAATCAAAACACACACTAATAAAGATGAAAATACTGACCATTATCCTTGACTGCGTCACCAGCACCCTTTGCTGCTTGAGTTTAACGACATAATAAAAAAATTATTCAGAAGAAGAGATTAGAGAAGGGTTATGAGATCAAAAAAACAATATGCTGTGGTTTAGGGTTCTTCTTGAAGTTTTTTTTTTTGGTTTTTTTCTCGCTTGTGCAAACCCATGAATTCAAAAAAGAAGTAAACCCTAATCAATATATCTTCGTTACTTCTTGGTTCCTGTTAATCAATAACACAATGAGAAATCAAGAGAAAAGAACTCGAATGAGAAGGAAAGAGGCGAGAGATGGAGGGCGGCAGAGAAGAATTGTTTTAGGGTTGGAGGGGAAAGTTTTACGGGAGAGACTGTTTTTCTTTCCATTTTCTTTTTTCTACAGAAAGACTATTTTTTTTTTGGCCGTTTTTTTCTACGGAAAGAGTTTTTTTATGTTACATTCACGTAATTAGAGGAAAAGTGGAATGAAGAATTTCCAAGGGGGCGGTGATGCTCACCCAAGGGTGGGTATTCTAACCGCGCGACGCATGGCCTCGCATGTCTTAGGAATTTAAAGGAGTCTTTCGAACGAGAAATAACTGTTAATTTTAATGGAGAAACTTGCAGAGCGTCTCTCTCCTCATGTCATCTTTCAAAATTAGACTCAATATATGTACTGTTATATTATGTTATCATCATTTCAATCTCTCTCGCGACTATAATTAGTATACTAGATTTTTGACCGGTGCTACGCACCGGGCGGATTCGCAAACCATACACCATATTTTAAGTTTGATGCTCCAAAGTTTATATGATTACTGGCAAATTTCAATCCTTACAAAACAATAAATTTTTATATTTACATACAGCCTTATCTTTATTGTTGCTTAATTTCTTCTATGTTCCGGTTGCAATAAAACATGCCTGCAAAGACAACTCAACCATTGACCATAACTCAACTCTTCTTTCAATCATATCCTTTCAGCACTAACAACTACATAATCCTCATTATAGAGCTTAACTCACATCTAAACATCTTCTCTTCCAGGTTTAATGCTCGGCTCCGCCTCACCCCGTCTCGATTTGGTGTGGCTCGGCTCCGCCTCGCCCCGTCTCGATTTACTGCTCCACTCCAAGCTGCCAGAATATTTAACCCAGGTGCAGTAATATCAGGCTGCATAAATACGATCAAGGAAACAATTTTCCTTTATTAAAATTACCGCAAAATATCCAGAAGCAGCATATATGTGACATCAAAATGAGCATCGGTGGAACTTTTAGGTGACTATCATTATGGAAATAAAACACCCTCAAAATCATCTCCATATGTGCATCGGGTGCATAGGCGAAATACATGCAAGTTAAGAATAGATGGCATGTCTTAACCAATAAAAATTAGAGTGCAAATAAAGTTTCTATAAAATGGGAGTAGTAGCGGTGCAGATTAAGTTCATACCTTGAGAAGATTGAGTTCAAGACCATTTGGGACTCTTGATGAGAAGGAGGCCATGTATGGTGCTGGTTTAGTGTTTAACACGTTTTAGGAGTGTTGATGTATGCGGTGGGTTTCTTAGTCGACTTTATGTAATCGAAAACTCTGGTTCCATCAAGCTTTAATGGTAGTTCTGGAAGGATATAAGCATCCACCGATATCTCGGCTCCATTCACCTAACTATTTGCTAAGATAATAGCGTTGCCACCAGCCCTTTTAACTCCCGGTCCGATTATCGTCCCATTTCTAGGAAACTCAGACTATTTTCCCTTTTGCCTTCTTTGGTGATAACGAATTGGTCATGCAATACAGAGTCATCAATAAATTTAGTCAGGCAATAAATTTAGTTTTGCAAAATTAGTAGTATTACCATTATAATTCTTACGATTTTATTTTTCTTCATTCCTGAATATAGAGTCATCACCATCAATCTCTTGTGCACACCGTGAATTGAATACAAAAAAAAAAAACAAAAAAAAAACGATTTTATTTCTTTCATTATAGCCGGCAATAAAAAATAACAAAGAAAAAAATAAGTAACAAAATAAAATCAAATGAAATTGAATACAAAATTTTTATTTGGTAATAATAAAGAAAATACTCACAGCTGTATTCTGAACCAAAGTCATCAAGTGATGCATGATTTGTTTTCCACTTTGACTTTGAGGTGCCTTTGAGGGGCAAGTTCTGAAGCCAGCCTAGCATACCACCAAGGCAAAAGCAAAAGCAAAAGAAAAACATGAGTTACCTATCAATAACGCAGAAATGATGACAACATAAGATGCAATTAATGATTACCTCTCAAAATACCGATCTAAGTGATGCCATTAAGGATCTTTACAACGGTTCCCAAATCGGATAACTTCACTGAAAATATTTTCAATTCCTCCCTGTATCACGATGCAAAGCAATGCGACATGGTTAGTCTTTCAAGTATGCGAAAAGATTTGCCTCCCAGCACTAAAACGATGAAATGAATTAAAATGATCCACCTCTTATCAACAACAGCAATCCTTAGGAGTTAGTCCATATCTTTTGATACCAAATGTTGTACACCTTCTGAAGGAAGTACTTTTTATTTTAAATGTTTAATGTTTTCCTTTGAAAGGAGTTCATAAGAGCAAACACCCTTGAAAATTGTGTTTGCCACTTCAAAAGCCAAAATTGATATTTTATTGCCTTTTGTTGCAACACGAGAAACAAATCCTTCTTTGAGGTTCGATTTGTCATACTACTTCCAAGAGTGTCCAAAACCTCCACCGCCTTACCAAGCCGTGATACTAGCTCTACCCAAAAGCGAGCTAACCTCGAAACCTGCTTTGCACAGGGTAAATTCGGACTATCATTTGGCATGACATCTTCAAATGAATAACCATTATAATACTGACATAACAACTCTAATGACAATTCAGAGTATATTCATACCTTAGCTACTGCAGCAGGCCTCAATTTCGTCGACCTAGATTTGTGTGAATGGGCCCTATCGAGCCGTGGGATTCCGTTGTCAATATCATTCTGATTGGTAGCATATGCATTTCTACTCATCTCTTGAAATGCAACTGGTTCTTGTTACTGTTTCTCCATGCGTTCCTCATTGAGCGGAGGTGTCAAAACATCATCATTGGTCTTGGATTTTATTCCAAAATCATGTTCATCTTGACTACCATTAGGTGGTAAACTTCCTTTGGGAGCATGCTCAATGAGTCGATCTCCTGGAGAATATCCCTCCCATTATTTCAACAACTAAATACAATATCTCACTTCTCCGTCGACCTTCCGATACCAAAATTTTTTTTTTTTTTTAAAGCAAACCCTAGTCTCATAAAAAAAAATACACTAAGTGACCTTTCAATAAATCTTCCTCAATTAGTCAAATAAAAGACTGAGGGAGGACATAACAAAGACCATGTAGTCCCACAACTTCGATTTCGATCACTACTTGGTTTCCAGTCCATCAACTCTAGAAATGC
The DNA here is from genome assembly GCA_023529315.1 of Papaver bracteatum. NCBI lineage: Eukaryota > Viridiplantae > Streptophyta > Magnoliopsida > Ranunculales > Papaveraceae > Papaver > Papaver bracteatum. The sequence continues at coordinate 874,036 of JAJJWX010002077.1, forward strand.
AAAAACCCCAAATTCAATAATCAATCGAATTTCTTCTTCAAAAACAATAAATCAGCTAAAGTGGCGGAGAAGAGAGTTGGGTTGTTTATAGGTTTCAAATGCTGTAGAGCCCAACATCCATGGCAGAAACAAAGAAAGAAGATACCCATTAGTTTAAAGAAACATAAGAATCGAATTACTCTCACGGTGATGTACATTATCCGGAAATAAAAAAACAATTGAAACAAAGAGAGAAAATAAACATAACAAACACAAATCAAAAAAAATTGATGAATGAAGAATAGGGTAAGGATTTACCAAAATTGATAGGTCTTGATTTTATTTTTTTCGATTGTGTTTAAAATAGGGTTAGGGTTTAAAACAAAACAAAAATAATCAAAGCTGTGGTAAAATTAACTCGGGTTAATCAAAACACACACTAATAAAGATGAAAATATTGACCATTATCCTTGATTTGCGTCACCAGCACCCTTTCTTTGCTTGAGTTTAACGACATAATAAAAAAATTATTCGAAGAAGAGATTAGAGAAGGGTTATGAGATCAAAAAAACAATATGTTGTGGTTTAGGGTTCTTCTTGAAGTTTTTTTTTTTTGGTTTTTTTCTCGCTTGTGCAAACCCATGAATTCAAAAAAGAAGTAAACCCTAATCAATATATCTTCGTTACTTCTTGGTTCCTGTTAATCAATAACACAATGAGAAATCAAGAGAAAAGAACTCGAATGAGAAGGAAAGAGGCGAGAGATGGAGGGCGGCAGAGAAGAAGGGAGAGACTGTTTTTCTTTCCATTTTCTTTTTTCTACAGAAAGACTGTTTTTTTTTTGGCCGTTTTTTTCTACGGAAAGAGTTTTTTTATGTTACATTCACGTAATTAGAGGAAAAGTGGAATGAAGAATTTCCAAGGGGGCGGTGATGCTCACCCAAGGGTGGGTATTCTAACCGCGCGACGCATGGCCTCGCATGACTTAGGAGTTTAAAGGAGTAGATGCATAAACAAAAAAGATGAACGGACCGCAAGAAAAACAATGGCTAAACTGGGCTCTCACAAAATTTTCAGTGGCCCCACCCCCTACCAACTCCCCTGTCCGCAGGACCCACCAGCTCCACTAACACCCCGGTTTTTGTGTTGTTTTGGACCCGGTCTGTCCAGAACTGCTGATGCATAAATTAAAAAGAAGAAAGAAGGATGAGATGAGAAGCAAGGATGGGAATTAGTGGGAGTTCCCTTTTCATTTCTCTTACTAATTAGTGGTATCTCATATTTACAAAGAGGACTGGCTATGTCCTTTATAGTGCTCGATTAATGATATGTCGGTCCAAGAACTTTCAAGATACTACACATGTGACATGATATTAGTAATGTTTATCCATTTGAGCTATCTAGACTAATCTAGATACTTGAAGTCGGTGGGTCAGCCACTTTTCATGTGAACCGGATTTACAACACTCCCCCTTGGATGATCTACCGTTCAGAAATATTTCCTCGTTAAAACTTTTCCAGAAAAATCCGATAGGACAAAAACTGGCGTCTTTAAAGTACTGGTGATGGTAGTCACAAGCTTTCTTCGTTGTTGAAACAACATCAGGAAAAACATTTAAGAAAAACATGAGCTTAGAGTGAAGTTGGTCATTGCTATGAAATGCTTCCTTTGTCATAGTTGCGTCTGGAAAACCATTTAGGACAAAACCTGAGCGCCGCATCTCTAGAACCTCTATGAATATGCACCTCGTTAGATGGTGATCACCGTTCTAAGATTGTTATCTCATTAAAAACCTCGTCAGGAAAATCCAGAGGGACAAAACCTGAACGTAGGAAAACATGAGTTCTCAGAACTATGATAAATCCACAGATGTTGCCTCGCTAAAACCTTTGCCGAGAAAAACCCAGAGGGATAAAATCCAGGATGAAGGAAAAAGAGTACAACACGTCGAACTGCGGATAACAGTGGACTCGCATGCCTCATTAAAACCTTGACAAGGAAAACCCAGTGGGACAAAACCTTGACTAAGGAAAAAGAGTACACGACATAATGTCCAATATGATCATATCCATAGTCTACCATGGCTTTACTCCCCCTGATGAGAAGCCTTCTCGGTTGATCATTATTCGCGGTAGTACTTCTTAGAGTTCCAAACCACCCTTTAAAGTCTTCAGCAGCTCCATCTTTCTTCAGTTGAGAAAACCAGTCTGATTTTCCTCTGTGCAATTTCTCAATGATCATTTGGTTGTGCTATCGTTTATATATTCTCCACTAGCTTTGTCTGAACAATCATAATCGATTGGAGGATAAACGAGTATCCTCTACAACCAGAATTTAGCTAGGAAAATATTTTAGCTGCTTTAACAAACCTGCCAAAATCAAAACTTAAGTAGTCTGATTAGCTTTTCTCTGTGGGAGACATTCAACGATATTTTATACAAAAGGTCAAGCTTAATGTTACCACGAGGATGAGGGGAGACTTTTTTCGGACCAATATCTCGATATTGGTGCTGGGTAGAGCCAGACTTACATGTTTACTACAAAACCAATATCGGGTATCTATAGCATATTTCAGCTAATATACCATTTACACATCTTTGTGTAATACAAACCACAGAGTGATACATCTTTATTGTTGAGATGTAAATCGATCAATCTTGTAAGAGCTCGGATAACTGAAACCATGTCAGCTTGTCCATTTAAATATGTCTAAACCCTTAAGGTTCACGAAATTAATGGACTTCCATTTACAATGCTCAACCAACAGATTGAGACCTTGTTTTACCGAGAGTCTCATCTCGAACTCCTGCTTTAAGCATTTTTGTGCTTTGGAGAATTATTCAGAAGTTCCAATAAGGTAGACGTTGTATAAATCAAATCTAGTAAATGCACAGTATATGAGCACATAAGATGGTTCACATATCCCTGGATAGTATAATCATTCATCCAATCGGTTGACCACTTTCGTCCTTATTGAGCAAATGGATATGATGAAGTAATTTCTACTGATAGGTAAAAACCTTCAAGAATTTGTATGCATTTGTCCGTATCTAGTCTTTCATACAGATTTGCAATGACCACGTCCACTAGATGCATTTCGAGTCCTTAAAATACTGCCAGACAAATACCAAAGAGGTAGTTGCATCCATAATAGGGAATATGTTACAAAGAAATCCATCTCAGGTTCCTGTAAAAGACTTTGTGCCATTAGTTGACTTTATTTTTCTCATTATGCACATACACCCACCTGTAGCCACTAGGGGTTACATTATCGGGTGTCAGAACTGCAAACACCTGTCTGTGGCCAAGAGTAGCTCACATTATCGAGTGTTCTGGTTGCAGTGCCAAAACCATGCATTTTATGAGAAATTAGTATTCTGCCTGAATCTCTCATTTCCCGTTTAACAAATCATTCCTTTGATGATATTCTTATATAGAATGGTTCAACACCAACATCATCTATGGCAGTATCAGTAGATACTTTGACGATATCACCAACAATCATTGGATTACTATCACAAATTTCTCTATTTCATGCATGCCTTAAGGAAATCCTCTCATTTTGAGGTTCCACAGCCTTTGCAGAGACATTCTCTTGTTAAGAGAACTGTATTCAGAAAAATTAGATCTTCCACTAATAGTCTCTTTAAGTGCACTATCTTTCAATGATTTTGACTGGATCTTCCTTTCAGGAGGTGCAAAATATTTTTAAATCAACTAGTCATCCACGCTCAAGGTATGTTTTATGTGACACACTTACTACTACACTCACAGCTTCTCAAGAAGCAACTTGATTTGCAATTCCTGAAGATATCAAATCTTCTTCATGTCTTTCATTGTTGAAAACATCCAGATGAGATACATCTTGGTTTATCTTTGTACAAATCAGGATACTTTACGCCATTTTTCAGGCGACAGCCTTTCCTCCCCCAAACGGTGGGAAGACTTTCTCATCAAATTTTCAAATCTTGTAGTAGAATAGTAACAACAGTGGAATATAGCATGTCTCAAACAGAAAACATGACAATGGTTTCATGAGTAATAAGTTCAAAATGCACAAGAACATCAAACCATCAATGCCCAAAGCATCACTAGGATGATACAATATCAATGATTGACAAGCAAGAGTTTCACTCAAAATCTATATGAGTATCGATACACAGTTACCACTAGGTGAGATGTCGAGTCATTTATGACTACCAGACCATACTTCCATCAACCTGGTTAGTATCTGTGGAAACTCGTTGTCAAGGTTGGCGCTATACAACAAGCGACCTTAGTTCTCTCATTACACTTTCTTATAAGCATCAAATTTCGAACCAAAGTTCGTGGATGCTATGACTGAGGTCCTAAGAGCAAATACGAGTGAGAGAACAACTCAATATGGACTGAGATCCATATTTTCCAATCATATGAACTTTGTCGATAATTCCTTTGCAAAGGGGATATCTATCCATAACGATTTCAGTAGCTACTCTGAACATTATCGACAACCAAGTTATTAATCAGTTAATAAACGATCTTACATCATTCTCCAGAGTATGAGGATATCATAATCCATTGGTACCAAGTTTCAACATGCGGATATTCCTTTCTATGAGATATCAATGCAACGTTTATGGATGTGCTCCTCGTCAGGAGAGATATCAACTCATAACTCAAAGAGAATGTGGACGTTATCTGATTAGATTGACATACCTCGAACTAGAGGTTTTTCGTCTATGCTTCCAAGCATATTTCCAGACGAAATAATCGATGTGATTCCATGGCATGCCTTGCAAGGATTTTAATTTATGCCAAATCAAGCAAGCGTACTCTTGCTAAATCTAGCAACAGAGTAATCTTCAACACCTCAGGCATTTCTCGGTGTGAGAATTTATATGAGGCACAATTGGAATTAACCAATATCGTCGACGATTCTCCCCTTGATCCTTAGGCGGGAATGTCTCATCAATGGAACACCCAGTTCCGAATTACTCAACCTATCGAGGGAGTAACTGGGTGCCTAAAGTAATAATAACATGCAACCCAGGAGAGATAACTGATTAGGTTTTCTTTCTCGTTTACTGTCCAGCTGGAATAAATTAAATAATTTACATTTCCATGTAAAATAAACTGCAAACTGTAAATTAAATTTTGTGAACATAGACACTATCTCAATATCAGTTCCAGTCCTGCCAAGATGACCGATAGAGATCAACAACAATGAACGACATTTCATATGCACGTACCATGTCTCTTATGTCACAAAGATAGCAGAGCTCTTCCAGGATCAAAGACGGCTTAGTCAAACCAATCATTATGCTACCGTCCCGTATTTCTCCATTTTTGGTGGTACGGGGTTTATCAGGTTCTTAAAACCCGAGAACTATTGTGGTTCCCATATTAAAAAATATGCCTACCACAATTGTATTTTCCTTCTTTGCCAAATATAAACTTATTTGCATAGGTACTGTTGCAAATTTAATTCACAAAATTCAGGATTTTAGGTAATAGCTCAGGCGACGAGAAGACATGATATTATCTCTAAATATCATTTACAAAAATGCAACACTCATTATCGCTCGACGTTTGTATATCTACGAGGCACAGTTAACATTTGCAGCACTCGATGTTGTTGACACAATATATACAAAGTGCAAATTAAGCACTATCTCTTTAAAGCTCGTCGATGCATTGACGCATATAATGCACGCCGTAAAGCTAGAGGGAACACATAAGGGCACAAAATATGCAGCTCTCCTTATTGCTCACCAATATATTATATACGGTGAAATATCAAGTTGAACTATTTTCCACAAATATCAATGGTGAAATAATGCCGACAAATCTCCAACTTCGTACATTAGGCTCGACAAAATATTTATTTACAAGTGTGCAAAAATGGATATGCTCTGGCAAAAATCTCTTTAATATCAGTCGCAGGTCATTTCAGGGACCGCTGATATAAACCTGCTAGCACTTTGTAACGGGTCACTTCTGGGACCGACTGGCTAGAAAGCGCAGTTTTGCATCCATATTATGCCACATGATATTCCATCTTCTTGTGGAATTATTTCAAAATTTATGGAGATTATCAAAGGCGAGAAAATCAAATTTACGCTATCCTCCAGGGATGCGATAATTTCTCGCTTTACCAGTATTAAAACCGTTAGTACCATAATATTAAATAATAAAGAAAATTCCATATTTTCCGAATCATGATCCTTACCTTTACCTACCCGTTAGCCTACATACTTGCCCACAGGTAATAGTGTATACTTATGATTTAAATAGGTCGCACCCTTTTTAAAATTTGCAGTTTAAAACCGATGAAAGTTAACAATTTGCTTTGATAAACCCATGTGAGTATCATGATTATGATGTTGCACTTGCTCATCATGATGATTTTGGTGGTGGAAGAATAGAAAGTAAAAAGAGATTCCAAATTTGTAACCTTTTCTTAATTAAAGAATTATGTGGCTGATTTTTGGAAAAACTGCTTTGGTTTTGAGATGTACATGTACCTCCACCATCACTACCATCAAACTTTCCTGATCCCTGATCATTTGAAAACAACTAAGTGAGTATGAGACTACCCATATATTAAATTAATGAAACAAAATTTAAATGGCAAACTGAGATATGTCTTGGCCGTGATTGGCAGCTTAAGTTATTTCTCCAGCAACAAGTTCCTCTTTAATTAGTAACGAGTTGATCGCTGGTATAGGGCAGAGCTACTCGTGCTGATAACGTGTTATATTATCATCATCTCCCTTTGTGTTATGTTATCATCATTTCAATATCTCTCATGACTATAATTAGTATATGCATAAATTAAGAAGAAGAAAGAAGGATGAGATGAGAAGAAAGGACGGGAATTAGTGGGAGTTCCCTTTTCATTTATCTTACTAATTAGTGGTATCTCATATTTACAAAGAGGACTGGCTATGTCCTTTTATAGTGCTCGATTAATGATATGTCGGTCCAAGAACTTTCAAGATACTACACATGTGGCAGGATATTAGTAATGTTTATCCATTTGAGCTATCTAGACTAATCTAGAAACTTTAAGTCGGTGGGTTAGCTACTTTTCATGTGAACCGGATTTACAACATATACACTGTTCTTTTGTTTTTCTGGATGGCTATATAGCTTTGAGTATAATGTATTAGTTGTAGTAGTAAAAAGGGAAAACTAGTTCCCGTTTTCTCACTTAATCTCTAAGTTCTTTTTCTTATTGTTACGAGTATGGGTCTCTTAAGGCCTATTCCTATGCACATGCCAAAAAAATGGTGTTTGGCATGCCACCTGGTATGCCAAATCATTTACGCCACTATGGGGAAACCTCTGAGAGATCGAATTCCTAGCGAGCGATATTCACTCTAGCGCAAACGACTAGTTCTTCATCGCTATAAATATGTAACTTTAAAATTCAAAAATTACACCAAATTTTTTACAAATTTTTTTTCTCTTCTTCTCAATCTATTTCTATTTTCTCAACTTTAATTTATTTCTTCTATTTTCTCCAAATGGCAGAATTAAGCCAACTTGATTCGGCAACGCAACTTGATTTTTCTGGAGTAGTGCTTGAAGGTGCCGTTGAGAATATATGTGATAGATTTAAAGCAATAAGTAAGAAGAAAAAAAGTCTCCGAGTTTTGGATATCAACCAAGTCAAAACCGAAACTAAGAGAAGGCAAAGAAAGGTTAAAGGCAAGGAAAATCAAGGTAAAACAAATTTGAAGCCAAAGAAGAAGATAAACAAAGGAGACTCCGTTCATGAGCGTATTGATTGTAAATTTGGTAAAATGAAGAAGATTATCAAGATGAAGAACATTGTCCCAAATTTTTATTTTTGAACTCTAGTTATATTCTTTCTTTTATTTTCATTAAAATGTTTCTGGATTTATTATTATAGAAGAGAAGTTACATAGTAGGCAAGCGAGCAACAAGCTGTGCCGCTAGCCCTTTTTGAATAGCAAAACCTATCCTATTAAAAATAAAATCTCGTGAGCCAGGAGTCATGACATTGTTGTGCATGACTTTCTGGACCCTCTTGAGTAGTCCAACTGCTTCTGGAGCCAAATAACCAAAAGTATCAAAAGCGAAGGGGACGAAAGCATGCCCATTGTCAACACATGCTTTCTCATGCTTCGATATCTTACCTGAGGCAGCCTTTAGTGCCGCTTGCCCGACTGTAAAGGTTCCATGTACAATGCCTACCAAAGGAGATACCCCAGTGAGGTTGAAACATGTGTGTTTCCCATTAGCCCATCCAAAAATAAGAACATCTGCTGGTCTTAGTATCGATCTCCCTTCAAGTGGGTCTGTCAGGAAATTCACAGGTGCTTCTTTCTTTGCCGAAATGCCAGCCCTCCACAGTATATCATACAAGATATCCCGCACATGATCATGTCTATATTTAAAACCAGGGTCTACTTTACAATGAACTTCATGTTCACCATACGAGTCCAAGCATCCTGTGATGCAAGCAGGGCAGCGAGAGTCAGAGGGATAAAGCGGGATCATTAACCTGTATTTGAGGATAGAATGGTACTCCAAAGGAGACATCTTCTGTCTAAGCCCCTCAATCGGAATAGCCAGAAGAAAATCTTGGGCATGTGATGCTTGCAAACACCCAAAAACCGCTTTCTGTCTCTCCATTAGCATGTAAACTCTATCAATGTCCTTAACCACTTTACCAAAAAGAGCACGCGCCATGATGATTTGTGCTTTAGGGGGGGGCGTTGTCTTTATTGGTGAAGTTGTTAAGATCAAAATCAGGAAGAGTCACTTGTAACGTTTCCAAAGACTTATGAAAACTGTCATCCATACCTTCCACACCACTACTCCTCAATATGTGATCCTGTAACCTCCAAGATTGCACACGCGAAGCCAAGAAAACATATTCAGACGCCTCCATAACAGTGTAAAGGCCAAGACCTCCGTATCTGATAGGTAGAGTAGATAGTCTCCACTGCAGCTCTCCAAAGAACGCCCCCCACCAACCACAATGCCTTCCACCACTTCTCGCAAGCCTTTATCAAATATATCTACCGCCTCCATAATATAGTATGGGTGACAAATACGAAGCCCAAAAAGCATCTTGGAGATACCCATACATGATCGTAAAAGCAGTAATTCACTTTGAGGATCGTAGAGCTTGGATAAAATCTGCATCAAATCCACTCCTTTTTCAGCCCTCTTAATGGCAAGGCCCTTCACAAAACCCTCATCGAGGCTAACTGCACCACCTAATAGTTTGACTCCCTGATCTGGTCTTGAGATTTCGACAGGAAACATCCCATCACTTATCCTTCGTCCATCACAAGAAGGCCAAAATATTTCAGTTTTCTTAATATTTAATATAAGTCCAAGCGCAGGCCCTTATGTTTTGACAATAGTGAGTGCTTTTACCACTTCTTCGGTGTCGCCAATAACAGTGACATCATCAAGATACCAGGCATGTAGATATAATATGCATTGCTCATTTATCTTAGCTATAAGCTGATGAAGTACCAGAGAAAATAACAAAGGACCTAAAGGGTCACCTTGTTGTACTCCTGTATATGAGTAGATAAAAGAGTCCCCCACATATAGATGCGCAGGTTGACCATACAAGTATTCTACCCAAGGCGATATAGATGGACAAAGCTTACGTACCTCAGAAAGCATAGCTGTTCGGTCAACTAGGTTAAAAGCATTGGTGAAGTCGACAGTTAGCACAGAGAGGCTAACGTCTACATGATGTTTACTAACAAACCTATTCACATCATGTAAGATTGCCTCAGCACCACCTGAAACACCTACTCCAAACTGGAAATCCTGTAGATACGCTGCCATGTCCTTGCAAACCCCTTTCATTGCCGCTTTGGACACCAGTCGACGCCAAATTGTCCCAACAACAATGGGACGGATGTTGTTATCCGGTTTAAGGAGGGGTGTTAAGGGAGCCGATGCAATGAACTCCGCTAGGTTAAGAGGGCATCTCCCAACAAGCCAAATATTAACAACCCTAGTTATGGCCATGACCATATCAGCAGCAACAGTTGAGCCTTCCCCACAGAAAGCATCCAACAAATGTTGTGCCCGAAGGCCATCCATTCCACACGAAGTTCCCTTAGGGAAAGATTTAATACAACTAAGAATGGTACCTTATTCGGCCACTAAATGCATCTCATGCAATGTGCAGGTTGGTTTCCGCGGGGGCGGCATAGTCGGATGCTTATCCTCAAGTGCTTTCCTTGTGTTCTCATTGTATGGAGCCACCCCGGACGAGCTGATGGTTTTAACAGCCGCAGTGAAGTGCCCATTCGCCACCTTGCGCAAACAAGTAGAGATATTGGTGCCAAGCCTGTTGTCTTTTTTTGTGTCATCATCGAATATATCACCAACTCTTGTCGACACCTTTAAAATCTCACGAACAAGCTTTAGAGTCCCACCAGGTTCACCACAAAGTGCTAGTGCTCTAAGAATTTGTGTCTGTTATGTCGCCTTGCGATTACCAGACCTGCATTCAGCTCTACCCTTAGGTCGGAACACTCTCAAAGTGCATCAAGGGAGCAGCAAAAGCCTGACCCAATGTTTAACAACTTTAGGTTCTGCCGCGACTTTCTGTAGTGCTGCTTTCAGGGAATGAGAAAAAGATAACTTGCATCCTCTTGGAATGCTCTTAATAGTACATATCGGGGCTCTAAAGACTGCATCCACAGTCGCTTCATTTAATTCGAAGTCACTGTCAAGCAGCACTAATTAAATCCTCTCGTAGACCAGGCCTAGGAACTCCAACGATTGTTTCAGCTACTTCACCAGAACTCGCACATATCTCAGGCTTAATATCAGTGTCCCCTTCATGCTTGCATGCTCTGCTCCAAGCCTGAATGCTCATACATTTGAAGCACAACCATTTTCTTAAAGTTCTAAGAGTTTCCTCTAAACTCACGAAAACATCAACATCAGTTGTTATGGCCTGTTGGAGTGCACTTTTCCTTTCGTTATTGCATAGGTGTTGTCTCTTCAGGTGGGGAATTAAACATGAAAAGCCTTTACTCCCAATCCCCCATCGGGACAACCATGAAAATATCTGAACGGACATAAGAGGATACCCTTACCTGCAACAGTCATTGAAGCATAATGACAAGCAGTTGAAGTGCTTAAATAAATTAGCCACTCTTTGGTTCAACAACACATTGAGTATCACCCGATTACAAGCAGTTTTCTAGGTGTGTGACAATCCAAAAACACAAAATCAAGCAAACAAAATCCTAATGAAGAATGAGTATGGTAAACAAACTCCAAAAACACAAGAGCAAGCAAGCAAACTAAAATAAAACAAAACCCCCCTACACCACTCTAACCCATCGAGATGATGGTGGTGGTGTTGGGAAGTTGAGGAAAGTGATTTACAGGCGAGTTTCTTGGTGATTTTTGATTTCTGAAAAATTCTAAGATTTGCTACAGTAAAAAAGTTTTTATTTATTTATTTATAAGCAGTTATATTTATTTTGGAACTTATATGGTTTAGTTTTTATGTCTTGTAAAAATTACTACTAAGAAATTTGAATTGAAAATTTGAGTATTGTTTAAATTTAAGCTTAATTATATTCGTAATCCAATCTTGAATTTTAATTATAGTGAAAATATTAAAAAATTTAGGACTTGACAAATAAGTTGACAATTAAGAAATTTTAGGAATTGACATATAACTTTTACCACTTATAAATTAGACAATATTTGGCAAGAAACTTAAAATCTCGAAACAACTTCCATATTTGAAGTCTTGTTTGTAGATGCGACGATATTCCTCACGACACCTTTGTTTAAATTCCAAATAGGTTTCACCACTCCTTAGATTTGGACAATCTTGCTGAAGTAAAGCAAGATACTTAGTAACTTGATGAATGATTATAGTGAAGCGATCACTCAACCTTTTAACATCACGATTGTTGGGGTTCATTGTTTTTTCTTCAAATCTCCTCAAAATCCTATCCCAAAAAATAACTTGACAAGATTCTTTTGCGAATAAAGTCTCAATACAATGAACATAACTTCTGAAAATACATTCATCTTCCATAATTGTAAATTTTGGTACTCTCCTCCTAATTCGAACTCTTTGAATTTCCGCAGCATGTTGGTTTTCTATGAAATCAGCCATACTCGCATTATCAGCCATACTCGCATTAGAAGATCAGAAAAGAATTGGAGATTGAGAAATTCAAGAGAGATTTAGAATTTCTGGTGTGAGTTAAAATGGAATTGAAATCAGGTATTTATAGGGGGAAATGGTAGCCGTTGGATGAAGATCTGATGAGAGATTATCATAGTATCGAGCGACAGCTTGACTGTCGCTGTCGATTTAATGAAGATCGATCCACTCATTGACCATCGAACGACAGAGACTCTATCGCTCGCTCTGTCGTGTATGCCAATATGCCAGAAATAACATATTGGCATATGAGTTTGGAAGTTTGGCATACCCATAGTGGGTGCATATATGCCAAATACATGAGTTTGGCATACCCATAAGAATAGTCCTTAAGCATCTTCTCCCTTATTCCATATGGGGAACTATTTGTTGAACAAGCATACCTCGAAGTTCAACGTAAGCATCTTTTTTTTTTTTTTTTTTTTTCTTTTTGATTTTGGTTAATTTTTTGCTGTAGATCTCTTAAGTATTCAATCAACAAAGTACATATTTCCAGGTAAGCCTCTTCTTTGTTCTTTAAGTTTTTTTTTTTTTTTTTTTATACTTTGTTTTTGTGATTTTGATTTTGTCAATAGTTTGCCATAGACTCTAATTTTGGTTTGATTGAATGAATTTCTGGTAGTCCAATTGAAAAAGCAGAATTCATTTTCTCTGCAAGTAACTAACAAAACCGATGAATATGTTGCTTTCAATGTGAGTTTCTCTAATTTCTCTCCTTTTTATTGTTTTTCTTTGTTTTTCATCTTGTTTATGTTGGAAAATAATTACTAAAAAATGATTTTAAGGTTTTAATAAAATTATAATTTATTATTTTCTTTTGTGAATGAAAAACTTATTAGTCCCACACTGGGTTGCACGGACGCGGACGCGTAGACGCGGACACGACACGACGCGGACGCGGACACTACAAAATTCTCAAAAAACTAGGACGCGGACACATATATACATATATTATTTATATATTATTTATATATACAATTATGTATTTATACAGCAAAGTCAAGTGTTTCGATCATAAAAATTAGAAAATAATACTACATGTGTATAAATTTCAAAAGAAAAGGAAAGATCGTTTGTTTATACACGCCGAAGGTCAAGCAATCAATCACTATTAAACACATGGCACAATCAAATTGCATTCTTAGAACAACACATGCCCAGCCAAGGGTATATGTGATGTATTTCCAATTACAAAACCTTAATAAAGACTTAAATGATTGATCTAAATGTTTGTCTTTCTTCATTTAGTTAATAATAGTAAAAATAAAGGAAGAAGTTTAAATGAAAATGGAAAAAAAATGCTTCAAACTCAAGTCATCGGTGCGTCCAAAAAGGACGCGCGTGAGACGCGTATTTGGTGTGTCGGCACGCGTCGTGTCAGCGTCAAACGCGCATCCTGCGTCCGACGTGAGTCAGACGCGGACACGACTCCAAAAACGGAGCGTCCATGCAACCCAGGTCCCACATTGTTGAGTTTCCACTTTTTAGTTGTTTTAAGAGACTATATAATCTTTTTAGTCCCACATCCAATTAGAGTTCCTCTTCTTAAGTTGTTTTGTTCCATTATATAAACAAATTCACTACTTTTGTAAAATCTATGGGGAAAGGGGTTGCTCTATATTTAGAGGGACCCCAAAAGGGAAAACAATATTTTATATTATTTTCTCAAGCATTCACGATTTTCCTTTATGGTTTTTCGGAGTTGCCAAGCTCAAGTTGAGCATCTACTACATATGCTAGTAGTAGGTGCAGTAGGGTGTTTTATCCTGGAGATATCCATCATGTGAGGGCTATAACATCACTCTTGAGTGTAGCCGGACGCTAATGTCTTAAGGGCAATGTGTTGAACACGTGACTCACTCTATTTTTTCAAAGTTTTGCCTTGTTGCTGTTGTGGAGATATGAGAAGCTCGCTTGTTTCGTTAAATCCATCACTTCCATTACAAAGGAGCTAAGTATCCATAACTTTTGCTTATTTTATTTTTCTTTGTTTTGATTATTGCCCCCAACAATCTTAAGACATTAAAAGTTTGTAATAATCATGGATGTTAATTGTGGAGTGAAAAAATAAAAACGAATATTTGGTCAGCTGTAGCGTTTCGAATTTATCTCTCAACCTAGAAGGAATTTCGATAAACCCTTTTGGCACAACGTATTATACATCCTGATAGTTACCCACATAAAATTGCAGAATATTTGGAGTTGTAAAAGTATTTTTTTGATATTTTATAAAACAGAGAAACGTTCCTGAAAAATTCTGACGAGCAGAAATTTGATATTAACTAAAGTAGTTTTTATGGGGTAACCATGAGTTTGTTGATATGGTGATTCAAACGAAGTTTGTAGATCTAGTTGTTATCTTCAAAACTTATATCTTATTTTCCGATTCGGAACTAAGGTTTGTGAGATGTGGTGTATTAGGTGATTGTGAAATTACCGTGTCAGTGGTCAAAGTATATACGAAGATTGTGACATGAAATTGAAAAGGGACATGCCTACCAGGTGCATGTGGATGAACAAAAGTCTTCCAAAGCTGACAAAAGAGAGAACAACAACCACAAATCTAAGCATAGTCTGCATAAGAAAGGTATGTTTCATAAAACTGAATCTGGCATTACTTTAACTAAGGGAGATTGTTATGTTTGTAAAATTCCTGGCCACGCGGTAGTAATTTGTAGACAACATAAAAACCTTAATAAGTAGAAAGTTAATGATAATTTAGTTAAAACAAATGAGAACGAGTTCAGTGGCATGATGTCGGAAGTTATTTTAATAACCAATGTGAGAGGCCAGTAGGTGGACTCTGGAGCCATCAAGAATGTTTGTTGAAACAGAGACCTGTTCACCTCCTATCAGAGGATATGGGATGTTGAGAAACTCTATATGAGTAAATCATCTGCGACATAGGTTGCGCAAAATGGAAAGGTCGAGCAGAAGCTCATATCTGTAATGTTCTCACATTGAATAAAGTTTTCATGTTCTGAGCATATGCAAGAATCTTGTATCTTGTTCTGTTGTAGATGGTAAAAGAATTAAGATATTAATTGAATCTTGAAAACTTGTTGTAACTAAGGGCAGTGATTTTTTAGGCAACAGTTATAGGACTTTGGGTCTATATAAGATTAAAGGAAAATCTGATGAAGTGAACATAGTTGATTCTTGTGCTTTCTTTTGTGTGTCTTTGAATGTTTTGCCTGGTAGACTTGGAACCGTCAAATTATAAGTTAATGCATAAACTGCCTAGCATATGCTGCATACCCAAATTTAGTTTGGATTTGAACACAAAAGTGAAATCAATATGCTATAAAACCTTTTAGCGAAAATGTTCAGAGTAATTCTAAGCCCTTAGAATTAATTCAGTTAGGCCTAGTTGAAATGAGTTCAACCCATACTAAGGTGGTAAAAGGTGGTTTGTAACTTTCATAGATGATTGTACGAGGTACTCTCTTGTATACTTGCTTAGGGGTAAGGATGATTCCTTAGATGCCTTCAAAGTATAAACTTGAAATAAAAGCGAAGTATATGTTACCACTAAATTGGTTAGGTCTAAACATGATGGAAAGTATGAAATTCATATAGGAGAACTTTACTTGTTAAATGGAATTATTCATGAGATCGCACCTCCTTATTCACCATAGTCTAATGGTATAGTTGAACGTAAGAATAGAACTATTAAGGAGATGATTTATGCCATGTTATTTAAAGGATAACCGCAAACTTGTGGAGGGAGGTCATTCTCTAATTTTGTTATATCCTGAATAGAGTAACCTTTAAAGTATCAGATAAAAATCCATATGATTATGGAAAGATAGACAACCTTTTTATGCATACGTCAAAGTGTGGGGGTGTTTAGATAAGGTTCTTGAGTACCCTATTGCATATAGATTTTTGGTTGCGTGTTCTGATTTTTCAGACTTTGGTGTGATTTTTATGACATTGGTGTGAATATTTTTATAGAGTCTAGGGTTGTTCTCTGAACATGTTTATTTTGAAACATGTCTCTTCATAGAGATATGTTGTTGATCCCCTAGATGTTTTTCAAATAGTCAGAACTTATCTTAAAGGAAGATGAAGTTAAGGTTGAGCCTAACATGCCTAGATTAGTCTGAGCTCCAGACTTGTAAAGAAGCCTTGACATCTACTGAAACCCCATTCTGGTAATAAGCTTCATTTAGTGAAATGGACTCAGTCCGTCGGAACCATACTTGGGAGCTTGTTAGTTTACCTTCAGGGAGTAAGACCATGGGATGTAAATGAGTCTTTAAGAGGAAAGGTTAGGTAGATGGAACTGTAGAAAAATATTAGGCTAAGTTGGTAGCTAAAGGCTATAAACTAAAAGAAGGTGTAGATTTCCTTGATTCTTATTCACCTGTGACGAGAATTACTTCTCTTGAGATGCTAATTGATATTGCTGCCATAAACAACTTGGAGATACATCAGATGGATGTTAAGACAGCTTTTATAAAACTATGAATTAGATAAAGAAATTTACATAGACCAACCTGAGGACTTTGAAGTGAAATGTTATGAAGACAAAATTTTGTAAGTTAAACAAATATTTGTATGGTCCCAAATAAGCACGTAAATAGTGACATGGAAAATTTGATCATGTAATAATGTGTAGTGGATTTAAGTTAATGAATCTGACAAGTATATTTACAAGTAACTTGTTAAGGATGCATGTGTGATTGTATGCTTGTATGTTGATGATATTCTTATACTTGATACAAACATAGATGTGATTAATTCCACTAAAACATGCACTAAATGAGAACGTTGACTTGAAATACTTAGGCCCTTTTGATGTAATCTTAGGGATGAGGATTAGAAGATAATCAAACATTTATATAGTCTTAGTCATTCTCATTATGTTGAATTGTGCTTAAGAGATACAATCAGTCTGATTGTAAGCCTTCTTGTACTCCGTACGATTATTCTTGTAATCTCAAGAAAAATAAGGGTAGTGGAGTATCTTAACTTGAATACTCAAGAGTTATGGGATGTCTGATGAATTTAATGAACTGTAAAAGTCCAGACATTGCCTATATTGTGAGTAAGTTAAGTAGATATAATTGTAGTCCAGATCAAGAGCATTCAGATGCACTGAGTAGAGTATTATGGTACCTAAAATACTCTATTACCTTTTATTTGATTTATGAAAGGTATCTTGCTGTCCTTGAGGGACTTTATGATGCAAATTGGATAGTTGACTCAGAGGAGTCTAAGTCTACGAGTGGATATGGTTTCACTCTAGCATGAGGGTTTATTTTTGGAAGATTTCCAAATAGACATATACTGCTCAATTCATTATGGAATCTGAGAGTATCGTGCTATATAAAGCATGAGAGGGAGCCGAGTGCCTAAGATGCTTATTAGAAGACATTCCTCTCTGGCATAGGCATGTGCCAGCTATATCTATACATTGTGTTAGCCAAGCTATAATAGCTAAAGCTAAAAATAACTAATCTCAATTGGCGTTATTTCCATTGATTGGATAAAGTCCAAGGAGAATATCGCGCAACCTTTGACGAAAGGTTTATCCAAAGAGATAGTTAGAAATTCATCGAGGGGGATGGGGCTTAAGCTCATAAATTAAACTTTCCATGAAGGATACTCAACCTTGCTAACTGGAGATCCCAAGATCAAGGTTTTGAATGAGATAACTAATTTTTTGTGGGTAAAGGTAAACACTATCAGAGAATTTTATTCTCTGTCCCTTCCCTATGGTGTAGACGTTATAATGTGACTACATGTGAAGGATGACTTTTAAAAAGTCTTATTGAGTTCTATAGTTTCAATTTAAGATTGAAGTGGGGTGTAGCAGTAACATTATTTATGGAAACTCACTTATCTGAATGCGGAAGTGGGGCCGCTTCCTATGAGATTATGAGCTTTGATTCTCTAGAGCATTCTGAGAAACAGGATATGTCCAGGGCCAAATTGGAAAAAAACGGCATGAGCTTGACAACACCCTGGGAGATATCATCCGTGGTCGTTATTGCGAATTACATCAAATGCTAGCAGTTCAAGACATAGTTCACTGTATCTAGCAAGTAATTCCGGTAATATCTCACTAAGCACAGGTTCAAGACCTCATGGACACCTCTGCCTAAAATGGTATTTCCTGCGCTTTTTATGTGATTTTCTTTTTGATGGTTTTGGTATTACTGGAACTTATAACCTAAGGGTTACTAAGGGTTCACTAGTTCATGCTTTCACTTTGGTGAAAGAACCTTTAGTCTCACTTGTGAGAAACTAAAGATGAAAACTCTCTATACCATATGATTTTTCCAATCTATAGTATGACCCTGGGGTCAACACACTGTTGTGTGAGGGAGATGACGTTGGAATAGCTAGTATGAATTCAACATGCACGATTTGTCTGTCTGTTCAGTCGGTTCGGAATATTGGGTTATTTATTTACCAAGATCTATCTGTGTTTTCGTGTTATATTGAGTTTTCATTCATGTGGGGGATTGTTGGAAAATAATTACTAAAAAATGATTTTTAAGGTTTTAATAAAATTATAATTTATTATTTTCTTTTGTGAATGAAAAACGTATTAGTCTCACATTGTCGATTTTTCTGTCTGTTCAGTCGGTTCGGGATATTGGGTTATTTATTTACCAAGATCTATCTGTGTTTTCGTGTTATATTGAGTTTTCATTCATGTGGGGGATTGTTGGAAAATAATTACTAAAAAAATGATTTTTAAGGTTTTAATAAAATTATAATTTATTATTTTCTTTTGTGAATGAAAAACGCATTAGTCCCACATTGTTGAGTTTCCACTTTTTAGTTGTTTTAAGAGACTATATAAGCTTTTTAGTCCCACATCGGGGAGTTCCTCTTCTTAAGTTTTTTTTGTTCCATTATATAAACAAATTCACTACTTTTGTAAAATCTATGTGGAAAGGGGTTGCTCTATATTTAGAGGGACCCCCAAGGGAAAAATATTTTATATTGTTTTCTCAAGCATTCACGATTTTCCTTTATGGGTTTTCGGAGTTTCCAAGCTCAAGTTGAGCATCTACTACATATGCTAATAGTAGGTGTAGTAGGGTGTTTTATCCTGGAGATATCCGTCCTGTGAGGGCTATATCATCACTCTTGAGTATAGACGGGCGCTAATGTCTTAAGGGCAACGTGTTGAACACGTGACTCACTCTGTTTTTTCAAAGTTTTGCCTTGTTGCTGTTGTGGAGATATGGGAAGCTCGCTCGTTTTGTTAAATCCATCACTTCCATTACAAAGGATCTAAGTATCCATAACTTTTGCTTATTTGATTTTTCTTTGTTTTGATTATTGCACCCAACAGTTTAAATCCATCTATTCCATTACAAAGGAGCTAACACCAACATCACCATTAATCAACACCAAAACTTCAATTAACCCCAGAATTAAAATCCACCATTGTTACTGATACTACAACCATCTAATTCATCCGGTAAAACAATAACCCCAACTCTAAATCGATCAATTTTTCCTTGGTCTTTTTTCTAGTAGAATTTCTCTTCAAAAATTCAATTTTGTACCACATGAAAACCCCAAAACAGATCCATGTAAGAACCCCCAAATTTGTTATTATTAGACCATCATCACTGTTTTCATCGATGTGAAAGAGAGTCCAAAGGACATGAGAAACATCTGGTTGAAGCTTCTGAATTTGGGAGAATATCTCGACATGCATATGTGGGGAGATAACGACGACGACAACTACATTAAGAGATGATTAATCTAACAAAAAAAGAGTGAGGGTATTTTAGGTAGTCTATGCGACACGTGTACCTATTTTCCACATGTAAATTAATGCTGAATCAGCTAACCGAGCAATGGATGGAAAAACTGACGATGGGAGGAAACACTAATTTTAATCTATTTTGGAGAAAACGCTAATTAGCGATCTTTAGAGGGGAGAAAACTCAAAATAGCCTTACTTTTATTCTTTTCTGCTCCTGCTATCTTCTGAGAAACATTTACTTCTCTTGAATCTTAGAGGAAGTTTTGTTTTCTTATTCTTTACTTATGTTGATAGTTCTACCTACCTCGTACTGACTGTTTTTCGGACATATCCTCATAGTCGGGTGGATTTGGTCTGTGATTCTTTGCTTCGCCCTCTTTCGTCTACCATTGTTACGGGTATGTTGATTTCTCCTGTCATGTCTGCGATTTACTCGGTTCTGATTCTGTTGTCGATGTTTCTAGGTTTTGTGATGCAAAACATATATACAAAAGTATATATACTTGCCCCTGATCTTTATCACAAAATATGGATCTGCTTTATTGGTCTCTCCGTGGTAGTATTTTTCTGAGTGCTTTAGTGATCTGATGGTGTTCTTGATGATCACAAATCCAGTTTTGACCCTCATTATTATTATCTGGTTCCCCTTTTAGGTTATTATGATGGATAATGATCGAATACATAGCCCTTATATGTCTTCACTGGTGAGTCCCTATAGAACTCAGATGCCACAAAATTCTAACATTTTAATGCCTTCAAGGACTTCTAAATAAAATCTTCGTACTTAGAGAGCTCCTTCGTTATCCGAACCGAAGTCGTCTTCCCAGAAAAGGGGGAATATAGTGAGAGGTTCATGTTAGGTAGTAGAACGTCCCACAGGTTGGCCTACTTCCCAGCGTGAAGATCCGCTAGCATCCCAACCTCTTCGTTATGTTGCTCCTACTTCCACTTCGGCTTTACATAAACCTAGAGTTTCACTGAAAGTTACTTCGTCGAAAAACCCTTCGTCGAAGAATTCTTTGCCGAATGATCTAAACTTGTCGAGAAATCCTTTGGTAAAGAGGAAGCTTCGGATATGAGTCCCCCAAAGAAGATATCATTGGGTAAGGCAGCGTCTTCTGAGGTTTCCCCTTCAGTACAAGCTGCTCCGGCTTCGAAGAAGAATAAGCGGGATCTTGTTTCCTTCAAACATATTGATCTTGAAGAGTTTAAATCAAGGCACGATCTTGAGCATTTTGAGGTTCGTTTTTATAACCGAGGTGACGATCTCACTTATGACATGATAAAAAATTATAAGTACGATTCCCAACATCTTTTAACGACCGTACATAAGAGCCTTCGAAGTGGGTTTGATGCTTCCCTTGTATAAGTAGGGAGATTCATTTAATTACGACATGTTGGGTCATCGTGGGGATGTCTCTACTTCTCATACCTACTACCATTCGGTGGTTCAATTAAGTGGGAATTACCTGCGGACCCTTTGTGAATGTTATCTTCGGAGCAAGGGTGAGACCATGATGAAGTGCTATACACCCAACCCTCAGGAGAAGAGTTGATATACCCCTGAGAACTTTAATGATTCTTTTGGAGATTATGTTAACAGTAGAAACCAGAAATGGTAGAATGTTGGTCTTTGTACGATGACGGCTCTTCATGGTGAGATTCTTTTTCTAAGTAAAGTAAGTGACTCGAAGTTACGGTTTTGTTCCTGGTACTGAGAAAACTGATAAGCCAGAGCTCTTTCCCCTCAAGAAGCGTCTTCGTCGTGATCATGATTATGAGTGGCATGCTACTCCACTTGAAATTATTGGTCCTTGGTCCCATGGTTGGATCCATGGAAAGCACGGATGGAAGCCTACTGCTCAAAGAAAATCTCTTGACGGTGCCCCATCCCGCTATGGTGATTTTTTCCCTTGGATTTGAATTTTGCTGGTATGAACTTTGATTATACCGTTGATACTGAGGATATTGGTGACAAAGAAAGTTCTGAGGCTGTCCTTCCTTTAAAGGGTACTACTGCTATCAAGGTATGATTTAAAATAATGTGTTGTATGTGTGTTTCCCCTTGAATCAGAGATTGACATATATTTCCTATAGGATCCGAAGAAGAAGAAGATTGACCCTGTTGAGTCTTCTACCGTTGAGGTTGAAGAAGCAGGTATTCCCGAGGTCACCATCCTGGTTGGTGACGAAGTTGAAGAATTTGATGATGAAGAAGAAGAGGAAACCGACGATGAAGAACGTACCGAAACTTCTCCTGGCGATGAAAAAACCAAAGAAGAGAATTTTCAAGGGGAACAAGATAATGATCAAACGGACGATCCCGAGGGAACCCATTCTCCTCATCAAGAGAACAAAGAAGATGATGCTCAAACATTGATTCCTGAGCCGATGAATATTCCAGAGACGAATCAAGAGTTCTCTTTTGGTAAGATATACTCTTCTGGTGGCCAGCCTGACTTGGGGGCCATGATGGGGATCACTTCTGAGTTTTTGCTATTATCTCCTAGTGATAATTGGATGGTGGAAGCTGACAATGATGGTGAGAAATAGAACGAAGAGAGTAGTTTTAATGAAGAAGACGTTGAGCTTCGTGATGCCAAGGAAGCGAAGGGTAAGGAGACCGCTGCAAATAAGGAGACCCCTGCTGGTACCTCCTCTGAGGGTTTTGTGACTTCTGTGATGCACGGTGGAGATGACGAGACCTTCAACTGGTTAAAGAAAAAGGGTCTTATGAATGTTCCCTGCCCTTCCCCTGTCGTTCCTGGTGAGACAGATTCTGATTCTTTCACCCGTCGGAATATGAGGTTGTCTTCTTTGGACAAGGTCAAAGAAGCTTGGCAACAAAACTTAGGTACGTCAGTCCCGTATGGTCTCTTGGATGCTTTTACTTCTTCTATCTCTGAGATGATGGCCATAGCTGATGGGCATCAATATGGCTTTCCTCAGCAGCGTATTCTTGAGGTAGGATGTCGTTCTGATTTCATGGTGAAGTAGTACTATTTTTATTCGTTAGTGATTCTTACTTGCCCCTGGTTGTTGTAGTTGGAAAGGAGCAAGAATTGCAACCATGCCCTATACCATTTCTTCAGAGCCAAGGCACTCAAGCAGGAGGCGAAACTACGCCAAAAGGGATGATGAGCTGTTCTCTGCTCAAGAGTCTCTTATGGCCAAGGATAAGGAGATATTGGATTGAAGGAGCAGCTGAAGGGGAAGCATCAGTATGTTTCCGCTGAGGAACAGCTTCGTCAAGAGGTAGCTTTTATTCAGGGAGATTTGGAGAAATCTTGCACTGAAGCTTTGTCAGCTGGTACTTCGTCTAAAGGTTTGACCCTTCCCCTTTTCTTCCACCTTTGCCTTATTAGTGTTCTTCCTGAGTTAGCCGGCCGTGTCTTCAGTGGGTGGTGCTGAAGAGTTAGTGTAGCTTCAGAGTGAGAGGACTCGTCAGGATTCCTGTATTAAAGAATTGGTAGCACAAGTAATAGAGGCATCTAACAAGTGGAATTCTCGGGCCGATGGGTATAACCAAATATCGACTCGGTATCGAGAACGACGGGAGAAGATGGTCGAGATGCAAAATACGATGACCTCCGATCGTCGCCAATTCAATGGTGCTTTGTTGTGGACTCATGAAAATCTCAATAAGTCCCGCGATATTGCTTCTCGGTTGGAATCCAAAGTAACAGATTTATAAGTAGAGCTTCGTCAGGCTCGTTCGTCTCATAAACCTGAAGTTTGGGATTATATACATAGGCTTATAAGGGAAGGGACGATGCTAGGGCAGAGGCGCATGCCCTTATGAAATCTTTAATTGCTTATCATGCCGACTTTGCTCGTTTGGTGGAATCAGATAAAGATTTAGAAGTTAATATGTATAGACTTACTAAAGGGATCGAGGAGATGAATAATGAAGTGAATCGTCTTCATCATTTTGATTCCATGAAGCAGGTAGATTTAGATCAGGGCCATTTTGATCTCAAAAATATTCGGCTCGATTATAAGAAACTTTCCGATGAGTACGATTTTCTTGACGAGGCCCATGATTCAGTCGTAAATGAATTTTAAATAACTTCGGCTAATGTTGAAGGTATATGTTCGTTTGGTCATGGATAACTGCTTATTTATTTTCTCCTGATAGCTTGTTTTATTCTGTTTCAGTGCTCGAGAAACAACTTGGTCTTGGAAATGAGAAGCTTGAAAAGACTCAATTTGAGCTAGTTAATCAGTAGGGATGGACCACGTACTTTGGGGGGTTAGCAGGGAATCGGGACGTGGCAGCGAAGGAATCATCAAAGGAAGTGGAGCGGTTGAAGTCGTTGTTGACCTGATCTTAAGACCACTATCATCAAGCATGAAGATCGCCGTCAACTGGCTTCGGAAGTTAATAAGACCTTGGATCAGATAGAACAAGGTCTTCATAAGGATCATGGAATCACCAAGAGGTATAAGCGTCGTCATGTACCAGAACCTTTCAAATCTACCTCTGATCCGTCCTCTGGGGGGAGCGTTCGATCATCTCAAAAGGAGCGACCTGATGATCGTGTATATCCTTCAGAAGAAAAGTAAATCCTTGTGTCAGAGTAGAGATTTGACCGTTGTTGATTATGTAGCTTTGGGCTATTTTTTGTGTCTCTCTCTTGTATTTCTGCTTACCTCCCCAAACTTGTAATCAACCTTTATGAAATGGATCATTAGTATTTTTGGCTATGTACAGTTTTGATTTACCTTCATTACTTGTTTTGGACCTGTCACCCCGTCAACTAATCCTGGGCCAGAGTACTACCTAACGGTAGGGGTTGATGCAGCGTCCTCGGATATGTGGTGCGTTATTGGATTATTTACATGCACCCATTCCTTCGAAACGCTGCCTTGTGTTAGGTTGGGTATCTCTTTCGGCTGAGATCCTTCTCCATGGTCATATACTCATAGACGCTGATAGGGAAGTCCTGAGAGATTGTACATAGATACTTTCCCCAATGTAAATGTATATAAGGGATCATTACCGGACTCTTCGTTGTTTGTCGAACGTTATGATAAAAAAGATTCAAGCTTGATTGATGTGATGAGGTCTGCTATTCCTCGGCCAGAGATAAAAACATGTCGAGTGGATACACTTTTTCGTTCTTCTGGTATTCTTCACACAGATGCAGAACCGCGTTTCTTCATGGATAGTACGTCTTGAGGTATTTTGCATTCCAGTGGTGCCTTAGGATTTCCCCCTTTAAATTACGTAGGTAGTACGATCCCTTCCCTGCAATATCGTGTATTACAAATGAACCTCCCCATGTTGGTGCTAACTTCCCCATTTATTCTCTCGTTGATATTTTGGTATAGTCTATAGCACATACTGTCCTTCTAAAAAATTTCTAAGTTTAACATTTTTATTGTATTCCCTTGCTAGCCTACGCTGATAGTTCTCCATTCTTTGTAACGCTGATTTCCTTCTTTTTTCTAGATCATCAAGCCTCTCTAGCATCATATCCGCTGCGAGGTTATTTTCCAATGCTTCGGTCTTAATTGTAGGCATGATTATCTATGTTGGGATGACTGCTTCAACTCCGTAGGTAAGAAGGAATGGAGATTCACCGGTTGCTGATCTTCTTGTGGTTAGGTATGACCACAAGCTATTGTGTAGTTTCTCACACCATCGGCCTTTATGTTCTTATAGCGTCTTCTTGAGAATAAGGGCGATGGTATTGTTTGTGGCTTCGGCTTGTCCATTACTCTGAGGGTAGATGTGAGTGGACTTGTTCTTCCTGATCTTAAATATGTCGAAGAGCATGTCAATGTTCTTCCCTTGTAGTTTCTTGCCATTTTCGGAAATAATTTCTGCGGGAATGCCAAATCTGCAAATGATGTTCTCAAAGATAAAAGTGAATACATCTACATTTCTGATTCTGGCTAGAGCTTTGGCTTCCACATATTTTTTAAAGTAGTATGTGGATACTATCAAGAATCGCCTTTTTCTTGTCCCTTCAATCAGTGGTCCGACGATGTCAATTCCCCATTTTGCAAACGGCCAAGGGCTTCCTACCGAATTTAACTCTGTTACCGGAGAATGAATCCTTTTGGAAAACCGCTGACATTCTTCGCATCTTCTAGACATCCTAGCAGCGTCCTGTATCATCTGCGGCCAATAATATCCTTGCATTTCGGCCTTGTCGGCCAATGACCTCATCCCTCTATGATTACATGTGTCTCTATAATGAATGTTCTTCAGAATACGATGACCCTCCTCACTGGATAAACAACGTAGTATGGGTCCGAGGAATGATTTCTTGTACAAGATTCATCCACGAAGCTCATACCTTCCTGCCTTTGATTGTACTTTTCGATCTTACTTTATGTCTGCGGGTAGTGACCCTTCTTCGAGGAAAAGGTGGACTTCGATTCTCCAATCCTCTTCGTTGCTAAAGTCTTCATCTTCATTTGCTTTTGATAGGATATCATCTTTGACAATATCTTCCCTTTCATCTTCTTCGGTGATATCTTCCCCTACATCGTCTTCATGATTTGTTTCAGCGAAGATTTGCTATGGAGTGACTGAAGGTTGGTATACTCTCGCTATCTTGATGGCCTTGACGTTCTTGTCTTTCACCATTGACGATATGAATGGTAAACAAGTTTCCGTGTTCTTCCTTAATCTCATAGTTCCCAGTTCTTCGTCTTATTATTAGGGTTAATATGAGTGTCAACAACGGGGATTTCTTAAGTATTCAACCAAGGGACCTCAAATTTACATGTAAGTTTTTTTTTTTTTTTTGTGATTTTGAATTTTTTAATTATTTTCCCAAGATTATTAATTATGGTTTGATTTAATGAATTTCTGATAGTCCAACCGGGAAAGCTTGGTGCAGCTTATCTGCATTTAACTAACAAAACTAATGAAAGTGTTTCTTTCCAGGTGATCTTTTTTATTATTTGTCTTTGTTTTTTCATAATTGTTTATTTTTGGTATGGTTTGAAGCTTAAAACGATGAATTGGAGGATATTTTATGCTAGTCCAAATGGAGGAATTATATCACCTGGAACTACATGCCGCGTTATAAGTGATAATCTTGATCTATCAATAGTTGTGTTTCAGTTAATCTGTTGTTTATCTCTCATATTTGGGTTTGTTTTGATCATAGATGTTCTGTTTTTTTGTTGTTGTTTGTTTAGTAATTTTGGAGGCACCGAAAGATGCACCAGTGCGTAGACAAGTTCCTCGTATAGAGCTTTATAACACCAAAAGGTACAACGAAGAAAGACATTACATCTAAAATGGTAAATATTTCGTGTTTGATTTTCTAAGAGGAGTATTGAGTGGTTTGATTCTTACTCGGAAGTTTTTTCTTGTTTAGTTTGGATAGAAAGTGAATCGATTATTGCGACTAAAATAAGATGCAAAGTTGTTTCTCTTTCATCCTTCGATGACATGTCAAGCGATTTAGAGGCGATTTTTCTTCTTCTGCATTTTCCATGGCTAGAAACCATGAATCCTCTCCCATTCTTACTTCAATCCCTAATCCGATTGCAAAATCTTCTAATCTTGATAGTTTATCAGATGCAAACATTGGGTTTGGGGATTTCCCACCTATGGGGGGTTTTAAAGACCCTAAACATAATTCAACTTCAGATCCAAAATAAACTTCAATATTGAAACAATCCTAGTCAGTTAGCTATGTTGGTTGTATTGGTAACAACAATCTTCAAGTAATCTCATCAACCAAGCTTTCTTTTGATGAAGCCAAGGAAATTGATGGAGTGGCTACCGTCATTTTCAGTTCAGGTGAACTCAAATCACACTTTTATGATTGTGAATCTTATGTAGTAGGTTATTTTGTTGGAAAAAATATTTAATTTCCTTATGTTGAAAAAAGTCTAATATCTCAGTGGAAATTGAAAGGAGATTTCTCCATGACTATTCATGGAAAACAAGCTTTTTTGTTCAAATTTGCTCAAAAAGAAGACATGATAAAAGTGCTAGAATTGGGTTATGTTTTTATAGCTAAGAAACTCTTTCTGAATTCGTCCCTGGTCCATTTCTCTAGAGTAAAACATCGATGCTATTACCTCAGTTCTAGTATGGATGAAACTCAGGCAGGTCCCTCTTTATCTTTGGAATGAATTAGGGCTATCTAGGATTACAAGTATTGTGGGAACTCCAATCATGACTGATACTCCAACAGCGTTGAAGAGAAGGATGTCATATGCCAGGGTCTTGGTTGAATTTGCAGCTGATTGTGTTTTTCCAACTGAATTGCCTATTCAAGTGGACAATGTACAACTTGTGGTGAAGGCCGATTATCCTTGGAAACCTAATGCTTGCTCTCACTGCAAAACTTTTGGGCATTCAAGTGCCAAGTGCTGCATAGTTCCTAGGGTACATTATTTATATGTCTCTACTTTTGACATCCAATAAGTATATCCTTATACAACAATAAATATAACCCTACTTTTTAATAACCTTATCCATTTAAAATTATATTACCTTAATACCCTCACCCATATATATAGTATTTTTCTTTATTTCAAAATGGAATAAATTTCTTCCTTTGCCAATTCACCACCACCACTAGCACCACCACCAACATTCAACTACCATTCCACCACCACCGTTCAACAACCACCACCATTACACCACCACCACTAGTCAGTCTCCGCCATCACCACTAGTCCACCCCCACCACCACTGGTTCAGATACTTTTGTATCAACAACAATAGTTGATCCAAATAAAAATAGAACCAACAGTAGAAGTTGATCCAATTTAGGGGATCAACAATGGTAGTTGATCCCCTAAATTGGATCAATAATGAAAGTTGATCCATGTAAATGGAGTGAAATTGGCGTGAGTCAAACACGCATCATCTGACATGGAGTCAGTCATGCTACCATTACACCATAAGTTCAACATTGGAAGAAATTTACATGATTTAAACTACAAGCATGACTTAAACTACAAGCATGCTTATACTTATCCAAGGAAATATTGTCAACAATAGGATTTGAAAGGATCAACGACAGTAGTTGATCCCATAAAAAATTGGGTCAACAACATGAGTTGATCCCATAAATGGATCAACAACCATAGTTGATCCCATAAAAAATTGGGTCAATAACATGAGTTGATCCTATGAATGGATCAACAACCATAATTGATCCCATAAAAAATTAGGTCAACAACAAGAATTGATCCCTTGAATGGGATCAACAACAGGAGTTGATCCATAAGTTTGATCTTATTCTGCAGTTTAATATCACATTAAAGCAACAACGACACATATTGAAAACTATATTTCTGCAACAATAGATGACTATACTATTTTTTGGTTATAAACTTGTAAAATAACATACATAATAAGGTGGACTTAGTAAGACCTGAAAAGAAGACTATGTGCTTAATCTATTGAGAGTGCAATGTTTTGAAAACAAAATAATAAATATTAAATAATAACTATAAGCATCATCTGTGTGTAAAGTTCGGGAACAACTGATGAAGTAATTCAGTTAGTGTAATTATATGTGAACTTAGTGTAGTTATGTGAACTATGAGAATTCCAAATACACAATTCTACTGTTACCAAACAATTCAAAACAACAAGATTGGTCTTTGAGACTGCAAATTTGTCAACACAGAAAATAACATTCATCCTCACAAGAAAATTTGAACTTAAATGTACAATAATAATCATTTGGTTCTCTTCTCGGTATTGATTGGAAACGTCAAATTATGTGACATTTGGTTCTCTTTTGTCAGTAATATAGTACGAACCAAACTTTCAATGCTCTTGTGCACCTCAACTAATTCAAGCTTTTGAAAATGCTTCCAAGAAAAGCTCTTAAAAAAATAGAAAAACATTTCTACATACTAAATAAGTTGTTTACAATAGACCTTAAGATTATTGTTTTAACTGTGTTTCACTGCCGAAACATTACTATAACTAAGAAATTTAAACAAATTGAAACATGCATCATTTTGACAATCATAGCAAGGTATGCACAAGATACTAAAACAAAACAATGGAGGAGATTAACACCAAAAATTCACACCCAATCTCGACAAACTACAACAACCAGAACCACTATTCTACTACTATTTCCATGACCAATTTCTCATTCGAACCTCTACACCATTACTTCCACCAATAATCACACATCTCCACCACCACCACCACCACCACCAAAACAACCCGAACCAAATTCATAATTTATAACTATGAAATTGATACCTCCTCCGCCGCCGTTCAACATATGACAACTTTTATGTTCAACTAGAACTGTGCCAAATCTCAAAACAAAAACGTAAAATAGATTCAAATACATACCTCATCCGTCGTCGCCGCCATACTACCACCATCATCATTATTACTTCTCTGTCCAATAATTCAAAGAAGTTTTACTCTAAAATTACCATAAATCGTAACCTAAATCATATCTCGATCTATAACTGTGACCTAAAATCAGATCTCAATCTATTTGAATATGATTTTAAATTTAATTTTTAGAAGAAGAAGAAGGTGTCATCTGTTGTCGATAGTTCTATTAAATCCTGAATCCATTAGCGGCGGAGAAAGTTTTGGTGGTGGGGATGGTTGGATTGAAAAGAGAGGAAAAAATGGATATGAAATGAATGACGAAGTGATATCTTAAACTAATGGAGGGGTATTTGTGGGATTACGGTTAAATGGATTCTCTTCTAGAAAATGTAGGGGTATAATTATTGTTTATAGGGATATTTATGAAGGTCATCAAAAAGAGGGATATATATTCAATTACCACTAGTTCCTAAGACTAAGGAAAACTTCTTGCCTCCTTGTTCTACTCCGGTTACTACTAAAGATCTAGTCGTTGAAAGAAATGCACAGTTGGTTGTTAACATAGGGGATAGAACTGAGATTACTCAAGACGGAGTTGAGAAAATCCTTTTAGTGGATGAAATTGTTTTGGAGATGGCCCCCTATACCATCTGATGGAATTTGGTTAAACCCAAAGAAGAAAAAAGCTGGAAAAAAATGAGATAAATCCATTTAGGAGCCTATAGAAGTTTTGAATGCTTATAGCATTCTTGACTCTGAACTTCCTTCTGCAAACTTAAGCAAAGAAGATAGTGTGATGGAAAATACTGCTGACGTTGATAAGAATGAAAAAAAGAAGAAGATGTAATTGAAAAAGAAAAGGTTCTTAGTGAGTGGGTTTGTTATAAAAGAAAGAAAGGCGTCTACAAAAAGAATGTTGAAAGTGCAATCACCTCATCTTATTATCCCGCCATTCCACATGGTTTTGAATCCCATAACAGGTTTCATGGAGTCAAAGAATATGAAGGAGAGGTCGGAATTTCCCAGCTAGTTTTGGAAGATCCAAAGGTTTGCATCGCATAACCGTCTTCATCAAAGCCAATTGTAGGAATTGGTATGAAAATGGGTATAAAACCCAATGGTACATGTATGGGGTACTCTCTCTGATACCAATATTGTAGCGCCCTAAAGCTAGCAGCTATCTAAACCAAGAATTTAACTAAATAAAGAGGCACTAATGATCTAAATCATTTACTTAAACATTCAATTAAGAAAACTACTACAAAACTTAACACAAAAACTAGCCCCACTCTGAAATACATATACAAGAACTCCTCTCAAATGATACATATTCAATAGTGAGTTGATTTACAAATGGAATACAACCACATAATAAATATAGTGGAAGCTAACTAACTAACGTAAATAATTATTCGAAGCTTTCATCGTCACATGTACATCTTGATCTGTCTCTGAAACTAAAAGTGGGAATGGGTGAGCACATCATCCCTAAAAGGGGTGCCCAGTAGAAATAACAACTAGCTTTCAAGTAATCATTAATATGATTCGAAGACAATGCAGGTTTAATCAAAAGTCGGTAATACAAGGAAAAACAATAAAATATAACGTGGAAACTTCTTCAAAGACATTCATAAATAACAATAAACATCCATGTATGAGATGTGTGTTGTCGCACATAAGGGAAGAGTAATATTGATGCCAATTCCACACCGATTAGTAATATTGCGGTGTATCGCCCTAGCCATAGAATACTGAATATATATAAAGGAAGAATAATATTGCGGTGTATCGCCCTAACCATAGAATACTGATATTTTGTCGGCACACATCTCATACCACATATAGCACACAAAGATATGCATGCAAAGATTGATTTGTAAATCAACTCACTATTGAATATGTATCATTTGAGAGGAGTTCTTGTATTTCACAAATTTTATTGAGTCCCAAAAATATTATTAACAATAATTATAGATGACAATAATAGCAATAATGATTTTAATAAAGTAATGTTAGCATTTATAAATTAGTACCATATTGAGTTTAAATTAACTAAAATTTAAATAAAGATATATAATGATAAAAGTAATAATTATAATTAAATAGCTAAAAAAATTTATTTACGCTTATCTATAATTAAGTTTTGTAAATTAAACTAATTACAAATTATCTTTAATCTAACAAATGATCTAGGGGATCTCTAAAATGAAATAAATATACATGAAATAGTAATAATAGTATTTTGAATGCTTAAGTGTTTGGTTTAGATTCGTTAGTGCCTCTTTATTTAGTTAAATTCTTGGTTTAGTCAGATGCTAGCTTAGGGGGCGCTACAAAGTTGGTATCAACCACGTAAATCTAAAGTTGCTAACAAAGTTTCGGCAAATAAACTAGTGGAATTTGGTTCTTCATGGAGCTTAGAATTTCCACCTCTAAAAGCTAAGCGTGAAGAAATGTTTTGTGATCTTGCAAAAAATCACGCTGATCTAGTTATAAAAGATGTTGATGAGCATGTTAATTGACAATAGGCAACGGTTATTTTTGTGGCTTGAAGCCTTATGTTAACTTTATGTTTGTTTTGTTGCTTTTTTTGTGAGCTTTTCACTTTATGTCAGTTGTATTCTCCTGCACACGGCTTGTTTGCCTTTTAATATATTCTTTTTGATCGATCAAAAAAAAAGTTTGAGATAGAAAGTGGGAAGGTTATTAAGAATTTCAAATTTGGGGGGATTTATGTTCTAATTAATCCACAGGTACCTGAAGGATCTGAGGAAGGATCTTCAAGTAGGGCATCTGGTGTGGAGAATGGGAATCAAGAATCTTATTTGCTTAATGTTGTAAGTGTTTCACTACTTACGTTATATATATATTTTTTTTGGGATATTTAGAGAATGTTATAATGGACAAAATTACTAGTTATAACTTGTTGTACCCGTATATTTCATCTGCTAGCTGCATGTTTCCTATTTTAAAGATGTTTATCTCGCCTTTAATGGTCGTTCATGGTTACTTTGTTGGGTTTTTAGATCACTAGCGTTGCTCAACGTAATTTTAATTATCCTGGTCTCCGACGACGGTATATTAACGAGGTTCAACAGATTTGAGCAAATCACTTCTATTTTGGGAGCACATCTTTTTGGAAGAGAGCTACGTTGAAGGAAGAAATTAATTTCTGATTAAACTATATGGACCAGTATAACAGGCTTATTACTTCTACATGAGTGTTATGCAAGTATTTATTTAAATGGGCTAAGGATTTTCAGCTGGAAAACAATAAGAATGTAATTAGAATCTCTATCTTCAACAAATACTAGATGACTTCAAAATTTTGTGAAAATAAATTATAAGATGAAGCTATCACTTTATTGTGATAAGAGACAAAAGAAGTGACTCCATTTGGTTTCAAGCAATGAAATCGCCAATAAACGCCAACTTTTTCCCACAGAAGCCCGATAAAAATGTCGTAGGATTAAATCTTAGAAGCTCGCATTCATTCAGTTTCCATCTCCAATTCATATTATCTAACATCTTTCCTTCCGAGCTTCTGACAGTTCTTGGTATTGTCGGAACACTCAAATTTGTATATATTGACAACTTAAGGTCCGGAATCCATCAATTGTTTAAACCGGGTCTTATGGAGATGCCCAAGGTCTTCCCAAAAGAAAAAAACATCACCTAAAGCCCCTCTTTCCGCAAGCCTTCCCTAGTGTGCAGGAATCCCAGCGGGAAGACTCCGAATACGGCTAACCATTAGCCGTTCTAAAAAGGTGAAAAACAGAATTACATTAACCATTCTACACCAAAAAAACGGGGAACGATTGTTTGTTCCTCAGTCGTTATCCGTTTTAGGCTTTCTTAGAACAGCTAACAGATACATGTTCCTTGACCTTTTTTCCGTTTACACTCTACGTACACTCATTTTCAGTTTTAGTGCTATTTAACCAAATATTGTTACACTCTCTTTACGCTAGACTTGTAGACACTCCCGAGGTTTCTTGTCGCACATTTGTTTTTAATTAGTGTTAGATATACTTGTGTTAGGTGCATTGTGATC
Source organism: Papaver bracteatum (assembly GCA_023529315.1). NCBI lineage: Eukaryota > Viridiplantae > Streptophyta > Magnoliopsida > Ranunculales > Papaveraceae > Papaver > Papaver bracteatum. The sequence continues at coordinate 908,298 of JAJJWX010002077.1, forward strand.
ACCATAAATCAAATGGGCTGTAGTGTATACATTGAGTCGATGAGTCGTATTTAGATGAAAATATGTAAATATAAGTGACAAAGATGTTTCAACAAGTTCATTTTATTCGGATACTTCACCTAAATAGTACATTAAATCAAAATTACTGAGAATAACCTAACTCACTATCGCAGGCAACGCGACTGCACTTAGTCGGTGCAACAACCCTTTAAATCGTTCGGTGTCCCTAATGGCCGAGTGTAGTCTCGGGAGGGTTTTCCAGAGATGTACCCACAAAACCTATACTGCTTGTGCAGCCGAACTAATCTTCATTACCATCTTCACCATCTTCACGACATAATATCTCGGGATCATACTGTTCAGGAAACCTATGCTTCAGGAGTAAATAACATTCGTATAATTGGAATGCTTTACCGGTTGTGGATTCGTATCTATGCTGCGACTCCATTTCCTATATTAAACAACCAAATATTAAAATAATGTTTAAAAAATTTAGGTGTTAGTCCAAAATTTAAACACTTACACATTCGTCCATAGTCCATCCAGAAGGTAAGTTTCTCAAAAGTGGAACCAAAAAAACTTAGGTACAACTTAACCTTTCTCTTAATATATGGTACCATGCTTTGTAACACTCTATATGTTCCCTAGTGTGGGTTTTCCGTTCCTAACGTTCAAATTTCAAGCCCTATATATATCTCAGAACTTTGCTTCCCTTCTCCGAAAACGATCAAACATAAATTTTAACAACCTAGTTTTACACTTTAATTTATCATATTTGTTGGTTTATATTTTGTTATTTCCTGGAGAAAATAATGGTTAATTTTAGTGAACTAGAAGATATTCAACTCGTCAGAAGCTTTTGCACCGTAGTCGAACAACCACAATTTTTGAATATGGCAGCATAAACTTTTTGGAACGATATTTCAGTCGAGTTTCATTCAAGAGCGGGTGTAAACCAAAGATCCTTGGATTTTATTCGGTGCCGCCTAGCTTATTTCAGGGTTTTTAGGATTTGTCTACGCGAATCAAATAATTACGTAATTTTAGTCAAAATTCCGTACTACTGAGCGAGGAAGGGGAACATTTATTCACTCAAGCGTTAACGATATATTTGGACCGCATTTGATAATCAATCCAGAACATATCTTATAATCTACCAAGTTATTTAAAGAATATAATATGCTTATTTTATAGGTTATCATAATGTTGTATGTTTCCATTTGCTATTAAGTTATCATAATGTTGTGTGTTATTTAACAAATGTAATATTTTTTCACTACCTTAAGCAAATGTTGTCCTTTTCTTTTTGTTCAATTAAATAATTTTTTTTTAGTAACCATGTCTCACCGCTTACATAAATTAAAAAAGAACACATAATAAAATCACTCTGAATTAGATGCCAAAAAAACTTGTTCAGGGTCGTAATGGTCTTGATCAACATCAACCTCGTCCGTGTCTTCTCCCGAATCCAACTCGTTGTCTATCGCATCTCCAGGCATGTCACTATCCCTTAGACCTTGACCGTGTCGTTCCCATATATGAGTTGCAAGATCCGTACGGAGTCTCTCCTGAAGAACTGGGTTTTGTAATGCCTCGCTCGTCTGCCTCAATGTTCCAACTATAGGTGCATGAGGTGGATCTGGCACATATTTCCACAACGGGTCACGATGTTCATCCTCTACAACCATATTATGCAATATCAGGTAGGTTCTCATGATCGATTTCATATCTTAGTTTTCATAGTAGTTACATCTGTGGTAAATGATCCTAAATTTACTTTGCAGTGTCCCAAATGCCCGTTCCATATCTTTCCTCTTAGCCATTTGATATTTGTTAAAAAACTTGAGAATTTGAATACCAATGTGTGCACTGTATGCTTGGACTAACACAAAGTATCTCTTATAAATTCCATCCACTAAAAAATACCCTTGTGTGTACTGGTTCCCATTGATAGTAAAATGACAAGGTGGTGCAACACTATTGAGATTGTCATCAAAAAAATTGGAGGACTTCAAAATATTAAGATCATTGTTTGATCCACCCACTCCAAAATAACCATGCCAAAACCACCTATCGTATGAAGCAACCGCCTCAAGAACACAAGTGGGATAACTTTTGTGACATGTGTGTGTTCCCGTCTAGTCCATTGGACACACCCTCCAACCCAAATGCATACAGTCCAGGCTACCAAGCATTCCTGGGAACCCTCGAGCTGCGTTCTCCTTCATCAATCACTTGGTATCATTCACAGTGGGACGTCTCATGTATTCCGCATTATACCCAAACATAATTGCATCACAAAACTTCTTAATATAATAGTAAATAGTAGAAGCAGACATAGGGGTATAGTCATCCACGCTATCAGGTGGGATACCTTTACAAAGAGACTTCATAACGGGATACATTTACATGTGTGTGCTATGACTTGGAATTCTTGCAGCATATTTTCTTTGTCGAAAGTCTGGGTCAACCTCACATATATTGTGCAAAATTCTTAAAAAAAGTGGTCGATACATACCTAAACGGCCATGGAAATTTTTTGGTCCCCAAGTGCAACCATCATTGAAATAATCCTGCATCATCCTTGCATCCGCTTCGTCACGACTTCTATTGATTGATTCTCTCTGCGTCACTAGCATTGGTATTGACTGATGCAAATTTTGAGTATTTTACACCATAAATTGATATAGCATGAGAATATTTTGATTTGTATCTTCTTCATCAGAATCATCGCCAAGACGAACCCAAAATTTTATTGACATATATCTCCTTAAAGACATGCTTCAATTAATAACAACACCGGAGTAGCAATTAAATAACGTCAAAGTGGACAACTAACAAAGTCGACACAAGAATTCACCTATAACAAAGTTTAACACCACCATTTGCAATTGAATTCTAACAAAAGTGCAGCATTTTATGACTATGATAATATCTATAACTTGTAAATTACCTAGAGAATTATACATACAATCTAAGTCCCTAATATTAACAATGTTAAACAAATTCAAGTCTTCACAAAGTGGTAACTAATAGTACCTGGATTCAATTTATGTTATTCATCTCAAATTTAATGAAAATATTTTCAATTGAAAAAAAACAACAACTAGGGTTTAAAGTTTCATTGGATTACCTTTGATTATTGAGATGATTAACCTCTTCAAAAATAAGTCCAACTTGAAATTTAGAGCTTCTTCAACAAAACCAATAACAGAAAGTGTGGAGATGTTGTTTCTTTGGTTAACTAGGGTCCTGTGTGAGAAGAGAGGAAAAAATTGGGGAAGAATAGATGAACTAAATGAAATGTAGTCGATTTTGCTGGGTGTTAGGCTAAATTTGGAAACGGACAACCATTAGCCGGTTCAACGGGTGGTTGACTGGTCAAGATAAGGAGGACGTGTAATAAATAACCGTTTTTAGAGAACGGGTGATGTCTGACCGTTATTTGAAGAACGGTTGATGACTTACCATTTTTTTTTGCATACAACGGCTAACCATTAGCCGTCCCTGGATTTCTCAGGGAAAAACCGCAAGACCTAAGCCCTTCCCAGGTTGATGTATAAAGGCATTTGGGAGGAGGCTGGGCATCTCCATAAGACCTGGTCTTAAGAAGTCACATGTTTTCTTCATCTCCATTCTCTACATGTTTTTGGAGGAGGGGAGTAGCGGGATCAACAGTGTAGACGTACACGTCTGCTAGGAGGGTAATTTGGTCGATCCTCCGACAAAATATATTTTATTTCCTTTATAAGATTAAGAGTGGGCCCAATTATAGTATTATTTAAGAGTGGGCCCAAAATCAGTTATAGATTTTTTTTTTTGATAAAAAGTTAATAAGCAAGGATTATACCCTCGTTTTTCACTTCATTCAGTTTCATCGCTCCTTTCTAAATTCCCACAAACGTTCCATGCATTCGAGCAGAGAGAAAGGGAACGAAGGAAAACACTACGGATTTTTGTCGCCATCTCCCCACTCTTCTACGCCATAAGAGTCAACCTAAAGATCGAAAATAGATGTGTACATAAGAATGCTTTGAAACATTAAAGATCTCTATTGATGTCGGACACAGACGCGTCGAAAGCCTCAATGAACAATTCTAAATAGCATTTTTCTTTTCTTTTTTCATCGAGCCATTTTTGTTTAGGAAGGCGGTAAGAGGTCAAAAAAATTAACAAAGCAAAAATCTTAAAGAAAGAAAAGAGGTGAAGATCATAAGTAATGTAAGTTTGTCCTCAGAATTTGTTAATAAAGGATAATCCTGTGATCAATTTGATTCCCCAATCTTTGTCAACTTGTTAACATACACTGCCTTAGATTGCAAATTAATTAGCATGTAAACCATAGAGAAATTCGGTTTCTCATCATCCATCTTTCTCTCAAATTCATTTAACTCATCAACTTAATCACTGTGCTGAATCCGGTATGTTGAGTGTTCTTGTTTTGATAAGTAATGCTAGAAATTGTCATGTTCCGTTCAGTCATTGATTGGTTGTGCCGTTACAAGACTACCAATGTTTGGGTCTGACAGATTTGTACAAGTGATTTATAACATCTTCAAGGTAGTTAGAGGATATGACCTCTATAGCTTATTGATTGAAAGAGAACTAGTTTATCAAATTTAGGATTTCTATGAATTTAGGTGATGGATTTGAAACCCTTGTTTATCATTGTATTTGTTTTAAGTTTTGTCTTTGTCCATATCCTTGTCGTATCGATTTTAAATTATTATTAGGAGAACTTATAAATTTAACATCACCAATCCAACTTCCTGGAAGATCGATCCGTATTTGCCTCTATCTATATTCTAGACGCCGTGCGCTTGCGATTTATAATCCTAGGTTATTTCTAAGACTAACAGCACGCTCAATTTCCGTAAAGTAATTTTTAAAAGGCTTAATATCTCTTATTACGAAAACTGAGTTTCCATAAATATAAGCTAAGAAATCAACGAGGCCATTTTTTTGCTTGAGTATCTCTTAGCTATATTCAAGTTATAGCAAGCCCAATCCAATGTGGAGATAGGAATTCGAACTCCATGATACCACGGACAACTCCTTAATAAGAGTCAAGGATGTCAAGACCAATGTTCTAAACTATAAGAAAAAAAAAAAAAAAAAGGAAAAAAACAATCAAAACGAAACAAAAAAAACTATAGCAAGCCTAAAACCCCAACCGTGCTTGGCCCAAGAAAGATAAGATACAATCGCTGCGTAGCTCGTGTTCCTCACAGTTCTTCTTCTTCTTATTGCGAGTATGACAGTCGGTAAGCCACTTTTTCTTCTGTCTGTCTGTCTGTCTGTCACTCTCTCTTTTTATTAATTTTTGTGATTTTGATTTTGTTAATTGTTTACCCTAGATGGGGAACTGTTTGTTGAACCAATAGAGCTCAAATTATCAAGTAAGCCTCTTCTTCTCTCTCTTTTTTGTGTTTAGTTTTCCTTTTTCGTTTTGTGATTTTGATTTTGTTAATTGTTTGCCCTAGATCTCTTAAGTATTAAACCAACAAAGTATAGATTTCCAGGTAAGCCTCTTCTTCTTTCTCTTTTCTCTCTTTCTGTTTCGTTGTCTTTGTGATTTTGATTTTGTTAATTGATTGCCCTAGATTACTACTAATTTTGGTTTGATTTAATGAATTTCTGGTAGTCGAATTGGAAAAGCGGATTTCATTTGTTCTGCAATTAACTAACAAAACCGATGAATATGTTGCTTTCAAGGTGAGTTTCTCTAATATCTCTTTTTTATTATTTCTCTTTGTTTAATCATCTAATTTTGTTGTGCAACTGTTTGTTTTTGGAATGATTTGAAGGTTAGAGTGACGAATGGTAATTACCGTGCTAGTCCATTCAGAGGAATTGTATTACCTGGAACAACATGCGACATTACAGGTGATTCTTGATTATCTGTTTTTAGGTATAGTCCCATCAAATTACCTCCAAGTGATTCTAAAAGTAGACTTCTATTCCTAGGAGGATGAGTTAGAAGTCTATTTTAAAAAGATGACAACGGGGAGTTTCCATTATTTAGACTCTCTACTAGTATAGAAGTAGTTCTAAGGTATAAGAGAGTGCCCCGTAGAGCAAGTAGGAGGAGCTTCCTAGAAGAATATGAGAAAGAGAATTCAGGAAGAAAGATGCAACACCTAGGGCAGAGAATACCAAAAAGGAAAACATTGTAAAAATATGTGTCCGAAAGAATGAAGTTTAAGTTTCAATTGCACAACTGTTAGCTCTATTGTGTTTGTTAAGCTACTATTCGTCTATCATATTGAGGTCTGATTTGATCATAGATGTTGAGTTTTGTTTTTTTTTGTTTGTTTGTTAACTTTGTTTAGCAAGTATACTGGCAAAGGGAATATCACAGGACCCACTTTCCCAAGACAATATTCTCTTACAGAGCTTTATAGCACCAAAAGGTGCAACAGGGGAAGACATTACACCTGAAATGGTAAATATTTCGTGTTTTGTTTTCTAAGAGGAATCCTGAGTGATTTGATTCTTATTCTTATTCTGATGTTTTTTTTTTTTTTTGAAGTTTTGGAAAGAAAGTGGGAAGGTTGTTGAGGAATTCGAGTTGAGGGTGATTTATGTTCCAGCGGATCCACTGGTACCTGAAGGATCTTGGGAAGGATCTTCTGCTTGGGCGTCTGGTGTAGAGAATGGGAATCAAAACCTTTATGCGGCTGATGCTGTAAGTGATTCACTACTTACGTAATATTATCGTTTTGGTGTTTAGAGAATGTTAATGGCCAAAATCACTAATTTTAACTTGTTGTACCTATCTATCTCATCTGCTAGCTGCGTGTTTCTGAAGGATCTTCTGCTAGGGCATCTGGTGTGGAGATTGGGGATCAATTATTTCAGCTTGATTCTGTAAGTGGTTCACTACCTATGTAATATTATCATTTTGGTATTCAGAGAATGTTAATGGCGAAAATCACTAGTTATAACTTGTTGTACGTTTCTATTCACATTTTCAGTGGGATTATGATTTTAGAACGTTTGAATAGGATATTATAGCCAATGCCTAGTTAAACGAAAGGTCTGTAACCCATTTGACTTTGGTCAGTTACTATTCACCAAAATTTTAAATGCCTAACTAAACTGTTTGATTCGCAATTTCGCATCTCTCTCTTTTGCACTCCTTCTCCAACAAGAGAAAAGTTTCCCTCGTCCGTAGACCCTCACTGCTCAGGTCTGGGCCGTTTTTGTCCGGGTCTGAGCTTCTTCGCCTTTCTTGATTTCCTTGTTTAGTTGGTTTAGTTTATTATGTTTTCTACTTACCATTTGGCATGATATCTACACCAATTTGGCGGTTTTGTCTCCTCTGTTAAAGGTGTTTATCTCGGCTTTAATGGTCGTTTTTGTTTACCTTGTTGGGTTTTTTAGATCACTACCGATGCTCTCCGACAACGAAATCTCCATCACTGTGGTCTTCGGCGGTGTTATCTTCACCAGTTTCAACAGATTTCGTCAAATCACTCATATTTTGGGAGCACATCTTTTTGAAGAAGAGAGCCACGCTGAAGGAAGTGATTGGTTATTAATTAACATACAAGTAGAACAGACCAACTGCTACACTAGTGTTATGCAAGTAGTATTTATTTTTAATGGGCTAAGGATTTTCAGCTGGACAGTAAGAATGTATATAATCTTTGAGGTTTTTTTGGATATCGGTGGGGAGGATGCTAGCATAGTACCGAGTATAAAATTGTAAATGTGTGTGAAAGAATTAAGCGATGAGAAAATGATAGATGTGGTAGGACAGAATAGAGTGGTAGTGTTAGACAGATGTGGTAGGACAGAATAGAGTGGTAGTGTTAGACAACTGGGGTCAGCACCCAATAACTACACAAGCAAGGGACATTGGCTTTAAGCTCAATTTTTGAGTGATAATGTATAAAATTGATTATACTCCATCCGTTTCAGGAAAATTGTTACTTTTATTTTTTTCAATTTCACCAATTTTTAGGCTAAAATGAAAAAGTAAAAGTAACATTTTTCCTGAAATGGAGGTAGTATTTCTTATGGTAAACCTATTATTGGGGCTGCAGGGAAGATGGTTGTTTGGTGGCTTAATGGGTCATGAAATAGTACTTATAAACCCTTATCCTCCATTTTACATAATTCCTAATATACCCTTGATTGATAATTATGATGATTAAGTAAATTAATCATGATTAGCGAATGGATTATACTAATTTAATGATTGATTTCTTGAGATTTTTTTTTGTTTGTTTTTGATCTATAAGAAGAAGGATGATTTTGATGAATTTTTTTTTGAAAACTTTGAAGAAAAACTGATGAAACCTATCCTGAAACTAGTCTAGAAAACCTTGTAATCCCATTTGAAATTTTGATTGATTCAAATCCATTTGAAACGGAAAAATTTGAGTTTACTTACAGGTTATGTCTGGGAAACTATTGTTGTCCCAGCCGTTATAAGGATTTACGGTTCGTAATTTAAGGATTCGAGGCCGTAATATATATATTCATGGTTAGGTTAGTAAGAACTCCTGGTCGTAATTCATACTCACGAATGGGTTAGTATGAACTCCTAGCCGAATAGCTATCCAGAGTCTCATGTGTATCAATCACGGCTTAAAGCCCGGCCGTAAATTGTATAAAGTGAAAAATACTATAACCCCCCTTCTATATGGGTTCAACATATAGAAGCTCCACTAAATGGATCATACATTGTCAACTCCATACTTTCAGAAAATAATATTATTAGGTCCAAAATATCAAATTTTCTTCAGATCTGACCCATAATTAATTATTACGAATTTTAATAATGGCAATACTACCCTTTAGTATATATACAAGAGGAATATCAGAATATATTTTCATTTCTCTATTCTCTTTCTTTCTCTTCTCCATTCTATTCTCTCTTTCTCAGACGAAAATAAATTCTAGGGTTCTTCATAGTTGATCCGAGATCTGATTAGATTTTATTTTGTTGTTGTCAAGGATATAGATACAATCAGAGTTACATCAAACTACAACAAAAGATTCAACGAGGTTTGAAACCCTCAGATCGTGATATCTAATCGATCGACGTTGTTCTGTTTTTGTTTTTGTTTTTTTTCTTCAAGTTGATGTTATATCTCGGATTTTTCTCACTCGATATTTGAGTAAGATTTCATTATTTTTAATCAATATTTGAACTATTTTTACTTTAGATCTATACTTCTTTTTGGTTTGTTTCTGTTGTTGTATATCTATTGTATGATAGATCGATTTTGAGTTTGATCTATTTTGTGTATGTTTGTATCAATAAGGAGCAGTTGTAACAGAAAAGTGACAATTGAAACTGAAAAAATCACCAATCTTAAATCATTTTTTGCTGGATTCGATCAGATCAGATTTGATTATTGATCTCATTATATTCAATTTTAGTGTTTTATTTATTGATTGGATTGATTTAGTGTTTCTGCATTTACGATTATATAGATCCGTGTTGTTGTATTTTGTTAACATTTTTATTTGTTTTGCAGTGAGAATGAGAAATCTGGATTTGTTAATCTTGTAGCTCGTTATCTCAGGTAAGATTAAAGCAAAACAATCATTTTAAGTTTCTTTTGAATTGGTTTATTAAGATTTGATGTTCTTCAATTTTCAGTTCATACTTCATAGCTTGTGATGTTTTTTTTTTTTTTGCTTGATGATTCAAAATTTTATTAATAACAAAAAGGGAATACAAAACAAACCAAAAAATCTCAAAGATGATTGTTTACAAACAAACAACCATCAGTAGTTTAACAAAATCTATAGTAAGCCTTATTTGGCATTTCTAGCTCTAACATAAAAGATGGCTTTGACAAATAAATCCTCTTCTCACCTCTGTTTAATGTAGCTCCCTTATTGGCAAGACTGTCAGCAGAGAAGTTGATTTCTCTGTAACTATGTACAAATTGCAGATCTAACAATCTTTCCATAATTTTATTCCATCTAGTAGCCACATACCAAGGAATTTTTCTGGACACAAAAAACTGAATGGCAGCTGATGAATAAGTTCTAATGCATACTTGAAAAAAACCTTTACTTATTGCCCATTCCAAAGCATTTATTACTGCAAAAACTTCAGCCATAAAGTTTGTTGCAATCCCCATTCCACCTGCAACAGCTATTAAGAGATTTCCTACACTGTCTCTGCCAATAAATCCATAGCCATCTTCACCTGGATTATGTATGGAAGCACCATCACAGCATAATAAAACTTGGTTTACATTTGGCAGAGAGAAGAAAAATTCCATCACAAAGCTTCTCTTCACTTTCCCGCATTTCATACCAAAGAACTTAAGAATTTGAAGATCTTCCACTGTATTCCTTATATGTCCCTTCATTCTCACTTCACATTCTTTTGTAAACTGGATAATTTTTCTTTTCAGTACTTCTGCATTAGGTTGGCACCCATCATAAACTGTCTTGTTTCTGAGGAAACTCAATTCCATCATTGTAATGAATGCTGCAGAAATCCATAACTCCATCACAGCTGGACTTTTTTTTTTTTTTCCATTGAGAGAACCTCTTCTAGTGATATAGGATTGAAAAATTTGAAGATTCCACCCAACCATTGCCATATTTTCTCATTGAAGTTACAATGCTACAATATATGATCTATTGATTCTTCTGCTTGTTTACAAAGGGAACATATTGATGCAAACTGAAACCTTTTCCTCTTCATGTTATCATCAGTTGTCCCAATCCCTCTCACCAACTTCCATATGTTACTTGACACACTAGGATGAATTGATGAGTTCCAAACTTTTTTAGGCCATTGTAATACTGGGAATTTCTTCCTTACACATTTTACTGCTGATGACACTGAAAAATGCCCAGTTTTAGTCCATATCCATATTCTTCTATCCTTTTCACCATCTACCACCGGCAGTTCATTTGTATCAAGCATATGTGCTATTTCAGAAGGAATCATCCATTCACCATTTCTTAATAAATGCTCCACCCTCATGTCAGTATTATGTGCCCATATAAACATTATCAGGGTAAAGAGATCTTAATGTTGCTTCTTTAATCCATATATCATCCCAAATAGATGCTTTTCCCATCACCCACCAACCATCTTGTATTGCTAAAAGTGTCTTCAAGAACCCATTTGATTCCAGGCCATATGGAGGATTTTTTTATAGTAATTTATCCAGTCACCTTGTTTAGTCTTAAACTTAGCTTGAAAAAATCTTGCCCATTCATTATCTTCATTTTGCATTCTCCAAGCTAACTTCATTAACAGTGCTTTATTTATGTCTTCTAGATTTCTCAAACCCAGACCTCCCCATCTAATGGTGAATTCACTTCTTCCCATTTCACAATAATTTGTTTTCTCAATGATGGGTCACCTGACCAAAGAAAGTTCCTAATTATTCTCTCACATTCATTTAGAACTTTCGTGGGCCATTTATATACTGACATATTGTATATTGGCATGCTACATAACACAAATTTCACTAATATAAGCCTTTCTTGGAATGATAACATCTTACCCATCCATCCTGGCATCTTGTTTTGTAGCATATCCACACAGCTCCATATATGGCATGATTTTATTTTTCTTGGTATCAAGTTAACCCCCAAATATTTATTTGGAAAAGTATAAAGTTTCATACCACAAATATCACCAATTTGGATTTTCCTGCCATTTGAAGTGCCCCTCACAAAGCATTTGCTCTTCTCCATACTTACAACTTGACCAGAATATACTTGGTAATCTTGCAACAACTTCATTAACTTCTCCACATTTCTCTTTTGGCAATCACAAAACAAGAAGATGTCATCTGCAAATAAAATGTGTAAAGGATAGATACCATTTCTAACCACCATTGGAATTAAGTCCCTCTCCTGTACCATGTTAGTAAGTCTTCTACTTAAGACATCTTGAGCAATCACAAAAAGAATTGGTGACAGTGGATCACCCTGTTTTAAACCTCTACCCATTGATAAGAAACCAGCTGGGCCACCATTCACCATTACTGAAATTTTTGCAGACATAAATAACACTTGTAACCAATGAATGAACTGAGTAGAAAAACCAAAGCAAGACATTGCTTGAAATAAGAAATGACAATTGAGAGAGTCATATGCCTGTGTTATGTCTAGTTTCAATCCAATATTACCATCTCTTCTTTTAGTTTCCATCTCATTTATCATCTCAGAAGCTAGAGCAATTTGATTCTGAATACTTCTCCCCTTTATGAATGCCCTTTGTTGTGGTGAAAGTACTTTATCAATAATAATACTCATTCTTATAGTAAGTATTTTTGTTGTGATTTTAAAGCAAAAGTTACTTAATCCAATAGGTCTAAATTGATTGGCTTTCTTAGCACCTTGAAGTTTTGGTATTAACATAAGGAAGTTTGTATTCATACCTTAAGGGATAAATCCTCTACTCCAACAGTATTGAATTGCTGATATTAAATATTCACCAATGATATCCCATGCCTGTTTATAAAACCATCTTGTAAATCCATCAGGTCCAGGAGCACTGTATGGATCCATGTCAAAAACTGCCATTTTAATTTCATCACTTATAGGAACAACAGTTAGCAGGGCATTGTATTCATCAGTTATTACTTTTGGCACATTATAAAATATATCTGTACTAAAATAAACCTCTTTGTTTTTGAATTTATCCTCAAAATGACCAACTAGAGTATCCGATATTTCTTGTTGAGTTGTAACAATGGCACCAGAAGCATTCTCCAATTCTGTAATGGTATTATGAGATTGCCTGATTTTTATAGAAGCATGTAAGAAATTTGAATTTGAAGCACCTTCTTTTAACCATTTAACTATAACTTTCTGTTGGGATATTTCTATACTATGTTGTAACAAAACCTCCTGCTTACCTCTTGCAATTACCAGTTTATCCAGCAATTTTATGTCATCTGGTTGCATATCTAAATTGAGAGAAGCTTGTACAACTTCTTCCTCAGCATTTTGTAACTTCACTCTAACATCACCAAAAACATTCCAGTTTCATGGTTTTATTATTTGTTTCAATCTTTTGAGTTTGTTGAGAAAAATAAAAGCTTGGTTACCATCTAGATCCATTTCTTGTGATTCTTTAACAGACTTCAAAAAATCAGGATGACTAAGACAAACCTTTAATGCTCTGAAGGGGACATTTTTAGGTTTTGGCATGACTGCATTCACTCCCAATAAAGCATTGTGATCAGATATGCCTCTTGCACAAACTTTATAACTTCACCCAAGGTAGATATCAAGCCATTTAGCATTATATAAAGCTCTATCCAAATTGCACACAATCCTCTTTGATCCTGCTCTATTATTACACCATGAGAATTCAAATCCATTTTTAGGAGCTTGAATTAGACCACATACATGTAAACAATTATTAAATTTATTCATAAAGATAGCTAATGGAGTTCTCCCCCATTTCTTCTCTTCCAAACACATGACAGTGTTAAAATCTCTAATAACTAACTATGGGAGATTTAATAAACTCAACTTTTCTAACTCAGCCCATAAAGCTCTTCTATCAACAGTTAGGCATACAACATGAATTCCAGTAATTAAAACTCCCCCACATTTACTGTTATAGCCTAAGAAGTACTTGACACCACAGTAGGACAACTAATATTGGCACTCCAAAACATCCAGATATTCCCTTTTTTAGTTGGAGAAGAATTATGAATAATCTTGTAATGCATATTTGGGAGATTTAACCTTTTACAGAAATCTAAAGAAACTCTCACCTTTGGTATATCAATAAAAACTAAAGTAGGACTTAAGCCTCTGACATTCCAATAGATCACTTTCATTTAGAAGATTGTGATTGAGAAGTATTTCTTCTCAAATTTCCATTTTTACCACCATTTGAAACTGAATTTGCTGCTTGTTTCCTTGTGACAACATTCACTGTCTTTCTAGTTTTTTGTTTCGTAGCTAGATGCTCAACTGATTTTGTACCTCCCTTCCCCAAAGGTGGAAGTACATTGATAGCAGAATTTATTGATGGTGTACTAGTTATAACTTGAATTACTGTTTCCACTGATAAAGCAGGGAATTCTTCAGCTGAAGTTAAAAAAATTATCATCCAAATTATGAAGCACTTGAAATTTTCCAGAGTTTATTTCATTCTCCTTGTTTTTAGAGGATTCTACTTCATGTTGTACTGGAGAAATGATGTCTTCAATAATTGATATTTCCTTTTTAACAATTACTTCAGATTGAGAATCAACTTGCTCAATTAAACTTTCAAAGATATCAAAACCAATATGTACTGGTTTCTTAGGCTTTGAATTAACTTTTCTCCACAACTTGTTTTGTTCCTTTTGAATAATAACAAGATCTTATTGCTTCATTTGTTCTTTTTGCTTGAATCCACACTCAACAACGTAGTGTCCTACCGTTTTGCAATGATTACAATACTTAGTCATCTTTGAAAACTGAACTGCTTGCTCAAAACCTCCATACTTTGATTTTACCCAAACTTTGCTTGGAATTTCATTAGATAAATCAATTTCAACTAGTACACTAGCATAATAACCAATTTTCCTGTTTAGAGTATTCTAGTCTACTTTAACTGGTCTACCTAAGGCTCTTCCAATTTGTAGAATAATACTTTCCTTCCAATATTCAATACTTAAACCGGGTAATTGAGCCCAAACAAAAACTGAAGAAGACTTTTGTTTTTCAGGATTAAAATTAGGTTCTCATTGACGAATTTTTAAAACTTGAGATTCAACAGACCAAAAACCTCCCCAGATATGCTTTATATCATCTTCATTATCCAATTTAATTATGAAGAAACCTTTGCCTATTGGAATGAGTTGTAGTGTACCTTCAATCTTCCATTGATGTTTTAAAGCAGTTTCCGCAACTTGAAACTTCAATTTAACGAAATCTTACCTGCCAATTAAACTAAATCTCCATTCATCAATATAATTATCGATAATATCATTTGGAATATAACACGATGGATTTTCACCATGATCAGTTGAATCCATTGAAGAATTAGAATTTTGAGATCTAATTTTTTTTTGGAATAGTTTCAGATTGATGTTTTTCCAACATGAATGTCGTTATTATTGGTTAGATCGTCTGATCAATGAACACTAATCATTGATTCTACCTGAGAAAACCTGGATTGGTTGAAAAAATCGTAGAAAAAGAAAAAAATTGAATAAAGAAAAAACCGAGTCAGACCGATTCACAGAGCAAGTTTTCTGGATTGTCCATAAAAAAATAATCAATAGAGTTATCTTTCATAGCTTGTGATGGTAAAATTTTGAGCAGGTGGTGATGCTGGTAGTGGTACTGAGGCTAGAGCATTGTTCATTGTGCTTCAATTTTATCACATTGATGATTATGCACAACATGTGTAACTTTCGTTTACACATCCAAATTGCATGTGTAACTTGCGTCTACACATCCGAATTGCATGTGTAACTCTCAGTTATACTATATGCATCTGTAACTCCCAGTTACACTAGTCATATACATGTGTAACTCTTATTTACACTAGTCAAGTGCATGTAAAAATTTTTATACATTGTTGTGTTGTTCTTTTTAATGTGTAACTGCTAGTTACATATGCTAATTATATGTGTCAAAGTTTGAGTAAACCCGAAATGATAAGTAATTCAGTTTATTAGTTGCATATATGCCTTAACTAGTTACCTATGCTAATTATATGGGTTTGGAACTGAAATTGCAAGTTGATTTTAGAACTAAATTGTTGGAGCTGAAACAAGTAGGATTTGATGTTGATGGAATTCGCAGAAGAAAAGATAGGAAATGTGTTGGTGACTGAGATGTAAACGCATGTTAGCATTGGATGTGAATGTCTATGTTTATGTGAGTTATATATGGAGATGTGGTGGTGCCATTGTGGATTGGAAGCAATGTTGCAGGTAAAGAGAAGAAAGTTGCGGGTGAGTTTTTTATTAATAATTACAGTTAATAGGTAAAGAGGAGAAAACTTTTAGGTATTGATCTCTCTACAGTTTGTCTTCATCATCGTGTTTGTTTGATGAGTTTCACAGTATTGTTCCTTGCAATTTGTTGTTTTAATTCTTAATATTCACTTAAAAGTAGAAAAATACTTTAATTTGATTCATGGAGGTTGACACCAGTGATGTTGCTCTAATGGATCATACATTTAGAAAACTACCATATCGTCTAATGGATAATTTCTTAGTGAATATATTGAAATATCCTTATGTAATGTTCCTTAGAGGCACTATCTATGTTCAATATAAGATTGGTCGATCAACTGTCTACGTCACAAGTTTTGTAGTGCTACTGTTGCTTACGAGTTAGGTGTAAGACATTACATTCTTAGACATTTTTTTGCATTATTGCATTCACACATTAGTTTATATATATCCAAACATATAAACTTTGAATTATAAACACTGAGGTCTTTGAACCATGTTACTTTGATGCTCTGATGGATTTTTTTGTTGTTGCTAGAGACACACAATTAGACTTAGTAATTGCTGAGCACACATGTCATATGTATGAGTAACTCCTAGTTACACATTCTATATGCATGTGTAACTTCTCTTTACACTAGACAGATGCATGTGTAACTTCTAGTTATACAAGTTAGATGCTTGTGTAACTCCTTGTTACACATGATAGGTATCTAACTCATATGCATGTGTAACTGTCAATTAAAATAGACAGATACATATGTAATTCCTAGTTACACTAGACAGATGCATGTGTAACTCCTAATCACACATGCTAAGATTAGTTATCATGTGCCTTTTATATGTTCTTTGTTCTATAATTTTTCCTTGCAATTATTCTATAATTTTGGTTCTTTATTTTTTATCCATCCAACCTAATCCTATGGATGTGTATTTGTTTTTACAGATGTGCAAGTATATTGAAATCGAGAAAGACAAAAAAAAAGGAAACATCTAATTATATGATATAGTGGATTATTTCTAGGATTTCGCTTTGCATATCTCGTGTTTTAATTCGTTTATTGCGTTCAATAACAACCAATTACTGTAATTGATAAATGGTCGAATTATACTGTAAATGAAAATTAAAGTAATACACGTATTTTATGTATGTGTAGTTTAGATGTATAACTGATGAGTAACTTGTAGATACACATACATATATCATGTGTAATAAAAAGTTACACATGCATATGGATGTGTAACTTGTAGATACACATTCCATACACATGTGTAACCATTTCTTTCCATTCACATGTGTGAGTCCATACATATATATACAAGCGTAACTTTGCATTACACATGTCATAAGGATGTGTAACTTCTGGATACACATGCCATATGCATGTGTAACTTCTGTTTACACATTCACATTATACTTTAATAATTTTGGGCCTAGATTTTATAATTTTGGGCTTAAATTTAAATTTTATTTAATTTGGGACTTGACAATATATAAAAGGGTATGGATGTCTTTTAATAACTCGGGGACTAGATTTAAACTTCTTTTAATTAAGGGCCTCATATTATGGGTCGGGCCTTAGCCTAAAAACCTCTTGTATAAATCCCAGTCGTTTTTAGGCCTGAACACTCTCAACCAATGCATTTAATGCATTGCTTGTCTTCTATTTTTAAACTAAACGGCTAGTTTTCAAAAAAAATTTAACCATTATGTCATTGAACCCTATAAAAGGAGACCATTTTATCATCTCTTGCTCACCCAAATCCTAGTTATAAGCTCTCATATTCATTCTCATCTATTTCTCATCCAAAAAAATAAGAAAAAACACTATGGTGACTCCCTACACCAATGAAGAAGATTCCGTGATTGTTAGAGCATGGGTGACGGTCAGACAACATGATGAATATCTAGACATTGACATAGATCAAACATCCTTGTATTTTTGGAACTGTGTTTTCATAGTTTTTGTTGCACTAAACGGAAATCTTAATGGAAGAATTTTGGCAAGCGTTAAGGAGAGATTCGAGAAAGTATTTGAAGAATGCGAAGATTTCATAAAGGAAATGAAAGCCCAAAAGGAAGCCAATCCCACAATGCCAAGTGCGACAAGAGTAAGTTTTTTAATAAGTTGTTTCATTAGAAATCGTTTTGTGTAACATTATCTAACATATAGTATTTGTTTCTATAGTGGTTGAGGGCTCACCGCCAATATGAGGAAGTTCATGGGAAAGAGTTTCAATAAAATGATAGCTATCGCATCTTAGAAAATACTACCTATGATTTTGACCGATACGAATAAGGGTTTATTTTAATTGGTATGATCTATCTTATCAATGTAATGAAATATGTATGCTTTTCCGATTCAATGAAAAAGAAATAGTTTCATATTTTTTCAAGTATTTTCGGCCATGTTTTGACCATAAAAACTGAAATTCAAATTTACGGTTTGAATAACGGATCACGACTGAACCGTAAATACCATATCGACTAGTTTCTATAGTTTCCCAATCGTAATTGAGATATCGGTTTGGAAGCTGGTTTTTCGGTTGGAATTTAACGGTTACGATAGGATATTATGGCCGTTAACTGCGATTCCCATAATTACGGATACTTATGGCTGGGAAACTAATAGAACAGCTGGGAACCTAAGGTTACAGTTGGGAACTCCCAGTCGATTTTGAAAAATTTCCTTGTTTTCTACAGATACAGAACAATGAATGGCTAGAAAGGTGCCAACCGTGATAGCTATTTTATGGTTGGGAGTTCTTCGAGTCCCAACCGTTCTACAATTTTACGGATAGGTCGAAAATAACTCCTAGCCGTAATTTTCCGAGAACCAGTTTTCCTAAACCCTAAATTCTTCAATCTTACCTGTTAAACCAATTTAAAAGCAAAATAAATTGTGGGTTTTTGAATTCTTAGCATTCTGGAGGATTTAATTGTGTTTGGACAGATTCATTCACATACTCTTCAATCTCCAATTTGTGGTTCAACACCTTCATAAACAATAGAATCATAACAAGTCTATGGTAATCCAAATCATCAATCTTCAATTTCAAAATCGATGGAGATTTGATAAAAAAAAATTCAAGGTTTTGTTTGATTTTGAGAAGAAGAAGAAGAAAAAGGGTTAGGTGAATTAATTTTGGTTTAGAAATTTAATTTAGTTTTGATTTTAGGTATAATACTGGTCAAGGTTATATTTGACTTTTCATAAGAATTAGGTCCTCCTTATCCCCTAAGGATGTTGGATAGAATATATAACCCCCAAGTTCGAAATTTTTTAAGCCCAATAAATAAGATTCTTTTAAAAGCACCCGATACCCATGTGTTGATTTTCGGACCAAAACTATATAGTCCAAAAAGTCAGACTAGAAATACTGGGCAGTTGTATTACCTTTGCCATCCATTTACCGTTTGTCTACTTAAGTAAGATGGTTTGTGAACAAAATAAATTGTAGGTTAGATGAGAGATTTTGGGCCATGAGGCAGATTGTGGGACAAAATTAGAATCACACAACATATCGTAGTGGTAGATTTTTTAACGTCATGGAACGAATTCGGTTCAACAAGAGTCGATGGAGATTTCAAATAAAAGTGACAAGTTTTGAATTAAGGTGCAAATTTAGAATCATGATTGACTTTTCACATAGTAGATAATTGGTGATTTTTTTTTTGAAGCATAATAATTAATCAAAAGAATATCATAGGTGAAACCTTCACTTTACAGTAGATCTGGCTATTGAAAACAAATATTATTTTTTCTTTAATTGAAAGAGATATTGATATTAGATTAGAAGGATGTACATAGTTCTACCAAAGGTAAGGTAGACAAAGAAAAACATAAATTACAGGAAAAGATTAACCCAATCTTTGATCACACTATTAGCGAAATTTACATGCACCTTATGTCCAGCTGCTGCTGCCCAATTTAGTAGTTGTGTCTTAACTTCTATTACCAAATCATCATCCGTATGGTAAACATGTCTGGCTTCGAATATACCGTTGCTACATTCTCTCCAAATCTTCGAGATGATTGTAGAGGGAAACAAACTCCATATGAGGTTTCCATTGATTACAAAATTATTATTATGCCAACAGTAAGCTAAGCTCTTCATTGTTCTTGGAATAATCCAAGTACAATTTTGACTTGGAAGTAACATTGCCCAGACTTTTTCAATAACCTTATATTTCATAAACATATGGTCATGTGTCTTTCAGAGTTATCTCCGCAGATGACACACGAGTTATGCATTTGTATACCTTTATGCAGCAGAATGTCTCTGGTATTTAGCTTGTCATAGATTAGGTACCATACTAAAAAGTTAATCTTAGGTGGGATATGAGACTTCCGGATGAAGTAATATGGGAAGTTATCAAGATCATGTGTTTCTATCAATTTAGAATATAACTATTTTACTGAAAACACACCTGAGTCATGTACCTTCCATCTTATGGTATCCGGCAGTTCGTCTAGTGTTGGTGGAGTGTCACCAATAAGTGAAATGAGAACAACAAAATCATCAATTTATGAGATTGTCAAGGCCATTCTAAAATCGAACTTCCAACTCCCTTCAGAGGTAACCATACCTGCAACTTTGATAATCTTGCAGAGGTTAGGAAAAGCAGTTTCCAAAGTAGTAAACAACTTTATTAATCTTTATATTATGATAACTCAATAATATTATTTTCATATATAAAATAAAAGGATATGTAACCCAATAATCTTAGCTAAACTGAAAGCATTCCATGACTGCATTCCACCTCATGTATTTAAGTTTGTCGGAGAGAGTCTTCGAACCATTTGGATAAACAAAGAATCAATATCTTGATTTTTTGGGAGGAAAGATCATAATGCTGACAAGTTGTTGTTGTTGTTGATGCTATTGAAGTTTCAGTGATGAATTTGTTGTGATGCTTTTGTTTCCGTTGATAGATCATTATGAACATAGATTGACAGCTCTGTTGGCTGTTGAAGTATTTCTTTCTCTGGACAAATTTGAGATAAATTGGGAATTGGGGATAATATTCTTCTTATATATAAAGCTCAGTTTTAGTTTAAGGTTAAACTGCGATCATTTATTTTTTTAGTATATGATCCAATGTATAGCTTGTTTTATCATGGTACAGACTTTGCTATTATTCCCAGCAGGCTGACCATAGCAGGTGTCACATGCCCATTTAATCACCTAAAATATTCATGGGACATGATCGGCAATACTATATGGTTCGGTGAATCAACTTCACCCACAAGTACCCATCCTTGCATACTTGCATCAAAGTATGCATATGCCTTCACTCACAAGGCTTTATGCAATGGAAGTCTTTATCTTCTTTCTCTCTAACTCTTAATCCCCCATAAGCATAAGAAGTTTTCCATGCATCTATTATATTTCATAATATCACACAAATCAACAACACAATGAACACAAACATATATTACAACAAACCCATTTTATTGCACTAAAGGATGATTACAAAACTTGGCCATCACATGGACCAAAAACACACCATTCACCCTCTTGGTGACTGCCTAACACTCTTTACAATCAGTGGTTCTTCTCTCAATTGGAAAACATTGTTCTTATTGATCTATAAGATATTTATACATGCTAAAGATCGGGCCAAAATTCATTACACCATTTTTAGGGATTCGCAACCCAGGTTTGCAACGACATAAGGGTCGTTGCAAAATTTTAGTTGCTAATTGCAACGCCCTTCTTTTTCGCAACGATGATCTGCCGTTTCTAATTTTGTAACCTCACAAGCGAGGTTACGAATTGCAACTGCAGTGTTTTCAACCGTGCGAAGCACGCATGTGGCCGGGAACACTAGGGATACCAAGTACATCTAAGTCAAACTTCGGTCAAGCATTACTTTTTATTTTTCCACCCTTCAGCCAAGTTAACCTATAATGCCTTATCCATCGAGAAGAATATCTCATTTTTTTCCACTCGTTCTTCTCCTCTCCATCTCTGAACTTTCATCTCCTCTCCATATCTGCGTAAATAACATCATCTCTAAAACTTCTTGATGCCGTCGATGAATAAATACAGTGAGATAGATGGATCAAGTCTGATGATGATGAGTTTATAGATTTGATTTTGTTAGGATTTTTGATTGAAAGAAGAAAGATATTTCATTGAGAATCAGGGATAGGGTTTTGAGAGAGTTGATATAGTGACGAAGTTTACAAGACTTGGGTCAATAAAAGAATATTTGAATCAGGAATTGAGAAAATACGAAGATTTAAGTTTAGGAATTCAATTGAGAAGTTAGGGTTTTCTGTGAATAGGAATTAGGGTTTGATTTTGGTGATGATTAAGAAAAAAAATAGTGTATGGGTTTTGAAGATTATAACATGAAAAATGTGAGAGTTCGATTACAAATAAGAATAGTCTGAAAAATGTAAAGAATTAGGGTTTCATAAGAACAGGTTCTAAGATGATGTAGAAGACAAAATTGAAGGTCTAGAAGAATGATTCAGAGTTTTCAACAAAAGAAGGTAACGATTTCTTACTTATTTTTTGATTATTTTTTTTTTCAATTTATGTTATGAAAATCTGATGGATGAAGTTGAATTTGTTGTTTTTCTGGGAGGAATTGTTGAATTAATTTGTTTTTGGGTACACAGTCTGTGTAACAAACCCTTTAACAGAGACTGTGTTAAACCTCCCTTGAAGCTATGATGTATTTTTTTATGGATATCGATGTTAAACGAAAAATTATGTGAAGAATTATAACCTGGGATGATATTTGATTTAGAAAAAGAGAGACATAATTTGTTAATGCATGTGTATTAGTAGTCTATTACCTTCATATGGGAATTGATGGATGTGTATGTGAAATTCTAAGTGTGTAAGTTGTGAGATGTGTTAGAGATCCTTGTCCTTGTTTTCTTTAAAAGGGGACAAGCTAAAATTACAGTATCGCGTGTTAAGGTTATCCTGATAGCTCACTAGAACTTAGGAGCTGTAGGTGAGTATAAACATGCGAGGTTGTGCTCGTGAGAGCAAAGACGAGAAATATATGATGTAGTCCTTTTCTTCTTCTTGGTTTGCAAGGGCTATCTTCAATTAGAACCTCTGTATTACACAAGTTTCCTTCGCAAATCGCGTGGTCGTCATGGGTAGTTGTTGCTTATTGCCATCATCCAACCCTTAGAATCCGTTATTTGGTATAAATTGGTTTTGAATTAGGGGACTGTTTTTACAAATGACATGTTATTCTTGTTACTGTATATGCAAAGTGAAGATTGTAGAGTTTATGCATACTTTCTTATCCACTGAAGATTAATATGTCCTGCTCAATGTTTGGGTTAGGGGTTTAAGGACCTAGATTCTTAATCTGATTGTGCGGTGCCTAAATTTAGATCATGCCCTTGAAACTGCATAATATAGAATTATAATCTTACCCTTCCTTTGAAAGAATTAGATCATCGTATATGTATGAATTGGTAACTGTTCTGTATCTTTGTTATTAACAAAAGTCACTTTAGGACCATGGTTGCAGATGCTTTGTAAGTTGTTATTTTTTCCCTTGCAAAGTATATTTCAGGACGATTACTTTCATTGGCAGATACAATACTAGGGCATGAAAAGTATTAATTGTGGTTAAGGTTTTCTTTGAACTAGTTATTTGTATGGTTGTTTTAAATGCTGATGAAACCTTAGAATAAACAACAAATCTGTTTTTCTGATATTTCAAACGTAGGTACTGTTGGGATCATAAACTGAAATCTAACCATTAGCATTGAGTGAATTTTTAATATGTTATCCTAAGATATGTCAGAAATACTCGGTTAAAATATCAGGATAATCAGGTTAGGAAAGGTGCCCGAAACTATTGAATTACAAATAACTGTATCTACAGAATTTGTACAACAACGCAGACTTCTTAAACTTAAAATGAGGCACTTACACTGCATTGAATTGTCTGATTTTTGTATATGAATATCCCATTGTGGTTATTATTCAGCTGTAAAAATTTCAAATAAATATAATCACTGTAAGTACCCCAAAGAGTGGGATAATAGGAACTTAATTTTGTATGACAATTCTGAAAGCTGTCAGCTTGTGATGTATGTATCTCCTTATTGAACCGTTATATTTCTCTGAAGTTTTAGTATGTTATGGTACCCTCAGTGATAATGATACTGTAAATTTTCCGAGAAGATCGAATGCATCTACCACTTAAAAGTGTAGATATACATTAACTAAATTTTATAAACGTTTGGTTTGATAATTCAGTGTTGTGTTTGATTCAATATCAATATGTGTTTGAGTAAAATGACATTGAGCCTTTTGTATTTACATTATGCACTTATAGCTCAGAGTTTTATTGAAGAAATAAATTGATACCTCTTGGTAACTCTCTTTTATTTTGTTGGTAATGTGTTCTCAGGTGATATAAAATCATATAGTTGATTTTGGGTGATGGATGGCATGAATTATAAATATTTTAGAGTTTATGAAGGACAAGGACTATTGTGGTTGTTGAAATTTGATTTTTTCAGGTTAAGATGGCTTTAAAAGGAGCTCAAATGTATGTATCAAGGGGTTGGTCGATCACCACTTATACTCCACACCGATTGCTTGATTAAAAGGGGCTTTAAGAACTGTAGGATTCTCCTTGAATTTGTCGGAGTTGCGATAAATGACTTCTGCCTCTTGTTTCTATCCTCGCATTTTTCCTTGACTAATACATACACAGGTAGGTTTCTTATACTTACTCCTTTATAGCTTTAGCCAATATGAATAAAATGGGCTATAAAGTATATTGCTAGTAACTTACGCCTTGAACATGTTGCGTCAACTCTGGTCCATGGAGATATGAGTTTATTTTCATCTTGATGTCTTTTAAATTTACATAACACTAACGACTTGATTCTTAGTTAGATTATTTCCCTTATGCTATTAATGTCATGACGAAAATGCATATGAAGGTGTACAAGTAAAGCTAATGTTCTGGAGTGATTTTCAGATAAATTGAAATTTAACCATTCCAAGTAATAAATGAATGAACAGATGAAAATGTTATGGTATTGCTTGTTTATTTATTTTATGAACAAGATATAATCTATTGCTTGTTATCTTTGTATCTTTGAAGGGGTTGGTGGCTACTGAGATATAATATATAGAAAAAGGTACATGCATGAGGCATCTACTACTTGTATAGTTTCATTTTGGTGTGCACTACACATACATTTAGTGCTTTAACTTGCATTTAAATGACAAGATGTTAAGTACTAATTATATCTCTAAAAGACAAAATCTATATATCTCTGTATTATGCGAGTTATTTGAAAGGAGATTGAATCTCTATACGGGAAATGCTTGTGGTATATGAGGTTAAGATGATGGAAGGTTATGGCATTGCAGGTGACAATGATGGAGTTTGGTGTTGATTACTTGCATTGTATTAGGCATGGGTTCTGGTGGAGTCACAGCTAAGTGGTGGTTATAGATTGCACTTTAAGCTACAAGATCGCAGTAGTCATCTGGTTATACAAGACCATATGATTATAAAGGTACACACGCTGTAAGAGTTTCTAGTTTCTCCAACTACAGAAAAAAATGAACATACCAAGTGATATTATTTGCATTTTATTCATTAATCCGTTGGGTCTGGTACGTCTTCGTTACATGTGTCTTAACTTATACGGTATTTTTGTTCTATTTGTGCAATTCACACTTTTTTCAGACCTGGAACCATCTCTCAAAGCTCTTAAAGATAAGCTCTTTGCTAAAAATGTGCATTGACTTTGTAATGAGCATTGATTGTTAATTGGTAAAGATAGTTCCAATATTTGTGCAATTTACAGTGTTACATTCTAACTTTTTGCCCAATATTGTGAATGTGTAAATTACTTTGATAGCAAATTACTTGGCTTTTTTCAGTGGATTGTGAACTCTCTACGGTTGAGCAGGCTCATTCATGGAAGCTTCGCTATGGTTATGATCGTGTCAATGATCATAAAGATGTTTCCAACATCGATGCCAAGATGACTGACGGTATGTTAATCTGGTAATTCTTTAATGTACTTACTGCTTCTTTAACGTTCACTCTATTTTCTGATTATGTATGTTGCTTTTTTCTTTTCATAATTACTGGTTAGTTGTTTGAGATTCAAATACAAAGTATGATTCTTAAATGATGAATTTCTGATATGAGTATTCACATTGCATAAACTATTCGATATATCAACTTCTTTTTTTTTGTATTCCACTTAAATTCTTTTATTATATTTATCTATTCAGGGTGCCGATTATTTTTGGGTTGAACACACTCAATGGGATAACTGTTACACGTGATCATTCTGCAGCAGTGCCTTGGGATCTCAAAAGTTCTGCCGTTCTTATTCGTTGCACAGTCAACAAAACTATGCCATTTATGGTTGGGATTCTAGGGAACTTGGTACAAACTCCCTCTCTCTCTCCCACTATGATTCCACAACTGTAGGAAAACTCAACTGAAGTTGGAAATGAGATCATAAATTAGGGTTGGAGAAGAAAGCAACAACCATTAGGTCCCTTAGCAGCTGCAGGATTTGTAAGTTTATGTAGTATCTCCTTATAGTGCTTTAAGTTAGAAGAACTTAGGAATTTCATAACTTTACATGAACTGAACTTAGGAATGAATGTATGTTGCATCACTAGTTTAAGTTAGAAGATCTGCAAGATGTGTACACTAGTTTGTTGTGATACTTGGAACACATTTGTATCAAATACTTACTTTTTGTTACAATCAATTGAAGAATCCATTTTCATAATTTGATACAGTTTTGTATGTTGAATGAATGAATGTATATATGTGGAAATGAAGAATGTGGGGAACTGGGTAACTGAAAGGGGGAAAATGGATTTTGACCAGGTCAATAAAGATTTGACCTATATTCGCCACGTCTTCTATATGTTGCTAAATTAGAACCAGAACCAATAAATTAGAACCAGAACCAGTAACATTTTAGTTCCGGGTAGGGGTATTCCTGGAATTCAAAATAGCTTAGCAACGACAGACCTTCGTTGCGAATAAATAGCGTTGCAAAGGCACTTGCCGTTGCGAATCCCCGTTGATGACCGAGAGTCGCAACGGAGCTTTTGACGTTGAGAAAAAAAATGCAACGTCGTGTTTTGCAACATCAATCTGACGTTGCAACCCCAGTCACCAACGTCCAGATTCCGTTGTGAATCCCTAAAAATGGTGTAGTGAATTGTGTGCAACCGCTTGCACATCCTACAGACCGCCACATGTAGTTTTCCTAACCGCCAATCTACTTTTCCACCTTTTGTGTATTCTTACAGATTGAAGCCACACTTGTCTTGAATGATTAGGGACACTCTAATAAGGTTATAAAATCATTTCATAACCCTTCCAACTTGTCTCGCACCTTTGGCACGCATGTGAAGCCAATAACCAACTTATAACCGCCACTTGATCCATATTGCACAACTGTTGCGTTTTACTGAAATTGACCTTCATATTACACAACTGTTGCGCCATAATCATCTTGGCCACTTCCTTAGCTCATTCTGGTTATTCATGCGTCATATGCTTTATTTAGCCAATTTGCTCGACAATAGAAATGCCACCCTTGCATTACTAGCTTGTTTGCATTATTCAAGATTTGGCCAGCCTTGAAATAATGCATAGACCAAATCTTGGCATATTCTTCCTTCTTTTATCATCCTTGAGTTTGGAACAACTCAAATCCACGGATATGCATCAATGCCAACATCGCATATTGCATTTGGCAACTTGGCCATATCTTTCCAATCTCTCAATGAAGCTTCATTGTGTCGGCCAATAAGCTTCATTACTTAGCCAATGTCCTTTACAACATAACACCACATTTGTATATCACAGGCCCTGCAGGGTCTTACTATTTTAGCACTGACAGTCTATGTAGTAACGCGCAACCATTGCACATCACTGACTTGGTATGCAATACTATAACACACAATCATTATGTGTCACTTTCCTGGACGGTCATAGACCTCTCCCACCTAATCTGTTCAACGTCCTCGTTGAACGTAATCAAGTATACTCGCTATACTGGTCTAAATCTTCGTTGCATGCACTTTCAGAACCCTTTCTGAAATTCAGCGATCTTTGCTAGCTTTTGCAAACCGCACTTAGCCAACTTCTATGCTATAACATCAGCATTACTTATCTTTACTTCCTTGCCATTGATCATACTGATCTTGAACTTTGTTGTTGCGTCGCGACCACTTTCAACTCCATTGAAAATCATATATCAACATCCAAGTGAAAATTCAAATTCTTTGCCAATACCCTGAATTAGGCTTGAACTTCTCATGAATCATTTGTTCATAAGTGTACAAAAGTAATGATTCCTCCCAACTAATTACCAATGATCATTGCCATAATCTTATTCCTTCATTCTACGACTTTAGTTGCACTGCGCAACATAATAGGACTTATACAAGACTTGGCCTCATTCTTCAATCATATGCGCCTACGCCAAATCATGTCATGCCTTCAAGTATGAACCTTATGATTCCATACCACTCTTGGTATGCGCCAAAGCCTATAGCCTTTGTTGCACTTTGAAAACATCAATATTTTCACTAGTTTTGGCCTCCAAATCATATAACAAACTTCACCTTATTGGATTCCATCATTTGTATGCCAAAGAACTAGCACCTCGTTGTTCTTGCTTGCATTGTGTCATGAACCTATATGAGATAGACCATCCTGGTTATGGGCAAGCCTTGATTGGTTATGCGTCGGGCA
This sequence comes from Papaver bracteatum, assembly GCA_023529315.1. Classification (NCBI taxonomy): domain Eukaryota; kingdom Viridiplantae; phylum Streptophyta; class Magnoliopsida; order Ranunculales; family Papaveraceae; genus Papaver; species Papaver bracteatum. Next base: position 936,969 of record JAJJWX010002077.1, read on the forward strand.
CCGTTAGTAGTCTAGGTATAATTATTCATGTGAGTGACTCGTGCTCTGCCCGATACTAGTGTGGCGTCTAGCCTTATATACAGACTGTTGTACTCCTATCTGGGCTAGCTAATGAAAATGTAAACTTCATCTTCTTTAATAAATCCTTATGCAACTTCTTGTCTATCAATGTCTTCTTCTTCTTATCCCTATAATTCATCTATTTCTTCTCCTAATCCTCTATGTTCCTCTATCTATCCCAAATCATCTCTATCCTTAGAGATTCAAACTGTCACTGAAAATCCAAATTGTAGTGAGTTCACTACAATTGGTATTAGAGCAGTCGATTCTCCTCCGACTACTTCCATGGTCAACAATGCTGAGTTTTATGAACTGAGCCGAAAGATTAATGAGTTAGCTAGAAATCAAAAGGAATCCCACCAAAGACAGGAAGAGCTAGTTCTTAAACAAGCAGAACTACTCAAGAAGGTTGATCAACACCATGAAAAACCATCAACAGGGTATTTACAATCTATCCGGGAGTTAATTAGAGAATGTCGTGACGAACGAGATGGAGTTTCTGGTGGTTAAGGTCATACACCTGAAAGTTATAATGAAGTTTTAGGTTCTTTTCCAACAATAAACCGTTCTCACAGATTGGACGAATCGACGATGTTCGAGGATGAAATTGTTGTCAAATCGAAACCAAATTCAGGTGATTAGAGTTCAGTTGAGGGTAAATTTCAATCTACACCGTACCAAAATGAAGATAATGATTCACTTGATGGTATGAGCTAACAATTTGTAAAATTTTCAAAACCAGAGCTAATTGGTTTCTCAAAGTTATTTCAAGTCAAAATTGATAAGGTAAAAAAAATAATTCCGAGTTTTGTTCAACAATTTGGAGAAGAATTTCGAAAGCCTTAGATGCTTGAAGGATTTATTGTTTCTCTACAACCTATCAAACTGTATGGATTTTGTTTTGTCCTCATTTGGGTGAAACTCGTTCGCTATTTGATCGAGGTAAGTGTGCCAATATTTCATCAAATTTTTATGCAAAATTGGTAAAAATATGGATTCCTAGCTTGGGGTACTAGTTAGATTTTCAGTATATACATTTGATTGTTAGTTCATGTGTTAATTCTGTTGGAATCCATAGTGAGAGGAAAGTGTTTTTTCAAATGTCAGAGAGAGGCAAACTTGTGTTGGATAGAATAGTTTCTCTTGAAATGTCTTGTCAGTTGATAACTCAAAAGCTTGAGATGTGGAGACTGGAGAGAATTAATTCTTATTTTGCAGCTGAAGTGTAGTTTATCTCATGAGATTACAGTCCTACACCTTGACTCACTGGATAGTCTTCAGATTCTGTTAGAAGGTATTCAGCGTATCTTCAAGTTTCTCTCATTCGATACGCTGCCTAACTTTCTTCATGGGTCCTTTGAATTTCTAGTTTTGCACCATTGGGTTCTCTTCTATTGTATGTTCTTGTTATGTGAGGATCATGGTACTTTTTTTTATAGACAACTCAAGGTAACAGATATTCCAGCAACTAGGTTGTATGCCTATGTGATTCAGTTCTTAAATCCTGCTGGTAAATTCATGTTATTCCGTCGCTATTTTCACAGGGGAACCAACACAATTCTTAGAGATTGTTATAGGCTTCCAAGAATGGAATTTTTCTTGCATTATTTTCCATTGACTGCATCTGTGAATTATGGAAGTATTCCTACTCAAGGTAAAGGAATGCAGGTATATCGATATCCGAATGTTCTTCACTATATGTATTGTGCTGGACTTAGATCTTATGGCTTTTATTGGTTAACGAGTCTAGTTTATCATACCATGGAAGGTTATCTAAAGCTTGAGTTCTATGCCAGAGCAGTGGGAAGTCAAAATTGGTTCACTGTGAATTGTACTCCAGATGTGCTGCTAGTGGTGACTTCATTGAGTTGGAAATCGGTTCGGGCAGTCCTGTGGAGTGGGATAATTATGTTAACCGAACTATGGGACTTGAGGCTCTCACCAACAATGATTTCTGGTTGGGAAAATTCTCTCGTGATAAGAGTTAACTTGCTTGGTTGGTCGGATACACATATCCTGATGAAATTGCTTACATATGAGGACTATGAGAAAATGTTGATGAGTAAAAGAGTTGCACACTATGTGGAAAAACATTACAACACAAGAAGTCAGAGTTTCAAAGATGATTATTTTATTATGCTTCTTAGACAATGTCCTTACTGTACATTCTTTTTTGCCAAGGGGCTCAAGAAGATGGAAACACCCTCTTCAGTTAGTGTTATGCTTCTAGTGGGGAAACTTATTATTCTTTTGAGGGTGTATTCAACAATAGAAGGAGCAACAGCAGTACCAAAGGTTGTCAAGGGAGGTAGAAAGGGTGGTGAGAGGAAGGAAGATGTAACAAAATTAGTGAAAGCTGGTTTAACTTTCCCGGTTGGAAGAATGGCTCGTTACTTAAAGAAAGGTCGCTATGCTGAACGTGTTGGTTTTGGTGCTATTGTCTATCTTGCTGCTGTTCTTGAGTATCTAGCTGCTGAGGTTTTGGAATTAGCTGAAAATGTTGCTGGTGTTACTATTGCTAGTGGTGGTGTTCTAACAAACAACAACGCTGTTTGGTTTCCAAAGAAGGATGATAAGGCTGAGAAATAAACTACAACTCCTGATTCAGCCAAGTCTCGCATCAACATGGCTATTATGCACAGTTTTGAATAGGTAAGTCCACTTCTTGTGATGACAATACATAGATTGCTGATATATAGTTTCTACATCCAAGAGTATACAATTTTTAGAAGACCTTGGCATGAGATTTTCACCACAATAGCTACTTCTCTAAGAGTCGGCACAAGTCCTCACTGCTGTACAGCTGGTCCAAAGAAAAAACGAGTTTCGCAGTGTACCAGAATTACAAAATTTTGGAATATGAGAAATGTCAGTGGCTATCGGTTGACTTTCATGGAGCTACTTGGAGTTCATTGCCTTATTGGGTTTGGGTGTGTTAGTCCTGGATGAATCTACTTGGAGTTTCAACTTCAGAATGGTGTATGTGTGCAGTACAAGCTAGAGTCAGGTGAGGTGTTTATGACATCCCTCATGTTGCCGACAGTTAAAGAAGGGTTTCCAACTCTCTTGAGAAGTCTAATGTGTTCGGCTGGCTGGAAGGAATCAGTTATCATGGTGATGTCAATTAAGGGAATCCTAACAAAGGCAAATACTGGTAATTTTGGGCAGCCATTAACATGTGTGAGAAGTAAGTATATTGACCAGAGCCTGGAAGGAGTTAGTTGGATGGTACATGGGCTCCAATTTTATTTTTACCTGCTGAAAGTCATCACTACGAAGCTCAGTATACCAGCACAAAGAGGTGAAATAAGTCAAGATGGAGATAAGAGGCTAGCGCTACATTTCAGAAATGAAGAGAAAATGCTCACTGGGGTCTACACAGCTAATTGCTCTACCAATTCTGACGTCGATTATGGCTATGAGGAAACCGTGACCAAGCTGGAATCCTGCAGTTCACTTGAAAAAGATCGATGGCTTGTGACTTTTTCCTTCAAGTCCACTAGACTCACATTCACAATTACTACTGGTTTCAAGAGACAGTTGAAGCAATGGTGCTGCTTATGTAGCCGAGCTCGATTTTAATCCTTCATCCTTGGGGACAAGGATAATTTGGAGAGGTCGGTAGCTGTCATGAACCTACATGAGATAGACCATCCTGGTTATGGGCAAGCCTTAATTGGTTATGCGTCGGGCACCGTTAGTAGCCTAGGTATAGTTATTCATGTGAGTGACCCGTGCTCTGCACGATACTAGTATGGCGTCTAGCCTTATATACAGACTGTTGTACTCCTATCTGGGTCAGCTAATGAAAATTTAAACTTCATCTTCTTTACTAAATCCTTCTGCAACTTCTTGTCTATCAATGTCTTCTTCTTCTTATTCCTATAATTCATCTATTTCTTCTCCTAATCCTCTATGTTCCTCTATCTATCCCAAATCATCTCTATCCTTAGAGATTCAAACTGTCACTGAAAATCCAAATTGTAGTGAGTTCACTACACATTGTCACAATACCTTGATTGATATGCATGACTTTAGTATACTCATGACTTAGGATTACCTGGGACACCCCACCGTCACTTTGGACAACATATCCTCTTCACGCGCCTTTGAAACTAACAAGCCTCATTGTTCTTTCAAACTGCTACGCTTTAATGTATTGGGAAAACAATATCATGTTCTGCATGATTATAAGTTATACTTAACTTATATATTTGACGGACTTATATCTTCATTCTTGTTGTGTTACTCCATGCTATCGCTGCCAAATGCCTTCGCACTTCCACATAACCCTCAACAACAAACTCGACTATACTACCAACTTCTTCTATTTGCTTCTTTCACTTTCAACATCTCCTATTGCATATTTTTTCCTAATATGTAATGTATCATCTTCCATGCGAACTAGCTTTACTTTGAACGAAAGAGACAAAAACTCTCACCTCAAATACCCTCATTCACTACTACCTTACATAGAGAGATAATTCCCAGTACCAAGGTCAACTCGATCCAAACTAAAAGTATACTCAAACTTGAGCAAATACTCTCACCAAATAATTGCAACTTGTAAGACCTAACAAGCCTTGCAATACTGACTTCATCTTCTCTTCTAAGCAACAAACAAGGAAGCGAGATAACACAAACTGTCCCCAATATTGCAAATCACATTGCGACATGCACTCTTCTAACTATCAACATTCTTATGCGACTCCCGTAACGAAGCATAATATAATTAACACTTAGTTGAATACTCCTTCAAACTGAGGATATCATATGTTGCTTTATCCTTCATGAAGATTTCTTCAAGGATGACCACATACATTCTTATGCATCATCACTACTATCAGTTATCCTAACCTCAATCAAGCTTCTTTAACTGCTACATTTTCTGCTGGCTTGCAGGACACACTTGTTCTCGACGGTTAGGACATGCCAATTAGCACCAACATTTTGACGCAAACTTGTGCACCTTTGCATAATTGAATTTGACTTAGATTGGTGATTCTGAGCATCACCATAGAACTCAGCAAGTCATATAACTCAATGACTCTGGCAGACAAGTCCCTTGGATAATATAAACAAGGAAATAATTCTTGCAAATGAGGCATCCATTGCCTATGTTCCATGAAGCAAGAATGCTGCATTCTCTTCCAAACTTGGAACTCATATTTACGGTCCATGCAGAACTAGTTTGTCATGTCTTTCTCCTTCTCCAAATCAACTTCAGTAGCAAAATTATTGATTTGCAGTTGACAAGAATATCCGTTTATGATTATGATCAAGTGCATGTCTTTGGAAACCTTTGTCTTAGAATATTGATCCCACTCATAAACCAGGTGAAAGCACACCCCTTGTGCACATCTAGCATCAACGAAGAACACTTTGAAAATGCAAGACCGTGGTGTATCGGTTTTTGCCTAACTTGCGCTTATTTCTCCAGCCTTTCCATAAGATTTATGCTAGATAAGAATTGGACATCCAATTTTCCTTTTATGGCATCACAATTTCCATAAAAATGTTGGTTCGCAACCAGACTTTTCATTACCACCAAGGTATATGCATCGAGAGAGATAACTTTAATCTTCCATCAAACTGGCTACAATGAGATACCTTCAATTCTATCGCATAGATAGGTTCTCCATCTTCTTTTCCACTGCAAAGGCTATCAACTTCTTAGAGCTCAGTAATTTTTGCAAGATTCCCATTACCACTCATGTAATGTATTCGCTATTGATAACACTACGAAATCATGCATTCAAAATGCATAATATTCGCAAACTTGTGAGAAACATGGACTTTAACACCTGACTTGCACCATAAAAGTCAGCATACTCTTCAGTTTTGTCATGCAGCCACTTGAAAACCTGGTTTCTAATGATTCTCACATGTTTGTCTATTTTTACACCTTTGTCATAAACTTTCATGGCATGTTGCTACTTCAAGCTTCAAAGTTCATTCTAATTGATCTTTTCACACAAGACCAACTTCTTCTAGTCTCCATACTAACGAAACCAAACAATTCTTCACTAAATTTGACAAACAAATGACACCAACTTGAGTAATAGAGAAAACAATCAAGAACTGTATCCCCAAACACGGCCCTGATACCTCCTATCACATGCCCATTTATTCGCCTAAAATTTTCATGGGACGTGACCGACAGTACTCTGTGGTTCAATGAATCAAATTCACCCACAAGTACTCATCCTTGCACACTTGCATCAAAGTATACATATGCCTTCACTTACAATGCCTTATGCAACAGAAGTCTTCATCTTCTTTCTCTCTAACTCTTCATGCCCCATAAGCATTAGAGGTTTTCCATGCATCAATTCCAGTTCACAATCTCACACAAATTAGCAACACAATGAACACAAAGATATATTGCAACAAACTCATTTTATTTCACTAAAGGAAGATTACAAAACTTGGCCATCACATGGACCAAAAATAGGTCATTCACCCTCTTGGTGAATGCCTAACACTCTCTACAATCAGTGGTTCGTCTCTTAATTGAACAACACTGTTCTTATTGATATCTAAGCTATTTACACATGCTAAATATCGACCCAAAACTGTGTGCAACCACTTGCACATCCTACAGACAACCACATGTCCACAAGTAGTTTTCTTAACCGCCAATCTGCTTTTCAACTGCCACCTTTTGTTTTGTCATGCAGATTAAAGCCACACTTATCTTGAACGGTTAGGGACACTCTAATAAGGTTCTAAACTCATTTCATAACCCTTCCAACTTGTCTCATACCTTTGGCACGCTTGTGAAGCCAATAACCAACTTATAACCGCCACCTGAGCCATATTGCACACCTGATGCCTTTACTGAACTTGACCTTCATATTGCACAACTATTGCGCCACAATTATCTTGGCCACTTCGTTAGCTCATTCTGGTTATTCATGCGTCATATGCTTCACTTAGCCAATTTGCTCGACAATAGCAATGCCACCCTTGCATTACTAGATTGTTTGCGTTATTCAAGATTTGGCCAGCCTTGAACTAATGCATAGACCAACTCTTGGCTGGCCTATTCTTCCTTCTTGCATCATCCTTGAGTTTGGGCCAACTCAATTCCACGTATATGTATCAAAGCCAATATCGCATGTTGCATTTGACAACTAGGCCATGTCTTGCTAATCCCTCAATGAAGCTTCATTATGTTGGACAATAAGCTTCATTACTTAGCTAATGTACTTTACAGTGTAGCGCCACTTTTGTGCGTCATTGGACCTGCAGAATCTTGCTATCTTAGCACTTGCTAGTCTATGAAGTAACGCGCAACCTTTGCGCATCACAAACTTAGCCTGCAATACTATTATGCACAATCATTATGTGTCACTTGCCTGGTCGGTCATAGCAGGCTATATAGCTCACGGCCTAAGACGCAAATACTTGTCTGGGTTAAAGAAGTTAAATACATGGCTGTATTTGTGAATTCGTTTTAAAGTACTGGAACCTAATCTATTTTTTAGTTTCCTATTCCTATTCTTGGTAGAACTAGAATTCTAAATCCGTTTATATATAACCACATTTGATCTCCTCGGCATACTTGTAATGCGTGTGGATGCTTCCTTGGATGATTATGATACCTTGACCTGAGTTTCAAAATTGTGAGCACCAAATTCTTTACCGATTAAAAACAAAGATGATCGATAATGCATCCATAATGCTCAGAATTTGAGGAACAATGTTGAATTTGTTTCATATCCTTTTGCCAATTCAATTGAGTTATGTGGACGTCCTATACCAAGCCAACAATAAGTTCTCGGAATCCCCTATCGATTGCCCTTATAGCTCAGTGGTAGAGCGTCAGTCTTGTAAACTGAAGGTCCGCAGTTCAATCCTACGTGAGGGCATTAATAATTTAATTTAATTTCTTTCTCTCTTTCTTTGTATTTCTCTTTTGTTTGTTCTTTCTTTCTCTCTTTCTATTTCTCTTTTGTTTGTTCTTTCTTGTTTGATTCTGCGTGAGGGCATTAATAATTTCTCTCTGTCTTTTGTTTGAGATGTTTAATTATTTTGTTGCCCTGCCTTCAGCTTCTGTATTCTGCAATTTCAACTGTAGTTTCTTGTAAAATTGCAATGTCTTCGGGATCATTATTAATTGCATTTCAGGTCTCCGTAAACCTGAAACTTTGAGCTTTTAAAAGTTGTATTTTAACTTGTTAAACTTACCAGGGAGCTTCAAAACATGATACAAGTTTCTCATTTCAAATGGCTTGCAAGACATGAAGCAACGAGGCACTTTGAATATATGCCTCATTTTTAGCTGACAAATAAAAATTGTGCGCTGTACAGATCCTCTTAAGACACATAAATGAAACATTAATGACCAATGTATATTTCCTGGATGTTGTTGGAGAAAAATGAGTTTTAATAAAATTGTTTTTGGTCTTGGTGTGATTTGATCTAATGACCTAAGGGTCTAAGGATACTCACTCATTTTTTGGGTGAATGAAGTGGAACCTTTAGTCCCACATTGTGGAAAACTAAAGAGGAGATCCACTATATAATCATACTATTATGTATGAATTGTAAAACGTGGGTGGATCGGGTAGGCAAAAATACATATTTTGACCAATGCGATATGCGCGTATACTATGCACCAAGTTCCTCTTCTACTCGGATTTATTTTTGGCGAGTTTTTCTTTAGGAAATTGATTCCAAAAATAATTTTAAGAGTTTTATTTATGGTAAATTCTTTTTACATGTTTTTGAAGAAAAACCAAAACCTAACTTGATTCGCAAGTATCTTTTCCTATAAATACAACTCGAAAATTTGTTTTCAATACACCGAAAAAATTCTTCTTTCGTTCTAGGGTTTCTCCATACGTTTTACTTCCATCCCCGTTGTTGAGTTCGAAGAAAGGGTAACTTGCGTTGTGCTAACCCAAGTTATATCAGGCAGTCTTATCCTGGACACATCTTCGCTGTGAGGGGTTTAGCATTACTCAACTCGAGTATACCCGCGAACTAATGTGTTAAGGACAACTTGTTGAACCTGTGATTCTGCCTTCGTCAAGTTATTTCGGTAGAGTTGTCTCGAATTAGTTCTTTACATATTATTTTGATACATCTAACGTGATGTTCATTGTTGCAAGATCCCAACAGATGTCACAATGGAGTCGAATACCTGAGGCTGAGGTAATAGTTTAGATTGCAGAAGCACTGACAGTTTTCATTCTTCTAACCAAGAATGAAAAAATGGATTACCAATACCAAGTGTGTGTGTTACGCACAGTCTAGGGAAAATATGAACATGATCACTAAGCAAAGAAGACCCTTACTTAGCTAGCTTGTAAGCAGAGAAGTTGTTTTCTCTGAAGCTATGCCCGAAAGAAATCCGAAATCCTTCTGCAAACAAAATTTCACCTGGCTGGCTGGGAAAATCCAAGGAAACTTGCAACGCAAAAATGTCCTTTCTTATCAGTCTCAGGAAGCAATCAATCATGTCATCTGAGCCCCTCCCAGACCAGTCACTTGGTTTTGGAGATAGAATGTTTGACTCTTCAGTAACGCTTGAGTTATCGCAACATCAGGACTTTCTATCGTAATTTGTAAGTACTCTTATTTGTAAACCCTTTCCCGAGATGCCCAAGGATTCTTGAGAAATACTAACTGGCATTCCCACATTTCTCTGATATAATCATTTTATAATCTCTTTACTGTCTGAAATGATTAACTTGAACTCAAAGTTATAGAAATCCAAAATCTTACCATGGCACCTTTCCTCTGCCCCCATGTTTTTATAATGATGCCCAAGTAACAACTAATTTAATGGGTGTGAAATCAAGAAATCCATACACTTACAACATCTTGTACAGAATATGCAGATTTAATCTGAGTCAGCAGTATTCAATGACAATGTCTAATTCTGAACACATTCTTGAAAGTCAGAAACCAATGACCAGCATCAAGTGCGATAAAATAAGGTTAATTTAATAGCACAAAGATCGCCAGTGTTTCTTTTCTTTACCAAGAAAACCCGACCAAATGCCCCACGGCTTATTGGTTTTATCAATAACTCAACAAACCCGACCAAATGTCCAGGAATCGTCTGTCACCAAAACCCCCTCATGTCCCTGTCCCAGCCAATCACAGAGTCACACGTCATAATGTTAAAATTAATTAAAAAAAAGAAAAAAAAGATGAGAGAGGACAGGGGGACAGGGGCTCGAACAGGGACAGACGATTCGAGCCCTTATTATATGAGTATCCAAGTTTTTCAGATTTTGATGCGCATCCACGACTTCAATATCACGGCAAAAGACCTATTGGAAGAAAACAAATATCAGTATTACTGTTACAGAAATTTCACTAAAAATAAAATAAAATAAAATATGCCACGCCTTGAGATCATTCAATAAGATTTATGGACCAGACTTTTTTTTCCCCTTAGATATAACCGAGATTGCGTATCTTAGAGAGTTTACATTCCAATTCATCTATAGTTTGACGCATTCAGGAGACACTGGCCGAGAGTCCATAGTGATGATGTTTGTGGTTGCGACACTTGAAAAAACCTCAAAAAAATCTGGAGACAGAGATAGAGCCCGGCTGTTGAGATGAAGAGAATTGGGGGACATACTATCCTTCTAATAGGGCTAAGAGATCTTCCCGTTTAGTTTAGCGTTAAATTATGGTTGTTTTTATGACTGACCGACGTAGTTAACTCCTTAGCTGCTTCTTGGTTGACTTACCCAAAAAAAAAGAAAAAAAACTTCGGTCTCCTCCTCGTACTTTCTCTATATATGTATATAGCTTTGAGTAATAATAATACTATAAAGGGAAAACAAGTTTCCTGTTAATGGCCAAATTATAACTTGTTGTACCTATTTATGTCATCTGCTAGCTGCATGTTTCTTTAATTATTACGACGAGTATGAGTGTTGGTAGCGGGGATCTCCTAAGTATTCCAGACGGGGAACTATTTGTCGAACCAGGAGAGATCATATCTCAAGGCAAGCCTCTTTTTTCTCCTTGCTCTTTTTTTTTTTTTTTTTTTAATGATTTTGATTTTGTTAATTGTTTTCCCTAGATCTCTTAAGTATTCGACCAACAAAGTATAGATTTCCAGGTGAGCCTCTTATTTTTTGTTTTGTGATTTTAGTTTTGTTGGCAGTTTGCCCTAGATTACTAATTCTAGTTTGATTTAATGAATTTCTGGTAGTCGAATTGAAAAAGCGGATTTCGTTTGTTCTGCAATTAACTAACAAAACCGATGAATATGTTGCTTTCAAGGTGAGTTTCTCTAATTTCTCTCTCTCTTTCTCTTTTTTGTTATTTCTCTTTGTTTTTTGTTGTTTCATCTAATTTTCTTGTTTAACTGTTTGTTTTTGGTATGATCTGAAGGTCGGAGCATCGAATGTGAAGAAATACCGGGCTTCCCCATTCAGAGATATTGTATTGCCTGGAACAACATGCAACATTACAGGTGATTCTTGATTCATTCATTGAGTTTACAGAGCTATTGTTGCTTTAGATTGATCTGTTTTTAGGTATAGGACCATCAAATTACCCTAGGAGGATGAGTTAAGATGATGACAACAGGGATTTTTAATTATTTAGAATCTCTACTAGTATAGAAGTAGTTCTAATCCAAGTAGGAGGAGCGTACTAGAAGAATATGAGAAAGAGAATTCAGGAAGGAAGATACAACACCTAGGGTAGAGAATACCTAAAAGGAAAACATTTAAAAGCTCCCCCTTCTCTTAAAGAATGAAGTTTAAGTTTCATATTCTTAACTGTTAGCTCTATTATGTTGTGTTTCAGTTAAGCTATTGTTTATTAATCATATTAGGGTCTCGTTTTTAATCATAGAATGTTGAGTTTTTTGTTTGTTTGGTTGTTTAGTATCTATGCAAGCACCGAAGGAAGCACCACATGACATGCCTTTCGAAGACATGATTCTCTTACAGAGCTTTATAGCACCAAAAGGTGTAACAGGGAAAGACACTACTCCTGAAATGGTAAATATTTCGTGTTTGATTTTCTAAGAGGAGTAGTCCTGAGTGATTTGAATCATATTCTGACGTTTATTCTTTTTGTAGTTTGATGATGAAACTGGGAAGGTTGTTGAGGAATTCGAATTGAGGGTGATTTATGTTCCAGCGGATCCACTGATACCTGAAGGATCTGGGGAAGGATCTGCTAGGGCGTCTGGTGTAGATAATGGGAATCAAAAACTTTATTCGCCTGATCCTGTAAGTGATTCACTAATTCCGTTATATTATCATTTTGGTGTTTTGACAATGTTAATGGCCAAAATCTCTAGTTATAACTTGTTGTACATATCTATGTCATCTGCTAGCTGCATTTTCTGCCACCTAAAAGTTCTGGGGAAGGATCTTCTGCTAGGGCTTTTGGTGTGAAGAATGGAAATCAAAATTTTTATTTGCTTGATCCTGTAAGTAATTCACTGCTTACGTGATATTATCATTTTGCCTGGTGAGATATCTACACCACTTTGGTGGTTTTATCTGCTCTTTTAAAGATGTTTATCCCGGATTTAATGGTTGTTCTTGATTGTTTTCTGGGGGTTTTAGGTCACTGGCGATGGTCTTCGGCAACGGAATCTTCAAAAGCGTTCGATAATGGCTTAAAAAAATTTGAGCAAATCAACTCCTATGTTGGGAGCACATCTTATGCAAGTATTTATTTTAATGGGCTAAGGATTTTCCGCTGGACGGTAAGAATGTGGTAATATATAATTTCTGAGGTTTTTTGGTATCAGGGGGAGGATACTGGCATAATAGTGAGTAGAAGATTGTAAATTTGTGTGAAAGAATTAGGTGATGGGATGGTAGATGTGGTATGATAGAATAGAGCCCTTGGTGGAAGTTCGCTTCAAAAAAAAAAAAGAAGCACTGCATGAGATAGAAATATCGTTGCAAGTAAAAACATAACACCCAAAGGAAAGCATTGAGAATTGGAATAAGCTCCTGCTCTTCTAGTTGACCACCTTCGCCATCTCTGTATAAGTGGTTCTTTTGAAAGGAAGGACTGCATGAGATACAAATGATGCTATGGCTGATATCCAATTTTGCTTTTGCATGAAATTCCCACTGTACCGTGATAAAGAAAAGTTTAGCACAAAATCATTAATTACTTGTCGTTTTCTTCTGTATCTCAACTTGCCTTATCAGCAAAAAGTAGGAAAAAGTTGTTGCTTCTCTGCACTATAAATGTTGGATGATGACTCAGTATCAGACCACATCTAATATGAACATGAAAAGTAATTCTTTGAGTTGTGAATCAATAAAATTGCGTATTTGAGAAAAAAACAGGTCTGTGATAAAAACCAAGACAAGATGAAACATTGGATTACAAACTTCCCAACAGAACTAATTTGTTCTTTGGACAAATCTGTTGCTAAAATTTGCTTGTAAAGGAATCATATTATCGCCTCCATATAATTAGTAGGTATCCTGATACGTTGTGCACTTCTCCATTGTTGACGTACTCCAAATGCAGGCGCCAAATGTACATCTGATAATCTCGGCCATTGTCGTATGTTTACTGTTCGTTCTTCTTAATTTTTTGAGTTGTGGTTAATCATGTTTGATATCTACTAATGGTTTGTATACGAATTACTTACTTACTGTTCGTTCTTCTTTTTCCTTATAGTTCTTCTTCGATGGTTTTTTATGGCTCGGAGCGACAGCACAGTTTTTTTTGCTTTTCGCGCAATAACATCGAAAACGTAAGAAAGAAAATAGAAAAGTCAAGCCACGTCTTGCCACCTCAAGAGTCAAGAGTCGGTTTGGTTTAGTTGACTTGTGATGAAGAAACCTAGAGCAAAACATTCACGTGAGTCTTGAAAAAAAAAAAAAAAAAAATCGTCTCCTCCTCGTACTTCCTTAATATAGCTTTGAGCCTTTGAGTAATAATTAAAGGGAAAACAAGTTACCGTGTTCTGCCTGCTTAATCTCACAGTTCCGAGTTCTTCTTCTTATTATTAGGGTAAGTATGAGTGTCAGTAGCGGGGATTTCTTACGTATTCGACCAAGGAAGCTCAAATTTCCATGTAAGCTTCTTCTTCTTCATTCTTTTTGTGATTTTGATTTTGCTAATGATTTTGATTTGGCTAATTGTTTGCCCTAGATAACTAATTATGGTTTGATTTAATGAATTTCTAATAGTCCAATTGAGGACGCCGGATGTAGCTTATCTGCATTTAACTAACAAAACCGATGAAAATATTGCTTTCAGGGTGAGTTTCTCTAATTTCTCTCTTTTTAATTATTTGTCTTTGTTTTTTTCATCTAATTTTCTTGTCTAATTGTTTGCTTTGATATGATTTGAAGATTTTAACGACGAATTGGAAGTTATTCTTTACTAATCCAAGTAGAGGAATAATACCACCTAGAACTACATTCCGCCTTACAGGTGATTCTTGATTCATTCATGGACGTTACAGCCTTGTATATATTGTTTAATGCCCGTAGATATTGAGATTTTTGCTGTTGTTGTTGTTGTTTGTGCAGTGGTAATGGACGCACAGAAGGAAGCACCACAGGATATGCTGTGCGTAGATACGTTTCTCGTACAGAGCTTTATAGCACCAAAAGATGCAACAGAGAAAGACATTACATCTGAAATGGTAAATATTTCGTGTTTGATTTTCTAAGAGGAGTGTTGAGTGATTTGATTCTTATTCCGACGTTTATTCTTTTTATAGTTTGAGAATGAAAGTGGCAAGGTGGTTAAGGAATTCGTGTTGGGGGGACTTATGTTCCAGTGAAATCACCGGTACCTGAAGTGTATCAAGAATTTTATTTGCTTGATGCCGTAAGTGATTCACTACTTAGGTTATATTATCTTTTTGGAATTTAGAGAATGTTAATGGCCAAAATCATTAGTTATAACTTGTTTTGGACCTATATATGTCATCCGCTAGCTGCATGTTTCCAATTTTATGGATGTTTATCTAGCCTTTAATAGTTGTTTCTGGTTATTTTGTTGGGTGTTTAGATCACTGGCGGTGATGCTCAACGGAATCCTCATTATACTGGTCTCCGACGATGGCATATTCACAGGATTCAACGGATTTGAGCAAATCACTTATATTTTGGGAGCACATTGTTTTGGCGAAGAGAGCACGCAGAAGGAAATGATTAGTTTTTAACTTTTTAATTAGCTATGCAAGTATTTATTTTGGGAGTACAAACTTACTTCTACACGAGTAGCTATGCAAGTAATTATTTGAATGTGCTAAGGATTTTCAGTTGGACAACAGCAAGAATGTAATTAGAATCGCTATGTTCAGCAAATACTAGATGACTTCAAAATATGACCCTGTCTACCCAAGGCTGCTAATGGGGGTGACGATTTGCTTGGGGGTGTACCAACCCAAAAGCAATTGCTATTTTGTCCTAAATGTATTTTGGTACACCCTCAAGCAATTCAGTACCCCTATTAGCAATCTTGTTGTTTACCATGTGAGGAATGTTTAAAATACATCCCACAAACGGATTCCAGACTCGATGAATACATACCACAAATATCTCGCCCAGCCAAAATGCTCTCAATTGCATTCTTGCAAACCTTAATCAAATTATATTGATAACCCGATTCGGAATCAGGCAGGATTGACTCAATTACAGTAAAATAATATATCGCCGGTGTTTCTTTTCTTTGCCAAGAAAACCCGACCACATGCCCCACGGCTTATTGATTTTATTATAAGTTTTTCAGTTGTTTCTTTGTATTGCGCATCCACAACTTCAAGAACACGGCAAAAGAAATGTCAGAAAAAAAGAACTTGTAGGTACCAAAACTCACACTTGACGCGTGGCGCATTACGAATGGTGGAGTAACTTAATCAAGATAGCTTAGTTTGTACGAGATATGACGAGGCTGCGAAGTAAGACCTGAAGATAGCGAGATGATAATTAGCGAGATAAAGAAGGCTTGCACAAGAATATATCTCGCGAGATGATGAAACACATGGAGTAACTCCACGAAGTAACATCCCGAAGTAACTCCACGAAGTGTGGATTGTTACGCAAGAAAAGGTAGAGCATGCGAACTAAAGCATGTGAAGTGTGGATTGTTACGCAAGAAATAGGACAACTGTCAGCGAAGTAAAATGAGCTGTCAGCTAAGTAAAATGAGCTGTCAGCGAAGTAAAATGAGCTGTCAGCGAAGTAAAATGGGCTGTCATCCATTATGTAGTTTTCCCTATAAATAAAGGACTTGGTCCACTGTAAGAGGGGTTGGAATTTTTAGGAGGAGAGAGATCAGATTTTATTGAACCTTATCTTCATCTTCTTCTTCCCCAAAACTAGATCTAGAAGAGCTCAAAAACTCTTTAATGGAGTTTCACCTTGTAAATGAATGACTTATGTAAACACCAAATATTCTAGTGAAATTCGTGGATGTAGATCCCTTCATGGATCGAACCACGTAAAAATTGCGTGTCCCTTTTATGATTTTAGCACTTCAAATTATCATTTTGGTATCCAAAAAATAGATCTAGAAATTATTTCAAGAGTTTAAGTTCAAAATAGTAAGTGGGTGTAACTATGGATTTTCTATAGTTACATTTTGGCGCTAGAAACAGGGATTTGAGTAAGGGATTTATCCACCTGCAACTTGTTGAATCAAGGAAAGATCCGGAAATTTCAATGAGGTTTGGTAGAAAAGGTTCCAGCTCCTCATGGTCATTAGTTCCAACAAGATAACGAGCTTGGAGGGCAAAAAATGGAAATCTAAGCCAAGTCCCAACCAGCAACTTAGCAGAGAAGTATTTTGAAGTTTCAAACCCCGAACAGAGTCTTCATCAACGATTTAGTTTCAAAAGGACAAATCTCTTTCTTAATCTATTTAATTTTATGTCGATTTTTTCAGATCTAGAAGTTGTTAAGCAAAACTTTTGAGAAAGTTTCATACACACTAAAAGTTTTTCTCCATGAAAACTTGATTTTCCATGGTTATCGTGAATCCAAGCAAGTTTTGTTCACAGATTTACAACAACTAGACCTTGTTTTACAAACCCAATCGTCAGATTTCAAAAAGAAACATGGAATATAGAAATCTTTAATCGATTTGGGGAAGTTTTCCTGGAAGGACTCAGGCGAACATACATTCTTGGCATAATAATAGCTATTTTAAACTTACACAGATTGTTCACTAACTTGATTGATTGTTTGTTGTATTATTAGATCTAGAAATTGAGCCAAAATGGAAGCGGTGAAGTATTTGGTGAGAGATCGTTAATCCAGTAGAACGAAGTGAAGTACTGCTTACAAGCAGCGAATTTACCTCATCACATAATAATTGAAGTTCGTGTCGAAATTATCTCATCAAAATCAAATAGAGTCCAGCTAGAACAATCAATGAAGATAAGAAGGTTGACGAGGCTGAAAAACACTTCGTCGAAGCACTGGAAGATCAATGGCGTCAGAAAAACAGATACCAGGAAAACCTATTTTGACATCAGCAGTGTCAGGTTTCTGAAAGTACACGAAGAGAATGATGGTTTAGCGAGAAAAAAGAAACTTTGTTCGTCACCAAGTTAGTATCACTTATCGAAGCAATCAACAAAGACCAATAATCACGGAAAAGGAGCACCCTTACAAACGGATAAAGTAAATACTTCGTTAGAAACAATGAAAGGAGATATGCTCCGGCAAAGTTAAACAACGAGATTCATTTCGTTGGCCACGAACAACACAATCAAAAGGGAGTACTTTCATCCTTGTATTTTTGATTCTAAAAGTTATTACATCAAGTGATGTTAATCATTAGAATTCTCCAGAACCCATGTTTAAATAAATTAATAAATTTTAAGCCCCTCTGGGCAGCCACTAATCTATAACTGAATATCACAGGTACTCATACAATCATTGATAATAATCATCAAGCTTCGGCGAAGCATTATCGATAACGTAGAAAATGCACACTGCTGCCAGTAAACCATCATGCTTAAATCAATGAAAATAAAAAGAGAATCATGAGATTTCGGTACGGAACCAAAACCCAACAGCCACGAGCAATGACGAAGTAAAAAACTCAATTCGCTTGGACTCGACAAGAATATGGAATTAGCGAAGTATCATCATCATCGACGAATGACCAGTTTAAAGCAAAGTCAAGTCAACTTCAGAAGCATCACCAAATTTAATTCGTAGCAGACATCTCATGAAAGTTAGATAGTTACAATCTTTAGATATTGCGAAGAATAAACACACAGTTGACAAACCAACATATTTAAGACCATTCATGCACGGAAGAGCTCATAGATCAACAACTCACCTACGGGACAAGCCAAAACGG
Organism: Papaver bracteatum; assembly: GCA_023529315.1. Taxonomy (NCBI): domain Eukaryota; kingdom Viridiplantae; phylum Streptophyta; class Magnoliopsida; order Ranunculales; family Papaveraceae; genus Papaver; species Papaver bracteatum. The sequence continues at coordinate 955,326 of JAJJWX010002077.1, forward strand.
ACGGAGATGGCGTCCCCAGCATACGACGAGTTCTCATCGAATCCAGTAAAGATACTAAAAACAACCAAGCACTAGCATCAAACTAAGGAGGCAAACCAACTCATAACTCTCAGCGAAGATAAAGTGTGCATAAATCAATTTAATTTAAAAGAAGATATCAGACATTAAAGAAGAAGAAGAATAAGAAGATGATACCAGCGAAGTATTTGGTAAAACTAGTTCGTGAACAACAGCGAAATTAAGAATCCATCATCTCGTGTATATCCTCCAATTTGTTCAACTCGCCAGATCAACTTGTAGACAGAAGCCAAATCACTTCGTAAAATAGGAAGCTCGTAACCGGACCAATTCGCCGGGAATCGGCAGCCAATGGCAGTATATTGCTTCCTTAGAGCAGTAACCGGAATCCACCTCGTGAAGAGAAAAGTTCGAAGTATTTAGCTTCGTGGAATGTTTTACTTCGCTGACTGATGAGTGCCAAATATTGCATATTCATACACCTTTTCATTGGCACTTAACTCATCTTTCGCGCTTCAAAGTCATATATTATCCCAAATTCTGCATTCTTACCATCTTCAAGAATAAATATTTGTATTAATTAATTTTTTGTTTTTAAGTACTAAATAAAGCTTGGAAGAATTGAGAAGACAAAAGAGAAGAAAGTTGGAAGCGTTGCAACCCGCTCGCGCATCAGTGGCAACCTGTTTACAAATTCATAGGATTAAACAACCCATGATCCAAAACCCAAGACCCAAATCCATATCCACATCACCCCCATTGGATTCTTTCCAAAACATCCACCTCACCCCCATTGGATTCTTTCCAAAACATCCACCTCACCCCCATTGTATTCCATTCTATCCATCAATTAAGAAAACATGTTTTGTTTAATTGTTGAGTGGTTGCTACAGTGAAATTCGGATCCCAAGTGTGAGAGAATTATTGTGTATAAATAGAGAGGGTTGTTGTGTTGAAAACTCATCCAAGAATAGCTTGTTCATATTAGTTTATCAAATTTCAATTTTGTTGTAATGTTCTTCATGTTCTAATTTCATTTGCTAGGGTTTAAATGAAGCCGTAACTCATTGGCTTCCATCAATGTTATAAAGCCGTAACTCATCAATGTTCAGATGCCACGTCATCATCGTACACTTCCATGTCAGCGACAGTTGTCCAGTCAATATCGCCATGTCAGCATATGGGGGGTTGCCACGTCAGAAATGTTATCCCAGCCAGCAGTGACACGTCAGCGATCCTGCATAGTCAGCACTGCCACGTATTCAACAGCACGCGCGCTTCTTTCGAAACTTGTTTCGTCAATAACTTCTTTGTTTTAAGTCCGAATTGAGTGATTTTTGGCTCGTTGGAATCCTTTTTGAATTTCCTACAACATGGAAGTGAAAAATTCAGTGTTAGAGAAACTTTTATATGCACTTGGGGCAGAAACATGATCGGGTTCGAGGTTCGTAGATAGCGACATGATCGGGTTCGAGGTTCGTGGATAGCGACATGATAGGTGAACGGGTTCGAGGTTCGTAGATAGAGACATTATCGAGTTCAAGATGAGGATTGCATAGAACCTTCAATATTTAGCCTTGCATCACATCGCAAGCACCAAAAGACTCACCTTGCATGTGAGCACATAAGTCTTGCATTTATCACAAGCATAAAATTTTGCCTTGCACGCGAGTACATAGACTTGCACCTTCGCAAGCATAAAGACTCGTACTCAACACAAGCAATAGCCAGTCTCCCCGAGCAGCAAGCGCTAGCCTTGTTACGTTGCGAGCAAAAAGACTTGCCCCAGCCGCAAGCACACACTACATTCTCCTCAAGACTCGACTAGCTCTCGAGCATCACAAGTCCACCATGTGGCAAAAAGTATCACCTAGCACGTGAGCAATATTAATATTCCATTTTTTATTTTTTTTTTTTATTTTTATTTGTTGTCTTGGTAATTACAGGTGGGGGCGTTTTTCGCAATGTCTCTACAAATGCTTGGGGGCGAGTTACGTCATCAACGGTCGACGCGGAAGGAAAAAGGAATTTCTTAACTCCTCAACAAGTTGAACAGTTAAGAGGGGGGCGATGTTTGTACAGTGTATAAAATACACTAGAAGCCCGTGAATCAAGCCCAAAAAGACCGTTAAAGAAGATTCCAAAAGCCCGGACCGGACTTATTGAGGAAGTCCGGAGGTTTATTGTGGAAACCAACACTTGGGTTTATTGAGGAAACCCAAAGGGATTATTATGGAAGCCCAGTCTAGCTTATTTGGGAAGTGATTTTGGGATAAATACAAATCTATGAAGATATATAAAGATCTTTCAAGATAAACTCAAATCATGTGAAGATATACAAGGATCTCTCAAGATAGACATGCATCTTCAAGGATAGACACAAATATTAAAGGATAAGTACAAATCCATGTGGTTATTTTGGATAACAACAAATCTAGGGTTATTATGGAACTATATTAGGGTTTTTTGCCTATAAATAGAGGCTAAAAATCCAACTCAAGGAGGGGAAAATTTCTATTCCAACATGGAATTCTAGGTTAGCTAACCAAATTATTGTAATCACACATTAATACAATATCTTCCTATGGGATTCCATCCGTGGACGTAGGCACAACTTGCGAACCCGTTAAATTCTTTGTCTCCTCTTATTTATTTTTCTATTGTTTTAGAACCCTAATTTCGCAACAAATCATCATACACACATCTCGAAGATTGTTGGGGTGGTTAATTTTGCACCAACATCTTTTGGCGCCGACTAAGGGGAATCGTGAAAACAATCTTATTTTTACCATTGAGAAAAGTGTGGAAGAAATCATGCACGAGATTCCATGCAAAAATCAAAAAAAAAAGGAAAACAAATTATTTATTAGGATTCTTCCGTAAACGTTGCAAAAGAACGAGAACTGTTGCGAAGTTGAAAAATAGTTGAAGAAAGTGTGGAGAAAACAGTAGCAGAAATTGTTGCGAAACACTTTACACAGCAACAGACATAAGCGTTGCAAGAAGCTGAAATCTCATCCAGCCTCACGTACAACATCGATCCAGTGCTTCTCATGGGCTGACTATTCAGTGTACAGTCAGCACCACGTCATCAAACACGGTCCAGTCAATAATGCCACGTCAGCATATATTTCCACGTCATCAATGTTCAGATGCCACGGAATCGTCGTACACTTCCATGTCCGCGACAGTTGTCCAGTCAATATCGCCATGTCAGCATATGGGGGGGTTGCCACATCAGAAATATTATCCCAGCCAGAAGTGACACGTCAGCGATCCTGCATAGTCAGCACTGCCACGTATTCAACAGCACGCGCGCTTCTTTCGAAACTTGTTTCGTCAATAACTTCTTTGTTTTAAGTCCGAATTGAGTGATTTTTGGCTCGTTGGAATCCTTTTTGAATTTCCTAAAACATGGAAGTGAAGAATTCAGTGTTAGAGAAACTTTTATATGCACTTGGGGCAGAAACATGATCGGGTTCGAGGTTCGTAGATAGCGACATGATCGGGTTCGAGGTTCGTGGATAGCGACATGATAGGTGAACGGGTTCGAGGTTCGTAGATAGAGACATTATCGAGTTCAAGATGAGGATTGCATAGAACCTTCAATATTTAGCCTTGCATCACATCGCAAGCACCAAAAGACTCACCTTGCACGTGAGCACATAAGTCTTGCATTTATCACAAGCATAAAATTTTGCCTTGCACGCGAGTACATAGACTTGCACCTTCGCAAGCATAAAGACTCGTACTCAACACAAGCAATATCCAGTCTCCCGAGCAGCAAGCGCTAGACTTGTTACGTTGCGAGCAAAAAGACTTTGAGCCGTAAAGCACACACTACATTCTCCTCAAGACTCGACTAGCTCTCGAGCATCACAAGTCCACCATGTGGCAAAAAGTATCACCTAGCACGTGAGCAATATTAATATTCCATTTTTATTTTACTTTTTATTTTTATTTTTATTTGTTGTGCTGGTAATTACAGGTGGGGCGTTTTCGCAATGTCTCTACAAATGCTTGGGGGCGAGTTACGTCATCAACGGTCGACGCGGAAGGAAAAAGGAATTTCTTAACTCCTCAACAAGTTGAACAGTTAAGAGGGGCGATGTTTGTACAAAGTGTATAAAATACACTAGAAGCCCGTGAATCAAGCCCAAAAAGACCGTTAAAGAAGATTCCAAAAGCCCGGACCGGACTTATTGAGGAAGTGGGAGGTTTATTGTGGAAACCAACACTTGGGTTTATTGAGGAAACCCAAAGGGATTATTATGGAAGCCCAGTCTAGCTTATTTGGGAAGTGATTTTGGGATAAATACAAATCTATGAAGATATATAAAGATCTTTCAAGATAAACTCAAATCATGTGAAGATATACAAGGATCTCTCAAGATAGACATGCATCTTCAAGGATAGACACAAATATTAAAGGATAAGTACAAATCCATGTGGTTATTTTGGATAACAACAAATCTAGGGTTATTATGGAACTATATTAGGGTTTTTTGCCTATAAATAGAGGCTAAAAATCCAACTCAAGGAGGGGAAAATTTCTATTCCAACATGGAATTCTAGGTTAGCTAACCAAATTATTGTAATCACACATTAATACAATATCTTCATATGGGATTCCATCCGTGGACGTAGGCACAACTTGCGAACCACGTTAAATTCTTTGTCTCCTCTTATTTATTTTTCTATTGTTTTAGAACCCTAATTTCGCAACAAATCATCATACACACATCTCGAAGATTGTTGGGGTGGTTAATTTTGCACCAACATCTTTTGGCGCCGACTAAGGGGATTCGTGAAAACAATCTTATTTTTACCATTGAGAAAAGTGTGGAAGAAATCATGCACGAGATTCCATGCAAAAATCAAAAAAAAAAGGAAAACAAATTATTTATTAGGATTCTTCCGTAAACGTTGCAAAAGAACGAGAACTGTTGCGAAGTTGAAAAATAGTTGAAGAAAGTGTGGAGAAAACAGTAGCAGAAACTGTTGCGAAACACTTTACACAAGAAAATAAGACATAAGCGTTGCAAGAAGATGAAATCTCATCCAGCCTCACGTACAACATCGATCCAGTGCTTCTCATGGGCTGACTATTCAGTGTACAGTCAGCACCACGTCATCAAACACGGTCCAGTCAATAATGCCACGTCAGCATATATTTCCACGTCATCAATGTTCAGATGCCACGGAATCGTCGTACACTTCCATGTCTGCGACAGTTGTCCAGTCAATATCGCCATGTCAGCATATGGGGGGGGGGTTGCCACATCAGAAATATTATCCCAGCCAGAAGTGACACGTCAGCGATCCTGCATAGTCAGCACTGCCACGTATTCAACAGCACGCGCGCTTCTTTCGAAACTTGTTTCGTCAATAACTTCTTTGTTTTAAGTCCGAATTGAGTGATTTTTGGCTCGTTGGAATCCTTTTTGAATTTCCTACAACATGGAAGTGAAAAAATCAGTGTTCGAGAAACTTTTATATGCACTTGGGGCAGCAACATGATCGGGTTCGAGGTTCGTGGATAGCGACATGATCGGGTTCGAGGTTCGTGGATAGCGACATGATAGGTGAACGGGTTCGAGGTTCGTAGATAGAGACATTATCGAGTTCAAGATGAGGATTGCATAGAACCTTCAATATTTAGCCTTGCATCACATCGCAAGCACCAAAAGACTCACCTTGCACGTGAGCACATAAGTCTTGCATTTATCACAAGCATAAAATTTTGCCTTGCACGCGAGTACATAGACTTGCACCTTCGCAAGCATAAAGACTCGTACTCAACACAAGCAATAGCCAGTCTCCCCGAGCAGCAAGCGCTAGCCTTGTTACGTTGCGAGCAAAAAGACTTGCCCCAGCCGCAAGCACACACTACATTCTCCTCAAGACTCGACTAGCTCTCGAGCATCACAAGTCCACCATGTGGCAAAAAGTATCACCTAGCACGTGAGCAATATTAATATTCCATTTTTTATTTTTATTTTTATTTTTATTTGTTGTGCTGGTAATTACAGGTGGGGGCGTTTTCGCAATGTCTCTACAAATGCTTGGGGGCGAGTTACGTCATCAACGGTCGACGCGGAAGGATAAAGGAATTTCTTAACTCCTCAACAAGTTGAACAGGTTAAGAGGGGCGATGTTTGTACAGTGTATAAAATACACTAGAAGCCCGTGAATCAAGCCCAAAAAGACCGTTAAAGAAGATTCCAAAAGCCGGACCGGACTTATTGAGGAAGTCCAGGAGGTTTATTGTGGAAACCAACACTTGGGTTTATTGAGGAAACCCAAAGGGATTATTATGGAAGCCCAGTCTAGCTTATTTGGGAAGTGATTTTGGGATAAATACAAATCTATGAAGATATATAAAGATCTTTCAAGATAAACTCAAATCATGTGAAGATATACAAGGATCTCTCAAGATAGACATGCATCTTCAAGGATAGACACAAATATTAAAGGATAAGTACAAATCCATGTGGTTATTTTGGATAACAACAAATCTAGGGTTATTATGGAACTATATTAGGGTTTTTGCCTATAAATAGAGGCTAAAAATCCAACTCAAGGAGGGGAAAATTTCTATTCCAACATGGAATTCTAGGTTAGCTAACCAAATTATTGTAATCACACATTAATACAATATCTTCATATGGGATTCCATCCGTGGACGTAGGCACAACTTGCCGAACCACGTTAAATTCTTTGTCTCCTCTTATTTATTTTTCTATTGTTTTAGAACCCTAATTTCGCAACAAATCATCATACACACATCTCGAAGATTGTTGGGGTGGTTAATTTTGCACCAACATCTTTTGGCGCCGACTAAGGGGAATCGTGAAAACAATCTTATTTTTACCATTGAGAAAAGTGTGGAAGAAATCATGCACGAGATTCCATGCAAAAATCAAAAAAAAAAAGGAAAACAAATTATTTATTAGGGTTCTTCCGTAAACGTTGCAAAAGAACGAGAACTGTTGCGAAGTTGAAAAATAGTTGAAGAAAGTGTGGAGAAAACAGTAGCAGAAACTGTTGCGAAACACTTTACACAGCAACAGACATAAGCGTTGCAAGAAGCTGAAATCTCATCCAGCCTCACGTACAACATCGATCCAGTGCTTCTCATGGGCTGACTATTCAGTGTACAGTCAGCACCACGTCATCAAACACGGTCCAGTCAATAATGCCACGTCAGCACATATTTCCACGTCATCAATGCTCAGATGCCACTTCATCGTCGTACACTTCCATGTCTGCGACAGTTGTCCAGTCAATATCGCCATGTCAGCATATGGGGGGGGGGGGGGTTGCCACATCAGAAATATTATCCCAGCCAGAAGTGACACGTCAGCGATCCTGCATAGTCAGCACTGCCACGTATTCAACAGCACGCGCGCTTCTTTCGAAACTTGTTTCGTCAATAACTTCTTTGTTTTAAGTCCGAATTGAGTGATTTTTGGCTCGTTGGAATCCTTTTTGAATTTCCTACAACATGGAAGTGAAAAAATCAGTGTTCGAGAAACTTTTATATGCACTTGGGGCAGCAACATGATCGGGTTCGAGGTTCGTGGATAGCGACATGATCGGGTTCGAGGTTCGTGGATAGCGACATGATAGGTGAACGGGTTCGAGGTTCGTAGATAGAGACATTATCGAGTTCAAGATGAGGATTGCATAGAACCTTCAATATTTAGCCTTGCATCACATCGCAAGCACCAAAAGACTCACCTTGCACGTGAGCACATAAGTCTTGCATTTATCACAAGCATAAAATTTTGCCTTGCACGCGAGTACAAAGACTTGCACCTTCGCAAGCATAAAGACTCGTACTCAACACAAGCAATATCCAGTCTCCCCGAGCAGCAAGCGCTAGCCTTGTTACGTTGCGAGCAAAAAGACTTGCCCCAGCCGCAAGCACACACTACATTCTCCTCAAGACTCGACTAGCTCTCGAGCATCACAAGTCCACCATGTGGCAAAAAGTATCACCTAGCACGTGAGCAATATTAATATTCCATTTTTTATTTTTATTTTACTTTTTATTTTTATTTTTATTTGTTGTGCTGGTAATTACAGGTGGGGGCGTTTTCGCAATGTCTCTACAAATGCTTGGGGGCGAGTTACGTCATCAACGGTCGACGCGGAAGGAAAAAGGAATTTCTTAACTCCTCAACAAGTTGAACAGTTAAGAGGGGGCGATGTTTGTACAGTGTATAAAATACACTAGAAGCCCGTGAATCAAGCCCAAAAAGACCGTTAAAGAAGATTCCAAAAGCCCGGACCGGACTTATTGAGGAAGTCCGGAGGTTTATTGTGGAAACCAACACTTGGGTTTATTGAGGAAACCCAAAGGGATTATTATGGAAGCCCAGTCTAGCTTATTTGGGAAGTGATTTTGGGATAAATACAAATCTATGAAGATATATAAAGATCTTTCAAGATAAACTCAAATCATGTGAAGATATACAAGGATCTCTCAAGATAGACATGCATCTTCAAGGATAGACACAAATATTAAAGGATAAGTACAAATCCATGTGGTTATTTTGGATAACAACAAATCTAGGGTTATTATGGAACTAGATTAGGGTTTTTTGCCTATAAATAGAGGCTAAAAATCCAACTCAAGGAGGGGAAAATTTCTATTCCAACATGGAATTCTAGGTTAGCTAACCAAATTATTGTAATCACACATTAATACAATATCTTCCTATGGGATTCCATCCGTGGACGTAGGCACAACTTGCCGAACCACGTTAAATTCTTTGTCTCCTCTTATTTATTTTTCTATTGTTTTAGAACCCTAATTTCGCAACAAATCATCATACACACATCTCGAAGATTGTTGGGGTGATTAATTTTGCACCAACATCTTTTGGCGCCGACTAAGGGGATTCGTGAAAACAATCTTATTTTTACCATTGAGAAAAGTGTGGAAGAAATCATGCACGAGATTCCATGCAAAAATCAAAAAAAAAAAGGAAAACAAATTATTTATTAGGGTTCTTCCGTAAACGTTGCAAAAGAACGAGAACTGTTGCGAAGTTGAAAAATAGTTGAAGAAAGTGTGGAGAAAACAGTAGCAGAAACTGTTGCGAAACACTTTACACAGCAACAGACATAAGCGTTGCAAGAAGCTGAAATCTCATCCAGCCTCACGTACAACATCGATCCAGTGCTTCTCATGGGCTGACTATTCAGTGTACAGTCAGCACCACGTCATCAAACACGGTCCAGTCAATAATGCCACATCAGCACATATTTTCACGTCATCAATGTTCAGATGCCACGTCATCATCGTACACTTCCATGTCAGCGACAGTTGTCCAGTCAATATCGCCATGTCAGCATATGGGGGTTGCCAGGTCAGAAATGTTATCCCATCCAGCAGTGACACGTCAGCGATCCTGCATAGTCAGCACTGCCACGTATTCAACAGCACGCGCGCTTCTTTCGAAACTTGTTTCGTCAATAACTTCTTTGTTTTAAGTCCGAATTGAGTGATTTTTGGCTCGTTGGAATCCTTTTTGAATTTCCTACAACATGGAAGTGAAAAATTCAGTGTTCGAGAAACTTTTATATGCACTTGGGGCAGCAACATGATCGGGTTCGAGGTTCGTGGATAGCGACATGATCGGGTTCGAGGTTCGTGGATAGCGACATGATAGGTGAACGGGTTCGAGGTTCGTAGATAGCGACATGATCGAGTTCAAGATGAGGATTGCATAGAACCTTCAATATTTAGCCTTGCATCACATCGCAAGCACCTAAAGACTCACCTTGCACGTGAGCACATAAGTCTTGCATTTATCGCAAGCATAAAATATTGCCTTGCACGCGAGTACAAAGACTTGCACCTTCGCAAGCATAAAGACTCGTACTCAACACAAGCAATATCCAGTCTCCCCGAGCAGCAAGCGCTAGCCTTGTTACGTTGCGAGCAAAAAGACTTGCCCCAGCCGCAAGCACACACTACATTCTCCTCAAGACTCGACTAGCTCTCGAGCATCACAAGTCCACCATGTGGCAAAAAGTATCACCTAGCACGTGAGCAATATTAATATTCCACTTTTTATTTTTATTTTACTTTTACTTTTTATTTTTATTTGTTGTGCTGGTAATTACAGGTGGGGCGTTTTCGCAATGTCTCTACAAATGCTTGGGGGCGAGTTACGTCATCAACGGTCGACGCGGAAGGATAAAGGAATTTCTTAACTCCTCAACAAGTTGAACAGTTAAGAGGGGGCGATGTTTGTACAATGTATAAAATACACTAGAATCCCGTGAATCAAGCCCAAAAAGACCGTTAAATAAGATTCCAAAAGCCCGGACCGGACTTATTGAGGAATTCCGGAGGTTTATTGTGGAAACCAACACTTGGGTTTATTGAGGAAACCCAGAGGGATTATTATGGAAGCCCAGTCTAGCTTATTTGGGAAGTGATTTTGGGATAAATACAAATCTATGAAGATATATAAAGATCTTTCAAGATAAACTCAAATCATGTGAAGATATACAAGGATCTCTCAAGATAGACATGCATCTTCAAGGATAGACACAAATATTAAAGGATAAGTACAAATCCATGTGGTTATTTTGGATAACAACAAATCTAGGGTTATTATGGAACTAGATTAGGGTTTTTTGTCTATAAATAGAGGCTAAAAATCCAACTCAAGGAGGGGAAAATTTCTATTCCAACATGGAATTCTAGGTTAGCTAACCAAATTATTGTAATCACACATTAATACAATATCTTCCTATGGGATTCCATCCGTGGACGTAGGCACAACTTTCCGAACCACGTTAAATTCTTTGTCTCCTCTTATTTATTTTTCTATTGTTTTAGAACCCTAATTTCGCAACAAATCATCATACACACATCTCGAAGATTGTTGGGGTGATTAATTTTGCACCAACATCTTTTGGCGCCGACTAAGGGGATTCGTGAAAACAATCTTATTTTTACCATTGAGAAAAGTGTGGAAGAAATCATGCACGAGATTCCATGCAAAAATCAAAAAAAAAAAAGGAAAACAAATTATTTATTAGGGTTCTTCCGTAAACGTTGCAAAAGAACGAGAACTGTTGCGAAGTTGAAAAATAGTTGAAGAAAGTGTGGAGAAAACAGTAACAGAAACTGTTGCTAAACACTTTACACAGCAACAGACATAAGCGTTGCAAGAAGCTGAAATCTCATCCAGCCTCACGTACAACAGCGATCCAGTGCTTCTCATGGGCTGACTATTCAGTGTACAGTCAGCACCACGTCATCAAACACGGTCCAGTCAATAATGCCACATCAGCACATATTTCCACGTCATCAATGCTCAGATGCCACGTCATCGTCGTACACTGCCACGTTAGCGACAGTTGTCCAGTCAACATCGCCACGTCAGCATATGGGTTGCCACGTCATCAATGTTATCCCAGCCAGCAATGACACGTCAGCGATCCTGCACAGTCAGCACTGCCACGTATTCAACAGCACGCGCGCTTCTTTCGAAACTTGTTTCGTCAATAACTTCTTTGTTTTAAGTCCGAATTGAGTGATTTTTGGCTCGTTGGAATCCTTTTTGAATTTCCTACAACATGGAAGTGAAAAATTCAGTGTTCGAGAAACTTTTATATGCACTTGGGGCAGCAACATGATCGGGTTCGAGGTTCGTGGATAGCGACATGATCGGGTTCGAGGTTCGTGGATATCGACATGATAGGTGAACTGGTTCGAGGTTCGTAGATAGCGACATGATCGAGTTCAAGATGAGGATTGCATAGAACCTTCAATATTTAGCCTTGCATCACATCGCAAGCACCTAAAGACTCACCTTGCACGTGAGCACATAAGTCTTGCATTTATCGCAAGCATAAAATCTTGCCTTGCACGCGAGTACAAAGACTTGCACCTTCGCAAGCATAAAGACTCGTACTCAACACAAGCAATATCCAGTCTCGCCGAGAAGCAAGCGCTAGCCTTGTTACGTTGCGAGCAAAAAGACTTGCCCCAGCCACAAGCACACACTACATTCTCCTCAAGACTCGACTAGCTCTCGAGCATCACAAGTCCACCATGTGGCAAAAAGTATCACCTAGCACGTGAGAAATATTAATATTCCACTTTTTATTTTTATTTTACTTTTACTTTTTATTTTTATTTGTTGTGCTGGTAATTACAGGTGGGGGCGTTTTCGCAATGTCTCTACAAATGCTTGGGGGCGAGTTACGTCATCAACGGTCGACGCGGAAGGGTAAAGGAATTTCTTAACTCCTCAACAAGTTGAACAGTTAAGAGGGGGCGATGTTTGTACAGTGTATAAAATACACTAGAAGCCCGTGAATCAAGCCCAAAAAGACCGTTAAAGAAGATTCCAAAAGCCCGGACCGGACTTATTGAGGAAGTCCGGAGGTTTATTGTGGAAACCAACACTTGGGTTTATTGAGGAAACCCAAAGGGATTATTATGGAAGCCCAGTCTAGCTTATTTGGGAAGTGATTTTGGGATAAATACAAATCTATGAAGATATATAAAGATCTTTCAAGATAAACTCAAATCATGTGAAGATATACAAGGATCTCTCAAGATAGACATGCATCTTCAAGGATAGACACAAATATTAAAGGATAAGTACAAATCCATGTGGTTATTTTGGATAACAACAAATCTAGGGTTATTATGGAACTAGATTAGGGTTTTTTTGCCTATAAATAGAGGCTAAAAATCCAACTCAAGGAGGGGAAAATTTCTATTCCAACATGGAATTCTAGGTTAGCTAACCAAATTATTGTAATCACACATTAATACAATATCTTCCTATGGGATTCCATCCGTGGACGTAGGCACAACTTTCCGAACCACGTTAAATTCTTTGTCTCCTCTTATTTATTTTTCTATTGTTTTAGAACCCTAATTTCGCAACAAATCATCATACACACATCTCGAAGATTGTTGGGGTGATTAATTTTGCACCAACATCTTTTGGCGCCGACTAAGGGGATTCGTGAAAACAATCTTATTTTTACCATTGAGAAAAGTGTGGAAGAAATCATGCACGAGATTCCATGCAAAAATCAAAAAAAAAAAAGGAAAACAAATTATTTATTAGGGTTCTTCCGTAAACGTTGCAAAAGAACGAGAACTGTTGCGAAGTTGAAAAATAGTTGAAGAAAGTGTGGAGAAAACAGTAGCAGAAACTGTTGCGAAACACTTTACACAGCAACAGACATAAGCGTTGCAAGAAGCTGAAATCTCATCCAGCCTCACGTACAACATCGATCCAGTGCTTCTCATGGGCTGACTATTCAGTGTACATTCAGCACCACGTCATCAAACACGGTCCAGTCAATAATGCCACATCAAGACATATTTCCACGTCATCAATGTTCGATGCCACGTCATCATCGTACACTTCCATGTCATGACAGTTGTCATCAACATCGCCATGTCAGCATATGGGGGTTGCCACGTCATCAATGTTATCCCAGCCAGCAATGACACGTCAGCGATCCCCGCATAGTCAACATCGCCATGTATTCAACAAAGACGCGCTTCTTTCGAAACTTGTTTCGTCAATAACTTCTTTGTTTTAAGTCCGAATTGAGTGATTTTTGGCTCGTTGGAATCCTTTTTGAATTTCCTACAACATGGAAGTGAAAAATTCAGTGTTCGAGAAACTTTTATATGCACTTGGGGCAGCAACATGATCGGGTTCGAGGTTCGTGGATAGCGACATGATCGGGTTCGAGGTTCGTGGATATCGACATGATAGGTGAACGGGTTCGAGGTTCGTAGATAGCGACATGATCGAGTTCAAGATGAGGATTGCATAGAACCTTCAATATTTAGCCTTGCATCACATCGCAAGCACCTAAAGACTCACCTTGCACGTGAGCACATAAGTCTTGCATTTATCGCAAGCATAAAATCTTGCCTTGCACGCGAGTACAAAGACTTGCACCTTCGCAAGCATAAAGACTCGTACTCAACACAAGCAATATCCAGTCTCCCCGAGCAGCAAGCGCTAGCCTTGTTACGTTACGAGCAAAAAGACTTGCCCCACCGCATCACAATCACACACTACATTCTCCTCAAGACTCGACTAGCTCTCGAGCATCACAAGTCCACCATGTGGCAAAAAGTATCACCTAGCACGTGAGCAATATTAATATTCCACTTTTTATTTTTATTTTACTTTTACTTTTTATTTTTATTTGTTGTGCTGGTAATTACAGGTGGGGGCGTTTTCGCAATGTCTCTACAAATGCTTGGGGGCGAGTTACGTCATCAACGGTCGACGCGGAAGGAAAAAGGAATTTCTTAACTCCTCAACAAGTTGAACAGTTAAGAGGGGGCGATGTTTGTACAGTGTATAAAATACACTAGAAGCCCGTGAATCAAGCCCAAAAAGACCGTTAAAGAAGATTCCAAAAGCCCGGACCGGACTTATTGAGGAAGTACGGAGGTTTATTGTGGAAACCAACACTTGGGTTTATTGAGGAAACCCAGAGGGATTATTATGGAAGCCCAGTCTAGCTTATTTGGGAAGTGATTTTGGGATAAATACAAATCTATGAAGATATATAAAGATCTTTCAAGATAAACTCAAATCATGTGAAGATATACAAGGATCTCTCAAGATAGACATGCATCTTCAAGGATAGACACAAATATTAAAGGATAAGTACAAATCCATGTGGTTATTTTGGATAACAACAAATCTAGGGTTATTATGGAACTAGATTAGGGTTTTTGCCTATAAATAGAGGCTAAAAATCCAACTCAGGAGGGGAAAATTTCTATTCCAACATGGAATTCTAGGTTAGCTAACCAAATTATTGTAATCACACATTAATACAATATCTTCCTATGGGATTCCATCCGTGGACGTAGGCACAACTTGCCGAACCACGTTAAATTCTTTGTCTCCTCTTATTTATTTTTCTATTGTTTTAGAACCCTAATTTCGCAACAAATCATCATACACACATCTCGAAGATTGTTGGGGTGATTAATTTTGCACCAACATCTTTTGGCGCCCGACTAAGGGATTCGTGAAAACAATCTTATTTTTACCATTGAGAAAAGTGTGGAAGAAATCATGCACGAGATTCCATGCAAAAATCAAAAAAAAAAGGAAAACAAATTATTTATTAGGGTTCTTCCGTAAACGTTGCAAAAAGAACGAGAACATTGCGAAGTTGAAAAATAGTTGAAGAAAGTGTGGAGAAAACAGTAGCAGAAACTGTTGCGAAACACTTTACACAGCAACAGACATAAGCGTTGCAAGAAGCTGAAATCTCATCCAGCCTCACGTACAACAGCGATCCAGTGCTTCTCATGGGCTGGCTATTCAGTGTACAGTCAGCACCACGTTATCAAACACGGTCCAGTCAATAATGCCACGTCAGCACATATTGCCACGTCATCAATGCTCAGATGCCACGTCATCATCGTACACTACCACGTCAGCGACAGTTGTCCAGTCAACATCGCCACGTCATCATATGGGTTGCCACATCATCAATGTTATCCCAGCCAGCAATGACACGTCAGCGATCCTGCACAGTCAGCACTGCCACGTATTCAACAGCACGCGCGCTTCTTTCGAAACTTGTTTCGTCAATAACTTCTTTGTTTTAAGTCCGAATTGAGTGATTTTTGGCTCGTTGGAATCCTTTTTGAATTTCCTACAACATGGAAGTGAAAAATTCAGTGTTCGAGAAACTTTTATATGCACTTGGGGCAGCAACATGATCGGGTTCGAGGTTCGTGGATAGCGACATGATCGGGTTCGAGGTTCGTGGATAGCGACATGATAGGTGAACGGGTTCGAGGTTCGTAGATAGCGACATGATCGAGTTCAAGATGAGGATTGCATAGAACCTTCAATATTTAGCCTTGCATCACATCGCAAGCACCTAAAGACTCACCTTGCACGTGAGCACATAAGTCTAGCATTTATCGCAAGCATAAAATCTTGCCTTGCACGCGAGTACAAAGACTTGCACCTTCGCAAGCATAAAGACTCGTACTCAACACAAGCAATATCCAGTCTCCCCGAGAAGCAAGCGCTAGCCTTGTTACGTTGCGAGCAAAAAGACTTGCCCCAGCCGCAAGCACACACTACATTCTCCTCAAGACTCGACTAGCTCTCGAGCATCACAAGTACACCATGTGGCAAAAAGTATCACCTAGCACGTGAGAAATATTAATATTCCACTTTTTATTTTTATTTTACTTTTTATTTTTAGTTTTATTTGTTGTGCTGGTAATTACAGGTGGGGGCGTTTTCGAAATGTCTCTACAAATGCTTGGGGGCGAGTTACGTCATCAACGGTCGACGCGGAAGGATAAAGGAATTTCTTAACTCCTCAACAAGTTGAACAGTTAAGAGGGGGCGATGTTTGTACAGTGTATAAAATACACTAGAAGCCCGTGAATCAAGCCCAAAAAGACCGTTAAAGAAGATTCCAAAAGCCCGGACCGGACTTATTGAGGAAGTCCGGAGGTTTATTGTGGAAACCAACACTTGGGTTTATTGAGGAAACCCAAAGGGATTATTATGGAAGCCCAGTCTAGCTTATTTGGGAAGTGATTTTAGGATAAATACAAATCTATGAAGATATATAAAGATCTTTCAAGATAAACTCAAATCATGTGAAGATATACAAGGATCTCTCAAGATAGACATGCATCTTCAAGGATAGACACAAATATTAAAGGATAAGTACAAATCCATGTGGTTATTTTGGATAACAACAAATCTAGGGTTATTATGGAACTAGATTAGGATTTTTGCCTATAAATAGAGGCTAAAAATCCAACTCAAGGAGGGGAAAATTTCTATTCCAACATGGAATTCTAGGTTAGCTAACCAAATTATTGTAATCACACATTAATACAATATCTTCCTATGGGATTCCATCCGTGGACGTAGGCACAACTTGCCGAACCACGTTAAATTCTTTGTCTCCTCTTATTTATTTTTCTATTGTTTAGAACCCTAATTTCGCAACAAATCATCATACACACATCTCGAAGATTGTTGGGGTGATTAATTTTGCACCAACATCTTTTGGCACCGACTAAGGGGATTCGTGAAAACAATCTTATTTTTACCATTGAGAAAAGTGTGGAAGAAATCATGCACGAGATTCCATGCAAAAATCAAAAAAAAAAAAGGAAAACAAATTATTTATTAGGGTTCTTCCGTAAACGTTGCAAAAGAACGAGAACTGTTGCGAAGTTGAAAAATAGTTGAAGAAAGTGTGGAGAAAAAAGTAGCAGAAACTGTTGCGAAACACTTTTCACAACAGACATAAGCGTTGCAAGAAGCTGAAATCTCATCCAGCCTCACGTACAACATCGATCCAGTGCTTCTCATGGGCTGACTATTCAGTGTACAGTCAGCACCACGTCATCAAACACGGTCCAGTCAATAATGCCACGTCAGCACATATTGCCACGTCATCAATGCTCAGATGCCACGTCATCATCGTACACTGCCACGTCAGCGACAATTATCCAGTCAACATCGCCACGTCAGCATCTGGGGGGGGGGGGGTGTTGCCACGTCAGAAATGTTATCCCAGCCAGCATTGACACGTCAGCGATCTCATGAGTCAAGATCGCCACGTATTTCAAAGACACGCGCGCTTCTTTCGAAACTTGTTTCGTCAATAACTTCTTTGTTTTAAGTCCGAATTGAGTGATTTTTGGCTCGTTGGAATCCTTTTTGAATTTCCTACAACATGGAAGTGAAAAATTCAGTGTTCGAGAAACTTTTATATGCACTTGGGGCAGCAACATGATCGGGTTCGAGGTTCGTGGATAGCGACATGATAGGTGAACGGGTTCGAGGTTCGTAGATAGCGACATGATCGAGTTCAAGATGAGGATTGCATAGAAACTTCAATATTTAGCCTTGCATCACATCGCAAGCACCTAAAGACTCACCTTGCACGTGAGCACATAAGTCTTGCATTTATCGCAAGCATAAAATATTGCCTTGCACGCGAGTACAAAGACTTGCACCTTCGCAAGAATAAAGACTCGTACTCAACACAAGCAATATCCAGTCTCCCCGAGCAGCAAGCGCTAGCCTTGTTACGTTGCGAGAAAAAAATACTTGCCCCAGCCGCAAGCACACACTACATTCTCCTCAAGACTCGACTAGCTCTCGAGCATCACAAGTCCACCATGTGGCAAAAAGTATCACCTAGCACGTGAGAAATATTAATATTCCACTTTTTATTTTTATTTTACTTTTTATTTTTATTTTTATTTGTTGTGCTGGTAATTACAGGTGGGGGCGTTTTCGCAATGTCTCTACAAATGCTTGGGGGCGAGTTACGTCATCAACGGTCGACGCGGAAGGATAAAGGAATTTCTTAACTCCTCAACAAGTTGAACAGTTAAGAGGGGGCGATGTTTGTACAGTGTATAAAATACACTAGAAGCCCGTGAATCAAGCCCAAAAAGTCCGTTAAAGAAGATTCCAAAAGCCCGGACCGGACTTATTGAGGAAGTCCGGAGGTTTATTGTGGAAACCAACACTTGGGTTTATTTAGGAAACCCAGAGGGATTATTATGGAAGCCCAGTCTAGCTTATTTGGGAAGTGATTTTGGGATAAATACAAATCTATGAAGATATATAAAGATCTTTCAAGATAAACTCAAATCATGTGAAGATATACAAGGATCTCTCAAGATAGACATGCATCTTCAAGGATAGACACAAATATTAAAGGATAAGTACAAATCCATGTGGTTATTTTGGATAACAACAAATCTAGGGTTATTATGGAACTAGATTAGGGTTTTTTGCCTATAAATAGAGGCTAAAAATCCAACTCAAGGAGGGGAAAATTTCTATTCCAACATGGAATTCTAGGTTATCTAACCAAATTATTGTAATCACACATTAATACAATATCTTCCTATGGGATTCCATCCGTGGACGTAGGCACAACTTGCCGAACCACGTTAAATTCTTTGTCTCCTCTTATTTATTTTTCTATTGTTTTAGAACCCTAATTTCGCAACAAATCATCATACACACATCTCGAAGATTGTTGGGGTGATTAATTTTGCACCAACATCTTTTGGCGCCGACTAAGGGGATTCGTGAAAACAATCTTATTTTTACCATTGAGAAAAGTGTGGAAGAAATCATGCACGAGATTCCATGCAAAAATCAAAAAAAAAGGAAAACAAATTATTTATTAGGGTTCTTCCGTAAACGTTGCAAAAGAACGAGAACTGTTGCGAAGTTGAAAAATAGTTGAAGAAAGTGTGGAGAAAACAATATGAATCGTTGCGAAACACTTTACACAGCAACAGACATAAGCGTTGCAAGAAGCTGAAATCTCATCCAGCCTCACGTACAACAACGATCCAGTGCTTCTCATGGGCTGGCTATTCAGTGTACATTCAGCACCACGTCATCAAACACGGTCCATTCAATAATTCCACGTTAGCACATATTTCCACGTCATCAATGCTCAGATGCCACGTCATCGTCGTACACTGCCACGTCAGCGACAGTTGTCCAGTCAACATCGCCACGTCAGCATATGGTTTGCCACATCAGCAATGTAATCCCAGCCAGCAATGACACGTCAGCGATCCTGCACAGTCAGCACTGCCACGTATTCAACTTCACGCGCGCTTCATTCGAAACTTGTTTCGTCAATAACCTCTTTGTTTTAAGTCCGAATTGAGTGATTTTTGGCTCGTTGGGATCCTTTTTGAATTTCCTACAACATGGAAGTGAAAAATCCAGTGTTAGAGAAACTTTTATATGCACTTGGGATAGCAACATGATCGGGTTCGAGGTTCGTGGATAGCGACATGATAGGTGAACGGGTTCGAGGTTCATGGATAGCGACATGATCGAGTTCAAGATGAGGATCGCATAGAACCTTCAATATTTAGCCTTGCATCACATCGCAAGCACCTAAAGACTCACCTTGCACGTGAGCACATAAGTCTTGCATTTATCGCAAGCATAAAATCTCGCCTTGCACGCGAGTACAAAGACTTGCACCTTCTCAAGCATAAAATATCGCCTTGCACGCGAGTACAAAGACTTGCACCTTCGCAAGCATAAAGACTCGTACTCAACACAAGCAATATCCAGTCTCCCCGAGCAGCAAGCGCTAGCCTTGTTACGTTGCGAGCAAAAAGACTTTCCCGAGCAGCAAGCGTTAGCCTTGTTACGTTGCGAGCAAAAAGACTTTCCCCAGCCGCAAGCACATACTACATTCTCCTCAAGACTCGACTAGCTCTCGAGCATCACAAGTCCACCATGTGGCAAAAAGTCTAACCTAGCACGTGAGCAATATTAATATTCCACTTTTTATTTTTATTTTACTTTTACTTTTTATTTTTATTTGTTGTGCAGGTAATTACAGGTGGGGGCGTTTTCGCAATGTCTCTACAAATGCTTGGGGGCGAGTTACGTCATCAACGGTCGACGCGGAAGGATAAAGGAATTTCTTAACTCCTCAACAAGTTGAACAGTTAAGAGGGGGAGATGTTTGTACCGTGTATAAAATACACTAGAAGCCCGTGAATCAAGCCCAAAAAGACCGTTAAAGAAGATTCCAAAAGCCCGGACCGGACTTATTGAGGAAGTCCGGAGGTTTATTGTGGAAACCAACACTTGGTTTTATTGAGGAAACCCAGAGGGATTATTATGGAAGCCCAGTCTAGCTTATTTGGGAAGTGATTTTGGGATAAATACAAATCTATGAAGATATATAAAGATCTTTTAAGATAAACTCAAATCATGTGAAGATATACAAGGATCTCTCAAGATAGACATGCATCTTCAAGGATAGATACAAATATTAAAGGATAAGTACAAATCCATGTGGTTATTTTGGATAACAACAAATCTAGGGTTATTATGGAACTAGATTAGGGTTTTTTGCCTATAAATAGAGGCTAAAAATCCAACTCAAGGAGGGGAAAATTTCTATTCCAACATGGAATTCTAGGTTAGCTAACCAAATTATTGTAATCACACATTAATACAATATCTCCCTATGGGATTCCATCCGTGGACGTAGGCACAACTTTCCGAACCACGTTAAATTCTTTGTCTCCTCTTATTTATTTTTCTATTATTTTAGAACCCTAATTTCGCAACAAATCATCATACACACATCTCGAAAATTGTTGGGGTGATTAATTTTGCACCAACACTATCCCCTAAATACTTAAGAATTTACTAATTATTATTAATCACTAAACATGATTAGTGATGGCTAGATTAGGAATTAAAAAAATAATAACATAAGGGGTCACCCATAATTGCTATTAGGACACCGTTTTTGTCTTGTAGGTATATCCCCCAATTAATAAATGTATCCCCCAATTGCGCATTCTTTATAATCCCTTGGTTTTTTTTTTGTTTTTTTTTGAAGCATATAATCCCTTGGTATACTATGTTCTAGCTTTAGTGCTTTACCAAAATTTTATTTTCCCTTTGGTTTTTATATTTCAATTCTGCCTCCTCTCACTTTGTTAATCCAACTGTAATTCAATTCTTTTGTTAATTTGAATCACTTTTTACTCTCTATTTCTTTTATCTGCATATATTCACAAAAACTAGTAGGACTTTACGTAACTGGGAAAATCCCTTCCCCTACAATCATCCTACGATGATACAGAAATCAAAAAACTCGGAGGTGTATTAACTCATTCTTCATACATTCGTTACTTGCTTTCTTCGATGGAATATCGGCAGCTGAATTACTTTCTCTTTGTGGTCTTTTCTTCTTCCTCATTGTGGCCGAGATTTCTATTTATATTTTCTTCTCTTTATTGTGTAGTCTTTTACTGTTTGTCAAACTCATAAGCTTTGGTGTTGAGATTATTAGTCCCACATGGTTGGGTTATTTAAGATCCTGCGGTTTATAATCTATTAGGGCCTCTCCACTCATAGCCAATTGGTTTTGAGTTTGATGCCCGTATTCTAATATGGTATCAGAGCAGGCTATTTGTGTCGAGTCAATTGACCGCATCTTTACTCGCGTCACCCGGTTTAATTATCCACGTGTTTGTATGACCCGCCGAGGCTACACGTGAGGGGGCGTGTTGAGATTATTAGTCCCACATGATTGGGTTATTTAAGATCCTGCGGTTTATAATCTATTAGGGCCTCTCCACTCATAGCCAATTGGTTTTGAGTTGGATGCCCGTATTCTAATATTTGGTATTTTGTTGGTCCTTTATCTAATCATGAGACTATTGTTCGAATGTCCAGGGAATCGGGACTTCGATTACTAAAGACCATGTAAATTATCTATGTTAGTATTATAACTCGGATATCGTATTTTTATCCAAAACTAATACTCCATCTCCCTAATGGACCTGTTTTTTTTTTAAATCATGTTTCCATAATGATTTATAGTTCCATTAGTGGAAATAGTAAAGGGGTTAGCAATTACTTGGCATAAAAACGTAGAATTAAAACTAGTTTTGTCATTATTAAAAGTGTGTCACTTTGAAGTGACAATAGGAGATAAGAAAATGATGATTACATGTATTTATGATGCAATAGAAGCACGTGATAAAATAACGTACCGCATTCATATCTTTAATATAGCACAACAAGTTCAAATATCATGGGTCTTCACAGGAGATTTAAGTATCATCCTTGATCCAGAGGAAAAATAGGGTGGAAACAAGTCAATCTCAAGCAACAAATCTTTTGTTATTCATATTATAGACTCGCTAGGGATTCAAGATGAGGGATACGAAGGAGCGCCATTTACATGGTCTAATAATAGAAAATGAGAATCAAATATATGTGAGAGGATCGACAGAACATTATTATCATACCAATGGGTTCAGAATTTCCTGATACAAAGGTATGTCACTTATCCAGAGTCGGATCTGATCATACCTTTTGCTCTTTGACTCCAACCCGGAAACAAAAAAACTTCAAAATCTTTTTAGATGTATTTGATATTGGCTCACCCATCTGACATTTACCAATATTGTGGAAGCATCTTGGAAATTGCACTCAACTAATTCCTCATCGAGAAACTTCTCGTTTAATCTTAAATTTCTCTCTTCAGACCAAGCTCATTAGAATTCTAATATCTTTGGTAACATCCATAAAAATATAAAATCCATGACTAATAAGATTGAGAATATACAAAAATCCGGAAGAAAAAAAATTTACAAGTTGGATACTCTCAAAAATATCTAAGCTGATCTAAGTAAATGATACGAAATCAGAAATGATTACTATCATCAAATTTTCCGTGACAAATTTTTCAAAGAATATAATCAAAACACCGAATACTTCCATGCATCATCCTATAATAGAAAGAGGATATATGACATTCATTCGATCATGAACCATCGAGTATTTGTCTTTTCTAATATGGATCAAATCAATAATCTCCTCATCAATCATTTCACTCAGATTGGTACCTCTCAAAAGTAAATGAAGTAATATGGGCTACTTTATCCACCATGAACCCATGGGGAGCTCTTTGTCCATATGGCTTCTAACTAGTTTTTTTAAAGTTCACGGGGAACTCTGGGACATGATATTATTTTGGAAATTTAGGATTTCTTTAAAAATGGTATACTGAATCTTGATTTCAGTCATTCATTTATCACTTTAATCCCAAAACTTTCCACTCCACAAACCTCGGCTGATTTTAGACCCATTAATCTTAGTAACATTATTTTTAAAATCATTTCTAAAATTTTATCCAATAGACTAAAACCTTTCCTCAATAAGGTCATTTTCCCAAATCAATCAGCTTTTCGTTCTGGAATGCAAATTATTGACAACATGATCGTTCCTCATGAATTACTTCATTATATGAAAACTTCAAAAGCAAACAAAACAAAACAAAACAAAACAAAAAAAGTTTTTTATCATTAAAGTTGGATCGATCTAAAGCTCTTGATACTGTAGAGTGGGCATTTGTTTAAAAAAAACACTATCATCTTTTGGTTTTAGCGAAGTTTCGGTGAATCTAATTTCTCAGTGTATTTCCACTACCTCTTTCTCCATACTTCTAAATAGATCCCCAAGACCAACTTTTTATAATTTGCGGGGAATCCTCCAAGGAGACCCTCTATCTCCATATATACTCCTGTTATGCTTGAAGATCTTGTTAAGGCTCCTGGAAAAGGTTATTTCTGATAATTAAAAAAATCGGGGCTGCAAATAAATAAGAGCGCCCCAAATTTTTCCCACCTACTTTTTGTTGATGATTGTTTCATGTTCACAAAAGCGGATTTAGGAGAAGCAAAAAATTTACTAGATATTTTTATAAGTTTGGAGAAATCAAGGAGAAAATGGTCAATCTTCAAAAAATTCGTGGTTTACTTTAGTCCTAAGATTCATCTAAAACATGAAAAAATCTTAGCGAAAATTCTCAAGGTTCTGTTGATGACAAAAAAGGATAAATACCTAGGGACTCCGATCTTTTTTGATAAGAACATGAAGGAAAATTTCGAACCTCTGCTTGAAAAATACTGCTTAACTCTATAAGGTTGGAAATAAAACTACTATCTCAAGCAGGTAGAACAATCTTAATCCAATTTATTTTATAATCGTTCCCAATATATCAGATGCAAGTTTTATCCCTCCCTAAAAAATCTCTTGATCATCTGGACCGAATTCAACGAGTTTTTTGGTGGAATAAAGATGGATCCACAAGAGTAAACCGAGATCATAAGGAGGTTTAGAAATCAAAAACCCTCACCAATTTAACATAGCTCTCTTAACAAAGCTTACCAGTTGATTAATCTCGGAACCCGATAAACTATGGGCCAACTTATTAAAGTCAAATACATATTTATTCTTGACGATGAACTTGGTTAAAGAGAAAGCTTACCAACACATATTTCGAGAAATATGTAAGCGAGTTAAAGTCAGCTCAAAATATCAAATGTGTATAAAGTAAAGTCTACATAGATATACGACTTTTGTCTCAATAGGAGATAGAATAGAAATAGACTTTTAAGTGATATAAGATTTCAAGTCTCCACATACCTTTTGTTGATGAAGTTCCACAAGCTCCCCTAAGTAGTTGTTCGTCTTCAATCGATAAACATCATGAAGTATAAATCTCAAATACACATTATATCCTAATCCGAGACATAGCCATAAGTACACTAGAATTCAAGACTTATAGTTTTGACAATTAAACTTGTCAAACAAGCTTGAGATAGCAACGCTTGCGAGTTTGACCGAGCAGTGCTCTAACACTCACACCTCCTATGTGATATTAGTTGCGACTAGAGTCGATTCTCCTTTAACCTAGGTTTTTCTAAAACCATTATTGGTTAACGACTTAAAGACTTCATTGGGATTCTGAAGACAGGCCCAACTTTTTTATCTGTAGTTGCATGTTCTGATCTTACTTTGTTCTGTCGTATTAAGTACTATCTTCTCTAATATTTGCCCGAGACTCAATCTCCGATAGGTAAGATAAAAAGTAGTCACAAACATCTTCGTCTCATCATTAGTGATTCCACGATATATTGTTCCGCTTCCATACGGTTAAGACCATTGTGAGGTGATTGATATTAATAGCCTGTTCTTCAGGAATATAAGTCTGGTGTATCAATTGGTTCATGTTCACCTTGATTTTCCAAAATATATAACAAAAACTCGTAGGTATTTCTGTGGGAGAAAGATTTATCTATTCAATAAACTTTTATGTGTGAGACAGATTTGTTTATCAATTCTTCAACTTTGGGTCATAACAACTCATAGTTGTGGGTGAGATCACCTAAGGGAATCAAGTGCGCAAAGTCCTGCTGGGATTCATTGACCTAAGGAACGCAACTACATCTTAATCAGTGTGAGATTGGTTAGGGATCAACTACATTCCAGACCGAAGTTAACTTGCAGTAGGCTAGAGTATATAGCAGCTTAATACAGTGTGGTGTTCAAATTTGGACTAGGTCCCGGGTTTTTCTGTATTTGCGGTTTCCTCGTTATCAATTTTTTTGGTGTTTGTGTTATTTATTTACTACATTATATATTATTGAAATATCACATGTTGTGCGTAGTTTAATCAATTATATAATCCAACCTTTGGTTGTTGATATAAATTGATTGACACTTGAACACTGGTATTTGGTACCGTTCAAGTTGTTTCTCATAATAATCAGGCTCGCAGATTTCTATCTGTTTGATTTTTTGATTACATTGAGAAACATAGATATAACTCTTGGATATATTTTCCTTGATTGAGTCTGATTGTCTAGTTGATTCTCTTGGAAGTATATTGGAGTTAGTCCATATTGAAAAGGCGAGAGTACCCCAAATATACCTCAAGCTATTACTTTTCCTTCCTATAAGTCCTTTTCCCGAAAGTGATTGTCTATGGACTGAGAAGAGTGATAGACGCATTTATGTGTCTAATTTGTCCTCAATGTTTTGTATTGTTAGTACTCGTTTTTGTCCTTATTATTGTGTTTTGTGTGTTTGTAGGTGTTTTTGGAGGAATACACTTGTGTGGAAAAAGTTTCTCAAAAAGTGCTTTTTGGACCCCCGGAGAAAAGTGATAAAGGCACCCTCACTTTGGATAAGGGCACCCCAACTGATAAAGGCGCCCCTGTTTTGGATCGGGGCACTTCATCCTTTACAATTCAAATTCTGAAATTTGGCGGGAATTTTGGTTCTTCACTGGCAGAAATTAGGGTTGGATTTTTGGTCGTGATTTAATGAGATTCAATGGCCGAAAATCATTGGCTTTGTTCTGCTTGGCTAAACAGGGCTGGTATAGGCCTTTTGTTTGACTAGATTTGGCTGGATATCCCACTAGAAGAAAACAGAGGAGAACAAGTTTGCATGGGTATGTCACGGGATTTCAGCAAATTCAGACGTGTACTCACGTGTTTGGATGGAGCTGGGTTACTCAAAGAAGTGCGTAGGAGTTAAATAAGGACATTTCAATAGCTGCAGACGCGTAGGAGAAAGATTTCAGGGAAGAAAATATCCCGAGAATATTTTCTCTCAATACCGAGTAATGAAGATATATTGGAGTTATTTCGCGTGATTTCTTCGTCCTGTTGAGTATATATAGGGTACTGGTGACTCATAGAAGGGTGAAGGAGAGTTTGGGGAGATTAGAGAGCAAAGAATCGAGAGTTTGAGAATCTGCTGCTAATGTCATTAAAGAAAAGCTCGAAGAACATAGACGTCTGGTGACAGTCGTTTATGCTACAGTGTAAACGACATCAACAAGTGGGTTGTAGCGCTACAGTGACGCTAAGCTTTTATCGTTCTTTGTAACATTGATTTGCAACAATTATAACAGTTACAAAAACCCGGTTTTAATAAATTTCTCCCATTTTTCATCATTTGTAACCACTTTTAAGCATAAATGAAATCAACTTTTGAGTGTGTCTCCATCATGATGAGAGGCTAAATTCTCGCGTAATCAAGGAAATGGATGAAGCTATCTACACATGAATAATGGGTAACTATTTCATTTTCTCTAATATTTAATTATAATTCACTCAATCACTGCTTTTGCAGAGTTTTTAATTGTTTGCATAATTTTGTTCATTAGTTGTGATTCAATTAGATAGGTTATGCTTTGTATTAAGATAATCTATGCTTAGAGGATACAATTAATTTTTGAGAATTTGCCTGATTATTTGTGAATTAAGAATTAAATGATTTAAAGGCTAATTAGAGTTATGAAATATTTGATATCATTCATTCATGTGTAATAGTGGATTCTAGTGTCTTGGTTATTCCTAATATCTTGAAATCAATCTTGAATCAAGTTTTCTTTATTTTGAAGTTTTTATTAAGTCTAAAATATTTTGCTTTCACAAGTCTCACGAACATTTTTACTACAACATTATTGATTCACATCATCGAGACAATACAACAAATCGGTTCACACTTTGTGCGATCGTCTATGGATACAAGATCGAGACAATACAACAACAAAGTGTGTTTACTTGATACAAAGGTTCGGACTTAACCAAACTCAATAGGATTCACGTATCAAGTAAATAGGAATTAACGTTTGTGCAATTTATTTTAATTATAATAAAACAATTATAATGCGGAAATATAAAGTAAATGACACAACAATATTTTGTTAACGAGGAAACCGCAAATGCAGAAAAACCCCTGGACCTAGTCCAGAATTGAATACTATCAGGATTAAGCTGCTATACAAAATAAACTAACTTTGTATAGTTGAGACCAAGCATCTAAACCTATAGTTCACCTAGTTCCGTCTGTATTCCCACGCCTCCAACCTGTAAATAAGTCACGTGCTTGGACCAATTCCTTTGGTTCGTATTCCAAACAGTAAAAGAACAACAAATCTGTTTGGTATCAACTCTTTTCAACAAAGTGATATGAGCTGCGCAAAGGTTCCCTTGTTTATCTTAACATAAACTCCTTTGCCAGGTTCCAAGATCTATATTATGTTCAATCACCCAAAGGAAATCTTTAAGATTAAGCCAATCAATACCTTTAATCACAAGGAAACGTATTGATGTCGATCTTCCTCAACTATTCTATCAAAATACCCCAAAAGGATAAATCAATTATAGTCGGATCCTCTTTTTCCCAAATAAGTATTATGCACACTAAAGATTATAAAAACCAAGTAAGAAATCTTCAATATCTTCTTTGTCTTCAAATCTTCTTAGATCTTCAATAAACACCTGCACATAATTACTTGAATCTCTTGTGATCAATCACACACAGAACAGAGTCTGTTAACAATGGATTATCACAAGATTGTCTTTAGATTCAACAACAGTCTAAAGATCCATGTCGAAACCTTGAACTAGTTTGAGTGAATCTTATATCAGAAGAGAAGATTCTCAAGCATAAACAAACTAGGTGCAATCAAAGTTCAACCACTGTTAGTCAATCAAATCAATATGAAAACTAAAGATAAATCGCAATATCTAGTTTCCCACCAACGGGTCGCGCTAGAGCTTCTCAATCCCAAATAAGACTTTAAATTGAGCATCCGTAAGAGATTTTACCTAATTAGATTACTCTCCTCTCCAATAGGAGGCTTCACCAGTAACAAAGACAAAAGAGTAAGTCTAATATTACGCAAGATTAGTTTGCTAGAAATGCAAACTCAAAGTATTTACAGACAAGAAAGTTTGGACACCAAGGAATTTCCAAAACCGAAAATATAATCAAGATATTTTTCCATATTAACCCAAATTCGGTTTTCATAATTCCTGTGAATGCACTGTCCAAAAATACATGATCGAAATCTCCTTGGAAAATCTTTAACTAGTAAATGCACATTACTAATTCTTATTTGACATATATAATTAAAAATCCTTAATTAAAAAGATTTTTAACTCATTTAAATTCAATCTTGGGATTTACTTCCTTCTTAGCCGTTAAGGAATATCTTTGAACAATAAATAATACGCATTAATGCACCGTGTTCAAAGTGTGTCGACATCTGACTCCTGTAAGTCCTTTTTCATACTCACTCACTTGAAACCTATTTACCACACTTCCAAACAAGTTT
The DNA here is from genome assembly GCA_023529315.1 of Papaver bracteatum. Taxonomy (NCBI): domain Eukaryota; kingdom Viridiplantae; phylum Streptophyta; class Magnoliopsida; order Ranunculales; family Papaveraceae; genus Papaver; species Papaver bracteatum. Next base: position 984,882 of record JAJJWX010002077.1, read on the forward strand.
AGAATTGGTTCATCTGACTTTCAAGAACTACGTGATTGATCAAGTAACACTCAATCACCAATCATGGGCTTACGGTTCTACCAAAACAAGTTTTGGTTCTACCTCCATGTGAGCATTATGCATAGTTACACTAGCTTACCAAATATACGGCTGACTAGGTACTAGGATCGGTTCCCCACATATATTTGGTATCTAACTTGTATGCATTGCACATGTCCATAGGATCGGTTCCCCCTTCCCAAAAATGTGTTGCACATGTTCATAGGATGGGTTCCCTTTTCTTCCATAAACCTTGATGCACCTCATACAAGGATCGGTTCCCCTTGTGATGCAATGCATCTCTTACTAGGATCAGTTCCCCTTCTCCCAGTAATAAGTTCAGAAACTCACAACCCGATCAAACCCCAGGTGATTACTTAAGATCATTTTCACTAATAAAAGTCATACCAATACATAAGTCAGGCCTCATGTTAATAGTTTTACCAAGAACACAAACATGTCGTGAGAGGTTATACTAATCACACATGTTGGTTGTTCATAATATATGCAATGAAGAACAACCCCAATAACGCCTGGAGATTTCCTTTTCGGTTCACAACACATATCATGAACTTACTTCCTTAAAACACGTGTAAAAACATTATTTCCTAGGAAGAAATCCTCACCTCATACCCATACATAATCACAATAGAATTCATACGATTATTTCGATGTTTTATATACAAAGTTTAATGGTTAACCAAGAAACTTCATATTGTATTCCTTAATACTATGTCTATCTAGAATGTTCATGCTTCGTAGTTTAATGTTTTCAATATGCACGACTTGAAAGATACGTTAGGGAATGAAATAGTTCAAGTCAAATATCACTAACCTAAAGTGGAAGGATGATGTTGTGGTTGTAGCTCCGTACTTCTTCACTTCTTCAATTCTTCGCAATACTTGTAATGTCTCATCCTAATACTTTCAAGCTAACCTATACGAAGTTGACTTTAGTACATTTAAATCAAGCGACTCTTAAATGAGTTTTGGTTCACTAAAATATGACAACCAAACTTGACATACCAACGCTTGGTGGGTTCAACCAAGCAATGCTCTAACACATATAGATTGCCTAAATGAAATATTGGGTGAGGTTGTTAGACCCCCACTTTTTCACATAGAAAATTGTAGTATCACCTGCACATACACAAAAGACTGCACATAATAAAAAACAAACCAAGTTATTAGGTGAACTCGCTAATTGCACTGAACAATAGACACATGATATATGGAAAATCTTATCTCCAAGCCCTGTATATATTATGGAGCCAGAAGTGCTTGTAATTTAGATGCTAAAATTATTCATAAGTTGCAAACCAAATGCTTGTAATTTGGTTTTGCATATATGTATATATATATATATACATACAGACAATTTAGGGTACCAATTTCAATCGTATCAACACATATGAGCTCAAAGAGCTAAAAAAATAATAATATGGATTATACCTATTCGAGTTTTCATAACCTAAAAAATTTGCATGTTCTTATATATCCCTTGTAAAAAAAAAATATACCGCATTGAATTAAAACCGAAAACCCTTTTAAACAAAAATAGTGAATCAAATTAGTAACTCTAATAAAATCAAGCTTACTGCTTACTTGCTATAGTCAATTAATGAAATAAATTTGGTGTTTCTTCTAGCAATGGTGGAAGACTTCTGAATCCTATAAGCAATACCTACAAAAAACAAGTAAAGGTCTTAAATCAAAAAAAAAATCTGGAAAAAAAATCATTTTATTTTGGGTTGAGAATTTGGGAGATTGAGTGAGGAGGATATTATCAGCTTGAGCTGAGAGAGAAGATTGTGGCAATTCCTCGCAAAATCAGCTTTGGATCTCTCGTACGATTGTGTAAACTCTGTAAGTTTTGGATCCAATAAATATTGATAAAAGGTTCAAATCAAACATGAAATTGAGAAAATAATTATTGAAAATAACCCCTAAACATGCAATTCAGTACATCCTAAATCAATATGATTAACCCTAAAAGCCCCAAATATTTTTGATTTCATAAAACGTAGTTTCGTATCATTCTAACACATAACATAATAATCAAATAAATATAAAGAGAGAATGTCATATAACATACCTATTCAGTTATTTATTTTACTGGTGCGATGGTGATGGTTCAATATTCGGATATTCTGTGGTAGTGGTGGTGTTGTGATGGGATAAATCGGAAAAAAAATTAGAAGAACAAGAACCGAAGAAGGAGACGAAGAGGAAGGTGGTGATGAAGTGGCGCGTTGAGAGAAATGTGGTGAATATCTTCACTATGAAATCGAGAAAGGAGTAGCAGCCGAGAGAAAATATAATGTGACTTTGTGAAAGAAAGACGAGAAAATAAAAAGGTAAACTAATAACCTAAAATAGATGGGTATGATTACTAATTGTATAAAAATGGACAACTATGATTAATTAGATATATGTATATTCGGTTTTATCGATTATTTATTTATTTTGGGTTTAGGTTAAAACCGGAAAAGAAACCAAAGCAGTCGATTTTCCAAAACTGGCAACCCCGTTTAAACTCTCCTTTAATGGTTTCGGTTCAGTTTAAAATAGGAAGTTTCAGTTCGGTTTTGTGCAGCCCTACATTAAAGCTACACGAAAGGCCATAATAATTGGATTTTCTACAATTAAGATGTAGCTAAGAGAAATACCAACCACAGTAGTGGCGGAACTGGAAATTTAGCTTTGGTGGGGTTTTTGGGCTTGGTCATTTGTAGGCACCTAGCTTAAGCCTATGACTTACACCTATTTTATCAGCTCAACCTTAAATTGGTAATGAAAGAAAAGGTTCATTAGAGTTTTTTGGGTAGCTTAAGACTGGTCAAGTCTAGATGTAGTTCCATACCTGAACCACATTTCTTGGCCTTACAATGATTTACTTTGTGGTTTAAAAAAAAATTACATCGAAAGAAATACTGAAGTTTTCACCGACCGAGATAAAAAAAGGACCCTATTTTCCATACACGAACCCCGATGCTAGAACGATTCATAGGGACCATCAGATTTTTTTCTCCAAGAAATTTCTCGGTGGAAAAAATAAAAAAAATAAAAAATTGAAGGGGAAAAGGGGCTGAAGAGCCCCTGCGAACCAATATATTAGAATACCTCATTAAAGTTGAGGTTTGAAGGGATACACACAGTAGATGACAACCATTTTGAAACATTCTTATGGAAATCAAACTGACATATATCATGAGCAATGAAATTTACGATATGGATAAATCTAACTTCTTCAAATCCGACTCTGAAATATTTGATCTTCATAACAAGGGAGTGAATGTTCCATGGAATAAATATTTCCCTGATGTCTTCAACATTCAATCCTATATCAAATTCCATTGGCGCATTATTACAAACAAATTTTGCCTTTTCCCATGGACAGTTGAACAGAAGATGAGTAATCAATTCCCCTTCTTGTATGAATTTCAAAAATGAATCCGATGATATTTGGAAGATGGCTTCTAGATTAAGATCCTGCCATTTTGGTTTATCTTCTCTTGCTTTAAAACTGAAATATCCCAAGAGAGTATAATATGCACAGAACATCGTCATAACGATCACCATTAACAGCCATGGATTTTCAAGAGAAAATAAAATCCCATCATGTTGAAGTGAACCGCACCCGGTAATGGATTTGACACAATTGTAACAAACGAATGAAACTCCCTCGAGACTATAAAATACTACTTTGGAAGCATACAAAGAGTAATCTTGTCTGGATGAATAACTCATGAGAACAGTTAGACATACAAAAAGAAAACTCAAAGTAAATCGGTTAATACCGCGATTTGATTTATTGATACTAAATAATAGAAATATATACATTAAATACTAAATACTGCCCAGATCTTCAGGTACAAAGAAGATCTGGGCAGGAAATCGTGGATTTCACTGAAGATTTGATCTAAGAATTTATTTTCTAGAGAAGGTTGGAGAAGAAGGAGAATAAAAAGGTCGGTGGAAAGAATTACATATTCCTCGAGAGTGTTTCCTGGAAAAAAAGCAAAACTTTAAAAGGAATGGTCCACGTGCTTGTTAAAAGGCTATAAAATCGTGACAAATTCATTCTTCGACATGATTCACGGTGACTCGGATCCGTATTGGGAAACTTTTTTTTTTTGAAGTTACCATTGAATTCAAATTTGTTTCATCTCGTTGTTGAAAAAATCCTATCTTCGGCCAACTCCAACGATATGGAATCATATATGAACTTATCTTTTTCTTGTTAAGTGAAATGGATCTCAAAACTAAAATCTCGCTCTTATTTTTATGTTCCCTTATCATCTCTTTGCTACTTTTTTTCTCTTTTCATCTATATACTAGATAGCTTTTCATCTTAGAAGTAAAAGAATTTGTTCGTGGTTCTTAATCCATATCTCTTTTCAGAGTACGATTTCTCTACGAATTGATTTATGAGATTTAACAAGAAGAGATTTTTAATTAAGAACCAGAAAGAAATTCTAAATCAAGAGTCAAGAAGAAATAATTTGTTTGTGGTTCTTAATCAATATTTCTCCTCGGAGTTCGATCTCTCAACGGATATGTGAGATTTAACCAGAAGAGATTTTTAATTAAGAATCAGGGAGAAATTTTAAATCAAGATCCAAGAAGAAGTTAAAGATTTTTCTCTTCAGAGTTCGGGCATAGTTAGTTTCTTTATTTGTGTTTTCATGTGTTATTTCTGTTTTTGAACTTCTTATGTTGAACTTGTTAAAAATGTTATCTCTTTTTTGGTTGTAATGACTTTGTTGGTACTTTAGCCTTGAATGATTTTATCTTTCAATTAAATTGATAAATGTGTCAAATCCATATGAAGTTCAACCAAAACAATGATGGGAATATTCTCGAATTTTCCTTAAAAATTGTCATTTTTATCTAGGAAACTTCATTTGAGAATTTATTCTTGAGAAGGATAACTAGGGTTTAGTATAGAAAATATTGTGATTACACAAGCTAATTCCAACGATTTGCATCTTCCATGTTTTTATATTTATTTATTTAAATTCTAGAGTTGTTGGAAGATTAACTTGCAATATGTAATCATTATTGGTTTAATTATTGCAAACGTCTTATGAAATATATGTACCTTTCCGATTTTCATGAATCGAGCTGATATATTATAGATGCTCAAAAGTTAAATCTATTATGTTTTTCATAAACGAAGAATATAACAAACTCTTTGAATTTTCTCGCAGTATTGATCTACTCATGATCACACTTTCGTGTTTTTACTGCTTGAAACACTCCGTAATATTTTATTATGTCGAGTCATATCGATTAAATCATCTTGTTGCCTGTAACAGGCGTTAAAATTATCTTATCGATTTTCCGGATACAAATCCTTGTTAAGAAGATATTTTCAACCAAGATTGAAGCATAGATTTATAACGAAGCAGAGATCCTTAATTAAGTACCAAGCAGAGAATTATAATAAAAAAATCAGGCGATTATCAATTCAGAACCAATCAGAAAAATTTAATTTCAAGTGATTTTCGAATCTTAGCTGAAAGCACATGTTTTTAACAACATCACTTCCCATCAAGTAGAATTTTTTTTTCCCCGTCGATGGTGACATCTTCGGTAAGAGGTGAAGGGTACCTATTTGATGGCACCCCGGAACACTGTTTTGGTGCCTTTAAGGATTTTAAGTTTATTGGGTTAGATTTTACCTTTAGGATTTCTTATCCAAGCCCATTTTTCTCACCCATTGATCCTATAAACATTTTGTTTTATCGGTAAAGAATTTGATGCTGGAGAGTTTCGAACTCTGGACATTGATATCATCACCCAATGACTTTACCACTGTACTACAATGATATACCAGCCCTATAAACATTTCAGTAGGGAAAAAAACATGTTTTAGGGTTTAAGGATATAAGTTACTCTTCTTCTTGTTATGCTTGTGTTGTTTGTATAACTTTAGATATCTTCAACTATGGAGGTAGTTATTTTACCTACTGATTTTCTTTTTAATATTGTTATGCTTTGTATATATCAAACATTCTAATTATTTCTTGAAAATCAGGATAACCATCGTCGTCAGCATCATAGAAACTTAGGTTAGGCATCAGGCCTTCTGGAAGATAATGTTTTGGATGAACCCAATGTTGAGGTATATACTTTTTAATGAAGTATTCATTTAGAAGAATACAACTAGGAGGTTATAGGGTATGTGAAGGAAGAAAAGGGATGCGAAAGGATGAACTTAAGAATAAGATTGAAAGAAAATAATATAAAATACTCTGTAACAAAGTTTGTTTAATTAACTTGATAATAATAATTTCCTCCTCCAAGAACCAAATAAGCTTGTTTATATATGCATGAACAATAAGAATCTAAAAATAGCAAAACTCTAAAAAATAAAAAAAAAAGTCTAAAACAGGAACAAGAAGACTTGTTAAAAAAACTAGTAAGAATCTAAAGGAAAGGTAGTGGAGATGTCTTACATCAGTCCCCCCCCGAAAAACTCATCCACGAGTTGCTCAAATATCTCTACAAAAAGGAAAGATCTCTTGTACATTAAAAATGTTAGAGATATTCCAATTTGAAGGAACATCAACCACATAAGTTGTATTTTCAAAATCTTCAAAGGAAACGCTTCATCTTTTCTATGGAAACGCTCATTTCTAAGGTGTATCATCACCAAATATCCTTCCTGGAAAATTTGAAGAGTGTTTATCTGCAATTTCTTTGTATCTGGCATTAGAATCTTCAAGTTTAGTCTTCACTTCTTGATGAACTTGAGAAGCTTTAGCTATCATCTTATCAGCTTGAACATTAAATTTGGAAAGCTTGGGAAAAACCACTAAATCAAGGACATGATTTGGCACCTTCGAATAAAAAATCTTAAAAGGTATTTTACATATGGGTCGATTGACTGAAGTAATAAATGCAAACTCCATATGAGGAAGTAGAGTAATCTCACTGTTGTTGTTTTTTATTGTCAACATTCTTAGATCTAATCAAATTCCCAAGAGAACGATTAATAACTTCAGTTTGTCCATCAGTTTGTGGATGTGCAGTAGTACTATATTGTAACTTAGTTCTAAGTCTCATCCAAAAAGATTTCCAAAAGTAACTTAAAAACTTAGCATCTCTGTCAGAAGTAATAGATTTAGCAATACCATGTAGACGTACCACTTCTTTGAAAAAAAAAAAGAAGCTATGTTAGAAGCATATGTTGTCTTCTTACAAGCAACAAAATGAGCTATTTTTTAATGTCTATCAACTATTACCATAATAAAATCATGGCCTCTAGTTGTACGAGGTAATCCTAATATGAAGTCCATACTAACATCAAACCAAGGAGCTACAAGATATGGTAAAGGAGTATAGAGATCAGTATTTGGGATCGTACTTTTCAAAAAGTTAAAAAACAATGCAATTTTGAACAAACTTTTGCACATCACACTTCAAAGAAGGCCAAAAAAATCTTTCTTCAATAAGAGCAATTGTCTTATAACGGCCAAAATGTACACCAAGTCCACTTCCATGCAATTCTTGAATCAAATGAAGACGTAATGTACCCTCTTCTTATTAATTTGATCTCACACATAGATCAAATTAACTCTCTTCTTATTAATCATTTCACCCAGATTGGTGCTTCACAAACGATAAACTACAATGTAGACTTGTCAGAAATTATAAAACCTTGACTATTCTCTAATCCAAATTCCAGCTAAGGAAGAAATTTGGTCCATTCTTTCCAACAGGAATCCCTGGGAAGCTCCAGGGCCAGACGGTTTCCAACCGTATTTTTTCAAAGAAAATTGGGATATCATAGGACCATATATAATAAATTATATTCAAGATTTTTTTTTATAATAGGGATCATGAACCAAGAGTTCAACCTATATTATATCACCCTTATACCGAAAACCTCAACATATGAAACTCCAGCGGATTTCAAACCCATTAGTCTTAGCAACACTACCTATAAACTTATCTTTAAAATCTTAGCCAATAGATTAAAACCCATATTAAATAAGATCATATCATATCACCCAATCAATCTTCTTTTCTCTCTGGGAGACAAATTACATATAACCTTATCATCGCTCGGAAGTACTCCATTCGATGAAAACTGCAAAACTAAATAAAGCTTTTTGGGTTTAAAGATGGATCTCTCCAAAACATTTGATATATAGGGTTGAGTGGCCTTTCATCAAAAAATCTTTATCTTCTTTGGGATTTTGCGAGGCATGGATTAATCTAATTCTCCAATGCATCACCACTACCTCCTCCTAAATGGTTCCTCGGGACCAATATTTTTCAACTCCAGAGGATTAAGGCAGGGTTACCCACTTTCCCCATATCTTTTTCTTATTTGCATGGAAATTCACTCTTGTCTTCTCAAAAGAAAAAAAAAAAATCTCTGGTTTGAAAATAAATATAAATGCCCCAATTATTTCTCAACTTTTCTTTGCCAACTATTGTTTACTTTTTAGTAAAGCCGACCTAGTGGAGCAAAAAACTTATTGGATATTCCATCTTATTTTGAGATAATCACGGGTCAAATTGTAAATCTACAAAAATCAAGAATCTATTTTAGCCCAAAAATTCATCCCAAACATAGGAAAATAATAGCAAAATTCCTTAAAGTCCCTCTGATGACAAAACAAATGATAGATACCTGGGCACCCCTCTCTTTTTCGATAGAAATAGAAAAGAAAACTTTGAGTCGCTTAATATTATAATACTCTCCAAGGTTGGAAAGAAAAACTTTTATCTCAATCTGGTAGAACAGTCCTAATTCAATCCATTCTTCAAGCCTATCCAACTTACCAAATATAGATTCTAGCTCTCCCTAAAGAAACGCTAGATAAGTTAGCTAAAATTCAAAGAGATTTCTGGTGGAACAAAGATGGGTTAAGGAACAAAGGAGGATATATAAAAGCGTGGATCAGTATAAGTAAACCAAAATCGCAGGGAGGATTAGGTATCAAAAATACATATAAATTCAACATAACGATCCTAACAAAGTTGGCTAGTCAATTAGTGACAAAATTAGATAAATGGGTGAAACTCTTAGAAGCAAAGTATTTTTACAACTCCAATCCAATGGAACCTAATAGAATTTATGAACTTTCTTGGATTTGGACAAGTATACAAAAAGAACTGAATCCAATCAAAAGTGATTATATCTGACAAGTAAAAAATAGATCTAAAACGAAGATTTAGGAAGACAGATGGCTTTCCAATTTATATATAATTCAGAAATCGAGAGATAAAGAGGAAACACTTACGCAAAAATTCAATGAGATAATAAAATTGTAAGGATCAGGGGACATTGTGAAATTAGATGAATTTTTTTCGCCTGAAATAAAAGAAAGGATACTCGTATATCTCCTAATATGGAGAATCCAGACAAGATTAGATGGAAGCATCATCACTCGGGAGATTTCTCTGTAAAAAATATTTACAATTTCCTCATCAATCAAAACAGGGTAAATGGGAATAACAATGAATTCTCGTGGATAAAATTATGGAAGATGCAAGTGATTCCAAGAATCAGGATTTTTTTTTTGGGAATTAACTCAGAAAGCACTACCGACTAAAAGTAGACTCGGGATGCATATATAATCCAGATATTTTACCATAGTATCCCATGTGAAACTCTCAAGCTATGGAAGCGGAACAACATTTTTTCATAATATGTTGGTTTGCTAGATCAATATGGTTTAGCTGCTCTTTGGATGTAGTAAACTCTCATATTTTCACCGATTTAATTTCCACAAGGGTAGAAAAATGGATTTAGGATCCAAATATCTCTAGATTAAGTGAAAAAGTTGCAACCATTCTTTGGTTCATTTGGAAATATAGACGTGTGGTTGTTTTTGAAAAAATAAACCTGAATAAACCAAATTATGAAGTTTATTCAAGTGTTTGATTCGGAACAAAAGGACTCAACTCAGCGCATCCAGATAACAAATATTACCAAAACCTCATGGTATACTCTGACATCATACTGGATTGTATTTATTGATGTGTCATTTAAAAAAGAAATAAACTGTCGTCACATCTCATATGGTTGCAGAAATGGCCTGAATTTTCAAAAAAATTAAAAAAGCCTCAAATCCGTTGACTTTTCCATCCAAGCAAATTAAGTAGAGAATTTAACACACATGTGATAAATAGAAAATGATAAACCTTCATGGTTAAGGGTTTTAGGGTTCCGGTTTAGGGTACAGGGTTTAGGATTCAGGGGGTGGTGGCGGCGACGGTGGTGGTGACGATGATGATGATGGTGAAGACGACGATGGTGGCGGTGGCGGAGATGGCTACCGTGGTCCTGGTGGTGATGGTGGCAGTGGCAACGATCCTCCGATGGTGGCAGTGGCAACTAACCGTCGGTGGTTGTGGTGGTAGTAGTGGTGGTGGTTATAGCGACAGTGGTGATGCTGGTGGTAGTGGCAAAGGTTGTGGTGGAGGCAGCGGTGGCGTTGGTGGCTGTGATAACGGTGGTAGTTCTGGTGGAGGCGGAGGTGGCGGCTGCGGAAGTTCAGGTGTGGTGGCGGCGGCGACGGTGATGTAGGCTAATCATTTTTATTAATCTTGGCGCCATAAATATCTTCTTTTTTTTCACATATGAGAAGTTACACATGTGCCAAATTTACTAGTCAAATTCTTTGGACGGAAAAATTGACAAAATGAGGTATTTTTGAAAATGACTCTTGTTAGAGCATAGCTCGGTTGAACCCACTAAGCATTGGTATGTCAAGTTCGGTTGTCATATTTTAGTGAACCAAAACTCATTTAAAGAGTCGCTTGATTATTTACTAGAGTCAACTTCGTATAGGTTAGCTAGAAAGTTATTAGGATATGAGACATACAAGTATTACTCGAAGACTTGAAGAATGTCAAGAAGTAAAGAGCTACAACGACGACAGCATCCTTCCTCTTGAGGTTAGTAATATTTTGACTCGAACTGTTTCATTCCTAACATATCTATCAAGTCGTGTTATATTAAAAACAGAACTGCGAAGCTGTGAATGATTATACTCAAGTTAGACGTAGTATTAAGGAATTATAATACGAAGTATAACGCCTATCTTTTGAACTTCGTATATAAGACATCAACATAATTGTATGAATGCTATTGTGATTATGTATGGGTATGGGTGAAGATTTCTTCCTAGGAAACAATGTTTTACATTCGTTTAAAGGAAGTACAATTCATAAACTTGTTTTGTGAATCGAAAGGAAAATCGCTAGGCTTATTAGTATTGTTATTCATTACAAATATTTGGATTACCAATATGTATGTTTAGTATAACCGCTCATAACTTGTTTATGTATCTTGGAAAAAATATTCACAATGCCTGACTTATGTATCTGTATGACTTTTATTAGTGAAACCAATCTTAAGTAATCACCTGAGATGGTATGACTGATATTTGTGATTGGTGTGACCATTCCTAGTCATTGGGTAACCGATCCTAGAACTTGGTGAGACTAATCACAATATGTGTAATCAATCCTTGTAGTAGGTTAATGAGTTTTAGTAATTGGTTTAACCGATCCTATAACTTGTGCAACCGATCACAAGTAAGTACTATAAATAGTGGTAACCGATCCTGGTACTTGGTTAGCCATTTTATGGAAACTAGTGTTAGCGATCCTAGTAGCCACTTGAAGGTAGAACTAAACCTTGTTTGGTAGAACCGTTAAACCCATGAATGGTGATTAAATGTTTTTGATCAATCACATAGTTCTTGGAAATCAGATGAGCCAATTCTAAACTCGTTTGGAAGTGTGACAAATCGGTTCCAAGATTGTAAATATGAAAAAGGATTTACAAAGTAAAGATGTCGACATACTTTGACCATGTGCAGTAATTCTTATCCATTATTGTTTAAAGATATTCCTTAATAACTAAAGGAGAATCCCGGATCGAAATAAAGTGGGAATCTTTCAATTAAGGTTTTTAGTTTTATATGCTTTTAATTTCCAGCAATTAAATGCATATCTTTAGAAAATAAAAATTGGCAATGTGCATTTACTAATTGGAGATTTTACTACTAATATTTTGGTCAATATTTGGACATAGCATTTCCAGGAATTATGAAAACCGATTTTGGTCTTATTGCATATCTTTGAGAATATTCGGTTTTGGAAATTCCTTGGTTTCCAAACTTCCTTGGTCTATAAATATTGAAGTTTGCATTTCAATCAAACTAATACTCAGAGCTAGCATAACTACCTAGTTGAGTTGTTACTGGTGGAGCCTTCCATTCGGAGAGGAAAGTACCCTAATTAGGCGAAATCTCTTACGAACGCTCGTTTTAAAAACTTCTTTGGGATTGAGAAGCTCTACGAGTACTGTTGGTAGGAAACTAGATAATTGCAGTTTATTATTAGTTTTTGATTGATTTAATTGACTAACGGTTGTTGAACATTGACTGCACCTAGTTTGTTTATGCTTGATAATCTTCTCTTTGATTGCACCTAGTTTGTTAATTGACTAACGGTTGTTGAACTTTGATTGCACCTAGTTTGATTGCGGTTTCCTCGTTAGCAAAATATTGTTGTGTCTTTTACTTTTTTATTTCCGCAATTATAATTGAATTATCATAATTAGAAGTAAAATACATAAACATTAATTCCTAATTACTTGATAGAAATCCTATAGTGTTTAGTTAAGTCTGAACCTATTATCAAGTAATCATACTTCGTTGTTGTATTGTCTCGATCTTGTATCCATAGTCAATCACACAAGTTATATTGTTTTCGTATTGTCTCGATCTCGTATCCATAGACGATTACAAAGCGTGAACCGATTAGTTGTATTGTCTCGATCAGTCCATAGACAGTCACTTTCGGAGAAAGGACTTATAAGTGGAAAAGTTTTAAATTGAGGTATATTTGGGTACCCTCGTCTTTTCACCCCCTCTAAATTGGGGGATTTCAACTCTTTTCCATGGACTGATACGGTAAATAAGCCACCTCAAGTAGCGGAGGTATTCGGAACAAGATTCATCTTGGCATCAGCTCTATAACTTGGGAGAACCATTTGGATGAATGGAAAATCAATATCATGATTTTTTGAGAGGAAATATCTTTATGCTGATAAGTTTTTGTTGATGATGTTGTTGAAAAATCCGTCATGAATTTGTCGTGGAATTTTGGTTTCTATTGATGGATTATTATGATGAACATAGATCTACTTGTTGTTGAATGAATTTTTTTCTCTAGACATATTTGAGATGAACAGAGAATTAGGGGACAAGTATTATTCTTATACGGCTTATGTTTAATTTTAAGGTTTAACAACGATCATGATTTTTTTTTTTTTTTTTAGTTTATGATCTAGTGGATGACCTGGTTTATCACGGTAACTTCGTTATTATTTCTTCTAAGGTAACCATGGAAGTCTAGCTAACCATCTAAAATAAAATACTTTTCTAGATTAAAGAAATTCAAAAGGGTAATTATGATACAAAACTATGATTGTGAATCGGTTTTAGAGTACAACAAGTATTACCAAAACCTATTCTCCTTTGTATTTTTTAGTTTCCTACTAATATTTTTGGTAGAGATGGAATTTTGAATGTGTTTAGAGTATCCGTATACATATAACCGCACCTGTGTTTCTCGACACACTCGTAATGTACGTGAATGCTTCCTCAAAATTTCCTGGTCGACTAGAAGATCGATCATGCAACCATAATGCTCACAGCGTCTTCTTAGAGTATGTCATATTGGGTCGACTAGAAGATCATCATGCATCTGTAATGCTCACAACGACTGCTTAGAGTATGTCGTATTGGGTGACTCATGACTCATTAACTGCTTGAGATCCGACGGCCTAGTTTATTTAGTAAGCTTAACGACTTTCCTTACATTTTCCTTGTTGTTATGGCCAAGTATCATGGTTGGGGTTTTGGCTTGATTATAGCTTAATAGTAGCGAAAGACAACTACTATGGCCCTTTGCTTAGCTCAAATATGTCGAACTCACTTGTTTTGGATAGTGAGTGAAACACATATATTATTCACAGCTAGGCGAAGCCTTACCAAAAATGTGTTTCCGCATAGAAATATATTTTATCGACACTCGGTTTCCGTAAAGTAAATTCTGAGGGCTTAAAGTCTCTCGTTACGGAAACTGGGTTTTCGTAAATAAAAGCTAAGAAATTTACGAGACAATGTTTTTTGCTTGAATATCTCTTAGCTATAATCGAGCTATAGTAAGCCCAAAACCATTGAGGAGGTAAGGGTTCAAACCCCGTAATTACCAGAAACAACTCCTTATTAATTAATAATATGGTTTTAGGAGAAAATTCTCTGTTATGGTTAAAAGCTGAATCAAGCTCGATTCCTAGAGCTTCTAGCCCCACTAGAGAATATTTAGGACAATGAAATATTTTAAGAATATTTAGATCAATTGGAAATAATAGTTTCTGGCCTTACCAAATAATCTTCAGTAAAACAAAATAATACCTTAACAAAAAAAATCTTATCGGCCCCACCAGAAAATAATTCCTACGTAAACAAAAAATAATACCTTAAGTAAAATAAGAAAAGTTACTAATAAAAGAAAAAATATATATTGATTAAAATAATATTTCATAGGTAAATTTTTATTTTATCTTTCTACCTTATTAAGTTATTCCTTTAGGGTGCTCCTTTATATACCCCCTAAAAACACTAGCGATACCCCCAACAGTTAGTTATGTTAGTTAGAATTTAGTTGACATGAAAATATTTAAATTTATTAAAAAAACTATATCCATACCCCCTAAGAATATTTGTTATCTATCCAATATATAAAGTATGAAATAGGAAAAATTAAATGAATCCCTATATATGCGTAACAAAATCCACACAAAATCTTTGTTCCAAAATAATTATAAAATCCAATTTTGTTAATCGTTAGACAATATAGAAAAAATAAAATCTCATGGAAGAAGATACAGAAACCCTAGATAACTTGGAATCGTTAGAATCCCATTTGGAAGGTTTGGATATCAAGCAATACTGTGATGAACTCCAGGTAAATGATGCACATGGTGAATTATTACCCTATATCGAAAAGCATTCTGAATCTGTTGCTCCAGCGGATGACGATCTTGAAAAGCCTCAACCAATCTCTCCCCCATCACAAGAGAGTTATGATTTGACGGCTGAATTCTCTACTGATGAGGTATATATAATTTAAATAATTTATTGGATTTCGGATTACCATAATAAATATAATTCTTAGTTAATAAATAAGCTCAATATGATGTTGCAGGTATTTGCGAGCCGTGATGAAGTTATTAAATGGTTCCACGACAAGGCAGCCGAGACAAAAACAGTGGTGATTATCAGGAAATCCGAGACAAAACCTAAAGTACAAGGATCTTTCGTAGTAATGGCGTGCGAAAGATTTGGGAAGTATGAAAGTGTTGATAGAAATGTTCAAAAAACTGCAGTAACAAGACGTCTAAGGAAAAAACCGAGAACCACGGGAACAAAGAAATGTAACTGTCCTTTTCGGCTGAGGGCTACATGCTTTGATGGAACAAATTGGCGCTTACGGGTTTTTAATGGCGAACACAATCATCAGTCTTATGGAACACTAACCGGACATTCTTTTTCGGGTAGGTTAAATCCGGCCGAAAAAGATTTGTGCATTTCTTTGTCTGTTAATGGGGTAAAACCTGCTCTAATTTTATCTACCCTAAAGATAAAAAATAAGAGAAATTTTTCAACAGCACGGACAATATACAATACCAAGTCCAAATTTAGGACAAAAGTAATGGAAGGGCGAACAAAGATGCAAAAATTGTTGCAATTGTTAGATGAACATCATTATGTAACATACAACCAGAGAGAAGCCGCCTCAGGAAGAGTGTTGCAGTTATTTTGGTCACATCCGGATGGTGCAAGACTTGCACAATGTTTCCCCACGATATTGTTACTGGATTGTACTTACAAAACAAATCGGTGGGGTATGCCATTGTTTCATGTTGTGGGTATGACATCTACCACACAGAGCTTCACCATTGCATACTGCTTTATGTTTGCGGAGAAGGCGGAAAATTATATTTGGGCTCTAGAGCGGTTAAGGAAGTTGTACTCTTCCAACCATCTTCCATCGGTGATTGTCATAGATGATGATTTACAACTACAAAATGCTGTAAGTTTAATCTTCCCTGAAGCTACACGTCTTTTATGCACATTCCACATCTCTTGTAACGTCTCAAAACATTTTAACAAGGATATACCTAGCGAGGAAACATATGATCTAGAAAACATAAAAAAAGATTGGGAGAATGTCTAGAGGTCTGCGAACCATGCAATGTATGAGATTAATTTGTCTTACTTTCTCAAGACTTGGAGCACGCGTTATCCTACCGCAGTAAGTTATTTGCGTAGACAATGGTTGGATCGTAAAGAACAATTCGTTCATGCATGGACAAATGATATTTTACACTTGGGTGTTACGACAACGAACCGTGCTGAAAGTGAACATGCAACATTAAAAAAGTTTCTTCAATGCTCCACTGGTGATTTTCTCAAATGTTGGCAGGATATGGACAACCAATGGATAACAAGAGTTATCAATATCGAAGCTTCATTAAAGAAAAGTAAAACTATTGCAATACACGAATATTACCAAAGCCTGGTTACGAGGGGATTGGTGTATAAAGTGTCTCATGCTGCCTTGAAATTGATTACTGTGGAACTATCAAATATGGGTAAAAGTCGTTTTTGGGGAAAGTGTTTGTGTATCATCCGGAAAACTCATGGGTTACCATGTGCTTGTGAAATCGTCAACAGCCACAAGAACGGTAATCATATTTCTCTCAATAATATACATGACCACTGGAAGCAGCTTTCTATGGATCCTGCACATGAAAAGGTGGCATCAATTTTTGACTGGGAAGATTTGTTTGGGAAGATCAGAATGAAATATGAAGCTTGCAACGAGTTGCAAAAGCATTTTATGTTGGAAATGTTGATAGAGATTGAAGATCCGAGTAAAACAAATATGCAAGAACCCAAAGGCAAATTTGCAAGCAAAGGTCGCCCAACCCTTGCACAAACAGAAGAACAAAAGAAGATAGATAAATCTACAAATAGAGATTTATCGAGTTGGGAAAGACCACCTACAGGAAATAATTCTGCAACAGCATCAAAGAAAGTGAAGCCAACAACATCAAAGAGAGTGCAACCAATATCAAATAAGGGGCAGCCAAAAAAGAAGGGAGTAAAATCTCATCTAGCGGATGAGGTCAATATTATTGACTTACCGGATCTGAATGCACCACCATCTTTGAACGAAATAGAAGAAAATGATATTTTTCCCAGTAAATTAATATCGAAAAGGAAGAAAGTACAGTCTATAAACGAACCTAAACAACGAAGGAAGTACACAAAAAAGATCAAGAAAAACAGTCCAGCTATGGAGGAAGACGAGGAGTACTTGCAACATATGGTTAGAGGGATAACGTTTTATAATCCAAAGATTCTGACTGATGTTGTGGAGAGGCTGGAAAATGTTGCACCTGATGGGCATTGTGGATTTCGAGCTTGTGCCGAAATGCTGGGGTTGAGTGCTGATGATGGATGGAAGACTGTCAAGATGGAAATGGAGAGAGAACTGACCATGTATCCAGACATGTACATACCTATAATTGGTGGAATGACAGAATACAACATTATACTCCGAACTCTCCGATATAAACAACCCATTGCAACCCGTAGATACTGGATGGTTTTGCCCGGCATGGGATATATATTTGCCTCTGCATTCAAATGTATCTTTTCATCGTATTCGAATATGGGATGCACAACATGGTTACCGTTGAGGACTGCACCTCCAGAAGATTTCAAGGTTGTGACGATTTTCAATCTCGACAACAAACACTTTGTTAAGGCAATATTGAAACCGGGTGCTCCCATACCACCGGTTCTCAACGGATGGAATTCTATATGTACCGAAGAGGCGCTATTGTGGACTCCACACATGGAAATGTTGCATCGAGGATGGTAAAATATCGAACAAAAACAACCTGGGCAGCGTTTGCAGGTTATAGAGGACATAGACCTCGACGATCCGTTGCAGGTTATAGAGGACATAGACCTCGAAGAGCCTTGAATATTGTAAGTGAACTTATGTTTTTTCTTACTTTTTGATGCTACATTTCATATTTGCGGGGTTTATATTTCTTTTAACAATGACTTCATTATATATTTATTACTGTATAGATACACGAAGCTATGAAATAAACATGAAATCTTGGTGGAGCTTTACCAGATGTAGCTAAGACAGGAGATGAATTCGCTGATGGAGTTGCAGTTGGTCTTGCGCTAAAATTTTCAGAAAACTTGTTCTTTCATGTTCGTTCATGTTGGTCTTTGTTGCATTCCTTCTACTTTTCTTCCTTATTTTTGGATTATTGGAGATGAACTGCTCTTATACTTTCTCTTTTGACTGAGATGACTACTTAAGGTTTGTTTGTATGAATCTGATCATATAGAAAGGTAACTGGTAGTAATCCCATTGAGTTTAAATTCCTTTTGTTTAACCTCACATCAACTGATTAGATATTCGATGCACAAACCAAACCACTATGAGCATCAGGATATGGTTTTTACCAAAAATCTTAGTGTAGAAGATAGAAAATACTGTGTACTGTGTATAATCAGAACTGGGGATGACTTACCTTTTTTCGAAATGGAAAAGTTTATATTAAGAAGAAAGAACAGGCAAAGCCTGTGTGTTCAAGAGTTACAAAAAACTAGCCTTGAAAGCTAGAGAAGAAGAGCAACAAAATGCTTACATGTGCAATACAGCATCCCAGTTATGAAGCACAGAGTTTATATCGACAAAATTAAAAACATCTGTATCACTATTCCATAACACTAGAGTCTGCTTAATCAAAATGATAATCTCTTCCACCGATCTCTTCCTATGTCCGAACACTCTATTGTTACGTTCTTTCCATAAATTCCAAACAATGGCATAATGAATCATATCCCATAATGCTTTACATCTTCCCTTTAGGATGTTCCACTCCCACGCGATAAAAAGTTGCAGAATAGAAGATGGCAGGGGCCAAGAAATGTGAAAGGATTTAATAAAGAAATCCCAAACCTTAAAAGAGAAATCACAATGGATCAACATGTGATCTGATGTCTCGCGAACGCAGTGGCATAAAACACACAAATCGGACTCCAATTGAACACCTCGGTGAGTAAGCATAGTCCGAGTGGGAATAGAATCGTTAAAAGCTGCCCATAGTAAGAAACTTACTTTGTTAGGAATCCCTTTCAACCAAAGAAGGTTCTTGAAACTACATTCTTCCTCATTACCTGCTAGAGCATCATAACAAGTTTTTGGAGAGAAGTTCTCCACAAAATTAACCTCATCATCGCCTTCCATAAGAACAAGAACAAATCCTAAGTCACGTTGGAGTAAATCCCACTCCATCTTCTCGTTCTGATTAAGATAGCATAATGGTTTTGATCGCCAATTGTTGAAAAATAAAAAAATGTAAATACACAGAGATACGAACATCAGAGGAGAAGAAAGAGTAAAAGAAGACCTCATGTCTTGCTACCTTATTAGCAATAATTAGCAACAGAATGACTACTAAACTATCGTGTATATCATAATTATTCACAAACAAGTTTTTTTCCTTCTTTATAAGCTTATCAAATGACCGGGGCAATAGTTTTCTTTTTAAAAAGGTCGTACTATTAATCCGTAGTATATTGGGGGTATGCAAAAAAGAAAACAAAACTGATGGGGTAGAAAGATTACCTCAGAGGGTAGGTAGATAAAGGGGTATCGCTAGTGTTTTTAGGGGGTATATAAAGGAGCACCCTTCCTTTAAAGACGGCCTATACTAAAAAAAAAAAGTTCTTCGCAGGCAAAAACAAAATCTCCCCCTCCCCTTTTAATAGCAACAAGAAAGACCAAAAATATTTTCGTGTCTTCATTAACCAATTTGGTGTCTGCACATTTTCGTTTCATCCGTTGGATCTGATGGTATCAAAATTTAGCCGTTAGATCATGTTAAATTTTGGTGTCTGCTCACGGGGACTTAATTGTAATAAAAATAAACGCAGAGAATTCTAACAATAAACGCAGAGAATTCTAACATAATAAATATAAAAGCGGGGACTTTTAACAGAATAAAAGGTAAACCTACTGCACAGGGACCAAAACATAATAAATAAAAATGTAGGGATTTGTAGTAGATAATAAGTAAATTAGTGTACCTAAAAATAAAATATGAATGAAAACGTACAGAGCACGTGCACTCTACTTGTATATCTTAAGTAAAATAAAAAATTCACGAGTAAAAACAAAAGAAAAATTCAAATTAAAAATAACATTTGTACGATGCATCAATATTTAAAATTATCAAAGTTTTACTTTTAAGATATTATCAATATAAACTAGTGAATCTTTTATTAAGTTTGATAATCTAATTTTCAAATTTTAATTTGCATTAGTGTCTCTTTCATTAATCTTGATAATAAGATATAAACTAGACATAACTTTACAATAAAGACTTTAAAAACACAGATTTGGGACAATGTCCTTCATCTTGTTTATCTTCTTCATTTCATCAAATTTCCAATCAATGCGCTCATGCACCGAGTTTCCTTTGTTTATCTTCTTCTTTGCCTTCAGATTTTCCTTGCCTTGCCTTGGACTTTTCTTTGTCTTTTCTTAGTTGGAGGTTTGATTTGGTGAATATTCAAAACTTATAGACTTCGTAGGTTTTTACCTATTTCTTTATAACCGTCACATACCTTACTAACATCGGTTTCAAGCATCACTCCCGAAAAATCAAGTTGAGATTCAAATTTTGCCATTTTGTAAGAAAAAATCAAATTTTTTATGTAAAAAATTTGGTGTAATTTTTATGTTTGAATGTCACATTTTTATAGCGATGGAGAAAGAACCGTTGGTAATTTAACATCAACCGAATTGCTTCAAAAAAAAAAAAAACATCAACCGAACGGTAGAAATTCGAGTTCCTAACTCTTTGTTCATAGTGGCACGACGCCAGTTTGCCAGGCCAGCTGGCATGGCAAATGGATAGGTGAGACACTCACTGTTCCAGAAAAAAGAAAATTTTTAAAAAATAAAATAATAGCAAGCCAAAACCCCAACCGCCGCGTAGCTTTGTGAGTATGACAGTCGGTAAGTCTCTTTTTCTTCTTCTGTCTCTTTTTTTTTTTTTTTTTTTCCTTCCTTTGTGATTTTGATCTTGTTAATTGTTTTCCTTAGATGGGGAACTATTTGTTGAACCAGTAGAGCTCAACTTATCAAGTAAGCCTCTTCTTCTTTCTCTTTTTTGTGTTTAGTTTTTCTTTTTCGTTTTGTGAGTTTGATTTTGTGAATTGTTTGCCTAGATTTCTTGAGTATTAAACCAGCGAAGTATAGATTTCCAGGTAAGCCTCTCCTTCTTTCTGTTTCTTTTTGTTTTGTTGTCATTGTGATTTTGATTTTGTTAATTGCTTTCCCTAGATTACTACTAATTTTGGTTTGATTTAATGAATTTCTGGTAGTCGAATTGAAAAAGCTTATTAAAATTGATCTGCAATTAACTAACCGAACCGATGAATATGTTGCTTTCAAGGTGAGTTTCTCTAATATGGAGACAACTTGGGCTAGTTGCTTTCACTTTTATGAAAACAACTTTGTGCTAGTTGCGTGACTGTTGAAGACAACTTGAGTTAGTTGCCTCCGATGTGGACACAACTTCAACAAGTTGATTCCACATGGTGGTGGTGGTTGGCGGCGGCGATGGTGGTTGACGGTGGTGATGGTTGTTGGCGGCGGCGGGTAACGGTTGTTGGCGGCGGTGGTGGAAGTGGACAGTGGTGGTGTTGGTTAGCGGCGGCGGCGGTTGGCGGCGGTGGCGGACAGTGGTGGTGGTGGACAGTGGTGGTGGTCGGTGGTGGTGGTGGTCGGTGGTGGTGGTGGTGGTCGGTGGTGGGAAGCGGTGGTGGTTGGCGGTGGACAGTGTGGTGTGGGCATTAGAGATTTTTTTTTTGAATAGTGGTAATGGTGGTGGTTTTGTATATACACTATATAAAAGAGGGTATTTTAGTAATGTATTAGGTTTAGGGGTATTTGTATAAGTTAATAAGGATATTTTAGAAGGGGCTCTATAAGAAGTGTATTTAAATAATGTTCCCATAGGTATACTCGCCGAATAGGGAAAACTATATCTCGTGTTCTGCCTTAATCTCACAGTTCTTCTTCTTCTTATTGTGAGAATGACCGTCGGTAAGCCCATTTTTCTTCTTCTTATATATATATTTTGTGATTTTGATTTTGTTTATTGTTTACTCTAGATGGGGAACTATTTGTTGAACCAGCAGATCTCAAAACTCGACGTAAGCCTTTTTTATTTTTCCCTTTTTTTTTTTTCGTTTTTATGATTTTGATTATGTTAATTGTTTTCCCTAGATTTCTTAAGGATTAAACCAAAAAAGTATAGATTTCCAGGTATCCCTCTTCTTCTTTCTCTTTTGTTTTGTTGTCTTTGTGTTTTTTATTTTGTCAATTGTTTGCCTAGATTACTACTAATTTTGGTTTGATTTAATGAATTTCTGGTAGTCGAATTGAAAAGGCTTATTAAAATTGATCTGCAATTAACTAACCCAACCGATGAATATGTTGCTTACAAGGTGAGTTT
This sequence comes from Papaver bracteatum, assembly GCA_023529315.1. NCBI lineage: Eukaryota > Viridiplantae > Streptophyta > Magnoliopsida > Ranunculales > Papaveraceae > Papaver > Papaver bracteatum. Next base: position 1,007,593 of record JAJJWX010002077.1, read on the forward strand.
CTCTAATTTGTTTCTCTTTTTTTTATTATTTCTCTTTGTTTATTCATCTTCATCTAAAATCTGTTGTATAACTGTTTGTTTTTGGTATGATTTGCAGGTTAGAGTGACGGATGCGGATAATTACCGTCCTAATCCAAACAGAGGAATTGTATTACCTGGAACAACATGCAACGTTTTAGGTGATTCTTGATTCATTGATTTTACAGGCCTACTGTTGGTTTAGATTGATCTGTTTTTAGGTATAGGCCCGTTAAGTTACCCTCTGAGTGATTCTAAAAGTAGACTTCTATTATGAGGAGGACGAGTTAGAAGCCTATTAGAATGAAGTTTAAGTTTCAAATGCGTAACTGTTAGCTCTATTGTGTTTGTTAAGCTACGGTTCATCTATCATATGGAGGTCTGATTTGATCATAGATGTTGAGTTTTACTTTTTGTTTGTTTGTTTAGTAAATATGCTAGCAATGGGAGAATCACCAGACACGGGTTTCGAAGACGGGATTCTCATTCAGAGCTTTATAGCACCAAAAGGTGCAACAGGGGAAGACATTACACCTGAAATGGTAAATATTTCGTGTTTGGTTTTATAAGAGGAGTCCTGAGTGATTTGATTCTTACTCTGACGTTATCTTTATTTTGTAGTTTTGGAAAGAAAGTGGGAAGGTTGTTGAGGAATTCGAGTTGAGGGTGATTTATGTTCCAGCGGATCCACTGGGACCTGAAGGATCTTGGGAAGGATCTTCTGCTTGGGCGTCTGTTGTAGAGAATGGAACTTATTTGCTTGATGCTGTAAGTGATTCACTACTTACGTTATATTATCGTTTGGGATTTAGAGAATGTGCATGACCAAAATCGCTAGTTATAACTTGTCGTACCTATCTTTGTCATCTGCTAGCTGCGTGTTTCACTGGTTGGATCTTCTGCTAGGGCATCTGGTGTGGAGAATGAGAATAAAAAATTGGATGTGCTTGATCCTGTAAGTGATTCACTACTTACGTGATATTATCATTTTGTATATAGTATTTAGAGAATGTTAATGACCAAAATCACTAGTTCTAACTTGTTGTACCTATCTATGTCATCTGCTAGCTGCATGTTTCTCTTCTCATTTTCAATGGGATTATGATTTTAGAACGTTTGAATAGGATATTATATTAACCTAAGGTTTGTAAGCCATTTGACTTTGGTCAGTTATTATTCACCAAAATTCTAAATACCTAACTAAACTGCATAAATTTGCTGAGTCAAGAAGATGTTTCTCTTGTTTAGTGAACAAGAATCTGTTGATTCGCAATTTTGTCATCTCTCTCTCTCTCTGAGAAAAGTTTCTCTCGCCGGCAAGCCCTCACTGCTCAGATCTGGTCCGTTTTGGGCCGGGTCTGAGCTTCTTTACCCTTTTCTACTTTCCTAGTTTAGTTGTTTTAGTTTAGTGTATTATGTTTTCTTCTTACCTTTTGGTGAGATATCTACACCAATTTGGTGGTTTAATCTCCTCTTTTAAAGATGTTTATCTCGGATTTAATGGTTGTTCTTGGTTGTTTTCTGGGGGTTTTAGATCACTGACGTTGGTATGCGACAACGGAACCTCCAGAAGTGTTCAACAACGGCTTAAAAGTTTTTGAGCAAATCAACTCCTATTTTGGGAGCACATCTTTTGGAAGAAGAAGAGGGCCACTCTGAAGGAAGTGATTAGTTTTTAATTAAACCATACAAACAAGTAAAAGAGACTTAACTTCTACACTAATGTTATGCAAATATTTATTTTAATGGGCTAAGGATTTTCCGCTGGACGGTAAGAATGTTAAATTTCTGAGGTTCTTTTGGTACCAGGGGAAGGATACTGGCATGATAGTGAGTAGAAGATTGTTAAATTTGTATGAAAGAATTAGGTGATGAGATGGTAGATGTGGTATGATAGAATAGAGCCCTTGGTGGAAGTTTGCTTCCGGAAAAAAAAGGAAGATGTAGGCACTGCATGGGATAGGAATGTTGTTGCAAGTAAAAACATAACACCCAAAGGAAAGCATGTTAAATCGTTCTGATTCGGCTGACCTTCATTATTACTTCCATTTTTATTCTTCAGAAAGATGTGACGCGGAAACAAAAAGAAAAGAAAAATCGGATCGAATGTTACACTTTTTGCCAAACGAACGTAGGAAAAATGATGCTGGGATTTGACTGATAATCCAAATCCAATTTTGCTTTTTCATCAAATTCCTAATTCGTTGCTTTTAGTTTTCTTTTTGTATCTCAACTTGCCTTGTCGCTAAAGTAGGAAAAAGTTGCTGCTTCTCTTGATGGGATCTAAATGGGTCTGAGATAAGTCTTTCTGTGCATGTCTACAACTTAGATATGTTGTGAATTTCTGCTGCATTAGGGTCTTTCGGAAGACTCAAATTCGCGGGAAATTGTCACGAGTTACCGGAAGCACAATACAAGTAATCTCCACAAGACTGGTTCAGGGTCTATGCGAACTTTTGCTGCATTAGTTTCCGCTGCAAAGGTTCCGAGGCAACTCAAAACTAGGGGAAAGTTACTGCTTCCATGGTAATTAAACACTCAAAATGGTAATTCCATGCAATCTTTGCAGGATTCCTAATGCCATCAAATACCTGACTTGAAAATTCAACAATCCACATTTTCCATCCGTATCACCTAAACCTTGCAGGCACAAAGGGGACCCTTACGGGAGTCACTTGCGATGTAAAGGACTGCAGCTTCACCTGCGATGATAAAACTAGAGTACGAACTCATTAGGTTATATTAATTGCTTTTTCAAAGTTCAAACCACGCTGAAAGAAAATTTGCAATCTGCTACCGCCTCTAGGAACTTTTTGGATCATACAGTGCAGTCGAAATCAGGTGCAACTGCAGTAGCTTTAATCTGGAGTAATTGTGTACAATACGAGTAAGGTCGTTTGCAACCCATCTCTGAGTATCTCTTCCGTATTTAACATTTGTTCAGTGTAAGTGAAAGAATCTTCGTTGTCATATTCAGACATTAAACTATCATAGTTCCACATTGAACAATCGAGAATGCTATCAAGCAAAGTACCATTTATCATGAAATGACTGATATAAAAAAAAAAAAAAAAGCAATTGAATTGATACTGTCGCTCGACTGCAAAATTTCTCAATTGAATAAGCTTATGTAAATGTTACGGCAAACATTTCAAGAACTAGCCTACTCCTGCGTCCTGCAAAAGAACAACTGCGTTTGTACTGTTGTTTTTTTCATCATGTAAAGAACCAAAGTTTCCCAGAGGAAACTTGCATAAGCCGCATGAACATGACTGCAGTTGAGAAGAACATAAAGATGGTAAGGAGCTAAGAATGCTCGATATACCATACCAAAAGAAAGTTCAAATTTTCGAGAATGAACAGTACCCATCCTCGGGAGCAGTTTAACTGCACATTTCAAGTAGCTAGAAGCTATTTCATAATCATGATGGAGCTCCCAAATATTGCGATAAGACATCACCGTCTTGAGGATCTGCTACTATTGCTTGAGACTAGTATTCATCAGCTCTCTGAAGATCTCCCTTGGACTTTAAAGACAAACGAAAAGAAGTATTAGGGGTTTGCAAGAATGCGCATGTCAAGCAAATGAAAGCAAATGACAAACCACCAGTTCAATTTGTCAATTTTGGAAACCTTCTTCTTTCTTTATAAACCATAAGAGTGTTGCTTGTGGCTTGTGCTATTGTTGCATCACCAGTTCTTATGTTGCAATTCTGTTGGAACTGGCGATCTTGCCACTACTAACACAATAGCCATTCGCAAATCTTAAGCTAATAATGCATCGAACACGTTTAAGAATCATATAAACTTTTTGCACAACATCTAAATTCGAAATGCTGTGATGACAGGCCAAAACCTACATGTACACTATTTAACTATATGAATGGGTTCATGAATGTCCCAATTCTAAATTTGACATGGCGCTGTGTTGAACTTGAAATACATGAAATTTTTTGACTATCACAAGCCAAAACCAACATGTAATCTAATACGATTTACGGGTCCATGAACGAATGTCCCTATTCTAGGACTTTAACTGATATTTTTATCTGTATGTTTTGCATAACATCACATTCTATCAGAACCATTCATTCTGATTCAAAATTCTGGCGGCTTATGAGGGGCAATGGCCCCCCTGTGCTAGACTTGGACCTAAAAAGAGGGTTAACTAACCATGTCCTGTTCCTAAAAAAATCTCGGGAGCCAAATAATCAGGTGTACCCACAGCAGAGCGCTTCTCCCTTTTTTGTTGATTGTGCATTGGCTCAAATGGGTCAGATCCAGATTGCTGAGGTTCATCTTCTTCAAGTATTGATGTTCCGCTAACAACTGGACCACATAAGTCATCAGTGTTGTTGATAAGACCTACCTTTGAGAGCCCAAAGTGTCTGTCAGCTGTTGAGAGAAAACAAGATATTGTAAACTTGGCATAAAGGGTAAGGCAAGTTATGTAGTTCCTAAAAAATTGTATATTTATGAGGAAATGGATAGTGGAAGTTTAGAGCACAGGTAAGCTTTGATATGCCAAAGGAACAGGCTGAGACGTATGTATGACTAAATGACAACACAATAATAATTACAAATTCAAAAAAGAAAAATACTGGAAAAGAAGCACAAACAAAAAAACCTAAATCATAGTCCACCCGACAATATGACTTGTGGAAGATTGCAAAGAAGGGTTAGTAGTGGTCCAGCTCAAGTGCCGATTTGTCTTAGTTAAAAATACCGCCAAGATTAGATGCAGCCTTGTAGAGGAATTCATTTCCCGACAGAGCAAAACCCATTTACTCTTCCATTCTTGCCACAACAGGTGTATGCATGTGTGTACTCAAAGCCTCAATTGGTGGAAGCCTTAAAAATCCCGAATGTGAAAGTGAAAAACTAGAATAAGAAACTAGAACACTGAGAATTAACGATTGACTGAACGAAGAAATTACTTACTAACCTTGATATGATTAAGTTATCGGTGAACCACACGCAGGGAGTGCAAATATTCCAATGCGAGCACCTACATTTACCAATGTTGTGGAAGCATCTTGGAAATTACATTCAACTAATTCCTCATCGAGAAACTTCTCATCTAATATTAAATTGCTCTTTTCAGACCTAGCTCTTTGGAATTTTGATTTCTTTGGTAACAATCATAAGAATATAAAATCCTTGAATATAAGATTGAGAATATACATAAATCCGAGAAAAAATTCTGACAAGTTATATACTCTCAAAAATCTTTAAGCTGAGCTAAGGAAATGGTATTCAGAAATGATTATTGTCATCAATTTTCTTGTGACAAATTCTTCAAAGAATATGATCATAACACTGATCAATATTTCCATGCATTAGCCTCCAATAAAAAGAGAATAAATGACATTCATTCGATCAGGGAACCATCGAGTATTTGTCTTTTCTGATTGGGATTAAATCAATAATCTCCTTATCAATCATTTCATTCAGATTGGTACCTCTCAAATCAATAACTATAATATAACCTTGTCTGAAATTATCCAACCATGTATATTATACGCATAAAACCGCTCTCTTACAGAAATCCCGTCAAATGAAGAAATTTGGGCTACTTTATCCACCATGAACCCCTGGGGAACTCCTGGTCCATATGACTTCCAACCGGATTTTTTTAAATCTAACTGGGGAACTCTAGGACATTATGTTATTTTAGAAATAGGATTTAAAAAGAACCCACAATTGGGGGATATGGATTTTAATTGGGGGATATGAATTACTTCCCCCAACCAAAGGCGGCTGATAAGGGTGTCTTTTGGGTGCAAAAATACCAAAACACTCTTTCATTAATTAAAAAACATTATGAAATGACTTTTTTGCCCTTTCTACTAAACATTAAAATCAAAACCCAAAATCATATATCCCCCTTCTCAAATCAGTACCGGCATAGGGTTAGGTTTTCAAATTTTTATTTTTTCTTCATCGTCTTCCTCATCGTTCATTCTTCATCGACGATTAATCGTTAAATCAAAAATTTCTTCGTTGGTCAACCTACCATAACAATGCCTCGGAGAACCAAATCGAAATCAAAACCGAGAACCAAATCGCCTGCTCAACAAACCCATGAACAAAGAATCGAGAACATTGCTCAACAACTAGAAGATGATGCAGCAGCGAACTCGGATGATCAACCACTAGAAGTCATGGCTACTCTGAGAAGGTAAGTGATTTTTTTACTCATTTATGATTGTTTTAATCGATTCGTAGCCATGGGTTTAGGTTAGAATCGCCAACAATATCTGAAACTGTCGAGTTCCAGTGAGTACCGGCATTAGATCTTAGTTTGAATACCAAGTCGGTTTAGGTACCGGCATAGAATTTGGGTCGAATACGATGCCAGTTTAATTTCCTGAACCTGAAATATCAATACCGGCATATAATAATGGTTGAATACCATACCGGTTTGATTTCCTGCAAATTAAATTTTTGGACCGGCATTCGAATTGGGTTGAAGACTATTAGGTAGTCAACTAAAAACACACAGGAACAATTTTATTTTTACCGGCATTGTGTCTAGGTTTCGTGAATGCCAGTCCTGAAATACCGGCATCACTTAGTTCAATTGGTGAATGCCGGTTTGACACTTGAAACATTCAGGAAGAAACACTGAAAAACTGGCATGCTCGATATTTGAAAATATATGCCGGTACATGTTACCGGCATTAGTTTGTTTAAGAGTTGCAATGCCGGTTCTTCAACTGTGATGACTTTTCTTATGTTTGTTTAGTTTGCTTATGTTATAGGTCAAAAGCCAAAGAAGCGAAGAAAAATAAAGGTCCTATTCTCACTAAAAAAAGGAGGAAGGACGGTCTTGATACTCCCCAGTCCCTGCCTCCACAGGGGAAAGACGCGGGTCGCAAGAAGAGTTTGGGGTTTCAAACAAGAGGGTTAGTTTGGGAGAGTGGTGGTGAACGTAGTGCCCGTGAAGGTACAGTTGTGGACGATGAGAATGATGAAGGGGACAGTGAGGAGGAAGATGATGAGGTTCCCCCAAGTCAATTAGCAATCCAAAGCGAAGTTGGTGAGACTAGTCAACAACCAACACAATGCAAGGGCAAGGGCAAACACAATGTTAAAGGTTGTCACCTTCCTCACATTGATGACATGATACCCGACCGCGATGATGGTAAAATTTGGGGTCAATCTCCGGAACCGAAAGTACTCTTTGGATACAAGCACTCTTGGGCTTGTACTATCTTTCAAACTTATGTAAGTATTTGTTATTTTTTGCATGTCCATTGTTTTATCTTTTACATTATCTCTTAATCGTATTATCTCATATTTGTAGGATCATACTAAGGCTGTGCGTGTCTTCCGAAACCAAGCCGCTGCTGAGTGGAAATTGTCATTGGAGCATGAAGATGTCCAAAAATTAGTAAAGAACTCGGGTCTGTATTCTTTGGTTGAAAATTACGTTAATCCAGATACAGTGACCGTAAATTGCTTCGTCGAAAGGTATCATGGTGAAACTGATACCATGCACTTCTCGTTTGGAGAGATGACCTTGATTCCTGAAGATGTTCATGACATTCTAGGCTTGAATGTTATTGGCAAATCAATTTCAGAAGGAGTTGAGTCTCGTGACCTAGATTGGATGAAGTTGCACGATTTGACTTCAAAGATGTTTGGTTGGGACTTCAAAACTTCTTCGAAAAGCTTTTATGAAGCATCGAATGGAAGTAAGACTAAGACATTCAAGCTGACGATGCTTAAGAAGATGTTTGAAAATACAAAGGATAGAAGCTTGGAGGATGGATGGGACCCTGCACAGATTCGGTATACCGCCGCCGCGTGCTTGTTATACCTCTTAGGCACTAGGGCATTCCCTGACAGTAATGGCAACCGGGTAAGTGCAAACTTTATCCAGTACCTGGACCCGTTGGAAGGTGTGTATGGCTATTCTTGGGGCACCGCGGTCATGGCACATTTGATGGCGGAGATGAGAAGGGCTTCATTGGCTAAAACAAACCAATTTGTCGGGAATTTCACTCTACTCCATGTACATTTTTTTTTAATCTATGATCACATGTATTTATTTAACTTATGTTCACATGTATATTGTTGACATTGGATTAGGTGTGGTGTTATGAACACTTCCCAACCTTGTTCAAGGACTGCTAATTCTTGAAGATCAAAGACCTTGCTGAACCCGATACCCCTAGATCTCAGAGGTTTGAGTTTAACAGTAATCCAAAGCCTGGTAACAAAGGTCGAGTCATCCATATGAGATTGGCTCTGGATGCTATGAGGAAGGAAGACGTTGTGTTCGACACTTATAAGGAGATTAGAGTATACCATCAAATTCCAAGAGATGTTGCATTTTACCATGGGCCGTTGTACCACCCAAGAGGATACATCATGGCCGACCCATGCCATGTGATGCGCCAACATGGATTTAAACAATTATCCCGTTTTTGGTCGACCTCTGATGAGAATTATCTTCTTTACTTTTCTCGGTGCAATTCAACTCCCAACAAGTTGCATGTAGTGTATGATCCAGAACCGGAACCAAAACATTGGAGGGAAAGAGAGCCACATCGTTTGGTAGATATTAGTAAGTGGGAGATTGCGGAAAATGGTTATGAAGTTGATGACAGCTACATGATGGATTACCTGGAATGGTCACATCCTTATGTCGTGCGCCCTCCCTCTGTCGAAGCTCCACACCAAGAAAACCCTCCTGTTGAAATTCCTCCACCTCCACAACCTACGATGGCCCAACTTCTCAAGACTTTCGGAATGGTGGTAAGTTTTCTTAATTGCTTAATGTAAACAAAATCATATATTAACATATATGTTGATTATGTGTTTGATGTATTAAACTAGCGACGTCGGCTTGGAAAGGTTACGAAGATGTTAGGTTGCAAGCATAAGGACGGAGTTGTGCTATCTCTTCAAGAAATCAAGGAACTTGAGGAAAAGCTTCGTAGAATTGAAGAAACCGACCCTACTGTCAAAGCTATGTATGGGAAAACAAGGAAGGCGCCAACCCAAAAGAAATAAAAGACTAATTAGTGATGGTTAACTCTTTAGTTTTTTGGTTACTTCAAAAACAATTTCAAACTTGTTTTGGTTTGTATTGTGGGTTAACTCTTTATTTACTTTGGTTTATGTTAATTTAGAGTTCTGGTTTGAAAGTTAAAATTTTCCGGCATAGGAGAGCTCATTATTTGAAATACCGTTACACATACCGGCATAGTAAGATTCATCAGGTTACACATACCGGCATAGTAAAATTCATTATGTTACATTTTTTTGGTTCCTGTATAGAAACAGACATGTACCGGCATTGTTATGTTTGATAAGGTCTATACCGGTTTTGAAAATCTCCAAAAACTATTAAATATGTGACAGAAAACCGGCATAGTAATATTCATTTTAACAATGCCGGTATCCAAAAACTCTTAAATACTCTAAAAGAGTTGAACTAATACCGACATAGTTGTATTGATTTTAGAAATGCCTGCAATTTGCTTAATTCATTTCAAATTCTCCTTTATTTCGGTCTGATGTAATTGACTACATTAGACTACATTGAAACTTTAAATTAAATAAACAGTGGATGGATTGCACTTAGTTATAGATAATCTATTTCCATCCCTTTTCCACAATTACTGAGCCTTTAAGCATATCCCTAATTTGTTCAAACACATCGTCCGGAATGGGGGTGTCAAGGATCATCCTCATTGGCTCTTCTTCTTTTTCAACATATTTCTTTCCCTTCATATAACACCCATCACACCCATCGATAGGCTTGCATTGGCCCTTGTGGTTTTCTCTTGACTCTGCTAGTTCAACCGCTTTGTCAAACCATTGAAACTCATCGCACTTTGGGTAATTCAAACACCTTAGAAACATTCTTCCATTTTCAACATCATCAGTTTTTGCAATCCAAAACCGGCGTATCCCATCACAGCTTCTACACTTTGAATAAATAAATGGACAGTCCATGGCTAGGTGATAAGGTGACTTGCAAATTTGACACTTGCAATGATGACTCTGCAAGAGAAAATTATATTAGTTATCCGTCATAGTATTGAAGAGTATGTTGTTAGTAACTATACTTACTTTGCAAATAGAGGTAGATGATGAATCCCCCATTATTTGAACCGTGCCTGCTTTATTGAGAGAATGATTTTTGTTATTTGGTGCTTGTTTTGTGTAGTTTTTTCTAAAGGAATGGGTGATGTTATATAAAAACGAAGCTCCAACGGTCATATTTTTCAAAAAACTAGACGTTTTTTCCGAAGTGTACCCATTTCGGCATTGAAATTATTAAACATTGAATGCCGGTGTAGTGGTCATATTTGGGTCGTTTCCTGAATAGAAATTCCTAAAAACCGGCATACTCGTAGTATTACATGTAGTGCCGGAATATAATATCGGCGTAGTTTTACTTCCTCCTTTATCTTCCGGTTCCAGGAATTGAATGCCTAACGGCTAGTTTTTTGAACCATACACTAGAAAACATTATTTCCGGCGTGGGATCTAAGTTACTTATAGTGTCGTCACTAAAGTGGAAAAGAGCCGTTATGACTAAATCTATTTAAATGAATGGATAGACCATTGCACTTGATACCTCACAGATATATCTCCAATGGATTATCACTCACCAGCTGCCAAGTTCATCAATTCCCTTGAAAAAGAAAAACGTTTGAGGAACATATTGTCCACTCCGACAGAAAATCAATCATCAACCACGACCAACTCCGTGGCCACAATACTAGAAAAACTAACAAGGAAGGAAGAAACCACCAAGTCAATTGTCGCAATGGAGGAAGAGATAAGTAAGAGGAACAGAGAAGAAAAAGAGGAAGCAAAGATTGAACGTTATCCTCAAAAAATAGATAAGATAAGAGCGGAAGCTCTGGAAGAGGTTAAACATCAAAAAGAAGCTAAGATAGAAGCATATGTTGAGGAGGAAATAGAGTGGATTAGAAATTACTACTTAGTATTGGATTTGCCAGAGGATGAACGCCCTTCAGAAGTTTTTTGGGGCCTTGTAATGAATGGTTCTTACAAGCCTAACATGCTTGACGGTAAGAAACGCAAAATTGAATACGCCGATCAAATAGTACGCATTCGAACAACTGCACTCATCAAATCATGTCTCAAATACAACGAATTCCTTTCAAGATACAGTGGTGATAGGTATGAAGCTCAGGATGCATATACGAAGTGGCGAAAAGAGCCTTTTAGGAATTTTGAAGAGGCTTTACTTGTTGAATCTCGATATAATAAATGATGTTAGGTGTATTTGGCTTGATATATTTAATTCTATGTGTAACGTTATTCCTTTCAATGATGTTAGTTGGAATTTTCTTGAGATAGAATGATGGTACCTTAAAACCGGCATCATGTAAAAGTTTACGATATATGCCGGTTTTCCCACACTAAGAAGTAAAAAAAATAATGAACTTGTAATGCCGGCATAGACGGTATGTAATTTTATATGCCGGTATTCTGACATTTAAAATTTTATTGAACTTGTTTTACGGTTACAATTTCATTCAACTTGTTTGACGGTTACAATTTCATTCCACTATTTTGACGGTTTCCAAATATTTAATGAGTCATTGGAAGGTTACGAAATCATGGGTTTCTTTAATGGCTCGACGGTTTTAAACTTCTCACGCTATATAAGTGACGGTTTTGGAAAGAAAACTATTCGATCTATTCAATATCTCCCTAATTTTTTCATCTTCTATACCAAAGCAATGGCTCATCGCAAATCTCGTGATAACCCCAATCCAGAAATACCGGTTGATGCGCAACAAAGTCCTGAAGAGTCTCCTGGTGAGGCGGACGTAATAGATTTGATTCCGTAAGTCATGTATAACACAAAGTCTCTTGTTGAATTGAAGATCTTTTAGGGTTTATCCAATAATATATAACAAAAAGTGAAACTTGCTAGGGGTTCATGACGGATTAAAATTTCTGTTTAGGGTTTTGAAATTGAATTCTAGTCAATTGAATTCAATTTGAAAATAAAAAAAAAAACCGTTAAGAATTGTCTAAAATAATTCAAAAAGCCGGCATTATCGAAATTTCTTGGTTGATGCCAGTTTTTGTTCTGGCGTTCACGGTATGGAAAAATAGAATGCTGGTATGGGTTCCCTAAAATTTTTAAATTCCTGGATAGATTTCAACATGAACCGGCATCCTCGTATTAATCTTTATAATGCCAGTATCAGTTCCGACACTCTATGTATGGATCCGTGAATGCCGGTATATGTTCCGGCATTGTCTATATGTCTAGGTGTGATGCGGTTTTATGGTTGTTCATTTTGTATGCTGGCATGCAGTATATAACTCCGTTTAATGTGTTGGAACATATGTCTCACGCACCAAAAAAGGACAAAGGAAAAGGAAAAGCGGCTACTAATAAGGTCACAATTCGGGATCACCTAATAAGCGACTCAACCAGCACTGATGATGATGATGAGAATCAAACTCCACAAGAACCGTAAATAGCAGGTGGCTCATCCTCACAAGAAGGTGGCTTAGGACAAACTAATGATGAAAAGGCACCCCCACCTCACTTCCCTGATACGTTAGACTTGATTCCTCACATCAATGATGGAAAATATTGGGGTCAACCTATAAACCCGCAACTTTTATTTTCGTATAAAGACTCTTGGGATCGATGGATCTATCAAACTTATGTAAGACGTTGGTATCTTGTTATTATATTATTTACCTGTGATTAATTTAATTAAGTTCGTTGTGTTTTTATAGGACCACATGAAAGCCTGACGTGTTAGCCGCCATCAACAATTGGATGTCTGGCTTTTAGAGGATGAGTGTCCGGCTGTTCAAGAAATAGTCAAAGCATCTGGGTTGTATCCTGCGATAGAAAATTATGTGTCCACTGATACCGTCATGGCAAATTGCTTTTTGGAGAGGTTTTATGGTGAAACTAACACCATGCATTTTCATTTTGGTGAGATGACCATTATCCCTGAAGATGTCCAAAGGATAATAGGACTAGAGGTTCTTGGAAAAACGGTAAAGGTAGAAGACAAGTCAAAGGACCTAGGGTGGGAAAAGATCTATGAGATCACTGAAAAGTTGTTTGGATGGAACAAGGAAACCACGATGGAAAATTTGTACAAGAAACAAACTTCTCAGACAAAGACTATAACATTCTTCCAACTCACTCAATTGTTTGGGAATACCAAGAACAAGGATTTGACTCCCGCACAAGCTCAACAAACTTCCGCAGCATATATTTTATTCATTTTGGGAACCGCTATATTCCCCGACTCTAATGGTAATAGGGTGCATATGAACAACCTACAGTACTTGGATCCGTTGGAAGACGTTCATAAGTATTCATGGGGCACCGCTTTCTTGGCACATTTTTTGGCAGAAATGCGTCGAGCTTCTAAGGCGAAAGGCCGTCAATTTAATGGGAATTTCATTGTGATTCAGGTATGGTGAAATACTTATTTTTGTGATTGTTATCATTACATTTGTTTGTTTTCAACTATTTATTTTCTTATACATTTTATGGGCACAAGTGTGGGCTTATGAACACTTCCGAGATTTGTTCATAGGGTATAAAGGATTGGAGATTTGTCATGATTATGAACCGAATATGGCTCTAGCTCAGAAATACTTCTTCCGCAATACCCCTACTCCTAACAAGAAACGATTTTTACAAATGAGAGAATCTTTGGACTCGTTTTCTGTGGAAGATGTTGTGTTTGACCCTTATAGGAATGTCAGAGGAGTTCACCTTCTCAGACATGATAATGTTTCATTTTACAACGGACCGTTATTTCATCCAAAAGGATATGTTATGCATAACCCTCTCCGCGTCATGCGCCAACTCGGTTACAAGCAGAAGGATATCACAGATACATCATATCATAAATATTCTCATGACTTTACTAAATGCCAATCAAATGCGAGCCATACTCTGGTATGCTACGACCCATAACCAATTCTTGCACATTGGATCGAAAGGGAAGAAGAAGAACTTGTGTTGGATAGGGATGATTGGGAATTGGCTGAGAAGGGTCTTGATAGTGAACCAACATTCATGAGCAGCCATTTACAATACCCGCATCCTTATGTTATACGCCCGGATACGGTAGAGGCCCCTCCACCACCAGCACGTCCCTCCACAACTCCAGATACAGTACCCGGACTTCTAAAGCTCGTTACATTGTTGGTGAATTCATTATTATTCTCTTTATCTATATCTATCAAATTATAAAATTGTACATACTAAATACATGTTGAAATATCCGTTAACAGCGTCAGCGGATTGGAAACTTGTCAAGGTTCTTTAAGAAGAAGACCAAGAAAGGCGAGTTGCTGACCCAGAAAGAAATGGAGAACGTCGTCCAAAAGTTAGACCAAATAGAAGATACTGAGGCAAAAGACTTGTGGGGAGAAAATAAGAAGAGGGTATACAAGAGGCCAAGAACCGAGTGATCGTGTGGCCTTGATAGTATTATTGTTGTTTATGTCTGTTTGTGTGGCTTGGTAATATTTGAACATCTTTGCTTCATTTGTTTTCGGTTTGGAATATCTTAACTTTACGTTTGGTTTGTTTAAACTTTGCTTATGTTATTTTATGGGATTAGTTCTTTGCTTATGTTATTTTATGTGTCTTGCAATTTCCAATTTATAAGTTTTAATTTTTCAACACCGGCATAGTATATATCCTGTGAACTATGCCGGAATTCTTTTTAGTTCCATATTGAAAAAATTAGAGTTCCGACATAGTATAATTATCTTGAGAACTATGATGGTACTCTAAATTTCCTATGGGAATAAACTTTCTATGTGTTGTACCGGTGGTGTTATGCATTTATTTCCAATGCTGGCACAAAAAATAACATATTTGTGAACTTATGGTGTTATTCCGACACAAAAGAGAACATATATTGAAACTCCGGTACAAGTACCGGCATAGTAAAGTTTGAATCAAATCACATTGGCACATACATGGCATATGGTTTAATGATTACATTTCAAACTTCCAAAAAAAACAAAAGGTGGCGTATTAGTAAACCACATATATCCAAATTACTCATCATCACTTCCACACGTATGAAGTTGCAATTCATCCTCTTAAAGAGGTTTCTTTGATAATGCCAAAGCATCCCATAATTGGTGATTCTCCTCATTCAATTCCATCCATCCCTTCCATATATTTGGATCAAGTTCCTTGTTTTTAACCATCC
The DNA here is from genome assembly GCA_023529315.1 of Papaver bracteatum. Classification (NCBI taxonomy): domain Eukaryota; kingdom Viridiplantae; phylum Streptophyta; class Magnoliopsida; order Ranunculales; family Papaveraceae; genus Papaver; species Papaver bracteatum. The sequence continues at coordinate 1,022,832 of JAJJWX010002077.1, forward strand.
CACAAACAGGTGGCAATGGACAATTGTCCTTGAGTTTTAGAATAACGAAATGATTGCCGTTCACGTACGCCAAAATAACTCTTCTCATCTTAAGGGATCCCTCGCATATTTTCCACTTTGGTGTAAATGTTGTGACTACGGTGGGGGAAAAATAATGAACAACACAATTAAATATATCCGCTACTAGATGCCTACATAGCTACATCCTCATCCAATATTGAGAAGGAAGAAATGCCATATCCTGCTCGGGTCCTAACACTTGAGCACACATATCATCAAACACCTCATCGTGACCAACCAATTTCTCATAGAATCTCCTCTTCTTCACAAGTTGATCGGCCATTATCATTAAATCATATCGGCATGGTGTCATTCCTTTACTAACAGCCGTCTCGAAGATTCCTAATTGTTCGGTCACGGCATGATAGCCACAATTTCCATCTCCATCGACATCATCCGTGTACGCAATAAACTCGCGAATAACCTGAGGAAGTTGGTCTATGTAAGACTCTATCTTCGTATGGTAGTGCCTACAAGTCTTACTCGTTTGCGAATCCTTATACATCGTCATATTACCAACTTTTAGCTTTATTATATCCAAACAATCCTCTGCAATCCCTAAACTCCAAATGTCTTTGGTATTAGACGGGAGAATATTCTTCCTTGGCCTACCTCTACCCCTTTTCCTTTGAACCACGGATACATCGACTATTGGTGTAGGTTCGGAATGCTCAAAGACATGCCCTTGGTTGCTTAATGTTGGTACCTTCATCGGCCTTCCCCTTTTCCTTTGAACCTCGGATAGATTGACTATTGGTGTAGGTTTGGAATGCTCACCTTGTTTTCCTTGGTAGCTTAATGTTGGTACCTTCGCCGGACTTCCCCTTTTCCTTTCAACCTCGGATACATCGACTATTGGTGTAGGTTCGGAATGCTCACATTGTTGTCCTTGGTAGCTTAATGTTGGTACCTTCGGCGGCCTTCCCATTTTCCTTTGAACCTCGGATAGATCGACTATTGGTGTAGGTTTGGAATGCTCACCTTGTTGTCCTTGGTAGATTAATGTAGGTACCTTCGCCGGCCTTCCCCTTTTCCTTTCAACCTCGGATACATCGACTATTGGTGTAGTAGATTGTTGTTGACTTGATATCGGTTCCTTCCTCGGCCTACCCCTTTTGTTTGGAACAGGCGCTTCCGCGAATCTTGCTTCTGAAATCTCACTTGCACATAGATCTAGTTTTTTTGTTTCCGCGAGTTCCTCTTCACGGCGAGTCATATCTTTTAGTTCTTTTCTTTGTTTCTTCCTTGGAATTTTAGTTTGTGGTCTACCCGGCGGATCTCCCTTTGTTGGATCTTCACTCTGTGCTATCCATGGCCGTGTAATTAGTCTTAGTTGGCTCAACAATACTTTTCGGCTAGCCGAGTTTCCACGTGAGTAAGCTTCAAAACATTCTTGGGCCTCCTTTGTATCCCATGGTGATTCTCCGGGAACTTCGGTAGGGGGAAGGTCGAAAGATAATTGCTTCCAAAATGGATCAATAACACCAATAGGTATCACTTTTTCATAATTCACAAGCATATGTCGACAGGGAAGCCCCAAAGAGGACATGTCGGGACAAATACACACATCACCCGGTTTTCCGTAATTTTTCTCATATTGCATTTGTCTCATCATATGTTTTATTTCCCATTTGGAGACGTTGAACTCTATTCCTTGGAGCAACTTATTATGTGGAAGAAATTGAGTCATCCTTTCCATTGAGCTTTTCTCAAAAACCTTCTTGATCCTATCGATATCGGCCTTAAAGTGTTGCTCAATTGCCTCGGTGACCGTAACCATGTTTCCCTGGCCGGACTGGATGAGATCTTTAAATCTCCCATGTGAGGACTCCGCTATACTAGTTGCTTCATTTCCGTAATGTATATAACGATTTGTCCACGCACGAACAAATTTTTCCTTGAACTTATCCAACAAATTATCCCGACAATATGAGACGGCACTTGGATACACTTCGTTATATTTGACAATAAACATGTTCAATCTCTTTTCATACATGTCCTCGGTAAGAGACAAATAAACTTTCTCCCAATCCTTTAGAAATTCCAACCACCTTTTATGATTTTCACCGTGTTCTTTGTCGACTCGCTCTTTAATCTTTCCTCTTTCATTTTATTCTTCTTCGGGTGATAGTTTCTCTTTGCGAACATCTTCCTCAAGTTCAGCAACCATTCTTTTCTTAATATCAGCCTTTGAGGGTTCAAACAAAGCATGACAATGTTTTTTCACATTTTCACCTATATGATATGCACATAGAAAATTTTGTGCATCCGGATATACGTCGGATATGGAATTCATTAGTGCGTCAAATTGATAGGTTATGATGACCTTCGGACCACGATTTTCCGGGAACAATAATTTCAATTGTCGCAATGCCCAATGATAATTTTAATCCCTCTCGTTTTCCATTAAACACCAAGCCAATGTGAATGTTACCTTGTCCGATGTTTGCCCCACGATGTTGAACAACGACATGTTGTATTTGTTTGTCTTGTACGTGCAGTCCATCATAAGAACATCACAACATGTATGTGCCAATTGTGAAAGCAAGGGATGCGAAATGAATATTTGAAGCGGCTTCTCATCCGGACCTCTTTTAATGATTCACGTGTAGTTGTGATCCCAAACTATCTTCTCAAATTCTTGCATAACACTCCTCCCTTCCCATTCCAACCTTCTAATGGTTGCTTGTGCGCTATAAATTGTACTGACTGAAGAAACGTTAGTCTTATCTTTTTCTTTGAAGGTTCTGAGAATCACTCTTGGTTTGATACATGCTTTGGTCATCATCTTGACATCCTCGAATTGATTAGGTTTAATCTTCGCAACTAGGGAGTGACCTTCAAAAAAATTCGGATCGGGGTGGTTGTGACGGCCAAACCACACCTTACATTCCCATTCTTTTTCTTCTTCTTTTTCTCCTCTTAGATAGAATACAAGCTTAAAGGGGCAGTCATCCTTCCTCGTAACTATCTTGTATACCCTATTAGTCTTCTTTTCATATACATAACCCTTTCTCTTATGGCTATTCTCCTTGTATTTTCCGCTTCTCTCACAAACCATCTCAAAACGAACATCTGAATGTTGACTATTACTCACTAAGACACACATGTTCTTAAGCGACGTCGCTTTTGCCCAATCAATTACTTCCTTTTCATCTTTTATTCCCTACATAAGGAAAAGAATGGGAGATTACAAGCAAATCCCAATGTTAAATTGTAAGAACTAGGTGAAACCCTTGTTTGGTAACATACCCGAGGTATTTTATAGTATTCCGACGTATCCCGATGGAGCGGTTTGGAGTTTGGTTGATCGTTGTATGTCACAATCTAAGGAATGAATGAAAATAAAATTGGATTAGATAAAACCGGCATTGTTGATAAGTAAATTAAATTGCAAGATTGAAAACCCAAGCATATATGGTAATTGACATTCCATGCCGTGATTAAAACCGGTATTTATAGAAATTGATTACTATTCGGGAAATAGTACCGGCATAGTTAGATCAAAAGGGAATGCCGGTATTTAAGTTCAAAATACCATTTGTTTTCAGTATGTTTTGCATTTTAAACCCAAGCATTCTCGACATTAAAGGATATATGATTTATCATAAACCGACATGGTTTGTCATGTACGCTTAGTGCCGGTTTGAATATTCCATAGAATATTCGGTGGTAGGTAAAAAGTATAAATTCAAACCGGCATACAATATTGGTTTGAATACCACGCCGGTATGTTCTTGAATAGTTTGGGATATTATAAACCGGCATTCAAATTTGTATGAATACAATGCCGGTTATAGAGGTTCCGGCATTGTATTCATATAACGAGCATGCCGGTTTTCATCTTTTTCAAACAGAAATGGTGGTTTCGAAGAAGAAAAAAACAAATTTTCGACCTCTTTGAAGCATTACCTGTGTGTTGGGGCTGCTTGTATGTTGAACATGTTTACTTTCTTGAGTTGGTTCTTCACAAAACTCCTCATGGTCACAAAAATCATGATCCAAGGGTGTTGGTTGATCATATAACTCCAATTGGGAGTTGTTATCATTAACTGAAGATTGAAGATATGATTGTTGTTGTAGTTGAGCCAAGGATTCAAAGAATTGCAAGTCTCTCATCAAATTCATCTTCCATTTCCAAAAAAAAAATTCTACTCTAAATTTTTTTCCCTCCTTCTACCCACAAAAATTTCAAATAAACTCAAAAACACTAATTATATCCCCCAAATCATTAAGATTTTACTAATCTTAATTAGTAACTAATCCTAATTAGGGAGGGTTAGATTAGGAATTAATAAATTATTTACATAAGGGGTAACCCAGCTAGGATATTTGGATCCCTATTTTGTCATTTAGTCATATCCCCCAATTAAAAGTCATATCCCCCAATTGGGGGTTCTTTAAAAATGGTATATTAAATCTTGATTTTAATCATTCCTTTATCACTTTAATCCCAAAAATTTCCGCTCCACAACCTCGGCTGATTTTAGACCCATTAGTCTTAGTGACATTATTTATAAAATTATTTGTAAAATCTTAGCCAATAGACTAAAACCTTTCCTCGATAGGATCATTTCCCAAAATCATATTTTCTTCTCGGAATGAAAACTATTGACAACATCATAGTTGCTCATGAATTATTTCACTCTATGAAAATTTCAGAAAAAGAAAAGGTTCTTTAGCATTAAAGTTGGATCTATCTAAAGCTTTCGATGGAGTGGAGTGGACATTTGTTAAAGAAGCCACATTATCTTTTAGTTTCAACGAAGTTTGGGTGAATCTAATTTCTCGGTGGATTTCCACTACCTCTTTCTCCATACTTCTAAATGGCTTCCCAGGCCCAACTTTTTCTAATTTGCGGGGAATCCGCCAGGGAGATCCTCTATCTCCATATATGCTCTTGGTATGCATGAAGATCTTGTTAAGGCTCCTGTAAAAGGCTATTTCTAATAATAATAATATTTTTGGCTGCAAATAAATAAGCATGCCCCAATTTTTTCCTACCTATTTTATGTTGATGATTGTTTCCTATTCACAAAAGCAAATTTGGGAGAAGCAACAAATTTACTAGATATTTTATCTAAGTTTGGAGAAATCACAAGGCAAATGGTCAATCTTCAAAAATCTGCAGTTTGCTTTTGTTCAAAGATTCATCCAAAACATCTAAAAATCATAGCGAAAATTCTTATGGTTCCGTTGATGACAAAAAAGGATAAATACCTAGGGACTCCTCTCTTCTTTGAAAAGAACATGAAGGAAAATTTTTAACCTCTGCTTTAAAAATATTTCTCAACTCTACAAGGTTGGAAATAAGAACTTCTATCTCAAGCAGGTAGAACAGTCTTAATCCAATCAATTCTATAATTGTTCTCAACATATCAGATGGAAGTTTTATCCCTCCCTAAAGAAACTCTTTGAAAATGCGGGGGTCTAACAACCTCACCCAATATTTTGATTAGCAATCTGTATGGACAACTTCGAGTTGTTTTCTAGAGAATCAACAAGACTCAATCAATAGAAAATACTCAAGGAGTTATTATCTCAATCTCTCGATTTGATTTACTCAAGCAAATATAATTCGCGAGCCTAATCAAAGAGAGATAACTTGGATGGTACTAACTTGGATGGTACCAAAGACCAATATCCAAGTGTCAATTGATTTAAATCAACAACCAATAAGGTCGGATATTCTAATCAATATAACAACGCACAACCTGTATTATTTCAATTATATAAAAATATAATGCGGAAAAGAAATAACACAGACACCAGAATTTTGTTAACGAGGAAACCGCAAATGCAGAAAAAAACCCGGGACCTAGTCCAGATTAAACATACACTGTATTAAGCCGCTATAGACACTAGCCTACTCCAAATTAACTTCGGTCTGGACTGTAGTTGAACCCCAACCAATCTCACACTGATCCAAGGTACAATTATGCTCCTACGCCTCTGATCCCAGTAGGATATTGCACACTTGATTTCCTTAGCTGATCTCACCCACAACCAAGAGTTGTTACGACCCAAAGTCAAAGACTTTAGCAAACAAATCTGTCTCACACAGAAAAGTCTATAGGTAATAGATAAATTTGTCTCCCACGAATAAACCTATGAGTTTTGTTCCGTTTTTTGATAAATCAAGGTGAACATGAACCAATAGATAAAACCAAACTTATATTCCCGAAGAACAGCTCAGTTTCATCAATCACCTCATAATAAACTTAATCGACGCTGCAAAGAAGATTATTGAGGAATCACAAACAATGAGACGAAGGTGTTTGTGACTACTTTTATCTTTCCTATTGGATATAGAAATCTCAAGCCAATTATTACAATTGTACTCGTACGATAGAAAGAGCAAGATCAGATCACACAACTACAAGAAAAGTAGTATCGGTCTGGCTTCACAATCCCAATGAAGTCTTTAAGTCATTAACCCGAATTTAGAGAGAAAACTTAAAGGTTAAGGGAGATCAACTCTAGCTTAGAGAAAACTAGTATCACACAAGAAAAGTGTGTGGGGATTAGTTTCACACAAGAAAAGTAACCTTTTGCCATAGCTATTTGGTTTGGTTTTTCCCTTGACAGTATAATTTCGACATGTAATACAAATTTGATTATCCCATGGGTCAAGAATTGAATTTCGGCTCCAGAGTTTTCCCATCTTATAGACAAAATATCCATCATTCTATGATTCATCTGGAAATATCGATGCTCGGTTGTTTTTGAAAAAATAACTCCCGATCCAATTAAATTGATCAACCATATCAATAGATTTATGCACTCTATCCCCACAAAAACAATTCAAAAGGGAATCATCAACCATTAGGAGAATTTGATCAGATTTAAACATATAATGGATAATTTTAATCGATGCGTCTTTCAAGTAAGAATACCTTTCAATGAGATATGCTTTTATTCTCTACTCTTCGGATCACGAGTCATTCATGCTCATTTCAGTGGGTTAAGAGCATGCTTCGTCTGCTTTTCATGCAAAACAAAATCCTTGTTAAAAGAAGTTACATGTTTAAAAGAGAACATCTTGTCATGCGTTTCAATAGTCACCGATTGCAAAGTCCTGGCAGACCATATCAACAAGGTAAGATCAAACTGCCCCTGGATAGCAGAAAATACTTTGCAGGAGACCAAGATTATTTTGCCTCCCACATTTAGGGGCGACCAAAACCGAATTAGGGGCGACACAAAACGAAAAAATAGAAAATAATCGGTAGGTTATTTCACAATCAGAAGGTTATTTCCGGGGCATTTTTTTTAATGGCCAAACTACCCTTTACAATCGGTAGATAACTATACAATCGGTAGGAAATGAATAATCGGAAGTAAATTTAGTTTGTATGACTTCCGATTATACAGTATCCCCAAAATAAAATCCTAAATCTTTTGAATTTTGATTATCCTATAATCGGTAGTAAATAAAGTTATATTGACTCCCGATTATACAGTAAACCTTTGGAAAAAATGCTACCATAATCGGTAGGGAATTTAGGTTATTTAACTTCCGAATATAGAGTAGCCCCAAAATCAGATTTTGCAAAAATCCTCTTTTCTTGGAATTTGGGTTGAGCCTATAATCGGTAAGAAAGGAAGAGTTATCATGACTTCCGATTATAAAGTGGCTCTCTTTGCAAATATCCTACCATAATCGGTAGTCAATATACTTCGTATAACTACCGAATATAGAGTAGCCCCAAAATAAGATTTTGCAAAAATTCTCTTTTTTTTTTGGAATTTGGGTTGAGCCTATAATCGGTAAGAAAGGAAGAGTTATCATGACTTCCGATTATACAATGACTTTCTTTGCAAATATCCTACCATAATCGGTAGTCAATATACTTCGTATAACTACCGAATATAGAGTAGCCCCAAAATCAGATTTTGCAAAAATCCTCTTTTTTTTGGAATTTTGGTTGAGCCTATAATCGGTAAGAAAGGAAGAGTTATCATGACTTCCGATTATACAGTGGCTCTCTTTGAAAATATCCTACCATAATCGGTAGTCAATATACTTCGTATAACTACCGAATATAGAGTAGTCCCAAAATCAGAGTCATCATGACTTCCGATAATGAAGAAACCCTATGGGAACAGGCACGTTTTGTGAAAATTTCTGGAAAACCGAATAGGTTTTCAAATTCATTAACCAAAACGTACAACCAAAAAATTCTTGAAAATATCCAGTCGGGAGGGGCTACGCCCCCCCGGACCCCCCCCCCCCCCCGGACAGCGGCAAACAATCTTGAAAATTTCCAACACATATAGCTACCGAATATAGAGTAGTCCCAAAATCATATTTTGCAAAATTTCTCTTTTTTCTGAATTTTGGTTGAGCCTATAATCGGTAGTAAATGAATTGTTATCATGACTTCCGATTATACAGTGGATCTTTTTGCAAATATCCTACCATATTCGGTAGTCAAGATAGTTCATATGACTACCGAATATAGAGTTTCCCCAAAATCCTCTATTTGTCTAATTTGGTTGAGCCTATAATCGGTAATAAATGAAGTTACCATGACTTCCGATTATACAGTATAATCTTTGGCGAAATCTACCATAATCGGTAGTCAAAATAGTTCATATAACTACCGAATATAGAGTTGCCCCAAACTACCGATTATGGATTAGCCTCCCGATTATAAAAGGGTCATATAAGTATTTTTAACCTATTTTGTCTTTTATGTTGCCCCTAATTGCGTCGGGGTCGCCCCTAAATATACCAGGTTATTTTGAAAGACCTTCTTCAAACTCAGGTAAAGTTTATTAATAGAAAGCACAATTGAGCATCAGACTACATAGCCAATGAAGCAATAATAAAGAGTCTCCAGCATATGTCTACCCATTCTGCCGGCTTTTTCTCCCAGTCAAGGATCCATCCCTTCACAGAGTCGCCTATATCATTTGCACTTTGAGCTCCTCTTTATAAAATGCAATTCAATGTGTCTAATTCACTTTTAAAATGCTACTGCTAAGTCCAATTGCATGTGTCAGAGTATCCTAGCAGGTAAGCTACTTCTCCCAAAACATATGCTCCAAGAATATCAAGAGACGGAAAAACAATTAGAACCAAAAGAAAAAGTCAAAGCAGTATCAATTTTTATTTGTGGGGGTAAAAAAATTCATGGTAAACCAATTTTCTAGAGTAACCAAATAACGACCAACAAAAAGTATCAAAAATAGCTTTGATAAGACAAGAAAAGAAGAAACATAATGGATTTTAGAACAGACAACAACAAGAAGAAGAAGAAAAAGAGAGACATAGAAAGAGAGGGCAGATTTTTCAACTTCTCCTCTCTTTCTTTCTTTCTTTCTGTTTTATTTTTCTTCTCCATTTCACCTTTCAAGTTTTCATTTTGACAGATATATAATCTCTCAACAAGTTTTTCTTTAATACATTGATTTGATCACAAGAAAATATTGATTGATCCCACTCCGTCATTTTGGAGGCACATTTTTGTTTCTTTACATGCATTTTTCCCCGGTCGGACGACAATATGAGTAGGGCTCGTTCCGCATTCTCGTCACCAGAGTCATCCCCACCTGTATCTCCAAATACTAAGATTGATAATGCAGATAATTCATCAACTTTACAAGGTAATTAAATACTTTGTTAAATTTACGTGTATTAATCGTCTTTAATTAATGATTTGTTTAAGAGAATATATTAGCAACTGATTTGTGCTATTCTCTGGTTTGTTATTGTTGCAGGATTGGCAGCAAGTGTGAAGCTATTACTTAAATTAATAGAAGACCATAATGAGGCATCCACCAAAGATTACGACGGCCGTAAAATGCAAAGAGTTGCTAGCATGATTACCATTGTAGATGAAGTCAAATCTCGGATTCAAAAATCACAAGCTTTCGTTAAGAGACGAGAAATCTCGTTGCGAAGGTGCAACACAGAACTAAGGGCTCACCAACATAATCCACATCTACCGAAAGATCCTAAGAAGCTACTACCACATCATGAGTCTAGCCATTCATGCCCCAGCAGTCCTACTGATGAAAAAGAAATTCTACGAATGGAGCTAAGCGCAAGCTTAGCCGCACGAAAGAGCCTGGAGAAAATGTTCTCAAGCTTAGGGAAGGAGAAGGAGATAATGGCATCGGAACTTGCGCGCAAGGTTCACGAGTTAAATGGGATTGAAGAGCATCTGAATGATCTTAAAGCTCAGAATAAGTTATTGCTGGCCAAGGTACAAACTTGTGCTGCTGAGCATAAATGTATGAACCAATCTGATTTAGGTTTGGGGACTTCATCTGCTGATCAACAAGATAATGTAGCTTTAGAAGAGCGTAACAAAGCCCTTTCAGCGCACCTTCTCAAGTCTCTGGGTGGTTATAGATTGTTAAAGAGGAGATTAAAGAATGCACAAGAAGAAAAAGAAGGTATTATTGAAAAGATGTTGGAGATGGATGAACAGGCTAAAATCGGGCTCCATCGAATTGCTGAGCTCCGCAAACGCATTTCTGAGAACGAAGAACAACGAACATTAGTACTCGGCCTAGACGAGGAGTTATCTGCACTGGAGGATGTATTCCGAGGCTTTGAGAAATTCATGTTCGCGAAGGATAGGCAACAAGATAGAGCCAACACTAGTCATGATCAATTATATGATTAGAATAGTCTTCAACCGGTCTTCCTAATTTTTGTCTAGAAATAGGATCATCAGTGAGTTTTGTATTCCACCTTCGTGGTTTACGTGGAGAGAAGAGAACACATTCTTGTTGTTGATTAATTTGTGTTGTGAGATTATATGTTTCTTCTTTACTAATAAAAGATTAAAGTGTACAATTTTGCACCCCAATCTTGCAGATTGGTTACACTTTTCTGAACATTACTGAACAATTGTCATTACAAACTCGAATCAAGATTAATTTAGACAATCCAAACACTATTCAAGCATATTCAGTTAACAAAATCTATTGCAGGCAATAGAAAAAAATCCATCCCATAGACATTTAGCTTCACACTTTCACAGGCAACAAAAGAACTTGGACCAAACAACCCACACCCAGAGAGGTAGGAGGAGGCAAAGACTGCATCCCGGGCACTTGCACTTCACATAAATAAAATACAGATTACTAGCTCATAAAAAGATTAAAAATAAAAATTACATGCTAAATAGTTTCTGTTTTTTGGCCAGAAGAAAAAAAGTCAGGCTTCGCCCAGGGCCAAACTGGAGACCTTGAGTGTGTTAGATGACAGGATAACCAACGACACCACAAAACCATATAATTCATCTAAATGCTAAGCCAGTCAAGAAACTGATCTGACGTCTCTGACCAGTTGGGTTCAATCCAACTGCAGTGTAACTTCACCTTCGTATCACGATAATCTTTAGCACAATGACTAGTCGTACCAACACAGTGATACATACCTGTGTCAAGGGAATAAAATAAAATACCATCTTCACGCAACCTCGGAAAGTAGATTTTGTTCTCCATTCGACTAACAGGAGCAACTGCCGAGATAGAAGATGTATTGCTAACACACAACATATGCCTCCCCAGATCTTTAACTTCAACCCAAACCATTTGAGTGTCATTCAATCTGAAAATACGAACCCATTTCCCCAAATGGCCTAATAAGACACACAAAAGTGTTCCTTCACACTCCACCAAGTAACTCTTATAGATAAACTCACAATTAGGCCGGGTTACCATGGCTAAAACTTCCCAACTTATATTGTCATTCTCTAGTTTAGATACTCCTAAAGTTCCGTTTAGGTCTAAGCAATAGAATGCTCCCTTGTAAAAAACTGGATTGTTCAAATCCGTGTCGAAATCCAAGGGTTTCTTACTGGGAGGTAAGTAAGTGCCATCAAAGGAATCATACCTCCAATGTTCTTCTCCTCGTTTAATGAAGAAGATGGACACACTAGCATTTACTGGTTTATGGAAGGCAAAAACTACACAGTCTGCAGAAGTCGGCAGAGACGAGAATGAGATACCTGAGAAATGGCCGTTATTTGGCAAGTCTGGAAGCTTGATACTGGATCTCGTGAAGGGATTGTGGAAGAACAATGTCAGGCCTTTCAACATCAGCAACCACCCACCTTTCGAAAAGCGAATTCTAGAACCTTTAACCATTTCAGGAATACTCATTAGGTATTTCTCATCATTATGCAGTGGGTTTACGAAATTGTGGATGGATCTATGAAAGTTAGAGAAAATCAGCCATGGGGATAAATCTGTGGTCTGGAAAGTTCCAGTAGAGGAGGATCTTCTGAGATTCATCATTGCATGGTATCTTTTACTCACTGCACGTAAATGTATGTAATCCAATGTATGAAGATAGTTTGATACTGACCATACCAAATCATCGTTAGGCATAATCTCCAGTCTTACTTCTTCGATATCTTCTTTCTCTTCACCCCGAGCAACACCAGTTATGTTTTCCATTACCTTTATAACTGTATCCATATGTTTGACCTTTCCTAAAATACAGTCTGTTATTCTTCTATCGCTGAGCCTACAAATTAAAGAACTAGAACATCATTAAGCAACAACATTTATTCAATCTCTATTACATATGAGAACAAGGTGAGAAAACATGGATAAGATATAAAGCAGTACTACTGAGGCAGAAAAACTAGAAACCAATTCATGCTTTCACTGGTAAACAATTCATGTCCAACATCCAAACCACTTCAAAACAATGAAAACTCATGTCAGCTGGGTCCGATATATATAACCATTTTTTGTTCTGGATGTGTAAAGATACTGATGCATCACTATCACCTAATACACATGCACATATTGAACTAATCTTTCAGACTTAGATACGGAGCAAGTAGAGTTTGAAGGGGATAGTAAGAGCACAGTAGAGATTGTACTTAGTAACTCCAGCTTTAGGTGGGAGGATATACATATGATTATCGTGCAGGACTTTGTTCCAATCCTGATGCATCATATTGAAAGCTGATGCCAATGCACAAGGTTGTATGACATGAGCAGTAGATATAAACTACACAGGGTACAGCTGATCTGATACAACTGTATCTCTTAGCATCCAGGGCACAGTTCAGTAGATCGATAAGATAGCTAATTAGAGAAAAGCAAATATAAATCAATGATACTAAAAATGTGCTCCCTCCGTTTTAAAATAATAGGCTGGTTCATGTATAATCATCTACACATGAAACCAGCCTATTATTTTGAAACGGAGGGAGTATCATTTTTCAAATTTACCTTGGAGGTGTAGTAATCATCATCCAGTGAGGTAAGAACCAAGGTGTCGGTAGATCAGGACATGGTAAAGAAAGCGAAATACTTTGATCTTCCAAGTCATATTTGTACAAGCTCATTTCTCCGTGTAGTGTATAATACACACAGCCTTTTGAAAATCCCAAGTCTGAGGCCAAGCAAGACAACTGAGTACGACGGCTTAGAAAGAAGACATGGTCATCCAAACTTTTCACATCCACCCAAGCCATTGAAGAGAAATCCAATTTAGAGACTACAATTTGGCTTACATAGTTTTGATAAATCCCTCTACTAATGCTAGATATATATATTAGGAAGACCTCACCAAAAGACTCCACAAAATATTGTTTAAAACAATAAGCCAAACCTCCGGATACTGATTCAGTCGATATGCCATCTAAGCAAACACGAAATTTACTCACTGCAAGGGTTTCTTCATCATTGATATCATACCCACGCTGTGTTTCTATCTTCAAATAGACACCATTCCAACACATTATATGCAACTTACAATTGAGATATAACATTGTTTCAGTATTATATAATACATTACCAAGCTCATGTTTTCTCCATTGTTTTTCACCAGGGTGACAAAATAGAAGAAAGTCAGGAGTAGCACGACAACAATCAAAAAGTAAGTAAACCATGGAATCAGCATCATAATCCTCATTGTCACTACTACTACTGCTGGTGCTGGTCTGAGGAGGCGAAGTCAAAAGACAATCTTTGATCAAGTATTCATCAATTTCATTTTTGGGCAAACAAGGTAAGTGAATGGTTTCTAGTGATTGGGGATTCCAAAGTATACAATCTCCATAATTAGGATCAGTATCATCATCCTCACAAACAATAATTAACCACCCTTTATGACAAGATTTCTGCCAAAAACTTCTTTTACTCAATTCTGGCATAAATTTGTTTGAATTTTTCTTGTTTAATCGGTAATCATCATCACATATGTTATAGAAAGTTTGGAACTTACCATCTTTACCATGCGGGAAAACAAGCCATGGTGCTACCTTTGGTGATGGTGGAAGTCTGCGCTCACCTCTTCTTTGAAGCTTGGATTTCTCCATGGAAGCTGAAGAGATAGAGATAAACCCTAAGTTTTAGTCAAAATTTTACTTCCATGGAGAAGGGAAAGAGCGTGAGACTGAGTTAAAAAGGAACTTTCTTTTTTCTCTCTTTCGTTCAATTGGACGGGTTTGAACCTTTGACCTCGACATGGCTGAGTGGAAATGATAGAACAACCCAGCCTCCAGAACTTTTCCGGCGTCCAAGGACGGATCGGCATGGCTGATCTTTCCCCTTGGGTCTGAAATTTCTTGGGAGTGTGCTAATTGATATTCTCCGGCGTCCAAGGACGGGTCAGCAGTGTGTTGATCTTTCCCCTTGGGTCCGAGTCTCATTGGTTAGTAGGGTGTGTTTTTAACTTAGATTCATTAGTTGTTTTACTACTAGTCGGATTACCTCAATCCTTGAGTTCGGCTCTGGTTTTTTCTATGGCTACTTTGCTTAGAAGATTTGAGATCGAACAAAAATCGTTCACCTGCATCAGGAGTAATGACTCCCTTATTGACATATCGGAAAAAGGGAAGGGATACTCATGGTCAGCTTCATTAACGTTTGAATCCATCTACGTTTTAATTGGTTTTCTGCGGCATCATTATGCAAAAAAAGTAGCTCTGTACGACCAGGTGAAGTGCGTGGAACAGGAAGGGAAATGGGTTTATGAAAGACTATCCAATGTGAGTGGTGAGTATATTAGGGCCACTAGATTCTGTTTTCGAACAATAATGGAAAGAAGAAAAGTTTCTGTTTCCCGGTAGCGAGAAAGATGGGGTTGGGACACTTGGGCATCTCGGTTGGAAGTGGTGGTGACAAAAAAATGCTACAACAAACAATTTCAACCAAAGCTTCAAGAGTTTCCACAACTACTGACAACAGAAAACCAACTTTGATTAGCTTACACGAGAAGAACTATGCTGAGGTGAGTCTTCAAGAAAAGCGATCAAACGGGAAAAACTTCTTTTCTCCACAACATGGAACAAGGGACATGAGATGCGAGGAAATAAAAGACTTTGGCATCATTTGCTCAACGGGAAGATGGAATCCGGGTGGCGATCGGTAGCGAAGCACGATCAAGGAGAACATGGGTTGGACGAGAAACATAAGCTTAAGACCACTAGATGCAACTCACTTAGTATTTATTCTTTGAGAATGATACTCGCTAGAGAAAATTCTTAGTAGTAAAAGCATGTACATCAAACATAGCAATCTCAATTTCCAGAAATGGTCAGGAGAATGGTATAACACATCACCACAAGTCTTCTCTCAAAAGATTTTTTGGTTAAGATTGAAAGGATTACCTCTGGATCTTTGGACGGAATCTTCGTTCATAAGTATTGTCAACGAGATGGGGAAGACTTAGAGCATTATCGATGGCAACTATTTTGGATTTTTTAAGCTAACGGAAGCAACAATGTGCTGAAGCAAAATTGGATGAAATTAAAGGCAATGACTATTTGGTTAGATGGCGGAAATCGATCTGTTGATTGAGGTAATACCAACGGGTAACTTGGATAAGATCATGTGCACGGTGGTAGATTTAAAGAGTCACAATATTCTTACTCAGGAAGCACCAAGACTGACGTATCCAAGCACAAATCAAAATAATGGGGAAGCGAGTTCGGGTGTCATCGCTATGGAAACTATTGTGGAACCAAGTCAGGCAGACGATAAGGTAGTACAATCGCCGGCTACATCGGAGGGACGATTCATCAGAATGGAGGCACGAGAAAGTTCAGCGTCAGGAGGCTATTCGAGTAACCAGTTTGAATTTTTACACACCATCCGAGACAACAGTCCTATTGGAAACAGTTTTGATGCAGGCTAGAGGTAGAGCCACATGGGAGAAAGAGTAGTGAAGAACCAGTTCAGCCAGATGTGATAAACAAGACGATGAATGGAGAACAAACACCACACATGCCAATAACAACACATCACAACAAGGGGGACATGAGTGGAGACAATGAGAAGCCCATTGTCGAACAAACATCCACCGAACTGATAATGAAAAGAAATGCGAGCAAGAGCACGCCACAAATGAAAACTAAGAAAAATGGTTGGAACAGTGAAAAGCAAAAAAGAAGTCAGGATGTGGGAATAAGTGTAACCCATCATGCTAGCTTAACATGGAGGAAAAAAGAAATGGAAACAGGCGTGCTAGGAGTGGGACCACACAAAAGCATCGAGCATGTGGGATTAGAAACAATACGAAGTGCCCATCATTGTAACCAGGACAAGCCAAGAAGAATTGTCTTCAACGACAAATTCAAAGGGATCCTAAATACGCCTCTCACTGGTAATCACCTCTCACCGGGCCCATCTCAAATTACAATCATTAATCACTTCTCGACACTTGGAGATGAACATCATAAAACTCACAAGCCAAAGGAAAATGGAGTGCAAGAAGAACCACTGATGATTACTCCGATAAACCAACCGGGGCCCAATGGCATTTTCGATGAGTCATATACAGATTCTAGCATTATAGAGAGCGAAGAAGAACTTTCAGCAAAACAACAACTGACGAGCGCACTTCAAACAGTTATGGCTCTCTTTGGCATTCCACAAGATGATAAGAATGAAGAAATAAGTGAAATTGTAAGACGACAACTGGGGGAAATTAAACAAAGGAAATTCATCAGGAAAGCGGAAAAAAGGCCTGTCAGCAGAGAGTTAGATGAGGCGGCGCTAGACAATGGACTTGAGGGGTAAGATTAATTCTCATGGATAGTGAAGAAGGTGACACTGAAGATACAAACCGGGAAGACACAGCTGAAGAGAACACAACCATTATAGCAATAAATACCAGTGCTACAAAAGTGCAGCGGGAGTCAAACAAGTTAGCTTGCTCGATGAGTAACCTTGTTCCAAGCAGTTCTAAATCAGATAGGAGAGCGGCAAACGGGGGTAGGAAATGTTATCAATGAATGCAAACATAGTAAACTGGAACATTAGGGGAGCGGGAGATGCGAGCAAGAGGGCTATCATTAATGAAGCGTTACTTAGTAGCAATCCAAATGTTGTTGTTCTACAAGAAACGAAGAGGAGGTTATCACTCGAGTTTTTGCAAGAGAATTATGGAACGGGAATGGGGTACAACACTATTATGTTCCATCACAAGGGGCTTCAGGAGGTATCTGCATTATGTGGAGTGAAGATGAGTATGAGCTACTAGACACCTTAGAAGACCAATATACTCTCTCTTGTAAGTTCAAGTCTCGAAGGGATGGGAACCGAGTGGTTTGTCCTTTGGGGTGTATGCACCAAATGATAGAGTTCTAAGAAGGAAAGTTTGGAGAGAGATTCTTTGGAGTTTTGGGAGTCGGGATTTCCGGGGCTGTGTTGTAGGTGATTTCAACACAATTCGTTTTGTAGAGGAGAAGAACAGAGATATTTCCGTCAACGAGAGGTATGACAGAGTTTTCAAATTTCATTTGGATTTGTGAGCCGCTTGACCTTCCCTTGTTTGGCGCGCATTACACCTGGTCGAATTTTCAAGAGGACCCAATCTGTGTAGACTGGATCGCATGTTAGTCAATAGCAAATGGGAGGAGAGGTTTCCTAACACCACTCAAAGTGCTAGGCCAAGACCGACGTCGATCACTTTCCGTTGATCTTTGAATACACATGGGATGTCGACTAATCACAGGCCATACAAGTTCGAGACTATGTGGATGGAAGACAGCTCACTTTTCGACTTGATCAAGAGTTGGTGGGAGGGTTATGAAGCCACTGGTAGCCCGGGCTACATATTCTGGAAGAAATTACAACTTCTAAAAGGGGATTTGAAGAAGTGGAACTGGAACCATTTTGGAAGCACAAAGAGAGTGATGGATGAGATTCTGAACAATATTCATGCCATCGACCGGAAAGACGAAGCTCGTGAGGCGACTCTAGAGGACAGACTAGATAGAATTAATCTTAAAAGCGAGTTCAAAAGATGGGCTAGGCTGGAGGCTTTGAGGCTCAAGAGTAAGGCGAAGGACAAGTGGGTGGATGAGGGCGACAACAATACTCGTTATTTTCACACTTGTGCTAATCAAAGGAGAAGACAGAACTTCATCAGTTGCTTGGTTATCGATGGGAACATAGAAGAAGACAGTACAGTCATTAAGGATCACATTGATGACTACTACACCAGCCTTTACAGAGAAAATACTCCTAACAGACCGTTCATGGAGGATGTTCAATTCTCCTCAATCTCTCTGGAAGACAATGTTACTCTAGAAGCTCCTATTTTGGAGGAAGAAATTTTGAGAACCATTAAGGTTATGGAGCTAAACAAGGCCCCAGACCGATGGATATCCAGTTGAGTTCTTCACAAGATACTGGATGATTATAGGAGCGGATTTTATGAAGGTGGTGAAGCATTTTGAAGTCACGGGGTCCCTGGATTGGAGAATCAACAACACTTTTATTACATTAATTCCAAAAAGGGAAACAGTGGAGGTGGCTAAGGACTTTCGTCCTATAAGTCTGATTAACATCTCCTACAAAATTATTGCTAAAACGCTGGCCACGAGGTTGAAACAAGTACTTCCGCATTGATCTCGGATACACAAAGTGCCTATATCACGGTCGACAAATCACAGACAAGCATATTATTGGCAAATGAGTGTATGGACAGCAGGGTGAATGAGAAAGAAGTTGGTTGGGTCTTGAAGTCGGACGTAGAGAAAGCGTATGATAAGGTGAATTGGAACTTTCTTCTAAAGGTAATGGAGAGGATGGGTTTTGGTTTTACATGGAGAAATGGATTCGTTCATGCATCTCACACGCACACTTCTCCATTTTGGTCAATGGATTACCGGGTAATAATTTCAGGAGTTCTAGAGGTCTCAGGCAAGGTGATCCCTTGTCTCCTTTTTTATTTACCATGGTTATGGAAGGGTTGTGTCGGCTGATTGCGAAAGCTGAAGAGAACGAAATGATATCGGGTTTCAAGGTTACTCGTGTTGGTCAGGCGCTCTCCCACTTGCTCTTTGCGGACGATACCTTGCTCTTTTGTGCCGACAACAACCAAAGTTTACAAACAATCGGGGGCAATATTAACTTGCTTTGAGTTAGTGTCGGGGTTGAGCATTAATCTTACTAAAAGCACAGCTATTAGTATTGGAAATACGACACAAGATGAACTGGTGGTAGATCTTCTAGGTTGTACACTTGAAGAGTTACCGTTCATGTACTTAGGGATGACAGGAAAGCGCACGATATATGTGCAAGAAGATCTGGGACTCGGTGGTGGAGAAAGTTGAGAAGAGATTGGCAGGCTGGAAAAAAAGGTATCTCTCATATGGGGGGAGATTGGTTCTTATCAAGAGTGTTTTGTGTTCTCTTGCAGTTTACTTGATGTCTGCATTCACAATTCCAACTAGTGTGGTCAAGAAGATTGAAAGAGCTATGCGAAATTTTCTGTGGGGAACAATAGAGGGGCACTGGTGGCGTGGCACAAAGTGTGCCATAGACAACAGGAAGGGGGGTTGGGCATAAAAGTTATTTCAGTCTTGAACGATGCTCTGTTGTGCAAGTGGCTGTGGAGATTCTCGAATGAGCCTGAGGCGCTGTGGAGGAAAATTATGGAGGAAAAGCATGGATGTAATAGCAATGGGTGGGATACAAAACAAACAAAACAACCGTATGGCTTGGGGGTGTGGAGAGGGATCTGCAATAGGGGTGATAAGTACAAGCGTGGAATACAACACAAAGTGGGAAACGGTAGAAGAACTCTGTTCTGGGAGGATAGATGGCTAAGTGACGAAGTTCTCATGGAAAAGTTCCCAAACCTTTTCTTAGTCACAAGAAATCAACAGTGCTGGATCAGTGAAGTTGCTACTACCAACTGTGAAGGGGAGATCAGCTGGAACTTGAATTTTAGACGAAGACTCACTGACACAGAAATAGAAGAGGCGGCAACCCTTTCCCATCTCTTAGAGGGTATTCACTTATGCGATGCTGAAGATACAAGAAGATGGAGGTGGGAGGCTAGTGGAGTCTTCTCGGTCAAGTCGTGTTACCATGGGTTGGCAAAGACCTCAGGTATCTCTTTCCCCTCTGATCAAATTTGGAAACCGTTAGTTCCAACAAAGGTGTCCTTCTTCGTTTGGTTAATCCATCATAGAGCTATTTTAACACTAGATAATCTCACTAAGAAGGGAAGGCAGTTGGCAAATAGGTGTATCCTTTGCAAGGCTAATGAAGAAACAATTAATCACCTATTCGTTCACTGCCCTAACATACATGCGGTTTGGATGGTTTTCATGAAAGAGTTCCACCGAGATTGGGTTGTTAGCAATAATGCCACGGACTTGTTTGTCGAGCAAGGGGCAAATGGCCTTACTGAGGTTGGTAGGAAGCTGTGGGAGCTGCTACCTTTTGCTTTCGTTTGGGGAGTGTGGAAGCAAAGGAATAAGTGTACTTTTCAAGATGTAGAGTACTCGCAAGAAAAGTTGATTTTGAAGATAAAGGCTCTCTTATTGTATTGGACTTCTACAACTGTTTCTTTTAGAGGCATTACCTTCCAAAGCCTGTATCATAACTGGGGTCTTGTTGTGAATAGGCAGTAGATCGTAAACTTTGGTTTCTTCTTGGTAATCTGTTTGGGGAGTTGCACTGCTTCTAGCATTTACTTCTTTCTCCTACTATTATCCTTTTCCTCTTCTCTGTATGTAACACTTCTTCTCTGTTTGTAACACTTCTTCTTTTCTATAAAATTCTTTGTTGTATTGATCAAAAAAAAAAAAAAAAAAAAAAAAAAAGGAAACAAGTCTTAGTTTGGGATTTGTTTACATTTTCGCCTAAATGTTTAGTACCACATCTTCTAATTTACAATTTTCACTTAGATACTTAAACCTCTACATTTTAGAGCTAGCCACGACCAACATGTACAGGAGCTGTGATGTTGCGTCGTGAACGGTATGACTGGGCCGTGGTGCTGCTGATGCCAGGTACTGATGCACCTGTGTGGACTTTTGCTGCCTGTCTTTTTTTTTTTTTTACATGCTTTGCACTTGTGGTGGTTTATGTGACCATGCTACTTCAAAGCAAAGTACTGCACCAGAAAGCAGTTTGAAGCCTCATAAAGAAGCAAAGTAGACGTAATTAAGAGATTACAAATAGCAATTTCAATACTTAATACATAAATTAAGTACTGATACCACAACCAGGGTGTCTTAAGGAAGCAAGTACATAATATAAACGATATATCCATACTCCTAAATCAATCGCGCAAAACCTGAACCTGTAACACGAGCTTGTGTGATCTCTTCTTAACGATTTTAAAATGGCATACATCTCCTACCTTCAAGTTAAGACCATTTTTCTTGTTTGCAAAGTCAGCAACACCTCTACTTAACCTCATGTCGTTCTTTAAGCGCAGAATTTTAATCCTCCATGCTCGAGCATCAGAAGCATCAGAATTTACAATCTTAACTTTCTTCAAGCCATCGTGAAAGTGCTCTCTTCTGACACCCCATGGTATTGGCTGCACATTTGATAATTTTGATGATCAGCACCCAAGATGTGATCCAAGGTAAGTGATATGGCATGCGGAAGCAATAAAAAACGAAACGAAAACAAGGAGAATCCACTCCCAAAACATTAAATAGAACAACTCTAATCTAAGAGTTAAAACAATGACAACAATCAATAGATCAAAAGATAAAACTAGTAAACAAGGCTTAAAAATCGAAGAACTAACTCGATTCTAACGTTCATGGGAATGAGCTAATACTGATACAGAAAGCAACTCCTACTCATAAAGATCCTCATGGAAACTCCATTCACTTGTCTCTAAAGCTTATCAGACTCTTGCAACCTGGCTAACTAACATGTAAATCCTATCAACGAAATAAAGCCTAATCAAGAAGATATGGACTGGATACAGGACTCACATACTAGGGCCAAGAGGACTACTCTGCTTAGCGCTTTAATCGAAAGTAATTTACCACGGGGAAAAAGTAATTAAAAATGAGCTCACCAGATAATTGCACTTCAGATAAGATGGCTGCACAGTAATTCTGAAGAAACGAGAACTGGACTTGGATATGAACCTGGGCTCTATTCCATTTGCACGGGAAACATCCTCGTCATCTTCATCTGATTCATCTCTTTCTTCCGATAACGGAGAAGCACGAACAGGAGCCAAACATTCATTCCGTGGAATCCCCCCAGACATGGTGAAAAACTTCACAGAGAACTGCATGCATCCGTGGTACTTAAAAACTAAGTAATCATACATTTGTAAGCCATTCTCTTGTACAAAAACTTCCCAGCCTTCCTCGAGGTAGATGCCATCCTGAGTTTTGTTCACTTTAGTCACCCAATGAGCTCCACCAAGACCCTGAACAACTGCCCATTCACATGATTGAGCTTCTTTGGATATTCTGGGATAGAATGTCTCGGGAATTAGCTGAAATTGCAAAACTTCTATGATTAGTACAAGTACATATTACTCTACCAGATATGGTGATTTACTCGAGTGCAAAGACGCAGTTATTCTAATGCAACATGCTCATAACGCCATGCTAAACATGAATTGGATACTTACCATGAAAGGCAGTGGATTTTGGATTTTGCAGAAAGGGTTTAGATATACTGTACAAACATCGAGTCCTATTTCACTCTAAATCCTAGAAATTTGCATCCACAGAACGGAAATTCATGATAAAAAGAAGCCTAAACAGAAATAAACCCCAAATGGTCATAGATACAGACAGACTACTCAAGGGGGAAATATCACAAATATTGAAGATGATTTCTCTACTTAAACTGAAACATGAACATGTTAATGACTGAAATTTACGCATATAGCTACAACATCAGTTGTATCAAGCTATACAGAAATTTATGCAGTGAAAAATCAGAAAGAAACGAAAAAAAGAAAAGAAGAGAACACACCATTCTGGTTTCATCTTCTTTAAGCAAGACCTTGTAGAAGTGGTTTTTTCTGTCTGGATAAACAAATTTCTCCATTTCAATCAGCAAACCTCAAAGAGGAAAAAAAACCTTTCTTTCACACTGTACTGATCTGTTTCTCCTTTTTCCTCTGATAGAAAATGAAACCCTAAGTTTTGAACTATTAAAAACCTCAAATTACTGATGGGTTTTTGTTTTTCTTTTAAAAATAAGACCATACATACAGAGGGTTTATAGAGTGAAAACAGAGGATCATTATAGCAACCAACAACCCACTGATTCTTCTTTCTCTGTGTAACAAAGAGGATTCTAATTGGCTGCTTTCTCTTCATTTTCTCTTTCATATTCATATCATCTCCATCAATTAACTGCATTTGTACTTCAACCCTGAAATCACCTAATTTGAGTGTTCGTACGCTAAAACCAGAGTCTCTTCCTTCCTCGGTCATTAATCAGGAGTAGGGGTGGGACTTGGGTTGGTTGGGCGGGTTAGAAGGCTTGGCCAAGGCAGACCCGATCTAGGAATTCTTTGTCCAGATTGCCCATCGAACCCGTGGAACTCATTCAGGTGTTGCCCAAGTCCGCCCAAGTTATGTTCCTCGGATTGGCCCAAGTTCCACTAGACATACAAGTTTGTTAATGTCATAATAATAAATTTATTAATAATAAGATTTAATTGCTCTATTTATTTTAAATTTCCAAATAACTGAATATTATTTACAATAATATAAACTCTTTTCATATCGAATGATTAATGAGATAGATATAATTTATATTTTGATTAATATATTTGAAGATAATATCTAAAATTTCTCTAAATAGATGATAAAACTAATTATAAAAATATCTTATATATAGTTCTTCGGGTTGGGCGGGTTGTTTGAGTTAGAAATATTTATGCCCATGCTTGCCCAAATTTAACTCGGGTTCATAAAATTTATGCCCAAGCTTGCCCAAAGTTTTGAAATACGTTGCCCATGTCCGCCCAATATTCGGGTTGGGTGGGTTGACCCAACCCAAATCCCACCCCTAGTCAGGAGGATGACAATTCGGGCTTAAATGTAGCGGTACAGAATCTTTTATGGCACCTTCCTCTTTTATCTGGGCCACCCTCAAGTTTTTCCATCACACACTGTGGGAAAATATGCCTGTGGTTTGCACAATATTTGAGATGATTTTCAGCTCTCTGTAAAGTTCCTGCACCTCCAACCTTTTATCCCATTATGTTTACAGCGACAAAATACAGAATACTGGATCACAAAAAGATAAAAAGAAAAATTACATGCTATACTTTCTTCTTTTTTTTCCCAGAAGAATAAAATTCGGCTTCAGCCAGGATCAAACTGGAGACCTTGAGTGTGTGTTAGACTGATGTGATAACCAACTAAATGCTAAGCCAGTCAAGAAGCTGATCTGATGTTTCTGACCAGTTGGGTTCAATCCAACTGCAGTGTAACTTCACCTTCGAATCGCGGTAATCTTCAGCAGAGTGACTAGTAGTACCAACACAGTGATACATACCGGTATCAAGGGAATAGAATAAAATCCCATCTTCATGCAACCTCGGAAAGTAGATTTTGTTCTCCATTTGACTAACAGGAGCAACTGCTGAGATACAAGATGTATTGCTAACACACAACATATGCCTCCCCAGGTCTTTAACTTCTACCCAAACCGTTTGAGTGCAGTTCAATCTGAAAACACGAACCCATTTCCCCAAATAGCCTGATAACACACACAAAAGTTTTCCTTCACACTCCACCAAGTAACTCTTATAGATAAACTCACAATTAGGCCGGGTTACCATGGCTAAGACTTCCCAACTTATATTGTTATTCTCTTGTTTAGATACTCCTAAAGTACCGTTTAGGTCTAAGCAATAGAATACTCCATTGTAAAATACTGGACTGTTCAAATCCGTGTCAAATTCCATGGGTTTCTTATTGGGAGGTAAGTAAGTGCCATCAAAGGAACCATACCTCCAATGTTCTTCTCCCCGCTTAATGAAGAAGATGGACACGCTAGCATTCACTGGTTTATGGAAGGCAAAAACTACACAGTCTGCAGAAGTCGGCAAAGACGAGAATGAAATACCTGAGAAATGGCCGTTCTCTGGCAAGTCTGGAAGTTTGATACTGGATCTTGTGAAGGGGTTGTGGAAGAACAATGTCAGGCCTTTCAACATGAGCAACCACCCACCTTTCGAAAAGCGAATTCTAGAACCTTCTACCATTTCCGGAATACTCATGAGGTATTTCTCATTATTATGCATTGGGTTTATGAAATTATGGACGGATCTATCGTAGTTAGGGAAAACTAGCCATGGGGATAAATCTGTCGTCTGGAAAGTTCTAGTAGAAGAGGATCTTCTAAGATTCATCATCGTGAGGTATCTTTTACTCACTGCACGTAAATGTATGTAATCCAATGTATGAAGATAGTTTGATACGGACCATACCAAATCATCGTTAGGCATGACCTCCTGTCTTACTTCTTCGATATCTTCTGTCTCATCATCCCTAGCAACACCAGCTATGTTTTCCATTACCTTTATAACTTCATCCATGTGTTGGACCTTTTCTAAATTACAGTCTGCTGTTCTTCTATCGTCAACCCTACAAATTAAAGAACCAGAACCTCATCAAGCAACAACATCTATTCCATCTCTATTCATATGAGAACAAGGTGAGAAAACATGGATAAGATATAAAGCAGTACTGCTGAGGCAGAAAAACATGAGAAAAAACTAGAAACAAATTCCTGCTTTCACCGGCAAACAACGCATGTCCAACATCCAACCCACTTCAACACAATGAAAACTCATGGCAGCTGGGTCCGCACTATTACCTAATACACATGCACATATTGAACTAATCTTTCAGACTTAGATATGGAGCAAGTAGAAGTCTAAGAGCCATAACTAAGGAGGGGAAATACGTGCGAGAAGGCAACCACTGGTAGCTTTACTAAATGATTTCCACCGCCAACAGGTTAGTGGAAACTTAATCTTATCATGTAATACTCATATGCACGTACTGTACTAAATCATCAAAACTGCAAAAGGAACCTTCTGAAGCGAAACCAACCAGCTGCAGGGTAAAATATAAAGCTGATGCCAAGGGCACAACTTTGTTGGAAGCATTAAAATGGGTGAGGTCAACAGATATGGAGCAAGTAGAGTTTGTACTTAGGAACTCCTGTTTTAGGTGAGAGGATATACATCTGATTATCGTGCAAGACTTTGTTGCAGTCCTTTCCTAGTAGTCTAAGAGCTATAACTAAGGAGGGAAAAATACGTGCATATGAGTATTACATGAGATGCATCAAGATTAATTTTCCCTCCTTAGTTTCCACTGCAAAAGGAACCTTCTGAAGCAAAACCAACCAGCTGCAGGGAAAAATATGGAGCACTAAAATGGGCAAGGTCATCTGATATGGAGCAAGTCAAGTTTGAAGGGAATAAAAGAGCATAACAAAGACTGTAGTTAGCAACTCTTGCATCAGATGGGAGGATACACATCTGATAATCAACTGTGGAACCTTGGTCCAGCAGACCAGCACTTTCCTAGTAGTGTAACTACCTATAAAGGAAAGCATAGGGAGCTGCGGACACTATAGCTAGATATGTTCACAAAATTCCTGGTTCTAAAGTTTGGTTACACAAACAGGCCATCCATATATATAACCGAGGCTCAGCAATCTCATGTGATTACACACTAGTTCAGTAAAGATAAGAAAGAGTCTGATTTAGACTTTAATAGGACATTAAATTGAACATGCATTGGTAGCAAAAAACATAAATTCATGCGGCAAATTGGTTCTATCAGGGTGAGTTCTATAAAGAAAATACAGAGCTATTAATTTCGTTTGACAGTACTCTAGCATGAACTACATTACCCAAGGTACAAGGCTGTATGACCTGAGCAGTAGATATAAACTACACAAGAATAGATCAATAAGAATATAGCTAACTAGAGAAAAGCAAGTATAAATTAACGAGACAAAAAATGCATCATTTTTCAAATTTACCTTGGAGGTGTAGTAATCATCAGCCAGTGAGGCAAGAACCATGGTGTCGGTAGATCAGGACATGGTAAAGAAACTGAAATACTTTGATCTTCCAAGTCATATTTGTACAAGCTCATTTCTTCGTGTTGTGTATAATACACACAACCTTTTGAAAATTCTAAGTCTGAGGCCAAGCAAGACAACTGAGTATGAGGGCTTAGAAAGAAGACATGGTCATCCAAACTTTTCACAACCACCCAATCCATTGAAGAGAAATCCAATTTTGAGATTACAATGTGGCATACATAGTTTTCATAAACTCCTCTATGAATTCTAGAGATAAGTATATGGAAGATCTCACCAAAAGACTCCACAAAATACTCCTGAAAAGCACGAGCCAAACCTCCAGATACTGATTCTAATGAAATGCCATCTAAGCAAACATAAAATTTACTCACGGCAAGGGTTTCTTCATCACCGATATCAGACCCACGCTGTACTTCTATCTCCAAATAGACACCACACCAACACATTATATGTAATTTACTTTTGAGAAATAACATTGCTTGAGGACTTTCATACACATTAACAAGCTCATGTTTTCTCCATCGTTTTTCACCAGGGTGACAAAATAGAACAAAGTTAGGACATGCACCACGACAATTAAAAAGTAAGTAAACCATGGAATCATCATCATTGTCACTACTACTACCACCATCGCTGCTGCTAATGCTGGTGCTGATCTGAGGAGGCGAAGTCAAAAGACAATCTTTGATCCAAAATTTACTAATTTCATTTTTGGGCAAACAAGGTAAGTGAATGGTTTCTAGTGATTGAGGATTCCAAAGTGAACAATCTCCATAATTATGATCAGTATCAGCATCCTCACAAACAATGACTATCCACCCTTTATGACAAGATTTCTGATAAAAACTTCTTTTACTTAGTTCTGGTATAAATTTGTTTGAATATTTCTTGTTCAATTGACGATCATCATCACATATGTTGTAGAAAGTTTGGAACTTACCATCTTTACCATGTGGGAAAACAAGCCATGGAGCTACCTTTGGTAATGGTGGAAGTCTGCGTTCACCTCTTCTCTGAAGCTCGGATTTTTCCATGGAAACTGAGAGAAACCCTAAATTTTAGTCACAATTTGAACTCTATGAAGAAGAGAGCGAGTGTGAGATTGTGAGAGTAAAACTAAGATTCTAATTGGTTCTTTCTTTTCATTTTTCTCTAATCCCCTAATTTGAGTGTTTGTATCAGGATGACGAATCGTTCAAAGTTTCGGCCTAATTGTAGCGGCAAAGAATCTTTTATGGCACCTGCCTCCTTCATCTGGTACCCCACGTTTTTTCATCACCTGGTGAAATGCTCATGGCGCCGGAGTTGGAAACTCGTAGGCACCAAACTCTTTATCTTTGTTGATCATAGGTAAGCACACCCACATTGTGGGGGCATATACTACAAATTAGCCGGTTCTGATAGATAGTATAATTACAATGCTGCTAGCCCATTAGATGGGATTCTTTGGAACTAGTTATATGCTCTTACAGCGTGGTTCATCTGGAAAGCCAGGTGCTTTAAAAGCTTCCAACAAAAGCTACAACAACCTGCGGTTACTATTCAACTTGTGGAAAATCATATCCAAACCAACAAAGAAAACTTCCATCATTCATCTCTCAACAGAACACCAAATTTGAATCAACTAAACCAGTTACAAATACTGCAACAAAGGCCAAGATTAATTATGCACTGCTACACCTGCTGGCAAGACCGACCTCATACTGCTATTTTGATAAATGTTTTGACAGATGAACAAGGACCAACCCAAGGAAGATGGGTTGGGCGTTGTGCAGTGAGCTCGCTTGAACAAGGTGCAGCGATAGGGATCACCGAAGCGTTGAAGTGGCATCAAACCAACAACCACCGAACCTGCAACATTGAGGTTGTTAATCAAAAGCTAATCAAGACTCTGAAGACAAAATGGAGGTTCCCTCAGCAAAATTCCCATGTTACTCAGTTTGAAAACAATGTTGAAATATTTACTTATTTTAGGCAACTGTTTTGTAATTCCCTAAGGCAAGAATGAAAGACCAAAACTCCAATTCATGGCCAATGATTATGCTTCATCCTCTGGTGATGATCAAGTTATTTTTTTACCTATGTTAAACTGTAATATGTATGCTCCGAACATTGACTCTCAGATTTATCTGAGAAGCTAGTTTCCTTTAATCTAAGTTTGTTTCAAGAAAAAAAAAATAGATAGTATAATTGGCAACATGTTCTCATGGTAAAATTCATGCATCACCCGAAAACAAATCCCTTAAAGAATAATTTAACGCGAATAAATTAACAAGCTAAAATGAAAATTAAGCTTAATTGGGTTATGTGTATTCTTTGTTCTTCTGAATTGCTTGTTGCATTGCTTTTTATCTTCGTCACTATTTCTTATTATTTTTCTCCCATAAATGGATTCACCGAACTAACACCGCTTTCTGGCAAAATAAAATATTAGAAATAGATCAAGTGAAAAGATTCGGTGTTCAAAAGCCAAAGAACATCTAAGGATTTCACATCTAAAATTATGTCTGGACCTTTTTTTTACTTTCCTGACAAATAATCTTGCATATGGCAATATGTTCTATACATTTTTGATTTTCCAGATAAAGGGAAAAAATTTCATGCTTCAAAGTTGAATTAAGTTTCCCTTATGCACCATAACACCTTGAGATCGTCTATGAAGTAAGATCATACCTCTTTGGTTGTCTCATAGTGGCAAAAAATGTGATTAGCACTATGAGGGACATGAAAATATTTAGCCTACAATGCCCAATCGCGCAGACTGAATCTCTCTGATGCGCCACCATAACGTAGTGATCAGACTTTATTACTGCAAAGCTCCCTAGGGAAATGCATGTCAATTTGCCATTGCAAGCATGTTTCACAAGCATGATATGTTAAATGTAGTTTCCACATCGTTTAAACTTACTCTTGCTCAGTGAAGGGTATAAATCCATGAAGGCTAAGGCTGGGTTTGGTAATGCTTTTCTTTTTTCAAAAACATTTTCAAAATAGTCCGCGAGTTATAACCCCAAAGGTGTCACTATCCATCCACAAAAAACCCATCAAAACAAAAGTAACACAAAAACCCCAACAAAACAAAAGTAATTCGCGGTTGATGAAACCAATTTTGAAATTTGTGGTTTTTGTATCAATTTTAAAAAAAAATGGGGTTTTTGTACCAATTTTGTTTAAGACAGAGTTTTAATGGATCCCAACATTTAAGTGGGGTTTTTGTACCACAAGTTTGGTCACCTTGAGTTTTTATGACTAGTTTTGTTTTCAAAACCTATATATGGCTAGTTTTGTTTTTATGACTAGTTTTGTTGTTGTACCCGTAATGGCTCGAATCCGTAGTCAATCCTATTTCCGATAGGAGCAGTTGACAATTGAATCCAATTTTCCCATTATTTTCGTATCCGTAATTGTGCGAAAAGAAGGCCAGGTTCCAAGTTTTTCAGGAATAGTGGCGTTGAGTTTCTCGACCCTTTGCCTTAGGATTAGTCGGTTCTATTTCTCGATGGGGGCAGGGAAAGGGATATAACTCAGCAGTAGAGTGTCACCTTGACGTGGTGGAAGTCATCAGTTCGAGCATGATTATCCCTAAAACCAATGTGAGTTTTTCTATTTTGGCTTGCCCCCCCGCCGTGATCGAATGAGAATGGATAAGAGGACTATTCGGGGGAGATGGAGTGGGTAAAACAGTCCTTATCATGGAATTGATCAACAACATTGCCAAAGCTCATGGAGGCGTATATGTATCATGGAAGTGCTATATCATAATTTTTATTTTAGATTCAAAAAAAAAAAGGAAGTTCCTTATAGACATATATATGGCTAAGATACCTAATTAGGATATCTTTGTAACAATTTATGTTCCGGGGTTTACATATATTTGATTGATTACAATTATGTATATTCCATTTACTATAAAGGTTCTCAGGGAATTCATTAGAGGAATGTTTCTGAAATTAGTTTGTTCTTGTATTTCTGAAATTAGTGTTTGGTAAAAAAAAAAGAGCTTTTTATCCAAAGACTTCCCAAATTATAAAAGTTGGGGTGGAGGAGCTTTTAAAAGCTACAAAAACATAAGTTTTGGTCCCACCTAAATTTAATGATTGATTTATCTTTTTTGTCCCAATTTTATTTTATAAAGAACGCGCAATTGGGGGATATCCAAACTAATTGGGGGATATGAATTACTTCCCCCAACCTTGGGTGTCTGCTAAGGGGTGTTGTTTGGGTATGAAAATACTAAAACACCCTTAGATTAATTAAAAAAACTTATGAAAAGACTGTTTTACCCTCCCCAAAAAATTAAAAACTTAAAATCAAAACCAAACACAAAATCAATTATCCCCCATTTCTATACCGGCATAGTTCCGAAAAAAATTTCATCTTCTTCATCGTTCTTCATCGACGATTCATCGTTAAATCAAAATTTTCTTCGTCGATTAACCTACCCGAATCATAACCATGCCTCCACGGAAGAAAAAAAACTTCCAAATTGAACCCAAGTAAAGTGAATCCAAGTCAATAGAACCCAAGAACGATTGCTCAACAGAAATTGAAAAATAAATTGATTTGATTGCTCAAGAGGAGGAAGACAAAGAAGCAGAGTTATCGGACGATGAACTACTAGCTAAGATGGCTTCTGTGAGAAGGTTAGTCATTTTGAACTGTTTAATTAATGTTTCACTCGATTTGTAGCTATGGGTTTAGGTCAAAATCGCAAAAACCTAGCTGCAAATTTTCAGTTTCAGCAGTGCCGGCATTTAATTTAGTATGAAACCGGCATGCAATCTAGGATAAATACCATGCCGGTAGATATCCCGGCAGAAGATTTAGTATGAATACCACACCGTGAATTGGTACCGGCACTCAATCTAGGTTGAATACCACGCTGGTATTAAACTTATAATATACAGAGAACCATTGTTTAGTGAGTTGTACCGGCATAAATTGAATTTTAGAAGTCATACCGGAACTCTTGTTTTGGTATCCAGGAATTTTAGATTTTTTTCCGGCATTTTCGCCGTCTAGTTTTGTATGCTGGTACTTTATTCCGGCATAAACATTTATTATATGTAGATGCCGGTAGTGGTGTTAATTTATCCAGGATAATTTATGAAGTATACCGGCATGTGGAACGTTTAGTTTTGTATGCCGGCATGTAATCTCGGCATGAAATGTTATTATATGTACATGCCGGAACTATCTCACGGCATGGTTTGTATGCCGGTATTAAAAATGAGAGTTAGTGTTATTAATTTCGTTCTTCTTTTAAAATAGATCTAAAGCCAAGGAGGCCAAAGCAAAGGAGGCAAACAAAGGAAAAGCTAAAGATGCTGCGACTAAGAAAAAAAGGAAGGATGGTCTTGATACTCCTCAGTCTTTGCCTCCTCGAGGGAATAACAAAAAGCGTTTGGGTTTTGAGACAAGAGGGGATATTTGGGAGAGTGGTCGTGATCGTAGTATTCTTGTAATCCGTGAACCTACTGCAGTTGTTGAGGAGGAAGACGAGGAAGATGAGCAACATGAGCAAGATGAAGAGGAAAGTGAGGACGAAGACAATGATATTGATCCAACTCAATTAGCAAACCAAATCCAAGGAGTAGTTGAACAAGATGGTCCAAGTCAACAACCAACACAAGGAAAGGGGAAAGGAAAACGCAAAGCAAAAGTTAAATATGAACACCTTCCTCATGTTGATGACATGATACCCGACCTTGAACGTGGTCAAATTTGGGGCGCGGCTTCAGTTGTTCCGGGCCATCTATTTGGATACAAGCACTCATGGGCTCGTACTATATATCAAACCTATGTAAGAATTTCTCTTTCGTGCATATGTACTGTATTTATGCAAAATCTCTTAAAATCTCTTAATCATTATCTCCTAATTGTAGGATCATAAGAAGGCTGTGCGTGTTTCCCAATCCTTTAGAAATTCCAACCATTTTTTATGATTTTCATCGTGTTCTTTGTCTACTCGCTCTTTAATCTTTGCTCTTTCATCTTCTTCTATTTCGGGTGATAGTTTCTTCTTACGAATATCTTCCTCTAGTTAGAGCAATCATTCTCTTCTTAATATCCACCTTAGAGGGTTCAAACAAAGCATGACAATGTTTTGTCACGTTTTGACCTATATGATACGTACATAGGAAATTTTGTGTATCCGGAAATACATCAGATATAACACCTATTAGTGCCTCATCTTGATCGGTTACGATGACCCTCAGAAATTTATTTTCCGGGAACAATAATTTCAATTGTCGTAATGCCCAATGATAATTGTAATCCCTCTCGTTTTCCATTAAACACCAAGCTAATGTGAATGTTACCTTGTCCGATG
Organism: Papaver bracteatum; assembly: GCA_023529315.1. Taxonomy (NCBI): domain Eukaryota; kingdom Viridiplantae; phylum Streptophyta; class Magnoliopsida; order Ranunculales; family Papaveraceae; genus Papaver; species Papaver bracteatum. The sequence goes on from JAJJWX010002077.1 coordinate 1,056,526, forward strand.
TTTGCCCCACGATGTTGAACAACGGCATGTTGTATTTGTTTGTCTTGTAGGTGCAATCCATCAAAAGAACACCACAACATGTATGAGCCAATTTTGAAAGCAAAGGATGCGCAATGAATATTTGAAGGGGCTTTTCGGCCGGTCCTCTTTTAATGATGCGCGTGTAGTTGTGATCCCAAACTAGCTTCTCAAATTCTTGCATAACGGTCCTCCCTTCCCATTCCACCCTTCTAATGGTTGCTTGTGCGCTATAAATTGTACTTAGAGAATAAACGTTCTGATCATCCTTTTCCTTGAAGGTTCTGAGAATCACTCTTGGTTTGATACATGCCTTGGTCATTATCTTTACATCCTCGAATTCATGAGGTTTTAGCTTTGCAACTATGGAGTGACCATTAAAATCTTTCGGATCCAGGTGGTTATGTATGCCAAACCATACCGTACAATCCCAATCCTTTTTTTTTTGTCTCTTAAATAGAATACTAACTTAAAGGGGCATTCATACTTCCTCGTACGAGTCTTGTATACCCTATTAGTCTTCTTTTCATATACATAACCCTTTCTCTTATGGCTGTTCTTCGCCGTGTATTTCCCACTTCTCTCGCAAACCATCTCAAACCGCGTATTTGAACCTTGGGTATTCCTCACCAACACACACTTGTTCTTAAGAGCCGTCTCTTTTGCCCAAGCAATTGCTTCCTCTGGAGATTTAATTCCCTACATTAGGACAACAATGGAAGATTATAATGTTCATTACAAGCAATCCGCATAGAACGTTCTAAAAACTAGGTGAAAAGTATTGTTTGGTAACATACCGGGGGCATCTTATAGTATTCGTATTCGGACCGTATTGGGACCAAGCGGTTTGGAATTTTTCGGATCAATGTATGTCACAATCTAAGGAATAAATGAAAAAAATGAATTAGTTCATAGAAAATAAAAAATTACCATGCCCTTTGGTACCATTTCCGCGTGAGTTCGACTCACAGAGTTCGACAATGCATTGAATGTTCTTGAATACAAAGGCGGAAGAGTCAATACCGGCATTTTATCTAAACATGGTACATGTTCATAGAAAATAATAATAACCATGCATTCTCGACATGTGAGTTTTCTAACCTTGAAACAAAGTGCCGGCATTGTAAAATTTTAAACATGTAAAGCGAGTGAATAAATACCGATATGAGGTTCGAGATATTTTATATACCACGCCGGTATTGGAGTTCAAAAATCTTAAACTCCTAGATGCTTTTCCTAAAAGTACCTAAAGCATCGTCAGTTAGGAGTAAGCTATGCCGGTTGAAATATTCTATAGAATATTCGGTGTTAGGTAAAAAGCATAACTAAATACTGGCATACATAGATTGTTTCAATAACACGCCGGGAAAGTTTTTGAAATGGGGGATATGCTATACCGGCATGGACAAAACTATGAAAATCACGCCGGGAAATATTTTGAAATGGGGTATATATTGTACCGGCATTAAATGGAGTTGGAACACAACACCGGGAACGTGTTTAAAATGGGGGATATATTGTACCGGCATGCGTATTGTATGAATACCACGCCGGTAGCGCTAGTTCTGGCGTCGTATTCATACTACGAGTGTGCCGGTACTAAGCTTTTTCAGAGAAATAATGGCGGTTTGAAAAAGAAAAATCAAATTTTCGACCTCTTTGAAGCATTACATGTGTGTTGGGGTTGCTTGTATGCTGAACATGTTTACTTTCTTGGGTTGGTTCTTCAAAAAACACTTCATGTTTATCGTGTTCATGATTCAAGGGTGTTGGTTCATCATATAACTCTAATTGTGAGTTATTATCATACACCGAAGATTGAACATGTGATTGTTGTTGTTGTTGAGCTAAAGATTCAGCTGCTGCAATTCTCTCATCACAATCATCTTCCATTTTCAAAAAAAAAATTCCACTCAAATTTTTTTCCCCTACTTCAACTCCTCACTCACACAAATTAAAATAAAAAAATCAAACTAATCTGTCCCCCAAATACTTAACATTTTTACTAATTTTAATTATTCACTAATTATGATTAGTCAGGGATAGATTAGGAATTAAAAAAAAATTACATAGGGGGTCACCCAGAATTGCTATTGGGACACCAATTTTGTCCTCTAGCTATATCCCCCAATTAGTTTGGATATCCCCCAATTGTGCGTTCTTTATAAATGACAAAAGTTAACCTTAAACATATATAACGAATTTTTTATATATTTTTCTTTAAATATTATTGTTTTTTATTTTCAAACTTTTTTATATACCATTTCATTTCATTTATCAATCAATAATAAAAAGAAAACAAATATTAAATAATTATTTAATTAATTTTAGTTTGATTTTTTGTTTGAGAATTATATATATTAAAAAGTGGTTAAGTAAAATAAATTTTTTTAAGAATCATAATAATAGTAACAATTAGTAAATTAATATTATATATATTTATATTTAATACTAAAAAAATAAAAATTTAAACCCAATAAATTTGAATAAAACTATTTTCAAAGGTATGTCCGTTTTCGTCATTTGCTACAACAACAATGATTGAATCTGATATTTTACCAAACACACTTTTACTGCTTTTTTAATTAGCTTTAACTTTAGTTAAAATTTTACCAAACGTCAAACTGTTTTTTTCTCACAGCACAACATAGCAACGCACAGCAGGAAAGTGCTTTTACAAAAGTTGTAACAATACCAAACTAAGCCTAATACTGATGCATATTGCACGCGTCGCTGTCTTCCCAGACAGGCCCAAGGAATGCCTTGGATTCTCGCACATAAGCCTTTTCATGTGCCTATTTCCATATCCTTACTTCGATTGGGAATTGAGCAAAAAGCATGCACTGATCTTGCTCATGCCAAGGGTGCATCAGTTAGGATCATGCCGTACTTGCATTGCATCATCCTAGTGATGCAAACGTCTTATGAATTCTCCCCTAACTTGCATACTAATTTGGATTCCTTTTCATGGAATGCCTAATCCGCAATTGGCGCATGCCTACTGTTAGAGCACTGCTAGGTCAAACTCGCAAGCGTTGCTATCTCAAGATTGTTTGTCAAATTTAGTTGCCCAAACCACAAGTCTTGATTTCTAGTCTATTTATAGCTAAGTCTCGGATTAGGATAGTAAGTGTAGTTAAGCCTTAGACTCCACGGCGTTCATCGAATGAAGACGAAGAACTACTCAAGGGAATTTGTGGAACTTCATCAACAAAAGGTATGTGGAGACTTGAACTTATCTATCACTCAAAATTCTATCTATTCTACCTCCTATTTTGAGACAAAATTCGTATTGCTATATAACTTCAATTATACACATTTGCTATTTCGAACCGAGTCTATCTTGCTTATCTATTTCTTGAAATATGTGTTGGTAAGCTTTCGCTTTAGCCAAGTTTATATTTACTCGTGACGAAGGTCATGTTAATTATTTCAATAACTTGAAAATCGCTTTGATGAAAATAGTTTGTGAATAACAACTATTTTAACATCCTCTAAGAAAGTTTCAATGATTGAAATGAGAGTTTAAAACAAGTAACCATGTTTGGATATAAACATAGTATGTTCTCACATCTGTGTAAAAGTCCAAAATCGGTAATCCAAAGTATGCGTACCCGTACGCGTACTGGCGGTTGTTGGAAATCCGGGTAAGTATGCGTACCCGTTTGCATACTTAAGTAGGTTACTTTCTAAAATCGGTTTGTTCATGAACTAAAACATTTATATAATAAGGAATGCAATCTTTTCAAACCGTGGCTCTAATGTTCATGAATTGATTCGAGTGAATCAAAATCGATTTTCCTTCGATTGTATCTTGTATACTTCTATGAGATCTAAGCAATTGAACAACTCTCTAACTAGTTCATTTGAGTCATTTGAACTAGTTATGGCAAAGATGAATAAGGTTGATATGAAAGTACTCATATGGCTAACCATTGGTTAACTATTGTTGAACCGACTAAGTGTACACGTGTAGGTACGGTTACTCAAACCTAAATGAAGTTACATTTCTTTTGTGTATAACAAGCTAAGTTCGATCTAACGGTTGAAAGATATTAGCTTAAATCTAATCAAGTTTTCACCTAACGGTGAATATTGAACGCTTTATTACCAAGGTAACTTAGATTGCAAACCCTGATTTGAAATCTATATAAAGGAGAACTCTAGCAAATGGGAAACCTAATCCCTATACCTCATGTGTGATACTAGTTGTATAAGCTAGAGTTGATTCTCATTTGACCTTAAGTTTTTCACGAAACCATGTAGGTTAACGACTTAAAAACTTCATTGGGATTGTGAAGCCAGACCCAACTATTTTATCTGTAGTTGCATGATCTGATCTTATTATTTCTATCGTGTTGATTGTAATCGTAATATTGGATTGATATTTATATCTCCGATAAGCAAGATAGAAAAGTAGTCACAAACACCTTCGTCTTATCGTTTACGATTCCACAATATCTTGTTTCGTTAATCGATTAAGATTATTGTGATGTGATTGATAATTCTAGGCTATTCTTCGGGAATATAAGTTCGGGTTATCAATTGGTTCATGTTCACCTTGATTTATCAAAAGACGGAACAAAAACTCGTAGGTATATATGTGGGAGACAGATTTATCTATTCAATAGACTTTTTTGTATGATACAGATTTGTATATTAAGTCTTCGACTTTGGGTCGTAGCAACTCTTAGTTTTGGATGAGATCAGCTAAGGGAATCAAGTGCGTAGTATCCTGCTGGGATCAGAGTCGTAAGGAGCACAATTGTACCTTGAATCAGTGTAAGATTGATTATGGTTCAACTACATTCCAGATCGAAGTTAGCTTTGCAGTAGGCTAGTGTCTGTAGAGGTTTAATACAATATGGTGTTCAAATATGGACTAGGTCTCGGGGGTTTTCTACATTTGTGGTTTATTCGTTAACAAAACTTCTGGTGTCTGTATTATTTATTTTCCACATTATATTTTGTTATCTAATTGAAATATCACAGGTTGTGCGTTTAAATAGATCAATTGGTAAATCCAACCTTTGGTTGTTGATTAAAATTGTTTGATCCTTGAACATTGGTCTTTGGTATCGTTCAAGTTACTTCTCTTATATCCAATCAGGCTCGCAAATCCTTATTTGTTTGATTGCAGATTGAATTGGGAAATTGAGATATAACTATTTGATATACTTTTCATAAGATTGAGTCTGACTTTCTAGTTGATTCTCTTGAAAGTATATTGGAGTTAGTCCATACAGATTGTTAAGCAAAATATTGGGTGAGGTTGTTTGACCCCCTCTTTTTCAATTGGTATCAAAGCTGGAAAACACGTTTAAGACCTCATAAGTCTGTGTTTGTAGCGATCTGAATATGGACAGGAGTGTTATCTCTGATAACGCAATACCAGTTCAGAGTTACTCTGATTTGGATCAAAATCTTGAGACATTTGAGAAATCTTCTTTATCTACTCCTTTGATTGAATCTGCGTTCAACTGGGAAAAATGTCTTGATGAACAGTTGGATGATCTCTCAGATGAAAGTGATTCAGAAGAAGGAAAAAGAATTGATGAGGAAGTATCTCAATATATCAAGCTATTTGACCATGTTTTAAAAGGAAAGAAGTCAACATCTTGTTTGACTGAATATCTGGCACCTCTCTGTCAAGAAAATAGAAAACTAAGAAAACTCTTTAAAGGTTATGATTGTGGATACAAACTCTTACAATCTTAAAGATCGATAAGAAGATGTACGTTCAAAAAGGTCTGAATGTGATAATCTTCTTCGAAATATCTTTGTGTTGAAAGAAAGACTTGCAGAATCTGAAGCAAGATATGACTCTCAACAAAAATATTTTAAAGACAGAGAAATCAGTCTTCTCGCCAAAGAAAAACTATTGTAGACTGATCTTGCTGCTGCTCTTGATATGGTTAATTCATTGGAAGACAATCTGAAAAGATTCAATTCTAGCTCTACAAAATTATTTTCTATGTTGGGAGCATGTAAAGAACATCGTTATACATGTGGTCTGGGCTATAAAGGAATAGACGCTCCAAATGCTAGTAAGATCAATTTTGTTTGTGCTAATGACAAGTTTCTATGTGAAAAACCTTCTTCAGCAGCTGATGTTCCTTTGAAATCAACTCACATGATAACAGTCAAGAACAATTCCTTTAACTGCTATTATTTCTAATATAAAGGACATCTTGAAAGGAGATGTCATTTCCAACCGAGGAATGAAAAACTTCATAACATTCTTGTATGGATGTCTAAAGAAGTAATTAAACATGTTTCTCACCTAGTTAGAGTAAAAGGCGTTATCTACAATCAAGAAAAATGCTGAGATGAGTCAATTATTGATTATGAAACAAAAACCGCCTACAATTGTAGAAGAAAGAATGTCAGGTGGACAACTAACTCTTTAAATTTCTCTGAGAAGAGAAATAGTCACAGGAGGAAGTACAAATATTCTAACTCCCTTCCTATCTCTGAAGAAAGTATTGAATCCAAGATATCTTCTCCAGACTTCATTCACATCAATAATCGAGTCTCGGATCTTAAAACAAGTATAAACAGACTCAAACGGAGCATTAAGAAGGCTACGAATGCATCAATTTCAGGTATCCCTTGTTTTCCTCTAGTTAAATCTCTTTCGACTAATCCTATTGATTTTTCTGAAAATCTTCATGAAGGAAAGAGAGAAGAAGTCAATATTCTTGATGAGCAAAATGCTCATCAAAATACAACTTGACTGCTCAATGTAGCATCCTCCTTGTAACTATGGGAGGGTGCTCATAATTCTCAAGAAAACCGTTTGTCTTGAGAAAGTAGTCGTTGTTATATTATTCCTTTCATTATCTTTCCCTTTTTATTTTCGTAATGTTGATTATAATACTGTTGAGCCTTGCTCCAGTATATTACATGGTGTAATACGTTTGATCATTAACTCTTAAGAATGTCTTTTTCTTTGTTGATTGCCTTGAAGAATCCTTGTTTTTCTTCCCATTGACCAGTTAGTTGTTGTTTATCAACAATTATCTTATGTTCTTTTAAACTAAGGTTGTCTTCAATTTGTTTAGAATATGTATTTGATTTTATCAAAACTACTTCTAAATTTGGCTCCTTTACTCTCTTGGTCTTGTACCAAGTTTGTAACCATGAGTGCACGTACACCGGACCCATACGGAACATATACGAGTAACCCTAGGGTTTCCCATGAAGCACTCATATATATATGTATGTATCATGCTCCTTTTTGATACATACACATTTCGTAACGTCAAAAAGTTCCCCTGAACCTTTTTTTTGTGCACAGTGAATGGATGCAACAAGGAAGATGAAGTTGAGAAAGGCAGGGATATCGAGTTTCTTGAGAACCCTGTTTTCATAATATGTTATCATGTTGTTGATCATGAAAACAAACTACCAGTTCAGATGTCATCACAACTGGTAGGAAATCTTCTTCGAGATTTTGAGGTCGTACGTGAACAACTTGGAATTGCAACAAAGAATCTTGAATTTTTGAAAAACAAACTGAAGAAAGCAATTGACGAACTCGTCCATGTTCGATCTCTTATTGCTGGTCATGTTTGATATTTTTCGAGTTATGTTCTCTATGAGTTATCTTATTATGTCTAGGAAAATTCTTATGATAATTTATTCTTATATTTTAAGAAGGATAACTAGGGTTTGGAATAGCCATTATTGTGAGTACATATAGTTATTTTCAATGATTTTCATCTTGCAATGTTTTTAGATTTATTTATTTAAATTCTAAAGTTTATTTGGAGGATGATTTTGCAGTATTAATCTTTATGATTTTATATATTGCAACTTGTTATGGGATATGTGTGTTTGCATCCGTGAACTTTGATATCCCATACGTGGTCAAAAGTTAAGTCTTTCATATGTCAGTATGCAAGTATTGATAAAAGATTGAATGAACTTTTGACAAACAAAAGTTAAGCCTATTATGTAATTATGCAAATATTGATGGAAGATAGGATGAACTTTTGTTTACAAAGATTAAGTCTATTATATGTCATTGTGAAAATAATGATGAAAAATAGAATGAATCTTTGTTTATTCTGCAGTATTGATCTTCCCTTATCCATATTTTTATGTAAATACTGTGTGGCGCCGTAAGTTCTCTTATGTGAGCATTTCTGATTAAATTAATCATGGGTTATCTTGTGGTTAATTTAATTGAGTTTTTTGGATACAAATTCATGTTTCATGTGATTTGTTAATGTCCAAAGAAATCCTTATTTTTTATTGTGAAAGTAAGGCCGCTCTTGTTGTTCTTTCGGGAATGACATTTTGTGAAAGTAAGGCCGCTCTTGTTTGCAAACCGTATCTATAATGTTCATGAATTGATTCGAGTATATCAAAATTGATTTTGCTTCAATTGTGTCTTGTATACTTCTATGAGATCTAAGCAATTGAACAACTCTCTAACCAGTTCATTTGCGTCATTTGAACTAGTTATGGTAAAGATGAATAAGGTTGATATGAAAGTGCTCATATGGCTAACCATTGGTTGACTATTGTTGAACCGACTAAGTGTACATGTTTAGGTACGGTTACGACCGCTCGTTCAAAGACTTCTATGGGATCAAGAACCTCTATGAATACCATTGGTGGGAAACTAGATAATTGCGGTATTATTATTTTTCAATTTTATTTGATTGACTAACGGTTGTTGAACTTTGATTGTAGCTAGTTTGTTTATTCTGGAGAATCTTCCCTTATGATTTAAGATTCACTCAAACTAAATTGAAGTGTCGACGGGATGTTTAGAACTGTTTGTAGATCTAAAGACGTCTTGTGATAATCCATTGTTAATAGACTCCATTTTATGCGTTATTGATCACAAGAAATTCAAGTTGTTGTGTGAATATGTTTATTGAAGATTTAAGAAAGATTTGAAGATGAAAAATATTTCTGATTTGGGTTCATAATCTTAGGTGTGCACAAAACTTGATCGGTTGGGATCCAACTATAATCGGTTTATCTTTTGGTAGATTTGATTGATTAGTTGCGTAGATCGGCATCAGTATTTAGCATCTTGATAGATCCTATTATTGATTGCAAAATCTAAACTCGACTACTTGTTAGTTGTTTGTTAGATAGATCTAAACCTGAAAAAGGAGTTTATTGGATTAAATAGAAGAACCTTTGTCTAACTCATAGCACTGGGATTGAATAGAGTTGATACCGAACAGATTTGTTGTTCCTTTACTGTTTGGAATACGAACCAAATGAATTGTTCTAGTGCGTGCACTTATTGAATGTCGAAAACGCAGGGATACTGAAGAAATTAGGTGAACTATAGGTTTAGTTGCTTGGTCTCAACTACAAGAAGTTGGTTTGATTTTGTATAGCGGCTTAATTCTGAGAGTATTCAATTCTGGACTAGATCCCGGGGTTTTTCTGCATTTGCGGTTTCCTCGTTAACAAAATCTTGATGTGTCATTTACTTTTGTTTTCCGTAATTATACTTGTTGTTATTATAATTTAAAGTAAATTACACAAACGTTAACTCCGTATTACTTGATAGTGATCCTATACAGTTTGGTTAAGTTCGAACATATTATCAAGTAATCACACTTTAATTATTGTATTGTCTCGATCTCGTATCCATAGACAATCACACAAAGTGTGAATACCGATTCATTGTATTGTCTCGACTCAGTCCATAGACAATCACTTTCGGTAAGAGGACTTATAGGTGGAAAAGTTTTAGATTGAGGTATATTTGGCTACTTTCGTCTTTTCAATGATACACTAAATTACTGATTAAAGTAAGATCTACACAAAAATAGTGGAATCCTCTGAGAAGGAACGTTCTGAGAATCGATCCGACCATCGAGATGGAAAAATCATTGGGTCAGAGTAGTTCAACCCGGGTTATTGGGTCAAATATATTTGAATAAAATATATAATAAGCTACTAGGCTAAGAGAAAGAGCTAAATGTCACAAATACATTATTTTCCCTTATTATAGAATTTCGTATTTACCCACCGCAGTTCTCAACCTAACCTAGATATTGCACTTTTTTTTTCCTATGCATCTTTTTTCTTATCACATTCCTATCGGTCTCAGTGATAAGCGTAACCTTAGATGAAACTTAAATATCTACAACAAAGTAAGGATGAAGAAAGCTCTTTTTTTTTGTTGGACGATTTATCTTTTTCTCCGTTATGGGTAGGGAAAATAGTAATTTTTACAATTAGAGGGTGAGTCATCCTTTTTAACCAATAGTTGTCTTCGAAGTTCGGCAAAACTAAAATAGGAGAAGACTAGACGTAAAATAGAGCCTTGAAGATAAGTTCGAGTCTAATTGCCAAAATACAAGCTCATCCCCATGCGAAAAAACTCATCTCTCACGAGAGAGACTCAATCCTTGATATTCAAGGCACTCAAAGCCACGATTTCTAGTATACGTCCCTATGATTTCTAGTAGTGATGTTGTGACTCCTAACATACATCCTCGATGAGATACCACTAGTCGAGTAGGTTTGGTAGAGCGTAAAATACATCCACGGCTGACTAATGAACCAGAACAGTCATGATTTCAGCATGTCTTCACAACATGTAGTTGGTCGTGATACCATGATTCATAGTATACGTCCCCGGCGAGACATTGTTGGTCATGTAGGCTAAGATAGCTTTAGAACTGTGGATGGGGAAAAATGGTTTGCTGGTTTTTTAGGGAAGTGAAGAGTCGAGCGTGCGGTCGAGACTCCTCAACTGAGCAAACTTCTGAACCTCACACGGATGCACTGCAAAGGGAGTAATTAGATTCGAGAGATCAATCTGTAAGACTCCATCCTAAACCAATTCAATGGTCGTTCCAGAGTCAATTCGGTCACAAAGAGGGAGATGGGTTGATCTGTAGGAGGGAAGCGAAGAATTGTGTGGGATCAATGATGATCAAGGATTGTGGATGTGTTGAAGGTTTCTATAAATTTGATGAACTGCTAAAGTTGAGTTCTGTGAATAAGTCTTTATCGAGTTGTTGACGAATGATGATAATGATCTGTTGTCCTCGATTTTGACTTATTTATATTGCAAGAACGATGAACACCTTGATCCCTGTAAGTGTGACGGTTTCTCGAGTGAAAGAGTGGGAAAGTGGAATATCGTGGTGAAACTAGTTCCAGGTCATGCGGAGACTTGGTTAACCGTACGCCCACTACTTTGCTAACTCCTTCAACCATTGCACGACTTACTCACATTCTCATCGTGGATGAATCCACTTGCCATAGGCCTACAGACCAAAACCCTAATAGATATCCCCCATGTGACGTGATTGATGTCTCACGAATCGTGGAGTCTATAAGACAGGCGTGTATTTTATTAGTCAGTTGTTGACTGTTTAGACAATAAGTCTAGATTTTGTTGAATTGTGCATGAATAACAAATTTCTCAGTAGAACATTCGAGTAACTGAGCAAATATTTCTCGACGAATTACTGATATCGATGGTTGGATCAATATTCGGGCAATTGAGCAAGTATTGTGAATTACTGAATATTAATAGCTGGGAGATTGAGCAAGTACTGTTCGAAAAATAAATGAATTTTGATAGTGAATCAATATTCGAGCAACTAAGCAAGTATTGCTCGACTCGGCGAGTTACTAATAAATTACTGAATATTGATAGTGAATCAATATTTGAGCAATTGAGCAAGTATTGCTCAATTCTATGAATTACTGAATATTGATAGTTGGATCAATATTCGAGCAACTGTGCAAGTATTGCTCAATTCGACGAATTATTTATTTATTGGTGATGTGCCCAATAAAATATTAAAAATATTGGTAGATTACCGAATATTATACTCCCTCCGTTCCATTTTAGATGATGTTTTTGGAGTTTTCACGTATATTAAGAAATGGAGAGAGATATGAAGATTTTCCATCTATACCCTTGAAAAAAGTCTTCAAACATTAAATGCTATTAGTGCATTTAAAAATAAATTTATAGTTCCAAGACAAAATGTAAGGGTTTTATTGGTAGTTTTGTGGAAAAATATGAAAAATTTCAAGTATTATGGAACAAAAAAATAATCCTAAAACATCATCTAAAATGGAACGGAGGGAGTATAATTAATCCGTGTGTTTCTTGGTGGATCAACATAAATTTATTTAGTATTTGAACTTGCTCGGAATAATGATTTGTTGAGCGTTTGTTCGAAAACCCTAAGTTTTGATCAATTGCTCATTAGTCGAAGAATTGCTGAAAATAGGTCATGAGAGAAGGAGGGACTGACCACATGAGACTATGGATGTCTATGTGATGCCCAATTGCTCGAGTGAGCGTGCACCAAGGTCCTGAGTTTGGGGTGAAGGAATGACGATTAAATGCCGGCTTCATCATTTATTGAAAGAGTGCTGGATTGAGCATTAGGTGATAAAACCTAATTATAGAAAAGTGAGGGACCGACCAAGGTGGTATAAGACTTCCCCTTGGTGGTCGTGGGACCGCTGATGGGCATTTGCACAAACTCTGAGTTGGTTGTGAAGAGTTTGGACCCAATATGAGCGATTGCGAAAATTAGGTCAAAATTGTGAAAACATGTGGGATCGGATTTGTTCAAGCCCTCGGGATGACCCTGGTCGGTCAATAAGGCATGCACGTGTTACCATGGTGTCCGTGTTTCTGTACTGAGAGTTCCAGTATTTTCTGATGTGCGTTTGAGTAACATTGTGAATTTTTAGAAGAGTTTAATCTTGACTGAAATTCTTGATTTTGTTGGAATGAGCATGTATGCTCAATTGATCAATATTTTGTAAATATTAAAATAAGAGTATTTTAACATTTAAAATTGTTATGAGAGGCTAGCCATTCGTGTGATCATGTTGGCTTTTGGTTTTTCCTGATTTGAGCAAAATTTGAGAAATTATGACGAAATCATGATTTTTGCTCAAACCAAGGAGTTTCATGAATTGAGGAAAATAATAATTATAAAAGACTAGGGATTGCAAGGTGTGGGACCGGCCACGGTTAGGGCATGGCAATCCGGCTATGTTGCCCGATCCCACAACACTTTCCCTAATTTTATATTATTATTTTTCATGAAACCATGATGTTATGGAGAATCCATGAGTTTTTGTTGAAAAGGAGGAGTTTCATGAAATTCGGGAATAATAATTATAAAAGGCGTGGGACCGGCCACGGCTTGGGCATGGCCGGTTGACTAGGTTTCCCGGTCCCACATACCTTTCCTAATTTTTATATTATTATCTTTCATGAATACGTGAAGTTATGGAGAATTCATGAATTTTGCACAAACAAGGAAAGTTGATAAATTGAAAGAGTTTTTCATGAGTTCATGAAAATAACAAAAATAAGGAAAAATAATGGGAGAGGCATGGGATCGGCTAGGACATGGTCGGCCGGCCGGTGGGCCCGGTCCCATGGGAGCCTCTTCATTATTTAATATTTGTTGTTTTTCTCCTGTTTTGCGTAGGATTCCTCATCTGTCCATATTTCTGAATGCTCGCTTGTGCATCCGGGTGCTCAGTCGTGCATCATTGTCGAGTACACTTGCACCATTTTATGGGGCTTACTCAGTGATAGTCCAGATGCCCGATTGTTGAGTATTTATTACTAATTTATGAAATTCAGTGGAGAATGATTCATGAAACTGAGTAATAAAAGTGAATATTTTTTTATTATCAATCCATAGGATCAGTCGCGGATTCGACCATGGGTTTGGAATAAAGCGAGTATTACCATTCTATGAGATCGTGGATTCGACCATAGAATCAGAGTAACACGAGTAGCTATTACCATTTCATGAGATCAGACGTGGATTCGATCATGAAATCGGAGTAATGAGATTATTTATTACCATTCCATGAGATCAGCTGTGGATTCGATCATGAAATCGGAGTAATTAGATAAAATAGATTATCTTTTAGGAATTCAGCGGTGAATGTCACGGTAGAATTAATCTATTACAGAAGGGACATTAGCCAGTTAAAGCGTCATACTCGCTCTGAAAGGTGCATAGTCGGGAGACAGCTGGTATCTTGAAGGCGTTATTTCTCTCAATCTTACAGAGAACCGCCTGGATCTATACACGGTCTCTCTACATAATCAGGGAACAGTGAATGTCACCGACATGAAGGCATTATTGATCTCAATCTTATGGAGAACCGCCCAATCATTCTTCTATGTAGAGTGGGGTCTCTCTCATGTAGTCAGGGAACAATGAGTATCACCGACGTCCTGAAGGCGTTAATGCTCTCAATCTTACGGAGAACCGCCCAATTATGTCATTTTGCATAGAGGGCATGATGAAATGTGAGGCATCGAACGCTCAGCTAGTGAAGGACTTTCGGGAAAAAATATTCATCATGGCTTCATAAAATATGAATCGTCACATGCCCGAAGCCGTATCAGAAACATGCAGTATCATGATTTTACGGTTTTGACCTTTGTTGAAAATACACCATCAACAAGAACCAAGCAAACAATATCTAGCATTAGACGAATATTTGAAATGAGATTAATATATCAATATATACACTTTGGTTAAGATGAATCGTAACCGAACTGTGTACAAAGACATTATTCATAGACGGTTAGCCGAAACTAGCCAATTGAACCATAAGCTAAATCATTTTCATAAACACTTAAGACATTTAATATTGAGTCACAACCATAGGTTATAATGTGATCAATCATGTCTATATAGTGTTTTTATATATTTATTCAAATACTAATTATCTCACAGAAACAATTTTATGTCCATCTAAAAATATTCGACACGGTGTACGAGGTACGTGTACTCTTCCTTATTTGTGATTGTTTTTCTCATGGTACATGTACCTAGTATGTGTATCCTTAAGGCAAAAATAGGTTCCGGATCTTATAGAACTTTTCCGGTTTGCGTACCGGGTATGAATACCACACCGGTTTCAAAACCAATAGTTCTTATTAGGTATGCATACTAGGTATGCGTACAAATCCAGGTTCTCGAGTTCAAAGACTTTTTGTGGTATGGATACCGGGTATGTATACCACTAATTAAGGAACTTTCGACATATAGATACACCGATACGTGTAATGGGTACATGTACTATGGCTCCGGATCTATAACAGTTCTCCCAGTTTGTGAAACTGGTATGCATACTGTCATGTATCCAATTTTTAGTAGTTCTATATTTCTCTCTAAACAATTCGAAACATTCCCAAGTAACATCAATGACACATATCACTGTTCCAGGATATTTCGAATGATAATCTTGAATCACGATTTATATTATGAACAATACATTTTTCTTAATCGAAATTCATCAAGTATGAACAAATTTTCATCAGGCTTAGTCATATATATTTCGAGAACTAATTACCAAGATAAACTTGACTCGAAATTCTTGATATGCTTGCAATAGTCTAATTAGTCATGTGACAACATCTCATAGATAGAAGGATGAATATAACTTGAGAAATAAGTGGTTCAGTCTTCACTTGCCTTTTGTTGAAGAAGTTCTCCAAAATCTTCAGTTGATCTTCGACTTCAAACGTGTTATAGCATTGCTCGGTTGAACCCACTAAGCGTTGGTATGTCAAGTTTGGTTGTCATATTTTAGTGTAGAAAAACTCATTTAAGAGTCGCTTGATTTAAATGTACTAGTTTCAACTTCGTATAGGTTAGCTTGAAAGTATTAGGGTGAGACATTACAAGTATTGTGAATACTTGAAGAAGTGCGGAGCTACAACGACAACATCATCATTCCACTTGAGGGTAGTGATATTTGACTTGAACTGTTTCATTCCCTAATGTATCTTTCAAGTCGTGCATATTGAAAACATAAAACTGCGAAGCATGAACACTCTAGATAGGCATAGTATTAAGGAATACAATATGAAGTTTCTTGCTTAACCATTAAACTTTGTATATAATACATCGACGTAATCGTATGAATGTTATTATGATTATGTATGGTATGAGGTGAGGATTTCATCCTAGAGAATAATGTTTACATGTGTTCTAAGGAAGTAAGTTCATGATATGTGTTGTGATCTGAAAAGGAAATCGCCAGGCGTTATTATGGCTGTTCTACATTGCATATCTTATGAACGACCAATATGTGTGATTAGTATAACCGCTCATGATTTGTTTGTGTTCTTGGTAAAACTATTCACATGAGGCCTGACTTATGTATTTGTATGACTTTTATTAGTGAAACCGATCTTAAGTAATCACATGGGGTATGATCGGGTTGTGAATGTCTGAACTTATTACTGGGAAGAGGGGAACCGATCCTAGTAAGAGGTGCAGTGCATCACAAAGGGAACTGATCCTTGTATGAGGTGCAGCAAGGTTTATGGAAGAAAGGGGAACCGATCCAATGAATTGTGAATGTCTGAACTCATTACTGGGAAGAGGGGAACCGATCCTAGTAAGAGGTGTAGTGCATCACAAGGGGAACCAATCCTTATATGAGGTGCAACAAGGTTGATGGAATAAAGGGGAACCGATCCAATGAACATGTGCAACACGTTTTTGGCAAGGGAGAACCGATCCTATGGACATGTGCAGTGCATACAAGTTAGATACCAAATATATGTAGGGAATCGATCCAAGTACCTAGTCAGCCGTATCTTTGGTAAGCTAGTGTAACTATGCACAGTACTCACATGGAAGTAGAACCAAAACTTTTTTTGGTAGAACCATAAACCCATGAGTTGTGATTGAGTGGAATTTGATCAATCATAGTTCTTGAAAGTCAGATGAACCAATTCTAAACTTGTTTGGAAGTGTGGTAAATCGGTTTCAAGTGAGCAAGCATTGAAAGGACTTGCAAGAGTAAGATGTCGTCACACTTTGAACACGGAGCATTAATGCTTATTCTATATTGTTCAAAGATATTCCTTAATGGCTAAGAAGGAAGTAAATCCCAAGATCGAATTTAAATAAGTGAAGAATCTTTTAAATTAAGGGTTTTTAATTATATATGGAAAATAAGAATTAGTAATGTGCATTTACTAGTTAAAGATTTTCCAAGGAGATTTCGATCATATTTTTGGACAGTGCATTCACAGGAATTATAAAAACCGAATTTGGGTTAATATGGAAAAATATCTTGAGTATATTTTAGATTTTGGAAATTCCTTGGTGTCCAAACTTCCTTGTCTATAAATACTTTGAGTTTGCATTTCTAGAAAACTAATCATGCGTAACATTAGACTTACTCTTTTGTCTTTGTTACTGGTGAAGCCGCCTATCGGAGAGGAGAGTAATCTAATTAGGTAAAATCTCTTACGACCGCTCAATTTAAAGTCTTCTTTGGGATTGAGAAGCTCTAGCGCAACCCGTTGGTGGGAAACTAGATATTGCGGTTTATCTTTAGTTTTCATATTGATTTGATTGACTAACGGTGATTGAACTTTGATTGCACCTAGTTTGTTTATGCTTGAGAATCTTCTCTTCTGATATAAGATTCACTCAAACTAGTTCAAGGTTTCAACAGGGATCTTTAGACTTTTATTAGATCTAAAGACGATCTTGTGATAATCCATTGTTAACAGACTCCGTTCTGTATGTGATTGATCACAATAGATTCAAGTAGTTGTGTGCAGGTGTTTATTGAAGATCTAAGAAGATTTGAAGACAAAGAAGATATTGAAGATTTCTGACTTGGTTTTTACAATCTTTGGTTGCACAATACTTGTTTGGGAAAAAATGGATCCAATTAATAATCGGTTTATCCTTGTGGTAGATTGGATTGATTAATTGAGGAAGATCGGCATCAATACGATTCCTTGTGATTAAATGTATTGATTGGCTTAATCTTAACAATTGCCTTTGGGTGATTGAACATAAAATAGATCTTGGAACCTGGCAAAGGAGTTTATGTTAAGATAAACAAGGGAACCTTTGCGCAACTCATATCACTTGGTTGAAGAGAGTTGATACCAAACAGATTTGTTGTTACTTTACTGTTTGGAATACGAACCAAAGGAATTGGTCCAAGTACGTGACTTGTTTACATGTTGGAGGCGTGGGAATACAGACGGAACTAGGTGAACTATAGGTTTAGTTTCTTGGTATCAACTATACGAAGTTGTCTTATGTTGTATAGCGGCTTAATCCTGAGAGTATTCGATTCTAGACTAGGTCCCCGGGGTTTTTCTGCATTTGCGGTTTCCTCGTTAACAAAATATTACGGTGTCATTTACTTTATATTTCCCCATTATAATTGTTTTATTATAATTAAAGTAAATTGCACAAACGTTAATTCCTATTTACTTGATACGTGAGTCCTATTAAGTTTGGTTAAGTCCGAACCTTTGTATCAAGTAAACACACTTTGTTGTTGTATTGTCTCGATCTTGTATCCATAGACGATCACACAAAGTGTGAACCGATTTGTTGTATTATCTCGACTCAGTCCATAGACAATCACTTTCGGGGAAAGGACTTATAGGAAGGAAAAGTAATAGCTTGAGGTATATTTTGGGTACCCTCTCCTTTTCAAACGGTAGAATGCAGTGATGTCCGATTCTCATAATCCGAGATTTGACTAATCGTAGACTAGAAATCAAGATATAGTTTTGATCATCTAAATTTGACAACAAGCTTGTTACAGAAACACTTGTGAGTTCGATCGAGCAATGCTCTAACAATCTCCCCTTTTGTCAGTTTTAGTGAAAAAACTATTAATACATATGGATTAAAAAATAAAGCTTCAAAAACTTCTTGAATCCATCATGCTTGATTTCCTTGGTTTCTTCAACTCCTTGAATTTTTCGTTAATTCAAGTTGCTATGATTGTGAACGTGCTCAACTCAACACAGTTGTTGTTGAAGATCCATAGCGATAACAACTTTGAAAAAAAATATTCTCAAACGTCGTTATACAAAATCATAGTATTATTATCTTCTCCAAAGTTCAATTGTATTACAACTTTAAAGTAATACTACGGTGATATGTTTCTCCCCATTAATCAATAGTTACATCTTTTGCATAATAGGTGAAACCTATAGATATTGATTCACTCCCCCTTATATAAGGATCTATAAATCATATGTATGTAGTGCTAAACTACTAATTAATTCTCCCCCTTTTTGTCAATAAAAATTGGCAAAGGTACGTAAATCATGGGATCGTAATGAATACAACCTAAAGATACTTCAAGATTTAAAAGAATTACATATCAACTTTATTTAGATGGTATCAAAGAGTATGAAATATTTAAAACTCATCTAGGAGATTTAAGATACAAGTATCCCCTTTAATTTCCACAGACACACACCCCACAAAGATTTAGCAATTAAGCACAAGTTCATTTAAGAACTCTCCCCCATTTGATGTCATTCCCAAGAGAACAACATGAATGACCTTACTTTTGTAAAAATAAGGATTTTGTCGGACATTAACAAATCACATGGATTTGTATCCTGAACATCGATATAAATTAATCTCAATGCCAGTTACGAACAAAGAGATAATTTTAATCGGTATGACTCAACATAAGAAAATATTATGGAGTGTATAATGCAGTAATAACACAAAAGTGTGATCACGAGTAGATTGATACTGCAAAAAATTCTCTCAAAGTTTGTTTTATTTTCAGTTTATAAAAACATAATAGATTTAAGTTTTGAGCATATATGAGATATCAGTTCAATTTACAAAAAGTAAAGGACACATATATCTCATAATACTTTGCAATACATTAAACCAATAATGATTAAATACTACAAGTTCATCTTCCAAAAAACTCTAGAGTTTAAATAAATAAATCTAAAAACATGGAAGATTAAAATCGTAGGAAATAGCTCGCGTAATCACAATATATGCTATACCAAACCCTAGTTATCCTTCTCAAAATCAAGAATAAATTCTCACAAGAAGTTTCCTAGAAAATAAAAAGAAAACAAAAAGGAAAACTACAATTCATATGTAGTCTGCGACTTGAGTTTTGAGAAAACCAAGATCATCAAACGCTTTTACCAACTCTGAATTGAGGAGCTTGAGATCTCTTTTGGAACCAGACAATTACTCGAACACAACTTTAATGTCACTCATAGTATTTCCAACCAAATTAGAAGACATCAGAACCGGTCTTGACCCTGTATGTTCTTGAGAAAACAAACATGATATGGTGACAAGATCTTGAGCAAAGTAACAAGATATTGGTGACTGGATTATCGTAAAACTCAACAGTTCCTGTGGAACCACAATCCTCCATTTTTTTGTTATCTTCCTTTGTGTTGTTTGAAATCTTAGAAGCATCTATGGTTTGTGAATGTTCACAGACTGAACAATCCAAATCAAATTGCGATATCCTCTATTCAAAGAGGAGAAATGCGTCGAGTTATTCCAGCACTTGTATATATAATACAAGGTAGGCGTACCTTGAGTATATATATAGTTTTTAATTCAAGAAAACTGAAGGGAGAGAGATCCCTTCTACAATATTTTGAAGAGGTTTAACTCATTACTTCTATAGGTTTGAACCGGCTTTGGAACCCACATGATTGCCGGTTCGTGAGCTCATAATTGTGACAAAATAATTTTTATGATAAATCATGTAGACAATATTAACCTTGATCTTAGCTTAATAAATAGAAATTTAGAGCATAAGAGGTGGTTGATATTCACAACAAGACATTTTAAAGGACAACCTTATGGGAAAAATCAGAACTTCAAGAGAAAATGTATACAAAACAAGATACAACATGTGTCAAGAAGGAATTGGTTACCTTTATTAAGAAAGATGTGCTTACTCCTTTTCATTCTACAGGAGGAGGCATTATTTATCATAATCAAGTTATGTTATGGTAGGCATCTACCAAATGCCCATCATCAACAACAAGATTCTTTGGTATACTTTCTTGTTTAGTACCTGTTATGTCTTTAGCACAGTTTATCTTATGTAAAATTACAAGGAGTTAAGGAGGTCTTAATCGACGCAGCGAAAAAATATATTGTGGAATCACAAACGATGAGACGAAGATGTTTGTGATTACTTTTATATCTTGCCTATCGGAGATAGAAATCTCAAGCCAATTATTACAATTGTACTCGTACGATAGAAATATCAAGATCAGATCACACAACTATAAGAAAAGTAGTATTGGTCTGGCTTCACAATCCCAATGAAGTCTTTAAGTCGTTAACCTGGTTTTAGAAGAAGAAAACCAAAGGTTAAAAGAGAATCGACTCTAGCTTAGCAAACTAGTATCACACAAAATATGTGGGGATTAGGTTTCCCAGTTGCTAGAGTTCTCCCTTATATAGTCTTTCAAATCAGGGTTTGCAATCAATGTTAGCTTAGTAACAAAGCATTCAATATTCACCGTTAGATGAAAAACTGATTAGATACAAGCTAATATCTCTCAACCGTTAGATCGAAAACTTAGCTTTCCATACACACATGTACTTGATGATTTTGGGTTTGTGTAATTGTACCCAAACGTATACAATAGTTGGTTCAATATTAGTCAACCAAATGGTTAGCCAAATGATAACTTTCATATCAACCATATTTTTCTTCACCATAACTAGTCCAAATGACTCAAATGAACTAGTTAGAGAGTTGTTCAATTGCTATGAGATCTTATGCACTACACAAAACACAATTGAAGCAAAAACGATGTGATTCACTCGAATCGATTCATGAACTATAAAGCCACGGTTTGCAATAGAATTCCTTAGATAATTTAAATAAGTTCACGAACATCGTTTTTAGAGATAACCACTCAAGTTCGCGGACTCAAGTTAACCGGTTGGAGTTCACAAACTCCAGCAGAAATTCTCGGGTTCGAGAACTCCCATCAGTTTGCGAACTAAGTTCGCAGACTAAAACTGATCTACAACTCCAACAAAATTTCTCGGGTTCGAGAACTACGCACGTTCACGGATTGAGTTCGCGGACTGGGTTGACTGCTCAAGTTCCGGTTTTCACTTGATCAACAAAGTTCACAAACTTCGGTTCAAGTGCTAAGGACTTATACATATATGTTTTACCATAAATTTTTTTATATCCCCCAGTGGTTATATTGTCTAAACTCTCATTTCAACCATTGAAATATTCTCAGAGGACGTCATATAGTTGTTATTCACAAACTAGTTTTCGTCAGAGCAATTTCCAAAGTGATTGAAACATAACATGACTTTCGTCACTAGGCAAATATGAACTTGGATAAATCGAAAGCTTTACCAACACACATTTTAAGAAATAGATAAGCAAGATATGCTCAGCTGAAATGTCACATGTGTATATTCTTAGTCTATATAGTAAAATGACTTTTGTCTCAAGATAGGAGATAGAGTAGATAGACTTTTGAGTGATAGATAAGTTCAAGTCTCCACATACCTTTTAGTCGATGAAGATCCACTGGTTCCTTGAGTAGTCCTTCATCTTGTATGATGATTGTCATGGAGTTATTGATCTCAACTACACTTTATATCCTAGTCCGAGACCTTAGCTATAGTAGACTACAAATCAAGACTTTATAGTTTTAATCACTAACATTGACAAACATGCTTAAGATAGCAACACATGCAAGTTCGACCGAGCAATGCTCTAACATTCTTAACAAATCCTTTGCGGAACAAGGGTAAGTTGGAACGGTGTGGAAGCTTAAATAGTTGTATCATGCTCCACGAGCATGCTTGCAAGGAAAAATGAATGTGCATTTGCCTAGCTTTAAGGATCGAATCGTAGATTCATCATGGCGCATCGGGGAAGTTACGACCTGCGGGGAAGCGTGCCAAAGGCGTAATTTTCTGGTCCGTCACAAATCTGGACTATGATGCACATCTTTTTTAACCCTTGTGCTCGAGCCCACTTCTTTGCATTTTCCTTATCTCCCCACTCATAGTTGTTTGCATAGTGAGCACTTGTGTCCTCGAAAACTTGCACAGGTTGGGGTTGATCTTGCATAACTTCCTCGCTCTTCAATAACCACCACTTCATCTTCCATACACACCTCTTTGTATTCCACTGAAATGTACGATACAATCTATAATAGAATGACATATGTCACATAATTATTCACAAAAGAAATTTAAACACTCACAAA
The DNA here is from genome assembly GCA_023529315.1 of Papaver bracteatum. Taxonomy (NCBI): domain Eukaryota; kingdom Viridiplantae; phylum Streptophyta; class Magnoliopsida; order Ranunculales; family Papaveraceae; genus Papaver; species Papaver bracteatum. Next base: position 1,079,585 of record JAJJWX010002077.1, read on the forward strand.
CGTCTGGGTCAACCAGTGATATTCCAACCGTTATAGAGTATACGGCTGGGTCGATAAGTTATATCACAATCATCATTACGTATACGGCTGGGTCGATGAGTATTATTCTGAACCGTAACTTTATTACGTCCAGGTAGTCCAGGGCGTAAATTATCCTGTAACTGGAAGAGTTGGCTTACGGCCTAGAAAATGAGACGTAAAACAAGTTACAGACGGGTAACCCAATGGGCACAGATGTCATTAAATAACATTTAATATTTTAGGCCAGGATACCAAACCTCCACCGACAGTATTAAATGCTTCTCATGCACATAGAAAAAACCTGGCCGTAATTTTTTAGTAACGGCTAGGAAAATTCATCATCCCATCCGTAACTCTTTGATAACGGATGGGAGTTCATTATTTGTAAGCCGTAACATAGGATAACGGCCAGGAGTTCTTGGTTTCCCAGCGTGATTAGTCCTGGCGGCTTGAAACCTAGGGTTTTCGGAACGAAAAAAACGAAACTTCTTGCCACTCTGACCTTAAAAACTGAAATTCGATTTAGAATAGAGGTATACCTAGTAATCTTGAGCATTGATATCTTCGATTTCTTCCACTTTTTGGGTTGGTCCTTCGAAATCATCGTAAGGTTCATAAGGGTTAGTTTGAGTTTGAGAAAAAAATTCTTGATTTTCTGAAAAATCAGCAAAGAACTGATCGTTGTTGATGTGTGTTAATATGCTATCATATTTTGAAGATAAAGGCTCACCTACATCAAAAGTCTTGCTTGAATCACTCATTTTCCAAAAAAAAATCCCCATTTTTTTTTTGCTCTCCTTCTTCTTCTTCTTTTTCTTCTTTTTCTTCTTCTTCTTCTCTTCCCTCTGATTTTTTTTTTTGTTTTCATTTCATATACACCTAACTTAAATACATAAATTAGTCTTAATTCACCTGCTAATCATGATTAATAGCATTAATCAAGTTTATAATCTAAAATCATATGGGGGCACTTTAGTTATTATATAAATATTGGATAGCGGGTATCCCAATTACTATTTGATGACCCAAAATAGCCCCCAAAAGACCAAGACTTTAGCAGCCCCAAAAATAAGATTCATTTTTTAACTATGGTTTTATAAATATTTGAAATTCTACTTCTAATGATGCATCACTGATAAAAACTGATATTATCTTTTGTATAGGTGTATCGGACCTGGCTGATACGAGACCGATACGCGATATTAACTACCTTGGGTATGTATACCACTAATTAAGGAACTTTCGACATATAGCTACGCCGATACGTGTAATGGGTACATGTACTATGGCTCCGGATCTATTACAGTTCTCCCAGTTTGTGAAACTGGTATGCATACTGTCATGTATCCAATTTTCAGTAGTTCTATATTTCTCTCTAAACAATTCGAAACATTCCCAAATAACATCAATGACACATATCACTATTCCAGGCTATTTTCGAATAATAATCTTGAATCACGATTTAGATTATGAATAATAAATTGTTATTAAACGAAATTTATCAAGTATGAACAAATGTTCATTAAGCTTAGTCATATATATTTCGAGAACTAATTACCAAGATAAACTTGACTCGAAATTCTTGATATGCTTGCAATAGTCTAATCAGTCATGCGACAACATCTCGTAGATAGAAGGATGAATATAACTTGAGAAATAGGTGGTTCCGTCTTCACTTACCTTTTGTTAAAGAAGTTCTTCAAAAGCTTTTGTTGATCTTCGACTTCAAACGGCAGAACGCAGTGATGTCCGATTCTCACCTACACTTTTATCATAATTCGAGTCTTGACTAATTGTAAACTAGAAATCAAGATATAGTTTTGATCAGCTAAATTTGACAACAAGCTTGATATAGCAACACTTGTGAGTTGGACCGAGCAATTATCTAACATATACAATTAGTCATGTCGACCCCACTATACGAATACATTCGTAATTGAATCCTATCATATCTATGCAAGATATGCTGATCAAAGACAAGTGAGCTAAGGTTTCAAAGAGATACTATTAGGCATGCAAGTCTCCCTCTTTGTCTCAAACTTGTCCTAGATGATTCCGGAGAAACTCAATCTTATGACCTAGGACCCAACCTTCCTCATGTTAATCCGAGATGAAACATCTCATCTAAAGGGTCTCCTACTGTAACACACCGTAATTTTCTTACTACGATTTTGACGCATAAAACCCATCCATAATATTTTATTTGGACTGTAATTTAAAACTTAATTTGTAAAGAATAAATATTTAGTTTTAATTATATTTATGCCTGCCAAAATAAAATAAAATAATAAAGATGATTTTTACATTGTGGTGAATGTGTGCATTGTGTGTATATATATATATATATATCTTTGTTAAATTTTGTGTCACTTATTATATTATGTTGAGGTGCATATACTTTAATAGTGGGGTATGCTTAATAATGGGATGTGTTTAAAATATTTTGGCCATTATCAAAACTTGAGTGGTAAATAATAATTGGCTAGGGTTTTTATTCACAAATACGTGAACGGTAGAAAAATGAAATAAAAAAGGTGCCGTCACTTTCATCTTCTCCACTTTCTTCTCTTTTGTCTCCTAGCACAAACCCTAAAAACACTTTTAGTCATTACTTTCATCTCTCTTTCCTTCTAATTTTTCTCTTTTCCTTTTTCTTTAAACAATAAAAAGAAAACCCAAGCTATTAATCCTTCTTCTTCTTGGAAATTGTGCATGCCTTGTTTGGATTTGGATTGATTCAAGAGTTTAGGATTTGCTAAAAAGGTCGGGGGTTTCTACCTAATACAAAAATCAAAACCTATTTTAGCATTATGATTATATTGGTTTCTTTTTCATTTTCATGCTAATAATGATGATGATTGTTTTAGATTTATTAAAGTTGTTTTCTTAGTGTGAATTGATTTATCTATAAAGTTTTGCATATATATTTTTTACCATTATTATTAGGTTATTCTAGATTTTTATTTTAACAATTAATCTAGGTAGTATTGTTTGTTTTTTTCTTTATTTGTTAAAGAGATTTTATTAATGCATTATGGTTGTTTTGATTTGAGAAAGTAAATTTATTGAATTAGACACTTAGTTATTGGAAACGAGTTTGGTGTTTGTACGCGGGTAAATTGTGATGATTAGAAACAGATATATAAGTCTCTCTGCTGCTGAAATGTCAGGCCTTTATGGCATCCCATCACTGGTGGCTACCCTGGGAAGAGCATTCGGGGAACAATATTGGTTTGTTTACCGGAATAACTCTGACAACTATATTAAGAATCATTTGAAGAAAGAAAAATAAGATTGTTCGTGAATAATTGTGGTTTGTTTACCGGAATAACTATGGCAACTAGATTAATGATCTGGAATTTGAGGTTGAAGATTTTGAGTAAGAAATGTTAAGTATTCGTGGTTGAGATTGGCATAAGTATTGTTGTGAATTTTTGTGCATGAATTTTATTATTGTATCTACTGCATTTGTTTGTTTTTCGATGCACTCTATTATTTTTTGAAACTTCCTACTGGGCTATGGTTTGTTCACCCCTTTTTCCTCCCTTTCCACAGAGAACGAAGAAAGACTAGCCGTAAAAGAAATTATTATGTATCACGGGGATTGGGCATTGCGTTTAAAATTCAATCGAGGTGTTGGTCTGTTTCGATTGTGTACTTTCAATTTTATAATTAGTATTTTACAGTTTTGTAATTCTAAAAGTAATATTATATTTCATTTTATAAATTTTGTTTGAGTTGAGTTTTGTATTTTATTAAAATAAAAAAATCTGGTCCTACATGAGTGGTGGTCCGGGAATTTGGACTTGATAGCTGGATCGGACCCGACCCACAAGGTCGAAGCCGTGTCCGCTGGAAGTCCGAAAATTCGGGTTGTCACACCAACAAACACAAGATTCGGGTATAATCTTCTCCTAGGGAACATGCCTCATTCTCAGCTTTTAAAACACACCCACGACTAGTAAATTGAGTCTGAACTGTACATGTCTATCCAAAAACGTGGATAAACTCACTTGAGCTCTTCATGCTCAACAAAGGGACCTATATATAAAAATTCGGTCTCCACATGACATGTGAATGTCTATAAAGATATAGAATCCAATCTTAGCTCCTCTCATACTCTACACACAATCTATGAGGCATTCTTTTCCTTTTCACGTGACTCATCTTAGTCATGCTCACAAATAAGAGAGTATTTCTCTATCTTGGATAACATCATGTGACGAACCGAAAAATTACGCTTGTCGCACCTGGGCGCGTAGGCCATATCTCCCCCGATGCGCCATGATTATTCTACGATCCGAGCCTTAAAGTCAGGAAAATGCACGTCCATTTTCCCTTGCAAGCATGCTCGTGGAGCATGATGTGGCTATCTTAGCTTTCACACCGTTCCAACTTACCATTGTTCTACATAGGGTTTAAAGTCTTGCCACAACGTAGGAGATTCATCACTGAATTTCCTATTTAGCTAAGTAACTGTCCTACTTCCGAGTCTTGTCCAGGCATAAAGCATGCCTTGAACTTACGCATAGGCCATATCAGGCGTAATACCACCCTTTAGATGGGGCATTGTTACAAGCATGGACTTGTTTTGCTCGTACCAATGGTGCATCAATCAGGCTCATGACGTACCCTCTTTAGGCTTATGCATTCTCTGCTAACTTTCATATCGATGTAGCTTAATTTCAAGGCCATGCCCAATGCGTCATTGGTACATACCTAAGTCAAACGTCTTGATAACAAGTATGAGCATCCAAGGAATGGAATGCAACTAGACTCATCAAGTTTATCCACAATCATCTCTTGCATCGAGCTACCTAGCCAGACGATATGAGATGCCAGAATGCCGCAATTATCTCAAAATTAGTTGATATGAGCGACCAAGTGCTGGACCGGTAATGCTGCAACTCATTACGGCTGCCTACATACCCTTCCCTACTCTAAAGGGATCAAGCATATATCATAGTTCATCCTCAAAGGGACAACAACTTAAGACAATATTGTTTGCAAGGCCGTGGCCTAGCATTTAGGGTAATGGCCTTGTCTGTATATGCCATTCCGTCAAGATGCATCCAAAGAATGCATAATTGGTTCGTGGCATGGCATAGTGATGCCCATGATTAATATTCTATATTTGAAAGGCTACACAGCTATAAATGATGCCTAGGCATCATTTATACTCTTTTGGCTAAGCTATGAAGCTTACTTGGTGCATGGTCCGCATATGCACCTTCAACCAACTACGCCTCCCTATATATGTTAAATTGACATTTTTACAACTTAAATTAGGGGAGAAAAAATCATTAATAAACTCCTAAGGCCATGATGGCTACACATGACTACCATGGACAAACGCGATGTACAACCGTGATGGATGTATATTCAGTTCTGGCTCACAGGCCAGTTCCAATGTCCGGCCATGATGACTGAACATTTCTTGAGCCAGGTCCAGTGAAGAGTCGTGATGGCTGTATTTCTATCTTTGGTCCATAAGCCACTCCAATGTCCAGTCATGGTGGTTGTACATTTCCAAGGCCATCGTGCTCTTGCATGTTGTACTATTGTGGTGCGATATTGTCCATAGGCCAATGATATGGTAATGTGCGATGTTTGCACTAACTTTCCTCAAGTCCATTTACCCAACTAGCCTAATGCATCCTTTGATACGAGATTGGTCTTTGGCCAATATAGTTTATAGCTTACGCTCTCTTGTTGCCATATTGGCCTTGACCAATATGCACATGCAATATGCCATTTTTGGCAGCGTATTGTCCTAGGCCAATGCTCCATTTTCCACGCAATGGAAGCTTTGGATGAAGCTTCATCTTAGGCCATGACACATCTCTGAGCATACTCCATGCTAAACATGGGGTGTTATAGTATTCACCCCTTTAAAGAATTTCATCCCCGAAATTCAAAACAAAAACTATTGTGGTCAAGCTCTTTAGTTTGAATTCCTAAGAAAAAATCCGATACCAGATGCTCAGAAATCACAAGGTTTCTTCAGTTTATCATGGAACATATATTAGGACCTTCTGAGCAAATGTCCCATACCACATACTCATGAATCCAAAAAGAGTCCACAACGTAACCAAGAATCTCAATCGGCCAGTTGCCAGAAGGATATCTCAAGTAGGTATCCTAAGTGGCATCACATACCACACCCTCAAGAGTCCCTAAAGTTCACAATGTTGGTGTCAACAACACGTAGTTTTGTGTGGAACAGGATCCAGTTGCCCACCGTCCCTGATGGTCATCCAGGTTGTCACTCGTAAGTGGGATGCTAGTCGGGCCTGACAACGCACACCATTGGCCAGTTGTCAACGTGTGGGGATGATCAGTCCCAATGTATACCCGCCATCCCAGACGGTCTTCCGGATTTACACTCGTAAGTGGGGTGCCACTTAGGTCAGGAAAACTCACATTACTTAAACAATCTCAACTCGATTCGCAAAGTAACTGGACTAGAAGTTACAAACTCTTCCCGCGCAAATGTTTGCCTACTCTCCAAATTTATTTCCTTTTGAGGAAAAATACTCGTTGACGAGTCCACTCTACACGATCCCTAGATTTATCTCGGAACTTGCTCTGATACCAACTGTGACGGACCAGAAAATTACGCCTGGGATCGCAGGCCGTATATCTCCCCCGATGTGCCATGATTATGCTATGATCCGGGCCTTAAAACTTGGCAAATGCACGTCCATTATCCCTTGTAAGCATGCTCGTGGAGCATGATTCGGCTATATTATCTTCCACACCCTTCCAACTTACTATTGTTATGCAAAGGGTTTAAAGTTTTTCCTCAACATAGGAGATTCATCACTGAATTTCCTATCTAGCTGAGTTATCGTCCTACTGCCGAGTCTTGTCTAGGCATAAAGCATTCCTTGAACTTATTCATAGGCTATATCAGGTCTAATACCACCCTTTAGCCGGGGCATTGCTGAAACCATGCACTTTTTTTGCTCGTACCAAGGGTGCATCAATCAGGCTCATATCGTACCCTCATTAGGCTTATGCAAGCTCTGCTAACTTTCATATCGATGTAGCTTACTTTTGAGGCCATGCCCAATGCATAATTCGACATCTTGATAGGAAGTACGCGCATCCAAGAAATGGAATGCAACTAGCCACATCAAGTTGCGACATAGTTATATATTGCATCGAGCTACCGAGCCAGATGATATGAGAGGCCGGAATGACGCAATCATCACACAATTAGATGATATGAGCGAAGAAGTGCTGGACCGGCAATGCTGCTACTCATTGCGGATGCCTACGTACCCTTCCCTACTCTAAAGGGATCAAGCACATACCGTAGTTCATCCTCAAAGGGACAACAACTTAAGCCAAACTCGTTTGCAAAGCCGTGGCCTAGCATTAAGGGTAATGGTCTTGTCTGTATAGGTCATTCCGTCAAGATGCATCCAAAGAATGCATAATTGGTCTGCGGCATGGCATAGTGATGCCCATGCTTAATATGCTCTATTGGTATGGCTACACATCTATAAATGAGGCCTAGGCACCATTTATACTCTTTTGTCTAAGCTATGAATCTTACTTGGAGCATGGTCCGCATATGCACCTTCAACCAACTACCCCTCCCTATATATGTTAACTTGACATTTTTACAACTTAAATTAGGGGACAAAAAATCATCCACCAACTCCCAAGTCCATGATGGTTGCACATGAATACCATGGCCAAATGCGATGTACAGTCGTGATGGATGTACATTCAGTTCTAGCTCACAGGCTAGTTCCAATGTCCGGCCATGATGGCTGAACATTTCCTGAGATAGGTTTAGTGAAGGGCCATGATGGTTGTATTTACGGCTTTGGTCCATAGGCCACTCCAATGTCTAGCCGTGATGGCTGTACATTTCCAAGGCTAGCCTACTCTGGCATGTTGCACCATTGTGGGGCGATATTGGCCATAGGCCAATGACATGGTATTGTGCTATGTTAGCACTAACTTTCCTCAAGGCCATCTACCTAACTGGCCTAATGCATCCTTTTATACGAGATTGTCCTTTGGCCAATATAGCTTACAACTTACACTCTCTTGGTGCCATATTGGCCTTGATCAATATGCCCCTGCAATATGCCATTTTTGGCAGCGTATTGGCCTAGGCCAATGCTCCATTTTCTACGCAATTGAAGCTTTGGATGAAGCTTCATCTCAGGCCATGGAGCATCTCTGAGCATGCTCCATTCTAAAAATACGGGGTGTTACACGTCAGTTATAGATAATATTTTTTTCCCTAAGCACATCATCACAAAGGCTAACTCATTCATGCACGGGGGTGGTGGGTGGGGGTGGGTATCAATTAGGATTTTGGTTTGACGGTCTATGACACGTGTGAGAAATACCAGGCCTATTTATCACCGCATAAGAGAGTAAAGGTGGTGGAATAAGGAGATCAACTCAATTTAGTTTATCTCTAGTTATTCCTGAAAAAGAGCGAAAAGTGATCCGCAAGGCAAGCAATCCCTATTTTTTCCAACATGATATTAGAAAATTCGGTTATAAATAGGTCTTCTATTTCTCCAAGCTAATGCACGGCTTTCTCATAACCTCTCAGAGATATATTCATTCTCTGATCTCTCTCTTCATCTTTGCTTCCCTCCCTAAAACCGGCCCTAACCTATCATGTGACTAAAGTATCCTTTGAACGACCATTGTTTGTGGTTTAGGAGAGGATTGTTGTGCTGAACCTCATGTAAGTCACTTTCGAACCCCTAGAATCCCACTTTTAGCTTCTCACCGATTTTAGGTAACTACAGTTTCATACTTTAATCATGGGTTTTATAGGTTTCAAATCGTGGGGTATAGAAGAATTACAACTTGGAAAAATTGAAGATATACTCATTATGCCTCTTCCATCTTATCATACCCACCATAAATATCTAAGTTTCATGGGTTTATGAAAGATTTACGAGAGGGATAAATCTTCGATAATCTTAGATGGTTTTTTTTTCCCTTGTTACGAAGCTTCTTTCTGGTTGATTAATGAAAATATGGAATGACCAATAGCTTGACTGAATGTCTGAATGGTTTGATTGAATGTTTGCATGGCTTGATTGAAGATTCAGAAAGAAATAAAAAAGATTTCTTTGTTTGCTTGTTGTAGACGATATTGGATCAAATCAGTATGGACCATCCTAGGTTGGTTGGCTTCCTGATATAACCATCCGAGTCAAACGGTTCACGAGTTTGGCTAGTGTTGAACCAGATAAGGAAAGTAATTGGATTACAGTTCACCGGTCCGGTTCTCAAAGCACTCTGAAAAGTGGTGCTTGCTAGAATAAAATAATACAACCTAAAAAAACAATATTGTGGTGGTTACCGGGTAGGTTGATGTGCTCACCCTTTCCCACTTTCAGTTTCAGAGACAGATCAAGAGACAGATCAAGATGTGCAGGTAATCACCGGCCACTGAAACAATAACCATCAAGCCTGCTAATGGGGTACCATTTTGCTTGGGGGTGTACCAACTCAAAGGCAATTGCTTTTTCGTCCTATCTGTATATTGGTACACCCCCAAGCAAAATGGTACCCCCATTAGCAGCCTTGATAACCATGGTGTCAGTAGATCAGGGCACGGTACCATCATTTCCGGAAAACCCATTATCACAGTCATCCCTCATTATTCCCTCCAGTGATAACAGATAGAGAGAATACTGAGGGTTTTAGTTTTTGCATATATAAACATGATGTGCTCGAGATTTATTAAGAATTTAAACGCAAGGGTAACTTAACAAAATAGTCTAAGCAAGTACAATTAAGCTCACAACTAATCTAGAGATGTTTTTGTGTCATCTAAACATAAAACCAACTGAAATTGAAAGTTGAACACAAAGGAAATAGGTTCAAGTGAACACATCTATATTCTCTAGCACATTCATTCATCCGAATGGACTGAATCAAGATTGCCTGCGGGAAACCTGAACTCGTAACACAAGCTTGTGTGATCTCCTTTTAATGACTTTAAAGTGGCACACATCTCCTACCTTCAAGTTCAAACCATTCTTTTTCTTTAAGAAGTCAGTAATACCTTTGCTTAACCTTATGTCTGCCCCTAAGTTGAGAGTTCTAATCCTCCACGCTCGATCATCAGAAGCATCAGAAGTTATAACTTTAACTTTTTTCAAGCCCTTGTGGAAGTAGTTTCTTCTGACAGCCCATGGTATTGGCTGCACAATTGAGAAATTTGATGATCAGAAGTATGCCACGGGAAAGCAACAAGTAAATGAAACGAAAACAAGGAGAATGCGTACTCCCAAGACAGTGAACAGAACAACTCTAATCAAAGAGTTAAAACAAATGACAACAATCAGTAGATCAAGAGATGAAACATTATAAAGAAAACAACTAATACTGAACTTACTCGATTTTAAGACTCATGAAAATGAGCTAATCTAATACTGAAACAGAAAACAGCTCCTGTACTTATAAAGATCCTTACGGTAACTCCGTTCACTTATCTCTAGAGTTCCCGTATCTTATTAGACTCTTGAAACCTAACCAAAAATCCTAACAAATAAAATAAAGCCTAAAATAAGACGATATGGACTCATACAGGCCTCTAATATATCGACAGTAATTAACCTAGGAAAAAGAAATAACTTCAAAAGAACTCACCAGATAATTATGCTCCAGATAAGCACGCCTCACTGTAATACTGAAGAAAGGAGAACTGGACCTGGATGCAGATGCGGATCGGCGCCTTACGCCATCTGGGGGGGGAACATATTCCTCCTCATTTTCATCCGATTCGTCTTCATATGGATTGTATTCATCTGATTCATCTTCATTTGATTCATCGTCATTTGGTTTGTCTTCATTTGATATGTCTTCATCTGATTCATCTTCATTTGATTTGTCTTCATCCGATTCATCTTCATGTGTTTCATCTCTTTCTTCCAATAACAGAGAAGCGCGAATAGGAGCGAAACATTCTTCCCGCAGAACCCCATGCGTAGTGAAAACCTTAACTGAGAACTGCATGCCACCTCCATACTTAAAAATCAAGAAATCATATATTCCTAAGCCATTTTCACGTACAAATACTTGCCACCCTTTCTCGAGGTAGATGCCATCCTGCCTTTTGCTCACTGTAGTAACCCAATGTGCTCCACTAGGTCCTTGGACAACTGCTCGCTGAGATGATTGAGATTCTTTAGATAATCTGGGATAGAACGCCTCAGGAATTTGCTGAAAATTGCATCACTTCTATGATTAGCACAAGTACATATTACACTACCAGCCAACATATATGGCGATTTACTCGAGTGTAAAGATGCAGTTATTCAAATGCAGCATGCTTATAACACTTCAATAAACATAAATTGGATACTCATGACAGTGAAAGAGGCAAAACCATATACTTAACTGAATAACTTTGAGATGTTACTAGCTAGGAGCTAACTACAGATCATATAATTTAAAGGTCAAAATGCACAAAGTTAGCAAACATTCTGAGATTAGTTTAGAGTCTTCAGACGTTCTTTCATCTCTCTCTGCTTGATGAGAAGCCAAACGCAATTCAAGCATCTAAAGCCAGTGGGATTTTTGCAGAATGGGTTTAGATATACGAACATTGAGGCCAGCAGTACTCCTACTATTTCACTTAAGAGCAAATTAAGCTTTCAGATATACAGGCATTACATGCCATCAAAATGACCCTCTTGTATTGTGGAAACACTCTAAATCGGACTCCTGAACAATCTGACAACTGAGGTTTGTGTGAGAAGGAAGATACAAAGACATGATAATACTAGCAATTTGTATCCACAGAACAGGAAACCTTAATCAGAAACAAACCCAAATAGTTATACATACAGACTATTCAAGGGGGGAATACCACAGATTTGAAATCAAAGCTAGACCATGTGTGAATAAAACTTCAGAAGAAAAAAAATCAAATCAAATCAAACCAAACCAAATATAGGAAACCCAAGTCTGTTCTATCCTATCGATCATACTCCTTAACAAAGAAACTGAAGATGAACATGTCAATGAACTGACTTTGTTTTCAACACTAAGGAAAGGGTACTTTTATCAACTAGCTCATGTGCACTTCAGTTACACAAAATGATAATTTCCACTTCGTACTATAGGAAACCCAAAACTCAGAAATTAAAATCAGAAAGAAATGAAGTAAAGATAAAAGAAGAGTACATGCATACCATTCTGGTTAGATCTTCTTCCAGTAAGACCTTGAAGAAATGGTATTTTCTATCTGAATCAACAAATTTCCTCATTTTCAATCAACAAAAAAGAAACCCTTTCTTTCTTTTAAACTCTACTTCTCTGTATATCTTTTTTCCTCCGATTGTGAAACCCTAATGTTTGAATTGTTTCTTGGTTTACCTCTTCATGGACTGATAACAGAGGAAACCAACAACAACCTAAGATTCTAATTGGTTCTTGTCTCTGTATTCTCTCTTTCATATTCATTTCCTCTGTATGTACTTGCTAACTTCCCTTTACTCCAACTCTAATACTATCAATCAGAAAATTCAATTTTCATATTTTCAGAGTTCGTACGCAAAAACCTGTGCCTCTCTTCCTCCGCCATTAATATATTGACCTAACTGTTTTAAACAAGTTTCGGTCCGGTAATTGCAACGGTTAAACAAATCTTTTATAGCACCTATCTATTTTATCTGGGGCACCCTAATTAGAAAAATCGAAAGGAAAACTTGAACGAAGGATTGCTCAAAGTTGGTATTTTGGGTTCAATAAATGGCTAAATCCAGCAGAAAACTGTGATTTGCGTTTGGATACCATCTCTTAAAGATCGAACAAGAGAGAGGAGAACATAAACGCGGAAGCGTAAAGACTATATTGATATTAATCTTGGTGGAATACAATCTATTTGATATTTTTGATTGATTGATTCTTTCTTTCTTACTTACTTATAAATGAATACAACATGCCTATTTATAGGCTACAAAAGAAGAAGAGAACTATGCCTATGGAGGCTAACAACTATGCCTTTGGAGGCTAACAACTATGCTTATGGAGGCTAACAACTATGCCTTTGGAGGCTAACAACTATGCCTATGGAGGCTTACCAAACCAACTACTAGACAATCTAGTATTCTTGTTTGATTTGTCTAACTCTAGAACACTCATTTTACACATGTTAATTGTCTAACATTGACTCTAGACATCCTAGATATTTCTAGGTTAATCTAGATAGGTGTGAACACTTGACTAAGTTGGTGTTGAATATTCAACACTCCCCCTCAACACCTACTTTCCAACTTCTCTTTATCTTAGACGTTTCGGTCCCCTTCATAGTTTAAGGATGCTTCGGTCCTCTTCATAGTTTAAGGACGTTTCAGTCCTCTTCGGAGTTTAAGGATGTTTCGGTCCTCTTCATAGTTTAAGGACGTTTCAGTCCTCTTCGGAAGTTTAGGGACATTTCGGTCCTCTTCGGAAGTTTAAGGACATTATTGTCCCCTTCGTAGTTTAGGGACATTTCGGTCCTCTTCGGAAGTTTAAGGACATTATGGTCCCCTTCTTAGTTTAGGGACATTTCGGTCCTCTTTGTAGTTTTAGAACATACGGGTTCCATCGTAGTTTAGGGACATTGCGGTCCTCTTTGTAGTTTTAGAACATACGGGTTCCATCGTAGTTTAGGGACATTGCGGTCCTCTTCGTATCAGTAAAATACTTCTTGTACTCTTTAGACAACTCATAGGATTTTCACCCACTTTTGTTGTTCTCTATCTCATCACCACTTGGTGATTGCTTCCGTTTCTTCACAACATTTTTGTTGTTTCTTCTTCTATTCATCTTTGTTCCAGTCACGCTTTTGTTCGAAAACTGTAACACTTCTTTGGTTATCCAGATTCTCTCACAATCTTTCATTTCGTCAAGCTTCTGCCACAAGCTCTGACTATTCTTATTTTTGTTATATTGCTGTTACAATTTTGTCACGCTATCCAGATTTGCCACATTTCTGAATTCGTAACAGATTTGCAACGCTGTGACAATTATTGTCACACTTATGTTTTCATGATCATCCTTGCATTTAAACAAATATCTTGTCTGCATCTTCTCTATTTTCTTTGAGGCTTTCAGCCCATCTAAATCACCTTCAACTTCTTCTTTGTTTCGATTTTTTTTTCTTCTTCTTCTTCTTCTTCTTCTTCTTCTTCTTCTTCTTCAAGATCACGAGCATGGCTTTAAAACCACAAGCGACGGAGCTGCAAGATAGCAATAATCCTTACGCCTTCACCAGCTAAGCATAAACCATTTTTCTTTTCGATTTCTTTGGAGCAGCGACGCCGTCACAAACAAACCCTAAACAGCTCAAGCTTGGACTTTATGACCATCTTTGATTCTTCTCATCAAAAAACATCGGTAACATTTTTTTTTCCGGCACTAGTATCTCGACTGCCATGTTTTCTCGGCATCAAGAACATGCCCTAAGCTCGATTTTCACCGTGAATTCAAACGACATCAAACTTCTCCTTCACCTGACTTCTAGCTTCAAACTTGTCACAATAACCATCAGAATATTGTGCAACTATTTTATTTTTATTTTTATTTTATTTTTAAGTTTTCTTTCTCCTTCTTATTGCAACTTTAGAAACTCTTTAGGAAAACATATAACTTCTCTTCCTCTCCTCTCTCCCTCTCACCTTGCTCTGATACCATCTTAAAGATCGAACAAGAGAGAGGAGAACATAAACGCGGAAGCGTAAAGACTACATTGATATTAATCTTGGTGGAATACAATCTATTTGATATTTTTGATTGATTGATTCTTACTTGGTTGCTTACTTACAAATGAATACAACATGCCTATTTATAGGCTACAAAAGAAGAAGAGAACTATGCCTATGGAGGCTAACAACTATGCTTATGGAGGCTAACAACTATGCCTTTGGAGGCTAACAACTATGCCTATGGAGGCTTACCAAACCAACTACTAGACAATCTAGTATTCTTGTTTGATTTGTCTAACTCTAGAACACTCATTTTACACATGTTAATTGTCTAACATTGACTCTAGACATCCTAGATATTTCTAGGTTAATCTAGATAGGTGTGAACACTTGACTAAGTTGGTGTTGAATATTCAACACCATCTACTCAAGAAAGCAAGATGTTATCATCCCAAGTCTCGCAAAATTTAAACACAAATGTCATGTGCATCTTTTCCACACCTACATATGACGCAATTGCCAAATACAAGTTGTGCAATCTCTGTACCATTGTTCTTCTCTGAACTAATGAACAGAACACACCAAAAATCACTTCAAGAGAGACTAGTGCTCAAATCGAAACTAAGCGCAGTGAAACAAACTTAACTTAACAAAATAGTCGTGGTATGTCTGCTGAAGATATAACCAACTGAAACTAACAGTTAAACCGAAAGCAGGAAATAGGTTCAAGTAAAGATATCAATATTCTCTAGCACCTCCATTCATCCGAATCAAGCAGAGTTGCGAAAAACCTGAACTCGTAACACAAGCTTGTAAGATCTCTTCTCAACGATTTCAAAGTGGCACACATCTCCTACCTTCAAGTTCAAACCATTTTTCTTCTTTATGAAGTCAGCAACACCTTTACTTAACCTCATGAATGTCTCTGTGTGAAGAATTCTAATCCTCCACTCTCGATCATAAGAAGCATCAGAAGGTACAATTAAAACTTCTTTCACGTCATCAAGGAAGCACTCTCTTCTGATGCCCCATGGGATTGGCTGCACATTTGGAAACATTGATGATCAGCAACCAAGATGTGATCCAAGGAAAGTGCTATGGCACGCGGAAGCAATAGGGCCTCTAAATACGTTCTAAGCAAGAGATTACTCTGGTTTTTATCAACGTTAATTTACCATGGTAAAACAAATGGTTCTAAAAGTAGCTCACCATATAATTATGCTTCAAATAAGCTGGCCGCATTGGAATTCTGAAGAAAGCAGAACGCGACCTGGATGATAATCCGCGCTTTCTTCCATTTGTACGTGCAACACATTCCTCATCTGATTTGTCTTCATCCGATTCATCTTCATTTGATTCAACTTCATCCAATTCGTCTTCATCCGATTCATCTTCATCTGATTTATCTTCATCGGATTCGTCTTCATCCGATTCATCCCTGTCTGTATTGGCATTATAACTTATATCAGTCATACACAAAGATGAGCCAACCAAACTAATCACATTAGAATTCAGATTTACCTTGTTGGCGACGATGCTGCTGTTCAACACAGCGTCTCTTTCTTGGTCTCAGATTTGTACTTGGCCTCCCAACTGATGGACAGTCAAATAACCTTCCATGCCTGATTCTCTCCTCCACCAACGGAGAAGAAGGAACAGGAGTGAAACATTCTTCCCGCAGAACCCCATGCATATTGAAAACCTTGATTGAAAACTGCAAGCTACCTTCATACCTAAAAACCAAGAAATCGTACATTTGTATGCCATTTACTTGTAGAAATACTTCCCAGCCTTTTTCGAGGTAGATGCCGTCCTGACTTTTCTTCACTTTAGCAACCCAATGTGTTCCACTAGGACCCCGAAGAACTGCCCGTTCACATGATTGGGATTCTTTGGATATTCTGGGATAGAATGCTTCAGGAATTCGCTGAAAATTGCAAAACTTGTATGATTAGTACAAATACATGTTACACTACCAGCTCCAAATATGGCGATTTACCCGAGTGTAAAGATGCAGTTATTCAAATACAACATGCTGATAACACTTCAACAAACATAAAAGAAGCAAAACCATATGCTTAACTGAATAACGTTGAGGTATTACCAGCTACAGATCATACAGTTCAAAGGTGAAGATGCAAAAACTTAGACAAACATTCTATTAAGATTAGTTTAGATGTCCTTTCACCTCTCTCTGCTTGATGAGAATCCAAACAAAATTGAAGCATCTAAATCCAGTGGGATTTTGGAGTTTCCAGTATGGTTTTAGATATACAAATTACATTGAGTCCCACGGAACTCCTACTAGCTATATTTTCATTTAAGAGCAAACTGAGCTTCAAATATACAGACATTATACCATCAAATTGACCTTCGTCTAATGCGGAAACTCTAAATCTCCTGAACAATCTGACAACTGAGGATTGTAAACAAATACATGATTTACTAGCAATTTGTCCACCGAACAGACCCGAATGGCCATACATACAGACTATTCAATGAGGAAATATTACAAATTTCAAATCATGTATGAAACCTCAGTTGAGAAAAAACAAGAAAAACAAATTCAAACCAAACATAACAAAGAAATTGAAGATGACGATGCTAGTGAACTGACTTTGTTTTCATCACCAAGGAAATGGTACTTTTATCAACTAGCTCATGCTCACTTCAGTAGTTACACAAAATGATAATTTGCACTGCACTATATGAACCCAAAACTCAGAAATTAAAAATCAATAGAAATGAGGTAAAGAGAAAAGAAGAGTACATACATACCATTCTGGTTAGATCTTCTTCAAGTAAGACCTTGAAGAAATGGTGTTTTCTATCTGGATCAACAAATTTCCTCATTTCAATCAAACAAAAAAACCCTTTCTTTCACACTCTACTCCACTGTATCTCTTTTTCTCCTCTGATAGCAAATGAAACCCTAAATTTTGAATCCCTCATAAGACCGTACATACAAAGGGTTTATAGAGTGGAAACAGAGGAACATTAGAGCATCCAACAACCCAAATTCTGATTGGTTCTTGTATCTGTATTTTTCTCTTCCATATTCATTTCTATGTCTGTACATAGCTTCTAACTCCCCTTTTGAATTCAATTGTAATCCCATATATTCATATTTTCAGAGTTCGTACGCAAAAACTTGCGTCTCTCTTTCCCTCGCCATTAATTTAACGACTTAACTTGTTTTTAAACAAGTTTCGGCAATATCGTAGCGGTTTAAAAAAGAAACTTTTATAGCACCTACCTCGTTATCTCGGGGCACCCCATAAAAACATGGCTGCTAATGGAGGTTACCAATTTGTTTGGGGTATACCATTTTGAAAATGAATAAAATAAAACTATAAAAGGAATAAGCTTTTCTGTTGCGTTTTAATTTTATTTATTTTTGGATCGAAATCATCCTAATACTGAAATAGCATGAGCAAACTAGTCATGAAAATAGTTTCTAGATTTGTAAGATGAATGATCTGGACAAGCAACACGTCACATGAGGCACACCTAAGCCGATCGAATTTCGGGTGGAATTGCATGCTTTCTTTGCTTTGAATACAAGTGTATATATAAAACAATACCATGACATTTCATCCCAGGAATTTCGTTGGCTCATTCCTACGCTTTCACTGCCCCATATACTGAACTGTATGTCCTTTCGTTTTCCATCTTCAAGCAAAATCTACGAAAATGAACGTAGGCAAAGATAATGTTTGGGTTTGTTTTGCGTTAAAGAAAGAAAATGGGAATTTTAACAAGTAAGATTTTTCCCGGCTGTAATAATTACAAAGCATGAAAACGGAAAGGACGTGACGACAAGTTTAAGTCTTTTCAGTCAAGTCCCACTCCCATAGGAATAGAGCATAGCATACTACTCATCATGAGATTCATGACCACCGAATCACAAAACAAAATCTCTACAGCTCCCCTGACCAAGAAATTGTTTTCTTTTCTTTTCCATGACCAGTACAGTAATTTCTTTTGAAAAACACTTTTTACGGTCCAAACAAGAAAAGTAGTGAATTTATTCAGCCTTAATAGAGATGGTATCAGCCCATATAAATCATGGAAAGCGAGGCGCAAAAATAGACAAATTAGAAAACAAAAAGACTCATTTTTAATATTATCGGGTCCAAGAGCATAGCTCAGTGGTATCCCATCAACTCCAGTAAGGAGGGAGTCAGGGGTTTAATCCCCGCCGCCGTAAAGGTTTGTGGTAGATTAGTTGTATAGCGGGTTGAGCGGTGTTGGGTCCGGTAATGGGGCCAGTCCAACTGGTTGGGTTCAGGTAGGGGCCTGGGTCCGGCTTTCGTGTATCAAAAAAAAATAAAAAAAATATCACAAACATAAAAGCATCTCCAAACAGGGAGTCAAGGTTTTAAAATTACATGACAACTAGGATTTAATATTTTTTCCACCAAATTTTCATCTCCAATTCAAATGTGAAAATCATTAAAAAAAAAGAGAGGATGACATGGCTAAGTGGTGGTAAAGGAGAATGTCTAGATTGACTTGCTATCAATCTTTGTGATGTAGGTATGCACCGATTACGGATTGGTCTGAAAAAAAAAAAGCTAATGGGTATGCAAGTTAGGGGAACTTTTATAAATCACTTGCATCACAAGGATGATGCAAGAGTAGAATGACATGAGCATGGTTGATTCACCCTTGACACTGCAAGATCAGTGCCAATTTTTCAGTTCAACGCCAAAGCGAAGTAAGATAGATGGAGATAAGCTTGCAATAACTTATATGCAAGTCGAAAGCAATGTTGTTTTCCTGGAAAGTTCTCTGAAGAATGTGACACATGCAAAATGCATCAACATTAGACTTTTTGGCCTTGCAACCTTCAAAAAGCAAGGTTAAATTGGGACGATGCGGAAGCTACGTTCAAGGCATCTATGTTGTGAGTGTTAGAGCACTTCTCGGTCGAACTCGCAAGCGTTTCTATCTCAAGCTTGTTTGTCAAGTTTAGTTTCCAAAACTAGATCGATTAATACCTAGCAATCGATTAATGCACCGTTGGCACAACAAGATCAGTGCATGCTTTCAGTTCAACGTTGAAGCGAATAAAGAAAGATGGATATGACCTTGCAATAACCTATCTACAAGTCGAAAGCAATTATTTTTTCAAGGAAAGTATTGTTGGTTCAACAATAGTTAACCAATGGTTATCCATATGAGCACTTTCATATCAACCTTATTCATCTTCACCATACCTAGTTCAAGTGACTCAAATGAACTAGTTAGAGAGTTGTTCAATTGCTGAGATCTCATAGAAGTATACAAGACACAATCGAAGAAAAATCGATTTTGATTCACTCGAATCAATTCATGAACATTATAGCCACGGTTTGCAAAGATTGCATTCCTTATTATATAAATGTTTTAGTTCATGAACAAAATGATTTTACAAAGTAACCTTCTTATTTATGCAAACGGGTACACATACTTAAGTGACCGGATTGAGTTTGTTTTTCACTTCCAAACTCCAGCATAAATTCACGGAAGGGTACACATACTTACCCGGATTTCCAACAACCGCCAGTATGCGCACCGGGACGCATACTTTAGGTTCCCGGTTTTGGAATTTTACACAAATGTGAGAACACACTATGTTTATATCCAAACATGGTTACTTGATCTAAACTCTCATTTTCAATCATTGAAACTTTCTTAGAGGATGTTATAATAGTTGTTATCCACGAACTATTTTCATCAAAGCGATTTTCAAGTTATTGAAATAATCAACATGACTTTCGTCACGAGTAAAGATGAACTTGACTAAAGAGAAAGTTCACTAACACATATTTTGAGAAATAGATAAGCGAGATAAACTCGGCTCGAAATAGCAAATGTGTATATATTGAAGTCTATATAGCAATACGACTTTTGTGTCAAAATAGGAGATAGAATAGATAGACTTTTTAGTGATAGATAAGTTCAAGTCTCCACATACCTTTTGTTGATGAAGTTCCACAAGTTCCCTTGAGTAGTTCTTCGTCTTCATTCGATGAAAGCTGTGGAGTCTAGAGCTCAACTACACTTACTATTCTAGTCCGAGACTTAGCTATAAGTAGAGTAGAAATCAAGACTTATAGTTTTGGCAACTAAACTTGACAAACAAGCTTGAGATAACAACGCTTGTGAGTTTTATCGAGCAATGCTCTAACAATCTCCCCCTTTTGTCAATTTTAGTGACAAAACTATGAATACCTATGGAATACAAAATAAATAAACTTTGTAGCTTCTCTTCCAAATGCTTGATCTCCTTGGTTCTTCAACATTACTCGAAATCTTCGTCACTTCCAAGTACTCCAATGATTCCAAATGTGTTCTACTCCGCATCATTGTTGTTGAAGATTTGTAGCTATAACAATGAGAAAACAATAGCTCTCAATCATTATTATACAGTGTCATAGTATTATTATACAACATCAAAGTTCAATTGTATCACAACTTTGACAACAATACTATGGTGATATGTATCACTCCCCCTTAGTCAATATTCCATCTCACATGAAAACCACTCCCCCTTACATAATTATCCGAAAACCATATGTATATGTAGTGTGAACTACACATTAATTTTTCCCCATTTTGTCAATAAAATTGGCAAAGGTACGAAAATTAGTGGGATCCTAATGAAATTTCCATAGAGACACTTCATGACCAAAAGAAAAGTACATATCAACTTTTTAGATGTAATCATATAGCCGAAACTAAATGCATTCATCAAGGATTTTATAAAGATACAAGATAACCCCTATAATATTACACAGCCTCACTCCCCACAAAGATTTGGCAATTAAGCACAAGTTCAATTAAGAACTCTCCCCCATAAAATGTCATTATAGAAAGAACAACAAGAGCGACTTTACTCTCACGAGAAAAGAAGAATTTCTTTTGACATTAACAAGTCACATAAAAATTTAAATTTGTATCCAAAAATCTCAATTAAATTAACCACAAGAGAACCAATGATTAATTTAATCGGAAATGCTCACATAAGAGAACTTACTAAGCCACACAATATTCACATAAAGATTTGAATCAGGGAAGATCAATACTGCGGAATAATATAAGATTCATTCTATTTTTTATCACTATTTGCACAATGACATATTATAGACTTAATCTTTGCAATCAAAAGTTCATCATATCTTCCATCAATATTTGCATAATGACATAATAGGCTTAACTTTTGATATATATGGGACAATGATTGTTCACGGACGTAAACACACATATCCCATAAAATTATTTTTGCAATATATAAAACCAATAAAGATTAATACTGCAAAAATAATTTTAGCCCTAAGAAGGTAGAATCAATCTTTTTCGCACGGATTTACACTAAGAATAACTACCAAAGGCGTATAAAAAGATTTTCTTAACAAAGAAGAACATACAAAGTAATTAATGATCTTAGAATATAATTACTCCAAGAATTCAAGTGCCCAAGTCCAAGAGAGATAGAACAAGTGTGACGAAACGGAGCAAAAAACTCAAAAACAAGAGACGGGACAAAGACCAATCTTAACTCATCCAAATTCAATAATTCTCATTTCTAATTTGAAGATAATTCAAAGAGGAAGAGAATGCAAAAATAATGAAGGTCATTCCGAGTTTGGACGAAAAAGTTATGGCCAAAACAAGTTTACCGAATCTCGACGTCTACGGGCTAGTATGCATACGGGTTTGAAAACGAATTTTGATGACCAGGAGAAGTATGCAAAAGGGTTTGCATACTAAAATCCCTGGATTTTGATTTTAAATGATGGTATGCATACCTGGTATGTGTACCATGAAGTCCAAACATCCCGAACTACTATTTTCAAACCCTAACATTTAATAACCTTAAACACATATCAAGTTAGGTAGAAATGAACGATAAGAAAGGTACGTAGATCATTATAAGTACTATAAGAAAATAAATAAAAGCACAAATATTTCTCAAGTTTATAGACATACCTTTTTAGGTGAATCCAATCGAACTCTACAACCTTACCAAACATAATTTGTGCGCCCCAATTCTCGTGCTTCCCTCATCGTATACATAACATGGAATTCCTTGGTGAGGATGCACTTACAACACAATCAAGTTGTGTTGGGGTGAACAATGTCTTGCTCACCACAAGTGACTTTTGGATTATCATGAAAGAGATGACTTTTAGAACCTTTAACATCCAAATCCATCTTTCCAAAAAATAAATAAATTAAATTCCAACATCATGGATATTGCCTTCTCCATAGTCATGGAATTTTCTGGGAGATTATTCCTTTCACACTCAAAACATCATTGACTTTCTTTGATATCCACTTCTGAGTGCGTTTAGGAACAACCAGAACCTTCTTCCCATTACTTTATTATAGAATTCTCTGAAGGGAATTGGATTGACTATTCTTTTGCAAGTTAGTCTTTATCCAATTGGGAGCATCAGATCTTGTCTTCGTCTTTACGAAGTTATCCTTTTGATAACCATTATAATTGTGAAAAGGATTCGTATAACATTTATAGGAAAATATAGGTGTATCACAACACTGATTCCTTTGCCTAAAGGTTGGACAGTTACAACCTGTAACATTAAGGGGATTAGTCTTAATATATGATCTTGGTTTCACAACTTCTTGTGATGCCCAAACAAGAACATCATGAAGTTTCTCATTCCTTATAAGGAAACGACATGTCCTTTCCAGGTGACCTTTATTTCCGCAATAGTGGAAAACATAAGGAATGTTCTTACCTCGATCTGTGTGTGCTGACTTTGGAGGTTGATATACTTTGCTCTTTTGAACCTTAACTTCCGGTGAGGTATTTTACTTTTTATATCAGCGGAAACCTTTTGTTGAGAAGAATCACTAGCTTTGACAAATTTTACCTCTTTGCTAATACTTGGAGCATCTATTCCCTTATAGCCTAATCCCAGTGCATCACGATGATTTTTACTTGCTCCTAGCATAGTGGTTAATTTGCTTGAACTAGTATTGAACTTTTTCAAGTCATCTTACAACATCTTTATTTTATCAAGAGCAGCAACTAAATCATCCTCAAGACATTTTTCTCGAGCGAGAAAATCGCTTTCTCTATCATCAAAACTTGTTTTCTGAGAGTTAATCCTTGCTTCAGTTTTTGCAAGTTTTTCTTCCAACAAGAAGTATTTTTTAAAATATTATCACATTCAAGTGACTTTATACTCAGGTTTTCCTCGGAATCTTTGAGGATCGATTCGCAAGAGCGATTCCAACCATAAAGACCTCCGTAAATTCTTTTCAATTTCTTGTTTTCACGACAGAGAGGAGTCAGAAGAGGTCTGACATGAGAAGTTATAATTTTCTTAATTTTCAACGAATCTAAAAACTTAACATACACTGAGACTTCCTAATCCACATCTACATCAATATCTGAATCACCTTCATCAGAAAGTTCATCCAACTGTTCTTCTAGGCGTGTTTCCCAATCAACAGTTTCTACATTCGGATAATATTTAGATATTGACTCATATGTGAAAGTTATCTCAGGTGAATTCAAGCCTTGAAAATCATCTGGTGATTTTTGACCTGGTACGTTATTAGAGATAGACTCGTCCATAATAATCATATTGCTACAAACATAGACTTATGAGGTCTTTAACGTGTTTGCCTGCTCTTATACTAATTGAAAAAGCGGGGGTACACCAACCTCACCCAATATTTCGCATAACAATCTGTAAGGACTAACTCCAATATACTTTCAAGATAATCTAGACAGTTAGACTCAATCTTGAGAAAAGTATATCAAAGAGTTATATCTAAATTTCTCGATTCAATCCGCAATCAAACAAATAGGAATTTGCGAGCCTGATTGAATACAAGATAAATAACTTGAACGGTACCAAAGACCAATGTTTAAGGATCAATCAATTTCAATCAATAACCAAAGGTTGGTTTTACCAATTAATTGATTCAACGCACAACCTGTGATATTTCAATTATATAACAAAATATAATGCGGAAAAGAAATAACACAGACACCAGAAGTTTTGTTAACGAGGAAACCGCAAATGAAAAAAAAAAACCCGGGACCTAGTCCAGATTTGAACACCACACTGTATTAAGCCTCTACAGACACTAGCCTACCACAAAACTAACTTCGGTCTGGACTGTAGTTGAACCCTAATCAATCTCACACTGATTTAAGGTACAATTGCGTTCATTACGTCTCTAATCCCAGTAGGATACTACTAAGGGTGTCAATGTATGTTTGAAAACTATGGTATTCGTTCGAATTCGCATTTGAAAAATCAAATATTATTCGAAAATAGTTTTCGGATTCGGATATCCGGATTTTTTATCCGAAAATTTAAATAATCAGATACAGATTCGGATATGGAGGTATTCGCATCCGAAATATCCGTATCCAAAATTTATATATGAATATATATGTTTTTTAAACCTAGGAAAGTGCAGATCGTATTTATTTTTCTTATTTTCCTTTATATTTCGAAATTTTATTAATTATTTTAATTCTAATTAATTTTTATTACGTAAACATTAATCTTGTGCAAAAATAATTTTTTTATTATTTTTTCTTATGATTTCGGATCGGATAATTATCCGATATCCGGATAATAATTCGGATACGAATTCGAAGTGAAAATTATTATATCTGTTTGAATTTCGAATCGAATTCGGATGCGGATAATGTCCTATCCGCATCTGTTTACACCCTTAGATACTACGCACTTGATTCTCTTAGCTGATCTCACCCACAACTTAGAGTTGCTACGACCTAAAGTCGAAGACTTGATAAACAAATTAATTTGTCTCACACAGAAAAGTCTATTGAATAGATAAATCTGTCTCCCATAGATATACCTTCGAGTTTTTGTTCATTCTTTTGATAAATCAAGGTGAACTGGAACTAATTGATAACCCAGACTTATATTCCCGAAGAAAAGCCTAAATTATCAATCACCTCACAATAATCTTAATTGGTTAACGAAACAAGATATTGTGGAATCACAAACGATGAGACGAAGATATTTGTGACTGCTTTTCTATCTTTCCTATCGAAGATAAGATCTCAAGCCAATCTTACGATTGTACTAAAACACAATAGAAAATAGCAAGATCAGATCACGCAACTACAGAGAAAATAGTTGGGTCTGGCTTCACAATCCCAATAAAGTCTTTAAGTCGTTAACTTACAGGGTTTCGTGAAAAACCTAAGGTTAAAGGAGAATCGACTCTAGCTTATACAACTAGTATTACACAAGAGGTGTGGGGATCAGTTTCCTAGTTGCTAGAATTATCCTTTATATAGATTTCAAATCAGGGTTTGCAATCTAAGTTACCTTGGTAACAAAGCATTCAATATTCACCGTTAGATGAAAACCTGATTATATTCAAGCTAATATCTTTTAACCGTTAGATCAAACTTAGCTTGTTATACAAAAATGAAATGCACCTTTATTTAGGTTTGGGTAACCGTACCTAAACGTGTACACTTAGTTGGTTCAACAATAGTTAACCAATGGTTATCCATATGAGCACTTTCATATCAACCTTATTCATCTTCACCATAACTAGTTCAAGTGACTCAAATGAACTAGTTAGAGAGTTGTTCAATTGCTTAGATCTCATAGAAGTATACAATACACAATCGAAGAAAAATCGATTTTGATTCACTCGAATCAATTCATGAACATTATAGCCACGTTTTGCAAAGATTGCATTCCTTATTATATAAATGTTTTAGTTTATGAACAAACCGATTTTAGAAAGTAACCGTCTTAGGTATGCAAACGGGTACGCATACTCAAGTGACCGGATTGAGTTTGTTTTCACTTCCAAACTCCAGCAGAAATTCACGGATGTGAACTTTCTTCCAGTATGCGTACGGGCACGCATACTTACATGGATTTCCAACAACCGCCAGTACGCGCACCGGTACACATACTTTAGGTTCCCGGTTTTGGAATTTTACACAAATGTGAGAACACACTATGTTTATATCCAAACATGGTTACTTGATCTAAACTCTCATTTCAATCATTGAAACTTTCTTAGAGAATATTATAATAGTTGTTATCCACGAACTATTTTTATCAAAGCGATTTTCAAGTTATTGAAATAATCAACATGATTTTCGTCACGAGTAAATATGAACTTGGCTAAAGCGAAATCTTACCAACACATATTTCGTGAAATAGATAAGCGACATAAACTCGTCTCGAAATAGAAAATGTGTATAATTAAAGTCTATATAGCAATACGACTTTTGTCTCAAAATAAGAGATAAAATAGATAGACTTTTGGGTGAAGATAATTTCAAGTCTTCACATACCTTTTGTTGATGAAGTTCCACAAGTTCCCTTGAGTAGTTCTTTGTCTTCATTCAATGAACGTCGTGGAGTCTAGAGCTCAACTACACTTACTATCCTAGTCCAAGACTTAGCTATAAGTAGACTAGAAATCAAGACTTATAGTTTTGGAAACTAAACTTGACAAACAAGCTTGATATAGCAACGCTTGTGAGTTCGACCGAGCAATACTATAACAAAAAGGAGTTACATGCAACTTAAACAGAGATATGAAATATTACAAATAACTGAAGCAGGATGCTAGGAAGTTACAAGACAGAAAAAAATCGTAAAAATAAGTACAACGAAACTAGGAGAATACAATATTACAGTAAATGAAGACTAAATAAGCAGAAATAAACTAGAGACACAATAAGCAGAAAAGACCAAGCAAAAACAATCAAAATAGGAGCCATATTCTGTGATGGTTATCTGCACATGAAGAACATCATATAATTTATGTTGTATTTAGGGTCATGATGGGTATCAATTATCACTAGCCACTTCCTTGCCTTTTGACCCATCTTCTTTGCCAATAAGGTTGTTATTTGAAATTCACCCTTGAACTATTAATGAGGATATACATTTAAGTTGACTTGTGGTTCTAAGACATGAATATCCCTTGATTATTCTGGTACTTGACTTGTTGTAGGTGGAGTAATCAAGTCTAAATCAGTGATTCTTGGCCTCTTAGGAACTGGTAGTGGTAAGTCCCAATGGAAGTAGTTTTGCATTAGGTTCCAGTTTCTTTGGTATGCTATACAGTTTGTTGGTAGTTGTTGAGAAGAATTTCCTTCCTCCCATAAACCATTAACAAATTTAAACTGTCCAGGCCTAGCTATTTTAGGAACTACCTTCCACATGTAAGAATCATTATGCACACTCGAGTTTATATAAAATGGAGAAGTAGATGCATTAAGAGTACTAGTAGATGATCTAGATGCATTAAGAGCAGGAAAATTAACTTTATCTTGACCGCAGTTTCATTATCAAAATGTTTTTGGTAATCAATACATGTTACCTTTGACACTGCTTGTTCATCTTGTGAACTGTCCAAGCTATCTTCTTCAAATGCATGTCATGCTGCTCCAATTGTTGTAATAAATCTTGATATTGTTGCTGCTCAGCATGATTTTGAATTGCTGCCATCATTACATCTGCTGCTTTTTGTTGCTCTTCCACTTTTTGTTGGGCAATTGCATATTGTTCGCAGTTTTGAATCTTGTGACCAATGAGCAAGGTAGTCAATATCGGTTATACAGGCAGATATTACAGTTTTTTTTATCGGATATCGGAAAATACCTGTACGATATTGAAAATATCGGCGATACAAAGATCTAACAATATTATCGGTTGTACAGGTCGGTACAGACCGATATATCGGTTTTACTTATACACCGATAATATCGGTTTCAGTGAATAAATTTTCTATGAACAGGAATCAAGTCTTTACAAACAAGTACAACGTCAATTGGAGAAGGTAAAAAGTCATAATATATTTATGATATAAAATCAACGACTATATGGTAGGATATATTTCCTTCGTACATATACCTATTATATAGGCGGAATTTTCATTTTTTTCTGTACCACTATATAGGCGGAGTCCAAATTTCAAAACGATTTTTTACTTTTATTACCCCTATTTATTTGCTTGGGAATCATCACAATTGAGTGTATGTCTCTAATATTGGGAATATAATTAAGGGTAAAACAAGAGAAAGCTTAGAAATTTATAAAATCAAAAAAGTTTCTTAATCTAAGAGATTTTAGCTATTCCGCATATATATATATATATGTGGTACGGAGGGAGTAAGATATAAATCATATTTTGATTGCAAGGCAGAAAAATGTAATAGACAAAAGTGAAGGATAATAAGAAAGATTTAGTGGCATAATGAGACAACAATCAAAATGCTGGCTAATAAACCACTTTGTATTTTGGAAATTTGAGATATATGCATGATTCTTATTATTTTTTACTATGGTTTTATAAATATTTGAAATTTTAGTTCTAATGATGTATCACCTATAAAAACCGATATCATCTTTTGTAAAATCCACAACCGATACTAACTACTTTGCCAATGAGGTCACAAAATCCACAAAAGTTATTGGGGAAATTGTGGAACTGGAAAATGACTTCATTGGTAAAATCCATCTCATTTTCTGCCATTACACTGAATCTCAACCTTTCTTTGTACCTTATGCAAACTTGAGCTGGTGTCATGTTATGAACTGTAATAAGAAACATCTCTTCTGAAGGATTCTAAGATACTAGTTTATCAGATCTCTCTCATTTCTTGATACAAAATAAATCACCAAAAGCTACTCTTGCAGCAACTGTCAAACCTCTATGCATCTCTTCCTCTCTCTCAAAACTCACCATGAACACCCATTCACTATATTTTCTCACAGACAGACCACCACGAATCTCCCATTGAAAAAGCAGAGCATTTTTTACATCCCAACTGTTTCTATCAACATGTTCAGCTTGTCCAAATATTTTCATTATTCTGATACCTAGAAGGTATTACTTCATTGAGATTAAACTGTCTTCTATTACTCATATTCAAGGACATTTGCAGAAGTTAAAGCTCTCCTAGAAGCTGTTTTGTGGGCCAAAGGACAAGGAAAGCTCTCAATACATTTGGAAGGAGACTGCAGTAATGTGATAAACGCTTTGAATGGAAATTTTTCGGCAATAAAATGGACCTCAGCAAATTTAATTTTTGATGCATTAATAATTCTTAGAGACTTTGATTTCTGGCACTGCTCTTATGTTAAAAGAGATGCAAATGACTTAACAGATAGAATTGCAAAACAAGCACTGTCTGGAGATTTTCATGTCTCACTTAGCAATATGTCTGTCTGGATAAATACATTAATCTAGCAGGACAAGAATAATCTGTAGTAATCTTATTATTACTCCCTCCGTTCCAATTTAGATGATGTTTTAAGGTTAAATTTTTGTTCCACAATACTTGAAAGTTTTCATATTTTTCCACAAAAATGCCAATAACAACCTTATATTTTGTCTTGGAAATATAAGTTTATTTTTAAATGCACTAATAGTAATTAATGTTTGAAGACTTTTTTCAAGGGTATAAATGAAAAATCTTCATATCTCTCTCAATTTCTTAATTTGCGTGAAAACTCCAAAAACGTCATCTAAAGTGGAACGGAGGGAGTAATATATAATCCTTCTTTCTTAATAAAAAAAAAAAGGTAGTTGATTGGTTAATTGATTGATTAGCCGTTCATGGTGGAGGGGAAAACAGAACGGAAAAAGGAAAAAAAAATCGAACATTAAACCGATGGAAAAGCCTAGAGCTCCTACAATAGAATTCAATATTAAATCAATCATATAACGGATAAGACATATGAGACACCATACCTAATCTAGGTATATGTCTCTTGAATAATCACCTAAATTTAGGTTACCGATAGGTGAACATTCTGGGAGCTTGTTTGAGTTGTGGTCATGAAATCTGCATAATTGTAACCTTTTAAATGAGTTTTTGGACTGTTATTGGTAGGTGAAGAGGAAACATGAGAATACTTTTGAAAGGACCCCAAACCTATGACAACTTATGCGCCTTCTTCTGTTTATAGTTAAGCGAGACACATCTAGATTTCGACGGAGAGAGTGTTTGGTCAGGCACAGGAATCATGATCCCCTTGTAATTTTTATAACTAGTTTCATTTTTTTTCTTTAAAGGTGGCAATTGATAATGTTACTCTTAAGTGACACCAAATTTGATGTCACATCGTAACATTTAAATTTTCTTGATCAATGAACTGTGTTTTTGGGTAAAGGGATTCGCATGTCATGTCAATAGCTTCTTCTATCAAATCAAAAGGTTAAATATCTATTTTTAATCTCCGAGGTCTTAATTAAGTTCAAATCTTTTAATCTCCATGAGTTAGAACATCATGGTCATATTTGTAAGAAAAAAATGCACAGCTGCTACAAGAAGAAGAAATATCAGATTCCACCGGAATTACCAGCATTAAGCAAAACCCACCGGAAACTGTTAACCCGACTCAGTTCGGTAGTTGTGAATTTTTTTCCTAGTTATTCCCAAGATCGAGAAGGGAATTAAATAGACCCAACTACCTTCTAT
Source organism: Papaver bracteatum (assembly GCA_023529315.1). Taxonomy (NCBI): domain Eukaryota; kingdom Viridiplantae; phylum Streptophyta; class Magnoliopsida; order Ranunculales; family Papaveraceae; genus Papaver; species Papaver bracteatum. Next base: position 1,110,770 of record JAJJWX010002077.1, read on the forward strand.
GCCTTGGGGACATGGTCTGTACATTCTTTAAGGAATTTACACATGATTGGCCATGATAAAACCCATTCGTTTTCTAATATGTTTTTCTTTTCCCTAATTATGCTCACTCGAGTCACGGCCGCAAATCGGTTGATAATGCGTTTGACAACCAATACCTAAACATTTAAATAAGGAACCACTAGTGAACCTTAATCTACTCACTACTACACTTGGCTCAATTATCAAAAGAAAACTAATAAGCAAAATCTGAACTTACGTATTCATTCTGGGTTCTAATTTTGATCCAGATTATTATAGTTCTAATAAATCCTACTAGTATTAGACAGGCTATTTTAGGAAATTAGGAATCCAAATATACATCGTAAGATGTGCCAAACATTATTGTAAACAAACGGGAAGAAATTAACATGAGTCAGAGTCTGAATCTGAATAGATTGTTTTTGCAGGTTCTCCCATGTCTGATCTTTCATTAAAAAAACCTAGGAGGTAATTAAGAAAAAGGTTAGAAGTTAGAACTAAGAAGAGAACTTCCCTTATTGGACGCCGTGTTTTACTCGTAATTACATGGGCTGTGGAATCTATATTTCCACCCAAAACATCACATTCTAGAGTTCACTCTTTGAGCATTTCCTATGACAATGGACAAACTCAAAAGTTTATTCATCCACGTGGATGAACAAACTGCATTCTCCATTATGGGAAACAAGGTAAAATGAACAAATCTGATATTTTAGAGTCCCACTATTAATTTTGTTGACATAAACTAATAAGAGTTGGGTCCCACTAATCATTTTATTTATATAAACTAATAAGAATTTGGTCACACATATTATTTAACTAATAAAATAAATAATAAAAAATAAACTATAATTATAATAATCAGGTGTTGGAGAGTGAATATATGAGGGGCGACATCTCTGCTGACTCCAGCGACATCTCTGTTGTCTCTAGCGACATCCCTGCTGACTCCAGCGACATCTGCATGAGCGCCCGTCATTGTACCAGATGCGCACCTACTGGAATATCTCAGTGTTCAAATGAACAGATTTGTGCATTTGAAAATCCATTTTCTTGGTATATGGATTTTGATATATCCTCTTTTTCATTTCTATCCCTATGCTATAATGGGACTTTCATTCGTCTTCGGACTAATTTAAACTTCAATTAAACAGAACAACAACATCAACAGTTCAACTTCCTTTTGTGAATTGCGATGTTGCTTCAACTACCAATAAAAACATATTTGGTTTATCCTTTTTTTTCCATTATTGGTGGTAGTTGTAACTTTAAAGATTAAGATTAGCACAGGAACAAAATTAGGTAGAAGTAGAACATGGGTGAAAATAGTAAATGCCCTCTTGAAACGTACACACAAAAAGATAAAGAAGAGGAAAAAAGACAAAGGATAATATTATACTAGTAGACTATAAACAGTGATTAATTTAATGTCCTAATTTTCACTCCTTTCAATCATTCCTTGTATTTGACTCTTTCTATGACTCATACTGCTCCAAATATTTTACAGCTCTCCTCCTCCTTCCTGCCTTCACCATCACCATGTTCTTAGTATTTAATTTACTGAAACAAACCCCCCAGTGTCCTCTCTCCCCCAGTGTCCTTCAAACACACAACAAAAATCCTTATATCAATCACCAGTTAATGTAAACTCTATCAAAGGGTTCTAGCTAGAGAAAAAAATAAAGAGGGTCTATTCTATTCTATTGAGCTCTGTAAAACCCTTTTCCTGTGAGTTTCTTCTACTCCTGGCTGTTTTTTTTTTTTCTTTCAGGCATTTGGGTTTTTCATTTTCAAGTGTTGTTGTTGAATGATTTTCCATCTCTGGGTACTCTTTATTTTTTTTGATTAGAGCTCAGATTCTATCTTCATTTTCAAATTTTGGTCTCAGGATTCTGTCATTAATTTCATAAATATGGAGTAATTTGTTTTTTTCTCTCAGAAATCTTTTACATTAATTTCTTTATTTTCTTCCTTGGGGTGTTTGGTTTCACTATTCTTCTCACTTCCCATGTTGCTTTGTGGTGTTGTTGTTGTTAGTGGTGTTATCTTAAAGTTGTTGTTTGATCTTCTTGTTAATTGTTGGTTGTAGATCAGACTCAGATGTTGAAGTTTTTGTCTGCTAAGTAATTCAAGATGAGAGGATCAATGGGCAACCACTCACCAAATCCTAATGAGCACAGGCTAAGGTTATCCGGATCATTGTAAGTTTCTGATTTCTTTTGATTTCAATTGTAGATTCAATTTTGGTTGTTGGGTTGTTTTTAATTTATTCTGTTTTTGTTGGCATTGCTTGAATGCGAATCCCACACATGTTTGTGGTTAGTTAGGTTTTCGAGGAAGAGTAGGTAGAAAAGGTGCAATTTATTAGTGTAACTAGATCATTTAATCTGTATTCTGGACCAATTGCTGTTTAAAGAGTGCTCAAGAGGAAAGAAACCAATGTCTATTACTAGTATGTTTTTATCTCCATTTCCTGTTTCAGGCATATTCTCATAAATCGTGATATGCTGCCTCCCATGAAGTATCAGGAGGGTATCTATTATTGTGGCATAAATGCAAAATAGATTAGAGCGTCTGATCCGATACACCATTGGTTAGGATCTTGAGGAAAGGCTTTTTTTGCATTTGGATATGTTTGAAGACAAAGGGAGGATTTTGACTCGTATGGTTATTGGAATTTTTGTACCTCCGTTAAGTACTTAAGCATATATGTCTTCACCAGCTGGAGAACGAAATTTACTAGTTAGGTGAAGGCACTGAGGTACAGGATCTTTATTAGGTGTAATGGCGAAAGTAGGATGAGGCCGCATTTCAAAATTAGTAACTTTACTTCATTGTTGGATACTTGTCCCGAACCATGGAAACAGTAAAACTATCATTGGAGGGGGATGGAGGCATACCTTACAATCCATATTAACATATGAATCTGTGATGTGTTGGCCGCAATTATTCGATAAAGTATTGTGGCTTTTGACATGCCCCTTCCTGTATAAACATCTATTGAAAGGAGGTAGTATATGTAGTATGACTTATTAGCTTGCAGAATGCAAGTAGTCGTGAAATTTGTGATGAAAGTCATTTTGGTTTCTTAGTAATCTGAGGACCCGTTAACGAATTCTTTTATTGGTTCTCTAAATCCAATAGTGTGTATAATGAATTGGGTGGTTCTCCTATGTTCAGTTTTTTGCAGGTGACTTGGCCATGTTTATCATAGTTTATTTGATTGTTCCATTATTGTATGAAAAAAGTCAGCTAATCAACCATGTGCAGTTATGCTTACAAAAACTTCTGCTGAGCTCGCTCCTTTGCTTATTCTATTGCATACGCTTTATCAACCAAAGGAAAAATAAGAAAGAAATATAAACTAATTTGTTTTTGACATACTTTCTGTTTCAGTGAGGAATCAAACAATAAGAGAAGGTTCCTAAGAAGTAAAAGTTCTAAAGAAGCTGAGAAGCCATATCAGACATATACACAAGAAAAAAGTTCAAAATGCAAAATTTCTACACTGAAGCTTGTCCTATTGATTATTATATGCGGGACTTTCCTAACACTTCTCCACTCTCCGACGGTGTCCCACAATGAACAAGATTCCAGGCAAGTTTCTATTTATCATCCTTACTTGCAACATTTTTTTGGTGTCTCAGACATTTCAGACCATCCCATCCCCAGGGATTTACCAATATGTTGTTCTAATGTACAAAGGTCAATGCTTGTTGAGTGTCACTTGACATGATGGCATGGAGCTGAGAACGTCCCGTTTAGACCACATAGTTTGGAGGACTATTAAACACATGTTTTGACCATCTGATTATGTTCCAGATTAGGATGTTTAAGATCATCCATTATGTTAGACTATCAACCTTAACTGCACATCCACTGCTTGCCATTCACATGTTTAAATCTGGCTTAGTACTCGGCCTGATACCAATTTAAATCTTCAGAAAATGCTACTTACGGAATCAGAATATACAAAAGATCCTTCGTTTAGTTATTCCCCTGATAAATGCTTTTCAATTGCAGACCAAGCTTTGTGGACAGATGGTTATGGGAGAGGCAAGCTGCAGATGCACGCTACATATCAGATTTAGACATTAATTGGGTTGACATTTCGGAATCTCTCTCTAAACTGACAGAGGGACAAGACAGGATAGGTTTATTGAACTTTAATGAAAGTGAGATTGGTCGTTGGAGAGAAGAGGTGCCGAATGCTAAGCATGTCGTTTTTCACTTGGATTCTGCTGGAAAGGATGTAACTTGGGAGTCCTTGTATCCCGAATGGATTGACGAGGAAGAAGAATCTGAAGTTCCCGTTTGCCCATCTCTGCCAAGACCCAAGAACTATCAAAATTCTAATATTGATCTTATTGCCGTCAAGCTTCCATGCCAGAAGTCAGCGCACAATTGGTCAAGAGATGTCGCCCGTTTACATTTGCAGCTTGCAGCTGCAAGGATTTCTGCCTCTGCTAAAAAAGATCGTCCTGTTCCTGTTCTCTTTGTGACCGACTGCTTTCCACTGCCCAACCTTTTTACTTGCAAGGAGCTTGTTATACGTGAAGGAAATGCATGGTTATACAATCCCAAGTTAGATACATTGAACCAAAAGCTTCAGCTCCCAGTCGGGTCTTGTGAGCTTTCGCTGCCGCTAAAGGCAAAAGGTTAGACTCTTTTTTCTAGTTATTTCCATTCTATATAAATATACAGGGTCCCCGAGGGATCTACGAGAGCTGGTTTTGGGTGTGGATGTTTCTACTCACTATGAAAGTCCTCTCGAAATTGAAGTTACTGAAACTTCTAAGCTATTCACTTTCTTAAGGAATCTTTGCAATAATATTTTTGTTCCTAAACACATTTAGATCTCTATAGTTATTCAATCAAAATTAACAAGTGCTAAATGATCTGATTTGACCCACAAAAACAGAGAGGGGATACTCCGGAACTCCACATCGTGAAGCATACGCTACAATTCTCCATTCGGCGCACGTATATGTCTGTGGTGCCATTGCTGCTGCCCAGAGTATCCGCATGGTGGGTTCCACAAGGGATTTTGTCATACTTGTTGATGACACTATAAGCGAATACCACAGGAGTGGTCTTGCAGCTGCTGGATGGAAAATTCGAACAATCGAGAGGATCAGGAATCCTAAAGCTGAAGAAAATGCCTACAATGAGTGGAACTACAGCAAGTTTCGGTTATGGCAGTTGACAGATTATGATAAGATTATATTCATCGATGCAGATTTGCTCATCCTTAGAAACATTGATTTCCTATTTGGTATGCCAGAGATTACAGCGACAGGAAACAATGCAACGCTTTTTAATTCTGGTGTAATGGTAATAGAGCCGTCAAATTGCACGTTCCAACTACTAATGGATCACATCAACGAGATCGAGTCCTACAATGGTGGAGACCAGGGTTATTTGAACGAAATCTTTACATGGTGGCACCGAATCCCGAAACATATGAACTTCTTGAAGCACTTCTGGGAAGGTGATGAGGAAGAGAAGAAAGTAATGAAAACTACGTTATTTGGAGCTGACCCACCTGTCCTTTATGTTTTGCATTATCTTGGTCTAAAGCCTTGGCTATGTTTCCGAGATTATGACTGTAACTGGAATGTGGACATATTGCAAGAGTTTGCCAGTGATGTTGCACATAAAACATGGTGGAAGGTTCACGATGCCATGCCAGAGAACTTGCAGAAGTTCTGTTTGCTTAGATCGAAGCAAAAGGCAGGGCTAGAGTGGGATCGCCGCCAAGCTGAGAAAGGAAATTTCACTGACAGACATTGGAACATAACGATAACAGATGAAAGATTAAAGACCTGTTTTGAAGATTTCTGCTTTTGGGAAAGTATGCTATGGCACTGGGGAGAAACAAACTGGACAGATGATAAATCACCAACTGCTGTTCCTACTGCGCCTGCAATCACTCAAACAGCTCTCCCTAGTTTGTAAGTAGTAGTTTTTCTTACTTATCCTTAATACCAATTTTCTTTCTGATTCTTTATGTTGGAAAGTTCAAACAGTTCATCAGTTCAGCTCCATTACTTCACAGTACACACGATATATCAAAATGGGTTCCAATTCTTTTCATCTGTTTTATAAACCTAAACTGTACCCATTTCAGTTACTTTAGCTTCACACAAAAGATTTCTGTAATTTTGGGTGTTATAGATGTCATAAACTTTGATCTCTTAGAGATGGATTCATATACAAACTTTGTAGCCCAACTTTATAATTCTCTTATAAGAGCCCGAGGCATATTTTTGCATTTCTTATTTGCACTTTCTTTATCCATTTAGTAAACTGATGATTACGAACTGAAGCTCAGTTCTGCTACTGACACAAGGTAAGATTACCATAAAAAAAGATGGCTCATTTTGTTTTGCCAAGGGTATTTTTAATTAATATACCCAAACTTGGTAAGTTCTTGATCAGAAATTCTAGGGCTAATTAAACTCTGATGAGTAATTTGATAACTTACCTTACTCGATCTTCTAATAAGTGAAATTCTTTGATTTTGCTACTTTACCGTACTGATTTTGGACATGAACACGAACATGCAATCTTTGGAGTTTCAATTGGTTTTCGACTTAACTCAAAAGTCAACATAAGCAGCCATAAGCAGCTGCACAATTGCTATCTTGGTAGAGATTACCTCTCTATCTAGACTCTAGTATTTGGAATGGATTAAATCTCTGTTGGTTAGTCTTCAAATTAGCTAATTAGCATCTGGCCAAATTGGGGTATATCCAGATTTAAATGGACCTAGTGTCCTTACTAAGGGGAGGTCAAATATGAGTGAGTTTACTTTAATACACTTGAAGTAATTAACCATATTACTTAATCATATAACCCTACAATTAAAAACCTAAAAAATTATTAATCTTCTCTTCTTCTTCTTCATCTACAACTTCCATCAAACTCAGAAAAAAAAAATCTCTGCAAATCGTTCAATTTGATTTTCCTAAAAAATGGTTGATTCCAAACGATCAAGTAACAATACAGATTGAACATGACATATCAAAAGATCCAAATCAGAGAAAAATGTAAGGGAAAAGTTGGAACTAGTGAAATAAGTAAACCCAAAAATCCAATCCCTGAGAATGTTGGAAAGAACCCTCCACCGGCGAAAAGAAGACTGTAAGTGATGTCTAAACTCAAACCCATTATTGTTTTGTGTGTTTTGATTGTTATATTAAATTAGAAATCGAAAATGATGATTTTCAGGGTCTTTAGTCGGCAGTGTTTTTTGAACAATAGGATAGCGGCCTTAGGATGTAAGTATTAGTCGGCAGGGTCATAACATGAATATCATGCCGACTTTTCATAACTGCCATGGAGACTGTGAAACATTAACCAGGGTCGTCATGGTAATTAGTAACCAACCCCGCCGACTTTTCTCTAGTCGACATCTTCTTAGACTTGTACCTTCACGACTTTATGTCACAGAAACTTGATTTTCCTGAGTTAGTAGTCATCATCTTTCTTGAATAGGACCATACCGACTGTTTGTTAGTCGGCGTGGTAGATGAATACAACCCCGCCGACTAAGTATTAGTCGACAATGTTTAGATTATCGACCATGACGATTGTGTGACTAGAACCACGTTTCAATGTGTAATTTTTTTATATCTTTTATTTGTGTATGGTTTAGGTTCCCAGAGGAAAAAATAGAAGATATCGCTTGTCTTGTTAACAATGCAGAAGAGCTATTAGAATTAGGGGTGGGACTTGGGTTGGTTGGGCGGGTTAGAAGGCTTGGACGAGGCAGACCCGAGCTAGGAATTCTTTGCCCAGATTGCCCATCGAACCCGTGGAACCCATTGAGGTGTTGCCCAAGTCCGCCCAAGTTATGTTTCTCGGGTTGGCCCAAGTTCCACTAGACATACAAGTTTGTTAATGTGATAATAATAAATTTAGTAATAATAAAATTTAATTGCTCCATTTATTTTAAATTTCCAAATAACTAAAGATTATTTACAATAATATAAACTCTTTTCATATCGAATGATTAATGAGATATATATAATTTATATTTTCATTAATAGATTTGAAGAGAATATCTAAAATTTCTCTAAATAGATGATTTACTAATTATAAAAAATGTCTTATATATAGTTCTTCGGGTTGGGCGGGTTGTTTGGGTTAGAAATATTTGTGCACATGCTTGCCCGAATTTAACTCGGGTTCATAAAATTTATGCCCAAGCTTGCCCAAAGTTTTGAAATACGTTGCCCATGTCCGCCCAACGTTCGGGTTGGGCATGGGTTGGGTGGGTTGACCCAACCCAAGTCCCACCCCTAATTAGAATTGATTAACAAGATTTATCCTTCTTTAGAAGATCCTAGTGATGAAACTGAAGAGAATTTCCCTATAAGCGATGGACACATTTTTGTGTCCGATTTGTCTCGATTCTTTACATTGTTAGGTCTCATTTTTGTACTTATTATGGTGTTTTATTTTTTTGTAAGGTATTTTTGGCCAATAAACATTTTTGGGAAAATCGGCTCGAAAAGTTATCTAAGGCATCCGGATGAATTGATTTTGGCACCCACAGTTTGGATAAGGGGCACCCCAAGTCAGCTGATAAAGGCACCCCTACTATGGATAGGGGGCGTCTCTTCTTCTCAATTCAAATGAAGCTTTTTGGCGGGAAAAATGGCAGCAGCGAAGCAGAATTGGAATTGGATTTCTCGGCGAGTTTTGACGAGATTCAATGGCTTATTTTCCTTGGGCCGGACCTGTTAGAGCTTAATAGTGATGATACGTATGTTTGTAGAGAACGGATTGGGATGTATAACGAAAACAGAGGTGATAAAAGTTACGGGTTTTGGATGAAGTCTAATTTTGGAAGATTTGGTGAGAGATAAGGAAAGAATGTATTCGTAGAGATTTGTTTCTATCATATGAAGGTTCTGGAATTATCCGTACAAATCAGATACGCGCAAGAAAAGAAACTTTGAGAGAAACTCCAGTGACTTGAAGAGGAGAAAATAAAGATATTTAATCGGGATTTTAGGGTTTATGTGGGGTATAAAAAGAGTTGTTCGAGTCCCAGAGGGGTTACGTAACCTTAGGAGAAGTTTAGAACCCAATAGAAAATATTGAGTCGAGTTGCAGAGCAAGTTACACCAGCAGGAGAAGAAGAAACTGAAGAACAAAACACCATTCAAGACAGTCGTTCTTTCAGTCTTAATATCACAACGCTTAAGCGTCTCACTTTGTAACACTACTACATTATTTTCAACAGTTCTCTGTAAAAGTTCGTCCACTGTAACAAGTGGTTTGTAGCGCCAGTACATCGTTGCAAACAACCTGTTTTATTGTCTTTCTTCCTTTTAATCAACTTTTGAACTAAAAACCAATACTTTGAGCAAGTGATTAATATGAGGAGCTAAACCCCTTTGCTGAGGTGACGGAGGAAGCTATTTTTCCAAGATTTGTGTGGTAAATTTTATTTAATTAATTATTGCAATTCTTTTTATGATTATTTGCCTTGATGAAAAAATTGATTTACGGATTTTGGTTAAACAATTGTGATTTCTTTTGATAGATCATACTTGCCTAGGGGTTTTGATGTTCTATGCTTTTGATAAACAATTGTTATTTCTAAAAATCTAATTATTGCAATATATTAGAATCACTTAAACGTAAAGAGTTGCATGATTATCATTAATTGAATCACATAAAATTGGAAAATAGTGGAATCCTAAGTCTCGGTATTTTTGCAATCTTGATAACATCTTCAAATCAGTTTTCTAGTTATTTTTATAATTTAAGTCTAAAATCGAATCACTACAAGTCTGAGAAACGAACTTTACTACCACTTCCTACAACACATCAATAACAAAGTTACTTCTAATGGGTAAGAAAGATCCTGAAGAATTTCTAAAGTTTATGAACAGTCCTATCAATCCCCTCAACTATGAGAATGCACATCATCAGAGGAGGAAGAAGAGGATCTTTATCCAAGAACTTTTTTCAAGCCATCCGACTTTTCTGGAGTGAGCCCTTATTACAATAAGGCTGATGACTACATAGTTCCAGTGAAGGGAAAAGAAAAAGTTGATGCTGGTGAAAAATCTAGTGATGTGGAGGAAGGTAACAACAATGAGAAGGATCCATGAAAAAGCAAAAGCTGATGTTTGTGTTATTATGTTATGAACTCTTAGATTTTGGTTTTAGACATGTCAGTAACTCTTAAACTTGTGTTAATTTTCAGTTTCACTTGATTTATAACTTATTCTTTTTTCTCTGAAGGTTCAATCAATAATAGAGTTGTAATAAGTCGGTATGGTTTGAAAGCTCGACCTTTCCGACCATCACAGGCTTTATACTACAGTGCTGTCAAGGATAGGCAGTCTGCATGGTTTGAAATGCTCGACCTTGCCGACTTACTGTAACATGTTAATGCTAATAGTATAAAAATATTACTTTTTAGGTACAAAGTACAACCAATTGAATGCTCAATGACTAGAATTTTCAAAATCAAGACATTAAGTGTGTTGTATTATAAAAGCACTCTCAACTTCATCTTCAACCTTGCATAAAGATTGGAAGTTTCAAGTGCAACACAACCAAATATTTGTAGTCTTTGTACACCAAGTGGTCATTTTGCAAATGATTGTCCTTTGAAGGAAGCAAATGCACTATTGATGGTTGTAAGGGGTTGTTATTTCTCATGACAGCTGTAATAGGAGATGTATATCACTCGTATGCTTAAAAATGCACCTGTTATGGGGTTTTCTATTAGATAGATGAGTGCCTAGATTCGTATGAAGATGAAGTTGCTAAAATCAACCTTCTACCATGCACAAATCCATGTTGCGACGGTAAGATGAAGCTAATTACCTCTCCTAAAAAATTGGTACCGGAAAAAGATACCATCTATGTCCCAAATGTGTTAGGGTTAAATTTTTAAGGTTTGTATGCTCTAATTAAGTTTCTAAAGTTTTTAACAGTCATTGTATTTGAATTTAGTCGGCACTATACAAAACTCAAAGCGTGCCGACGGCTGAACAATCGGCACTTAACAAATTATTAAGCTTATTGACGGACGTACAATCAACAGTTTATTTATATAATACAATGCCGACTATAATGTGAAGAATATCCATGAACAACATTTTTTTTCCTATTTTGGCCGGAAAGGTTGTCCTTATAAACCCTTCCTACTACGAATTAGTCGGCATTGTAAGAGGAAAATAACCTTGCCGACTGTCCGGGGCCTTTTTTCTCGTGCTGTCATGCATGTACAGTCGGAAACCTGGAGAAATCATAACCTGAAGGCCCTGGGACACTCGAAAAGTCCGTGTGATAAATACAATGCCGACCATAGGAGTTAATAACAAAAAAAAACCACATCCATTTCATTCATTTGTTGTACTCCAAAGTACATTACACAAAACACAAATGCGATTAAAAAAGTATTCCAAAAAGATTCCTTATTTCCTAATCATAATCACTCATCATTAAGATCTATTGGAGGGAGTTCATTCAAATCTATTGAACCTCCTTTAGTCAAATATATGGGATATTCCTTAGACTCATCTAAAGCATTCCAAAGGTGCATGTTGTCCTCATAAAGTTTCACCCATTCCTTGCTCTTGTTGAATATGAACTTTTCCAAAAAACTGAACCTACAAAGATGAGGTAATGGACATTCCTTATTGAGTTGTAGACCAATAAAGTGATTATTATCCACAAAATCCATAACAATTCTTCTATACTTGAGATGCTCCACACAAACCGCATGTTTCGGTGAAAATGCTACACATAGTCCTTTACTATAAAAATGAACTACGCATGACCACGTATTCGCCAATAAATGGCCACACTCCGGAATTCTCATCCAATGCTCCCATTTGATCGGTGCATTTCCCTCCTGGCCTTTAACACTAGTAAGCAATTCTTTAAAAGTCGCTTTGTTTATCCTCCATCGTACCTTCAAGCATCATTGAGATATAAAACTCCTTGTCTTTTTCTAGTTGGGCTGCCATTGTTTTTCTTAAGTATTGACATTGGGTGAGATTCTCCTCAACCTCTTCACCTAGGTGTCCCAATTGTCGAGAGGCAACGTGAAACCCACAATTTTTATCCTTTGGGATGACGTCGGTACCAATAACGAACTCTAAAATAATTTGAGGAACTTGTATGCGATACTCTTCCAATACCGGTTTTACTACCTTCCTCGGATGACCTCTTTTCTTCAAAACATATCCTTGACTCACTTGACTCTCAATACGTGTAATATTTGGCTCCATGGGTTTTTCTATTGGTGTGGGTGTTTCCTTCCTTGAATGACCCATTTTCTTTACAAGAACTTCAACACTTGCTTGACTCTCAAGAAGTGGAGTGCTATTTGGATTCAAGTTTGAAACCGTTGGTGTAGTTGTTTTTTCCGCCCTTATCTTTGTGGTAGTTGGTCTACCCGTTGGATCTTATTTCGAGGGTTCTTTAAGTTCTTCCATAAAAGGGTAAACAATCAGCATCAACTTGTGATTCATAGTTTGCTTGTCTAACCTATTCAATTAGGGGTACTTGTCGAGGATTATGCTCCCAAGTTCCATGTCGACAAACTTTTCACAGGGATCTTCTCTTGGAGCCGGGATGAAAGATTGGTGCTTCCAATGAGGATCAATATCTTCAATCGGAATGAGAGTTTTATACCTACCAAGCATATGACGACATGGAAGTCTGATAGCCTTCATTATCATACACTTACAAGGAGTGCTCGGGTCGTCATACTTTTGATACAACTTGATATGTTTCATCATAAAACGTATTGCCCAATGCGAGATGTTGCAATGTATACCAACAAGAAACCAATTATACTCCTTAAACTCCTTCAACTTCCGGTACCTACTTTCTTCGAACTGTTTTCTTATCTAATGATATCATTATTAGTGTACCCATGGATAGCATGTTGCACCTTCACAATCCCATTTTGACTCGTGAAAAATAGACATTTTAGTCTCCCTTGATATTGCTCTACCATACTTGTTGACTCAAGTTTGAAATGTTTATAGTCGTAAGTAAAAGCATACACAAACCTATTTTTGTGTGGCATCAACCATGGTCTCTTGCAATATGCCACTACTTTGGGGTAATTAGTGCCCCAATCATCCTCGAACTCCTTTAAGTTTATCTCATATCTTTCCACACCCATCGACCAAACAAACTTATCCCACACTTTCATGAATAACCCAAACTTGATCTCACCTTCTTTCCATTGTTTGTCTTTTTTCTTTTTCTTTTTCTCTTTGTCATCTTTAGTTAGTTTACTAAGACGTTCATCTTCCTCCTTTTCACGTTTAATACCTTTCTTTGCCTTTGGATTTTGGATATGATTCCTACAATCCTTTCTAAGATTGCATTGTATCAAGTGCAAAGAAAATTTTGTGCATTGGGAAAAACTATCCTCACGACGTTCATTATTTCTGCTCATTGTCGGTCACTACAGCCCCGGGAGTCTCGTATTCTTGGTAGAGAAGTTTCAAAGTTTCCAATGCCCAAATATAGCTATCATCCTTCTCACAATCCATAAAACACCATGCCACCGTGAATAATTGCTTATCCGAGGTTTTTCCTACAATGTTTAACAAAGGCATGTTGTACCTATTCGTCTTATAAGCACAATCCATGAACAACACTTGGTAAAAGTACCGGGACAATTGAATCATATCGGGATGCGCAAGAAAAATATGATCCACCTTCCCCTCCTATGACTCATGGTATCTCACAGTGTAGTTGTATTTGTGTGCCAACCATTGTGATTCTTCCATTACCTTTATTCTATCCCATTCAATTCTTTTGATAGTTGCTTTGGCCGCATAAATTGTAGTTAATGAAGAAAGGTTATTCTTGTCATTCCTCTTATACTTACTAAGGAGCTTGCTTGGTTTAATTCCCCAACTTGTTCGAACTCATGCAGTTTCAACTTGGCATCTTAGGAGTTCCCAACAAGAATTTCCGGATCTTTATGGTTATGCCAACCAACTTCAACTCTATTCATTCTCCACATGCTATCGGTGTATTTTTTCCTCCAAAAATTATATTGAATGGGAATCCACACTTATTTCACTTCGTCTTGTACACCCTAGTCATCTTATTATCATACACATAACCCTTTCTCTTGTGACTTGCATCCGGAGACCTACTACACTCACATACTATTTCAAACCTCGTATCTCTTTGTTGGGTGTTTTTCACTAGAACCCACATCTTCGCTTTTGCTTTCTCAACAACCCAATTGACTGCGTCATCTTTTTCCTTCCATTCCAAATCATTAGCGTAATGTGAGGAAGTATCAGGACCCCTAACACTATAAGATTGAGTCTGATCCGTCATCGGTACCAATGTAATCTACAAAATATCACAAGTTAGTTAATATGTACTACAATAGTCGGCATGATCGATATATACACAACGACTAAAGAATAGCCGGCACTTTCGAAGAATAAAACAGTGTCGACCAAACTATAGTCGGAAGGGTCGACGTATCCACAACAATGCTGGCTTAAGCATGTTTAAAATCATGTTTCTAAGGTGCAAAAATATTATAGTTGGCAAGGTTCATATTTTCCTTACAGATTAAACACTGCTCATGAAAATTCGTGGCATTTGGTAATATAACCTTGTCGGCGCTTACAATTGGCATGGTCGATAATCGTCGACCTTGCCAATACTGGTCAGCAAAAGTGAAAAAAAAATCGATCATTTGCATGAAAAAATCACAATCTTCACCACGTAAGTTGTCTACCTGATTACTTCCAGCTCTATTTTCTTCTTCTTGGTCATTAGATTCCACGTTTGGCTCAAGACATTCATCATTTCCATATCCATCTTGATTTTGAGGAAAATAAAAGTGAGGATCATGCATATAATCCATTTGATCATGATTTTGTAGATCATCATACAAGTACTCATCTGTTGGAGGAAAATTAGAAGACTCCCCCACTTCAAAATCAGGATTAGAACCACTCATCTCACAATTATCACAAATATCTCAAAAACCCTACCCCCCCCCAAAAAAAAAAAAAAAAAAAAAAAAAAACTTCCTATACTACTTCATTCCATTTCTTACTCGCAATCATTTCCAATTCCACTCATATAAATCAACTAACTAATCCAGTCATACATACACATTTGCTATTTCGAGCCGAGTTTACTCGCCTAACATTTTCTCGAAATACGTGTTGGTGAGCTTTCACTTTAACCACCTTTCATCTTTACCCGTGACGAAAGTCATGATGACGTTTCAATCTTGAAAATATCTTTGATGACGATATTCGTGAATAACGATTGTTATAACATTATAAAAGAATGTTTCAATGATTGAAATGTAGAGTTGAGATTATGTAACCATCTATGAATATAAGCATATATAGTGTGTTCGCACATTAGTGTATAAATCCATGTACCGGAAACCAAATGCGTGCATGCTATATTGGTGAAGGAGACAGGTTGGGTACGCATAGTGAGTGATCTCTAATATGTTTGTTTACATCTACTACAAATCTTTCTGAGTTTATTGTCTGTCTCTTAGCTTGATTTTAATTTTGAATACCAATGGCGATCTCAAATTTCTTCTTTCTTCTCATTCTACTGGTGACTCAGGTAATATAATAGCTCAATCCATTTTTAGAGTTGATTTACTGATCAATTATAACATTCTCTATCTCTTGTTTGTTTATTAGGCCAAAGGATTTGATATTTCACCGACATCAACACCAGCAGCATCTCCATTGCCAGGATGTGACAATTGCAGTACAATAGACTTCCCACCCCAGACTTAATCTTCACCTTTGAAGAATATCCTAGTGATGGTTTTGGTCCCAATAGCTGTCTTTGCATACCTTGAGATCATCATATATTTCGTTCATTTCCAGAGATATCATGCCTTGAGATCTCCAGCAGCAGTAAGAACTAGTGAAGATGCATAGTGGTAGTGAAGTAAAGACTACATACATTGTGTTACCTACTTACATTACATGGCAGAATAAAGTTTTAGGTTCTATTACCAATATGTTTTCTACTTACATTACATGGCAGAATAAAGTTTTAGGTTCCTACACTAGATCTCTGTGAAGCTTCCTTTTATGTTGGGAACGATCTGTTGGGGACATACTTACTTGTCATCCCTAAGTGAGACCCCTTTTGTACGAATATGGGTTTACTCAGTACATACTTTTATTGACTTCTAAAGAGTTTAATGGATTTACAAAATATTATGTTATTGGTTATCTACTTTTAAAATATCTTTCAAAGTTTATGTTACTGGTTGTATATTTTCAAAAAGTCTTCTAAAGTTTATGTTACTCGTTATAAACCTGAAAATTCAAAGACTTTGCATGCTTTCCTATTTTCAAGACTTTGAGTGACTTTCATGCATAAATTTGCCTTGATAAAAGTCTTGCAAAATATGTAAGATTTTGGATGACTTCCAAAATTTTTATAAAAAATATTTTTTATTCTCTTTAATTTTATTTCATAAATATACAATCTGATAATACCGTTATTATAAATTCGTATAAATTATATGATATGATTCAAAAAATTACTTTCATTATTATGTACAAATATACAAATGCACAATAATAATAATTTTATTTTATTATTACAATTTATTGTATTTTATTGAACATAAGAAAAAATTATGTATATTTAAGATAATAATTATTCATTTTAATAAATAAGCTACAATAAATTTTGTATTTATGTCTATCATGCATATTTCTATATAATTTTTTTTTACAACTTTCCAGGACTCCGCACAATTTTTCTCAATTCTATATAACTCTCGGAAAGTTATTATTTTTTGTGACTCTTTTTAAATCTCTACAAATCTACAAAAGTATCTATTGAGTAACCCCCTGGAAGTTTAAGACATTGGACAACTTTTCAAGAAAGATTTCCACAATTAGCGATAATCAATAAATTGAAATCTTGGAGTTGGATTTAGGGTAAAAAAGATCTTTTAATTAGAATTGGAATTAATTAGGTGCAAATATTATACTAGTATCTATGTATCGATTTAAGGTAAAATATCTTTTAAATAGATGTGGAATTTAATTACGAATGTTATAATATTATGGTATTTAATTGGAATTTAATTGCAAATTTTATACTATTAATTGCAAATTTTATTTTATTTTAAATGAAAATTATATTTTTAGACGATTACATAGTTTTTAGTTGGTAGCCGAGCAACAAGATGGGCACCAACTCCTTTTTGAATAACAACACCCAGTCTATGAAAAATAAAACTACCTAAACCACTACTAGCGTCATGGCCAACTAAACAATTCTTCAGATTCTTGAAAAAACAAATAAAATCTTCACTAAGTTCCCCTAAGGTAGTAAAAGCTAACACCATAACCATGCGAAGTACACTCATTCAAATATTTAGAATGTTTGCATGAAATTTCTTTAGAGATAGCCTGGCCAGGGACGAAAGAAAGAACACCATTTCTAGTAAAGGGTGAAACTCCTGTGATATTTCTTTGGGTTTTGTTATCTTGTGCACCCATGCACAAGATAACACTTAATCATTGCATTGGGAAAGTGCAAAACCAATTAAAAAAATAAGAGAGATGATGTAACTTGCATTTAAGAATGCAAAACTTCACCCTCAATAAATGCATGTTTGGTAAACCTATGTGAAATTTACATTCTTCAATGCAAATTATACCATCTCTCTTATTTTTTTTAATTGGTTTTGCACTTTCCCAATGCAATGATTGAGTGTTATCTTGTGCATGGGTGCACAAGATAACAAAACCCTATTTCTTTTAAATGTTATAATATTTTTAAATATTATAGAATTAATAGCAAATATACTAGTATTAATGTCATAAAGACTATATAGCTTAAAAAAAGTAACAAAAAAAATGCCATATCGTGTTTGTTTGATGATGTTGAACTTTTTATGCTTAACATGTTGGATACTCATATTAATGATAATTATCAATGAAGAATCCGAAGAACAATCCTAAATGCGGAGAACAAAGCAATAATAAAAACTATTAAGGTGAAGTATTGTTTTTACATGCATTAATTTGTATTTAGTTAATCTTATGTTTATGGTTGTATTGATTTTTATTTTGCAGTGTTAAACTTATGTTTATGGATGTATTGATTTTTATTTTGTAGGTGGAAAATAACGAGATCATCGATTGTTATGATATATATAGACAACCTAGTTTTAATCATCCTTTGATTCATAATCACAGAATGTAGGTTTAATATATATACATATTTCCTTAATAATATCTATATATGTTTTTAATTCAACTCTTACACGATTATTTTATTTTTATTGTTATGAAACAGGTGAAACCAAATTCGTATCCAAAAGAAATGAAATCAAATAATTTCGGGTCACTTCAACTTACACAAACTTGGCACAAATATGGATCATGTCCGGAAGGAACTATCCCTATACGGAGGAAAGGAATAAAGTACAATCCAACAGTTTTGCGTAAACATGATCATCCGAAATTATCACCTTATAAAACTCTTAATGCATCAAGACCATATGACATTGGAAGAAGCCATGAGGTATACATAATCACATACCATATACTGTTATTATTAGTTTAATTTACTTTACTCTCTGTACATGTATACATATATAATAATCGAAACGTTTTTTTTTGTTTAGTATGCAATAATCGAGGTGAATGGAAACTTTCTTGGAGAACAAGCAAAAATAAATATTTGGAAACCGGTTATTGAAACACCAAATAAAATAAGTGTATCTCAAATTTGGATTACAACCGGTGATGATGAAGTGAAAAATACTATTGAAGCTGGATGGGTGGTAAGTTGTACCCAAAAGTTATATACAAGCAAATTTATATCCTCTTGTTTGGAATTATTGAATTTTATCTTTGTTTTTGATTAGGTGAACCAATACATATATGGCGATGACCAGCCTAGATTTTTTATATATTGGACGGTAAGTATTATTACCGTTTTGGTTATTCGGAATGTCTTAGTGACAAGGACATCTTGAAAGGCCATATATTATTGTTTGGTATTATTTTATCAAGAAGATGAAATCAATTAACTATTTTTTTAGAAGGACATATACCAGAATAAGGGTTGCTTCAACCTCATATGTGATGGTTTTGTGCAAACAACATCAAATTTTTTCCTTGGTGGAAGTTTCACTGAGGTATCCACTTTCAATGGCGTCCAGGAAGATGCCAAATTCAGTATTCACAAGGTAAGAAAATACAAGCAATCAAATTTTATACTAGTTACCAACTTTGGTCTATATATAATGTTGAATAATATGGCATGACCAAATTGGAGGACAATGGTGGGTCCAAGTACAAGGTAATCCGATTGGATATTATCCTAGTTCCCTATTCACAAAATTATCAATGATATCAACAAAAATACATTTTGGTGGAAAAATCTCGAATCAAAAAAGTAAAGGATGACATACTTCGACACAAATGGGTAGCGGTCATTTCCCTTCAGAAAGTAGATTGAAAATATCGAGTTATTTTAATTGGGTTCAAGTAGTTGATGAAAACAACATGACCAAGGATCCTGAAAATGTGGAGACAAGAGTTACAAATCCAAACTGCTACGGCTTGGAAATTGACAACAACCACCATGATACAAATGGATATGGTTTTTACTATGGAGGTCCCGGTTATAATGATAAATGTCAATGATAAAGTAGGTTTTAAATAAGTTTCATATTTTAAAAATTTGATACATGTGAATGGATGATTTTTTAATAAATTATATTGAGGTGGTCTATAACCGCTATTATTCGTAGCCTCTTATGTCTAAATTTTTATTTTATTTTCTTTTTCTTTTAATTAAGTTTGGTTTTATACCATATTATTCTATTGAATCTCTTTTGTTATCCGGTTGTTAAGTAAAAGTTTGTTCTTTTTTCTTTGTTGTTCTGTTTAAGAATCCCGATAAATAATTTTTTTACCATATGTCATGCGGAAAATCTAAAACTCTCCAAACAGTAATACATAGATAAAGGGAAATATATGTACAAATATTTTTGAATTTAAATACGGAAAAATTTACCAAGTGGGAAGCGATTTCATTATTCCATATCTACGAACTCACATAAACCAGAAGCTCATCAGTGCCTCCAACATCCTTCATCGTATAAAAATATACCTTGGATACTAGAACGACAAACTTCTTTTCCTTACTTCCATTTGTGTTGAATTTAAATAGCATCGTGCAACAACTGAGAGAGTGCATTAGTAATGGATTTAACGTTGGAAGAGAAGCATGGCTGGGGAACAGTTCCATCATTATTTGTTCCCATGTATGAACTTACTAGGGAATGTCTGACACAACCAACTTCATACAGTTATTAAGCTTTTAAAAGTAATGATTGAAATGCTTTACAACTAATATATGTCAAGATGATAAAAATAAATATAACACTTCCGATTAAACTACTTGTAAAGTTGAGAAGTTTATCTAAATTTTGAGTTCTAAGATATATATGTTGTGCACATTTTTGAGCATTAATCTACTGATCATTATTTGACACTCAAATTAAGTCACAGATCCAAACCACTAATTAATAATAGTTAGTCTCCAAGCAACAATAATAAAGCCTGAAAAAATACATTGCAGAAACAAACCGTATTGCAGCCATAATTGACCAAATTTAATCGCACCTACTATTAATTGAAGTTGATCAGTACATTAATGAGATTGAGTGAACACACTACTGGTGCTAGTACGTACGACTTATTAAGTCTTGGTGACACTGACTTGAAAATTTCCTGCTAGGCTGAGACAAAATATATAGATCAATTGTTGAAGTTAACTTAGAATATTACTGAAGTAAATTTCAAATATTGAGTAAATCCCTAGTAATTTATCTCGGTGCTCAAAAAGTTAAATACACCAAATTTTGGGATTAGAAAAAGAATGAATTCGTTACGAATCGGGGTTGTAAAGGCCATTACTTGTTTCAAAACGGTGTATTACAAATATTTCGTAACGGAAATGGAGCCATTATGAATCCTGAGTTGTAACGGCCTTAGTAACAGAGCTCAGCCGTTATGAATTGACATGTGGTAACGGCTGAGAGACGTTACGAATTTTTCGTAACTACGGTTTCGTAACGGCCTTACCCGTTACCACGTGGCACATTAGTAACATGCATGAGCCCTTACTACGTGTCATGTTGAAATAGATGTAGGCCGTTAAGAATTTTTTTGTAACGGAAAAAAAAACTGCCAGTAATATTGACCTGGTCAAAATTGGTCAATACCGACCAAATTTGACCATGTCAATATTGACCGGCAATTCATTTTCTGCCGAAAATAAACCGGAATTCCAAATTTAATACCTTGTATACACCTTTCAATCCATTCATCATCCACACTCAACAGTAATTCCATCATTCATTCAATTCATACAACATTCAATCAATTAATATCAGAAAAAGGAAATAAATTCTTCTAAGTATAATTTTTCTTTTTTGCTAAGTATCAAGTTCTTAAGTTCAGTTCATATAAACTTTGGAAAAAATTTAAGTTCACAAATTCTTTTAACATAAACCACTATAAGCAGATACTATTTAGAAACTTACAAAGATATCTCTATTGATCCACCGCAACTCTAATGTACTTATCGGCAAGTTACTTTACTGCAACATAGCAAGATATCTTTGCTGATCCACCACCTATACAATTGATTTTTCGCGAATTAGATTCCTCGCTACATATAAAGCACCATAAATTTTACGTTTCATCTCCTCGATCATCATTTTGTTACCTGAAGAATCATAAGACACATAATAATTCATTAGGTGAAATGATGCATTTTTCTACCAATTGCCCCTCCTAACCAAATGGGATGCTCTCTTCTTAAATTTTAATTCATTGCTTCCGAAATTAAAAAATGAACTAACTTACTGAATTTGCGTTAATGCAGTTTGCTTCTATCAAATAAGAAAGAAACTGAACTCAACAGTTAAATATCACTTAAAAAGCAATATTTTTAAACGGAAATAAGAGGGAAGAAAAAAACAACTACCACCACTGGTGAGGATAGTGACCGCCCTCGAATTCGCACACTACTCCATGTAGAGCATTCAATCTTTTGTTATACCAAAGGATTTCTCTCTAACTAACCTGGCATAAATGAATAAAAATGGTAACATATCAGATTCCTCCAACTGAAAAAACTACAAAAAATCTTCATTATTTTTGCAACGGCTCTAGGTAAAGAAAAATAAGTAAAACTAAGTATTGTTTCATTGAACGAGCTAGAGTAGTACTAGAATGAGTACTTTCCAATTGTCTTGGAACCTTGGCACAATCCTTGCACCTATAAAGACAAAGACAATATTCCATATATCAGTAAGTGCGAAGGATACATTTACTTACAAATATTTAATAAGATATAAATTCATAATAACCTATTACTATTGCAATGAGCATGATCTAAATTTCAAGTGATGTTGGTTGCATTGGTTTAAATTTTCCTTGCACTTTATAGAGTAAGCAGGTTCTTTTAGTTTTAACGTGAAAAATTTACTAAAATTTAAAATCATGTGAAGCGTAACTGATATGGAACTGATTGGTGTAGACTGTGGAGTATCGACAATGAACAATTTTGCATAAAGAAAATCCAATCAGCACACCCGTTTGAAAATATGGCGGATCATATCAACGATATTGAGTCCTTTGAAAATCCAGAGATTACCATGTTTGTACTGTCGATAAATTGACGGGGATCCCGTTAATCAAGCTCGTCTACCCGTGAAGATTCCAGAACTTTCCAGAAGTCTTGTTGCCCAAGTTGCTTGCATATCAAGTTTATCTAATTATGGTTATATAAACTATATAAATACATGTATCTTACACCCTAAGAAGACATGGAATTCCAGGTTAGCTAAATATACAATTGTAAACCTCATATCAATACAATTTCTCCCCTACGGGATTCCACCGTGGATGTAGGCAACACTTGCCGAACCACATTAAATCTTTGTCTTCTTATTTGTTTACAATCGTGTTTTAACCCTAATTCATCATAATCAACATCAAATCATCGTGTTTAGTGCCTAAAAGTAATTTTGGGTATAAACATTGGCGCCGACTAAGGAAAATCGTGAAAATATTTTCGTATTTTACTGTTGAGGAAAGCGCGGAAGAAATCCAACATACTACCATGCACAAGTTCAACAAGAGAAATAAAAAAAATTAGGTTAAAGAAGAAAAAACTGTGAAACTATTTCAAACAGAGAAAAATCATTGCGACTCAGACAGAGGAAGTGTTGCGAATCAGTTGCAGAAGGCGTTGCAATAGAAGAAGCAGAAACTGTTGCCAAATCATCTAACAGTAACACTAATAAGTGTTGCAGAAAGGTAACAACGATCAAAACCCACAAATCATTTCAGCAGACTGGTTTGCTTCAGATCCAACACAGTCCAGACCGTTTGGGTCTGATCAGCTGCCACTTCAGCAGTGCCTTGTCACCGCAGACATCTACCACATCAGCAGATTTTGTCCAGTCAGCACTCCACGTCAACGATGCCTATCTAGTCATCATTGTTGCCATGTCATCACAATTCGTATGCCATGTCAGCAAAGTCATCCCAGTTTACAGTGCCACATCATCAATCTGACACGGTCAGCCATGTATGCAACAACACGTGCGCTTCGTTCAAATTTTGTTTCGTCAATAAATTCTTCGTTTTAAGTCTGAATTGAGTGATTTTTGGCTCGTTGGAATCATATTTCAATTCCTTACACTATAGAAGCAAAAATTATTGCGTTTCAGAAAATTTTATATGCACTTGGGACAACAACATGATCGGGTTCGAGGTTCGTGGACAACGACATGATCGAGTTCGAGATGAGGATTGCTTAGGCCCTTCAATATTTAGCTTTGCATCACTTCGCAAGAATCTAAAGCCTTACCTTGAACGTGAGCACTTAAGTCTTCCATTTATCGCAAGAATAAAATCTCGTCTTGCACCCGAGTATAAAGACTTGCACCTTGGAAAGCATAGAGTCTCGTCTCGACCACGAACCCAATACACGATGTTGGTCCAAGCCTCGTTGAATCACAAGCCCAATGCCCGATATTGTTCCAAAGACTCGTAGTCAACATAAGAAATAACCAGCCTGCCCGAGCAGCGAGCGCTTCAGCCTTGTTACGTTACGAGCAAAAAGCCTTGCCCTAGCCGCAAGCACGCACATTACATTATTCTCAAGACTCGACTAGATCTCGAGCATCATCAAGTCCACCACGCGGAAAAAAGACTCGCCTAGCACGTGAGAATTTTTTTTGCAGGTTATCACAGTTGGAGGCGTCTTTGTTATTTCTCTACTCACACTTAGGGGAGAGTTACGTCATCAACGATATCAACGCAAAGGAAAAACAACCTTATTAACCCCCAAAAAGTTGGAGGTTAATAGGGGTAGATGTTCGTATCATGTATAAAATACATGGAAGGCCCATTAATCAAGCCTGTTTAGCCCGTGAAGGAAGATTCCATAAGTATTGTTTCCCAAGTTGCTTGCACATGAAGTTTATATCATAATTAGGGTTATATAAACTATATAAATACATGTATCCTAAACCCTAAGAGGACATGGGATTTTAGGTTAGCTAACTAGGAGAAAAACTTTTGTATTATCATAATTAATAAAATATCTCTCCGTTCCTCTATGGATGTAGGAAACACATGCCGAACCACGTTAATTTCTTGTCTTCTCTATTTATTTTGTATATATTTTATATCCTAATTCACATCATCATCACCAGATCATCGTGTTAGTGCCTAAAAGTAATTTTGGGTACAAACATACCACAACGGAAACAATGCAACACTTTTCAATTCTAGTGTAATGATAATAGAGCCGTCAAATTGCATGTTCCAACTAAAAATGGATCACATCAACGAGATTGAGTCCTACAATGACGGAGATCAGGGTTGTTTGAACTAAATCTTTACATGGTGGCACCGAATTCCGAAACACATGAACTTCTTGAAGCAGTTCTGGGAAGGTGATGTGGAAGATAAGAAAGTAATGATAACTACGTTATTTGGGCCTGATCCACATTATCTTGGTGCAAACATTGGTATGTTTCCGAGACTATGGATGTAACTGGAATGTAGACATATTACAAGAGTTTGCCATTGATGTTGCACATAAAACATGGTGGAAGGTTCATGACGCCATGCTAGAGAACTTGCAGAAGTTCTGTTTGCTTATATCAAAGCAAAAGGCAGGGTTAGTGTGGGATCGCCGCCAAGCTGAGAAAGGAAATTTCAGTGATAGACATCGGAACATAATGATAACGGATGGAAGATTCAAGACCTATTTTGAAGATTTCTGCTTTTGGGAAAGTATGTTATTGCACTGGGGAGAAATAAACTGGACAGATGATAAATTACCATCTCTTGTCCCCACTGCGCCTGCGATTACTCAAACAACTCTCCCTAGTTTGTAAGTACTACTCCCTCCATAACTATTATATAGGAGAAATTTTGAATTTTGCTTGTCCCGTTAGATAAGTGGATTGTTATTTCTAAGATGAACATTTCCATCCATACCATTATTAATGGTACATAGATAATTGTGTTATTAATAGGACAAGGGGTAAAACATGAAAAAGTATAAAAAATTATGAATTCAATGTGATTTTATTAATTTAAGAGAATTGTCTCTCTCCGCCTATATATATGTGGCACGAAGGAAGAAGTTTTTCTTACTTATCCTCAATACCAATTTTCTTTCAGATTTTTTATGTCGGTAAGTTCAAACGATTCATCAATTAAGCTTTATTACTTCACAGTAAACATGATATATGAAGATGGGTTGCAATTCTTTCATCTGTTTTATAAACCTAAACTGTTCCCATTCAGTTACTTTAGCTTCACATAAAAGATTTATGTAATTTTGGTGTTATAAACTTTGATCTCTTTGATACTGACTTTGTAGCGCAGCTTATAATTCTCTTATAAGAGCCCGAGGCATATTTTTTCATTTTTCATTTACATTTTCTTTGTAAAGAGATGAATGTTGCTAGACAATTTCTCAGATAATTTCATTGATTGAATTTCATATATTTTCATTACAGACACTGAAGAAGATAAAAAAGTATTTAAAGACGATGACTTGTCAGCACATTGACCAATCAACTGGTAACAGATGTAGCCGGTTAACTACACCTGAAATAACCACCACATGCATTACACCACACACACACTACACATGCCATTCTATAACCCCCCCCCAGCAAAGACACTGAGCTTGGATCGCAGTGTAGTGAAACGGTTAGTAGATAAGCCTTGGTGAATATATCAGCAATCTGTTCTTGTGTATTGAGAAAACGAACCTCTAAAACATTGGCTTCAACTAATTTTCTAGCATAATGAAAAGCAATTTCAATATGCTTCATGCGATTATGAAAAACAGGATTGGCAAAGAGACAAGTGGCGCCCATATTGTCACACCATATAACAAGTGAGTTTGAAGAATGAAATTTTAATTCTGAAATTAGAGACTGCACCCATACTAATTATGATATAGCATCTTCCACAGCACGATACTCCGCTTCAGTATTTGAACGAGAGACGGATTTATGCTTTCTAGAACACCATGAAATTAGATTAGAACCCATAAAAACATCCATACCACTAGTAAATCTCATGTCAGTAATATCACATGCCCAATCAGCATCTTAGTAAACTTGTAATTGTAAGGATATAGAACATCGAAATTGTAGACCATGACCCAGAGTGGCCTTTAAGTATCTCAGAATTCTCTTGACTGCTACCCAATTTGCTTCAGAAGGAGATTACATAATAGAAAAATCCATATTTGGTTTAGTGATAGTTGTATATTGTAAAGCACCAACTACACTCCTATAGAGAGCAGGATCCTCAAAAGATGAAGAATTATCAGAACAATTCGTTGGTGCAATAGGAGTGGAATATGAATGAGAAAATGTCATCTTAGTTTTGTGTAACAAGTTAGAAATGTATTGCTCTTGAGAAATAAGTATGCCTTCACTATTTATGGTTGCTTAAATCCCCAAGAAGAAATGCAGATCACCCAAATCTTTTATGGAAAGTTCTCTACTGAGATCTTCAAGAAGCTTGTCAACTGCAAGAAAAGAACTACCAGTAACTAAAATGTCATCAACATAAATGAGAACATAAATAGATGCAGTAGAGGATACTTTGAAGAATAATTAAGCATCAATCTTGGAATATTGAAATCCACATTGAAGCAGAAACTGACCAAGTCTTGCAAACCATGCTTTGGGAGCTTGCTTCAAACCATATAAGGACTTCTACAATTTGCAGAGATGATTGGGAATTTTTTTATTTGTGTAACTAGGTGGTTGAAGCAAGAATACATCTTATGCCAGGTTGTCATGTAAAAAGGCATTTTTAACATCCAATTTCATGATTCTCCAACCCTTGTAAAGAGAGATATAAGTGATCATTATGACAGTGGTAATCTTTACAACATGCCTAAATGTATCTTAATAGTCCACACCCTCTACTTGATTGAATCCTTTGGCAACTAATCTTGCCTTATATCTTTCAATGGTGCCATCAACAATCCTATTGATTCTAAATATCTATTTACAACCAATCATATTTTCACCTGAGTTGGCAAGAACTAGTCTCCAAGTACCATTTGTGCAGTAAAACTGTAATCTCCTCATCCATAGCCTTAAAAATTCCTTTCTTTCCTATTGTGGTCATGGGATGTTCATTAACAATTGAAGAAGCATTAGGAGAAAAAGCAGATGGTAATGAATCATCTATGTCATTCACATATAGATCAACTTCATTTGAAATAGTAGCTGAAGTAACTGATGATGGACGAATTTTCTTTTACAGAAGTACCAGAAGCATTCATAAATAATTGTTCATAAAGAAACTCATTCTCTAAAAGGTAACATCCCTTGAGATAATAATCTTATTAGTAAGAGGATTAAGACATCTGTATCCTTTGTGCATATGGTTGTATCCCAAGAATATACATTTGACTGATATAAGTTCAAGTTTATGAGAATTAAAGGGTCTTAGACAAGGATAACAAGCACATCCAAAGGTATGCCGAAAATTTTAGTCAGGTTTGTGATTAAACAGACATTCAGGAGGTGAAATTTTCTGCAATATGGGTGTTCGAAGTCTGTTGATCAAAAAATTTGCAGTTTCAAATACATAACTCCAATATGAAATTGGGAGATAAGCATGGGAAAGAAGAGCTAACACAAAATCTAAAATGTGTCTATGTTTCCCCTCAGCAGTGCCATTTTGAGAATGTGCATTAGGACAATATACTCTATATCCTTGATTATGGGTGAAAACTATTCCTGCCGAATTTGGTAATTTTGTGTATGTGGATGAGGAATGAATCTAAACCCTAAACAAATACACTGCGCGGTGAGTGCTTGTGATTCGAGAAATCAATATGTACAGCTCTAGCCTAAACCAAGAAATGTCCGTTCCAGACTTGCTTCGGTCATAAAGTGAAGGAGATGGGGTTGATCTTAGGGAGGGAAGCGAAGGTGTTGAGATTGCAAAGGTGTTGGCTATGTATAACTTGTATCAGAAAACTGAACTGGCTGATGTAATCTATCAGTTCCGGTGTTTGAATACAATTGTTTATGGGTGAAAACTATTCCTGCCGAATTTGGTAATTTGGGGTGTGTGGATGAGGAATGAATCTAAACCCTAAACAAATACACTGCGCGGTGAGTGCTTGTGATTCTAGAAATCAATCTGTACAACTCTGGCTTAAACCAAGAAATGGCCGTTCTAGACTTGCTTCGGTCACAAAGTGAAGGAGATGGGGTTGATCTTAGGGAGGGAAGCGAAGAAGGTATTGAGATTGTAAAGGTGTTGGCTATGTATAACTTGTATCATAAAACTGAACTGTCTGATGTAAGCTATCAGTTCCGGTATTTGAATACGATTGTATCAACACTTGTTTCTGTTGTCTTGTCTTGTTTCTTGTTTTGGAAAAATAGGGAGGAGAACCTATTTATACAAGTCTTTAAGCCTAACCCTCATATCTCGTGGGAAGTGGAGAAAGTGGAGTGATGGAGTAGTGGAGTGATGTGTTAGTGTCACACGACCAGTCTTGCCCACTTCTTCCATCATCACTAACCGTCTATGACTTCCTGACACGTTCTTGTGGTGGCGTGTTGTGCGTCGCACGCTGTAAACAGCCAGACCAATACCCCAGTATGTATCCCCCAGTTTGTGACATGATTGATGTCTTAAGTGTATGGATCATGGGACCCATAGAAAGTATCATGTAATGCTAGACTAACTTATTTTGAAAGTCGATACTTGTGAAGTATTGTGTGCATTCTATGCAGGTACTGCATCGAGTATACTCAGCATGTATGAAGCATCGCTGTTTGAGCATCTCAAAATAGCTTCATGTACAGCCTACCTCATGTGATGGTTTGGAGGTTGCGCAAGCAAGTCCTCCCTTGGCCGACCATATGGTGTGGTAGAGTGATGGGTGGTGATCACCATGATGCCTAACTGACCAATGAACTCCTGACCAGGGTTGTATAACCAAGACGGTGAAGTTGGACGGACGAGATGATATTTGATACATTCATCTGCGACCGTTGGTGGAATTAGGGTTTTTAGAAAAGGTGCGCAATCACCACTTTTCAGCTTGGTAGAATCCAAGCTTGGGACACGATTTTGGCATGGCTGATCGGGTATGCGTGTATACAGCATGCCGATATACCTACCCATACCTCACTGTCCCGTGAAAGTGTGATCTAGGCCACTCAGTTTTTCCGGCAAATTTGAGTGGTCGAGATCAATTTGAGACAGAAATATGGCGCCGCAAAGGCCGCGCATCATGCCAACTTCGGGCGCGTGTTTCAAGACAACATGCTTGGTCGGTCCCGGCCGATTGGTTCGACGTGTGGGTGGTAGGATGGTGTTCACGTATGTACTTCATTGCCTCATAGAAACGTGATCCAAGCCACTCAATTTGTCCGACGAAGTTGAGTGGTCGAGATCAGTTTACAATTAGGAGGTGCGACCACTCCTGTATTGGGCACGCGAATCGAGGTGTATATCCAAGTTCGGTCTTGGCCGATTGGGTGTGGAGATAGGTGGGTCTGCAGTGATCATGTTGATACTTACCGGACTTGCTTAGTCTATTCCTGGACCCTTCATCCGAGCAGGAGAAGATGGGCGCTCCTTATCGCGACACAAACCCTAGTCAGGGTTTTCCCGTCCGTGTGTCACACCCAGTTTAGGGCGCACGAATCAGGATGACCAACTATAGTTGGTCCTGGACGATCAGTCAGGTATGCAGGTAGGCCCACGGTGATTGTGTTGACATGTTCCGTACCCTTTGAATCTACATCTACACCCTCCATCTATGCCTGCGAAGATGGATGGTTGAGACTGTTTTGCGACACATGTAATGTGCCGCAAACCCTAATTTAGGTTTTTTTGTCCATACTGGTTTGGCTTGGACGATTTGGCAAGATATGCCATCCTTTAGGGAAGTCCGACCATGGGGGCCCCGCGTTGGGTCGGTAGTGAATATTCCAATACCTGCTTGGGGTCATGGATTCGATCTAAGTTATCCAATCATGATGGTGAAGTTGGATGGTCGTGATCATTTCTAAGACTCATATGGACAGTCCAGATTCGAATATGCTCAATCGGGCTAGTATAACATACCGAGAGTTGTATGCTCAATCGGGTTAGTATAACACACCGAGAGTTTTACGCTCAATCGGGCTAGTATAACACATCGAGAGTTGCAGTCTGTACGGATATTTCGTACATGCTTCATTATTAATGCTTGGAGGTCCGTGTTGGTCTGCTGAAAACAACACTCAGTCGTCATGTCGCACCGATAATGAGTGCAAGAAATACAATGCTTGTCATGCATTAATTAATAATGTTATAAATTCACAGGGTATATGGGATTGTTGCCACATGCTCGAAACTGGATGAATTTCGTGTATTTAATTCACAGAATACTGGGATTGTTGCCACATGCTCCATTCTAGGTGAATTAGTAAAGTGAAGAAGTATTCATCACTTATTAATGGCTTTATCTTTTGCAAGATGTCAGCGCATAATTTTGGCTTTTATAATTTTAGCCTTAAATGAAAATCCACCATCAACAGTCCTACTCCACAGTTTTCCAAAAATGTAGAGACATTTCTATATTCACTTCCCCAGTCAGATTGAATAAATTTGATCACTAGTGCAATATGGGGTATTTGATCACTAGTGCAATATTTTTATTATTATTTTATTCCTCGCTCACCGACCCCCACTGTGACCAGTTGTTGATGGTGGTTTTTAGCTTAGGGTTAAAATCGTAAAACCTTAGTCAAACAGTGACGTCACTCTGAAGAGAAACGGAACTTGAGTAATAATATCCCCACTAGCGCATTTATTGAGCCCTTAAATTCGTCTATGAGAAATTTACCAGGGTACCTTATATATATATATATATGAGTCATGTTCCATGGTAGAACCCCCATTATTGACCGACATCATCTTCGCACATGCCAAACACGCATGTTAGCCGAGCATGTCGGCTATG
Source organism: Papaver bracteatum (assembly GCA_023529315.1). Classification (NCBI taxonomy): domain Eukaryota; kingdom Viridiplantae; phylum Streptophyta; class Magnoliopsida; order Ranunculales; family Papaveraceae; genus Papaver; species Papaver bracteatum. The sequence continues at coordinate 1,142,390 of JAJJWX010002077.1, forward strand.
CATGCCGTATATGCTAATTAGCGTTTCTACATACCAAACCCTAATGGAATACCATGCCATCCACACCTCTGCGCCAAGGCATGCCAACCATGCCAGCTGCACCACCATGCCAATGGAATACCATGCCAACCACACCTCCGCGCCAAGACATGCCAACCATGCCAGCCATGCCAGCCATACCTCTGCGCCAAGACATACCAACCATGCCAGCCGCACCCCCGTGCCAATAGCATACCATTCCAGCCACACCTCCGCGCCAAGGCTTGCTAACCATACTAGCCGCACCACCATTCCAATGGCATGCCATGCCAGCCACATCTCCTTTTGTCGCGCTTAAACTATGCCAAAACCCTAATTTGGCCGCGCCTAAAACATTGCCAAAGACATGCCGGCCATGCCTCCATGCCGCTGGATGCCAAGCGAAGGGTTGCGAAAATATACGGCTACCCTTCCTCCTGAGATGCAGATCTCCACCGTACAAGTTCGCCACCAAACGCGTGGCAACTTCTGGACCATGCCGAAACTACACGGTTTGTACCAAACCCTAATTTTGGCCAAGCCTAAAACTTGCACGAGCATGCCGACCATGCCTCCATACCTATGGTTTCCAAACAAACGATAATCGACGGCTACCCTTCCTCCTAAGATGAAGATCTCAGCCGTACAAGTTTGCAACCAAATGCGTGGCAACTTCTGGCCCAATGCCAAAAATGTACGGTTTGTACCAAACCCTAATTTTGGCAGCGCCTAAAACATTTCCAAAGCCATGCCGGAACTGCCTCCATGTTGTTGGTTACCAAATGAAGGGTTTCTATAATCGACGGCTACCATTCCTCCTGACATACAGATCTCAGCCGTACAATTTTTCCACCAAATGCGTGGAAACTTCTGGCCCAATGCCAAAACTGCACGGTTTGTACCAAATCCTAATTATGGCCGCGCCTAAAACTTGCACGAGCATGCCGACCATGCCACCATACCGCTGGCTTCCAAATGAAGGGTTGCAAAAATCAACGACTACCCTTCCTCCTGAGATGAAGATCTCATCCATACAAGTTCGCCACCAAACGCGTGACAACTTCTAGCCCAATGCCAAAACTGCACTGTTTGTACCAAACCCTAATTTTGGCTGCGCCTAAACTATGCCAAAATTCTAACTTGGTCGCACCTAAAAGCACGCCAAGGCCATGAAGGCTATGTCTCCATACCAATGGCTTCCAAACGGAAGGTCGCAACAATCAACGGATACCTTTCCTCTCAAGATGCAAAATCTCGACCGTCGAAGGTCACCACCGTGCCGGAAAGCCTCCCAAGATTAACTTGCCAAACAATAGCAACACGGTACATAAAAATACCCGAGACATCAAAATATGTCACAAACTGGGGGATGCTCATCAGGGTATTGGTCTGGTAGTTTACAACGTGCGGCGTGCAATACTCCTGTTACAAGAAAGTGTCATAAAAGTGAGGTGGTGAGTAATGGCAAGAAATAATGGTGAAATGTAACCTTCATTATGGGAACATCAATTACAGGCGTTACTCATTACCATTCTCCTCCATTACTCAAACCTTTCCCATTTGTATGATACTAGGGTACATTTTGGTACGACTTTTATAAATAGGTCTCACCTATTTTCCACCAAACAACTAGTTTTTGGTCAGGAGAATACAACACTCAGAAATCACTTGTTAGCTTACCAATCTGCTAGCATTTCCCTTTATGATACGAGTTGTCAAACAACTACTCTTCCGGAATCAACTATTCTGGTCTCAACACTCTCTTCGTTTCCCTCCCTAAGACCAACCCTTCTCCTTCACTTTGTGACCGAAGCAAGTCTGGAATGGCCATTTCTTGGTTTAGGACTAATTTGTACAGATTGATCTCTCGAATCAAAGTACTCCCGTGCAGTACATTGTTTAGGGTTTAGACTCGTTTCTTACCAACACACCCGAAATTACCAAAATCAGCAGAAACTGTTTTCACCCTCAAACCCTAGCGAACCTAGCTTTTCATATGGTTCAATTTTCTAGGCGCCCATTATCCTTATCCCTTCATATCTCTATTATTATTTCTCTCTCACTCTTTCTCACCTCGACTCATCTTTTTTTTTTCTTCCTTGGCAGTAGTACTGATGCGTGTCGTATGCGTCAAAAATAAATTCACTTTCTCACTCTACTAAATATGAATGAAGTATGTGATAAAAAAGAGTTCGTATCCACAGAGAGGCGATTGTTGTTATGCAATTTTTAGATTCTTAAGTAACCAAAATAACCCAAGAGTGTGTTTTGTTTTTATCAAAGTAATAAAACTAAATAAAGCAAAGTAAATAATAAGAATAATCAATAGGGAGAAGATATTGGTCAAGGCCTCAAGGGATAGTATCATTCACAAACATGTATTTTTCATATATGATTAGAATTGGTAATTTAATCTCGCAATTATCAAAAGTCCTAAGATATCTTGATCGCAAGAGTATCTCGTTTATTTCCTGATTTTATCACAAACAACATTAAAAGATGCTATTGTGACATCTTCTTAAAAAACAACCTAAAGTGTAAAAGCACAATTAGATTTAACTCCCTAAGAGCAATAAGTTCTATGAAATAAGACTAATCAATGCAAACAAACGTGTAAAATCACTAATTCGTTTTAACAAAGGTTATGATTCATATGCGATTAAAAAGATGTATCACTACAAGTATTAACCACAAGATGCTACTAGAAATCAGAGATTACAACTTTTACGTATTGAAAACCCTAATATAGCTATAGAGATGAAAACAAATCCAATTGATTCCGGACTCAACCAAACTAGCATTCAAATCATATGATAATATAAATAATGAATCATAAACGATAGAATTGAGACAAAACTAATTCATAGAATTAAATAACATGCTTGAAGAAATCAACTTTTATCCCATAACCAATAATAGTATTTAGTTACTCATATTAATGGAGTTCATCATCATAATATTCAAAGAAATAAGATGAAACATAAAAGATAGCAAACCCTAGAAGTAGTTCTCTGCAAAGGCTCCAAGAATAGAATAAAACGTGATATCCAAAAGTTAGTAGAAATTTTCTTTTTGTAGCTTTTCTCCAAAATTAGGTCCAACTCTTTAAAGTCCATTGGATAGAAATCCACCAAGCCCACAAGTGAGAGAAACCCATGTAGAAAATCTGTCCCAAAAGTGGTCGCCGGAAAACTGGGGATTTGGCCGGAATACGGCACCGACCACCTGAAAATCACCGTCGTCGAAGGAATATTCCGTCCGATTTCGTTAACGTTAACCGTTGACTTATCTGTCATCGTTAGTCACAGAGTCAAGGCACTGAGTCAGCTCAGGTCAAACTTGAGTCTAGTGTTGAGTCAACTCACTGATTGGCCATGGCCTAGCCATTTTGCAGGCCATATGCCACTGTTGCGCTGCACCAGCCATGATGGCTGTGCCACTGCTTCTTTCAAAACTTGCAACTGAGCTACTCAACTCCACTCCACTCTACTTGAAAGCACCAGGTTCTTCTCTAACTCTTCATCATTTCCTGCAACCAACTCCATATCTCAAAGCAGCATCACCTCAACCATCAGTTGCAGCTCAACATCGTCTCAACTACAACCCTGGCCAATGCATAGTTAATTCACTATCCCAGCAGCACCAGCTCACTGCAATCTTCTCTGTGAAGCTTCATCTTTTCCCTGTACTGCATATAAGTATCCGTTCGACTTCAAACCAAATCCACCAAACCCATCTCACAAAACCCAATACGACTGCAGATGCAATTTTTCAACACCTGTAGTTTCAATCACCACTTGCATTTCACTCCTAGCTGCTCCATTGCAGCCATTCCTGCAGTCGCAATCCTCCAACAACATCACTTTCCCACTGCAACCATCAGTTCATCGCACCTCGGAGTCGAGTATCATCTCATGCTCAACTCATACTCTCCAGCACAACACTACTAGCTTGAGTTAAACTCCTCCATATCTGCATTGCACAACAACCCAACTAACCATGCTATATCAGTCATGCCACATTTCCTTGTCTCAGAACTTCATATTGTCACAGACTTTCAATCTCACCAATCACTCCATTATAATCACCACAGCCTTGGGAATCTCCAGCTCTCAGCGGCACCAACAGTTCTCATTCCTTTCCTGCAATTCCTTCTTGAATTTGATCTGCATCCAAACTCAATTGCTTCCCTGTCTTCTCAACTTGCTGTAATCACCATCAATCTTATTCCACAGCTCATAGAATCACCAGAGTCTTCTTCCCTACATATAAGTCTTATCAACTTCACTACAGAATCACCATCAGTGCTCCACATCTCAGCACACCACTTGTTCAATTTCAATACCACCAGTTTCCGAATTCCTATTTCCCACAACAGCCTGCAATTTCAACTCCATTTGAGTCAAACATACACTGCTTCCCTGAGTTCATCCCCGGCAACATCATTTCACAGTATCTTCTCTTCTTTGCACAACCTCAGGCCCTTCATAGCAGCAGCATCACCAATTGTTCATTACCATCAACTAACTCCACCTGCAACTACTGCTTTAATCTTCATTGCAACTCAATACCAATACCATATAGTTCCTTGCCCCGCCAGCTGCAACCTCTTGACTTCCAAACCCATGATTTTAACCTGTTCTTCTGCTTCTTTACAACATCAGCAAAATCCATCTGCTTCTATTGCAATCATTCATAGCCACAAACCCATTCATTCCTCTCTGAGATCGACACGTTCAACAGCTGCAATAACAAATCAAGGTTAAACCCATTCAATTGCTGAAATCCTAGCCTCATTTCACAGATTCAAAATCATTCTCCTGCCAAATTCTTACTTCACCACCAAACCCTAAAATACAACCTTATACATCTTCACAGCAGCGTTTAAACTCTACCGATTCAACCACAAATTCCATTACAGCCGGAACGAGCTTCCTTTTCAACAGAAACCACCAAAACCCATTCAATCAATCTCTGCTCATTCATCACAAAACCCTTAACAACACCAGATCCATGTTCTTCCCCTATTTCCTCCAGCACAAAACAAAACCTGAATTTCTTATCCTTCTTGTTCAAGTCCTTTGTAAACACCACCAAGACTTTCTTTGAATTCATTAGTTTCTCCAAAACTTCATTTCTGTGATTTCTCTGAGTTTCTTGATTTCCTCCCATTTATTTTGGGGTAATAACAAAAGTCCCTTCTCAATTTCAGGGCAGTGTAATGAAAAATGAGATGGATTAAAATGAGAGACAAATCTCTTAAAGTTAGGGTTGTAGGAATGATTGGGTGGATTTATGCACCCAAATGTAGAAGATCCACCCAGCTAGGAGCCCCCTTTAACCTTGGCTGGGCTCCAGATAATGTTCGCTCATGAAATGATAATTTTACCCCTTTATGCTCCAATTGAACGCATTCTCCTTCTTTCGAGTTCCCCCGCTAACAGCAACCGTCCCTCATTTCTCACATTCACTTATACTCTTCAATGAGAGTCATCACTAAAGTTGTCGTGCTTTTCAGATAGAAATTTGCATCACTAAAGGCAACATACTTGTGACAGCCCGGATTTTCAGACTTCCAGCGGACACAGATTCGACCTTGTGGGTCGGGTCGAGTCCATCTAGCAAGTCCAAATTTCCGAACCGCCACTCGTGTAGGACCAGATTTTTCGTTTAAAAACAATTTGAAAAGTAAAAATGAAATCTTACATTTAAACTCAACTAAATTTTAGACGAGATATAATATTACTTTTCAAAATTACAAAAGAAAATGTAAAATACTAATTACAAATCTAAAGTATAAAGTTGAAACAAAACAACATCTCGATAAAATCCAAAACGCAATACCCAAATCCCCGTGATGCAAAATAATTTCTTTTACGGCTAATCTTTCTTCATTATTTGTGGAAAGGGAGGAAAAAGGGGTGAGCAAACCACAGCCCAGTAGGAAGTTTCAAAAAATAATAGAGTGCACGGAAAACAAACAAATGTAGCAGATACGATAATTAAAATCATGCATAAAAATTCGCAATAATACTTACGATGTTCTCAGCCACAACTAATCAACATTTTCTTACTCGCAAAAATACTTATGCTATTCTCAGCCACAAATAATCAACACTTTCTTACTCGCAAAAATACTTATGCTATTCTCAGCCACAAATAATCAACACTTTCTTACTCAAAATCTTCAATCTAAAATTCTAGATTCTTAATCTAATTGTCAGAGTTATTCCGGTAAACAAACCATACTGTTCCCCGAACAGTCTTCCCAGGGTAGCCACCAGTGGTGGGATGCCATAAAGGCCTGACATTTCAGCAACAGAGATATATATATGTATTCCATTTCTAATCAATTCAATTCACCCCGTATAAACACAAACAAATTCATTTTTCGAATCCAAAATGCATTCGTATAACTAATATAGAATTTTACACTGCTAATGTAAAGTATAAATTCAAAACCAGGAATCAACAAAAATGTGTTAAAATAATTCTGAAACTATTAAGTAAAGGAAATTAGGCTTATAAAAAGGGTACAACAACTTAATAAATCCATGTCTCAAGAGCTAGTTATGGAGAGGGCACGTGGATCGAGATGACAACAATCTGGGAGAATCAAATAAGCTCACCAAATAAACCAAAATCCCTTTATCTTGAAAACATGGAGTAAAAATGTGAATGAATATTTAATTCATAAAAAGAATCATTTAATGGCTAGAATCACTTGGTGCTAGATAGGTGGGGAGTTGTTTGAATTTTTGTCTTGTCAAACCAATGTAAATAATTTTGTTTGCAGGGGAAGAAACAAGTCTCTCTACTTGTTGTGGGGATATGATCACTATCTTTAAATGATTAATCAATAAAAAAAAAGATACTCTTTCTTCTTCTTCTTTTTTTCCTACTTTTTTTTTGTCTTCCTTAAAGAAATCAAGTGAGGTGAAAAGTTAATGCCATATCTAACTTTATTGCTTTGCCAAAATCGAGTCATGGAACTGATTAGGTATTTGACATAAATCATTTTGTTAAACGGGAAAAGACAGGTGAAGTAGATTTAGTTCCGTAAAATGAAAACATTGATATCTTTATTTTCATTGTAGAGTCAAATCAGTGGGGTCATAATGATTACGTGGTTAAGATGTTTGGAAGCAACACGCAGTAAACGAAACAAAGTCATAGGCTCTTTGTTATTTGAATCTGACATAGGTGTACCGGGATAACGACAGACATAAAAAAATCAGAAAAGTAAATCATGGAAATAGTTTAGTTTTTATAGTATTACGAGAAACCCCTACCTCAAAATAGCAATCCCTATAACTTGATGCACCAATGGACTTCCCAAGAAATTTATGGATTAGTAGTATCCTTTTTTCCTTTTTGTTGTTTTGTAGAAATAAAATCAGAGAGGGGATGAAAATGATGGTTATAAAATTGTTTTGATTTTTGTGTTAGGAGACAAAAGGGAGGAGGAGTTTGAGAAGATGAAAGTGACGTCTAGGGTATAACTTTTAGGGTTTTTAGAAATTAAATATAATATATATATTAAAATAAATTTAAAGCAAGAGTGAGACATCATACCTATGTGCACGTGAGATAAATAAGCAAATTATGCAACTAATAAAGAATATCCCATTAATCCATAAGGGGCAAACCAAAATGAGAATCCTTATTCCTAACCACCACAGAGATAAGAGCTAGCCTTTTTTTTTTTTTTTACCTATTACTTAAATTTAGTTATGAATACCCAAATTCAGAAATAAGCACCCGACACTACTATAATAGTGACACCAAAGATAGCAAAGATATATATCTATATACACCCCAAAATGCACACATTCACCACAATTAAAAATCTTCTTTATTATTTTATTTTATTTTGACAATCATAAATATAACTAAAGCTAAATATTTATTCTTTATAAATTAAGTTTTAAATCACAATCCAAACAAAATATTATGAATGGGTTTTACGCGCCAGAATCATATTAAGAAAATTACGGGGTGTTACACTATTAACCTCTTTAAAAGAATTTCGTCCCGAAATTCAAGAACCAAAAATTACGGGCATTACACTATTAACATCTTAAAATGATTTTCGTCCCGAAATTCAAAAATACAGGGTGTTACAATACTTTTCAGACAGAGATGAAGAAATAAAATCAAATAATGAGACATAATCCGCCTCCAACGCTTTTGCTATGTTTCCTCTTCTTTTGATCCTAATGACTCCAAAGTACCTAAATACTCAAAAACAAAACATAAGATACATAATTTACAAGAAAACTAGCAGAGAAAGCATAAACAATAGATAAATAATACAGTGTTTTAGACACCTATCAAATTCCCCCACACTTAGACTTTTCTAGTCCTCGAGCAAATCAAACAAAATAATTATAAAACATACATACAACTTCGTCTCGTCGAGGATACGGTCACTTTTAGCATAAATAACAAGCCTTTGAACCCCTAGGTGTCCCTAGTGGATGAGTTTTAGTCTCGTGAAGGTTTACAAGAGGTCTGCCTACAAAACCTATATTTCTAACTTCGTCTATTTGAGACAAATCAATGAACGAATCCAAAATGACTACAGGAGGAGGTACCTTGTGCAAATTCAATTCATATATTAGTAAATAAACTCTAATTAGATAGTTGAACAAGCCACAATACTCGGAAACTAACAAACCACAATCACAATGAAAAGATTAAGAAGATGGAAATAGATGTAGATGTTGGCGAATGTTCACAAGTGATCGATGTTTCCCATATATGTCTGAAGGTCACTTCCAAGATGAACCTATGCATCCTATTGGATTGAGCTACTGGTTTGAATTCTACATCAACTCACTATCATATACAAGGGAACCAGGAGTGACTTTATTCAACCAATATGATACTTTTTTTTTCTTTTCACTTTTTTCTTTTCTTTTCCTTTTTTAGACAGCATGATTAAATCTTTTGGATCCAAGCGCATGCTTCTTGTCAGCAAGTACATGATAGTTTCCTTGGATCCTGCATTCCATGCTTGTTTAGGCGACGAAGACATGGACAACGTTTCACACATACTGCTATCCAAGTGTCTTTTTATTCCATTTGGTCTAATTAGTCGGTCTTTTTTTTTTCTAGCAACTCAATCACTCTATTTCATCCTAGCAGTAATAACAAGTCGATGTTTAGTGAACCACCAAAGCACTTAGAGAACAATAGATAAATATGGAAAAATAAAAATAGAATGTGATATGGTGATATTCCGAGATATGGTAACAACTATCATGTTAATTGTGATTTCTGAGCTATGTTCGTCCCTTTTACTTAATTGGTTCCTCAACTCCTGCAATCAAAATGGTTCCATCCACTAATGGTGTCATCCTAAAGGCACAAGTTTCTAGATTTCGAAGTTCAAAAAGCACAAATTTTTTCTTGGTTTTTCTATTTATTTTTTACTAAAGGCATAAAACACACTATACAAACATATAAATGCTCCCCCACACTTAAACTTTACATTGTCCTCAATGTAAAATTCAATCATCCAAAGAAAGTTCAAGGTAGGAAATTCCGCAAATGATATGTAGAAACAAGAAAATAAAGATAAAAGTAAATGCTTAAAGAATAAAAAGATAAAGGTAAAGATACAAAACCGGTGGGTTGCCTCCCACTTAGCTCTTGGTTTAAAGTCGTCAGCCCAACTTACTCCTTTCTTGTTACGCCTTAGCCAGATTCCAACACATTATGAAAATCTGATTGAATGGTACTTGGATGTTTCCTCGCCTCAAAGATGTTGAAGTGTATGACTTCTTCATAGAACTCCATAGTCAAGGTGCTATTGTGGACATAAATATTCGTTCTAGCAGTACTCATAAATGGTCTACCCTACAGTAAAGGTGTGGACGAGGATGAATTCACATCACTCATGTCTAAAACGTAGAAATCCAATGGAAATATTAGTCCTTTTACCTGCACCAAAACATCCTCAACAATCCTTTTAGGGTAAACATTAGATCTATCGGCAAGTTGAATAACTATGCCGGTTTTCTTGAGAGGACCAAGATTTAAAGCATCATAAATCGAAGTAGGCATAACATTAATAGACACTCCTAAATCTAACATAGCTTTCACAAACCTTGTTTTACTAATAGTGCATGAAATAGTGAAACTACCGGGATCTTTCAATTTAGGTGGGAGTTTCTTTGTAAGATACGCCAAAATGTTTTCCCCCACACTCATTACCGATCAGCTTGTGCTTGTTAGTGAACAATTCCTTTACACATTTTGCATAGCGAGGAGATTGCCTAATTACTTCAATGAGTGAAATATTCACTTGGACCTTCTTAAAAACATCCCAAATATCCCTATCTTGTTCCACCTTCTCATTAGATTTAGTGAACCTGCCAGGAAAAGTTAGAGGAGGAACATAAGTAGAAACAAGAGGTTTAGAGTTTGATTTAGTTACCTCGGGAGTTTGGGGAAAATCTGCGTTTTTTTCCTCCAAAATTGATTCCTTTGGCGCTTTTTCTTCACCCGAATTTGTAACTTCGGATTGCACAAATTGTGTACCACTTCCCAACTTAATAGCATTGACACCCTCTCTTGAGTTAATAGGTTAGGAAGGGAGTTTCTCACCATTTTGTGCATGCAAATGATTAATATCCTCGGCCATTGAACCAACTTGTGTTTGCAAGTCCTAGACCACACCCTCCGTTATTTTCATAAAAGATTTCAGTAACTCTTCCATATTGGACCCTTGATTTTCAGGTGGTTGTTGTTGTTGCTGGAATTGTTGTTGTTGCGGTTGACCAACTTGTGATTGCAACTCCTTAATTACATTATCTGTTTTCTGCTGATTTAAGATCGCTAGTTGTTGATTTTGATGTACCACGGACATTAGAGCCTCCACCAAAGTAGCCATCTTCTCCAATTCTGGATTATGCCCTTGTTGTGGTTGTTGCACTTGTTGTTGGAACTCATGCGGATGACTGTAAACAGAACTTGCACTTGCAACTTGCTCGTAAGTGTTGGAGTAAATACCATACAGCTGAGTTGAGAATATAACATTGACATGCTCTACGTTCTCATAAGCTGGGCGTGATGGTTTTACAACCACTGCTGCAATTTGTTGCATCATTGCCATCATATTTCTCATTTGTTGACGTAATTCAATAATCTCGTCAACTTGACTAACTCCCTTGGTAGGTGGTTCTGATCCACGACTTGAAAATTGTTGAGAATTTGCTGCCATACTCTCAATAAACTCTCTAGCTTGTGTCACCGTCTTGTTCATAAGTGCACCACCACTTGCAGCGTCAATAAGATGCATATCACTTGCTTGGAGACATTCATAGAAGTATTGGATAATCATTGCGTCACTAAATTGGTGATGAGGGAAGCTTGCCACCAATCTCTTGTATCGTTCCCAACATTCATATAAAGATTCTCCCACATTTTGGTTCATCCCACAAATATCCTTGCGAATTTGAGTAGCCTTTGATGCAGGAAAATATCTCTCTAAAAAGAGTTTCTTCAACCCATTCCATGTTGTGACACTTTCAGGAGGCAAAAATATAACCAATCCTTAGCACTATCCGCCAAAGAGAATCGAAAAATTTTCAACATTGCACCATCCGCATCAGTATCCACTGGAAGCACGTCCATGACAATGGTGTGGAAGTCCATAAGATGCTTGTTTGGGTCTTCATTCACCATGCCATGAAAGGTTGGTAATTCTCTAAGCAGCCCCGGCTTGATCTCGAAAGTAGAATTTGTTTGAATACACCCATGTTGTGTATCTAGCTTGTGAGAAGCCAACTCCTTGAGTATGCGATTTGCATCACCCATTGCTTCTCCCAGTTTGTATTTCAGTAAGGTACCTGAAACATAATTCTCAAAACGAAATTAAAAACAACGTAAAAATAAGAAACCAAAACTATATAACAAGCCGAATGCCACCCAGGCAACGGCGCCAAAATTTTGATGCATGTCGTATGCGTCAAAAATAAATTCACTTTATCACTCTACAAAATATGAATGAAGTCTGTGATAAGAAAGAGTTCGTATCCACAGAGAGGTGATTGTTGTTATGCAATTTTCAGATTCTTAAGTAACCAAAATAACCCAAGAGTGTGTTTTGTTTTTATCAAAGTAATAAAACTAAATAAAGCAAAGTAAATAATAAGAATAATCAATAGGGAGAAGATATTGGTCAAGGGATAGTATCATTCACAAACATGTATTTTTCATCTATGATTAGAATTGGTAATTTAATATCGCAATTATCAAAAGTCCTAAGATATCTTGATCGCAAGAGTATCTCGTTTATTTCCTGATTTTATCACAAACAACATTAAAAGATGCTATTGTGACATCTTCTTAAAAAGAAACCTAAAATGTAAAAGCACAATTAGATTTAACTCCCTAAGAGCAATAAGTTCTATGAAATAAGACTAATCAATGCAAACAAACGTGTAAAAGCACTAATTCGTTTTAACAAAGGTTATGATTCATATGCGATTAAAAAGATGTATCACTACAAGTATTAACCACAAGATGCTACTAGAAATCAGAGATTACAACTTTTACGTATTGAAAACCCTAATATAGCTATAGAGATGAAAAAAAATCCAATTGATTCCGGATTCAACCAAACTAGCATTCAAATCATATGATAATATAAATAATGAATCATAAACGATAGAATTGAGACAAAACTAATTCATAGAATTAAATAACATGCTTGAAGAAATCAACTTTTATCCCATAACCAATAATAATATTTAGTTACTCATATTAATGGAGTTCATCATCATAATATTCAAAGAAATAAGATGAAACATAAAAGAAAGCAAACCCTAGAAGTAGTTCTCTGCAAAGGCTCCAAGAATAGAATAAAACGTGATATCCAAAAGTTAGTAGAACTTTTCTTTTTGTAGCTTTTCTACAAAATTAGGTCCAACTCTTTAAATTCCATTGGATAGAAATCCACAAAGCCCACAAGTGAGAGAATCCCATGTAGAAAATCTATCCCAAAAGTGGTCGCCGGAAAACTGGGGATTTGGCCGGAATCCGGCACCGGAAAGTCGTCGCCGGCCACCTGAAAATCACCGCAGTCGAAGGAATGTTCCGTCTGATTCCGTTAACGTTAACCGTTGACCTATTGGTCATTGTTAGTCACCAAGTCAAGGATCTGAGTCAGCTCAGGTCAAACTCGAGTCTAGTGTTGAGTCAACTCACTAACTGGCCATGGCCTAGCCATTTTGCAGGCCATATGCCACTGTTGTGCTGCACCATCCATGATGGCTGTGCCACTGCTTCTTTCAAAACTTGCAACTGAGATACTCAACTCCACTCTACTTGACAGCACCAGGTTCTTCTCTAATTCTTCATCATTTCCTGCAACTAACTCCATATCTCAAAGCAGCAGCACCTCAACCATCAGTTGCATCTCAACATCGTCTCAACTGCAACCCTGGCGAATGCATAGTTCATTCACTATCCCAGCAGCACCAGCTCACTGCAATCTTCTCTGTGAAGCTTCATCCTTTCCCTGTACTGCATATAAGTATCCGTTCGAATTCAAACCAAATCCACCAAACCCATCTCACAATACCCAATACGACTGCAGCTGCAACTTTTCTACACCTGCAGTTTCAATCACCACCTGCATTTCACTCCTAGCTGCTCCATTGCAGCCATTCCTGCAGTCACAATCCTCCAACATCATCACTTTCCCAATGCAACCATCAGTTCATCGCACCTCAGAGTCGAGTATCATCTCATTCTCAACTCATAATCTCCATCACAACACTACTAGCTTGAGTTAAACTCCTTCATCTCTGCATTGCACAACAACCTAACTAACCCTGCTATATCAGTCATGCCACATTTACTTGTCTCAGAACTTCATATTGTCATAGACTTTCAATATCAACAATCACTCCATGATAATCACCACAGCCTTGGGAATCTCCAGCTCTCAGCGGCACCAACAGTTCTCATTCCTTTCCTACAATTCCTTCTTGAATTTGATCTGCAGCCAAACTCAATTGCTTCCCTGTCTTCTCAACTTGCTGTAATCACCATCAATCTCATTCCACAGCTCATAACATCACTAGAGTCTTCTTCCCTACATGTAAGTCTTATAAACTTCACTACAGAATCACCATCAGTGCTCCACATCTCAACACACCACTTGTTTAATTTCAATACCACTAGTTTCCGAATTCCTATTTCCCACAACAGCCTGCAATTTCAACTCCATTTGAGTCAAACATACACTGCTCTCTGAGTTCATCTCCGGCAGCATCATTTCACAGTATCTTCTCTTCTTTGCACAACCTTAGGCCCTTCATAGAAGCAACATCACCAATTGTTCATTACCATTAACTAACTCCACCTGCAACTACTGCTTTAATCTTCATTGCAACCATACAGTTCCTTGCCCCGCCAGATGCAACCTCTTGACTGCCAAACCCATGATTTTAACCTGTTCTTCTGCTTCTTTACAACATCAGCAACATCCATCTGCTTCTATTGCAATCATTCATATCCACAAACCCATTCATTCCTCTCTGAGATCGACACGTTCAACAGCTGCAATAACAAATCCAGGGTAAACCCATTCAATTGCAGAAACCCTAGCCTTATTTCACAGATTCAAAATCATTCTCCTTCCAAATTCTTACTTCACCACCAAACCCTAAAATACAACCTTATACATCTTCACAACAGCGTTTAAACTCTACCGATTCAACCACAGATTCCATTACAGCCGGAACGAGCTTCATTTTCAACAACAACCACCAAAACCATTCAATCAATCTCTGCTCATTCATCTGATTCATCACAAAACCCTTAACAACACCAGATCCATGTTCTTCCCCTAATTCCTCCAGCACAAAACAGAACCTGAATTTCTTATCCTTCTTGTTCAAGTCCTTTGTAAACACCACCAAGAATTTCTTTGAATTCATTAGTTTCTCCAAAACTTCATTTCTGTGATTTCTCTGAGTTTCTTGATTTCCTCCCATCTATTTTGGGGTAACAACAAAAGTCCCTTCTCAATTTTAGGGCAATGTAATGAAAAATGAGATGGATTAAAATGAGAGACAAATCTCTTGAAGTTAGGGTTGTAGGAATGATTGGGTGGATTTATGCACCCAACTGTAGAAGATCCACCCATCTAGGAGCCCCTTTTAACCTTGGCTGGGCTCCAGATAATGTTCTCCCATGAAATGATAATTTTACCCCTTTATGCTCCAATTGAACGCCTTCTCCTTATTTCGAGTTCCTCCGCTAACAAAAACCGTCCCTCATTTCTCACATTCACTTATACTCTTCAATGAGAGTCATCACTAAAGTTGTCGTGCTTTTCATACAGAAATTTGCATCACTAAAGCCAACATACTTTTCAGACAGAGATGAAGAAATAAAAGCAAATAATGAGACACAATCCGCCTCCAACGCTTTTGCTATGTTTCCTATTATTTTGATCCTAATGACTCCAAAGTACCTAAATACTCAAAAACAAAACATAAGATACATAATTTACAAGAAAACTAGCAGAGAAAGCATAAACAATAGATAAATAATACGGT
Source organism: Papaver bracteatum (assembly GCA_023529315.1). Classification (NCBI taxonomy): domain Eukaryota; kingdom Viridiplantae; phylum Streptophyta; class Magnoliopsida; order Ranunculales; family Papaveraceae; genus Papaver; species Papaver bracteatum. Next base: position 1,157,989 of record JAJJWX010002077.1, read on the forward strand.
GTTTTAGACACCTATCAAGTACCTAACCTCACCTCTTTCTTTTTCTTTATGCAAGTTTACACTATTGTGATCTCGATCGAGGTCCAAATTATCTCAATCAGATCACTTGAAAAAAGAAAATTCAATTGCAAGTAAATTTTTTAAAACCCTAATTTGTTCTTCAACTCTAGTACGTTGTTTGGGTATGAAGATTCAACATGAACAAGTTAAGAACAACCATTTTCTTCTATATTTCTCCAGATCTGTATGTATTATGTTTGATTGAATGCAATTTTCTTCAATCTAAACTCACCTCAACCGTTTTCTTTGAAAACCTAATTTTGCCCCTTTCTCTTTTTATTCTTTGTGATTTGGTTTGTAGGGTTTTAAATTTATTCTGATTTTTGTCATAGGATTTATTATAAGACCATTTTTCATCCTCACTTGGACTTCTCAACATTTTTATTCCAGGTATAACTACTACACATATTTATCTGATTTGATTTTTCTTTGTTGATGTGTTATTATGGATGTACACAAGGCTCTGATTTCAAATGCTTACTGATTTTTTTTTGCTTGGTGTTAGGGAGGTACAAATCCCCTGAAAATTATGCACCAGTTCAATGGATAAAATTTTTTACAACTAAACTGCTTTTAAAATTTTAGCTTGTCTTATCATAATTTCATTGCTTGATTTTTTTATCTCTTTAATTTCCAAAGGTCGATGGATTATCTGGTTGGAAAACGTGAAAGAATAAACATGTTTTCAAAGCCATAAAGCAGTAATCTAATTTCCAGATGAAATTCAATTGGAGGCTCACACAGGTGAAGATAAATCTCAGACTTTTGTGGTGTCCGACGTGGTAGGATGTAGATTAACTTATTTGTTTCTTGTTTTCCTTTTTCAGTTCATTACTCAGTTTAAAGTACAAGGTCTGAATACCAAGTTGTTGTTGATGGTGGTTTTTAGCTTAGGGTTAAAATTATAAAACCTTGCATCTGATGTGACGTCACTGAGTGTTAAAACAGAGCCACGAGTGTTAAAACAGAGCCACTCTGTATGGATGGTTGAGACTGTTTTGCGACACATGTAATGTGCCGCAAACCCTAATTTAGGATTTTTTCGTCCATACTTCTTTGGCTTGGACGGTTTGGCAAGCTATGCCATCCTTTAGGGGAGGCCGATCATGCGGGGCCCGCGTTGGGTCTGTAGTGAATATTCTAATACTTGCTTAGGGTCATGGATTCGATCTAAGTTATCCAATCATGCTGGTGAAGTTGGATGGTCGTGATCTTTTCTGAGACTGATATGGACAATCCAGATTCGAATATGCTCAATCGGGCTAGTATAACACACCGAGAGCTGCGGGCTGTACGGATATTTCGTACATGCTTCATTATTAATGCTTGGAGGTTCGTGTTGCTCTGCTGAGAACAACACTCAGTCGTCATTCTGCACCGATAATAAGTACATGAAATATAAGGCTGGTAATGCATTAATTAATAATGCTGTAAATTCACAGGGTATATGGGATTGTTGCCACATGCTCCAACCTGGATGAATTTCGTGTATTTAATTCACAAAATACTGGGACTGTTGCCAAATGCTCCATTCTAGGTGAATTAGTAAAGTGAAGAAGTATTCATCACTTATTAATGACTTTATCTTTTGCAAGATGTCAGCGCATAATTTTGGCTTTTACAATTTTAGCCTTAAATGAAAATCCACCATCAACATTAAGTCCCCTGCCTAGCGCATAATGGTTGCATTATTGTGGGGTAGGCATAAGATGGTGATAGTTAAAGATAAAACTTATGAGGCAACGTTAGATGTTACCAGGAGAGACATGTCATCCTGTCCTTGGAGCATGTCACGTTCAAGAGGCGTCTAGGCGAACATTCCCCTAGTATGATGTCGGTCTTGCCTGCTTTGATCGACCTTGCTATGCCAGCTTCGGTCGAGGGCATGCTCCATGCTTGCTCCATTTGAATGTCAGTCTTGACGGATCTACCTTGTTATGCCTGATTAGGTCAAGGGGATATTGCGCCTGCTTTGCTCGATTGTGGGGTTGTGCCTAATCGACAGACTGATGTATCTGCTTCGTTCATGGGACTACTTCGCCTGCTTGATCGAAGTGGGATTGATGTGCCTAATCGACGGACTGTTGCGCCTGCTTCGTTCGTGGGGCTACTGCGCCTGCTTGATCGAATGTGGGCTTGATATGCCAAATCAACGGACTGCTGCGCCTGCTTCATTCGTGGGGCTACTACGCCTGCTTGATCGAACATGGGCTTGATGTTCCTAATCAACGGACTGCTACGCCTGCTTCGTTCGTGGGGTTACTGCGCCTGCTTGATCGAACGTGGGATTGATGTGCCTAATCGACGGACTACTGCGCCATCTTCGTTCATGGGAGTACTCCAGGTGTGACGACGACCTTGGTGGGATCGGTTTCCTCTTTCTGGTATTTGAGCCAAGAAGGGAATAGAACTTGTATCTTCTCTTCCCATAGAAAACCGTGCATATAACCCTGAACGAATATGGACCCCACCATGTATATGCTTCGACCAAACGTCACCTTGTCGCACATGTTTGATAGGCATATGGGCCCGCCTACTTCGCTTAACTGCGTGACTCATCGTGCGCCTGCTTGATCGAACGTGGGCTTGTTGTGTCTGCTTCGGTTAAACGTGGGCCCACTGTGTACATGCTTCAAACATCGGCCATGTAATTTGACTGAAACCGGCCCTGCTGTGTGAGCCTATTATACCGGCCTTATGTCCTGATTAACACCAGCCTTTGCGACTTGAGCAATACCAGCCTCGTGACTTGATCAATACCAGCCTTGTGACTTGACCAATACCAGCCTCGTGACTTGATCAATACCAGCCTTGTGAGTTGATCAATACCAGTCTTACTTGCTTTTCCCATACAATTTATGTGATTGATCAATGTGGGACCCGCCGCATGCCTTCTTTGCTTGGGGCCGGCTGTTCCTGCTTTGACCAGACACCAAACATGTTGCCTCACCCAACACCAGGCTTTCCCCTTGACCAACACCGGCCTCGCTACTGTGACCAACACCGGTCTTGCTGACTAACACCGGTCTTCCCTTTGCTCGAACGTGGGACCCAAGCGTGCTTGATTTGCCCAAACGTGAACCTTGTATGTTCGAAAGTGGTGTGGGTCCCGCTAAGAGCGTTGAAGCAGCTTCTGAAGAGAGAAGGTCCCGGGGAGCATTGAAGCGGCTTCTGCTGGAGAGGGGGTTGAATAAGTTCTTGACTGACAGCGAAGGAACTTCATGCTGAGCCTCAGTCCCCAAGCGTGGTCTACGTGGCTCTATCTTGTATGCCCGATGAGTCTTTTGTACGTAATGGTCGTTGATACGGTGAAGCTCTGGATGGTATCAATCGACGAGCATCAATAGTTCTTGGCAGAAGCTGTGATCAGAAGAGACTGGCAGGAAAAGGCATGATAGCTACGGGCACGAACTTGGCGGTCTTCATATAGTGGTAGAGATCTTCTCATTGTTAGAGGGATAAACTAAAACCGATGGATTACTTGACGTTTCTTCATGAAATAGAGAAGATGGAGATAGTCCCCTACCCACGAGTATCCAGAGCTTTCGACTTGATAGGTGTTGTCGCACTAAGTTCATGAAGCTGTCTTTGAGATGGGAAGTGCTAAGCAGTCCTAGTCATACTTCTTTGGTAACACAACTACTTCTTCTACGAGAGAGCGTCTCTCATTGATGTAGTTACCATCGATCCAGATATGGAATATCTTGGACGTTGTTTCACCATTACGGAAGTCGTTCATACGGTACTGGAGAAAGAACCTAAAAGACAGGAATCCTACCAAGGTCCCATTTTTCCATCTTTGTTGTCCATTTCGTTAAGGTAGAAAGAAGAAAAGACTATGAAATCAAAGTCTGGTTAGCCGCAAGAGAGTTTGATCGCTATGGGTATAACCACTGCCCTTACATTAAAGTGAGACACCCAGGATGTTGTATCTCGGTGGCTTTCCTCTTGCTACTTTAGCAAAACTGGTTCTTTCTAGCGGGGTAGATGCTATTGTAGATGAGCATTCAATAGCTTCACGAAGTCCAGAGGGTGACCAAAAGCGTAGATTATCCAACATAGCACGATAGACATGCATCTGATAGAGTGATTCGCCCGGATGTTGATAAAGATGACGCGCGGATATCGTTATCTTCTTGAGGCTTCTCCCTTGAGGTATTGGCTTCATTGGATTTGAAGATGTCCCATGCTCGCACTTGTCTGGGCTGACATAATAGGCGAACCCTTTGTGATGATTCAGAGATGACAATATTCGTTGAATCCTCCGAAACGCTTCATGTTATAGTGCGGTCCAGACGAAACTTGATCCTTTCTTCAGCAAGGGGTGAATGAAGCAAAAGTTCACCTTGCCCATGAAGTTTTGGAGCTCCTTCATGGTTCACGGCATCGGCATTTTGATGATAGATTGAGTCTTGGATTTGACTACTATATCATCCACGTAGTCTTCGACTTTCTTATGCATCATGTCGTGGAAGATTGCCGTCATAGAGCGTTGATACGTTGTACCGGCATTTTTTAAACCAAAAGGCATAACAGCATAGTAAAAATTTCCAAGACGAGTTTGAAATGATGTCTTACTTGAGTCATGCTCATACATCCTTATCTGATTATATCCATTGTAACCATCCATGAAGAAGAACATGCCATGTCCGCTGATGGCGTCTGCTAACATGTCGATGTTAGGCATAGGAAATTCATCCATGGGGAAGCATTTGTTCAAGTCTCTGGAATCCATACAACACCTGATCTCGCGCCTGAATTGACTCGGAGATTGTTTGATCAGTTTGGATCGGAGATTGTATGAATACTTACACAAGTTTGAGCTGATGGAGATAGGCCTAGGAGATTCCTCATCGTCGAGCTCATCAGTTGTGAAGTTGGTAGCATCTTGCAGCTATTGTGGAGCGTCTGGCATTTCTTCTTGTGGCTCGTCATTGTTGTAGCATTTCGTTGTGCGGAGAGAAGAATTGAGATGCCTTGTCCGCAAGGATGCATCATGGGACCTATCCTTCGATGATGCAAGTCGGTCCTCCTCCTGGATTGACGCCCACATGGGGAGTGGGATGCAATTAATGTACTTCATCTATTACTTCTCGCGGAGCTTCCCTCGGTTTGAACAGTTCCACTCCGCATATTCGTGCATAAGGAGACAATGATGCAGGAATACGAATGACTTCTTTATTCAATATAATCTTCAAGCATTGGTGATACGCTGAAGGTACGATCACGTATGTGCTGGTCTGGTTTCATCCAAAGTCTGTCATTATGGTAGGATGCCATACGATCTTGCCTGAGCGAACCTTGGCCGTCCTGAGAGTCTTGAGAGTAATCACATTATAAGGTACTCGCGTGTCGATGAGGGCCCTCTTGAACTCCGAATCCTTGATGTGTGCAGTGGAATGTAGGGCCCGGTTATGACCTTCTTCTGGTTGATTGCAGTAAAACGTCTCTTCCCGCGATTCTTCGAGAGGTGTAAAAGTTCGCATAAACTTTCCACTAGAGAAACCGCTTCCTGATCCACCGGCCTCTGGCGCATAGTGAGACTATTGACTTGAGGAGGACCGTTGTGAGGATCAGTCCTCAGTGTAGGAATCTCCATGACAGGACCGTTCATATCTGATGTCGCTTCTTTGATCAGGTCCATATAGGTCCGCGCCGTTGAAATACCTTCTCCGGGTGCGTTGAATGCGTTCCTTGTTGGATCCAGGGGATGTCGCAGCTCTTGTGGAAATCGATCAGTTAATGTCTTAAGAAAAGCGAGTACATCTTTCTATGTTGCAGCCATATCCGTTTGAGTCTTAGAAAGGACTTCCTGACTCTTCATCAAATCTGCGATAGTAATGGGATATGGTCCTCCTCTTTCTCCTCCAGCTCCTCGTCCCGATGAAGGGGTGGAAGTTGTTGCTCTAGTGATGGGAGGTGTTACACTTACTGGAACATCTCCTGCTCCGCTAGTTCTGGTAGTAGAGGAAGCAATTCCACGAGATATACTGATGGTATTAACTGGTTGCATGGTGACACATGGGATATCAACACCGAGAGTGTTGTCAATGCTAGTCCCGTCAGGATTGGTTGCTGATCCAGACCTAAGATCCACCATTTTTGAAAATTAGCAAAATTGAATTGGTATTGAAGAAATTGACTTCACAACCGAGAGATTAATCTCCCACTGTGGTCGCCAATTATTTATGGGTGAAAACTATTCCTGCCGAATTTGGTAATTTGGGGTGTGTGGATGAGGAATGAATCTAAACCCTAAACAAATGCACTGCGCAGTGAGTGCTTGTGATTCGAGAAATCAATCTGTACAACTCTGGCCTAAACCAAGATATGGCCGTTCCAGACTTGCTTCGGTCACAAAGTGAAGGAGATAGGGTTGATCTTAGGGAGGGAAGCGAAGAAGGTGTTGATATTGTGAAGGTATTGGCGATGTATGACTTGTATCAGAAAACTGAACTGGATGATATAAGCTATCAGTTCCGGTGTTTGAATACGATTGTATCAACACTTGTTTATGTTGTCTTGTCTTGTTTCTTGTTTTGGAAAAATAGGGAGGAGAACCTATTTATACAAGTCTTTAAGCCCAACCCTCGTATCTCGTGGGAAGTGGAGAACGTGGAGTGATGGAAAAGTGGAGTGATGTGTTCGTGTCACACGACCAGTCTTGCCCACTTATTCCATCATCACTAACCATCCATGACTTCCTGACACGTTCTTGTGATGGCGCGTTGTGCGCTGTATGCTGTAAACCGCCAGACCAATACCCCAGTATGTATCCCCCAGTTTGTGACATGATTGATGTCTTGAGTGTGTGGATCGTGGGACCCACATAAAGTAGCATGTAATGCTAGACTAAGTTATTTAGGAAGTCGATACTTGTGAAGTATTGTGTGCATTCTATGCAGGTACTGCATCGAGTATACTCATCATGTATGAAGCATCGCTGTTTGAGCGTCTCAAAATAGCTTCATGTCCATCCTACCTCATGTTATGGTTTGGAGGTTGCGCGAGCAAGTCATCCCTTGGCCGACCATATGGTGTGGTAGAGTAACGGGTAGTGATCACCATAACGCCTCACTCACCAATTAACTCCTGACCAGGGTTGTATAACTAAGCCGGTGAAGTTGGACACACGAGATGATCTTTGAGACACTCATCTGCGACCGTTGGTGGAATTAGGGTTTTTAGAAAAGGTGCGCAAGTACCACTTTGCAGCTTGGTCAAATCCAAGATTGGGACACGATTTTGGCATGGTCGATCGAGTATGCGTGTATACAACATGCCGGTATACATGCCCATACCTCATTTTCCCGTGAAAGTGTGATATGGGCCACTCATTTTGTTCGGCGAAATTGAGTGGCCGAGATCAATTTGGGACAGAAATCTGGCGCCGCAAAAGCAACGCATCATGCCAACTTTGGGCACGCGTTTCAAGACAACCATGCTTGGTTGATCCCGTCCGATTGGTTCGGCGTGTGGGTGGTAGGCTGGTCTTCATGCTTGCACTTTATTGCCTCATAGAAACGTGATCTAAGCCACTCAATTTATCCGGCGAAGTTGAGTGGTCGAGATCAGTTTACAATTAGGAGGTGTGACCACTCCTGTTTTGGGCGTGCGAATCGAGGTGTATAGCCAAGTTCGGTCTTGGCCGATTGGGTGTAGAGATAGGTGGGTCTGCAGTGATAATGTTGATACTTATCGGGCCTGCTTAGTCTATTCCTGGACCCTTCATCCGAGCAGGAGAATATGGACGCTCATGATCGTGACACAAACCCTAGTCAGGGTTTTTCCGGCCGTGTGTCACACCCAGTTTGGGGCGCACGAATCAGGATAACCAACTATAGTTGGTCCTGGCCGATCAGTCAGGTATGTAGGTGGGCCCACGGTAATTGTGTTGACATGTTCCAGACCCTTTGAATCTACATCTACACCCTCCATCTATGCCTGCGAAGATGGATGGTTGAGACTGTTTTGCGACACATGTAATGTGCCGCAAACCCTGAATTAGGGTTTTTCCGTCCATACTGCTTTGGCTTGGAGGGTTTGGCAATCTATGCCATCCTTTAGGGAAGGCCGACCATGGGGGGCCGCGTTGGGTCGGTAGTGAATATTCCAATACCTTCTTTGGGTCATGGATTCAATCTAAGTTATCCAATCATGCTGGTGAAGTTGGATGGTCGTGATCATTTCTGAAACTGATATGGACAATCCAGATTCAAATATGCTCAATCGGGCTAGTATAACACACCGAGAGTTGTATGGTCAATCGGGCTAGTATAACACACAGAGAGCTACGGCCTGTACGGATATTTCATACATGCTTCATTATTAATGCTTGGAGGTTCGTGTTGCTCTGCTGAGAACAACACTCAGTCGTCATGCCGCACCGATAATAAGTACAGGAAATACAAGGATGGTCATGCATTAATTAATAATGCTATAAATTCACAGGGTATATGGGATTGTTGCCACATGCTCCAACCTGGATGAATTTCGTGTATTTAATTCACAGAATACTGGGATTGTTGCCACATGCTCTATTCTAGGTGAATGATCGATGTTGTAGGCGACAAAAATAAATTACACTTTCTTACTACTCAAAATATATAATATAGCAAGGGCAAGAAAGGATCGTTCCCACATAGAGGTCTAGGTTGTCAATATATTTTCGGTTTCCTATAAATACCAATGGGGGTTTTTATGATTTTTATAAAGTAAAAATAAAATAAAAGCAAATAAACAAATAAACCAATAAGATGAAGATATTGGTCAAGTTTTCATCTTCAATTGTAAACAAGTATTGAATGTATGATTAGAATTCGTATTTAATCTCGCTATCATCAAAAGCCCTAGAATACCTTATTGCAAGAATACTCCGTAAATTTCCTAAGTCATCAACACACACATTAGAGCTGCGTATGTGAATTCTACCTAAAGAATAACCTAACGCCTTGTGCTAATTAAGTTCAATTCCTAAGAGCATTAAGTTTCAGAAATAGACTAATCAATGCAATTGTAATACATTGCGCAAACAATTCGAACAAAGGTCAATTTCTACATATGATTACAAGGATGTATCACTATAAACTATAATCATATCATGCTACTCGTATTCAAGGTTATCGCTCGATGATGAACCCTAAAATAGCTATAGATATGGAAGTATGTTCAATTAATTCTAGACTCAACTAAACAAACCTTCAATCATATTGCAATACATCAATCATGCAATTATTATAATTAGTAGAATGTGAACGATGGTTTTGAGAGAAAACTAACTCATACAAATCAAACCTTATTTTCAAAATCAAACTGCATCTTTAACCAATAAGAAAACTTAGTTCATATTCATGGAGTTCATAACAAAACACATAGAAGAAATCATCATGTTCTAAACCCTAGAAAGCAAAAGTAGCAGCAGCTCTCCCTAATGAAGATATGTTTTAGGTTTAAAGAAAGACTTTTCTATTTATATGCCTCTCCCATTCCAAAAGGATACTCTTTCCAATATTAGGTCTTCTCAAAACCCATCTCCAAGTGGTCCACCAAGCCCATGTGCGGAAAATACCCGTGTAAAAATTATGTCCAAAAATTGTCGCCGGAAATTGATCGGAATCTGGTACCTGCCGCCGGAATTTGTCACCGGAAAATTGTCTTCGGCCACTGAGCCATCAGAAACTGTCACCAGCAAGTGCATACTCCCAGCATCTCAACTCTACTTCTCTGCAGTTTAAACATTCATAAAAGCCATCTAACCCAACTTCTCATTTCTTGCGAAAACGTACCCAAAAGCGTGCCATCTAGCTCATTTTCCCACTGTCAAAACAGATTCAGGCTTGCTGGCCATTTAGTTCCCGGAAATGCCAATTCACAATACCAACAACATCATTTGTACTTGCAACCCTTTGTAAGCATCCACCATTTCAGCTTCAATTCCGAGCTCCTCTCTGCATCTCAGTTCAGGGAACTCAGCACTTCTAACCCTTCAAACACCAACTCCACAGCTTCATTGTATCTCAGGTACTCAACCGCATTAGCTCCAGAGACTCGAGCCATCCCTTCTCAGCACCATCACCTGTAGCTTCATACTGCCATTCCTTTAGCATCATCAAAGCTTCCATTCCCCACTGTAGTTGCACCTCTTCTTGTTGCCTGCAACAACTACATATCCTCCCAACACAGCACCATCTCAACTGCAACCAACATCCAATTCCAGAACCACCATGAGCATAACATGCAATTCAAATAAACTGCAGCAACATTTACACCAACAATCCATGGCTTGCGGCAACTCCAGTTCATCCAATTGACGCCAGCATAACCACCACTCTGTTCCAATTCGTATCAGTCACCTGCAATCCCCAACACCATCCATAAACAAGACAAACTGCACCACAAAGAAAAAGCACCACCTATAATCTGAGCAAACAGCAACTCTTGTTCCTACATAACCAATTCCTCCCTTTTTTCCCTGACTTGTCGCTTTGGAACTCTTGTTGAGCCATCCCCCTCCAATGTCGAATCATATTGAACCTAACTTCTTTCTTTTTAACTGAACTTGACCTCAAAGCAACCATAACTCGAACCAAATAACCCATGGAAAACTACCCATCAGATTTGTATCAATGACTAGATCAGTTGAAGTTGGCAAGAGCTGTGTGGCTCGGGCATTTTGTCAAAAATCTTGTGAGTGTAATAACTGGTGATCAGGTTCCCTCTCCATTGCTCCATTTCTTGCTGCCAACTTCGAATTCCCATGCACACAATGTAAATTCAAAACAAACCCATTCGTTCCAATCATCAAGAGACTCAAATACTTCCATTATTTCAGTCACAAATCATAATGCAGTAACAACAGCTTCATGGTTATTTTCTTGATCAAGTCTCACTCTAAATATTCTTGACGTCTTTCGATGTATCAAATTCCACCAGACCCCTGTCCTTAATCTCCTCTATTAATTCACAAGCAACATCATCAATTATTAAACTCAAAACCCTCTCTTCACCTGAATCCAGTTCTTCTCAGCTGAACATAAAAGTAGCCATTCCCATTTTATCTTCAATTTTCCCTCTCTCATCAATTAGAGCAACAATAACTCGATTTCCTTCCCAATCTCTCTCAATTTGAAGCTGCCTCCATTTCTGTCTCTGGCCTATTTACTCTCAGGTAATAAAAGAAAACTTGAGCTGTATGAGATACAACTCGATCTACTTAGGTTGATAGTACGAAATGATATTTGCACCCTCTATTTTAGCTAAGGGTCGTCCTGCTCAGAAATGACTTGTCGGTTGCAGATAACCGAAAACTTAATTCTTTGACTCAACTGTCAGTTACGGGAAACTGACAACTCTTTCTTCGCCTCTATCTTTCAAAACCTAGCCCGCTCCAAGTATAGCTCGCATGTGAATTGACCTTTTCGCCTTTTTCGATCTAAATGAGTGACTTCCTCTCCTTTCGCTCCAAATGACTACAAAGTACCTAATAAACTCAAAAGCAAACATAAGATACATAATTTACAAGAAAAGTAGCAAAGAAAACATAAATACTAGATATAAAATTAGGTGTTTTATACACCTATCGAATTCCCCCACACTTAGACTTTGATAGTCCTCGAGCAAATCAAACAAAACAATTAAAAAAACATACATACAACTCCGTGTCGTCGAGGCTACATTCACTTTTAGCATAAATGACAAGCCTTTGAACCCCTAGGTGTCCCTAGTGGACGAGTTATAGTCTCGTGAAGGTTTACAAGAGGTATACCTACAAAACCTATATTTCCAACTCAATCTACATGTGACAAATCTATGAACGAATCCAAAATGGCTATTGGAGGAGGTACCCTGATGCAAATCCAAATTAATATATATGTAAATTAAGCTCTACTCAGAAAGTTGAACAAACCATAATACTCGAAATTTGACTAACCACAATCACAATGAAAAGATTAAGATGATGGATATAGAGGTAGATGTTTGTGAATGTTAACAAGTGTTCGGTGTTTCCCATATCTGTCTGAAGGTCACTGCCAAAACAAACCTAATAATCCTATTGGATTGAGATACTGGTCTGAATTCTAGTGTCAACATACTGGCATATACAAGGGAACCAACGATCAACAATCTTAATTCTGCATCAACTCAATTGGCATATACAAGGGAACCAGGAGTCGACTTTATTAAACAATAATAATTTTTTTCTTTTCTTTTTCTTTTTTTCTTTTTTTTTTGAGACAACATGATTAGATATTTCGGATCCAAGTGCATGCTTCTTATCAGCAGATTACATGGTAATTCCCTTGGATCCTTATTCCACGCTTGTTTAGGCGACGGAGACAGGGAGAACACACACATATTGCTATCCAAGTGTCATTTTTATTCCGATTGGTCTAATTGGTCGGTCTTTTTTTTTAGCAACTCAATCACTCTATTTCATCCCAGCAGTAATAACAATTCGATGTTTAGTGACCCACCAAATCACTTAGATAACAATAGATAAATATGGAAAAATAAAAATAGAACGTGATATGGTTATATTCCGAGATATGGTAACAACTATCATATTATTTCCAACATTCGAATAATTCTGTCCTTTTAGTTAATGGGTTCCTCAACTCCTCCAGCCAATATGGTTCCATCCATTTAGATTGATAGTGTCATCCTAAGGGCATATGTTTCTAGGTTTCAGAGTTCATAAAGCAATTTTTTTATTTTTTTCTATTTTATTTTTTTATGAACACAAGGGAAAACTAATAAGGCTAAAAACACTATATGAGAACATTCCCCCACACTTAAACTTTACATTGTCCTCAATGTAAAATTTAGTCATTCAAAGTAAAGTTCAAGATGGGAAATTCATAACATGATATATATACACAATAAGATAATAAAATGCATGATAAAAACGGATACTCCAACTCATAGTTATTTCTGAACAATAGAGAATAAAAACTAAACAACCTATTTAGTTGGTATCTAATCCCAACTCAACCAATATATACACCTCATCGTTAAGAAAAAATTCCATCTACTTAGAAAGGCTAGTGTTTATTCTAAATTGTTCAAAAATCTCTAAAAGTTGGAGTTTTGATATGCAAATATCCAAAATAAGAGAATAAAGATAAAATATGTAGGACCAGAATATCGCTACAATACTTCTCTGCGAGATTAACAACACTTCCCAGCGAGCATCACCGCAATATCTTCAACTACACTTTGCGAGTGTCACAAAAGCAGTCAAAAGAGCGACGTAATAAATGACGAGTGAAGAAAACTTGAAAAAAGTATGTTTGTTCTGCGGTGGTTACAAAACTTGCGAGATTTAACATTGTAACTATCGCGGTACAATCGCAGAATCAACCCGAAATAAGAGGAAAACTTAGCTGTCATCCACTATGTAACTACCCTATAAATATAGACCCAATGTGTCCAGAAAAGGATGATGTATTTTTGAGAGTTAAGAAAGTCTTGAGGAGAGATAAACTTCAAGAGAATAGTTGTAATCTTGAATTCTTCCATTTCTGTAAACATTTCTGAAACCAAAATAATAAAGTGTCGTTTTTCATCTTCAATTATGAGTTGATTATAGAAAAATCTTAACAAGGGTGTAGTGTGGGAAATCTGCAACTACATTTTGGCGCCCAAAACAGGGATTGAATTATCAAAATCATAGAAAAAAGTGAAGAAGAAGATAAGAATTGTTCAAGATTAAGAAAATCATAAAACAAATTAGTGAGATATTTGAAGGAAAGATGATTATAATCAAAGAGGATTGTAGAAAATTGGAGTGTGGTATGGTAACAAGAACAATGATTGATAGATTTCATGAAACTATTAAGGGGAAGATACACAAACGGGATTTTGAAGGAAGGAAAATTATGACGGTTGAAACAATATCACCATTGAAAGATTGGGAAAAGCAGAAGATCACATTTACATCAGGAGAAATACCAGAAGAAAATCTAAGCCATACATCTCCATTGGTAATCACAGTATCCACTATACCAATGAGAAAGGAGGAATCAATAAACTCTGTAGAAGAATGGGCTATGAATAGAACTTTGGTGGATGCAGGAAGTTCTGTAGATATAATATTTTATCATACTTTCAAAAAAATGGGATATAAGGATGAAGAAATGTCTTATTCAACATATCATATTCATGGCTTTGGAAAATCTCTAACAAAACCTAAAGGCGAGATAGTGGTACGAATTCCACTAGGGGAGATTGAAACACAAGTAACGTTATATGTGGTAGACGTGGAATCACCGTATAACATGATATTAGGAATACAATGGATACACGCAATCAATGCTGTAGCATCAACGTTGCATCAATGCATCAAATTTCCTATACCCAATGGAATTGGAGAAATTAGAGGAGACACATATTTTGCGAAATTGTGTTACCAAATTGAAGTAAGAAAATGTGAAGGATGTCCAAAGCTGTGAAAGGCTCACAGAAAATTAGCGAGAGAAACAAAGAAAGAAGAAGAATTTAAATTTTACATGATAAGAGCAAAAGAAGAAAAAGGAATACCTAGTGAAATCTCGCAAGAAGGAGATGAACTCGCGAAAGTTATGAAAACACCAATACCAATGGGAGAACCTGAAGCCAGTTATGTTGCAGTAGAACCAACAAAGGAAGTAAATATTGGCAGTGAAGAAGAGCCTAAAATGCTGAAAATTGGGACTAGAATGGAGGCAGATGAGGAAGAAAGAACTATAAATCTCTTGCGAGAATATAAAGATATCTTCGCGTGGAGCATGTATGAGATGCCAGGGATAGATCCGTCAATAGCAAGTCATAAATTAGAAATCAACAAAAATATAAGACCATTTAAGAAAAGAATAAGGAAAATCGCAACAACATATCATTCTCAAATAGAAGAAGAATTACAGAAGATGCTCGACGCAGGAATTATAAGGCAAGCAAAATATCCAGAGTGGATTGCAAATATGGTAGTGGTCCCAAAGAAGAACAAGGGGATAAGAATTTATATAGATTTCACTGATTTAAACAAGGCTTGTCCTAAAGATAGTTTTCCATTACCATATATCCCACAGATGGTTGAATCAGCAGCGGGAAATGCCAGAATATCATCGTTGGATGGATCCCTCTCGCTGAAGAAGATCAAGAACATACCGCATTTTTTGCTCCAAGAGGATTATATTGTTATACAAAGATTCCCTTTGGCTTACGGAATGCTGGTGCAACATATCAAAGAATGGTGGAGAAGGTGTTTGCAAAGTGGATTCATAAAACATTAGATGTGTATGTAGACGATATGGTGATCAAAATCAAAGAAGCTGAGAATCATGTGCAAGATCTGAAAGAGATTTTAGATCAAATGCGGCAATTTAATATTAAAGTGAATCCCAATAAGTGTACTTTTGGAGTAGCTTCAGGGAAATTTTTGGGGTATATTGTATCAAAAGAAGGAATACAAGTTGATCCGGAAAAAATACAAGCAATTCGCGATATGCCAACACCTGCGACGGTAAAAGATGTGCAAAAATTAAATGGACTCTTAGCCTCGCTAGGAAGATTCATCTCTCGATCTTCAGACAAGTGCAAACATTTTTTCGATATACTCAAGAAGGGAACAAAATTCAAGTGGACAGATGAGTGTGAAAAGGCTTTTCAAGGAATAAACGAACATTTGATGAACATAACTATTTTACAGAAAGCTGAACCAGGAGAAGAACTATTGATTTATCTTGCAACAACCACATATGCGCTAAGTGTTGTGTTGCTGCGAGTAGATGCAGGGGTAGAAAAACCAATTTATTACATCAGCAAAACGTTTAATTCTGCAGAGAGAAATTATTCAAAGATTGAGAAACTAATCCTAGCATTGGTGCATGCAACTTTTAAGATTCGCATCTACTTTCAAGCACATAAGGTCAAAGTGTTAACAAAAGTGCCAATTGAGTCAATAATGAAAAATTCAAAAAGATCAGGCAGAGTTGAGAGATGGAATGCACAAGTAGGACACTTTGATATTAAATATGAAATTTTATCCTCGCCAAAGTCGCAAGTTATCGCAGACTTCTTAGCTGAATTTCCTTTAGAAGATGATGAAGTTGTGGAAGAGATGATGGATGTAGAAGAGGAACATGGAAATCCAAAAGAACTATTAACAGAGCCCGACAGATGGGAGATATTGGTGGATGGATCATCAAATGGAAAAGAAAATGAGATTGGAGTTGTTTTTATTTCACCAGAGGGAGAGAAAACAGATTTTTCATTTAGATTGGAATTTACATCCACTAATAATGAAACAGAATATGAGGCCGTGATTCATGCTTTAAAATTTGCGGTAGAAATGAAGTTGGAAAATGCTAGAATCACCAGCGATTCACAGTTAGTTATCCGACAGATAAAAGAGAATACACAACAAATGAACCATCTTTAAGAAAGTATAAAAGATTAGTTGAAGAATTATCTGCGAGAATTCCAAAAATAAAATGGAGACACATATTGAGGAAAGATAATAGGCTCGCAGATGCTTTTGCTTTCATATCCAGTATGATGACAAATCCAGCTGCGAGGTGCATAAAAATTCAAACACTTTTTTTACCAGTGATAAACAAGGAAGAAGAAGAGGAAGATGTGATGATGGTAGAAATTGGCGATGAATAATTAAAGAACAACATTACAGATTGGCGAGCATATCTTCATGCATACTTGGAAAGAGGAGAAATCCCAAGAAATCGACTGGAGGCACATAAATTAAAAAGTAGAGCAACCAATAATGAATTAAGAGATAGAATATTATATCGCAAATCTTTTAGTGGACCATCGCTAAGATGTTTGACGAGGGAAGAAGCACAAAAAGTATTGAAGATGTTGCATAGTGGTGACGTTGGTAATCATAGTGGAGGAAGATCTTTGGCATATAGAACAAAAATGCAAGGCTATTACTGGCCATATATGCATGAAGATGCAAAACAACTCTCGAGGCGTTGCGAAGATTTCCAGCGATATGGAAAGAAGATACATGCACCAGGAGCACCATTATCATCTTCAACAAGTGTATGGCATTTTGGGAAATGGGGGTTAGATATTGTGGGACCATTTGTACCTGGTTCTGGAAAAACAAGATATCTGATTATCGCAACAGATTATTTCACAAAATGGGGAGAAGTAAAGGCATTACAACATATTCGCGATAAAGATATTTTTACATTCATATTTGAGAATATAATTTGCAGATTTGGGATTCTAGCACAATTGGTGTCTGATAATGGAATGCAATTTGATGGGCATAATATAGAATTGCTAATCAATGCATTTAAGATAAAGTGTGGAAAATCTACTCCTCTATATCCACAAGCAAATGGTCAAGCTGAAGCAACTAATAAGATAATCGCAGACATCTTAAAAAAATAAGCTAGAGGGATACCACAGATCATGGTGCGAACAGGTGCATAATGCAATATAGGCCTACAATACAACTAGACGAGAAGCTACGGGAATGTCACCTTTTTGTTTGACGTATGGAGTTGAAGCTGTGTTACCAACAGACGTAACTATTCCTACAACAAAAAGAGAGGCTTGGGAAAGAAATCTAAGTGCTAGAATGATTTTAAATAAATTGGATGAATTAGAAGAAAAAAGAGAAATTTTTTTGCAACATATGGAAAATTACCAGCGAAGATTAGCCCGCGAGTACAACAAACGTGTTAAGAAACATGAATTTCAACCTGGCGATTTAGTGCTGCGAGAAACACCAAGTTATCAGCGAGAGAATGGTGGAAAATTGGCGAGAAAATGGGATGGACCATACATTATTAAAGAGATAGTTGGAACCGGGGCATACAAACTAATGGACCCTGAAGGAAGAGATGTTGGTCAAAGACTTGACAGACCATGGAATAGACTATTTCTGAAAAAGTATTATCAATGACAACTTCTGCAAGATAAGAGATACAGGTACGTTGTAAAAAAAAATACGATTGCGATTGCGAGATTCTCCTAATAAAAAAGCAAAGTAAGAACTGCGAGCATAATCGCGAGAAAGGAGAATAAAAATTTCACAGAGATTAATAGAATGGGACGAACCTTTATGGCGTGCACCCTAGTTCGCGAATAAAATTTCGCAAGAGGCAAATGTAAGACCTAATAGTGCGTCATAAAGGGGTATCTCTTGACATGACTCAGTGATAAGGTTATACCATTCTTTGGAACCTGAGTTATGTAGATGTTGGCGTTAAAGAAAACCTATCCAGGAGAGGGATCTTGGATTTCCAATTATATAAGGTTATACCCTGGTTGGACGACTAAGGACCTCTTCTAAGGAGTGCAAAGTATGACCAAGGCGCCGAGGTACACTGTTGAGTCAAGGGTGCCCGGGGCGTACGAAACTACCCTGGCCATCCATGGAAAGTCTTGGCTATGATGCACTCGTCCCGAAGAAAACCCCACTTAGAGTGCAGTCTTGTAACTATAAGCCATATAGGCACAAAGGATAAGAGGCTGCAAAAAACAACTGGTTGTTGGAAAATATGGATGGGAGGAGCTAGTCTTGTATGGCCGATGTGCCCTCCTTGAAGGGGCAACCAGGGGGAAGATAAGGGCGGAACCCTCCATTAGGGAGCTGATAAGTGTCTAAAGACGACAATGTCATGGGGCTTTATGATCGTAAGAAAATTTAGGCCTGTCATATTGTCGCGTGATGAAAGTTGTACAAAGGTAACAAGCCAAAAGAGAAAAGTTAAGATGAGATCAATGTGTTTTTACATGAAAGTGTAAATATGTCCTGCGATTTCATCGCAAGACGGCAATGTCATAAGGTTTAATTCTTGCAAGAGAGTTTATACTTATCATATTGTCGCAAAGATGTTGAAAAAAATATTGATAAGACAAGATCAATGGGTCAATACATGCAAATGTAAAGACGTCCTGCGATTTTGTCGCAGAAAGAATAACTTTTTTAGCAAAATAAGACCTTTAACTAGGAAGGCAAAATAAGACCAACAGAATAATCTTTAAAAAATTAACTATTCTATTTTAAGATGCAGGAAAGATTTGTTCATCGCAGGAGAATATATAAGAAAGCAAATTCATAACATCGTAAACTCTTTCTGAATTTTTCGGAATATCGCAGCTGTACTCATTACATCGCAGAAATATTCATACTTTCACACAGTTCACAGAAAGGAGACACAGGAAATAATTCACCATTTCAAGAAAGATAATGAAGGGCAAGTATGGGAGTGGAGAAATAAGATTTCATTATCTTCCTTGAGGATATTCAAAGTAAACAAAATCAAAAGTTGAAATTCTCAAAATTTCAAAAGTTACATTATTCGCAAGAAAGAAAAAGAAAAAGATAGCAAAAAAAATATTCAAGTTTTGACGATTGTCTCACCAGATTCACTATTCTTGCTCACCAGATTCGTTATTCTTGCCAGAATTATCAGCTTCATCAGTATTCTTCTCACCGCTTGTAGTTACTTCTTTAGGAGGATTTCTCTCTTATTCATTATCTTCTTGAGTGGTATTTTCTTCATCAGTGAATTCTAATTCCTTATCCATGGAAAGAGGAATTTCATCATCATCAACTTTTAAAGGAGGAACAGATACAGGAGGGATAGAATGGGAGAGTAGAATATCGTTCACGAGAACTTCAGCACTGAGGTGAAACTTTCGAAGGAAACCTATGTCACGATTCCTAATCTCTATATTTTTGAAGTACTCGAGATAATCAAGCCTTATTTCTGCTTTGTCGCGAGCTTCAATATAATTGGAAGTAAGAGTCTTGTTTTCTTTGCGAATTTTATCCAATTTATCAGTAAGATCAGTGATGGTAGAATGAAGACTTCTTTCAGATTCTGCGAGTAACAAAAGTGATAAAAGATCATTCAGTCAAAGATTTTGCAAAAAATATAAAACAAAATTTGACAGAAAGGTCAACAAGAGAGGCAGTCAATTGACTACCTTCTTTCTGAGAGGTTAAGTTTTGAATTAATGTAAAGAAACTGTTTTCCCATTGATTCATAGTGTCATCAAATTTATCGCCAACCACACTCTTCAGACGAGATTTCATGTTTTCTTCTTTGGTGCGTAGATACGAGTTTTCCTCTGTTAGTAAAGAATGAGACTTCTTCAATTGAGAGTATTGGTCTTGAAGCTTGATGGCCTTCAAACTAAGAGTTAACCTACCCTTGATAAGTTTATCCTTCTCAGCAGCAGATGATTCAATTACTTCCTTGAGTTCATCTTTAAGGGAACGAAGATATTGCTCTTGATTATCACATATTCTTTGAAGATTACTCAATTGCTGCTAAGAAATCGCCATCAAGCTTGAAAATCTATGTTTCTCTTGGGATAAAGTTCTATTTTCATATGATAAAGATTCTACCGCCAAGTTAGATTTGGTTAACAAATATGAGAGACGAGTAATCTCGTTACTTAATAAACTTTGACTTTGCTATAGTTGGCTATTCTCATTAGTAAGATTATCTATTTGATTTATTGAATATGTGTAGAGATTATCTAATCTATTATACTGGTCCATCCAAGAATCTCTTTTAACACGAGCTTCGTCAACAATAGATTCAAATTTAAGTCTCTCCATGAAATGAGTCCGATTTGAAACTAATATATGAATCAAGAACTTAAGAAGGAGACTTGAGTACAGAGGATATAAAAGCAAAACAGAAAAACAAAAGGGTAGAGGCAGGAAAATTATACCTTTCAGCTCGTCATTTTTTCTGTGAAGGTTCTCGCAGTTAAGAGAAGAGTTGCGAAGCATATGGTTCAGAGTATCACATTCATAAGTTTTGACTTGAAGTATTTTTCTCATAGTTTCAACTTCATTCTCTAAAGATGCTCGTGAAGCAGTGTTATCAGAGCCAAAATATTTAAGTAAGGTCTCGCAAGTTTCATATTGGAGATAGTCATTAGAATATTTTCTAGCATCGTCTAAAATATTAGACAAAATTTTAAAAGCAACATCAACTCCAGCTAAGATTCCATTCGATGGAGGAAGAGATGCAGAGGGTGAAGTGGTAACAAGGACAAGTTGACGATTTGAGTCATTTTCAGTGGTTGTATTATCAGAAGGAGGAGTGTTGGGAAAAGCAACAGTTGAATGCAACAAAGGGCTAGAAGGAACTTCAGTCACAACAATTTCAGGAGCTTGATTTATCAATGAATCAAAAGAAGTAGAGGTGTTGGCAGCGATATTCTCGCAGGTAAAAGAAAGAGGATCCAGTTGCGAGGGTGTGGGAGTAACTCTTGCATATGTTAATGTGGGGATGGAGAAATCAGCCTCAAGAGCTTTAAACTGACGATATCTTTTGGGAGGATTAGCGATGTTCTCGACATTCTGCGAATAATAACTTAGATAAGAAACAGACGCAACAATATTGTTATTAATAAATAGGATGTGTTTCTTACCACCTTATCATTCGCAGAACTTCTCTTCTTCTTCTCAGTCGGTCTTTTGCGAGCATTAGGGTTTTGACCTAGGATTGGGTGTTAGGGATAGTTCCACTGAAGAGAAGACATAATACGGGAGCTATAAAGGATCAAATAGAGAAGATCGGAGAATATGAGTAAAAATTGAATCAAATAAAGATTATAATCAAAAAACATACCTTGATGATTCCATTAGAACAGTAGCAGGAGAATATGAAGAAGAAGAAAAGTTCCAGATGAAAGATAAAATAAACAGATGAAGAAGATAGAGAAGTAGAAGAAGAAAATTAGTTTTGAAGTTTAACTCTACCTTTTATAGGCAAAAGGAAATAACTTGTTGAGTAAAGAAGTGTCAGTAAAAAGATGAATTCACAACACGTGTAGGTGGTTAAAGCTAATTTAACGGAGCAATGTCGAGAAGAAAATGTGGAAAGAAGAGAGGCTGCGAGCACTTTGAAGAATTGAAGATTCTCATATCCTCTCCACTTTGCGAAGAAGACATGAGAAGAGGTAAGATGTAGGACCAGAATATCTCTACAATACTTCTCTGCGAGATTAACAACATTTCCCAGCGAGCATCACCGCAAGATCTTCAACTACACTTTGCGAGTGTCACAAAAGCAGTCAAAAGAGCGACGTAATAAATGACGAGTAAAGAAAACTTGAAAAAAGTATGTTTGTTCTGCGATGGTTACAAAACTTGCGAGATTTAACATTGTAACTATCGCGGTACAATCGCAGAATCAACCCGAAATAAGAGGAAAACTTAGCTGTCATCCACTATGTAACTACCCTATAAATATAGACCCAATGTGTCCAGAAAAGGATGATGTATTTTTGATAGTTAAGAAAGTCTTGAGGAGAGAGAAACTTCAAGAGAATAGTTGTAATCTTGAATTCTTCCATTTCTGTAAACATTTCTGAAACCAAAATAATAAAGTGTCGTTTTTCATCTTGAATTATGAGTTGATTATAGCAAAATATTAACAAGGGTGTAGTGTGGGAAATCCTGCAACTACAAAAGACTTAAAAAATAATAAAAAGATAGAGATAGATACACAAAACCAGTGGGTTTCCTCCCATTTAGCGCTTGGTTTAAAGTCGTCAGCCCGACTTCCAAGACAAATTCTCCATACACCAATAATCGGAAAAGTTGGGGATCCACCCATAGCACCTGTTTTGCAAACACTAGCTTCGCACAAATATTAGTAATATAAAACAGAAATGAAGCTATTAACCGATAAGAATCTCCCCCACACTTATTCTTGTCCACACTTGGAAGTGCATAAAGAATATAGGAGTCGGGTACTTCCACGGTGTCTTGTTCAAAAACCTACATAATATGAGAATTTAATGTTTCTAATGGAGGATATCGAGAAACAAAATCATTCAACAATGTTTTCGAAGCACATACATTCAAACCAATAAGAGGTAAATGAGAAGAATTAATATGCAAAGGGTTAGACAAACCTCTCACAATCTCTTGAATTACGGAATCCTCTTCATCCTTGAAAAACTCAAGCGAATTATTCACCTCTTGTGTATCATGGTCCTCTATCAAACCTTGCAACCATTCTTCGTCCGTTTCTTCCTTAACCAAAATCTCGGCATCAATATCTTCATTACAATCTTGTGCAAGCTCAATTGGGTTTTCAACAATATTGGTCATATCGGTTTCATTCTCAACATACTCCTCTTCATTATAAGGCACATACTCCACTGCGGATTCAAGTCTCACCATAAGGAACTTTTTTAGAACACTCATTGCATCATCCTCAATCTCTACCTTTTGAATAGGTTCTTGATCGTTATAAAGATCAATGCTTGAGTAAGCTACAGTAGTACCATCATATTCCTTTTCAACTTCACCTTGATCACAAAAAGACTCCATTGTACACTCCTCGGGGATGTCACCATAAATTGGTTCAAGCGATGTATTTGCATAGTCATCGTACTATCATAGTTACCATAAGATTGGCTACCACTTCCCAAAGATTGGTCTTTCGCAGAATTTTGCATGTCCTCTTTACATTCTTCAATCCCTTGTCTTAAATTGGAAACACCTTTTTGAAGCTCTTGGAGTGATCCATTCAAATTTTTAAAATAGTATTTCATTTGTTGGTAAAGCTCATTCGACAAAGAAAAAGTAGAATTACTTACTTCAGTATTGTTAGGACAATTATCTTCCCTTTGAATGGGTGAATGATCATAAGTACGATCACAAATTGGGCCAAACATACTATGAGCACATTCGGTCGATGAAATTGGTTCCATGCTTGGTTGTCTACAAAATGACTCCATGCTGACCATAAATTGTTGCATCTCATCTACCAAACTCGAAGAAATATTAATAGAAGCACAAATATTCTCCCCTCCTTGTGGTTTCTCACTTACATATCTACCGTAAGAAGGTTAGTATGTTTTGATTGTATTCCCCGCAAGGGTGATAGTTGTCATAGTGTTGTTGAGGTTGATAATTGTACCCATTGTTCCAAAATGCTCCGTCCATAGAAATTGGTACCTGAAACCAGAGTTCTCAAAACTATGTTAAAAACCAGAAAATAAGAAAAACAAAAACAAGAAACAAAACTAAAAATAAAAATAAAAAAAATAAGAAACCAAAAACAAGTGACAACCG
This sequence comes from Papaver bracteatum, assembly GCA_023529315.1. NCBI lineage: Eukaryota > Viridiplantae > Streptophyta > Magnoliopsida > Ranunculales > Papaveraceae > Papaver > Papaver bracteatum. Next base: position 1,182,116 of record JAJJWX010002077.1, read on the forward strand.
CTGCCTCCCCGGCAACGGCGCCAAAATTTGATCACTGTCGTAGGCGTCAAAAATAAATTACACTTTCTTACTACTCAAAATATATAATATAGCAAGGGCAAGAAATGATCGTTCCCACAGAGAGGTCTAGGTTGTCAATATATTTTCGGTTTCCTATAAATATCAATGGGGGTTTTTCTGATTTTTATAAAGTAAAAATAAAATAAAAGCAAACAAAGAAATAAACAAACAAATCAATAAGATGAAGATATTGGTCAAGGTTTCATCTTCAATTGTAAACAAGTTGTAGGACCAGAATATCGCTACATCTATTCTCTGCGAGATTAACAACACTTCCCAGCGAGCATCACCGCAAGATCTTCGACTACACTTCACGAGTGTCACAAAAGCCTTCAAAAGAGTGACGTAATAACTGACGATTGAAGAAAACTTGAGAAAAGTATGTTTGTTCTGCGATGGTTACAAAACTTACGAGATTTAACATTGTAACTATCGCGGTACAATCGCAGAATCAACCCGAAATAAGAGGGAAACTTAGCTATCATCCACTATGTAACTACCCTATAAATATAGACCCAATGTGTCCAGAAAAGGATGATGTATTTTTGAGAGTTAAGAAAGTCTTGAGGAGAGAGAAACTTCAAGAAGATAGTTGTAATCTTGAATTCTTCCATTTCTGTAAACATTTCTGAAACCAAAATAATAAAATGTCGTTTTTCATCTTCAATTATGAGTTGATTATAGCAAAATCTTAACAAGGGTGTAGTGTGGGAAATTTTGCAACTACATTTTGGCGCCCGAAACAGGGAGAATCAAGCTAAAAAATCTCTAATTACAATTTGAAGATTTGAAGAAATTGTTAGAGTTGAAGAAATGGCTAGAAGAAGAAGAAATACATCAGAACCACCAATAACTGTAAGGAGGAGTAAAAGACTTGCAGGAGAAGAAACAAATGAATTAGGAGAATCTTCAAGGATAAGAACAAGAAGAAATAGAACAAGGATTGAAAGAGAAGATCAAATTCCACAACCTAATCAACAAACACCGATACAAAATAGAAATGTGGATTATGATAGAGTGAGTGTGCATACTTGGAGATCGGATTCGAGGGAAGATGAAGAAGATCAAGGAATGGTTGAAGGATTAATTCATGGAGAAGGATAAAATGAAATAGCAGATGATCCAAGACAAAGAATACAAGAAGAAAGAAGATTAGAGGCGGAAGAGCGTGAAAATTTAACAAGACAAAATCACGAGTTGAGAATGGAGAATTCGAGGTTACAAAATAGAAGATCAAGAAGTACTGTTAGATCGAATTCAAGATCATTAAGAGAAGAATTAAGGCAAAATTCTCCAACAAGGAATGCTAGAGGAAATATCCAAGAGGAAATGCAAAATCCAAATGAAGAACAATGTCATGGAGAAGAAGAGGTAGTAGAAGATCGCTATGATCCGTGTGGCGAAAATTTGGATAATAGATTTAACAACAGAAATCAAGAGGGAAGAGACAACCAAAATGATGAAGATAATCCAGAAGAAGGTAGGAGGATATTAAATGGGCGAGAGATCTAAGAAATCGAAGAATAATTGAGGAAGAAATTGAGAGACATTATGCTGAACAAGCACGACTAGCTCACAAGAGAGAAAGATTAAGGGAAGAGGTAGAAGAACAAGAATTCCAAGAGGCAGTACGACAGAATAACCATGAAAATCGAGAAAGGAGACGTACACAAAATCGTTATAATAATAATATCCAGGAAGAGTATGATAGAATATAAAGGAGAATAAAAAGACAGCGAAGAGAAATGATGAGAAATGAATAAATTCGCAGAGAAGTACAGCTGCGATTGCAAGAAGAAGGTGAAGCAGAAGATCGCAGAAGAAGGAATGTGGGTGTAGATGAAGACACACAAAATCTCGCAAGGCAAGAGGTACATGAACGCAGGATAAGGGAAGCTGCATTAAAAAGACCGATGGAACCAAATTCAACGGCGAATGAGAAAATTTTAAGAGAATTAGCAGAGATGAGGGGAATAATAAATAACAGAATAGAAGGAGGTAGAAGACAACTTGATGAAGCTATTGAAGAAGCTGAGAGAACTCCATTCACTCAAGAAGTACAGTTAAGAGGAATACCTCCAAAGTGCAATTTACCAGCATTAACCAGCATTTTTGATGGAACTACTTGTGTTGTACAACATGTTAAGGCTTATGTTAGGTGTATGCTGCAATAGGAGAATCATGATGCTGTATTGTGAAAGTATTTTGCATCTAGCTTAACTGGCGAGGCACTAAAATGGTTTGAGGTATTTTCAAAAAATACTATCACTTCTTTTGATCATTTACAAGATACATTTATGGGAGCATATATAATCAACAATTCATCGCGGCCAGGTATTGAAGATGTGTTTGGATTAAAATAGAGGGTTGGCGAGAGTCTGAAACATTTAACCATAAGATGGAAGACAATGTGCAGTGAGATGGCAGGAAGAGTAGATGAGAGATATCTTATCTTGTCTTATATCAATGCAATGTTCGCGACCAATCTGCTGTACATACAAATTTTCAGAGTCAAGAATACAATCACTATGACTGAACTACGAGAACTACAAGAGAGTACATTTCTTTGGAGGATAAACAAAATGAGATGGAATCATATCCAATCGCGAATACCAATTCAGTAGCAGCAAATGAGAGTTTACTTCCTAAAATGATTAACAATATGGCGAGCAGCTCGCAAGCACAACAAGAGAAAGTGGATACTGATAACCAGCAGAAGTTGGTAGCTATGGGCAGTTGAGATCAAGAAGAATATGAAAGGGAGAAGAATTATTACAATCGCGGTGGGAATAATAAGATTCAAAGACTTGATCAGCTGCAAGAAACTTATGGTGGACAGAGGGAAGTTTTTTTAAGAAGCCAAGGAAATCAGAAGATCATATGGGAAGAAATTAAGATGCCTCCTTTAAATGCTAGTATAGAAAAAATCTGGGAAACTATCATTTTGATGGAAAATATACCATCTCCATGGAATATGGGAAAAGAGCCACATCCTAATAATCGTAGTCAAGAATTTTTTCCTTACCATCACTTTCATGGTCACACAGTAAATGACTTCAGGAATGTCAAGAGAATAATTTTAAGGATGATCGACCAAGGAAAGCTAAACCACTTTTTAGTAGGACATCCACAATCTCAGCAATTGCCTCCGGCACCAAAAATTCGCAGGGTAAATACTGTAAAAGGAGCAGAATCATTCGTAATAGAAGTTAGGGCTAAAGCAAAGAATTTGTTTTGTAATTCCATTGTACATTCACAGAACAATAGAGGATTTCCATGATAATGTTCTAAGAAGAGTCTTCGCGAGAGACACAGATGGAAGAGAGATAATGAATATCGCGAGAGCCTCGCCATTAGAAGAATGGCAGAAACAAATTATATCTTTCAGTGCACAAGAAGTACGAGAACCTGGCGAGAAGCATGATAATCCATTGGTGGGAAGATTAGAGATAAATCCAAAGCAAATAGAAGAAGAAGATGAAGAAAATGATGATGAAAATGAAGATTCTTGGGCTTTCAATAGAGTTCTAATAGACACAGGCATCTCAGTTGACATATTATTTTATCATACCTATAAGACCATGGGTGGAAGAGACGAAGATCTAATTCCATCAACATATAAAATCTATGGTTTTAATGGTACTGCCAATAAACCCAAAAAGGAAATTGAAATGTGGATTCCATTGAAAAGGATAACTTCCAAGATCTTGTTATGTGTTGTCGACATTGAATCACCGTACAATTCCCTGATTGGTCGACCTTGGCTACATGGGATATTACGTGTAGCATCTACTTTCCACCAATGTGTTAAATTTCCTCATCCTAATGGTGTTGGAGTTATTAAGGGAGATTGGGGAGAAAGCAAGAAATGTTATGAGATTGATATAAAATCTTGCGAGGAAAGAGAAATTGGAAGTACAACATCAAGCAACGTCAGAGATGTGAAAGATTAATGATTGATTCAATATAGCAGCGAGAGGAAGGTAATGGCGAGCATCTCGCAGATAAAGAAAAAACAGCAAAACGTTACAGAAAAGCAGAAGCAGAAGATAGTAAGTAGAAAGGTAAAATGATGAAATTTAAAGAAGCTTACGCAGAATTTGTTTAAATAAAATGCAATTGAAAAAGTACTCTGTTTGAAAGAATTGCAAAATTTTACAAGAAAATCCACGAAATGAAATTTTATCAGAGTTACAATGCTCGTGAGAAACGCGAATAACATTTCACAGAGATTAATAGAATGGGACGAACCTTTATGGCGTGCACCTTAGTTCACGAATACAATTTCACAAGAGGCAAATGTAAGACCTAATAGTGCGTCATATAAGGGGGAATCTCTTGACATAACTCATTGATAAGGTTATACCGCTGCTGGAACCTGAGTTATGCAGATGTTGGGTTTAAAGAAAACCTATCCAGGAGAGGGATCTTGGATTTCCAATTATATAAGGTTATACCCTGATTGGATGACTAAGGACCTCTTCTAAGGAGTGCAGAGTATGACCAAGGCGCCGAGGTACACGATTGATTCAAGGGTGCCCGGGGCGTACGAAACTACCCTGGCCATCCTTGGAAAGTCTTGGATATGATTTATTCGTCCTGAAGAAAACCCAACTTAGGGTGCAGTCTTGTAACTATAAGCCATAAAAGCATAAAGGACAAGAGGCTGCGAAAAAAGCTGGTTGTTGGCAAATCTGGATGGGAGGAGCTAGTCTTGTATGGCCGATGTGCCCTCCAGGGGGAAGATAAGGGCGACACCCTCCATTAGGGAGATGATAAGTGTCTAAAGACGGAAATGTCATGGGTCTTTATGATCGCAAGAACATTTAGGCATGTCATATTATCGCGTGAAGAAAGTTATACAAAGCCAAAAAACCAAAAGTAAAAAGTTAAGATGAGATCAATGGGTTTTTACATTTAACAAGTGTAAAGACGTCCTGCGATTTCATCGCAAGACGGAAATGTCATAAGGTTTAATTCTTACAAGAGAGTTTATACTTATCATATTGTCACAGAGATGTTGAAAAAATTGATAAGACAAGATCAATGGGTCAATACATGCAAATGTAAAGACGTCCTGCGATTTTATCGCAGAAAGAAAAGATGTGGCAAAATAATACCTTTAATTAGGAAGGCATAATAAGACCATAAGATTATTGCGATAATGCTCGCAGAATTTATGAGATTTGCGATTCTACGCAGAAATCATAAAGTTATGCAATTATTGCTAGCGATAACATCGCCGATATTGAGGCAAATTTAATTTGATTCACAACTAATATCTAATCTCTACTCAATTTTTTCATATTGCAGATGAATAATAGAGGCAAGTATGAGAATGCATAGAATGATGAAATAATTATTCATCCATCATATGATAAAATTGCTTAGATGATACATTTATACAAATAATTAAAGGATAATAATTCTGATTGATTGATTATGTTGCAGAAAAAGAATTGTTTTCTAATTCATACAGATAAAAGCAAAAGAAGTTTACACATCAAGTTGGAGAAGCTCGCAGTGATGTTACGAGAAGCAAAAATTAAATGTACAAAATTTACAAAGAAGAAAAAGAGAAGAAACAAGACTAAGTATATCCATCAACACCTTCATCAGAGCTCTTTTATTTTTCAAATTTCTCTTCATTACCAGATTTTTCTTCTTCATCATTATCATTATTATCTCTATCTACGTCAGATTTATCTTCCTCGCCAGATAATTCTTCATCATATTCGCTAGACTCCTCAGCTTCGCTATCAGACATAACTAAATTTGGGGAATCAGCTGGAATTTCATTTGCAAGATCGGGGTATGTATAATGAGGGATACCATGATCATCACAGACTAGTTTAATAGCGTCATTACGAACACGGGGAAGGGCATTACTAAAATTTGAAGATGAGATTTTCAATTTTTCCTTCAATCTAGAATACTTTTCATTGCGAGAAGATAGATTTCCAGCGATTTGGCTTTTCAATTCTTCTAACTCATCAAATCTTTTACGATAGTTCTTTTCGGATGCTGCGAGAAAATGATAACAAAGTTAATACATATAAGGATGATTCAATTAGGAAATAATTCAGGGAAATCATAAGAGTGATAACCTTCTCTTTCAGAAATCATGTCTTTGACTAAAGCCGCTTGATCAGCATGAAGACTAACATCTACACCTAAATTAGCTCTGGCGTTATCAAGAATCTTCGCAGCCCAAGCAAACTCATCATTACTATTAATAAGGAGACGAGATCGAACTTGAGTTTCCCTCGCAAGAAGATCTTCATTCTTACGGATAAGTTTATCTCTTTCCGTTTGAACATTAAGAAGAGTTTTTATGAAAGTTTTCTAGGGTCTTGGAGCCGTTTTTAACAGCAAGATCCTTCTCATCAATAAGATCACTATTCCTTTTTCTTAATCTATTCACTTCTTCCTTTGAACTAAGATAAAGGTTCTTAAACTTGTTGGTTAAATTTAAATTGAACCTATATTCAATTTTTAAGAGATTAAGTTTGGATTTAAGTTCATCAATAGAGAGAGGTCTAATCCTATCGTCTGAGAAGTTACTTAAAGAAGTATTAAGGCAAGCAAGAAGGGTATTATCATCTACAGGTTCAGGGAAGGATTGGAAGAATGTAGCCTCGTCAGTAAGACCATAAATATCTGCAAAAATGGTTGCTTGAATAAGCTGCGATAGGGTGTGTAGTTGCAGGATTTCCTACACTACACCCTTGTCAAGAATCTATGAAAACTAAGCCATAATTGTGGATAAACAACAATACTTTTATTAATTCACTTTCAGGAAGATTTACAAGAAAGATCAAAACTCAGAAGTACAACTTTCTTTCTGGAGTTTCTCTCTCCTCAAAATTCTCTCAGCTCTCAAAAATACATCATCCTTTTCTGGATCTATCGTGCCCTTTATATATGGATTTATATAGTGGAAGATAGCTAAGATTTCCCCCTAATTCAGATCTTCTTTGTGATCTCATCGCCATAACTTCAGTCTTCACCATCGCCAATTTTATAACCATCGTGAAACATACTTATTCTTCATATATCTTTAATCGTTAATCGTTACATCACTCTTTGGTGACACTCACAAAATGTTGTTGAAGAATCTTGCGACAATCTCGTCAAAATGTCATTAATACTTGTAGAAACGTTTGGGCTTCTCGCAGAAATGTTGTTAATATCGCGGGAATAACATTGTAGCGATATTCTGGTACTACATCTTGCCTCTTCTCATGTCTTTTTGCGAAGAAGAGAAGATCATGAGAACTAATATTCTTTATTATTCTTCGCAACTTATTCCCCTTTTATACTTTCTCCTCGACAAGATCCCGTTATTCCATCCTTTCTTACACGTGTTGTAAATCCCTTCATTTACTGACATGTTCCTACTCCGTAGGTCCACTCCCCTTTTCTTATAAAAGGTGGAACTAATCTTCAAAATTAGTTTTACTTATTTGTTTCTTCATATTCCGTCTGCAACTTTGCCTCTTCTTCATATTCTTCTGCTACTGTTCTAATGGAGTCCTCAAGGTTTGTTTCTTGACTTATTTTATTTATTTTAAGCCAATTTTTACTTTCATTCTCCAATCTTTCTTATTTCCTTGTTATGTCTTCTTTTTAGCGGAAATATTTCTAACACACAATCTACTACTCACAACCCTAACCCTCGCAAAAGACCGACTGAGAAGAAGAAAAAAAGTTCTGCGAATGATAAGGTAGTAAGAAACACCCTTTATTTTTTAATAACAATATTGTTGCCTCTGTTTCTTATCTGGGTTATTATTCACAGAATGACGTGAATCCTGAGAAACCTCCCAAAAGGTCTCGCCATTTTAAGACACTCAGGGAAAATCTCATTATGCCCTCGTTAACATCTGTGAAGATTACTCCCACACCATCGCAACCAAATCTTTCTTCTCCTATTCGTGAGAATATCGCTATTTATACCTCTACCCCTTCTGACATTTTGACAAACCAAGCTTCTAAAGATGCTGTGACTGAGGTTCCTTATAGTCCTTTATGGCCTTCAACTGTTGTTTTTCCACATACTCCTCCCGATAACTCAACCATCACAAATGATCGCCAACTTAGTCTCACTACTATTTCACCTTCTAAATCCTTTCCTTCATCGAGCGAAACTTTCGCAGGTGTTGATGTTGCTTTTAAAGTCTTGTCTAATGTTTTAGACAATGCTAGAAAGTCTTCCACTGACCCTCTCCAACAGGAAGCTTGCGAGACTCTGTTTAAGTATTTTGTCTCTGATCGTAATGATTCATGAGAGGTTTTAGAGAATGAGATTGAAGTTCTGAGGAAAAGTCTTCAAGCTAAAACTGCTGAATGTGACACCTTGAATCACATGCTCCGCAACTCTTCTCTAGATTGCGAGAATCTTCGCAGAAGAAATGACGAGCTGAAAGGTGATTTTTTATTGCCTCTGCTCTTTTTACTTTTATGTTTCATATACATATTTTCTGTACTTAGACTTTCTTCTTAAATTTTTGATTCATATATTAGTTTCAAATCGGGCTCATTTCATAGAAAGACTCAAATCTGAATCTATTGCTGAAGAAGTTCGCGTTGAAAGAGATTCTTGGATAGATCAACATACTAGACTAGACAATCTGTACACTTATTCAATTGATCGCATAAATAATCTTACTAATGAGAACAATCAATTATTGCAAAGGCAGAACTTTTTGAATGGCGAGCTTGATCGCCTCTCATATTTGTTTTTTAAGGCTAATTTGGCGATGAAATCTTTATCAGATGAGAATAAAACCCTGTCCCAAGAAAAACATAGATTTTCAAGCTTGATGATGATTTCCTCGCAGCAAATAAGTAATCTTCAAAGTACATGTAATAGTCAAGAGAAATATCTTCATTTTCTTAAGAAGGAGCTGAAGGAGTTAACTGAATCATCTGCCGTCGAAAAGGATAAGCTTATCAAGGGTAGATTAACTCTTAGTTTAAGAGCCAGCGAACTTCAAGACCAATACTCTCAGTTAAAGAAATCTTACTCTTCATTAGCAAAGGAAAATTCATATCTTCGCAACAAAGAAGAAAACATGAAATCTCGTCTGAAGGGTATGGTTGGCGATAAATTCTATGATGCCATGAATCAGTGGGAGAACTGTTTATTTGCTTTAATCCAAAACTTAACCTTGCAAAAAGAAGGTAGTGAATTTACTGCCTCTTTTGTTGATCTTCTCATAAAATTTTATATTATGTTCCTTGTGAGATTCTTGTCTAACTGATTTTTTATTTTGTTGCTCGCAGAATCCGAAAGAAATCTTCATTCTACCATCACTGATCTGACCGCTACATTGGATAAAGTTCGCAAAGAAAATAAATCTCTTGCTTATAATTGCTTTATTGCTCAGGACAAAGCAGAAAGAAGACTTGATTATCTTGAATACTTTAAGAATATAGAAATTAGGAATCGTGAAAAAGCTCTTCTTTGCCAAGTCCATCTTAGGGCTGAAGTTCTCGTGAATAATATTCTGCTTCCCCGTTCTCTTTCTCCTGTTTTTTTCCCTCCTCTAGAGGTTGACGATGATGAAATTCCTCTTCCCATGGATGAAGAGTTAGAGTTTACTAACGATGATGAAAATCAAGAAGGTGGTGGAGAAGAAGAAAAAATTCCTCCTAAAGAAGTACCCGCTGATAAAGAATCCAGAGAAGAAGAAGCTCGCGGTGAGAAGGATGCTGATGATGTTGATGAATCTAACAAGAACAATAAATCTGGTGAGGCTTGAATTTTATCCTTGCTTTCTTTTACTTCTTCTATCTTGCGAGTGATGTAATCTTCGAAACTTTTAGAATTTTAATTTTCGATTTAGCTTACTTTGAATATTTTCAAGTAAGATAATGTAATCTTACTTCTGTATTCCCCTTCTTGCCCTTCATTATCTTGCTTGAAATGGTGAATATTCATTATCTTTTTTAAGTAATTTGTGTTGCTGCATTCTTGCGAAAATATGAATACATCTGCGATATGAGGAATACTGTTGCACTTTTCTGAAAAATTCTGAGGGAATCCGCGATGTTAAAAATTTGCATCCTTGTATGATAAATGAATGTTTCCTGCCATCTTAAAGTAAAATGGTTAATTAGTAAGATTATTCTTTTGGTCTTATTTTGCCTTCCTAGTTAAAGGTCTTATTTTGCCAAACTTTTTCTGTCTGCGAAAAAATCGCAGAATTTCTTAACATTTGCATGTAAAGACCCTTTGATCTTGTCTTATCCATGTTTCTTTCAAAATATTTGTGATAATATGATAAGCATACATTCTCTCGCAAGAATTTACCCTTATGACATTGTCGTCTTGCGATGAAATCGCAGGACGTATTTACAATTTCATGTAAAAACCCATTGATCTCATCTTAACAATGCTCTCGTGGCTTGTTGCCTCTGCATTATTTACATTACGCGAAAATATGACATGCCTTAATGTTCTTGCGATCATAAATCCCCATGACATTGTCGTCTTATGACACTTATCAGCTCCCTAATAGAGGGTGCCGCCCTTATCTTCCCCATGGTTGACCCTTCAAGGAGGGAACATCGGCCATACAAGACTAGATCCCCCCATCCGGATTTTCCAACAACCAGTTGTGTTCGCAGCCAATTGTCCTTTATGTCTATATGGCTTATAGTTACAAAACTGCACCCTAAGTGGGGTTTTCTTCAGGCCAAGTACATTGTAGCCAAGACATACCAAGGATGGCAAGAGAGTTTTGTATGCTCCGGGCACCCTTGGCTCAACCGTGTACCTCGGCTCCTTGGTCATACTTTGCACTTCTTGGAAGAGACTCTCAGTCGTCCAACCAGGGTATAACCATATATAGTTGGAAATCCAAGATCCCTCTCCCGGATAGGTTTTCTTTAACCCCATCATCTGCATGACTCAGATTCCAGCAGCGGTATAACCTTATCGCTGAGTCATGTCAAGAGATACCCCCTCATATGACGCACTATTAGGTCTTACATTTGCCTCTTACGAAATTTTATTCGCGAACTAGGGTGCATGCCATAAAGGTTCGTCCCATTCTTTTAATCTCTGCGAAATTTTATTCGCTATTCTTGCGATGATGCTCGCATAAATTTTGATATTGAAAGAAGAATTTTTTTTTAATTGTTTCATCTTACATTTGTATTTCTTACCTCGCAAAAAACTGCTCATCGATAATACCTTTTTGAAACAATCATTCCATGGTCTATCAAGTCTTTGCCCAACATCTTTTCCCTCTGGATCCATTAATTTGTATGCTCCATTTCCAATTATCTCTTTAATGATGTATGGTCCATCCCATTTTCTCGCTAATTTTCCACCACTTTCTTGCTGATATTTTGGTGTTTCTCACAAAACTAGATCGCCAGGCTGGAATTGACGTTTCTTGACTCGTTTGTTGTACTCGCGAGCTAATCTTCGCTGGTAGTTTTCCATATGTTGTAGAGTTTTTTATATCTTTTCTTCTAGTTCGTCTAACTCATGTAAAATCATGCCAGCACTTAGATTTTTCTCCCATGCATCTCTTTTTGTTGTTGGGATAGCAACCTCTGTTGGTAGGATAGCTTCGACTCCATATGTTAAACAGAAATGTGACATTCCAGTTGCCTCTCGTCTAGTTGTATTATATGCCCATATCGCATTATGCACTTGCTCACACCATGATTTGTGATAACCTTCTAACTTATTTTTCAAGATGTCTGCGATTGTCTTATTAGTTGCCTCAGCTTGACCATTTGCTTATGGATATAAAGGAGTTGATTTTCCACATTTTATCTTAAATGCATTACGAAGCAATTCAATATTTTGCCCTTCAAATTTCTTTCCGTTATCAGACATCAACTGTGCTGGGATCCTAAATCTGCAAATTATATTTTCAAATATGAACGTAAAAATGTCCTTATCGTGGATATGCTGTACTGCCTTAACTTCTCCCCATTTTGTGAAATTATATGTAGCAACGATTAAATATCTTCTTTGTCCAGAACCAGGCACAAATGGTCCCAGAATATCCAATCCCCATTTTCCAAAAGTCCATACGCTTGACGAAGATGATAATGGTGCTCCTGGTGCATGTATCTTCTTCCCAAATCGCTGACAATCTTCACAACGCCTGGAAAGTTGTTTTGCATCCTCATGCATATATGGCCAATAATAACCCTGCATCTTTGTTTTATATGCTAAAGATCTACCTCCACTGTGATTACCAGCATCACCACTATGCAATATTTTTAACACCTTTTGTCCTTCTTCCCTCGTCAAACATCTTAGCGATGGTCCATTAAATGATCTGCGATATAATATCCCATCTCTTAGTTCATAATTGGTTGCTCTACTTTTTAATTTATGTGCTTCTAATCGATTTCTGGGGATTTCTCCTCTCGCCAAATAAGCATGAAGATCTTCTCGCCAATCTGTAGCATTATTCCCTATTTATTCCTCGCCAGATTCTACCATCATTACATCTACCTTTTCTTCTTCTTTGTTTATCGCCGGTTGCAAAAGTGTTTGAATTTTTATGCATCTCACAAGTGGGTTCGTCATCATACTTGATATGAAATCAAAAGCATCTGCAAGCCTATTATGTTTCCTTGATATGTGTCTCCATTTTATTTTTGGAATTCTCGCAGATAATTCTTCAACAAGTTTTTTGTACTTCTTCAAAGATGGTTCATTTGTGGTATACTCTCCCTTTATCTGGCGAATAACCAATTATGAATCACTAGTGATTCTAGCATTTTCCAATTTCATTTCTATTGCAAACTTCAATGCATGGATTACAGCTTCATAACTCCAATCCCATTTCCTTCTCCATTTGACGATCCATCCACTAGTATTTCCCACCTGTCAGGTTCTGTTAATAGCTCTTTTGGGTCCACATGTTCTTCTTTTATATCCATCATCTCTTCTACAACTTCGTCATCTTCTAAAGGAAATTCAGCTAAGAAATCTACGATAACTTGTGATTTTGGCGAGGATAGAATCTCATATTGAATATTAAAGTGTCCTACTAGCGCATTCCATCTCTCAACTCTTCCTGATCTTTTTGAATTCTTCATCACCGATTCGATTGGCACTCTCGTTAACACTTTGATCTTATGCGCTTGGAAGTAAATTTGAAGCTTAAAAGTTGCGTATACCATTGCTAGAATTAGTTTCTCAATCTTTGAATAATTTCTCTCTGTTGAATTAAATGTTTTGCTGATATAATAAATTGGTTTTTCTACCCCTGCGTCTACTCGCAATAACACATCACTTAGCGCATATGGAGTTGTTACGAGATAAATCAATAATTCTTCTCCCGGTTCAGCTTTCTGTAATATAGATATACTCGCCAAATGTTGTTTTATTCCTTGAAAATCTTTCTCGCATTCATCTGTCCACTTGAATTTTGTTCCCTTCTTAAGTATATCGAAAAAATGTTTACACTTGTCTGAAGATCGCGAAATGAACCTTCCTAGCGAGGCTAAGAGTCCATTTAGTTTTTGCACATCTTTTACCGTCGCAGGAGTTGGCATATCGCGAATTGCTTGTACCTTTTCTGGATCAACTTGTATTCCCTCTTTTGACACAATATACCCCAAAAATTTCCCTGAAGTTACTCCAAAGGTACACTTATCAGGATTCACTTTAATATTGAATTGCCGCATTTGATCGAAAATCTCTCTCAAATCTTGCACATGATTCTCAGCTTCTTTGATTTTGATCATCATGTCATCTACATACACTTCTAATATTTTGTGGATCCACTTTGCAAACACCTTTTCCACCATTCTTTGATACGTTGCACCAGCATTTCGTAAGTCAAATGGAAACTTTGTATAACAATATAATCCTCTTGGAGCAAAAAATGCAGTATGTTCTTGATCTTCTTCAGCGAGAGGGATTTGATTATATCCTTTATACCCATCCAATGATGATATTCTTGCGTTTCCTGCTGCTGATTCAACCATTTGTGAAATATCTGGCAACAAAAAACTATCTTTTGGACATGCCTTGTTTAGATCCGTAAAATCTATGCAAATTCTTATCCCTTTGTTCTTCTTTGGGACCACCACCTTGTTTGCAATCCATTCTGGATGTTTTGCTTGTCTTATAATTCCTGCGTCGAGCATCTTCTGTAATTCTTCTTCTATTTGAGAATGATATGTTGTTGCGATCTTCCTTATTCTCTGCTTAAATGGTCTTATGTTTTTGTTGATTTCTAATTTATGACATGCTACTGAAGGGTCTATCCCTGGCATCTCATCCATGTTCCATGCGAAGATATCTTCATATTCTCGCAAAAGGTTTATAGTTCTTTCTTCCTCATCTGCCTCCATTCTAGTCCCAATTTTAAGCATTTTAGGTTATTCTTTACTTCCAATATTTATTTCTTTTGTTGGTTCAACAGCAGTAGGCTGGCACGGTTCTCCCATTGGTGTTGGCGTTTTCATAACTCTCGCGAACTCATCTCCTTCTCGCGAAACTTCACTTGGTATCCCTTTTCCTTCTTTTGCCCTTATCATATAAATTTTAAATTCTTCTTCTTTCTTTGCTTCTCTGTTCAATTTTCTGCGAGCTTTTCGCAGCTTTGGACGTTCTTCACAATTTCTTACTTCAATTTGGTAGCACAATCTCGAGAAATCCACATCTCCTCTAATCTCTCCAATTCCACTAGGCATAGGAAATTTAACACATTGATGTAATGTTGACGCCACAACCTTGATTGCGTGTATCCATGGTCTTCCCAATATCATATTGTATGGCGATTCCACATCTACCACACATAATGATATTTGTGTTTCAATTTCTCCTAGCGGAATTCGTGCCATTATCTCGCCTTTAGGTTTTGTTATAGACTTTCCAAAGCCATGAACATAATACGTTGAATGAGACATTTCTTCATCCTTATATCCCATCTTCTTGAAGGTATGATAAAATATCATGTCTACAAAACTTCCTATGTCTACTAAAGTTCTATTCATAGCCCATTCTTCTTCAGATTTCATCGATTTCTCTTTTCTCATTGGTATAGTGGTTACTGTGACCACCAATGGAGATGTATGACTTGAATCTCCTTATGGTATTTCTGCTGCTGTAAACGTGATTTCTTGTTTTTCCCAATCTTTCAATGATGATATCTTCTCCACTGTCATAATATTCCTTTCTTCAAAATCCCGTTTATGTATCCTTCCCTTGATATTTTCATGAAATCTATCAATCATTTCTTTTGTTATTACATCACCTTTCAATTTTCTACAATCCTTTTTGATTCTGATCATTCTTCCTTCAACTTTCTCACCGATTTACTTTATGATTTCCCTAATCTTTGAACAAATTTTATCTTCTTCTTCGCATTTTCTTCTATTTTCGTTAATTCATCCCTGTTTCGGGCACCAAAATATAGTTGCAGGATTTCCTACACTACACCCTTGTCAAGAATCTATGAAAATTAAGCCATAATTGTGGATAAACAACAACACTTTTATTAATTCACTTTCAGGAAGATTTACAAGAAAGATCAAAACTCAGAAGTACAACTTTCTTTATGGAGTTTCTCTCTCCTCAAAATTCTCTCAGCTCTCAAAAATACATCATCCTTTTCTGGATCTATCGTGCCCTTTATATAGGGATTTATATAGTGGAAGACAGCTAAGATTTCCCCCTAATTATGATCTTCTTTGTGATCTCATCGCCATAACTTCAGTCTTCACCATCGCCAACTTTATAACCATCGTGAAACAAACTTATTCTTCATATATCTTTAATCGTTAATCGTTACATCACTCTTTTGTGACACTCGCCAAATGTTGTTGAAATATCTTGCGATAATCTCGTCAAAGTGTCGTTAGTACTTGTAGAAACGTTTGGGCTTCTCGCAGAAATGTTGTTAATATCGCAGGAACAGCGTTGTAGCGATATTCTGGTACTACAAGGTGAGAAGAATTAAAAGAGAAAAGAAATAAATCATACCATAGAGTTGTTGATTGGCTTTATCAAGATCAGAGATTTTTTGCTTGTCAATTGAAGCTTCAGTCTCCAGCTGCTTATTTTTCCTGCGAAGCTCAACAACTTCAACTTCTAGTTTTTCTTTATCTTGACGAAGATTAGCAGATTTCTTTTCATAAGTAATACACCTATTGTCTAAATCAGAAGCAACATCAAAAGCGGCTCTTCCAACCTGTGATAGACCTATATAAATCAATGTTTGACAAAAATATCAATAGATACACAAAAAGAATGAACAAGTAGAAACATACCAAGCTGCCAAGTGAATTTAAGAGACTTGGAGTCAGAGATCTTGAAACCCCGTGAAGGGAATCACTATCATCTAGTATGGGAGCATTGCAGACATTGGCGAGGGACTGGGATATTTCATTAATAGCTTCATCTCCATACTCATTTGGGATACCAAACATATTTTTGCCAATTTTTTTGGATAAATGAGCCATCGAAGAATCAGAAGAAGAAGAATTCTTTATAGAAGGGAAGCTGCTATCATTGAAATCCTCATCATTATTATCCTTGTCAAAATCAACACTTGGATTCTCTGGAATGGGTTGAGGAGTTGAAGAAGAAGAAGGTCGGGTCTTCATTTTCTTCAAAGGAGGATCGCCAGATTCTTCACCGCGAGAGGCATAAGACTTCCCTATGGGAGGAACAATAGATTTATCCTGATCGCCAGATTCTTCACCGTGAGGGGAAGAAGACTTCCCTTTGGGAGGAACAGTAGATTTAACCTTTAAAGATTTATCTTTAGTTCTCGCGGGTTTGATTGGTTCTAGTTCTTCAATCTCCTGTGAACACAGATAAAGATAAGAAATAGGGGCTACAATATATTATTAAAGCTAATAAAACAATATTTCTTACTTCATCTATGAAGGATTTAAGAGCTAAGAAAGTGTTGGGCTTCCTAAAAGTTTGGTAGCTGAGCTTCATTCTATCAATCTGAGAAAGATAAAAATAATTAGCGAGAATATAAAAACATGAAGAAGATAGTGAATAATAATAATGCAAAAAGTTGAGAGGATATACTTCTTTAGATCTTTCAGACCATTTGAATACCCATGACTCATATTCTGAGAGATTTGCAGGTAATGGGAGAGAACCAGATATATAAGGACCTTCAAGACATAATGGAAAAATAAACCACTTGTCATCGCTAGAGTGGCGAGGACCTTGATTAGTAGGTATATGCTAATGAATATCTAACATAAGAGCCTTATCATCAGCGATCTTTTCTTTCTTCAAGCGGACACCCCAGCAAGTACTATCCCTCTTCATAGGAACTATCTTGTAATTTTTGAAGAAATTCTCCACAGTATAATCTGCAGAGACAATGGGAACATCTTTAAATTGAGGATTCTTCATAGCTTCGGGATAGCGAGATCCTTTATCAGCACCGCGAGAAGCATATTCAAGTAGCAATCTAATACAATCTCCACCTAATTGATATATCGCTCGCGAGAACCTCTCGTCAGATATTATTTGATAGAATAATGGGAGTTATGGGTCATAGAGAGGAAGGGGAAACCAGCTTCAAGTTGACCTAGCGATACTATGATTTTCTGGCGAGAGCATTGATGATCAGAAAATAGTTTGAGAGAAAGTTCAGATTTAGGGCTTTGACCTGGAATTGTAGACAAGGTAAGACCTTTGATTTTGAGCTTTTCTCGCATCTCATTAAAAGCAGTCAAGTTTTTAGCACCATCTACAACCATTTTTGAGTATGGGAATGAAAGAAAAGGTTGAAAAATAAGAAAGAAATCATAGCGATGACAGACGCGCAATTTACGGAAGAACAGTAAACTTGCAGAGAAGTTACGCAGAGAAAGAAGAAGAAAATAAAAAGAGGAAAAGAAAATAATGAAAGGAGTATTTATAGAAGAAGAGGTTTCTCTAAGAAGATGAACGCAATAAATGCAAAGAAAAGAAATGAATGGTCAGATCGCAGCGGTTAGAAAGGACGTGTCAAAGATTTATTGGAAGAAAGAATGCATGAAAACAGCTGGCGAAGGATATTAAAACGTGTCAGAAAAGAGACCGATGTGAAAAGATAAGTAGTTGCGGCATTTAGTTCTCATGATCTTCTCTTCTTCGCAGAAAAGACATGAGAAGAGGCAAGATGTAGGACCAGAATATCGCTACATCTATTCTCTGCGAGATTAACAACACTTCCCAGCGAGCATCACCGCAAGATCTTCGACTACACTTCACGAGTGTCACAAAATCCTTCAAAAGAGTGACGTAATAACTGACGATTGAAGAAAACTTGAGAAAAGTATGTTTGTTCTGCGATGGTTACAAAACTTACGAGATTTAACATTGTAACTATCGCGGTACAATCGCAGAATCAACCTGAAATAAGAGGGAAACTTAGCTGTCATCCACTATGTAACTACCCTATAAATATAGACCCAATGTGTCCAGAAAAGGATGATGTATTTTTGAGAGTTAAGAAAGTCTTGAGGAGAGAGAAACTTCAAGAAGATAGTTGTAATCTTGAATTCTTCCATTTCTATAAACATTTCTGAAACCAAAATAATAAAGTGTCGTTTTTCATCTTCAATTATGAGTTGATTATAGAAAAATCTTAACAAGGGTGTAGTGTGGGAAATCCTGCAACTACACAAGTATTGAATGTATGATTAGAATTCGTATTTAATCTCTCTATCATCAAAAGCCCTAGAATACCTTATTGCAAGAATACTCCGTAAATTTCCTAAATCATCAACATACACATTAGAGCTGCGTATGTGAATTCTACCTAAAGAATAACCTAACGCCTTGCGCTAATTAAGTTCAATTCCTAGGAGCAT
This sequence comes from Papaver bracteatum, assembly GCA_023529315.1. Lineage (NCBI taxonomy): Eukaryota > Viridiplantae > Streptophyta > Magnoliopsida > Ranunculales > Papaveraceae > Papaver > Papaver bracteatum. Next base: position 1,200,998 of record JAJJWX010002077.1, read on the forward strand.
TAAGTTTCAGAAATAGACTAATCAATGCAATTGTAATACATTGCGCAAACAATTCGAACAAAGGTCAATTTATACATATGATTACAAGGATTGAATGTATGATTAGAATTCATATTTAATATCGCTATCATCAAAAGCCCTAGAATACCTTATTGCAAGAATACTCCGTAAATTTCCTAAGTCATCAACACACACATTAGAGCTGCGTATGTGAATTCTACCTAAATAATAACCTAACGCCTTGCGCTAATTAAGTTCAATTCCTAGGAGCATTAAGTTTCAGAAATAGACTAATCAATGCAATTGTAATACATTGCGCAAACAATTCGATCAAAGGTCAATTTCTACATATGATTACAAGGATGTATCACTACAAACTATAATCATATCATCCTACTCGTATTCAAGGTTATCGCTCGATGATGAACCCTAAAATAGCTATAAATATGGAAGTATGTTCAATCAATTCTAGACTCAACTAAACAAACATTCAATCATATTGCAATACATCAATCATGCAATTATTATAATCAGTAGAAAGTGAACGATGGTTTTGAGAGAAAACTAACTCATAAAAATCAAAACTTGTTTTCAAAATCCAACTACATCTTTAACCAATAAGAAAACTTAGTTCATATTCATGGAGTTCATAACAAAACGCATAGAAGAAAGCATCATGTTTTAAACCCTAGAAAGCAAAAGTAGCAGCAGCTCTCCCTAATGGAGATACATTTTAGATTTAAAGAAAGACTTTTCTATTTATATGCCTCTCCCATTCCAAAAGGATACTCTTTCCAATATTAGGTCTTCTCAAAACCCATCTCCAAGTGGTCCACCAAGCCCATGTGTGGAAAATACCCGTGTAAAAATTATGTCCAAAAATTATCGCCGGAAAGCTGGGTTTTTCACTGGAAATTGACCGGAATCCGGTACCTGCCGTCGGAATTTTTCACCGGAAAATTATCTCCGGCCACTGAGCCATCGGAAACTGTCACCAGCAAGTGCATACTCCCAGTAGCTCAACTCTACTTCTCTGCAATTCAAACATTCATAAAAAACATCTAACCCAACTTCTCATTTCTTGCGAAAAACGTACCCAAAAGCGTGCCATGTAGCTCATTTTCGCACTGTCAAAACAGATTCAGGCTTTCTGGCCGTTTAGTTCCCGGCAATGCCAATTCACAATACCAACAACAACATTTGTACCTGCAACCCTTTGTAAGCATCCACCATTTCAGCTTCATTTCCGAGCTCCTCTATGCAGCTCAATTATGGGAACTCAACACTTCTAACCCTTCAAAAACCAACTCCACAGCTTCATTGTATCTCAGGTACTCAACCGCATTAGCTCCAGAGACTCGAGCCATCCCTTCTCAGCACCATCACCAGTATCTTCATACTGCCATTTATTTAGCATCATCAAAGATTCCATTCCCCACTGTAGTTGCACCTCTTCTAGTTGTCTGCAACAGCTACATATCCTCCCAACACAGCACCATCTCAACTGCAACCAACATCCAATTCCAGAACCACCATGAGCATAACCTGAAATTCAAATTAACTCCAACACCATTTACACCAACAATCCATGGCTTGCGGAAACTCCAGTTCAGCCAACTGACGCCAGCATAACCACCACTCTGTTCCAATTTGTATCAGTCACCTGCAATCCCAAACATCATCCATAAACAAGACAAATTTCACCTCAAAGAAAAATCACCACCTACAATCTGAGCAAACAACAAATCATGTTCCTACACAACCAATTCCTCCCTTTCTTCCCTGACTTGTCGCTTTGGAACTCTTGTTGAGCCATCCCCCTCCAATGTCGAAACAGATTGAACCTAACTCCTTTCTTTTTAACTGAACTTGACCTCAAAGCCACCATAAATCGAACCACAGAACCCATGGAAAACTACCCATCAGATTTGTAGTAATGACTGGCTCAGTTGAAGTTGGCAAGAGCTGTGTGGCTCGGGCATTTTGTCAAACATCTTGTGTGTGTAATAATTGGTGATCAGGTTCCCTCTCTATTGCTCCACTTCTTGCTTCCAACTTCGAATTCCCCTGCACACAATGCAAATTCAAAACAAACCCATTCGTTCCAATCATCAAGAGAATCAAATACTTCCATCATTTCAGTTACAAATCATAAGGTAGTAACAACAACTTCATGGCTGTTTTCTTGATCAAGTCTCACTCTAAATCTTCTTGACGTCTTTTGATGTCTCAAATTCCACCAGACCCCTATCCTTAATCTCCTCCATTAATTCACAGGCAACGACATCAATTATTAAACTCAAAACCCTCTCTTTACCAGAATCCAGTTCTTCTCAGCTGAACAAAAAAGTAGTCATTCCCATTTTATCTTCAATTTTCCCTCTCTCATCAATTCGAGCAACAATAACTCGATTTTCTTCCCAATCTCTCTTAATTTGAAGCTTCCTCCATTTCTGTCTCTGGCCTATTTACTCTCAAGTAATGAAAGAAAACTTGAGTTGTATGAGTTACAACTCGATCTACTTAGGTTGATAGTACGGAATGATATTTGCACCCTCTATTTTAGTTAAGGGTCGTCCTGATCAGAAATGACTTGTCGGTTGCATATAACCGACACCTTAATTCTTCGACTCAACTGTCAGTTACCGGAAACTGACAGCTCTTTCTTCGCCTCTATATTGCACAACCTAGCCCGCTCCAAGTATAGCTCGCATGTGAATTGACCTTTTCGCCTTTTTCGATCTAAATGAGTGACTTCCTCTCCTTTCGCTCCAAATGACTACAAAGTACCTAATAAACTCAAAATCAAACATAAGATACATAATTTACAAGAAAAGTAGCAAAGAAAGCATAAATACTAGATATAAAATTAGGTGTTTTAGACACCTATCAGTGAATTAGTAAAGTGAAGAAGTATTCATCACTTATTAATGGCTTTATCTTTTGCAAGATGTCAGCGCATAATTTTGGCTTTTACAATTTTAGCCTTAAATGAAAATCCACCATCAACAGTCCTACTCCACAGTTTTCCAAAAATGTAGAGACATTTCTATATTCACTTCCCCAGTCAGATTGAATAAATTTGATCACTAGTGCAATATGGGGTATTTATGACCCACATCCCCGACCCTGAATGGCGGTCAATTGACCGGTCAAAACAGTCATAGATATTAAAAAATAATCTGGAGCACATTTTAGAGGGCCTAAGTTTGTCGTTGTATGAATATTTTTATAATTATTTTATTCCTCGCTCACCGACCCCCACTGTGACCAGTTGTTGATGGTGGTTTTTAGCTTAGGGTTAAAATCGTAAAACCTTAGTCAAACAGTGACGTCACTCTGAAGATAAACAGAACTTGAGTAATAATATCCCCACTAGCGCATTTATTGAGCCCTTCAATATGTCTGTGAGAAATTTACCAGGGTACCTTATATATATATATATGAGTCATGTTCCACGGTAGAACCCCCAGTATTGACCGACATCATCTTCGCACATGCCAAACACGCATGTTAGCCGAGCATGTCGGCTATGCATGTCGTATATGCTAATTAGCGTTTCCACATACCAAACCCTAATGGCATACCATGCCAGCCACACCTCTACACCAAGGAATTCCAACCATGCCAGCCGCACCACCGTGCCAATGGAATACCATGCCAGCCACACCTCCGCACCAAGGCATGACAACCATTCCAGCCGCACCACCATGCCAGACACACCTCCGCGCCAAAACATGCAAACCATGCTAGCCGCACCACCGTGCCAATGGCATACCATGCCAGCCAAACCTCCGCGCTAAGGCTTGCCAACTATACTAGCCACACCACCATTCCAATGGCATGCCATGCCAGCCACATCTTCTTTGGCCGCGCCTAAACTATGCCAAAAACCTAATTTGGCCACGCCTAAAACATTTCCAAAGCCATGCCAGCCCTGCCTCCATGCCGATGGATGCCAAGCGAAGGGTTGCGACAATCGACGGCTACCCATTCTCCTGAGATGCCGATCTCCACCATACAAGTTCGCTACCAAACGATTGGAAACTTCTGGCCCAATGCCAAAACTACACGGTTTGTACCAAACCCTAATTTTGGCCACGCCTAAAACTTGCACGAGCATGCCGACAATGACGCCATACCGCTGGATTCCAAACGAAGGGTTGCGACAATCAACGGCTACCCTTCCTCTTAAGATGCAGATCTCAGCCGTACAAGTTTTCCACCAAATGCGTGGCAGCTTCTGGCTCAATGCCAAAACTGCACGGTTTGTATCAAACCCTAATTTTGGCAGCGCCTAAAACATTTCCAAAGCCATGCCGGCCATGCCTCCATGTTTTTGGTTGCCAAACGAAGGGTTGAGATAATCGACGGCTACCATTCCTCCTGATATACAGATCTCAGCCGTATAAGTTTTCCACCAAATGCGTGGCAACTTCTGGCCCAATGCCAAAACTTCACGGTTTGTACCAAACCCTAATTTTGGCCGCGCCTAAAACTTGCACGACCATGCCGCTATACCGCTGGCTGCCAAATGAAGGGTTGCAAAAATCAACGACTACCCTTCCTCCTGATATGCAGATCTCAGCCATACAAGTTCGCCACCAAACGCGTGACAACTTCTAGCCCAATGCCAAAACTGCACTGTTTGTACCAAACCCTAATTTTGGCCGCGCCTAAACTATGCCAAAATTCTAACTTGGCCGCACCTAAAAGCATGCCGAGGCCATGACGGCTATGTCTCCATGCCAATGGCTTCCAAACGGAAGGTCGCAACAATCAATGGATACCTTTCCTTTTAAGATGCAAAATCTCGACCGTCGAAGGTCACCACTGTTCCGGAAAGCCTCTCAAGATTAACTTGCCAAATAATAGCAACACGGTACATAAAAACACCCGAGACATCAAAATATGTCACAAACTAGGGGATGCTCATCAGGGTATTGGTCTGGCAGTTTACAACGTGCGGTGTGCAATACTCCCGTTACAAGAAAGTGTCATAAAAGTGAGGCGGTTAGTAATGGCAAGAAATAATGGTGAAATGTAACCTTCATTATGGGAACATAAATTACAAGCATTACTCGTTACCATTCTCCTACATTACTCAAACCGTTCCCATTTGTATGATACTAGGGTACGTTTTGGTACGACTTGTATAAATAGGTCTCACCTATTTTCCACCAAACAACAAGTTTTTGGTCAGGAGCATACAACACTCAGAAATCACTTGTTAGCTTACCAATCTGCTAGCGTTTCACTTTCTGATACGAGTAGTCAAACAACTACTCTTCTGGAATCAACTATTCTGGTCTCAACACTCTCTTCGTTTCCCTCCCTAAGACCAACCCTTCTCCTTCACTTTTTGACCAAAGCAAGTATGGAATGGCTATTTATTGGTTTAGGATGGATTTGTACATATTGATCTCTCGAATCAAAGTACTCCCTTGCAACATTGTTTAGGGTTTAGAATCGTTTCTCACCAACACACCCGAAATTACCAAAATCAGCAGAAACTATTTTCACCACCGTACCACTAGCATGCACAAGCCATACTAGACATGCCACATTTCAACTGATGTACATCAAAACACCACTGCGCAATTATCTGGTGCCAACAGAAGGTAGACACAATCGACGGCTACCCTTTCTCACAAGATGTAATCTCGACCGTCCGAGTTTGTTACCGAACTAACAGGCATGTAGCAAGTTTTAGGAGACCAGCCAAAAAAATCCTAATTGTATCATATGTTATTTTCCTACGGTAAGTCCCTTAACTTTGACTTGCCACACGTAGCAAAGTGCTGCATGTTTTTCACGAAAACACTCGAGACATCAAACATGTCATAAACTGGGGGATGCTCATCAGGGTATTGGTATGGCGGTTTATTGTGTACGGCGTGCAATGCGCCCGTTACAAGAAAGTGTCATGAAGCGGGATAATTAATAGTGGTGAAAAGTAACAGTGTAAACAAATTCACTTCCTTCATCATGGAAGCATAATGTATGACGGTTACACGTTACTCTATTCTTCCACCACTCAATCGTTTCCACTTCCTACGAGATTAGGGTACGTTTCAATATGACTTGTATAAATAGGATTCACTTATTTTCACCACACAACAAGTTTTGGTCAGAGAACAACATAGTATCCAGAAATCACTTGATAGATTTCCATTCTGCTCGCCAGTTCTACTTTCTGATACAAGTCGTAAATAACCACACCTTCAGAATCAATGATTCTGGTCTCAACACTTTCTTCTCTTCCCTCCCAAAGACTAACACTTCTCTTTCACTTTGTGACCGAAGCAATCCTGGAACGACCATTTCTTGGTTTTGGGCCAGGATTGTACAGATTGATCTCTCGAATCAAAAGTACTCCCATGTAGTGCATTGTTTAGGGTTTAGACTCATTTCTCATCCACACACCCAAAATTACCAAAATCGGCAGAAGCAGTTTTTACCCACAAACAGTTATATTACAAAAATAATGAAATTGGGGGAACCAACAATATTGTTCCAACAAGTGAAATCGCCGAGCATGATTTTAGATTTTTTAAACAAGAAATCTTAATTGCTTTTACAATTTTAGAGAAAAAAAATTCTGGCAGATTTATGGTTTCTTTTGTGATTGTAACAGTGGTGAAGGCATCCCATATTTGCTGTTATTATTGGTTAAGTGGACTGAGAAAACTCTGGTGTGTAGAATCTTATGTTCACCAATGAAATTCAGGTTATTTTTATCTTTTTATACCTGTTGATAAGAATTTTGGATTCCTATCTAACATTGTGATTGTTCTGCAGTACACGGTGTTGGAGGTTAAGTATATTGAAGGTCAGGAGACAAATATTGACATGGTATTAGTAAATGGAGTGCTTCATGAGGGGGATCAGATTGTGGTTTTTGGTACGCAGGTATGTGATTCAGTATGTAAATACATGTAACTACAATGATAACTAGCACTTTTCCTTGTTAAAAAATATCTTATTTTTCCTTGTTAATGTTAATAGGGGCAAATTGTTACCACTATTCGTGCTCTACTGACACCATATCCAATGAAAGAGCTACGGATAAAGGTGATTACTTTGGTTACAATTCTGTTCATTCCCACATGTGGTTTATTTTACATGGAAAGTTAATGCTGGATGTTAAGATGTTAAATGTGTGTCAGTCTGTGTGAGTCAAGAGTATACATATAATGAAAAACTCTGTATTGAACTTGTAGTACCGTAACACGCGATCATTGGAAAATGCTAACCTTACTTATCTTGTTTTAATTTACAACTAGTCCTAACTATCTTAAAGTTTTATTTGTATTGTATAATCTTCAATATGTGTAGTTGCAGGATTTCCCACACTACACCCTTGTTAAGATTTTGCTATAATCAACTCATAATTGAAGATGAAAAACGACACTTTATTATTTTGGTTTTAGAATTGTTTACAGAAATGGAAGAATTCAAGATTACAACTATTCTATTGAAGTTTCTCTCTCCTCAAGACTTTCTTAACTCTCAAAAATACATCATCCTTTTCTGGACACATTGGGTCTATATTTATAGGGTAGTTACAAAGTGGATGACAGCTAAGTTTTCCTCTTATTTCAGGTTGATTCTGCGATTGTATCGCGATTAGTTACAATGTTCACTCTCGCAAGTTTTGTAACCATCGCAGGAAAAACATGCTTTTCTCAAGTTTTCTTCACTCGTCATTTATTACGTCGCTCTTTTGACTGCTTTTGTGACACTCGCAAAGTATAGTTGAAGATCTTGCGGTGATGCTCGCTGGGAAGTGTTGTTAATCTCGCAGAGAAGTATTGTGGCGATATTCTGGTCCTACATCTTGCCTCTTCTCATGTCTTTTCCGCGAAGAAGATAATATCATGATATCTTTTCACATCGATCTTTGTTCTGACACGTTTCTATATCCTTCACCAGCTATTTTCATGCATTCTTTCTTTCAATAAATCTTTGACACGTCCTTTCTAACCGCTGCGATCTGGCCGTTTATTTATTTTCTTTGCATTTATTGCGTTCATCTTCTCGAGAAATCTCTTCTTCTATAAATACTCCTTTCATTCTTTTATTTTCCTCTTTTTACTTTCTTCTTCTTTCTCTGCGTAACTTCTCTGGAAGTATATTGTTCTTCCGTAAATTGCGCGTATGTCATCGCTGTGATTTCTTTTTTATTTTTCAACCTTTTCTTTCATTCCCATACTCAAAAATGGTTGTTGCTGGTGCTAAAAACTTGACTGCTTTTAATGAGATGCGAGAAAAGCTCAAAAGCAAAGGTTTTACCTTGTCTACAATTCCAGATCAAAGACCTAAATCTGAACTTTCTCTCAAACTATTTTCTGATCATCAATGCTCTCGCCACAAAATCATAGTATCGCTAGGTCAACTTGAAGTTGGTCTTCCCCTTCCTCTCTATGACCCAGAACTCCCATTATTCTATCAAATAATATCTGACGAGAGGTTCTCGCGAGCGATATATCAATTAGGTGGAGATTGTATTAGATTGCTGCTTGAATATGCTTCTCGCGGTGCTGATAAAGGATATCGCTATCCTGAAGCTGTGAAGAATCCTCAATTTAAAGATGTTCCATTTGTTTCTGCAGATTATACTGTGGCGGATTTCTTCAAAAATTACAAGATAGTTCATATGAAGAGGGATAGCACTTGCTGGGGTGTCCGCTTGAAGAAAGAAAATATCGCTGATGATAAGGCTCTTATATTAGACATTGATTGGAATACACCTACTAATCAAGGCCCTCGCCGCTCCAGCGACGATAAATGGTTTATTTTTCCGTTATGTCTTGAAGGTTCTTATATTTCTGGTTCTCACGAATTACCCGCGAATCTTTCAGAATATCAACCTTGGGTCTTCAACTGGCCTGAAAGATCTAAAGAAGTATATCCTCTCAACTTTTTGCATTATTATTATTCACTATCTTCTTCATGTTTTTATATTCTCGCTAATTATTTTGATCTTTCTCAGATTGATAGAATGAAGCTCAGTTACCAAACTTTTAGGAAACCCAGCACTTTCTTAGCTCTTAAATCTTTCACGGATGAAGTAAGAAAAATCTCCCCATAAATTTTAACAATATATTGTTGCCCCTATTTCTTATCTTCATCTGTGCTCGCAGGAAATCGAAGAACTTGAACCAATAAAACCCGTGAGAACTAAGGAGAAATCTTTAAAGGATAAATCTATTGTTCCTCCCAAAGGGAAGTCTTCTGCCCCTCGCGGTGAAGAATCTGGCGATCAGGATAAATCTACTTTTCCTCCCAAAGGGAAGCCTTCTACCCCTCGCGGTGAAGAATCTGGCGATCCTCCTTTGAAGAAAAGGAAGACCCGACCTTCTTCTTCTTCAACTTCTCAACCCATTCCAGAAAATCCAAGTGTTGATTTTGATAAGGACAATAATGACGAGGATTTCAATGATAACAGCTTCCCTTCTATAAAGAATTCTTTTTCTTCTGATTCTTCGATGGCTCATTTATCCAAAAAATTTGGCAAGAATATGTTAGGTATCCCAAATGAGTATGGAGATGAAGCTATTAATGAAATATCCCAGTCCCTCGCCAAAGTATGCGATGCTCCCATACTAGCTGACAGTGATTCCCTTCGCGGGGTTTCAAGATCGCTGACTCCAAGTCGCTTAAATTCACTTGGAAGCCTGGTATGTTTCTACTTGTTCATCCTTTTTATGTATCTACTGATATTTTTGTCAGACATTGATTCATATAGTTTTATCGCAGGTTGGAAGAGCTGCTTTTTCTGTTGCTTCTGATTTAGACAATAGGCGTATCATTTATGAAAACAAAACTGCTAATCTTCGCCAAGATAAAGAAAAACTAGAAGTTGAAGTTATTGAGCTTCGTAGAAAAAATAAGCAGCTGGAGACTGAAGCTTCAGTTGACAAGCAAAAAATCTCTGATATTGATAAAGCCAATCAACAACTCTATGGTATGATTTATTTCTTTTCTCTTTTAATTCTTCCCACTCTATCGCAGCTTATTCAAGCAACCATTTTTGCAGATATTTATGGTCTTACTGACGAGGCTACATTCTTCCAATCCTTCCCTGAACCTGTAGATGATAATACCCTTCTTGCTTGCCTTAATAGTTCTTTAAGTAACTTCTGAGACAATAGGATTAGATTTATGTAGTTGCAGGATTTCCCACACTACACCCTTGTTAAGATTTTGCTATAATCAACTCATAATTGAAGATGAAAAACGACACTTTATTATTTTGGTTTCAAAAACGTTTACAGAAATGGAAGAATTCAAGATTACAACTATTCTCTTGAAATTTCTCTCTCCTCAAGACTTTCTTGACTCTCAAAAATACATCATCCTTTCTTGGACACATTGGGTCTATATTTATAGGGTAATTACATAGTGGATGATAGCTAAGTTTTCCTCTTATTTAGGGTTGATTCTGCGATTGTACCGTGATAGTTACAATGTTCACTCTCGCCAGTTTTGTAACCATCGCAGGATAAACATGCTTTTCTCAAGTTTTCTTCGCTCGTCATTTATTGCGTCGCTCTTTTGAATGATTTTGTGACACTCGCAAAGTGTAGTTGATGATCTTGCGGTGATGCTCGATGGGAAGTGTTGTTAATCTCGCAGAGAAGTATTGTAGCAATATTCTGGTCCTACATCTTGCCTCTTCTCATGTCTTCTTCGCAAAGTGGAGAGGATATGAGAATCTTCAATTATTCAAAATGCTTGCAGCTTCTCTTCTTCTCATATTTTGTTCTCGATATTGCTCCATTAATTTAGCTTTAACCGCCTACACGTGTTGTAAATTCATCTTTTTACGGACACGTCTTTACTCAACAGGTTATTCTCTTTTGCCTATAAAAGGCAGAGTTAAACTTCAAAACTAATTTTCTTCTTCTACTTCTCTATCTTCTTCATCTGTTTATTTTATCTTCCGTCTGCAACTTTTCTTCTTCTTCGTATTCTCCTGCTACTGTTCTAATGGAATCATCAAGGTATGTTTTTTTTTTACAATCTTTATTTGATTCAATTCTTACTCATATTCTTCGATCTTCTCTATTTGATCCTTCATAACTCCCGTATTATGTCTTCTCTTCAGTGGAATTACCCCTAACACCCAATCCTCATGTCAAAACCCTAATGTTCGCAAAAGACCAACTGAGAAGAAGAAGAGAAGTTCTGCGAATGATAAGGTGGTAAGAAACACATCCTATTTTTTAATAACAATATTGTTGCCTCTGTTTCTTATCTAAGTTATTATTCGCAGAATGTCGAGAACATCGCTAATCCTCCCAAAAGACCTCGTCAGTTTAAAGCTCTTGAGGCTGATTTCTCTATCCCCACATTAACATCTGCAAGAGTTACTCCCACACCCTCGCAACTGGGTCCTCTTCCTTTTGCATGCGAGAACATCGCTGCCAACACCTCTACTTCTTTTGATTCATTGACAAATCAAGCTCCTGAAATTGTTGTGACTGAAGTTCCTTCTAGCCCTTTACTGCCTTCAACTGTTATTTTTCCCAATACTCCTCCTTCTGATAATGCAACCATCGCAAATGACTCAAATCGTCAACTTTCCCTTGTTACCACTTCACCCTCTGCATCTCTTCCTCCATCGAATGGAATCTTAGATGGGGTTGATATTGCTTTTAAAATCTTATCTAATATTTTAGATGATGCTAGAAAATCTTCTACTGAATCTCTCCAATATGAAGCTTGCGAGACCTTACTTAAATATTTTGGCTCTGATAACACTGCTTCACGAGCATCTTTAGAGAATGAGGTTGAAACTTTGAGAAAAATCCTTCAAGTCAAAACTTCTGAATGTGATACTCTGAACCATATGCTTCGAAACTCTTCTCTTAATTGCGAGAACCTTCGCATAAAGAATGACAAGCTGAAAGGTACCATTTTCCTGCCTCTTCCCTTTTGTTTTTCTGTTTTGCTTTTATATCCTCTGTACTCAAGTTTCCTTCTTAAATTCTTGATTCGTATATTAGTTTCAAATCGGACTCGTTTCATGGAGAGACTTAAATTTAAATCTATTGCTGACGAAGCTCGTGTTGAAAGAGATTCTTGGATGGACCAGTATAATAGATTAGATAATCTCTACACATATTCGATCGATCAAATAGATAATCTTACTAATGAGAATAACCAACTATTGCAAAGTCAAAATTTATTAAGTAATGAGATTTCTCGTCTCTCATATTTGTTAACCAAGTCTAATTTGGCGGTAGAATCTTTATCAGATGAGAATAGAACTTTATCCCAAGAGAAACATAGATTTTCAAGCTTGATGGCGATTTCTTCGCAGCAATTGAGTAATCTACAAAGAATATGCGATAATCAAGAGCAATCTCTTTGTTCCCTTAAAGATGAACTCAAGGAGGTAACTGAATCATCTGCTGCTGAGAAGGATAAACTTATCAAAGGTAGGTTAACTCTTAGTTTGAAGGCCAGCGAGCTTCAAGACCAGTTCTCTCAATTGAAGGAATCTCATTCTTTACTAGCAAAGAAAAACTTGTATTTACGCACCAGAGAAAAAAACATGAAGTCTCGTCTGAAAGGCGTGATTGGCGATAAATTCGATGACGCTATGAATCAATGGGAAAACTATTTCTTTACATTAATTCAAAACTTAACCTCGCAGAAAGAAGGTAGTCAATTGACTGCCTCTCTTGTTGACCTTTCTATTAAATTTTGTGTTATATTTCTTGCAAAATCTTTGACTAAATGATCTTTTATCACTTTTGTCACTCGCAGAATCTGAAAGAAGTCTTCATTCTACCATCGCTGATCTTACCAACAAATTGGATAAAGTTCGCAAAGAGAACAAGACTCTTCTTTCCAATTATCTTGAAGCTCGCGACAAAGCAGAAAGAAGACTTGATTATCTCGAGTACTTCAAAAATATAGAGATTAGGAATCGTGACAGAGGTTTCCTTCGCAAGGTTCACCTCAGTGCTAAAGTTCTCGTGAACGATATTCTACTCTCCCATTCTCTCCCTCATGTGTCTGTTCCTCCTTTGAAAGTTGATGATGATGAAATTCCTCTTCCCATGGATAAGGAATTAGAATTTAATGAAGAAGAAAATACCACTCAAGAAGATGATGAAGAAGAGAGAAGTCCTCCTAAAGAAGTATCTACAAGTGGTGAGAAGAATACTGATGAAGCTGACAATTCTGGCAAGAATAACGAATCTGGCGAGCAAGAATAGTGAATCTGGCGAGACAATCGTCAAATCTTGAATTTCTTTTTTTTGCTTTCTTTTTATTCTTCTTTCTTGCGAATAATGTAACTTTTGAAATTTTGAGGATTCAACTTTTGATTTTGTTTACTTTGTATATCCTCAAGGAAAATAATGAAATCTTATTTCTCCATTCCCCTACTTGCCCTTCATTATCTTTCTTGAAATGGTGAATTATTTCCTGTGTCTCCTTTCTGTGAATTATGTGAAAGTATGAATATTTCTGCGATGTAATTAGTACAGCTGCGATGTTCCGAAAACGTACGATGTTATGAATCTGCTTTCTTATATATTCTCCTGCAATGAACAAATCTTTCCTGCATCTTAAAATAGAATAGTTAATTTTTTTATTTTTTTTTATTTTTTTTTATGTTGGTCTTATTTTCCCTTCCTAGTTAAAGGTCTTATTTTGCCACCTTTTCTTTCTGCGACAAAATCGCCGGAAGTCTTTACATTTGCATGCATTGACCCATTGATCTTGTCTTATCAATTTTTTCAACATCTCTGCGACAATATGATAAGTATAAATTCTCTTGCAAGAATTAAACCTTATGACATTGCCGTCTTGCGATGAAATCGCAGGACGTCTTTACACTTGTTAAATGTAAAAACCCATTGATCTCATCTTAACTTTTCTCTTTTGGCTTGTTTCCTTTGTATAACTTTCGTCATGCGATAATATGACAGGCCTAAATGTTCTTGCGATCATAAAGCCCCATGACATTGCCGTCTTTAGACACTTATCAGCTCCCTAATGGAGGGTGCCGCCCTTATCTTCCCCCTGGTTTCCCCTTCAAGGAGGGCACATCGGCCATACAAGACTAGCTCCTCCCATCCAGATTTTCCAACAACCAGTTATTTTTCGCAGCCTCTTATCCTTTGTGCCTATATGGCTTATAGTTACAAGACTGCACCCTAAGTGGGGTTTTCTTCGGGCCGAGTGCATCATAGCCAAGACTTTCCAAGGATGGCCAGGGTAGTTTCGTACGCCCCGGGCACCCTTGACTCAACCGTGTACCTCGGCGCCTTGGTCATACTCTGCACTCCTTAGAAGAGGTTCTTAGTCGTCCAATCAGGGTATAACCTTATATAATTGGAAATCCAAGATCCCTCTCCTGGATAGGTTTTCTTTAACCCCAACATCTGCATAACTCAGGTTCCAGCAGCGGTATAACCTTATCACTGAGTCATGTCAAGAGATATCCCCTTATATGACACACTATTAGGTCATACATTTACCTCTTGCGAAATTTTATTCGCGAACTAGGGTGCACGCCATATATGTTCGTCCCATTCTATTAATCTCTGGAAATTTTATCCGCCATTCTTGCGATTATGCTCGCAGTTCTTGTTTTACTTTATAATCAGGAGAACCTCGCAATTGTAATTATTTTTTTTCACAACGTACCTGTATCTCTTATCTTGCAGAAGTTGTCATTGATAATACTTTTTCAGATATAGTCTATTCCATGGTCTGTCAAGTCTTTGACCAATATCTCTCCCATCAGGGTCCATTAGTTTGTATGCCCAGGCTCCAACTATCTCTTGAATGATGTATGGTCCATACCATTTTCTCGCCAACTTTCCACCACTCTCTCGCTGATAACTTGGTGTTTCTTGCAGTACTAAATCGCCAGGTTGAAATTCACGTTTCTTAACACGTTTGTTGTACTCGCGGGCTAATCTTCGCTGGTAATTTTCCATATGTTGCAAAGTTTTTTCTATTTTTTCTTCTAATTCATCCAATTTATTTAAAATCATTCCAGCACTTAGATTTCTTTCCCAAGCCTCTATTTTTGTTGTAGGAATAGCTACTTTTGTTAGTAACACAACTTCAACTCCATATGTCAAACAAAAAGGTGACATTCCAGTAGCTTCTCGTCTAGTTGTATTGTAGGCCCATATTTCATTATGCACCTGTTCACACCATGCTCTGTGGTATCCCTCTAGTTTATTTTTTAAGATATCTTCGATTGTATTATTAGTTGCTTCAGCTTGACCATTTGCTTGTGGATATAGAGGAGTAGATTTTCCACACTTTATCTTAAATGCATTGAATAGCAATTCTATATTCTGCCCTTCAAATTGCTTTCCATTATCAGATACCAACTGTGCTGGAATCCCAAATCTGCAAATTATATTCTCAAATATGAATGTAAAAATATCTTTATCGCAGATATGTTGTACTGCCTTTACTTCTCCCAATTTTGTGAAATAAACTGTTGCGACAATCAGATATCTTCTTTGCCCAGAACCAGGTACAAATGGTCCCACAATATCTAATCCCCATTTTCCAAAAGGCCATACACTTGTTAAAGATGATAATGGTGCTCCTGGTGCATGTATTTTATTTCCATATCACTGGCAATCTTCGCAACGCCTTGAGAGTTGTTTTGCATCTTCATGCATATATGGCCAGTAATAGCCTTGCATTTTTGTTCTATATGCCAAAGATCTACCTCCATTATGATTACCAGCGTCACCACTATGTAACATCTTCAATATTTTTTTTCCTTCTTCCCTCGTCAAACATCTTAGCGATGGGCCACTAAAAGATCTGCGATATAACACTATATCTCTTAATTCATAATTGGTTTCCCTACTTTTTAATTTATGTGCTTCCAATCGATTTTTGGGATTTCTTCTCTTTCCAAGTATGCATGAAGATCTGCTCGCCAATCTGTAATGTTGTTCTTTAATTCTTCTTCGCCAATTTCTACCATTATCACATCTTCCTCTTCTTCTCCCTTGTTTATCGCTGGTAATAAAAATGTTTGAATTTTTATGCACCTCGCAGTTGGATTGGTCATCATACTGGATATGAAAGAAAAAGAATCTACGAGCCTATTATCTTTCCTTGATATGTGTCTCCATTTTATTCTTGGAATTCTCGCAGATAATTCTTCGACTAACCTTTTATACTTTCTTAAAGATGGTTCATTTGTTGTGTATTCTCCTTTTATTTGGCGAATAACCAAATGTGAATCGCTGGTAATTCTAGCATTTTCCAACTTCATTTATACCGCAAATTTTAAAGCATGAATCACGGCCTCATATTCTGTTTCATTATTAGTGGATGCAAATTCCAATCTAAATGAAAAAGCTGTTTTTTCTCCTTCTGGTGAAATAAAAACAACTCCAATCCCATTTCCTTCCCCATTTGATGATCCATCCACCAGTATCTCCCATCTGTCGGGTTCTGTTAATAGATCTTTTGGATCTCCATGTTCCTCTTCTACATCCATTATCTCTTCTACAGCTTCATCATCTTCTAAAGGAAATTCATCCAAGAAGTCTGCGATAACTTGTGATTTTGGCGAGGATAAAACTTCATATTGAATATCAAAGTGTCCTACTTGTGCATTCCATCTCTCAACTCTGCCTGATCTTTTTGAATTTTTCATTACTGACTCAATTGGCACTTTTGTTAACACTTTGACCTTATGTGCTTGAAAGTAGATGCGAAGCTTAAAAGTTGCATGCACCAATGCTAGAATTAATTTATCAATCTTTGAATAATTTCTTTCTGCAGAATTGAACGTTTTGTTGATGTAATAAATTGGTTTTTCTACCCCGGCATCTACTCGCAGCAATACAACACTTAGCGCATATGTGGTTGTTGCGAGATAAATCAATAGTTCTTCTCCTGGTTCAGCTTTCTGTAATATAGTTATGTTCATCAAATTTTCTTTTATTCCTTGAAAAGCCTTTTCACATTCATCTGTCCATTTAAATTTTGTTCCCTTCTTGAGTATATCGAAAAAATGTTTGCACTTGTCTGAAGATCGCGAAATGAATCTTCCTAGAGAGGTTAAGAGTCCATTCAATTTTTGTACATCTTTTACCGTCGCAGGTGTTGGCATATTGCGAATTGCTTATTCTTTTTCCGGATCAACTTGTATTCCTTCTTTTGATACAATATACCCCAAAAATTTCCCTGAAGTTACTCCAAATGTACACTTATCGGGATTCACTTTAATATTAAATTGCCGCATTTGATCGAAAATCTCTTTCAAATCTTGCACATGATTCTAAGCTTCTTTTATTTTGATCAGCATATCATCTACATACACTTCTAATGTTTTGTGGATCCACTTTGCAAACACCTTCTCCACCATTCTTTGATACGTTGCACCAGCATTTCGTAAGCCAAATGGCATCTTTGTTAAACAATATAATCCTCTTGGAGCAAAAAATGCGGTATGTTCTTGATCTTTTTCAGCGAGAGGGATTTGATTATATCCTTTATATCCATCCAACGATGATATTCTAGCATTTCCTGCTGCTGATTCAACCATCTGTGGGATATCTGGTAATGGAAAACTATCTTTAGGACAAGCCTTGTTTAAATCTGTGAAATCTATACAAATTCTTATCCCCTTGTTCTTCTTTGGGACCACTACCATATTTTCAATCCACTTTGGATATTTTGCTTGCCTTATAATTCCTGCGTCGAGCATCTTCTGTAATTCTTCTTCTATTTGAGAATGATATGTTGTTGCAATTTTCCTTATTCTTTGCTTAAATGGTCTTATATTTTTGTTGATTTCTAATTTATGACATGCTATTGATGGATCTATCCCTGGCATCTCATCCATGCTCCACGTGAAGATATTTTTATATTCTCGCAAGAGAGTTATAGTTCTTTATTCCTCATCTGCCTCCATTCTAGTCCCAATTTTTAGCATTTTAGGCTCTTCTTCACTCCTAATATTTACTTCTTTTGTTGGTTCTGCTGCAATATGACTGGCTTCGGGTTCTCCCATTGGTGTTGGTGTTTTCATAACTCTCGCGAGGTTTCACTGGGTATTCCTTTTCCTTCTTTTGCTCTTATCATGTAAACTTTAAATTCTTCCTCCTTTTTTGTTTCTCTCGCCAATTTTCTGCGAGCCTTTCGCAGCTTTGGACGTTCTTCACAATTTCTTACTTCAATTTGGCAACACAATTTCGCAAAATCTGTGTCTCCTTTAATTTCTCCAATTCCACTGGGTGTAGGAAATTTGATGCATTGATGCAACATTGATGCTACAGCCTTGATTGCGTGTATCCATGGTCTTCCTAATATCATGTTATATGGTGATTCCACGTCTACCACACATAACGTTACTTGTGTTTCAATCTCCCCTAGTGGAATTCGTACCACTATCTCGCCTTTAGGTTTTGTTAAAGACTTTCCAAAGCCATGAACATGATATGTTGAATAAGACATTTCTTCATCCTTATATCCCATTTTCTTGAAAGAATGATAAAATATCATGTCCACAGAACTTCCTGCATCCACCAAAGTTCTATTCATAGCCCATTCTTCTACAGATTTTATTGATTCCTCCTTTCTCATTGGTATAGTGGATACTGTGACTACCAATGGAGATGTATGACTTAGATTTTTTCTGGTATTTCTGCTCTTTGTAAATGTGATTTCCTGCTTTTCCCAATCTTTCAATGGTGATATTTTTTCCACCGTCATAATTTTCCTTCCTTCAAAATCCCGTTTGTGTATCTTCCCCTTAATATTTTCATGAAATCTATCAATCATTGTTCTCGTTACCATACCACACTCCAATTTTCTACAATCCTTTTTGATTCTAATCATCCTTCCTTTAAATATCTCACTGATTTATTTTATGATTTTCTTATTCTTGAACAATTCTTATCTTCTTCTTCACCTTTTTCTATGATTTTGCTAATCCAGTCCATGTTTCGGGCGCCAAAATGTAGTTGCAGGATTTCCCACACTACACCCTTGTTAATATTTTGCTATAATCAACTCATAATTAAAGATGAAAAACGACACTTTATTATTTTGGTTTCAAAAATGTTTACAGAAATGGAAGAATTCAAGATTACAACTATTCTCTTGAAATTTCTCTCTCCTCAAGACTTTCTTGACTCTCAAAAATACATCATCCTTTCTTGGACACATTGGGTCTATATTTATAGGGTAATTACATAGTGGATGACAGCTAAGTTTTCCTCTTATTTCGGGTTGATTCTGCGATTGTACCGTGTGATAGTTACAATGTTCACTCTCGCAAGTTTTGTAACCATCGCAGGATAAACATGCTTTTCTCAAGTTTTCTTCACTCGTCATTTATTGCGTCGCTCTTTTGACTGATTTTGTGACACTCGCAAAGTGTAGTTGATGATCTTGCGGTGATGCTCGCTGGGAAGTGTTGTTAATCTCGCAGAGAAGTATTGTAGCGATATTCTGGTCCTACAATCTCTCTCTATTGATGAACTTAAATCCAAACTTAATCTCTTAAAAATTGAACATAGGTTCAATTTAAATTTAACCAACAAGTTTAAGAACCTTTATCTTAGTTCAAAGGAAGAAGTGAATAGATTAAGAAAAAGGAATAGTGATCTTATTGATGAGAAGGATCTTGCTGTTAAAAACGGCTCCAAGACCCTAGAAAACTTTCATAAAACTCTTCTTAATGTTCAAACGGAAAGAGATAAACTTATCCGTGAGAATGAAGAACTTCTTGCGAGGGAAATTCAAGTTCGATCTCGTCTCCTTATTAATAGCTATGATGAGTTTGCTTGGGCTGCAAAGATTCTTGATAACACCAGAACTAATTTAGGTGTAGATGTTAGTCTTCATGCTGATCAAGTGGATTTAATTAAAGACATGATTTCTGAAAGAGAAGGTTATCACTCTTATGATTTCTCTGAATTATTTCCTAATTGAATCATCCTTATATGTATTAACTTTGTTATCATTTTCTCTCAGCATCCGAAAAGAACTATCGTAAAATATTTGATGAGTTAGAAGAAGAGAAAAGCCAACTCGCTGGAAATCTATCTTCTCGCAATGAAAAGTATTCTAGATTGAAGGAAAATTTGAAAATCTCATCTTCAATTTTTAGTAATGCCCTTCTTCGTGTTCGTAATGACGATGTTAAACTAGTATGTGATGATCATGGTATTCCTCATTCTACACACCCCGATCTTGCAAAGGAAATTCCAGCTGATTCCCCAAATTTAGTTATCTCTAATAGCGAAGCTAAGGAGTCTAGCGAAGATGATAATGATGAAGAATTATCTGGCGAGGAAGAGAAGTCTGGTAATGAAGAAAAATCTGAAAAATAAAATAGCTCTGATGAAGGTGGTGATGGGTCTACTTAGTCTTGTTTCTTCTCTTTTTCTTCGTTGTAAATTTTGTACATTTATTTTTTGCTTCTCGTAACATTGCTGCGAGTTTCTCCAACTTGATGTGTAAACTTCTTTTGCTTTTATCTGTATGAATTAGAAAACAATTCTTTTTCTGAAACATAATCAATCAGTCATAATTATTATCCTTTAATTATTTGTATAAATGTATCATCTATGCAATTTTATCATATGATGGATGAATAATAATTTCATCATTCTATGCATTCCCATACTTGCCTCTATTATTCATCTGCAATATGAAAAAATTGAGTAGAAATTAGATATTAGTTGTGAATCAAATTAAATTTGCCTCAATATCGGCGATGTAATCGCTAGCAATAATTGCATAACTTTTATGATTTCTGCGTAGAATCGCAAATCTCATAAATTCTGCGAGCATTATCGCAATAATCTTATGGTCTTATTATGCCTTCCTAATTAAAGGTCTTATTTCGCCACATCTTTTCTTTCTGCTACAAAATCGCAGGACGTCTTTACATTTGCATGTATTGACCCATTGATCTTGTCTTATCAATTTTTTCAACATCTCTGCGACAATATGATAAGTATAAACTATCTTGCAAGAATTAAAACTTATGACATTGCCGTCTTGCGATGAAATCGCATGACGTCTTTACACTTGTTAAATGTAAAAACCCAATGATCTCATCTTAACTTTTCTGTTTTGCATTGTTGCCTTTGTATAACTTTTGTCACGCGACAATATGACAGGCCTAAATGTTCTTGCGATCATAAATTGCCGTCTTTAGACACTTATTAGCTCCCTAATGGAGGGTGTCTCCCTTTTCTTCCCCCTGGTTGCCCCTTCAAGGAGGGCACATCGGCCATACAAGACTAGCTCCTCCCATCCAGATTTGCCAACAACCAGCTGTTTTCGCAGCCTCTTGTCTCCTTTAATTTCTCCAATTCCACTAGGTGTAGGAAATTTGATGCATTGATGCAACGTTGATGCTACAGCCTTGATTGCGTGTATCCATGGTCTTCCTAATATCATGTTATACGGTGATTCCATGTATACCACACATAACGTTACTTGTGTTTCAATCTCCCCTAGTGGAATTCGTACCACTATCTCGCCTTTAGGTTTTGTTAAAGACTTTCCAAAGCCATGAACATGATATGTTGAATAAGACATTTCTTCATCCTTATATCCCATTTTATTGAAAGTATGATAAAATATCATGTCCACAAAACTTCCTACATCCACCAAAGTTCTATTCATAGCCCATTCTTCTATAGATTTTATTGATTCCTCCTTTCTCATTGGTATAGTGGATACTGTGACTACCAATGGAGATGTATGACTTAGATTTTCTTCTGGTATTTCTGATGTTGTAAATGTGATTTCCTGCTTTTCCCAATCTTTCAATGGTGATATTTTTTCCACCGTCATAATTTTCCTTCCTTCAAAATCCCGTTTGTGTATCTTCCCCTTAATATTTTCATGAAATCTATCAATCATTGTTCTCGTTACCATACCACACTCCAATTTTCTACAATCCTTTTTGATTCTAATCATCCTTCCTTTAAATATCTCACTGATTTATTTTATGATTTTCTTATTCTTGAACAATTCTTATCTTCTTCTTCACCTTTTTCTATGATTTTGCTAATCCAGTCCATGTTTCGGGCGCTAAAATGTAGTTGCAGGATTTCCCACACTACACCCTTGTTAATATTTTGCTATAATCAACTCATAATTGAAGATGAAAAACGACACTTTATTATTTTGGTTTCAAAAATGTTTACAGAAATGGAAGAATTCAAGATTACAACTATTCTCTTGAAATTTCTCTCTCCTCAAGACTTTCTTGACTCTCAAAAATACATCATCCTTTTCTGGAAACATTGGGTCTATATTTATAGGGTAGTTACATAGTGGATGACAGCTAAGTTTTCCTTTTATTTCGGGTTGATTCTGCGATTGTATCGCGATTAGTTACAATGTTCACTCTCGCAAGTTTTGTAACCATCGCAGGAAAAACATGCTTTTCTCAAGTTTTCTTCACTCGTCATTTATTACGTCGCTCTTTTGACTGCTTTTGTGACACTCGCAGAGTGTAGTTGAAGATCTTGCGGTGATGCTCGTTGGGAAGTGTTGTTAATCTCGCAGAGAAGTATTGTAGCGATATTATGGTCCTACAATATGTATTAGTATAATATTCAAATATACTGATGCATGATTTATTGGTATAATGTCTAAAGGAATAAACTACTTTCAAAGCATATTGTAGTATTTACTGCCAGTATTTTGAATTCGATTTCGAGCATCTGAAATTGTGATTTGGTTTTAGGTTAAAATAAAGACTTGTAGCTGAGTCTCACATCTTTCTAGGGGTATAAAGTTTGTTCCATTTGGAGTTGAATGGAAGAGTGAATTAGTAATAGTGTGAAATATGGAAAATAAAGTAGTGGTCATATTGCAACAACTCTAGAGTTGTTTTTAGATATGAAAACGATTGAATTGGGTGTAACACAAAACATGGAAGTTGTATAAGATTGTCTCACCTTTCCAGCTAGATATCATTTGCTGAATTCTGCCAGGTAACGAAGTCCATAGAAATTTTACAATATAGGCCCTCGAAACCGAAAAGGCTGGAAAACTGTCGTACTTGTTGTCTATCGGACCCCTTCAGCAGCAGTTTCGACCCTCTGAAATATTGAACTAGATTTAGGTCTCTTCTGATCAACTTATGATCTCTAAATGATGATTCCGAACATATATTAAGTGTATCCATTCTGATGTGTAGATTGTTACTTGCACCTATTTTAAGAAGTGTTGTCGTTTATGCTATTCATCAATTTGCGTAGTTTTATTTTTTTTGGATTTTGACTTAGGTGAATGTTGTTGGGTCAAAGGCTTAGTACTATTTTATGAGATCCTTGAATAGATTCAATAATTATTAATTAATTATGGTTGGTGATTGAAATAAATTATACTAAGCAAAACAGAACATGGTATTTAAGGTATGTCTACCGAAATAAAAATGACTGGAATGATAATATGGGGTTGGTCCAGTGGCTTTTATAAACCATATTACTTAACTTGTGCATGAAAAGAGGATATAAAGGGTGTTTAATTTTGAATTTAATGTCGGGTTAATGCCTATACTAATATTTGTTTGTAATTTGGTTTGCATTTTAAGAAATGGTATCGTCATGGTTATGATTATGTTAGAGCATTGCTCGGTCGAACTCGCATGCGTTGCTATATCAAGCATGTTTTTCAATGTTAGTGATCAAAACTATAAAGTCTTGATTTCTAGTCTATTATAGCTAAGGTCTCGGACTAGGATAGAAAGTGTAGTTGAGCTCAAGAACTCCATGGCAATCATCATACAAAACGAAGGACTACTCAAGGAACCAGAGGATCTTCATCGACTAAAAGGTATGTGGAGACTTGAACTCATCTATCACTCAAAAGTCTATCTACTACATCTCTTATCTTGAGACAAAATTCATATTACTATATAGACTAAGATTATACACATGTGGTATTTCGAGTTGAGTATATCTCGCTTATTTATTTCTCGAAATATGTGTTGGTAAAGCTTTCGCTTTATCCAAGTTAATTTTTACCTAGTGGCGAAAGTCGTGATAAGTTTTAATCAATTTGAAAACTGCTCTAACGAATAATAGTTTGTGAATAACAACTATATAACGCCCTATGAGAATGTTTCAATGATTGAAATAAGAGTTTAGACAATATGACCATTGGAAGATATAAGCATTGTTGTGGAAACACATATATGTATAAGTCCTTATTCCTTGAACCAAAGTTTGCGAACTTTGTTGATCAAGAGAACCGAAGAAGTGTGTGAGCTTCAGTCCGCGAACTGGCAGAAGTTGTCAACCTGAGAATTTCTGCTGTAGTTTGTGAACTCCATCCGGGAACTTAAGTCCGCGAACTTGATTAGGTTATGTATAAAAACGATGTTTGTGAACTCATCTCTATAAACTAAGGAATGCAATTGCAAACCGTGGCTATATAGTCGTGAACCGATTCGAGTGAATCAAATCATTTTTTCTTCAATTGTGTCTTGTGTAGTACATAAAGATCTAAGCAATTGAACAACTCTCTAACTAGTTCATTGAACTAGTTATGGTGAAGAAGAATATGGTTGATATGAAATTTATCATATGGCTAACCATTTGGTTGACTATTGTTGAACCATATAATATACAAGTTTGGGTACGGTTACACAAGCCTAGAAACGTGAATTGCATGTGTGTATAACAAGCTATGTTTTATATCTAACGGTTGATAAATATTAGCATGAATCTAATCAGGTTTTTATCTAACGGTGAATATTGAATGCTTTGTTAGCAAGCTAACATTGATTACAAACCCTGATTTGAGAGATTATATAAGGGAGAACTCTAGCAACTGGGAAACCTAATCCCCATACATTTTGTGTGATACTAGTTGTGCTAATCTAGAGTTGATTCTCCTTTAACCTTTGGTTTTTTCTTCTAAACCAGGTTAACGACTTAAAGACTTCATTGGGATTGTGAAGCCAGACCGATACTACTTTTCTTGTAGTTGCGTGATCTGATCTTGTTGTTCTATCATACGAGTACAATTGTAATAATTGGCTTGAGATTTCTATCTCTGATAGGAAAGATATAAAAGTAGTCACAAACACTTCGTCTCATCGTTTATGATTCCAAAATATCTTTTTTCGCTGTGTCGATTAATATTATTGTGAGGTTATTGATAATACTGAGTTGTTCTTCGGTAATATAAGTCTGGTTTTATCAATTGGTCATGTTCGCCTTGATTTATCAAAACACGGAACAAAACTCGTAGATATATTCGTGGGAGACGAATTTATCTATTACTGTAGACTTTTCTGTGTGATACAGATTGGTTTATTAAAGTCTTCGACTTTGGGTCGTAGCAACTCTTGGTTATGGGTGAGATCATCTAAGGTAATCAAGTACGTATCATCCTGCTGGGTTCATGTAAAGACCCTCAAGATCGTCAACGCTATTAGACCAGTCAAGAGAAGAATTAACCGCTAAATATTCGATTAGTTTAACACGAACGTTAATTAATATAAATTAATCTAACAACGAGTTAGATACGAAACTAGTATCGTTAGGTAGATCTCAAAAAGTTACCTGAATTAGACTACTCAAACGTGTCATTCGGATACCGGATGAAGAATATATCATCGTATTTGTTTGAAGGGCAAAAAAGTTGAGATTTCTGACTGGGGATTCCCTTATCAATCTGTTGGGTGTATCAGTAATTTGGCTTGGTCTTATCTAGACCATATAGAGAAGATAAACTCTCATATTCTCTTCTTCATCATTTTTATTTCTCTTTCTTCTTTTATTCTTCTTCTTTCTTCTATGTTCTTCTTCTTCTTCTTGTTCTTTCTCTTCTCTGTTTCTCTTCCATTGAGAGTTTAAGATCCATGCATAGAGTTTTGTTGAGTTCCATGAAGGCAATGATGCTTTGGTTAATTAAGAAGGAGGAGAGTTTGTGGTTTCTGTTGAGATGATGTAACAGAGATAAGTAATTTAGGGTTTGGAGTCGATTGAATCTTCGAATTAGTGATTGACAATAGGTATTCATGGACTGGGTATGGTGTTATAATAGTTGAATCGAAGTTTGAATTGAATTACAGAGATGAAGAAATTAAGAAGTTAAATTAGGGTTTCTGAGTTTGATTCTGAGACAAATTAGAAGATGAAGTTGATACTTTAAGTAACAGATTAAAGATGGGTTTGTCGTGAATTAGAGTTTTGATTGAAGCTGAGTTTTGCATGGAGTGAAGTTTGGTTCGATTTAAGAATTAGGGTTTCAGTTAAAATTCTAGGTAATTGATGAGCTTGTGATGAACTTAAACTGATTTGAGTCAAGGTGAAGAAGAGTTTGATTTCAATTACTTCAACAAGAGTAATTTAAGGTAATTATTATTCTCAGCAAAGTAATAAAGTGTTTTATTCTCTTGATTAAATTATAAATATAATTAGGTTATGCATGAACTGATGTGGAAAGAAGTTTGGTTATGAAGTTAAGAAATTAAAGATGAGTTTTGTTGTTACTTCGGTATTATGGACTGTTGGTGTTGAAGTTTTTTAGATAGACTAAATGAGTATTGTTTGAGTCTGATGTTGAGAAGGATTGGGTTTGTGTTTGCTGTAAATATTATGGGAAAGGTGTTAGTGGAAACCAGGAAGGGTTGAGAGCTTGTTATTGAACTGAGTAGATAAAAATAAAGATGAATGAGTTATGCAGGTAAAATGGAAACATAATGGATGGTAATTAGATTGAGTTATTGAAGATGTTGTTTGAATTGAACTGATGTTGTTGGTAGGGAGTTGCAGGGGAACTGTATTTAGATATTTTGTTATGTGTTTGGATGTTGGTGTTAGTTGTAATTCTAGTGGAGCTGTAGATTCATCTGTGTTGGAATGGAGGTCTGGTGGTGTATCTGAATGGTCGTGTATGTGTTAGAAGTGGATATACTATATCTTGATCAATACCAGGTGATCGAATTTTAGATAGTGGTAAATAGAGTTGTCGTTCACTCGGACTCGTTGAAATCGATTTTAGGATTTAATAAACTAAAATAAAAGAAAAATATATACAAAATATTGTCACATGATATTAGGAATAACCAAGACACTGATTCCACTATTACACATGAATAAATTATGGTAAATTACCCAAAACTCTAATTATCTTTTAAGTCCTTTGTTTCTTAATTCACAGATAATCAGGCAAATTCTCAAAAATTAATTGTATCCCCTAAGCATAGATTATCTAAACAAAGCATAACCTATCTAATTGAATCACAACTAATGAATAAAATTACGCAAACAATTTAAAACTCTGCAAAAGCAGTGATTGAGTGAATTATAAAATATAAATTAGAGAAAATAAAATAGTTACCAATTATTCATGCATAAATAGCTTCCTCATTGCCTTGGTTGTGGGAGAATTAGCTCATCATCATGTTTGACAAATGATGAAAAATGGGAGAAAATGATTAAAAACCGGGTTTGTAACAGTTATAAATGTTACGAACCGAGCTGTTACACAGAACGACAAAAGCTTCATGTCACTGTTACTGTTGCTTTTAGACTGTCTCTAAACTACGACCCTCATCCGTGAGTCGTTATCACTGTAGCATGAATGATTGTTCTTAGAATTCCAATGTTCTTCGTGTTCTTCAATGGCAGCAGCAGAAACAGGTCTCTCTGGTGATCGATTTTTCGCTCTGTTATGCTGCTAAACTCTCCCAAACTCTCTGTAACCTTCTCATAACCCTCAACACCCTTTATATACTCGACAGGGGCAAGAAATCTCTACAATAACTCCTCTTAATTCTCTCATTACTCGACAGTAATAAAATCTTCTCGGGAATATTTTATTCCCTTTCTTGCCTTCTCACGCGTCTGCAGATGTCAATTATGCATATGATCTCTTTTCTTAACTCCATAATGCCTCTGTTTCAACTCAACATACTCCAAAACACACACAGAACATGCTATGAACACACAGAACCCGTGAAGAACCTTGTCCCATGTTTGCTCCCACACGAGATTGTAGCCAAATTTAGACGAATCCAGCTGGCATACCAGTCTTTTTTAGTCGAAGCAGGATATCTCCAACCAATTTACACGCTTTAATCTCCCTAAAACTCGCCATAAATCCCACCAGAAGATATGCTGTTGTCTGGCAAGCTTTCCCGCCAAAATAAAATTCAAAAGATGAGCCGTGGGTGCTGAGAACGAATTTGGGCTTTACATAACCTTGGGAGCTCCTTAGCCAAATCTGGGGTCCGTTTAGCAAATGTCCTCCAGTTAGCAGTTTTTCGAGATGATTCTTCCAAAAACGTTTATTTCCAAAAAATACCTACAAACACATAAAACACCACAATAAGTACGAAATCGAGTATCAACAATACAGAAAATTGAGGACAAATTAGACACATAAATGCGTCTATCACCAGGAGTTGGAGATAAAGATGTTGATTATGCAGGATGTATGGTTAGGTTGTTATGGTGGTTTGAGTGAACTGTTCAAATGAATCCTAGAGGTGTTAATGATGTGGTTTTGAGTTGAACTGATCATTGGTAATATGTGGATTGGATTATTGTGGCTGAGGACAAGAGTTGATCTGAGTTTGGTCTGGTGAAGATGTGATGTAAATTGCAGGTGTGTATGGTTGGATGTCTGAAGTATTGAGACTTAAGCTAATTATGTTGGAGTTTTGTGTTGTTTGTAAGATAATAAAATTTCAGTTGAAAACCAATGGTAGCTAAAGATAGTAGTGGTGTGTGTGGTTGAGGCTTGGAAACTGCATTTTCAGGTAGACTTTGTTATCTTGTAAATCAATTTTGAGTTATAATTTAAATGATATGAATTGACGCTTTGAGTGGAATGAAGTTGTATTTGAGTTAGAATTGTAAAGTTAGAGAGTTTGAGAGTTAGAGTTACAAATGTGTGAGAAGGATCCTCGGCCTATCTGACTGAGATTATTCAGTCTCATTCAATATTGTTTAGCTGACTCAGTTAATCTGACTGAGTCGAGTTGATACTGATAACCTGAGTTGAACCTTGTTGACTCAACGAGTTTCTTGTCTTGACCCGAGTTGACTTGGTGGACCGAGTTGGACCTTGACCCTAGACTTTGACTGACGTGGACTGTTAGTTGACCCATTTGACCGTCAGTGACAGTTACTAGACTCTTTTGGACCAGGCCTTAGTTTAAGGAAATGGTTTATCGGGCTTGGGCTTATAGTTAGTTTCTATTTTGATGTTTTGGACCTTTGTGGTCTAAATTAACCTTTGGCGTCGTCTACAAAGTTGTAGATATTCACAAGACTTATCTAATAGACTATAGATACAACCTAATTCAATTAGTAAACATTAGTTATGCTAAAGATAGATAAATAAAAGATGTAGAACCTTAATTGGACCTAGAATCATTAGAAAGACTTGTATGATTCATGTGTGAGCCTTTTTGGCTAGATTCTTAGACTTCTTGTGTGATTAACAGTTAGTTTATATTAACAACGATCGTTTTAAAGGATGAACCATTGGATCGTGGATCTCGAGGTAGGCGTGGCCTGTCATCAAAATAGGTGGGAATATATTTTACTCTTTTGTAACCATTATTATTTCTTTTACAAAAATCTTTGTTTATCAAACTCATGCATTATCTAGTGTGCATTTCATGCTTTGTTTAAATTGCTTTACTATACTTCTGTTGATTTTGTTAATCTTTCCATGATTTGGAAAGGGCTTGTAATGTTTTATTTGTCATTATGAATTGTTATGGGAAATGAGAATTTCCACTTTTGGTATATATGATTCGCTCATTCATATTTATATCTACATGAATTCAGCTTTTATGCTTAGAGTGGGTCATCATGGTCTTGGTGATATCAATAGCTAAATAGGTTTGTAACTGGTTGACATCATATTAAACATTGTTTGAAGAAGGAGTTTGTCTGTCCATATACATGTTTGTTTATTTCTATGACTTGGTCACTCTTTAATGTTTGGGAAAACATGTATTGTTTTCCAACTCTTGTTTATGATTACTTTAAAGTTAAATGTTATTCCTCCTGGGCACCACTTTTAGGGATAATGTGCTCACCCTTTCCCACCTTCAATTTCAGAGAAAGATCAGAGTTGTGCAACAAAAGCTTCAAGCGTTGACTCCATTAATTATATATCTCTTACTATGTTATTATGTTGCTTATATTTGTAAAACAAATGATTATTGTATATATATCATCTGAGAGGAGTTCTTGTATTTATATATATTTCAGAGTGGGGATAGTTTTTGGGTTAAGTTGCGTAGCAGATTTCTTAATTGAATGCTTAAACTTATGATTTGTTTAGTTAATCACTTGGATTAGTCAGCTGCTAGCTTAGGGGGCACTACAGTTCAGAGGCGTAGGAGCATAATTGTACCTTGGATCAGTGTGAGATTGATTGGGGTTCAACTAAAGTCCAGACCGAAGTTATCTTGGAGTAAGCTAGTGTCTGTAGCGGCTTAATACAGTGTATGTTTAATTTGGACTAGGTCCCGGGTTTTTTCTGCATTTGCAGTTGTTGATGGTGGATTTTCAACAAGGGTCAAATCCGTAAAATTATGATACTGCGTGTTTCTGGTACGGCTCCAGGCATGTGATGATTCATATTTTACGAAGACATAATGAACTTGTTTTTCTAAAAGCCTCCACTAGCTGAGCGTTCGATCCCTGGCATTTCATTGTGCACTCTATGTAGAATAATAGAATTGGTCGGTCCTCCTACATAATTTTTTGCTGAGAGGTCTTAACGCCTACAGGACGTCGGTGATACTCACTCTTTCCTGACTACATGAGAGCAAACCCCTCTACATAGAAGAACGATTGGGCAGTTATCCGTAAGATTGAGAGAAACGGCGCCTTCAGGACAGTAACACTCACTGATCCTGACTATGTAGAGCTACTGTGTATAGACTCGGGCATTCTCTGAAAAATCTGAGAGCGCATTCAGTATATTAGTCATCTCTTGACTATGCACATAGATTAATTCTGCCGTGACATTCACCACTGAATTCCTAGAATGATCTATTATTGCTCCTATTCCATGGTCCAATCCACAGCCTGATCCCATGGAATGGCAATAACAATTGCTCCTATTCCATGGTCGAATCCACGGCCTGATCCCATAGAATGGTAATAACAATTGCTCCAATTTCATGATCGAATCTACGACTTGATCTCATGGAATGTCGATAACAATTTATATTATCTCATTACTCCGATTTCATGATCGAATTCACTGCTAATCTCATGAAATGGTAAAAGATAAATTTTATTACTTCGATTCTATGGTCGAATCCACGATCCCATGGAATGGTATTGCCTATTTTATTATTTAGAATTCATGGTCAAATCCACAGCTGATCCTATGAAATGATAATAAATACTACTCATTTTTATTTGTTCAATTTCATGAATTATTATACACTGAATTTCATGGATCAAAAACAAATACTCACAGCCTGGCATCTGGACCATCCCTGAGTAACCCCACGAAAAATGGTGTAAGTGTACTCGACAATGATGCATGACTGAGCACCCGGATGCATGAACGCTCATCCAAAAACATGAATAGATAAGGAATCCTACGCAAAATAGGAGAAAACAACAAATATTAATAAAATAATAGGGAGCGCCCAGGGGCCGGGACCACCGGCCGGCTGGCCATGCCCTAGCTGTGGCCGGTCCCTATTCTTCTTTCATTATTTTTGCCCTATTTTTTTATATTCATGAACTCATGAAAAAACTCCTTGATTTTAGCAACTTTCCTTGTTTTTGCATAATTCATGAATTCTCAATAACTTCATGGATTCATAAAAAATAATAATATTATAAAATAAAGAAAAGTGTGTGGGACGGGAAACATGGCTGGCCGGCCATGCCTTAGCCGTGGTTGGTCCCACACCTTACAATCCTTAGCCTATTATAATAATCATTCCCCAAATTCATGAAACTCCTCCGTTTCAACAAAAACCCATGGTTTCTCCATAATATCACGGGTTCATGAAAAATAATATTATAAAATAGGAAAAGGAGTGTGGGACCGGGCAACATAGCCGGCCGGCCATGCCCTAGCCGTGGCCGGTCCCACACCCTGAAAACCCTAGTCTTTTATAATTATTATTTTCCTCAAATTCATGAAACTCCTTAGTTTGAGCAAAAACATGATTTCTTCATAACTTCTCAAATATTGCTCAAATCATGAAAATTCAAAAGCCAACGTGGTCAAATGACCGGCTAACCACTCACGGCAATTTTGGATAATAAAATACTCTTATTTTATTATTTACAAAATATTAATTAATTGAGCATACATGCTCATTCCAACAAAAAATCAAGAATTTCAGTCAAGATGAAACTCTTTTGAAAATTCACAATGTTGCTCGAACGCACATCAGAAAATACTGAAACTCCCAGTATGGAGACACGGACACCACAACAACATGTGCATGCCTTAATGACCGACCAGGGTCATTCCTAGGGCTTTCACAAAGCCGGTCCCACACGTTTTCACACTTTTGACCTAATTTGCGCAATCGCTCATATTGGGCCGAAACTCTCTCCAACCAACTAGGAATTTCTCAAACGGACAACAGCTTCTCCCGTGACCACCAAGAGACGGTCACATGCTCTCTTGTTCGGTTTCATATTTCATACCTAGGTTTTATTTCTTAATGCTGAACCCAGCAATATTTCAATAAATGATGAAACTAGCACATAATCATCATTCTTTCACCAACTCTCCAACTGAGGACCCTGGTGTAGATGGGGAAAAACGATTTGCATGTTTTTACGGAATTGAAGAGTCAACCGTGTGGAGACTCCTTGAACCGAGCGAAATGTTGAACCTCACATAGATGCACTGCAAGAATGGAGTGCTTTAAGTTCGAGAGATCAATCTGTAAGACTACGGCATAAACCAAGAAAAATGGTCGTTCCAGAGTCAATTCGGTCACAAGAGAGGATGGGTTGATCTGTAGGAGGGAAGATGAGAAATACGTGAGATCAATGGTGATCTGAGATTGTAGGTGTGTTGTGATTTCAGTGTGAGAATGCTCTAAATGATTGAGTTTTTTCCTGATTGAGAGTGATTTTTGTGAGTTCGTGTAGACGAAAGATTATCTGTATGAACTTTGATGAAAAATTGATCGTTTAGGAGAATGTTCTAATTATTTGAATCTTGTTCAATGTTGTTGTTTCAATCAGGATTCAAAGACATTTTATAATGCCGGATTTGAAAACACCATGATCCCATGAAGTGTGACAGTTGCTGGAATCATAGAGTGGGAAATCGTGTTAAACCAATTACTCATCGTGCGGAGACTTGGTTAATTTTCCACCCACTACTTTGCTGATTCTTCTAACTGATTGCACGAATTGCTCATATTCTCATCGTGGGTGAACACACGTGTTGTAGACCGCCAGATCAAAACCCTAGTTAATATCCCCCATTGTGACACGATTGAAATCTCGTGATTGTGGAGTCAGTTGCTGACTTTGTGGGACGATGAGTCCATATAGTGCTGAGTTGAACACGTTGTAGAAAATGTTCTGAAACTCATGAATTAAATGTATGTCTGCTGAGGCGAGGTACCATTATAACCTAAAACGAGCAAACTATTTTGCTGAATTGCCGAATATTGATAGTTGAACCAATATTCTTTGATCCGAGCAAATATTGCTAGTCTGAGCGAATATTGCTAATTTGAGTGAATATTTCCGGCTCGAGCAAATATTGCTCGTTTGATAAATTTATCAGTAGTAGGACCGAATAAAATATTAATTTAATTTACTGACTACTGGGTCGAGAAAAAATAAATAAAAAATTTAATCATGGAATCAACATAAAATTATCAGAGTGTTTGAATCTGCTCAGAATCACATTTCTGCAGAGCTCTGGATTCAAAACCCTAATTTTACCGAAATGGTGATTTATTGCAAATCAATACAGAGTAACACATGGACCGGCTATATGGGATGAAGGGTTCACCATATATCTCCCAAATGCTCGAATGAGCAAAAATACCAAAGTCTCTTGAGACCAGTTGGTGAAAGAATGATCAAATGCTGGTTTAATCATTTACCGAAATAATGCTCGTGTGAGCGACAAATAATAAATCATGGTATTATGAAAATACAAAGGACCGGCCAAGAGGTCATGAGACCGGATCTTGGTGCATGTGGGACTAGTGAATGGTCGTTTGAGCAAACTTCCAATTGTTTGGAAAGAGTTTGAACCTAATATGAGCAGTTGAGCAAATTAGGTTAAAATCATTAAAACATGCGGGACCAGCTGTTTGGAAGCCTCAAGGACACCCTCGGTCGATCAAGGGGATGTTCCCATGCCACCATAACGTCCTTTTTTCAGTCATGAGAATTTTGATATTTTCTGGTGCACGTTCGAGCAACATTTGGAGAAAATATGCAAAATTCATGGTTTTGCTGAAACTGGGAAAATACATGAGATGAGGGAAAATAAATAAAACAGGGAATTTCAAGGTGTGGGACCGGCCACGGCTAGGGCATGGCCGGCTAACACATGGTCCTATAGGCTTTTTCCATTTTTTTGTGATTTTATGTATTTTTCTCTGATTTAAGGGAAATTCCATGAAACTGGAGAGTTTGGCGAAATTAGGGAACTTCCATAAGATGAAAGACATAAATTAATAAATATAAATTAGGGAATGGGAGTGTGGGACCGGCAATGGGCACGGGTCCCAAGCCACTCTTCCCAATTTTACCAAATTTTGATGATTTTAGATAATTTTCATAAAATCAAGGAGATTTGTTGAAAACCAAGATATTTTGTTGAAATCAGGGAGTTTTCATGAAATCATGAAACAAAACACCAAATAATAATAAAACAATGGGCGTGTGGGACCGGATAGGGCTTGGCCGGCCAGCTAGATTCCGGTCCCACAAGTTTTTTCTAATTTTTTAATATTTTCTATGATTTTAGAGAAAATACATGAAATTAGGTAATTTTAGGGAAAATTCATGAAATCAAGGAATTTTCATAATTTAAGAGAAATAATAAAATAATGGGGAACGTGAGGTGTGGGACCGGCCACGGATAAGGCATGACCGGCCGGCCGGCGGTCCCATGACACCTTTTCCTAATTTTATTATTTTTGATAAAATCATGTGATTTAGATAAAATACATGAAATTAGGTAATTTTCATGATTTTAGAGAATATTCATAAAATCAAAGAATTTTCATAATTTTAGAGAAATAATAAAATAATGGGGAACGTGAGGTGTGGGACCGGCCAAGGCATGACCGGCCGGCCGGCGGTCTCATGACACTTTTTCCTAATTTTATTATTTTTTGATAAAATCATGTGATTTAGATAAAATACATGAAACTAGGTAATTTTCATGATTTTAGAGAAAATTCATAAAATCAAGGAATTTTCATAATTTGAGATGAATAATAAAATAATGGGGAACGTGAGGTGTGGGACCGGCTATGGCCAAGGCATGACCGGCCGGCCGGCGGTCCCATGACACCTTTTCCTAATTTTATTATTTTTGATGAAATCATGTGATTCAGATAATTTCTTTGAAGTAAAGAAACTTTGCTCGAACGAGAGGGTTTTCATGAGATCAGGAAAATAGTAAAAATATGATAAAATACAAAATCGGGCTCGGGAATGGTCACGGCATGACTGGCCGGCGGGTGAACCCAGTCCCCTGACGCTTTTGCTAATATTTTATTATTATTATTATTCCTCCCTATTTTGCATAGGTTCCTCGTTCGTTCATATTTTTTTGAAATGCTCGTTCGTGCATTCAAAATGTTGGTCTGTGCATTATTTGCTAATTACACTTGCACCATTTCGTCAGGGCTTATTCGATGCTCAGATGCATGTTCCATTGAATATTTATCACTAACCCGTGGTATTCTGCTGGGAAGAACCACGAATTGAAGTGACGAAATATAACGAAGAATCGTAGAATATTGCTGGATATTCAGACGATTAAATATGGATCGTAGAATATTGCTGGATATTCAGACGATTTCAGACAATTAATTGATGGCTCTATACTAGAAGGGATTCCTGTCTAGCATCATTAATCATCTGATGGTTGAGCAATATGAACTTTCTGGAGTATCATATTCCTCTTGCATAATCGGGGAAAACCTGGTTGCGTCCCGAAGACGTTGTCGCTCTATACTAGCAGGCATGTTGTCTAGGATCCGTCTAATCTTTTGATTCTATATAGTATGAGATGTGATGTGGTCTCAGATGGGATACTACACATCTGCATCTTCTCTGAGAGACTTTCTCCATCAGAGGTGGCATGAGCTTTCATGCATAGAGACATGAGTCTCAATACTCATCTGATTGCCGGATCCGGAGTAATTACTGAAATTGCTCAATATTCATGAGATGTGTCGTGGTCTCAGCTGAGAGACTACACATCTACATGTACTCTGAGAGACAGCCTTCTCAGTCAGATATTTGTGGCATGAGCTTTCATGCTTTAATCGAGAGACATGAGCCTCAATACTCATCCGGTTGTCGAATCTGGAGTATAGTTTTTACAATTCTACCTTTTATAGAAAATCCACCATCTACACCTGGTACACGCTCACTTGAGCAATTGGGCATCACATGAATGTCCATGGTCTCATGTTGTCAGTCCCTCCTTTGCTCATGACCTATTTTCAGCAATTCGTCGACTAATGAGCAATTAATCAAAAATTAGGGTTTTAGAACAAACGCTCAACAAATCAATATTCTGAGAAAGTTCGAACACCAAATAAATTCATGTTGATCCACGGGGATTAATTATATAATATTTGGTAATCTACTAATATTTTATTATTTTATTGGGTTGTGTCACCAATAAATATTTCTTCGAATTGAGCAACTTTGCTCAGTCGCTCAAATATTGATTCAGCTATCAATATTTAATAAATTGTTAGTAATTTGTCGAATTGAGCAACACTTGCTCAATTGCACGTCAAATTATCAATATTCAGTAATTCGTCGAATTGGGCAATACTTGCTCAGTTGCTAGAATATTAACCCGACTATCAATATTCAGTAACTTATCAGTATTTCGTCGAATCGAGCAATACTTGCTCAGTTGCTCGAATAGTACACAAATATTCAGTAAATCATCAATATTCAACAAAAAATTCACAATATTTGCTCAGACGAGCAACGTTA
Source organism: Papaver bracteatum (assembly GCA_023529315.1). Classification (NCBI taxonomy): domain Eukaryota; kingdom Viridiplantae; phylum Streptophyta; class Magnoliopsida; order Ranunculales; family Papaveraceae; genus Papaver; species Papaver bracteatum. The sequence continues at coordinate 1,238,182 of JAJJWX010002077.1, forward strand.
ACATTCATGAATCGTTGAGCATTTTCCAAACATGCTCGATTCAACAAAACCTAGGCTCATTGCCTAATCAGTCAACAACTGACGAACTAAATAAACGTCTGTCATGCAGACTCCATGATTCGAGAGACATCAATCACGTCAAATTGGGGGATAACAACTAGGGTTTTGGTCTGGCGGCCTATAGCACGTGGATTCATCCACGACGAGAAATGTGCGTAAGTTGTGTCAACGGTTGAAGGAGTTAGCAAAATAGTCGGTGCACGATCTGTCAAGTATCTACATGACATGGAACTGACTTTACCACGATCTTCCATTTTCCCACTCTTCCACTCATGAAACCGTCAAACTTACAAGGATCAAGGTGTTCACAACTCTGACAATATAAATAAGTCTCTGAATCCATGATTCAGGACAACGAATGATCACTAGATATCAATTGTCTACACATAATTTCTCGAGTAACTACTCTCAAGAATTCATCAATCCATCAGAACTTATTCGAACTCAACAGTTCACCAATTATTTCAGAAACCTTCAACACATCCACAATCCTTGATCATCACTGATCCCACACAATTCTCAGCTTCCCTCCTACAGATCAACCCATCCCCCTCTTTGTGACCGAATTGACTCTGTAACGGCCATTTACTTGGTTTAGGCCTGGGTCCTACAGATTAATCTCTCGAATCTAAACACTCCCTATGCAGTGCATCTGTGTGAGGCTGAGCAGTTTCCCGGTTCGAGGGGTCTCGACAACACGCTCGACTCTTTACTTTCCCAAAAAAACAGCGAACCGATTTCCCCATCTACATATTGGCGACCACAGTGGGAGATTAATCTCTCGGTTGCAATCCCACATTTTCACAAAATGGTTGGTCTTAGGTCAAGGTCAGTTACAAATCCTAACACAAACATCGCTCGTACCAGCAACATCGAGGAAATTCCAGAAAGTATTCCTGCTTCCAACAGTGGTGGAGACACTACTCCTCCTCACACTAATATCGAAAATCATCCTCTCCTTGGTCGACATACCGAGGAACTCAGAGAAAATCTGCCTACTATTGCTGATCTCATGAAGGTCCAGGAAGTTCTTGCCAAAAATCAAACTGCCATGACTGCGACGCAGAAAGAGCTGTGCAATTACCTCAAGACTCTTACTGACAAGATGTCAGACAAAACTCGATAGAAGGGAAAAGATAAGGAGACTCCTCCAACTGCGGATCCCGAAGTTATTCCAGTCCTCGACGATTATGAAACCTGCAAATCTGCAGAACCTGAACCTGCCAGTTTCATCACTCGTGAAGACCTAGAACTCTTTATGGAGAATGGAGGAAAGGGGCACACACCGTCCATGCACCGTCATCAACCTCCATATCCCACTGTTATACAAAGTAAAAAGGCGAGGGTACCCCATATATACCTCAAGCTATAACTTTTCCTTCCTATAAGTCCTTTTCCCGAAAGTGATTGCCTATAGACCGAGTCGAGACAATACAACAAATCGGTTCACACTTGGTGTGATCGTCTATGGATACTAGATCGAGACAATACAACAATAAAGTGTGTTTACTTGATACAAAGGTTTGGACCTAACCAAACTCAATAGGATTCACGTATCAAGTAAATAGGAATTAACGTTTGTGTAATTTACTTTAATTATAATAAAACAATTATAATGCGGAAATATAAAGTAAATGACACATCAAGATTTTGTTAACGAGGAAACCGCAAATGCAGAAAAACCCTGGGACCTAGTCCAGAATTGAATACTCTCAGAATTAAGCCGCTATACAAAATAAGACAACTTCGTATAGTTGAGACCAAGCAACTAAACCTATAGTTCACCTAGTTCCCTCAGTATTCATACGCCTCCAACCTATAAACAAGTCACGTACTTGGACCAATTCCTTTGGATCGTATTCCAAACAGTAAAGGAACAACAAATCTGTTTGGTATCAACTCTCTTTAACCAAGTGATATGAGTTGCGCAAAGGTTACCTTGTTTATCTTAACATAAACTCCTTTGCCAGGTTCCAAGATCTATCTTACGTTAAATCACCCAAAGGAAATCACTAAGATTAAGCCAACAACACTCTTCAACCAAGTGATATGTGTTGATGCCGATCTTCCTCAATTAATCAATCCAATCTACCACAAGGATAAACCGATTATTAATTGGATCCTCTTTTTCCAAAAACAAGTATTGTGCACACCAAAGATTATAAAAACGCCAAGTAAGAAATCTTCAATATCTTCTTTGTCTTCAAATCTTCTTAGATCTTCCATAAACACCTGCACATAATCACTTGAATATCTTGTGATCAATCACACACAGAACGGATTCTGTTAACAATGGATTATCACAAGATCGTCTTTAGATCTAACAATAGTCTAAAGATCCATGTCGAAACCTTGAGCTAGTTTGAGTGAATCTTATATCAGAAGAGAAGATTATCAAGCATAAACAAACTAGGTGCAATCAAGATTCAACCTCCATTAGTCAATCAAATCAATAAGAAAACTAAGGATAAACCGCAATATCTAGTTTACCACCAACGGGTCGCGCTAGAGCTTCTCAATCCCAAAGAAGACTTTAAACTGAGTGACCGTAAGAGATTTCACCTAATTAGATTACTCTCCTCTCCGATAGGCGCCTCACCAGTAATAAAGACAAAATAGGAAGTCTAGGTTACGCAGGATTAGTTTGCTAGAATGCAAACTCAAAGTATTTATAGACAAGGAAGTTTGGACGCCAAGGAATTTCCAAAACCGAAAATATTCTCAAGATATTTTCATTGCTCCACCAGATTCGGTTTTCATAATTCCTGTGAATGCACTGACCAAAAATAGTGATCGAAATATCCTTGGAAAATCTTTAATTAGCAAATGCACATTACTAATTCTTATTTTCCATATATAATTAAAAACCCTTAATTAAAAAGATTCTTAACTTATTTAAATTCGATCTTGGGATTTACTTCCTTCTTAGACTTTAAGGAATATCTTTGAACAAAATAGAATAAGCATTAATGCACCGTGTTCGAAGAGTGTCGACATCTTACTCTTGCAAGTCTTTACCATTCTTGCTCACTTGAAACCGATTTACCACACTTCCAAACAAGTTTAGAATTGGTTCATCTGACTTTCAAGAACTATGTGATTGATCAAGTTCCACTCAATCGCATCTCATGGGTTTCCATGTGAGTATTGTGTATAGTTACACTAGCTTACCAAAGAAACAGCTGACTAGGTACTAGGATCCGTTCCCCACATATATATGGTATCTAACTTGTATTCACTGCACATGTCCATATGATCGATTCCCCCTTCCCAAAACTTTGTTGCACATGTTCATAGGATCGGTTCCCCCCTTTGCTGCACATGTTCATAGGATCGGTTCCCCTTTCTTCCATAAACCTTGATGCACCTCATACAAGGATCGGTTCCCCCTTGTGATGCACTGCACCTCTTACTAGGATCGGTTTCCCTCTTCCCAGTAATAAGTTCAGACATAAACAACTCGATCATTCCCCAGGTGATTACTTAAGATTGGTTTTACTAATAAAAGTTACCAATACAAAAGCCAGGCCTTATGTGAATAGTTTTACCAAGAACACACACAAGTTGTGAATAGTTATACACATCACACATATTGTTCATTCATAATATATGCAATGAAGAACAACCCCAATAACGCCTGGCGATTTCCCTTTCGGTTCACAACACGTATCATGAACTTACTTCCTTAGAACACATGTAAACATTGTTCCCTAGGATGAAATCCTCACCTCAAAACCATACATAATCACAATAGCATTCATATGATTATGTTGATGTCTTATATACAAAGTTTAATGGTTAAGCAAGAAACTTCATATTGTATTCCTTAATACTATGTCTATCTAGAGTGTTCATGCTTCGCAGTTTTATGTTTTCAATATGCACGACTTGAAAGATACGTTAGGGAATGAAACAGTTCAAGTCAAATATCACTAACCTCGAGTGGAAGGATTATGTTGTTGTTGTAGCTCCGTATTCTTCTTCACATCTTCAAGTCTTCGCAATACTTGTAATGTCTCGTCCTAATACTTTCAAGCTAACCTATATGAAGTTGACTCTAGTACATATAAATCAAGCGACTCTTAAATGAGTTTTGCTTCACCAAAATATGACAACCAAACTTGACATACCAACGCTTGTTGGGTTCAACCGAGCAATGCTCTAACACAAAGAATCCCTCTTCCAAAGGGCTATACTTCTCCAATGTTCACACTCTATAACGGAACGGGGAATGCTCGAGAACACGTCTCTCGATTCCTGGAAGCATTGGGAGAGCATGAACATAACCATGTTGTGCGTTTGAAGGAGTTCTCGAAGCCTCTAACCGGCCGAGCCTACACTTGGTATAACAACATCGCACCAGGGAGCATAGCCAATTGGGGAGAAATGATTAATGCTTTCTACATGAAATACTTTTTTGTCTCTGAGAAAGTTACTCTCTCCAACTTGGGAAGGATGTCTCAGAAGAATAATGAACATTCGAACGACTACATAAAGAGGTTCAGACTTCAGGCTCTGGATTGTCACAATCCAAATGTCACTGAACAACAACTGGTAAATGTGTGCATCAAATGGGATGATCCCAGTCTACAGAGCTTTGCTAGAAAATATTCATTTTCAGACCTTCTCAGAACTTCATGAAGCGGCCAAGCGATCAACAACTACCGCTCCTTCCTTGCTATAAAGAACAAAAACTGTCAAAGTAAAGGAATCGAAAGACACTCGGAGCAGCAATGCCTGGCGTCTAATCAACAAACAGTACAGTGTCGAAACCTCCATGAATGTTGCTGAAGGAAGCAAATGAAAAGCGAAGCACTTCCACGTAAGAATGCTCCTCCAACATCCAATCCCTCAAAAGCGCCAGGAAAAGACAGTCAAGTCAGGAATGCACAATCGCCTACTCAACATCAACAGGACGATCAAGATGCACCTGACTTCCCTTTTCTATTGAAGAAGTAATCGAATTATTGGAGGTTTGGATCCAAGATGGTGCAATCAAATTGCCTCCTATCAAAAAGGAACCGACTGAGGAATAGATGGAAAATGCACGCTACTGCCATTTCCATAGGTATGTCAGTCATCCGATAAGTGATTGCAGAATCCTGAAGCGTATATTCAAAGAAAAATATGACTCAGGGGAACTGAGAACTGAAGGAGTGCACAAAAACCCTCTCCTAATCAGGACATTCCCACTCTCTGAGCAGACGGTCAAGGAAGCGGTTCAATCCCTAATTGAGCATGTCTATGAGTTGCTGTATTTATCAAAAGCTCAAAGAAACGACATGTTTGCCGCATTGAACCACATCGTGTCTGGGAAACGATTAAGCATTCAGGAAATACACTCTGAACCTCCAGCAACGGATAAAGAGATGTACGACTGGGGACTTCTCACTATAGTCCATCTCAAAGAAAATGAATTCAAGCGAGCATTGGTCAACGTTGGCACTGCCTTTAACATCATCCCTTTGAAAACCCTCAGGACTGTTGGCATGTGACGGATCAGCAAATTTACCCTCTAATGGGCTGATTTTCAACCCGATTAGCAGAGTCAAATCACCGGTATGTCACTCGAAAATTTATACATTTCATTTCCTTAATCCGGTAATGAATATCAAATGGCAGCAAAAAAAAAAAACAATGAAAAACAAAAAATAAAAATCTCTCGTCGTGGCTCTGACTAATAAGGATTATAGATGTTAAATATAAAATTTCTTAAAACAACATTTCTAAAGAAGTAATTATATAAGTTGAAGGTCCTGAAACGTACATTCACAATTAAGGGAATCATTTAGGCCAATAATGGCTAAAGTTTATATGGTTGTTAAATATACAACTGGAAATGAGCCAAGACAACAAGAGTTAATGAGAATAAATCTAACTGGATAGTAGGAAATCTCAAACAAATTGTTCAAGTACTTGTCAAAAACACAAGACGTCACCAGCACATTAAGCGATTGATTGTTGTTTAATGCATTTGTAATCACTGAGCACGAAAACAAATAAAATGTACATTTAAAGATTTTAATGTGTGTACATATTCTAATACAGTAGAGGAAGAAATACATGTAATTCAATCAAATTATATACCAGCTTTGCGTCTCTAGCTTTCTTGCCGGAAGTTCTCCTCAGATTACTACACCAAGCCATTTCCTATCTCTGTGGAGGGGGAAAACAAAACAAAACGGGGTGAGCCACAGCCCAGTAGGAATTACAACGGTAATCGAATGCTCGGAGATATACAAATAAAATGCCAACATTTAAAACCATCAAACTAGAATGTGAAATTCGTAATTAAATGTAAAGCATATGTTCATAAACCTTTGTAAGCTGCCATTCAATTAAATTCAGATAAATTACTCTACTATTTCTTTGGCGAATGCCAACATCAGGGTAGTCCGATACCAGCCACCGACCGTTATCAAACAAACGGTCTTTCGGGTTGCCATCCGTAGATGGGGTGCCAATTAAGGCCCGACGGTCCTATAGTAAAGTTCTCTGGTTTCCAATTCCAGTTTTCATTATGGAAACATCACAAACCAAATTCTGAAGTACATCGTAAAACTATAATTGAAAACTTGATCCAATATAAGCGTCAGCAGCATTCTCAAAATCTTACCGAAACACACTTTCGAGAGCGTAATGTAATCTTTTAAATCCTGGAAGTAGGCAAATCCTCGCATAATGTGGCAAACTCAAATGATTGGAACTCAACAGCTCATTCAAAAGTAGCCAAAGGTAGCAAAACAACACCCATCAAGGTGCCAGAACTATGAGCACATGATTAAGTTCAAATAACAATAGTGAAGATAATTATTTATGAACTGTGAGATACATTTCTAGTCAAAGTGGATGGTGATACAAGCCGCAACCATGCAAGTAAATAGTATTTTCATATCATGGAAATATTTCAAGACTTTGAAATAGCAAGAGCGCTCAACGTGAATCGTAAAATCTGAGAAGGTCCATAAATTTCAGTTTTGACTACTCGTAATCAAAAATTCGTAGAAAATTCATTACACAACCGAATTCAGTAAACTTGGTCTCGTTGGAAAGATGAAAACACCCTCCTTAAAGTAAAAATATTAGGGAAAGGTAATAAGGTTTATACCTTTATCAAAATTTATCGACAAAACAGGACAGAAGTTACACTTGCAGTTTTGATATTCTATAATCAAAAATTCGTACATAATTCGTTACGCAACGGAAATCAGAAAATCATGCCTCATTGGAAAGTTGAAAGAGTCTTCTTTAATATAAAAATGACAAGCAGGAGTAAAGAGACACATAGTTGTGCATAAAGATCTCGACAAAACAGGACAATGCCATCACGTTCAGAAAATTTCAGTTTCACAAGTCTTTAATAGAAAATTCGTTTAAAATTCATTTGGAGTTGGATTTCGGCAAATTTTATCTTGTTGGAAAGATAAGAAAATCCTATTTAATATAAAAATGATAGCATAAAGAAATTATCTTTATAGCTGTGTCAAAACCTTCTCGACAAACAGGGAAGGAACATGTTTCGGAAAAAATCAGTTTTGGCAAGCTCCGATCAAAAATTTGCACAAAATTCATTAAGCAACGAAATTAAGCAAATTTGGTCTCATTAGAAACGTGAGAAATCCCTCTTCGAATAAAAATTAAATTCAAAGGTATAAATCTATGTGGCTGTACTGAAAGGTCTCGAAAATGCAGGACAGGCAGTTACACTTCCAGAAAATGCAGTTTTGATAGTTTATAATCAAAATTTCATAGAAAATTCGTTACACAATGGAATTCAGCAAATTACGTCTCATTGGAAATCTTAGGAAACCCTATTTGAAATAAAAATGATAAGCAAAAACAAAGAGTTTCATAGCTATTCCGGAAAATCTCTGCCAAACAGGACAGCAACACCAAGTTCAGAATTTTCAGTTTCGTATGTCTCTAATCGAAAAATCGTGTAAAATTCATTAGGTTATGGATTTCAGTAAATTTGGTCTTGTTGAAAAGCTGAGAAAAGCCTCTATAACATAAAAATGATAAAAAAAAAAGGTAATAAGGTGCATAGCTTTGTCGAAAAATCCCAATAGAACAAGACCAAGATTATGTTTTCAGAAATTTAAGGTTCTTTTCACAAACATGAAATGGGCTAATCTTTGAAACTAAATTAGGGACTTCAATTTTTGGTGAAAATCGGAACTTAAATAAATTCGAACCATCCCTAATCTTCAAGAATAACATAAGTATCTTCTTATATTGTAAATCTTACAAAACCATTCGAAAGTCAACACCAAAATCACGGATTTGAACTAAATTAGGCCAAGTATCAACCACACCACTTTGAATAGTTTTCTCTCAAATTATAAGAGTTCACAGTAGAAAAAGATGAAGCAACAGAAACCCATTCTTATTTTGTGACAAACATGCTTTGTATAAGAAATCATCAAATTTAAGGGTTAGAAACAAAGTCGCACAAACTGAAGATTAAATCAATTCGGTGAGAAAACCCCCTACCTTGACGCAATTAAACCAGAGAGAATCCAAGCACCCTGTTTTGGATAGCTAAATGAAGGTTTCTGGAGACTGAATCAAACCATGCTAAAATCAGTCACAAGTAAAATTGTTTTGTGAAGAAAGAAATGAAAGAAAATCCTACCTCGAACGAGATTCAATGGAAACATCAATCCCTGAAGTTGGTATTTCAAATTTGGGGGAAAGAACAACGATTTCTTCTTTGTTTCTCATCAACACAGGGAATGAAGAGTGAAGAACAAGAGGGAGTCGGAATGAACAAGGAGCATAAATTTTATCTTTTTATTTTTAGACACAATTCATAATGACGAAAATGCCTATGTCCACTTCTTCTTGTGACACATACACACCTAGTTGTCAAGCAGTCAACTCTAGTCCCAGTCAACTCCATTAAAAAACTAATTAAACTCTTTCCCTTACTAAGGGATGGACAAGTGATTAATAACACCCTACATGGGACTCAAGGCAACCACCTCGCATTCCAAATGCGAGGAACAACAATACTAGGATCCGTGCACCCACATTGCACAATCCGAGCACAACACGAGTAGGTTGGGCTCAAGCCCACAACCCAAGTTAAGTTTTTGCGAATGTTACATGGCATCACTAGACAGGAAGCAACACATGTTCCTATCTCAGTCAGAGATCATGAGGGAATCCCTATGGATGCCTACGGTTACATCATCCTCAAAATGAAAGTTGGGGAAACTTGGACATAAACCAAATTCCATATAATCCGAGAAGATCCAGGATTTGACATGGTTCTTGGGCGAGCATGAATTCATGATGGAAAGGTCGCTACAACATCTTCAATTGCATAATTCTTTACCGAGGAAAGCTCTGACTCAGAGGAAAGCTCCAGTTTAGACGAAATAGAGGGCACTCCACCGTTTAAGCATTTGGGAAAAGTTGAAGCCTTGATGGAACTCACACAAAAACCTGAAGAAAGCGCACATGAATTTTCCAAAAGGTTCCGCACGCAGGCAAGTCTCATTCCCCCTCAAGCTCCTATATTACCAACTTTCAAATACGCTACTCTGGTCAGGGGACTCGATCTTTCCCATAACTCGGCAGTCACCAAACGTTATGAGTGGTTAGTCTCACCTCAGTAATACTTCACCAAGTGGTTAGATGCCGAACTTTTCAAAATTCAGCATTTCACCAACACGGTCATTGACAGAATAATGACATAATTCGACAATCAGTATCCTAAATGTTCTCCCTTGTACGAGTGTCTATATGTGCCACAGAATTGGAAAACTCCACCGACAGTACATCCCGATGTGCGAAGAATCCTAAACAAACAAAAGAAATTCGGGGCACGACCAACTAAGCGTAACAAGTTCCGTGAAGGGGATTTGGTTCTTAAGGTAACTAGGAGCGATTCGCATTATGCAAAGAATTCTAATTGGGAGGGGCCTTTCATGATCGCTAAGTCGGCAGCTGGAGGATATCACAAATTGGCTGACATGAAAGGCAAGACAAGTATACCAGTGATCCATGAGAATTGGCCCAAGATTTTTGACGCATAAAGCATTCAACGTTGGGTGTTTTATGCCCAAGACAAACGCTCAAGACATTTGACGTTTTTATTTTAGGATTTTCTTTACATGTATTTCAATATCTCTAAAACGTATGCAGTACTTGCATTCAGTATTTGAATTCAGCAATTTATCAAAGTTCTTTTATTTAAAAAAAAAAATCTCTATCAAATCCAAAAGAAAATCCTCAATCAATCAAAACTCAAAACCTATCAAAATTCAAAACCAAAAATAAAACCTCACATATCTCTCAGAAGTTCAATGTTCGAGAGACCATGGAAAGAGAACTAAAGAAAGCCAGCAAAGTAAGACTTCTGCTTTTCTTCATCATCTAAGACTTGCAAGGCCGCTTTCTCCAACTCCAGCTTTTGAGTCAACTCAGCAATTTTAGCCATTTTATCCACCACAGCATCACTAGTTAAAGGTATATTCCGCACTACTACAACCTTGATGGTGTTGATCTTCTGACGAAGCCACTTCAGGTTAAAGCCGAGTCTCTCAGAATTCTCCAAATTGTATTCCCAATCAAAGAGTACATCTCGAGTGACGGTACTTCGGGGCCTGGTACGAATATATTCTATGACACGCAATATGTTTCCTAATTGCATTGTCAAGAAGTAGCTACGTTCAGGATCTCTTATAACGACGATATGTCCATACATATTCCACAACTTCTCATACATGCTGGCATACCCAGTAGGAACGCTCAATCCACCAACAAATACATGATACGGGAGTGAAGCACCAAATGGAGGCTCACAAACAATCCATGTAGAAGAGTATTCATGTACTATTATACGGTTCTCGACCTCGGGAGCAACCTCAACAATCATGGTACAACTTAATCTGAGACAGTATTTTCTACTCTTGGTGCGATTTCTTATGTTTTGGGAGCAATTACCATTGGTGTTTCAGTCTCCTCAACAATACCAACAGCAACCATCTCACGGTCTTGAAGTGCAGATATGGTTGTCTCATTATCAACAGCGCCGGGATTGTTCGAATTATCATTATTGGCCTTTGTTATTCCCAACTTCGGCAGTTGACACCTAATAAGAATATTACACTGGATTAGAGTAATTCAAGCATGGGGACTCAATACAATCATAAATTCCAGCATGTAAGTGAAATAACATTATCTAAGTTCTTTATTATGCATCCAAGACATGAGAAAATAGCATAAAAGTCATAAAACACGTTTTTTAATAAGACCGTCAGGAAAATTTTATACTACTCAGTATATAATGACGAACTGGGAGCTATTGGTAAGGAATATAAAGTTTAGTCATATAAAATTCTATTCGTATGGATGTCATCTACAACATATCAAAATTTCATAGCAATTGGATGAACGAGCAGGGATTTGTGGCCAAAACAATGGACCTCATACCAACTGAAAATCTTTTGGAGGTCTCCTGGAAGTTTACTGTTTCATCGATTTCAACCCCTAAAAGGATCAAAAATCAAAAATCTTTTATGTTAAAGCTTGTAAATTTATTGGTCTTAAAGATACATGGGTAGATCGCGGAAATCTGATGTCGAATGAAGATTCTACAACATTTTTACTAAAAAATTGAGGTCTGGATTTTTTCTGATGACGTATTTCGGAAAAATTTCTCATATATTTGTTGGAATCCTTATGCATTCATCGAAAAGTCAACAACATTATACTTCTATGAATATAATACAAAGTAGATACTTACTTGAAGAGTCTCCAACTCATTCGAGGGGTTAACAGGGTTGGCATCAACATTAGGAGTTCCATTATCTTCATCCAGTCGTGATTCTTGAGGATTCTCTTTCTCACTACTATTCGAAGACGAATGAATATCATGATTATGTTGTCTTTCCATAACAATTTCCTTCTGGAATCATTAATAATAATAATCATTATTCCATTCAAGGAAATGCTGAAATCACTTGCACGAAAGGATACTCACATCGACCTCTCCATCGATGTTGGATTCCTGAATTGTTCGTACAGAGGAAAGATGAAGACCGTCAATAACCGATGGAGAAAAATTCTGAAACAAATTCGTAATACCTTTTTCGAAGATCCTGATTATATGGACAAGAAATCCGCAACAAAAAAAGAAATGCTAACAACTCACCAAAGAAGCGACAGGGGATTGCACTTTATTCGGTATCATCCTATGAGCTGTTTTGCTTCTTCCTTCTCCACCCTAGGGACTTTATTGAAGGTCTAAGAAGTTTATACAGATTCGAGGCCTCACAGCATAGCCATCCTACACAAAATCAATGAATGATCAAAATATGTCTATCTTACTCTCACCAATTGTGAAGAAAAGAGTCCTACATGTGCACATTTTGGAGATGTCTTCCTCTTGTCACTACGAGAAAGGTACTTTAGTCTCGGTCGAGCATTAATGGACTCAAGGGAAGGAAAATCTTATACTGAGGACTTAACATCCCTCACGAAAGCATACAGACGCTCAAGTTGCTGACACCATAGGTCTATGTATCTCGGAGTCACGAAACTAGCACGATCAGAGCATGGGGATAAATACTCATTCCCCTCCACGTGAGTGCAGTCCATATTAGTCTTCAGATACTCAACTGATGGCTTGTTCATTTGGTGACCTGGGATATATTAGTCGACGACCATTTTCCGAGCTGCCCTATCTATGTTATATTCTTCTACTCTGAACTCTCCATGAACTATTGATATTAGGTGGCCAGGAGTGCAACTTAATATAAAAGATCTCTCTCTATCATTCAAATCAGCACCAGTTCTCAATGTGATATTTTTTTCATCAGTAGTGAAGGTGATCAATTATGAGAAGAGGTCAAGGACCGACACCCATGGGCGAAAATTGAACTCAGATTCAATGTCCAAAATATCAGTGATGCATATCTTGTATTGCGGCTGCTTTGTAGACCACCTCATGATCCTGGCATTGTCTTTCTCGAGGAAAGAATGGCGAGTGTTGACATTAGGCCCTTGCAAAATACTACGGGGAATCGGAGCATAATTTTCAAGATGCTCCCACATCAAAGCTTGGAGGAACATGGTATTAGCATATGTCTCAATTTTCATGAAACCGTTAGAAACACTGGAGTCAATAACCAATGAGTCCAAGTTGGAAAACAGTGAACCTAAAAACAGGCTACCAATTGGAAGTTTCTCACCTTTAGCCATCCTAATAGCAAAGGTTGTCCCCAACGGCTTCAACAAATATCCGTTGTCCTCAAAAACATCTCTGGAAAGCCACAAGAACAGGAAAGCGGCAATGGATAGGGTACCATCAACAGGTTCTTCAGGAGTTCTATCTCTCGGACACCAGTATCTCAACCACTGAGCATAGCAAAATTTGGGAGACTCATTGAACTCGTGCATCTTAGTTTCCAAAGTACGAGATATCAGCTTCTCCTCTGTCGAGAGTTCTCCAGGGAAATTTCCGGTGACTGGAAGATGCAACAGAGCGACTACATCTTCTAAAGTAATTGTGAACTCTCCACATCTGCATATTAAGGTGTGAGTAAGAATACACCAATAAGCAAGCAGAGCCACCGTACTTGGTATATCATGATTAATGATCAAATCTCCAGCAGCTTGAATGGCTCGCGTCACTTGCGCACTATCCAACAAGGCCCTTACACGAATGTGGCCTAGCATATGCCTTGCACATCCAAAAAAAATCCTCAACGGCTTCCGAGAAAGTTTGAGTTCCACATGAGAGGCCGAATAATGCCTTCCTTCCAAACAGAAGCGAATTATTGCTGAAGGAGACACCAACTTGTTCTGAGCAGTAGTCCTGGGATTTATGAGTGTAGTTGCAGGATTTCCCACACTACACCCTTGTTAAGATTTTACTATAATCAACTCACAATTGAAGATTAAAAACAACACTTTATGATTTTTTTCTTAGAAATGTTTACAGAAATGGAAGAATTCAATATTACAACTAATCTCTTGAAGTTTCTCTCTCCTCAAGACTTTCTTAACTCTCAAAAACACATCATCCTTTTATGGACACATTGGGTCTATATTTATAGGGTAGTTACATAGTGGATGACAGCTAAGTTTTCCTCTTATTTCGGGTTGGTCCTGCGATTGTACCGCAATAGTTACAATGTTCATTCTCGCAAGTTTTGTAACCATCGCAGGACAAACATTCTTTTCTCAAATTTTCTTGAATCGTCAGTTATTACGTCGCTCTTTTGACTTCTTTTGTGACACTCGCAAAGTGTAGTTGAAGATCTTGCGATAATGCTCGCTGGAAGTGTTGTTAATCTCGCAGAGAAGTATTGTAGCGATATTCTGGTCCTATATCTTGCCTCTTCTCATGTCTTCTTCGCAAAGTGGAGAGGATATGAGAATCTTCAATTCTTCAAAGTGCTCGCAGCCTCTTTTCTTTCCATATTTTCTTCTCGACATTGCTCCGTTAATTTAGCTTAACTGCCTACACGTGTTGTAAATTCATCTTTTTACTGACACGTCTTTACTCAACAGGTTACTCCCTTTTGCCTATAAAAGGTAGAGTTAGACTTCAAAACCGATTTCTTCTTCTATTTCTCTATCTTCTTCATCTGTTTATTTTATCTTCCGTCTGCAACTATTCTTCTTCTTCTTCATATTCTCCTGCTACTGTTCTAATGGAGTCATCAAGGTATGTTTTTTTATTATAATCTTTATTTGATTCAATTTTTACTCATATTCTTCGATCTTCTCTATTTGATCCTTCATAACTCCCGTATTATGGTTTCTCTTCAGTGGAACTATCCCTAACACCAATCCTCAGTTCAAAACCCTAATGCTCGCAAAAGGCCAACTGATAAGAAGAAGAGAAGTTCTGTGAATGATAAGGTGGTAAGAAAAACATCATATTTCTTAATAACAATATTATTGCCTCTGTTTTTTATCTAAGTTATTATTCGCAGAATGTTGAGAACATCGCTAATCCTCCCAAAAGACCTCGTCATTTTAAAGATCTTGAGGCTGATTTCTCCATCCCCACATTAACATCTGCAAGAGTTACTCCCACACCCTCGCAATTAGATCCTCTTTCTTTTACCTGCGAGAATATCGCTGCCAACACCTATATTTCTTTTGATTCTTTGACAAATCAAGCTCCTGAAATTGTTGTGACTAAAGCTCCTTCTAGCCCTTTAATGCCTTCAACTGTTGTTTTTCCCAACACTCCTCCTTCTGATAATACAACCATCGCAAATGAATTAAATCGTCAACTTGTCCTTGTTACTACTTCACCCTCTGCATCTCTTCCTCCATCAAATGAAACCTTAGCAGGAGTTGATGTTGCTTTGAAAATTTTATCTAATATTTTAGACGATGCTAGAAAATCTTCTACTGACTCTCTCCAATATAAATTTGCGAGACCTTACTTAAGTATTTTGGCTCTAATAGTACCGTTTCACGAGCATCTTTAGAAAATGAAGTTGAAGCTCTAAGAAAAAACCTTCAAGTCAAAGTTTCTGAATGTGATACTCTGAACCATATTCTTCGTAACTCTTCACTTAACTGCGAGAACCTTCGCAGAAAAAATGACGAGCTGAAAGGTACAATTTTCCTGCCTCTACCCTTTTGTCTTTTTGTTTTGCTTTCATATCCTCTGTACTCAAGTCTCCTTCTTAAATTCTTGGTTCATATATTAGTTTCAAATCGGACTCGTTTCATGGAAAGACTTAAATTTGAATCTATTGCTGAAGAAGATCGTGTTGAAAGAGATTCTTGGATGGACCAGTATAACAGATTAGATAATCTCTACACATATTCGATCGATCAAATATATAATTTTACTAATGAGAATAATCAACTATCGCAAAGTCAAAATTTATTAAGTAACGAGATTACTCGTCTCTCATATTTGTTAACCAAGTCTAACTTGGTGGTAGAATCTTTATCATATAAAAATAGAACTTTATCCCAAGAGAAACATAGATTTTCAAGATTGATGGCAATTTCTTCGCAGCAATTGAGTAATCTACAAAGAATATGTGATAATCAAGAGCAATCTCTTCGTTCTCTTAAAGATGAACTCAAGGAAGTAACTGAATCATCTGCTATTGAGAAGGACAAACTTATTAAGGGTAGATTAACTCTTAGCTTAAAGACCAGCAAGATTCAATATCAATACTCCCAATTAAAGAAATCCCATTCTTTATTAGCAAAGGAAAACTCGTATCTACATTCCAAAGAAGAAAATATGAAATCTCGTCTGAAGGGTATGGTTGGCGATAAATTTGATGATGATATGAATCAATGGGAGAACTGTTTCTTTACCTTAATCCAAAACTTAACCTCTCAAAAATAAGGTAGTCAATTGACTGCCTCATTTGTTGAACTTTCTATCAAATTTTACGTTATGTTTCTTCCGATATCTTTGTCTGAATAATATTTAATCATTTTTGTTGCTCGCAGAATCTGAAAGAAATCTTCATTCTACCATTGCTGACCTTACTGATAAATTAGATAAAGTTCGCAAAGAAAATAGGATTCTCACTTCTGATCTTGTAGAAGCTCGCGATAAGGCAGAGAGAAGGCTTGATTATCTCGAGTACTTCAAAAATATAGAGATTAGAAATCGCGACAGAGGTTTCCTTCGCAAGGTTCACCTTAGTGCTGAAGTTCTTGTTAATGATATTCTGATATATCATTCTCTCCCTCCTGTATCTGTTCCTCCTCTAAAAGTTAATGATGATGAAATCCCTCCTCCTATGGACAAGGATTTAGAATATGTACCCGTTGAAGAAAATGTTGAAGAAGATAAACCAGAAGAAGAAGAAGAAGAAGAAAAAGTTCTCCTAGAGAAGGAGAAATTCGTAATGAGAAAAATGTTGGTGATGCTGATAATAACAGTAAAAAGCCTGAGTCTGGAGAGACCATCGCTGAAGCTTGAATTTCATTCTTACTTTCTTTTCCTTCTTATTTCTTGCGAGCAATGGCTTGTAACTTTTGCAACTTTTGATTTTTGTTTACTTTGAACATTCTCAAGGAAGATAATGAGATCTTATTTATTCATTCCCTTACTTGCCCTTTATTAACTTTCTTGAGATGTTGAATTATTTCCTGTATCTTCTTGTGAAGATAGGAATATATCTGCGATGTAATGAATTCTTGCGATATTCTGAAAAATTCCGAAGAAAGTTGCCTTCTCATATATTCTCATGCGAGGAGCAAATATTTCCTGCATTCTGAAATAGTTAATGTTTAATATTATTCTGTTGGTCTTATTTTGCCTTCATAGTTAAAGGTCTTATTTTGCCAAACTTTTCTTTCTGCGACAAAATCGCAGGACGTCTTTACATTTGTATGTAAAAACCCATTGATCTTGCCTTATCCTTGTTTCTTCGTATTTTCTGCGATAATATGACAGGTCTATATCCTCTTGCGAGAATAAAGTCCTATGACATTGTCGTCTTGCGATGAAATTGCAGGACATCTTTACACTTTCGTGTAAAAACCCATTGATCTCATCTTAACTTTTCTCTTTTGGCTTGTTGCCTTTATATAATTTTCGTCACGCGATAATATGATAGGCCTAAATGTTCTCACGATCACAAAGCCCCATGACATTACCGTCTTAATACACTTATCAGCTCCCTAATGGAGGGTGCCGCCCTTATCTTCCCCCTGGTTGCCCCTTCAAGGAGGGCACATCGGCCATATAAGACTATCTCCTCCCATCCAGATTTGCCAACAACCAGTTTTTTTCGCAGCCTCTTGTCCTTTATGCCTATATGGCTTATAGTTACAAGACTGCACCCTAAGTGGGGTTTTCTTCGGGCCGAGTGCATCATAGCCAAGACTTGCCAAGGATGGCCAGGGTAGTTTCATACGCCCCGGGAACCCTTGACTCAACCGTGTACCTCGGCACCTTGGTCATACTCTGCACTCCTTAGAAGAGGTTCTTAGTCGTCCAACCAGGGTATAACCTTATATAATTGGAAATCCAAGATCCCTCTCCTGGATAGGTTTTCTTTAACCCCAACATCTTCATAACTCAGGTTCCAGCAGCTGTATAACCTTATCCCTGAGTCATGTAAAGAGATTCCCCCTTATATGACGCACTATTAGGTCTTACATTTGCCTCTTGCAAAATTTTATTCGCGAACTAGGGTACGCGCCATAAAGGTTCATCCCATTCTATTAATCTCTGTGAAATTTTTATTCTCCTTTCTTGCTATTATGCTCGCAGCTCTGGCTTTGCTTTGTTATTAGAAGAATCTCTCAGTTGTAATCAGAATTTTTTTTTTTTACAACGTACCTGTATCTCTTATCTTGCAGAAGTTGTCATTGATAATATCTCTTCTGAAATAATCTATTCCATGGTCTGTCAAGTTTTTGACTAACATCTCTCCCTTCAGGGTCCATTAGTTTGTATGCCCCAGTTCCAACTATCTATTTAATGATGTATGGTCCATCCCATTTTCTCGCCAATTTTCCACCATTCTCTCTCTAATAACTTGGTGTTTCTCGTAGCACTAAATCTCCAAGTTGAAATTCACGTTTCTTAACACGTTTGTTGTACTCACGAGCTAATATTCGCTGGTAATTTTTCATATGTTGCAAAGTCTTTTCTCTTTTTTCTTATAATTCATCCAATTTATTTAAAATCATTCCAGCACTTAGATCTCTTTTCCAAGGCTCTCTTTTTGTTGTAGGAATAGATACTTCTGTTGGTAACACAACTTCAACTCCATAGGTCAAACAAAAAGGTGACATTCCAGTAGCTTCTCGTCTAGTTGTATTGTAGGCACATATTGAATTATGCACCTGTTCGCACCATGCTCTATGGTATCCCTCTATCTTCTTTTTTAAGATGTTTGCGATTGTCTTATTAGTTGCTTCAGCTTGACCATTTGCTTGTGGATATAGAGGAGTAGATTTTCCACACTTTATCTTAAATGCATTGAGTAGCAATTCTATATTCTTCCCTTCAAATTTCTTTCCATTATCAGACACCAACTGTGCTGGAATCCCAAATCTGCAAATTATATTCTCAAATATGAATGTAAAAATATATTTATCGCGGATATGTTGTACTGCCTTTACTTCTCCCCATTTTGTGAAATAATATGTTGCGACAATTAGATATCTTCTTTGTCCAGAACCAGGCACAAATGGTCCCACAATATCTAACCCCCATTTCCCAAAAGGCCATACACTTGTTGAAGATGATAATGGTGCTCCTGGTGCATGTATTTTCTTTCTGTATCGCTGGCAATCTTCGCATCGTCTTGAGAGTTGTTTTGCATCTTCATGCATATATGGCCAGTAATAGCCTGACATTTTTGTTCTATATGCCAAAGATCTTCCTCCACTATGATTACCAGCATCACCACTATGCAACATCTTCAACACTTTTTTCCCCTCCTCCCTCGTCAAAAATCTTAGCGATGGTCCACTAAAAGATCTGCGATATAATACTCCTTCTCTTAGCTCATAATTGGTTACCCTACTTTTTAATTTATGTGCTTCCAATTGATTTCTTGGGATTTCTCCTCTTGCCAAGTATGCATGAAGATCTGCTCACCAATCCGTAATGTTGTTCTTTAATTCCTCTTCGCCAACTTCTACCATCATCACATCTTCCTCTTATTCTTCCTTGTTTATCGCTGGTAATAAAAGTTTTTGAATTTTTATGCACCTCGCAGCTGGATTTTTCATCATACTGGATATGAAAGCAAAAGCATCTGCGATACTTTTATCTTTCCTTGATATGTGTCTCCATTTTATTTTTGGAATTCTCGCAGATAATTCTTCAACTAATCTTTTATACTTTCTCAAAGATGGTTCGTTTGTTTTGTATTCTCCTTTTATCTGGCGAATAACCAATTGTGAATCGCTGGTGATTCTAGCATTTTCCAACTTCATTTCTATCGCAAATTTTAAAGCATGAATTACGGCCTCATATTCTGTCTCATTATTAGTGGATGCAAATTCCAATCTAAATGAAAAATCTATTTTTTCTCCTTCCGGTGAAATAAAAACAACTCCAATCCCATTTCCTTCCCCATTTGATGATCCATCCACCAATATCTCCCATCTGTCGGGTTCTGTTAATATCTCTTTCGGATCTCCATGTTCCTCTTCTACATCCATCATCTCTTCCACAGCTTCATCATCTTCTAAAGGAAATTCAGCTAAGAAATCTGCGATAACTTGTGACTTTGGCGAGGATAAAACTTCATATTCGATATCGAAGTGTCCTACTTGTACATTCCATCTCTCAACTCTGCCTGATATTTTTGAATTTTTCATTACTGACTCAATTAGCACTTTCGTTAACACTTTGACCTTATGTGCTTGATAGTAGATACGAAGCTTAAAAGTTGCGTGCACCAATGCTAGAATTAGTTTCTCAATATTTGAATAATTTTTCTCTGCAGAATTGAACATTTTGTTGATGTAATAAATTGGTCTTTCTACCCATGCATCTACTCGCATCAACACAGCACTTAGCGCATATGTGGTTGTTGCGAGATAAATCAATAGTTCTTCTCCCGGTTCAGCTTTCTGTAAGATAGTTATGTTCATTAAATGTTCTTTTATTCCTTGAAAAGCCTTTTCACATTCATCTGTCCACTTGAATTTTGTTCCCTTTTTGAGTATATCGAAAAAATATTTGCACTTGTCTCAAGATAGCGAGATGAATCTTCCTAGCGAGGCTAAGAGTCCATTCAATTTTTGCACATATTTTACCGTCGCAAGTGTGGGCATATCGCGAATTGCTTGTACTTTTTCCGGATCAACTTGTATTCCTTCTTTTGATACAATATACCCCAGAAATTTTCCTGAAGTTACTCCAAAAGTACACTTATCGGGATTCACTTTAATATTAAATTGCCGCATTTGATCAAAAATCTCTTTTAGATCTTGCACATGATTCTCATCTTCTTTTCTTTTGATCAGCATATCATCTACATACACTTCTAATGTCTTATGAATGCACTTTGCAAACACCTTCTCCACCATTCTTTGATACGTTTCACCAGCATTTCGTAAGCCAAAAGGCATCTTTGTATAACAATATAATCCTCTTGGAGCAAAAAATACGGTATGTTCTTGATCTTCTTCTTCAGGGAGAGGGATTTGATTATATCCTTTATATCCATCCAACGATGATATTCTGGCATTTCCCCCTGCTGATTCAACCATTCGTGGGATATCTGGTAACAGAAATCTATCTTTAGGACAACCCTTGTTTAAATCAGTGAAATCTATGCAAGTTCTTATCCCCTTGTTCTTCTTTGGGACCACTACCATACTTGCAATCCACTCTGGATATTTTGCTTGCATTATAATTCCTGCGTCGAGCATCTTCTGTAATTCTTCTTCTATTTGAGAATGGTATGTTGTTGCGATTTTCCTTATTCTTTGCTTAAATGGTCTTATGTTTTTGTTGATTTCTAATTTATGACATGCTATTGATGAATCTATCCATAGCATCTCATCCATGCTCCACGCGAAGATATCTTTATACTCTCGCAAGAGATTTATAGTTCTTTCTTCCTCGTCTGCCTCCATTCTAGTCCCAATTTTCAGCATTTTAAGCTCTTCTTCACTCCCAATATTTACTTCTTTTGTTAGTTCTGCAGCAATATATCTGGCTTCAGGTTCTCCCATTGGTGTTGGTGTTTTCATAACTCTCGTGAGTTCATCTCCTTCTCGCGAGATTTCACTGGGTATTCCTTTTCCTTCTTTTGCTCTTATCATGTAAACTTTAAATTCTTCTTCCTTATTTGTTTCTCACGCCATTTTTCTGCTAGCCTTTCGCAGCTTTAGACGTTCTTCACAATTTCTTACTTCAATTTGGTAGCACAATTTCGCAAAATCTGTGTCTCCTCTAATTTCTCCAATTCCACTGGGTATAGGAAATTTGATGCATTGATGCAACGTTGATGCTACATCCTTGATTGCGTGTATCCATGGTATTCCTAATATCATGTTAGACGGTGATTCCATGTCTACCACACATAATGTTACTTGTGTTTCAATCTCTCATAGTGGAATTCGTACCACTATCTCGCTTTTAGGTTTTGTTAAAGATTTTCCAAAGCCATGAACATGATATGTTGAATAAGACATTTCTTCATCCTTATATCCCATTTTCTTAAAAGTATGATAAAATATTATATCTACAGAACTTCCTGCATCCACCAAAGTTCTATTCATAGCCCATTCTTCTACATATTTTATTGATTCCTCCTTTCTCATTGGTATAGTGGATATTGTGATTACTAATGGAAATGTATGACTTAGATTTTCTTCTGGTATTTCTTCTGTTGTAAATGTGATCTCCTGCTTTTCCTAATCTTTTAATGGTGATATTTTTTCCACCGTCATAATTTTCCTTCCTTCAAAATCCCGTTTGTGTATCTTCCCCTTAATATTTTCATGAAATCTATCAAGCATTGTTCTCGTTACCATACCACACTCCAATTTTCTTCAATCCTCTTTGATTCTAATCATCCTTCCTTCGAATATCTCACTGATTTGCTTTGTGACTTTCTTAATCTTGAACAATTTTTATCTTCTTCTTCACTTTTTTCTATGATTTCCCTAATTCAGTCCCTGTTTTGGGCGCCAAAATGTAGTTGCAAGATTTCCCACACTACACCCTTGTTAAGATTTTACTATAATCAACTCACAATTGAAGATTAAAAATAACACTTTATGATTTTGTTCTCAAAAATATTTACAGAAATGGAAGAATTCAAGATTACAACTATTCTCTTGAAGTTTCTCTCTCCTCAAGACTTTCTTAACTCTCAAAAACACATCATCCTTTTCTGGACACATTGGGTCTATATTTATAGGGTAGTTACATAGTGGATGACATCTAAGTTTTCCTCTTATTTCGGGTTGGTCCTGCGATTGTACCGCGATAGTTACAATGTTCATTCTCGCAAGTTTTGTAACCATCGCAGGACAAACATTCTTTTCTCAAATTTTCTTCAATCGTCAGATATTACGTCGCTCTTTTGACTGCTTTTGTGACACTCGCAAAGTGTAGTTTAAGATCTTGCGGTGATGCTCACTGGGAAGTGTTGTTAATCTCGCAAAGAATTATTATAGAGATATTCTGGTCCTACAATGAGCAACCGAAATGAAGAACCTAAAGGACGTTTTTCAGGCCTATACAAATATTCGAAGAACCTGTCTTCATTGCTTGGAATGTTCTTGGGTTTGGGAATTTATTCCCTCCCCTGAGAAGTTCCAAAATTGTCGTCCCTTGAGCAATCATCATCTCTAGAAGATGCATCTGTGGAAACATCATCTCCAGAATTGTCCCTGGAAACGTCACTTTCAGCATTATTATGGAGTCGAGTCATCTTCACCAAATCGCTGCAACATTCCACACGAGTTTCATCAATACAATGGAATTAAAGCAATCAGACAACTTACGGCGTTCACAATCAGCGTCTGCAAAAATGGTAATCCTTAACTCTTACATGTTTACAATTTCACGAACTTAGTGATAGCAGCGTAAAACCTCAAAAACTTGTCTGTTCTTTCAAACCTGCAAAGCCGAGCAAAAAACTAATTATTAATTAAAGTCAACATTGGATTTTCATGAAACTATGAATAATTCACACAATCTTCCATGTGAATGTTCGCTGATTTTACGTGTACATACACTATAAAATCGTCAAACTTGCACATGCACTATGAATTCATCAATTCATGGAAACATTGTTTGCTTTCAACAATTTCCCATAAATAACAAAATCAGCAATAATGGCCATGTTTTTTTTTAAACAAATTTTTTTTTCGTGAGTTTAATAACTCACACCCAAAAAAAAAAACACTTTTTTTGCTCAAACGAGCATTCGTCACGAAACCAGAGTCTTTTCTATTTTTGTAAAAGTCCACATGTTCCAAATAAACTTTATCATGAACTCCAGGTCTTTTCAAAATTTCCTTTAACCCTAAGGATTATTATTTACTACTTTTATTGCGAACAATCCTACATTCTTAAAAGTATTTGCAAAGTCCATGCTTTGAAAACAAACTTGGGTTTTCATGAAACTTAATAAACAAAACTTTTACTACTGCAACTATACCATATCCATGCAATATTTTATGTATCTCTTCCATATTGAGGATTTTTTATTCGTTTCCTAAACCAACGAAAAATGGGCATTCATACGTTTTCTAAAAAACAAATTCTTCATAAATCCTACGGCGATTTTTTTTTTTGCACGGACTTACATGTCGGCGCCGACCGGAATTCTGCCGGACGGCAGCGGTGCTGGAACGGTGTGAAAAAAATTTCCTCCTTCCTGCTGCTCGAGTGAACAATAAAAAAGAAGATGCTCAGTTGATCAACAATAAAAATATTAGGGTTATTTACCTTTTATATTATTTTTATTTCCAAAACCTAAAACACTTGGGTTTCCTCTTTTGGGCTCGGGGTAGAAAATCCTAAATCGACCAAAACTGGTATTTTAACTGACCAAATCAGCAGCACTTCACCTCTCCATACCACAAAATAACACTTTATCACACTATCGTGGTCCTCACCCGAATATTTGCTCGTACATGACACCATTTGAGCAAATCGAGGATTATGAAACTACCTTTTTAGATTGAGTTCAACCACGATCTCGTCAACTGAAAATTGCCAGCTAATGCTTGCTGTGGAACATAACCGTTCCTCACTAAGCAGGGGACTTAATGTTGATGGTGGATTTTCAACAAGGGTAAAATCCGTAAAATCATGATATTACATGTTTCTGGTACGGCTTCTGGCATGTGACGATTCATATTTTACGAAGCCATGATGAACATGTCTTTCGAAAAGCCTCCACTAGATGAGAATTCGATCGCTGGTATTTCATTATGCACTCTATGTAGAATAATATAATTGGGCGGTCCTCTTACATAATTGTTTGTTGAGAGGGCTTAACGCCTTCAGGACATCGGTGATACTCACCGTTCCCTGACAACATGAGAGCAAACCCCTCTATATAGAAGAACGATTGGGCGGTTCTCCGCAATATTGAGAGCAACATCGCCTTCAGGACAGTGACACTCACTGATCCTGACTATGTAGAGCTACTGTGTATAGACTCGGGCATTCTCCGAAAGATCTGATAGCGCCTTCAGGATATTAGCCATCTCCTGACTATGCATATAGATTAATTTCGCCGTGACATTCACCACTGAATTCCCAGAATGATATACTATTTCTACTATTCCATGGTCGAATCCACGGCCTGATCCCATGGAATGGCAATAACAATTGTTCCTATTCCATTGTCGAATCCACGGCATGATCCCATGGAATGGAAATAACGATTGCTCCAATTTCATGATCGAATCTACAACTTGATCTCATGGAATGGCGATAACAATTTATATCATCTCATTACTCCGATTTCATGATCGAATTCACTGCTAATCTCTTGAAATGGTATAAGATAATTTTATTACTCCGATTTTATGGTCGAATCCACGATCCCATAGAATGGTAATGCCTATTTTATTATTCTGAATTCATGGTTGAATCCACAGCTGATCCTATGAATTGATAATAAATAACTACTCATTTTTATTTGTTCAATTTCATGAATTATTCTACACTGAATTTCATGGATCAGCAACAAATACTCGCAGTCGGGCATCTGGACCATCCTTGAGTAAGCCCCATGAAAACTAGTGTAAGTGTACTCGACAATGATGCATGACTGAGCACCAGGATGCACGAACGAGCATCCAAAAAAACGAATAGATGAGGAATCCTATGCAAAACAGGAGAAAACAACAAATATTAATAAAATAATAGGGAGCGCCGAGGGGCCCGACCGGCCGGCCACGCCCTAGCCGTGGCTGGTCCCCATGCTTCTTTCGTTATTTTTTCCCTATTTTGTTATTTTCATGAACTCATAAAAAAACTCCTTGATTTTGGAAACTTTCCTTGTTTTTGCAAAATTCATGAATTCTCCATAACTTCATGGATTCATAAAAAATAATAATATTATAAATAAGAAAAAGTGTGCGGGACGGGAAACATGGCCGTCCGGCCATGCCTTAGACGTGGTCGGTCCCACACCTTACAATCCTTAGCCTATTATAATAACCATTCCCCAAATTCATGAAACTCCTCGGTTTCAACAAAAACCCATGGTTTCTCCATAACATCACGGGTTCATGAAAAATAATATTATAAAATATAAAAAGGAGTGTGGGATTGGGCAACATAGACGGCAGGCCATGCCCTAGCCGTGGCCGATCCCACACCCTGCAAACCCTAGTCTTTTACAATTATTATTTTCCTCAAATTCATGAAACTCCTTAGTTTGAGCAAAAATCATGATTTCTTCATAACTTCTCAAATATTGCTCAAATCATGAAAATTCAAAAACCAACGTGGTCACATGACCGGATAACCGCTCACGACAATTTTGGATAATAAAATACTCTTATTTTAGCATTTACAAAATATTGATTAATTGAGCATACATGCTCATTCCAACAAAAAAATCAAGAATTTCAGTCAAGATGAAACTCTTCTTAATATTCACAATGTTGCTCGAACGCACATCAGAAAATACTGAAACTCTTAGTACGGAGACATGGACACCACGATAATGCGTGCATGCTTTAATGACCGACCAGGGTCATTCCTATGGCTTGCACAAAGCCGGTCCCACACGTTTTTCACACTTTTGACCTAATTTGCGCGATCGCTCATATTGGGCCCAAACTCTCTCCCACCAATTTGGGATTGCTCAAACGGACAACAACAGGTCCCGTGACCACCAAGATCCGGTCCCATGCTCTCTTGGTCGGTCCCATCTTTCATACCTAGGTTTTATTTCTTAATGCTGAACCCAACAATATTTCAATAAATGATGAAACCGGAACTTAATCATCATTCTTTCACCAACTCTCCAACTGAGAACCCTGGTACACGCTCACTTAAGCAATTGGGCATCACATGGACGTCCATGGTCTCATTTTGTCGGTCCCTCCTTCGCTCATGACCTATTTTCAGCAATTCGTCGACTAATGAGCAATTCATCAAAAATTAGGGTTTTCGAACAAATGCTCAACAAATCATTATTCTGAGCAAGTTCGAACACCAAATAAATTCATGTTGATCCACGGGGATTAATTATATAATATTTGGTAATCTACCAATATTTTATTATTTTATTGGGTTGTGTCACCAATAAATATTTCGTCGAATTGAGCAACTTTGCTCAGTCGCTCAAATATTGATTCAGCTATCAATATTTAATAAATTGTTAGAAATTTGTCGAATTGAGCAACACTTGCTCAATTGCACGTGAAATTATCAATATTCAATAATTTTTCGAATTGAGCAACACTTGCTCAATTGCACGTCAAATTATCAATATTCAGTAATTCGTCGAATTGGGCAATACTTGCTCAGTTGCTAGAATATTAACCCGACTATCAATATTCAGTAACTTATCAGTATTTCGTCAAATCGAGCAATACTTGCTCAGTTGGTCGAATAGTCCATAAATATTCAGTAACTCATCAATATTCAATAACAAATTCATAATATTTGCTCAGACGAGCAACGTAAACATTCATGAATCGCTGAGCATTTTCCAAACATGCTCGATTCAACAAAACCTAGGCTCATTGCCTAATCAGTCAATAACTGACGAACTTAACACACATCTTTCATGCAGACTCCACGATTTGTGAGACATCAATAATGTCAAATTAGGGGATAACAACTATGGTTTTGGTCTGGCGGCCTACATCACGTGGATTCATCCACGACGAGAAATGTGCGTAAGTTGTATCAACAGTTGAAGGAGTTAGCAAAGTAGTCGGTGCACGATTCGTCAAGTCTCCACACGACATGGAACTGACTTTACCACGATCTTCCATTTGCCCACTCTTCCACTCATGAAACCGTCACACTTACAGGGATCAAGGTGTTCACAACTCTGACAATATAAATAAGTCTCTGAATCCATGATTGAGGACAACGAATGATCACTAGCTACCAATTGTCTACACAGAATTTCTCGAGTAACTACTCTCAAGAATTCATCAATCCATCAGAACTTATTCGAACTCAACAATTTACCAATTATTGCGGAAACCTTAAATACATCCATAATCCTTGATCATCACTGATCCCACATAATTCTCAGCTTCCCTCCTACCTCGCTCTTTGTGACCGAATTGACTCTGGAACGGCCATTGACTTGGTTTAGGCCGGAATCCTACAAATTGATCTCTCAAATCTAAGCACTCACTTTGCAGTGCATATATGTGAGGTTGAGCAGTTTGCCCAGTTTGAGGAGTCTCGACAACACGCTCGAATCTTCACTTTCCCAAAAAACCAGCGAAACATTTTTCCTCATCTACAGCGGTTTCCTCGTTAACAAAATTCTGGTGTCTGTGTTATTTCATTTTCCACGTTATATTGTTTATCTTTATAATTGAAATAATACAGGTTGTGCGTTGAAGTTCAATCAATTAGAATATCCAACTTTTGGTTGTTGATTTACATTGATTGACACTTGGATATTGATCTTTGGTACCATCCAAGTTATTCCTTTTGTTTGATTGAAGATTCGATGATTCCTATTAGCTTGAGTAAATCAAAACAAGAGAGAGGTAATAACTCCTTGAGATATTTCTATCTAGATTGAGTCGGACTGTCTAGTTGATTCTCTAGAAAGCAACTCGGAGTTAGTCCATACAAATTGTTAAGAGAAAGATTGGGTGTGTGTAGGACCAGAATATCGCTACAACGATATTCTTGCGATATTAAAGACACTTCTGCGAACGTCACCGCAAACTCTTTAACCACATTTCGCGAGCGTCACAGAATATTTCAAAGAAGGACATAAAAGCTAACGATGGAAGAAGCACAAGAAGAGCATATTTATCTCGCGATGGATACAAAACTTGCGAGAATGAATATTGTAACTATCGCGGTACAATCGCAGAACAAATCCGAGATAAGAGGAATACTTAGCTTTCATCCATTATGTATCTACCCTATAAATAGAGACCCATTATGTCCAGAAAAGGATGATGTAATTTTGAGAGTTAAAAAAGTCTTGAGGAGAGAGAAACTTCAAGAGAATAGATGTAATCTTGAATTCTTCCATTTCTGTAAACATTTCTGAGAACAAAATAATAAAGTGTCATTTTTAATCTTCAATTGTGAGTTGAATATAGCAAGATCATAACAAGGGTGTAGTGTGGGATTTCCTGCAACTACATTTTGGCGCCCGAAACAGGGATTGAATTAACGAAAATCATAGAAAAGGTGAAAACGGAGATAAGAATCGTACAAGATTGAGAAAATCATTAAGTAAATCAGTGAGATAATTAAAGGAAGAATGATTAGAATTAAAAAGGATTGCAGAAAATTGGAGTGTGGTATGGTAACAAGAACAATGATCGATAGATTTCATGAAAATATTAAGGGGAAAATACATAAACGGGATTATGAAGGAAGGAAGATCATGACGGTGGAGAAAATATCATCATTGAAAGATTGGGAAAAGCAAGAGATCACATTTACAATAGCAGAAATACCAGAAGAAGAATTTAGCCATACATCTCCTTTGGTAATCACGGTATCTGCTATGCCAATAAGAAAGAGAGAATCAATAAAATCTGTAGAAGAATGGACTATGAATAGAACTTTGGTAGATGCAGGAAGTTCTGTGGATATAATATTTTATCATACTTTCAAGAAAATGGGATATAAGGATGAAGAAATGTCTTGTTCAACGTATCATATTCATGGCTTTGGAAAATCCTTAACAAAACCTAAAGGCGAAATGATGGTACGAATTCCGTTAGGAGAGATTGAAACACAAGTGACGTTATGTGTGGTAGATGTGGAATCGCCGTATAATATGATATTGGGAAGACCGTGGATACAAGCAATCAAGGCTGTAACATCAACATTGCATCAATGCGTCAAGTTTCATATGCCCAGTGGAATTGGAAAAATTAGAGGAGATACAGATTTTGCAAAGTTGTGTTACCAAATTGAAGTGGGAAATTGTGAAGAACGTCCAAAGATGCGAAAATATCGCAGAAAACTAGCGAAAGAAGCAAAGAAGGAAGGAGAATTTAAAGTTTACATGATAAGAGCGAAAGAGGGAAAAGGAATACCCAGTGAAAGCTCAAGAAAAGGAGAAGAATTCGCGAGAGTTATGAAAACACCAACACCAATGGGAGAACCTGAAGCCAGTTACATTGCAGCCGAACCAACAAAGGAAGTAAATATTGGGAGTAAAGAAGAGCCAAAAATGTTGAAAATTGGGACTAGGATGGAGGCAGATGAGGAAGAAAGAACTATAAATTTCTTGCGAGAATATAAAGATATCTTCGCGTGGAACATGGATGATATGCCAGGGATAGATCCATCAATAGCATGTCATAAATTAGAAATCAACAAAAAATATAAGACCATTTAAGCAAAGAATAAGAAAAATCGCAACAACGTATCATTCTCAAATAGAGGAAGAATTACAGAAAATGCTCGATGCAGGAATTATAAGGCAAGCAAAATATCCCGAATGGATTGCGAATATGGTGGTGGTCCCAAAGAAGAACAAAGGGATAAGAATTTGCATAGATTTTACTGATTTAAACAAGGCTTGTCCAAAAGATAGTTTTCCATTACCAGATATCCCACAAATGGTTGAATCAGCAGCGGGAAATGCAAGAATATATTCACTGGATGGATATAAAGGATATAATCAAATCCCTCTCGCTGAAGAAGATCAAGAGCATACCGCATTTTTTGCTCCAAGAGGATTGTACTGTTATACAAAAATTCCATTTGGTTTGTGGAATGCTGGAGAAACATATCAAAGAATGGTGGAGAAGGTGTTTGCAAAATGGATCCATAAAACATTAGAGGTATATGTAGATGATATGTTAATCAAAAGTAAATAAGCTGAGAATCATGTGCAAGATTTAAAAGAAATTTTTGATCAAATGCGACAATTCAATATCAAAGTGAATCCCGACAAGTGTACTTTTGGAGTAACCTCAGAAAAAAAAAATTGGGATATATTGTATCAAAAGAAGGAATACAAGTTGATCCAGAAAAGGTGCAAGCAATTCGCGATATGCCAATTCCCGCGACAGTAAAAGATGTGCAAAAATTGAATGAACTCTTAGCCTCTCTAGGGAGATTCATCTCGCGATCTTCAGACAAATGCAAATATTTTTTCGACATACTAAAGAAGGGAACAAAATTCAAATGGACAGATAAATGTGAAAAGGCTTTTCAAGGAATTAAAAAACATTTAATGAACATATATATCTTACAGAAAGCTGAACCGGGAGAAGAACTATTGATTTATCTCGCAACAACCACATATGCGCTAAGTGATGTGTTGCTGCGAGTAGATGCAGGGGTAGAAAAACCAATTTATTATATCAGCAAAACATTTAATTCTGCAGAGAGAAATTATTCAAAGATTGAGAAACTAATCCTAGCATTGGTGCATGCAACTTTTAAGCTTCGCATCTACTTTCAAGCACATAAGGTCAAAATGTTAACAAAAGTGCCAATTGAGTCAGTAATGAAAAATTAAAAAAGATCAGGCAGATTTGAGAGATGGAATGCACAAGTAGGACACTTTGATATTCAATATGAAGTTTTATCTTCGCCAAAGTCACAAGTTATCGCAGACTTCTTAGCTGAATTTCCTTTAGAAGATGATGAAGTTGTGGAAGAGATGATGGATATAGAAGAAGAACATGGAGATCCAAAAGAACTATTAACAGAACCCGACAGATGGGAGATATTGGTGGATGGATCATCAAATGGAGAAGGAAATGGGATTGGAGTTGTTTTTATTTCGCCAGAAGGAGAAAAAATAGCTTTTTCATTTAGATTGGAATTTGCATCCACTAATAATGAGACAGAATATGAGGTTGTGATTCATGCTTTAAAGTTTGCGATAGAAATGAAGTTGGAAAATGCTAGAATCACTAGCGATTCACAATTGGTTATTCGCCAGATAAAAGGAGAATACACAACAAACGAACCATCCTTGAGAAAATACAAAAGACTTGTTGAAGAATTGTCTACGAGAATTCCAAAAATAAAATGGATACACATTTCAAGGAAATACAATAGGCTCGCATATGCATTTGCTTTCATATCTAGTATGTTGACAAATCTATTGGCGAGGTGCATAAAAATTCAAACACTTTCATTTCCATCGATAAATAAAGAAGAAGAAGAAGAAGAAGAAGAAGAGACAAATGTAATGATGGTGGAAGCTAGCGAGGAAGAACCAAAGAGAAAAATTACAGATTGGCGAACAGATCTTCATGCATATTTGGCGAGAGGAGAAATTCCACGAAATCGATTAGAAGCACATAAGTTAAAAAGTAGGGCAACCAATTATGAGCTAAGAGATGGAGTATTATATCGCAGATCTTTTGGTGGACCATCACTAAGATGTTTGACGAGGGAAGAAGGACAAAAATTATTAAAGATGTTACATAGTGGTGATGCTGGTAATCACAGTGGAGGGAGATCTTTGGCATATAGAACAAAAATGCAAGGTTATTACTGGGCGTACATGCATGAGGATGCAAAGCAACTCTCAAGGTGTTGCGAGGATTGCCAACGATATGGAAAAAATATACATGCACCAGGAGCACCATTATCATCTTCAACAAGTGTATGGCCTTTTGGGAAATGGGGATTAGATATTGTGAGACCATTTGTGCCTGGTTCTGGGCAAAGAAGATACCTAATTGTCGCAACAGATTATTTCACAAAATGGGGAGAGGTAAAAGCATTACAACATATCCGCGATAAAGATATTTTTACATTCATATTTGAAAATATAATTTGCAGATTTGGGATTCCAGCACAATTGGTATCTGATAATGGAAAGCAATTTGAAGGGCAGAATATAGAATTGCTACTCAATGCATTTAAGATAAAATGTGGAAAATCTACTCCTTTATACCCACAAGCAAATGGCCAGGCTGAGGAAACTAATAAAACAATTGCAGACATCCTAAAAAAGAAGTTAGAAGGACACCACAGAGCATGGTGCGAGCAAGTGCATAATGCAATATGGGCTTACAACACAACTAGACGAGGATCTACTGTAATGTCACCATTTTGTTTGACATATGGGGTTGAAGCTGTATTACTAACAGAAGTTGTTATTCCTACAACAAAAAGAGAAGCATGGGAAAAAAAATTAAGTGCTGGTATGATCCTAAATAAGCTAGATGAATTAGAAGAAAAAAGGGAACACACTATACAACATATGGAGAATTACCAGCGCAGATTAGCTCGCGAGTACAATAAACGTGTTAAGAAACGCGAATTCCAACCTGGCGATTTAGTGCTGCGAGAAACACCAAGTTATCAGCGAGAACACGGCGGAAAATTGGCGAGAAAATGGGATGGACCATACATCATTAAAGAGATAGTTGGAACTGGGGCATACAAACTAATGGATCCTGAAGGAAGAGATATTGGCCAAAGACTCAATACACCATGGAATAGATTATTTCTGAAGAAGTATTATCAATAACAACTTCTACAAGGTAAAAAAAAAAAACTGATATATTATATGATGAAACAGGTAATGAATTCTTCTTTTTCTATTACACCTGAGAGGCTCTTCTGAAAACAAAGCGAAACAAGAACATCGAGCATAATCGCAAAAATAGGCGAATAAAATTTCGCAGAGATTAATAGAATGAGACGAACCTTTATGGCGTGCACCCTAGTTCGCGAATAAAATTTCGCAAGAGGCAAATGTAAGACCTAATAGTGCGTTATATAAGGGGGTATCTCTTGACATGACTCAGTGATAAGGTTATACATTTCTTTGGAACCTGAGTTATGTAGATGTTGGGGTTAAAGAAAACCTATCCAGGAGAGGGATCTTGGATTTCCAACTATATAAGGTTATACCCTGGTTGGACGACTAAGGACCTCTTCTAAGGAGTGCAAAGTATGACCAAGGCGCCGAGGTACATGGTTGAGTCAAGGGTGCCCGGGGCGTACGAAACTACCCTTGACATTCTTGGCAAGTCTTGGCTATGATGCACTCGCCTGAAAAAAACCCACTTAGGGTGTAGTCTTGTAACTATAAGCCATATAGGTATAAAGGACAAGAGGCTGCGAAAATAGCTGGTTGTTGGAAAATCTGGATGGGAGGAGCTAGTCTTGTATGGCCGATGTGCCCTCCTTTAAGGGGCAACCAGGGGGAAGATAAGGGCGGCACCCTCCATTAGGGAGATGATAAGTGTCTTAAGACGGCAATGTCATGGGGCTTTATGATCGCAAGAAAATTTAGGCCTGTCATATTGTCGCGTGACGAAAAATATATCAAGGCAACAAGCCAAAAGATAAAAGTTAAGATGAGATCAATGGGTTTTTACACAAAAGTGTAAAGACGTCCTGCGATTTTGTCGCGGAAAGAAAAATTTGGCAAAATAAGACTTTTAACTAGGAAGGAAAAATAAGACCAACAAAATAATATCAAACATTAACTATTTCAGAATGCATGACATATTTGTTCCTCGCAGAAGAATATATGAGAAGGCAACTTTCTTCGGAATTTTTCAGAATATCGCAAGAATTCATTACATCGCCGATATATTCCTATTTTCGCAAGCAGATACAGGGAATAATTCAACATCTCAAGAAAGTTAATGAAGGGAAAGTAGGGGAATGAATAAATAAGATCTCATTATCTTCCTTGAGAATATTCAAAGTAAATAAAAATTAAAGGTTGAATTCTAAAAGTTGCAAAAGTTACATTGCTTATAAGAAAGAAGAAGGAAAAGAAAGTAAGAATGAAATTCAAGCTTCAGCGATGGTCTCGCCCGACTCAGGATTTTTACTGTTATTATCAACATCACTAGCATTTTTCTCATTATGAATTTCTCCTTCTCTGGGAGAACTTTTTTCTTTTTCTTCTGGATTATCTTCTTCAACATTTTCTTCAACGGGTACATCTTCTAACTCCTTGTCCATGGGAAGAGGGATTTCATCGTCATCAACTTTTAGAGGAGGAACAGATACAGGAGGGAGAGAATGGGATATCAGAATATCATTCACAAGAACTTCGGCACTAAGGTGTACCTTGCGAAGTAAACCTCTGTTAAGATTTCTAATTTCTATATTTTTGAAGTACTCGAGATAATCAAGTCTTCTCTCTGCCTTATCGCGAACTTCTATAAGATTAGAAGTGAGAATCTTGTTTTCTTTGCGAACTTTATCCAATTTATTAGTAAGATCAGCGATGGTGGAATGAAGATTTCTTTCAGATTCTGCAAGCAACAAAAATGATTAAATATTATTCAGACAAAGACCTCGCAAGAAACATAACGTAAAATTTAATAGAAAGATCAACAAATGAGGCAGTCAATTGACTACCTTCTTTTTGAGAGGTTAAGTTTTGGATTAATGTAAAGAAACAGTTCTCCCATTGATTCATAGCGTCATCAAATTTATCGCCAACCATACCCTTCAGACGAGATTTCATGTTTTCTTCTTTGGAGTGTAGATACGAATTTTTCTTTGAAAGAATGAGATTTCTTTAATTGGGAGTACTGGTCTTGAAGCTCGATGGAATTTAAACTAAGAGTTAATCTACCCTTAATAAGTTTATCCTTCTCAGCGGCAGATGATTCAGTTACTTCCTTTAGTTCATCTTTAAGGGAGCGAAGAGATCGCTCTTGATTATCACATATTCTTTGTAGATTACTCAATTGTTGTGAAGAAATCGCCATCAAGCTTGAAAATCTATTTTTCTCTTGGGATAAAGTTCTATTTTCATCTGATAAAGATTCTATCGCCAAGTTAGACTTGATTAACAAATATAAGAGGCGAGTAACCTCATTACTTAATAAATTTTTACTTTGCGATAGTTGATTATTCTCATTAGTAAGATTATCTATTTGATCGATCGAATATGTGTAGAGATTATATAGTCTATTATACTAGTCCATCCAAGAATCTCTTTCAACACGAGCTTCTTCAGCAATAGTTTCAAATTTAAGTCTTTCCATGAAACGAGTCCGATTTGAAACTAATATATGAACCAAGAATTTAAGAAGGAGACTTGAGTACAGAGGATATAAAATCAAAATAAAAAGACAAAAAAGTAGAGGCAAGAAAATTGTACCTTTCAGCTCGTCATTTTTTCTGCGAAGGTTCTCGCAGTTAAGTGAAGAATTGTGAAGCATATGGTTCAGAGTATCACATTCAGAAATTTTGACTTGAAGACTTTTTCTTAGAGCTTCAACTTTATTTTCTAAATATGCTCGTGAAGCAGTATTATCAGAGCCAAAATATTGAGTAAGGTCTCGCAAAATTCATATTGGAGAGAGCCAGTAGAAGACTTTCTAGCATCGTCTAAAATATTAGATATAATTTTAAAAGCAACATCAACTCCTGCTAAGATTGATGCAGAGGTTTCATTTGATGGAGGAAGAGATGCAGAGGGTGAAGTAGTAGCGAGGACAAGTTGACGATTTGAGTCATTTGCGATGGTTGTATTATCAGAAGGAGGAGTATTGGGAAAAACAACAGTTGAAGGAAATAAAGGGCTAGAAGGAATTTCAGTCACATCAATTTCAGGAGCCTGATTTGTCAAAGAATAGGTCAGAAATCACAATTAATATGATAGTTGTTACCATATCTCGGAATATCACCATATCACTTTTTTTTTTAATCATTCAAAATAGTTTTAATATTCTTACATAGCAGGCAAGCGAGCAACAAGCTGCGCCGCAAGCCCTTTTTGAAATAGAGGTGTTGGCAGCGGTATTCTCACAGATAAAAGAAAGAGGGTCAAATCGCAAGGGTGTGGGAGTAATCCTCGCATATGTTAACGTAAGAATGATGATATCAGCTTCAAGAGTTTTAAATTTGCGAGGTTTTTTAGGAAGATTAGCGATGTTCTCGTCATTCTGCGAATAATAACTTAGATAAGAAACATAGGCAACAATATTGTTATTAGGAAATAAAATGTGTTTCTTACTACCTTATCACTCGCAGAACTCATCTTCTTCTTTTCAGTTGGCCTTTTGCGAGCATTAGGGTTTTGAACTGTGGATTGGGTGTTAGAGATAATTCCACTGAAGAGAAAACATATTATGGGAGTTATGAAGAATCATATAGAGAAGACTGGAGAATATAAGTAAAAAATTAGTTCGAATAAATATCATAGTCAAAAAACATACCTTGATGACTCCATTAGAACAGTAGCAGGAGAATATGAGGAAGAAGAAAAGTTGCAGACGGAAGACAAAGTAAACAGGTAGGGAAATAAAAGAAGAAAATTAAGAAGCTAACTCTACCTTTTATAGGAAAAAAGGGGGGTGACCTGTTGAACAGACGCGTGTCAGTAAAAAGAAGAATTTACAACACGTGTAGGCGGTTAAGCTAAATTAACGGAGCTTTATCGAAAATAAGAAATGGAAAGATAAGAAGTTGCGAGCATTATGAAGAGTTTGGGGATTCTCACGATCTTCTCTTCTTCGCAGAAAATACATGAGAAGAGGCAAGATGTAGGACCAGAATATCGCTACAACGATATTCTTGCGATATTAACGACACTTCTGTGAACGTCACCGCAAACTCTTTAACAACATTTCGCGAGCATCACAGAATATTTCAAAGAAGGACATAAAAGCTGACGATGGAAGAAGCACAAGAAGAGCATATTTATCCCGCGATGGATACAAAACTTGCGAGAATGAATATTGTAACTATCGCGGTATAATCGCAGAACAAATCCGAGATAAGAGGAATACTTAGCTGTCATCCATTATGTAACTACCCTATAAATAAAGACCCATTATGTCCAGAAAAGGATGATGTAATTTTGAGAGTTAAGAAAGTCTTGAGGAGAGAGAAACTTCAAGAGAATAGATGTAATCTTGAATTCTTCCATTTCTGTAAACATTTCCGAGAACAAAATAATAAAGTGTCGTTTTTAATCTTCCATTGTGAGTTGAATATAGCAAGCTCATAACAAGGGTGTAGTGTGGGATTTCCTGCAACTACAGTGTGGTTGTTAGACCCCCGCATTTTCAATTGGTATCAGAGAAGGCAAACACGTTCTAGACCTTACAAGTCTGTGTTTCTAGCGATCTGACTCTATGGACAGAGGTGCTATCTCTATTAACGTACCACCAGTCTTCGATGGCTCTAATTACTTATGGTGGAAAATTGCTATGCGATCTTTTCTTCAAGCACGTGATTTTCAATCACGGGATATGTTGTTAATGGCTATGATCCTCCCGTTGTGGAAATTGTAAACGTTCCCAAGAATATTGGTGAATACACCCCTGCCGAGATACTTGTTACAAAGCAAAATTTCGACGGTTTGAATGCCATCATACATGACAATACCCCAAATCTTCAGCACCATGTGTCTAATTGCACTAAGTCGCAAGAAGCTTGGGATATCTTAGAAACTGTATTCGAAGGTAATACCAGTGAAAAGGAAGCTAGGCTTCAAAACCTTAATTCCGATTGGGAAAACCTTTGTATGGCAGATGAAGAAATATTTGATGAGTCTAATCACAAAGTGTCTGAAATTATTAATGCATCTTTTGCATTGGGTGTAGTTGCATGAAAACCTACACTAAACCCTTCACAAGAATTCACAATAATCAACACATATTTGAAGATTAAAAACAACATTTTATTATTTGATTCTCAGAATTGTTTACAAGAAATGGAAGAAATCAAGAATACAATTGCTCTCTTGGATTTTGTCTGTAAGTATTGAATATCGCAAGATAGTAGGTCACGAGTATCGTAATAAATAAAGGAGAAAAGAATTATAAAATGTTACGATGATAGAAGAAACGCGGAGAAATATGAAGTTTTGCGAGGATGGAGTAATTGTGCGAGCATGAGTTGCGATACTTCGTAACTCATGAACAGCTGTATAAATTTTACTATAAATAGGAGTTCAAATGTAAAATTCGGGAGGTTCTTTTAGTGAGTGTTAGAAAATATTTTAGGAAAGAGAATAGAGAAAGTTGTAACTATTCTAATTCCATTTAGATACTTCTTTGTGATCAATTGAGAACATTAATAAGAAAATTATTATTCATCATCAAGAACTTCTTGAGTTTTTACTAATTTTATTGAGGGTGTAGTTGTAGGTTATTCTGCAAATACATAATTGGCGCTAGAAACAGGGATTGAAAGAATTCCTATACCAGAAAAATGACAAGAAGAAGAAACACATCAGAACCATTAACTGAAGTAAGGAGAAGTGTAAGATTAGCAGGAGGAGAAGCAAATATAACAGGAGAACCTAGTAGAAGAAGGAGTAATCGAAGAAATCAAGCTCAACAAGTAGAAGATCATGATCAAGTAAGTATACACACTTGGAGAACTAATACACCAGAAGAAGAAGATAGAGAACCACAAATCAGAGAAAATGGAAGGTTGATGGGAGGAACAATTCTTGAAAGAGAAAGGGAGATTCTAGAAACATTGAGACAAGGAATCCAAAAAGAACGAATGATCGAAGCTGAAGAACGTGCTAAATTGACAAGACAAAATCAAGAATTGAGAATGGAAAATGAGATGTTACAAAGGAGGAAATCTCAAAGTGTTGCAAGATCAAATGTTAGAATAGAAAGAGAAGGACAAAATTCACCAATAATCAATAATGAAAATGATATGCAAGAACAAACGCAGAATCAAGGTGATAGAAATCAAGAAAATCGTTTCATTTTAATACCAAACCGCGAACAAAATATGGAGAATTTACGAACAAGACCAAATCATAAAGAAAACAATCAGAATCGAGAGGAAGAACAACAACTTATGGAAGAAACTGAGAGACAACAAGCAATACATCAAAATAATCACGAGAAGGGAGTAAGAAGACATGAGGAAGTTCGTAACAAACAAAATGTTGAATATGAAAAAATTAAGAGAAGAATTGTAAATCAACAAACATAAGTGGAAAGGAATAAACCAAATTCTCGAATCAGAGTACAAGTAAATCAAGAAGAAATAAGTCACAGAAGAAGGAGAAATGAAGAAGAAGAAATTCCTGATATTCGCATGAGAAGAATGAGAAGAATAGAAAGGGAAGAACAAAAATTTCAAGATGCTTTACAACTGAACAATTATGATAATTTAGAAAGAAGATATTTGCAGAATTATGCGAATGAAAACATTAATGAAGAATATGATAGAATGCGAAGGATCGCAGGGGAGGAAGTGCAAGAACGTAGAAGAAGAGAAGCTGCATTAAAAAGACCAATGGATGAGAATTCCCGAGGCAAATGCACGAATCTTTCGAGAATTAGCAGAAATGAGAGGGATGATAAACAATAGAAGAGGAGGAGATAGGAGGCAATTAGATGAAGCAATAGAAGAAGCTGCGAGGACTCCATTTGCTAGAGAAGTACAGATGGGAGGAATTCCACCAAAATGTAACTTTCCCACACTTACCAGTATTTTTGATGGGACTTTATGTGCTATTCAGCACATTAAAGCATACATAAGATGCATGTTACAATGGGAGAATCATGATGTTGTGTTATGCAAGTACTTCGCATCAAGTTTAACAGGGGAAGCTCTAAAGTGGTTGAAGGACTCCTAAGAACACTATTACGTCATTTAATCATTTGCAAGCAGTTTTTCTTGAGCATATATCACAAATCACTCTTCACGGCTTGGTATTGAAGATGTATTTGGTTTAAAACAAAGAGTGGGTGAAAGTTTGAAGCATTTGGTAAGACGATGGAAGACTATGTGCGGTGATATGGCAGGGCGTGTAGATGAGAGATACTTGATTCTGTCCTTCATAAATGTGATGTTAGAACTGAACAATTATATGTTCAAATCTTGAAGAAAGAATTCCATAATGATGACAGAATTACGAGAATTGCAAGAAGAATACATTACACTAGAAGAAAAGCAAAACAATATGGAGTCATATCCAGTAACAAATACTAACAATCAAGAGGGAGGAGCAAATTTACTTCCCAAAATAATCAATGTAGTAGCAGGTACTTCGCAAACATCCTCACAAACTTCTTCGCAAATTTTAAGAGAAGAAAATCAATGATAGCCAGCCAAAGATGGTAGCAATGGGCGAGTAGAGATCAAGAAGAATATGATAGAGAGAAGAATTTCTATAATCGGATAGGAAATAACCAAATTCCAAGATTAGATCAACAACAAGAAAATTATGGTGGACAAAGGCAAAATTATTTTGGACAAGGAAACCAGAGACAGAATTATAACAACGGTCAAGGAGGTCAAAGAATGGTAAGGGAAGAGATAAAATTGCCACCTTTGAATACAAGTATAGAAAAGATATGGCAAGCAATTATCCTGGTAGAGAATATACCAACTCCATGGAATATGGGAAAGGAACCACCAATGGGTCCAAGAAGTCATGAATTTTGTTCATATCATCATTTTCATGGACATTCTACAAATAATTGCCATAATATCAAGAGGATAATTTTGCGAATGATTGATCAAGGAAAACTAAATCAATTTTTACTTAAGCAGACACAGTCGCAACAATTACCATAGGCTCCATCCATAACTCGTAGGGAGAACACGACAAAAGAAAAGGGAGAAGAAATCCTACATATAGAAGTGGGGTCAAAAGCAAGGAATGTTTTCTGTAATTCCATTGTTCATTCATATAAAACCATAGAGGATTTTCATGATAATGTGTTAAGTAGGGTATATGCGAGGGATGGTGAAGGAAAGGAAGTAATGAACATCGCAAAGATTTCACGACTTGAAGATTGGCAAAAACGTGAAATTTCTTTTGAAGCCACTGAAATTCCAGAAGGTTGTGAAGTACATGATAATCCATTGGTGGTAAGACTGGCAATCTACATGAATATGGAGGAGAACGAAGATGATATGGAGGAAGAGTCAATTGGTCTTAATAGGATTTTGATTGATACGGGAAGTTCTGTCAATATCCTCTTCTATTCTGCTTACAAAACTATGGGGGGAAAGATGCAGATTTAATACCTTCTACTTACAGAATTTATGGTTTTAATGGAACTGCTAACAAGCCCAAAGGAGAAGTGAGCATGCGAATTCCATTAAGTGGAATGCTATATCAAATTTGTTTTGTGTTGTTGATGTTGAATCACCATATAATGCTTTGATAGGAAGGCCATGGCTTCACGGAATTCTAGGCGTTAGCTTCCACTCTATATCGTGCATAAAATTCCCTCATATGAAGGGTATTGGAATTATCAAGGGTGATTGGGCTGAGGGAAAGAAATGTTACGATACAGAAGTAGAAGTTTGCGAAGGAAAAACTGCTGAGAAGGAAAATTGGAGAAAAAGAGCAAAGGTTGTGAAAAGAAGTGAAATTTAATGGCAGAAGATTAAGGAAAAAGAGAATAAAGTTACGATGATAATAATACAAGAAATTTACGATAATAAGGGATTGTGATTTGCGAGGAAAAAAGAAGCTTATCAGTATGTTTTCTCGTGAAAATGAGGTATGTGGCAAAACAAAATTTTTATTTCATGATAAAATTTTACGAATATT
The DNA here is from genome assembly GCA_023529315.1 of Papaver bracteatum. Lineage (NCBI taxonomy): Eukaryota > Viridiplantae > Streptophyta > Magnoliopsida > Ranunculales > Papaveraceae > Papaver > Papaver bracteatum. The sequence goes on from JAJJWX010002077.1 coordinate 1,280,820, forward strand.
GTTTGCTGGCAGGAAGTTAGGAAAAAAGTACAAATTTTCAAAATTTATATTCCAATTAAAATTTCATTAATTTGCGAATAAAAGACCGCAATCTGTGATCAGCCTCCAAAAAAGAAAGAGAGCGCAGAAAATTTTATACAGGCAAACCTTTGTGGCGTACACCCTAGTTCGCGAAGCTATAATTCGTAAGAGGAAAAGTCCTAAAGTACGTCATTTAAGGGGGTACCTATAACGTGGCTAAGGGTAACCGGAACATCACCAAGGGCCCTTAGTATATGGTAAAAATTTTGGGGTACAACCCAATAATAGGGTACCTATCCGGGTTAGACACCTTGGATTCTCACCTAATCTAACGACATTACGCAATATAAAATGCGGTGTAAGAAGATTTAGGCTGGGTGACTAAGGCATACTGTCTTTCCCAAGAAGTGCGAAAAACGATCAAGGCGCCGAGGTACACGGTTGAGTCAAGAGTGCGGGTGAGGTTGAACCACATCTCGCCATTTTTGACAAGTCTTGGCAAATGATGCACTTGGCCCAAAGATACCCCATAGGGTGCAACCTCGTAACTATAAGCCCTATAGGCAAAAAGGATAAGAGGTTGCGATCAAAAGCTGGTTGTTGGCAGAACCGGATGGGAAGAGCTAACCTTGTATGGTCGATGTACGCTTCCTTGAAGGGGCAATCAGGGGGAAGATAAAGGGCAACACCCTCCATTAGGGAGCTGATAAGTGCTATAAGACGCAAATGTCACGAGGCTTCTTGTTTGCGAAAACATAAAGGCTTGTCATATTTGTGCAACAAATGAAGTTCTGCGAGCCTTCTAAAAAAAAAAAAAAAAAAAAAAAAAAGAGAAAGAAAGAAAGAACGAAAAGAATAAAGAACTCTCAGAACATAATAAAGTTAAGATGAGATCAATGGGTCGCTACATGAAAGTGTAGAGACGTCCTGCGATTTCATCGCAAGACGGCAATGTCATGGGGCTTCATGTTCGCAAGAATATTTAGGCCTGTCATATTGTCGCAACAATTCCTGAAGAGGCTAAAATACTATACAAAGAAGTTAAGATGAGATCAATGGGTTTTTGCATGAAAGTGTAAGAACGTCCTGCGATTTCATCGCAAGACGATAATGTCACGAGGTTGTATGTTCGCAAGAATGTTCAGACTTGTCATATTATCGCAAATAATTAATACAAAAGAGGTGGCAAAATAAGACCTTTACTTAGGAAGGCATGATAAGACCACAGAAATTAATGAAATTTATTGCATCAATATCACTAAAGAAATTATTCAGTGAATATACATTATGAAGATTGGAAAAGAAGACAACTTCGTCAATATCATTGAAGAAATTTTACAAGAATATACATCAAGAAATTTTAAAAAGAAGACAACTTTGTCAATATCATTGAAGAATCTTTACAAGAAGACCTATCAAAGAAGAAAACATCATTGAAGAATTTTAATGAAGACTTAACAAAAGATGCGATTTTGATAACAATCAAATACAGATAAGTTCATATTCGTAAATATTTACGAGAATTACATACTTCTTATACTTCTCCATATATTGAATACTTCCCCAAAAAGTTGAATACTTCTTATAATTCTTCAAGAATATCTCGTATTTATTATACTTCTTCAACGGATATTTAATTTTGCGAAGGTTAAGTACTTATTATACTTCTTCATACAATGAGTAATAATTTTCTATACTTCTTCATATATTGGGCAATTCTTCATAAATTGAATGCTTCTAATACTTCTTATACTTCTTAAAGGTATTTCATATTTTATATACTTCATACTTTCTATACTTCAAGGGGAGATTTATTATTTACTTCGCAACATTCCATAAAAATCAAAAGGCTTATATTCCTTATACTTTGAAGGGAAGATTTCTTATTCATAATCACAATAAGAAGAAAATTCGTAAGATAAATTCAGAAGGATATTCTAATACTTCCAGTGATAGTTGATCATTTGAAGAGAAATAATAAGGGAAAAGGGAATACTAAGCTAAGTCTTTAAGATATATTATTTCTCTCCACATGATCGAGTTATGCGAATAAGGGAAATAAACATCAAAGAAAGATTAATTCAAATTAAGCTTTGAAAAATAAATTGATGGATTGATTAAAAGCATAATCAAGAAGAAAGTGTTGTATGGAAAAGTTACAGAACAGATATACAAAAAAAAAAAGAATGAAGTTATTCTTCAGTGATCTGTTCCCATCAAAATTATCTTCTTCTTCAACTTCACTATCATCTTCAACTTCACTTTCGAAATTTCCAGATATGGAGTATCTTCAGAATTTCTTGAGAAAGGAGTGTATGGTACTTCTTGAGAGGAATTTCATTATCTTCGCAAATCTTGCGAGTCATCTTAGCTCGAAAACGCTTGACATATAAACTATGGTTATCTTTGGGAAATTAGAAGTTTGAGATCTCAAGTCGAAATTTTCTTATTACGATTAACAAGGAGAGTTTCCAGATTATTATTTATCTTCGCAATATTTTCTGCAGCAAGAAAAGAAATTAAGGGATTGGTTAGCAAATTATGAAGGAAAAGTAACCAAAATAATTATCATCGCAAGGAATTTACCTTCTAGTTGCTTCTTATCATCACGAAGAGAAGAAATTTCAAGCTTTAATTGATTATTCTCCTCAAGAAGAGAAGAATTATCAATTGCGATGCTCGCAGATTGTGAATTATCTTCGTGACGAGATATTAACTCTGCGTTATCAATATTTAGATCTTCTATTTTCTGACGAAGATTTGAATTCTCAACCTCTAACTTCTTACAACGATTTAAAGTTTTCTTCTCATCAATAGAATGACGTCTTTCCCAATCGAAGCGGTGACAACTAACTCTTCCAACCTAAACAAGAAAAAAGGGGTTAGAAATCAATAAAGTAAGGAAATAAACAAGGAATAGAGAAGAAACTTACCATGCTGCCTAAAGCATATAATGAAGCAGGAGAGACGAATCTTGAAATTCCTTTGAGGGAATTAGTATCAATAACGGTAGGAACTTTACAAGCCTTCGCAATAAGTTTGCGAGCATTCGCTGTGGGAGAATTCCCTAATCCACGAGAAGAATGGAGGAAAGCCTCAGAAATGCTAACCATTGCTGAGGCAAAAGTTTCGGGATGCTATAATCTTCATTCCCACCTTCATCGACATTATCATCATCTCCTTTGTCGAAAGGGTATCGTAATTAGAACTAAAGTCCTTCTCAGGAAATTTATTATCTTCATCACCAAGATCTTCCTCAATGTCCTTATCATAGGAAATTACATTGGAATGGGATTTGGTTGAGAGTATCTTCTTTTTCTTTCTCTCATAAACAATATCTTGAAGTTTTCTTTTTCCTTTGCGAAGAGCATCATCTTGACTGTCATAAGCTTGAGAGACCTTTGCGAGAACGAAGAGTTTGTTGCCTCATGGTAAGCCTTTTAGAAGAAGTGGAACTTTTATTTTCACTCGCAGCAATCTCAGGAAGAAGTGGAACCTGTGAATTCAAATGAGAATAAGAAACAGAGGCAACAATATATTGTTTATAAAAATACAAGAGTGTTTCTTATCTCATTTGAAATTAAAGGGTAACAAAAAGATAAGAAAGTGGAAATACATACATTTCTAAAAACCCAAGGTTGATAATAGCGGTTATGAAGATTCGCAGGAAGTTCTACTATCCCAATAATATAAGAACTTGATAACATTAAAGGGTACTTATACCAATCTTCATCATTAGAACGACGAGGTGTCTTATTATTTCCTGAAGCATAATCAATATCGTGCATGAGAAGATCATCTGCTGCGATATTGGCTTTACGATGAAGACGAACACCCCAACGATTATATTCTTTTCTCGCAGGAATTGGTGTGTAATTTTTGAAGAAACCCTCAACCGTATAATTCAAAGCAACAATTTCTATATTCTCAAACCAGGTTTTCTAAGATCAATTTGAATATAAAGATTTCCCAAAAGCAGCATGATTTGCGAATTCAACTAAGAGGCGAATGCAATCACCAGTCAATTGATAAATGGCACAAGAAAAATTGGGGTGGGAAATAATTTCATAGAATAAAGGAAAGTTAACATCATAAAGAGGAAGAGGAAGATCTGCGAGGATTTGACCTCGTGAGATTAAAACTTTCTGATCATCCCAAACATAATTGGTAAAGAGATTCACACAGAGAGAAGACTTATTATCATAACCTTCAATCTCAGAAAGAATAAGGTCTCTATCAGCAAGTTCCGCATTAAGCTGTTCAATAGTTTTCTTCTTTGGTGCCATTGAATATAACAGGGAAAATAGGAAAAATAGAAGAGGTTGCAGAGCGAAACGATGAAGAAGATGAGTAAGAGAATAAAAAGCAAAAACAAAGGATAATATTTATAAGAGAGTTTGATGAAGATAAAAACTCATTAATACGAGTAAGCGTGAACGGTTGAAAAGAACGGTTACGAAGGAACGCGTCAGAAAGATGAGGGAAAAGTAAAAAGACGTGTTGCGAATCTGAAGGGTGGTAATAACTACACTAAAATTACGAGTATAGGGATTCCCATGACATTTCTTCTTCAAAGAATTGACATGAGAAGAGGCAAGATGTAAGTACTGAATATCGCAAGATAGTAGGTCACGAGTATCGTAATGAATAAAGGAGAAAAGAATTATAAAATGTTACGATGATAGAAGAAACGCGGAGAAATATGAATTTTTGCGAGGATGGAGTAATTGTGCGAGCATGAGTTGCGATACTTCGTAACTCATGAACAACTGTATAAATTTTACTATAAATAGGAGTTCAAATGTAAAATTCGGGAGGTTCTTTTAGTGAGTGTTAGAAAATATTTTAGGAAAGAGAATAGAGAAAGTTGTAACTATTCTAATTCCATTTATATACTTCTTTGTGATCAATTGAGAACATTAATAAGAAAATTATTATTCATCATCAAGAACTTCTTGAGTTTTTACTAATTCTATTGAGGGTGTAGTTGTAGGTTATTCTGCAACTACATTCTCTCTCCTCCAAGCTTTCTTAGTGCTCAAAAATTCATCATCATCTTCTGAACCTACCGGGTTTCTTTATATAGGATAACTACATAATGGATGACAGCTAAGATGTCCTTTAATTTCGGATCTGACTTGCGATCTTATCACAGCAGTGATAATGTTAACCATCGTAGATAATGTAACCATCGCAGAATGGTCACACTCTTCTCATGTTTCAGCTATCGTCATCCGTTACGTCATTGCTTTGAGTCATTCTGCGACACTCGTGAAATGTTATTGAACAGCTCGCAATTCTTTCGCTGTAAATGTCGCAGAAGTATTGTTGTGGCGATATTATGATCCTACATCTTGCCTCTTCTCATGTCTTTTTCTGCGAAGGATAAAAGATCATGAGAAATAAAATGCCGCAGCTACTCATCATTTCATCTTCTTCCTCCGGCAAGGCTCCGTGAATTAAGTATAACCGCCTATACGTGTCGAATATTCCTCTTTTTACCAGTTAATCTTTTATTATCCGGTTACCACCCTTCTGTCTATAAAAGAGAGAGCCTATCAAAGAAATATTTTTTCTTCTTTTACTTCTTCGTCTTCTTCACCTCTTCGTTCTCTGCCAATTTTTTCTACCTGCAACTTTCTTCTTCTGCAGATTCACCTGCTGCTGCTTTAATGGAATCACCAAGTTATGTGTTCTTCTGACGTTATTAAACTCGATTTTGCTTGTATGAATCATGTTTATTCACTCTATTTGATATTTTTTGCTTGATTCTCTATAATTCCCATACTATGTTCTCTTTTCAATGGAACTACATCCAACACCCAGTTTTTCGACCAAAACCCTAATATTCTCGAAGATTCACAATAAAAACTCATTGAAAAGAAAAGGAAGCCTGCGAGTCATAAGGTAGTAAGAAACATTCGTTTTCTTAATAACAATATTGTTGCCTCTGTTTCCTATCTATGTTATTATTCGCAGGGTGATGAAAATGTTGTTAAAACTTGCAAGAAATATCGCAAAGCCAAGGCTCTTGAGATTGATATTACTATTCCTAAATTTTCATCTTCAAAATCTGTTTCTACTACTTCGCAGATGGAACCTCCATCCTCTATTTGCGATAATATCATTATCAATACCCCCAATGCCATTAATCCTCCAGTGAATGAGACTCCCAAAACTGTTATGAACAAAGCTTATTCCTCTCCTATTTTACTTCCAACTGTTACTTTTCCAGACACTCCACCTTCTGGTGATGCAACCATCGCAAATGACTCAAATCTCCAACTCGTCATCATTACCACTTCACCCTATGCACCTCTTCCCTCATCTAAATAAGCATCAGTAGGGGTTGATGCTTCTTTTAAAGTTTTGTCTGACATTTTAGATGATGCCAGGAAATCTTCTACTGACCCTTTCAAATATGACGTTTGCGAGACTTTAATCAAATATTTTGGTTCTGATCGAACTGCTTCGCGAGTGTCTTTAGAAAATGAAGTTGAAGCTCTAAAGAGAAGTCTCTAAGCCAAAACTTCAGAATGTGATATTCTTGATCACAAGCTTCGCAACTCTTTACTGGATTGCGAAAATCTTCGCGGTAAAAACAAGGAGTTAAAAGGTATAGTTCTTCTGTCTCTGCCTCTACTTTTTCTGTTCTAGTAGATTTTCATCTTTTCTGTACTCAATTCCCTTTTAAATATTTGGTTTGCCTATCTAGCTTTAAATCATAAACGATTAATGAAGATATTTCAATTTGAGTCTATTGCTGAAGAAGCCCGTGTTGAGAGAGATTCTTGGATGGATCAATATAATAGATTAGATAATCTTTACACATATTCGATCGATCAAATAGATAATCTGACCAATGAGAACGATCAATTAGCGCAAAGGAAAAATCTATTAAGTAGCGAAGTTACTCGCCTCTCATATTTGTTAACCCGAGCTAACTTGGCGATGGCATCTTTATCAGATGAAAATAAAACTTTGTCTCAGGAGAAACGTAGCTTTTTAAACAAGATGGCGATCTCCTCGCAGCAAATAAATATTCTTCAGAAAGTGTGTAACGACCAAGAACAATCTCTTCATTCATTAAAAGACGAACTCAAGGAAGTATCTGAATATTCTGCTGCTGAGAAAGATAAACTTATCAAAGGCAGGTTAACTCTAAGTTTAAAGGACATTAAACTCCAAGATCAATATTCTCAGTTAGAAGAATCTTACTCCTTATTAGCAAAATAAAATTCTTATCTCCATTCCAAAGAAGAAATTATAAAATCTCGCTTGAAGGGCATAGTTGGAGATAATTTTGATGATACCATGGACCAATGGAAGAATTGTTTCTTAACATTAATTCAAAACTTAACTTCTCAAAAAGAAGGTAGTCATTTTGACTGCCTTAATTGTTAATTTCTCTATTTAATTTCTCTACTATACTTCTTGCGAGATTTTCATCTGAATATTTTCTTGTCAATTTATGTTTCTCGCAGAATCTGAAAAAGGCCTTCATTATACCATTTCTGATTTGACTGAAAAACTGGCTAAAGTTCGCAAAGAAAACAGAGCGCTCACCGCAAATCTTGTTCAATCTCGCGATCGAGCAGGGAGGAGATATGACTACTTCAAAAATATGGAGATTAGAAATCGCGATAGAGGCTTCCTTCGCAAAGTTTATCTTAATGCTGAAGTTCTTGTGAATGAGATTCTGATATCCAAGTCTCTCCTTCCTATATCCGTTGATCCTCTAGAAGTAGATGATGATGAAATTCCTATTCCCATTGATGATGATCTAAACTATGCAAGTGGTAAAGAAGATGTCTCTCAAGAAGACCCAACAGAAGAGGAAAAAAGTCCTTCTAAAGAAGTAGCTACTGGTGGTGAAGCAATTACTGGTGAAAAGTTAGATTAAGAAGGACCTTAAGCTGATCGTGTCGCGAAGAATATTGGCAAGGAGAATGAAGCTGGCGAGACTAATGGCGAGACCAATATTGAAGCTTGAGTTTTGTTTTTGTTTTCTTTTTCTTCCTCTTTCTTGTGAGCAATGTATCTTTATGCAACTTTGGAATTTAATTTTATTTTGTCATCTTGAATATTCTTAAGGAAGATAATGATATTTTATTTATCAATTCCCATACTTTCCCCTCATTATCTTTCTTGTAATGAACAAGTTTTTCTTGCGAATTGTGTTGCGAACAGCACTTGCGAAATTATGGATAGTACTGCGATATTATGAATACTTCTGCGAAATTATGAATAATCCTGCTGTGTGATTATGAATAATATGCCTGAGAAATTTTGAGGATACTTGTTTCTCATCATCTCTTCTGCGATGAACAAATCTTTCCTGTATTCTTAAAAGAAAATAGTTAATATTTGGGATTATTCTGATGGTCTTATTTGGCTTCCTAGTTAAAGGTCTTATTTTGCCAATTTTTTGTGTCTGCGACAAAATAGCAGGATGTCTTTACATTTGCATGTAAAAACCCGTTGATCTTGCCTTATCCGTATTTTGTCAATTTCTCTGCGAAAATATGACAAGTCTAAGCTCCCTTGCGAGAACAAAGCCTTATGACATTGTCGTCTTGCGATGAAATCGCAGGACGTCTTTACACTTTCATGTAAAAACCCATTGATCTCATCCTAACTTTTTATCATGGCTTGTTGCCTCTGTATAATATTTGTCACGCGATAATATGACAGGCCTAAATGTTCTTGCGATCATAAAGCCCCATGACATTGCCGTCTTTAGACACTTATCAGATCCCTAATGGAGGGTGCCACCCTTATCTTCCCCCTGGTTGCCCCTTCAAGGAGGGCACATCACGCATGCAAGACTAGCTCCTCCCATCCGGTCTTAACAACAACCAGCTGTTTTCGCAGCCTCTTGTCCTTTATGCCTATATGGCGTATAGTTACAAGACTGCACCCTAAGTGGGGTTTTCTTCAGGCCGAGTGCATCATAGCCAAGACTTGCCAAGAATGGCCAGGGTAGTTTCGTACACCCCGGGCACCCTTGGCTCAACCATGTACCTCGGCGCCTTAGTCATACTCTGCACTCCTTAGAAGAGACCCTCGGTCGTCCAACCAGGGTATAACCTTATATAGTTGGAAATCCAAGGTACCTCCCCCGGATAGGTTTTCTTTAACCCCAACATCTCCATGACTCAGGTTCCATCAGCGGTATAACCTTATCCCTAAGCCATACAAAGAGATACCCCCTTATATGACGCACTTTAGGTCTTACATTTGCCTCTGCAAAATTTTATTCGCGAACTAGGGTGTACGCCATAAAGGTTCGTCCTATTCTTATGTCCCTGCGAAATTTTATTCGCGTTTCTTGCGATATTTTCGCATTTCTTATTTGCTCTGTCATTGGAAAAATCTCGCAGTTGTGATAGAGAAAGAAAAATTATTATCTGTTTCATCATATAATATACCAGCATCTTTAATCTCGCAGAATTTTTCATTGATAATATATTTTCAGATATAATATATTCCATGATCTATCAAGTCTTTGACCAACATCTCTACCTTCTGGGTCCATTAATTTGTATGCCCCGGTTCCAACTATCTCTTTAATGATGTACGGTCCATCCCATTTTCTCGCCAGCTTTCCACCATTTTCTCGATGATACATTGGTGTTTCTCGCAACACTAAATCACTTGGTTGGAACTCACGTATTTTGATACATTTGTTATACTCGCGAGCTAATCTCCGCTGATAATTTTCCATATGTTGTAGGGCTTTTTCTCTCTTCTCTTATAACTCATCTAGTTTATTTAGAATCATACATGCACTAAGATTCTTCTCCCAAACTTCTCTTTTTGTTGTAGGAATAGCAAATTTTGTTGGTAACACAACTTCAACCCCATATGTAAACAAAACGGTGACATTACAGTAGCTTCCCGTATAGTTGTATTGTAAGCCCATATTACATTATGTACTTGTTCGCACCATGCCATGTGGTGTCCTTATAATTTCTTCTTCAGTATATCTGCAATTTTCTTATTGGTTGCCTCTGCCTGTCCGTTGGCCTGTGGATATAGTGGTGTTGAATTTTCACATTTAATCTTAAATGCATTAAGTAACAATTTGATATTATGTCCTTCAAACTGTTTTCCATTATCAGATACCAACTGTGCAGGAATCCCAAATCTGCAAATTATATTTTCAAATATGAATGTAAAAATGTCTTTGTCGCGGATGTGTTGCACTGCTTTTACTTCTCCCCATTTTGTGAAATAATTTGGTAGCGACAATTAAATATCTTCTTTGTCCAGAACCCGGTATAAATAGTCCCACAATATCCAACCCCCATTTTCCAAAAGGCCACACACTGGTTGAGGATGATAATGGTGCCCCTGGTGCATGTATTTTCTTTCCATATCGTTGACAATCTTCGCATCGTCTTGAAAGTTGCTTTGCATCCTCATGCATGTATGGCCAATAATAACCTTGCATTTTTGTTCTGTATGCCAAAGATCTTCCCCCACTGTGTGTACCAGCGTCTCCACTATGCAACATCTTTAACACCTTTTGTCCTTCTTCCCGTGTTAAGCATCTTAGCGATGGTCCATTAAAATATTTGCGATATAATACTCCATCTCTTAATTCATAATTTGTTGCTCGACTTTTTAACTTATGTGTTTCTAATCTATTTCTTGGTTTCTCCCATCTTACCAAATATGCATGAATTTCTGCTCGCCAGTCTGCAATATTGCCTTTTGGTTCTTCTTCACCACCTTCTATCATCATCACATCTGCTTCATCTTCTTCTTTCTTATTGACTGAGGGTGATACAAGTGTTTGAATTTTTATGCATCTCACAGCTGGATTTATCATCATGCTAGATATGAAAGCAAAAGCATCTGCGAGTCTGTTATCTTTTCTTGATATATGTCTCCATTTTATTTTTGGAATTCTCGCAGACAATTCTTCAACAAGTTTCTTGTATTTCTTCAAAAATGGTTCATTTTTTGTGTATTCTCCTTTTATCTGGCGAATAAACAATTGCGAGTCACTAGTAATTCTAGCACTTTCCAACTTCATTTCTTTTGCGAATTTTAACGCATGCACCACCGCTTCATATTCCGTCTCATTATTAGTGGACGTGAATTCCAGAAGAAATGAAAAAGCCATTTTTTCTCCTTCTGGTGAAATAAAGACAACTCCAATTCCATTACCTTCTCCATTTGATGATCAATTAACCAATATTTCCCACATGTTAGGTTCTTTTAATAGATCTCTTGGGTCTCCATGCTCCTCTTCTATGTCCATCATTTCTTTTACAGCTTCATCATCTTCTAGAGGAAATTCTGCTAAAAATCTGCTACAACTTGCGATTTTGGAGAGGATAGGATTTCGTATTTGATTTCAAAGTGCCCTACTTGTGCATTCCATCTCTCAACCCTGCCTGATCTTTTTGATTTTTTCATTACTGACTCAATTGGTACCTTTGTTAATACCTTTATTTTATGTGCTTGAAAATAGATGCGAAGTTTAAAGGTTGCATAAACCAATGCCAAAATTAACTTCTCAATCTTTAAGTAATTTTTCTCTGCAGTATTAAATGTTTTGCTGATGTAATAAATTGGTTTTTTATTCCTGCATCCACTCGCAGTAATACTGCACTTAACGCGTGCGAAGTTGTCGCAAGGTAGATCAATAATTCTTCTCCGGGCTCTGGCTTCTGCAAGATAGATATGTTTATTAAATATTCTTTAACTCCTTGAAAAGCCTTCTCAAATTCATCTGTCCACTTTAACTTTGTACCCTTCTTGAGTATGTTGAAGAAGTGCTTGCATTTATCTGAAGATCGCAAGATAAATCTTCATAGCGAGGCTAAGAGTCCGTTCAACTTCTGTACATCTTTTACTGTTGCTGGAGTCGGCATGTAGAGAATTGCGTGTACTTTATCTGGATCAACTTGTATTCCTTCCTTTGACACAATGTACCCCAAAAAATTTCCTGAAGCTACTCCAAAAGTATATTTTTCGGGATTCCCCTTGATGTTAAAATGTCGCATTTGATCGAAAATCTCCTTTAGGTCTTGCACATGGTTTTTAGCTTCTTTACTTTTGACTAACATGTCATCTACATATACCTCTAGTGTTTTATGGATCCATTTTGCAAACACTTTTTCCACCATTCTTTGATATGTTGCACCAGCATTTTGTAAACCAAAGGGCATCTTTGTATAAAAGTACAATCCTCTTGGAGCAAAGAATGCGATGTACTCTTGATCTTCTTCAGCGAGAGGAATCTGATTATACCCTTTATACCCATCTAATGAAGATATTCTATTATTTCCCGCTGCTGATTCGACCATTTGAGGAATATCCGGTAATGGAAAGCTATATTTAGGACAAGCTTTGTTTAAGTCAGTAAAATCTATACAAATTCTTATCCATTTATTCTTCTTTGGAACCACCACCATATTTGCAATCTATTCCGGGTACTTTGCCTGCCTTATAATTCCCGCATCAAGCATCTTATGTAATTCTTCTTCTATTTGGGAATAGTATGTTGTTGCGATTTTTCTTATCCTTTGTTTAAATGGTCTTACCTCCTTGTTAATTTCTAGCTTATGACATGCAACTGATGGGTCTATTCCAGGCATCTCATCCATATTCCATGTGAAGATGTCTTTATACTCTCGCAGGAGGTTTACGGTTCGCTCTTCTTCATCTGCATCCATCTTCGTTCCGATTTTCAGTATCTTAGGTTTTTCTTTACTTCCAATATTTACTTCTTTTGTTGGCTCTGCTGCGGTGTAGCTGGCTTCAGGCTCTCCCATTAGTGTTGAGGTTATCATAACTCTTGCGAGTTCATCTCCTTCTTGCGAGATTTCGCTGGGTATTCTTTTTCCTTCTTTTGCTCTTATCATGTAAATTTTAAATTCTTCTTCTTTCTTTGTTTCTTTCGTCATTTTTCTGCGAGCTTTTCGCAGCTTTGGACGCTCTTCATAATTTCTCACTTCAGTTTGATAACATAGCTTCGCAAGATCAGTATCTCCTCTAATTTCTCCAATTCCATCGGGCATAGGAAATTTGATACATTGATGCTACAGCCTTGATTGCATGTATCCATGGTCTTCCCAATATCATGTTATACGACGATTCCACGTATACCACACATAATGTTACTTGTGTTTCAATCTTTCCTAACGGAATTTGTACCACTATTATGCCTTTAGGTTTTGTTAAAGATTTTCCAAAGCCATGAATATGATATGTTGAACAAGACATTTCTTCATCTCTGTATCCCATTTTCTTAAATGCATGATAAAATATTATATCTCTACAGAACTTCCTGCATCCACCAAAGTTCTATTTACAGCCCATTCTTCTGCAGATCTTGTTGATTTTTCCTTCTTTATTTGTATAACGGATACCGTAATTACCAAAGGAGATGTATGATTCAAATTTTCTGTTGGTATTTCTGCTGCTGTAAATGTGATTTTCTGCTTTTCCCATTAATTCAATGATGATATTTTCTCCACCGTCATAATTTTCTTTCCTTCAAAATATCGTTTATGTATCTTCCCTTTAATGTTTTCATGGAATTTATCGATCATTGTTCTTGTTACCATATCACACTCCAATTTCCTACAATTCTCTTTGGTTCTAATCATTTTTCCTTCAACTATTTCACCGATTTGTTCAATTATCTTCTTAATCTTGAATAACTCTCATCTTCTACCTCGCTTTTTTTATGATTTTCGTTAATTCAGTCCCTGTTTTTGGGGCCAAAATGTAGTTGTAGGAAAACCTACACTACACCCTTCACAATAATCAACACATATTTGAAGATTAAAAACAACACTTTATTATTTGATTCTCAGAAATGTTTATAAGAAATGGAAGAAATCAAGAATACAATTGCTCTCTTGGATTTTCTCTCTCCTCCAAGCTTTCTTAGCGCTTAGAAATTCATCATCATCTTCTGAACCTACCGGGTTTCTTTATATAGGATAACTACATAATGGATGACAGCTAAGATGTCCTTTAATTTGGATCTGACTCGTGATCTTATCGCAACAGTGATAATGTTAACCATCGCAGATAATGTAACCATCGCAGAATGGTCACACTCTTCTCATGTTTCAGCTATCGTCATCCGTTACGTCATTGCTTTGAGTCATTCTGCGATACTCGTGAAATGTTATTGAACAACTCGCAATTTTGTCGCTGCAAATGTCGCAGAAGTATTGTTGTGGCGATATTCTGATCCAACATTGGGTAAGACTATTCCTGAAAAGGACGTTGTGATGAAAATTCTCAGATCACTGCCATCTAGATACGATTCTAAGAAGCATGGCATCATTGAGGGAAATAACCTTGATACTCTCTACAGAAATACGCTGGTTGGAAAGCTTAAGATCTTTGATCATGAAAATTCATCCAAATCTAAGGATGTTGCGTTAAAAGCACTAAAGGACACTAAATTACTTGATAAAAGTAAAAAAAGTGTATATCTCTGAAGATGATCACTCTGAGACAGATTCATCAGATGAAGATCTTGACAAATTAGTCTCGATAATCACAAGACAGTTTAGGGATCTTCTACTGAAAATAAGTAAGAGGTTCTCCAGAGATAAGCCTAAGGCATTAGTCAAACCTCATAATCGTGTTCCTCCTAAAAACAGGGATATTTATGAAACTGATGACGAGGATATGCCTCAGTGCTTTAAGTGTAATGGATTCGGTCATTTTGCAAACGAGTGCCCAAATCGTAGAAAATACACTGGGAACAAAGGTCTTGCTGCAACTCTTGATGAAATGTCTTTCCAATGAAGACGAAAAATCAAGTGTTGCACTTCTTTGCGAAAATATTGATTTTGATTATTGTAGCAATACACACATCAATCTCAATATTCTTTTAGAAGATAATCCAACTATTCTGGAAGATAAAATTGACCCATCCTTTGGAAACTCTGTTTGTAATGTTTCAGGTTCCACCATGTGCCTAGCTGCTTGCACATCTCAAAAGCCTGATTTTTATCCTAGTTTGACGTGTTCATATTATTCTTTAAAGGGTCATGAACTTTTAAGGTGTTACAAGTACAAACACAAACAAAGGCACATCAACAAACTTCAACGAAGAGCAAATCATTTAGCAAGAAAGAATAAACTTTCTCAGAAGACCGCTGAGGTATGTAGGATTTTATATTCGTCTAAGAAGTTAGTTTCCAAGGATATGACCATACCATTTGAGAAAAAAGTATGCTCAAGTCATTTAGATAGACAAAAGTATGTGGATTCCTCTCAATAGGAAAATGGTGGACAAATTGTTGTTCACCACAACGCAACTTGATTGTGTTGTTTTTGAAATCTTGTCATGTGCCTGATCAAAAGAGACAATGATTTTGTATCCCCTAGGCTTTAGGAAAAGTTTTTTTTCTTAGATTTTCCTTCTTTCTGTCTATCAAACAAAAGAAAGGGTAATATCGATAATTATACTCTTCATAGGGTTGAGAGTTGGTCGTGTACGAACCTGTTTAAAGGTTTCGAAAACCTACATTCCTTTTTCCTTCTCTATAACCTCCTTATATATTAAGAATACTTGTTGAGAATTGTGATTTCCTCTCACAAACCCATAAGTTTATGGATACTCCAAGCACGATGTCTTGTGATAGAAAGGATGTTAATTTGATTGTTAAGCCATCAATCATGAAGGAAAAAAGAAAATTTTCCGCTAACTCCAACTTTGAAAAGAAAAATAAGGAATGTGAGGAAGCCAAGAGCCGTTCCTTCAAATTCTCAGAAGTTTTCTTATGTTCTTGATGGGTTGAAGGAGATGCGAAAGGAGATTCAACAAATAAAGGCTTTTGTGTATAAGACCCATGAGATTCAGAAGGCCTGGTTCGACAACAACAATCAAGATGGTTTATTGATATAAACTCATACCTTAATGAACCTTATTGTTAGAGCATTGCTCGGTCGAACTCGCATGCGTTGCTATCTCAAGCATGTTTGTCAATGTTAGTGATCAAAACTATAAAGTATTGATTTCTAGTCTACTATAGCTAAGGTCTCGAACTAGGATAGAAAGTGTAGTTGAGCTCAAGAACTCCATGGAAATCATCATACAAGACGAAGGACTAGTCAAGGAACCAATGGATCTTCATCGACTAAAAGGTATGTGGAGACTTAAACTTATATATCACCCAAAAGTCTATCTACTCTATCTCCTATCTTGAGACAAAAGTCGTATTACTATATAGACTAAGAATATACACATGTGACATTTCGAGCTGAGTATATCTCGCTTATATATTTCTCGAAATGTGTATTGGTAAAGATTTCGCTTTAGCCAAGTTCATATTTTCCTAGTGATAAAAGTCATGTTATGTTTTCAATCACTTTGGAAATTGCTCTGACGAAAACTAGTTTGTGAATAACAACTATATGACGTCCTATGAGAATGTTTCAATGGTTGAAATGAGAGTTTAGACAATATAACCACTGGGGAATATAAACATTATTGTGGCAACACATATATGACATGCACTTGAACCGAAGTGTACGAACTTTGTTGATCAAGTGAAAAACAGAACTTGAGCAGTCAACCCAGTCCGCGAACTCAGTCCAAGAACATGCGTAGTTCTCGAACCCGAGAATTTATGCTGGAGTAGTAGCTCAGTTTCAGTCCGCGAACTGACGGAAGTTCTCGAACCCGAGAATTTCTGCTGGAGTTTGTGAACTCCAACAGGTTAACTTTATAGTTCATGAATCGATTCAAGTGAATCACATCGTTTTTGCTTCAATTGTGTCTTGTGTAGTACATAAAGATCTAAGAAATTTAACAACTCTCTAACTAGTTCATTTGAGTCATTTAGACTAGTTATGTTGAAGAAGAATATGGTTGACATGAAAGTTATCATTTGGCTAACCATTTGGTTGACTAATATTGAACCAACTATTGTACACGTTTGGGTACGGTTACACAAACCCAAAATCGTCAAGTACATGTGTGTATGGAAAGATAAGTTTTCAATCTAACGGTTGAGAGATATTAGCTTGTATCTAATTAGGTTTTCATCTAACGGTGAATATTGAATGCTTTATTACTAAGCTAACATTGATTGCAAACCCTGATTTGAAAGACTATATAAGGGAGAACTCTAGAAACTGCGAAACCTAATCCCCACACATTTTGTGTGATACTAGTTTTCTAAGCTAGAGTCGATTCTCCTTTAACCTTTGGTTTTCTTCTTCTAAAACCAGGTTAATGACTTAAAGACTTCATTGGGATTATGAAGCCAGACCGATACTACTTTGCTTGTAGTTGTGTGATCTGATCTTGTTGTTTTTATCGTACGAGTACAATTGTAATAATTGGCTTGAGATTTCTATCTCAGATAGGCAATATATAAAAGTAATCACAAACATCTTCATCTCATCGTTTGTTATTCCACAATATATTTTTTCGCTGCGTCGATTAAAACTATTGTGAGGTGATTGATAAAACTGAGTTGTTCTTCGGGAATATAAGTTTGGTTTTATTGATTGGTTTATGTTCACCTTGATTTATCAAAAGACGGAACAAAACTCATAGGTTTATTCGTGGGATACGGATTTATCTATCTAGTAGACTTTTCTGTGTGAGACATATTTGTTTGCTAAAGTCTTCGACTTTGGGTCGTAGCAAATCTTGGTTGTGGGTAAGATCAGCTAAGGGAATCAAGTGCTCAGTATCTTGCTGGGATCAGAGGTGTAGGAGCATAACTGTACCTTGGATCAGTGTGATATTGATTGGGGTTCAACTACAGTCCAGACCGAAGTTAATTTGGAGTAGGCTAGTGTCTGTAGCGGCTTAATACAGTGTATGTTTAATCTAGACTAGGTCCCGTGGTTTTTCTGGATTTGCGGTTTCCTCATTAACAAAATTCTTGTGTCTGTGTTATTTCTTTCCCGCATTATATTTTGTTACATAATTGAAATAATACAGGTTGTGCGTTGATCAATCAATTAGAATATCCGACCTTATTGGTTGTTGATTTAAATTGATTGACACTTGGACAATAGTCTTTGGTACCATCCAAGTTATCTCTCTTTGATTAGACTCGCGAATCACATTTGCTTGAGTAAATCAAATTGAAAGATTGAGATAATAACTCCTTGAGTATTTTCTATTGATTGAGTCTAGTTGATTCTCTAAAAAACAACTCGGAGTTGTCCATACAGATTGCTAATCGAAATATTATGTGAGGTTGTTAGACCCCCCACTTTTTCAATTGGTATCAGAGCAGTCAAACACGTTCAAGACCTTACAAGTCTGTGTTTGTAGCGATCTGACTCTATGGACAAGAGTAGTATCTCTGATAAACGCATCACCAGAAATAAAGAATTTGTCTTGTGAAAGTCTATTAAAGAGAAAGATTCTACAATCTCAAGTATAGGCGAACCCTGTGTTCAAATTAGACAGACAGATATTGACATGCATCATTCTGATTGCTCTTCAAAAGAGTCTATCTCTCTAAGTGAACGGGAAACAGCTAAAGAGAGTAAGTTGATTCTAAATCTCATTAGAATCCAAGATGATAAATTCAATAGGTTGAAGGAACATGTAAAAATGCTTCTTGGTGTAATTAGAGACTGCAAAATCAATGAAAATACTGAAGAACATTCTTCATGTTTGATTCTTGAAGCAAGCCTCATAAAGGATTCTTTTGAAATAAAACGTCGCTTGAATAAACTCTTCATTCAAGGATGTCGTAAGCAGTCTAACTCACCAAATACTTCTGCTACAATAGAATATGCTCCAGAAGCAAAAATGGAGTCAATTCCAATTAAGAAAGATATGTTATCTTCCTCTGATCAAGGAAAGTCAACACCACATGGAAGGAAGAAATCTCCTGACGAGAATGTCAAGACTAAACTTCCTAGTCACTCGTGTGATCAGAAGGTATGTCACTTTTGCGAAGAAAAAGGTTCTGCCAAACGAAAGGGAAACTCTAAGTTGAATAAAAATTCTCTTGTTCAACTTCAACGCACCTTAGACTTAATCCTCAAAGGTGTAACTGACATTCGTATGTCGAAACCTATTGGTTTTCATATGAACCATGTGTATGTCACCAGGAAGGTTAGTTCAATGAGTTCCTCAAATACAAGGAAGCAGAATAAATGTCTTGATAAACATCGCCTAAGGAAAGATAAAATTATTGTCTCTAAAAATGATGTTTACCCTAATTTGAAGAAAATTCCAGAAGAAAGAAGAAAAATTGATAATATAAGAAATAACCTGGATGAGATGATTCAAGGGTACAAAGAAATTGTCAACAGGTTATCAGCCTCAAGTCAAGACTCTTCTGGTAAGAATCCAAATTATGTCTCATTTTTTATGATAGTAATTTTTATGATAATTTCTCAAATCAAAAGGAGTCTCTCTCAAAATTCAGAAGGAAAAAGAGACTTGATCATAGACGCAATTCCTTAGATGAGCTCAAAGCTCATACTTGTGCTAATTAATCACAAGGTTAGGAACTTGCTCATAAAAATCCCGTTGAGCAAGATGTGTAAAAATCAGTTGTACTTTGGCAATTTGCATTTTTCCTAGTTAAGCTCTACTCTTATCATTTATAGCTAAACTAGTGCCAGCATACAATATTTGCCTAAAAGTATTTACATGGTCTTTTATTGTTTTCCTATAAATTGTCTTGTGTTTTTTCCTTATGGGGTGTAATGTGTTCGGATGTGTACACGGGTTACCATCTCGAGTTTGTAGTTTGAAAACCCTAAAAAGTCCTCCTTTCAAACAAAACCATTAAATAGCCGACCTATTGAGTTACATAAGTTCACGTACGCATACTCTAGGTCATTATATGGGCTATCAAGAATGTCCTCTTCTCCATCTCTCTATGGTGTTTTTGCTAAAGGATTTTTTGAGAAAGGTTTGGTGTTGAATCAAAAGGAAGGAAGAAAATAACTCTTGTGGAAGATTGTGCACCTAATGCCTCATGCTACTATGCCTACTCACATCAAGATGTTGAGAATGAGGACATGGTGTCTCCTGAAGTGGTTCATGACTTTCTGAAATACTTTAAGAAAGCAAAACTGCAACTTGTTGATACAATGAAGGATCTTGATGTGGTTCGAACTGAGTTGAAAAAGGTTACTGCTGACCTTGGTCTCATGAAGTCACATGTTAAAGAACTTCTCAATATGGATATCTTCCCTGAAGACGCAGTTAATGATATGGATCACAAACTCAAAGGTCTTGAAACCTGTGAAGCTGTCGGACGTGAACTCTAGCTTGTGATCGGTTTCTAGTAGACATGTTTGAGTTATTTTTGTCTAGTAAATCTTCTATTGTTTCTCTTCTGTTTAGAAGTATAACTAGTGTTTTGGAATAGCCATTATTGTGATTACACATAGCTATATCCAATGTTTTTCATCTTCTTGTTTTTAGATTTATTGGTTTAAATTCTAAACTTGTTTGGAAGATGATGCTTGCAGTATTAATCTTTATGGTTTTATATATTGCAATATTTTGATGGGATATGTGTTTACGTCCGTGAACTTGATTGTCCCATATTTTGTCAAAAGTAAAGTCGTTCGTAAATTGATATGCAAATATTGATAAAAGGATGAATAGACTTTGGTCAAACACAAAATTTAAGCCTATATTGTCAAGTATTGATGTAAGATAGGTTAAAATCTTTTGTGATTCAGAGATTATGTCTATTGTGTGTCATTGTGCAAATGGTGATGGAAACATTGAATAAATCCTTGTGTTATCCACAGTATAATGCTTTATTGATAAATATTATTATTACTGTGAAGGCTCCATTGTGTATCTTATGTTGAGCACGATTCGACTAAGACGATTCCTTATTGGCATGGTTGGTTGTTACATGAGATGCTATATTTTGAGCATTAAGAACTAAATTAATCAACTTGTGTGGTTATTTAGTTTGTATTCCATAAGTTTTCTTATATTGAGTACATGTACGGTTAAGGTTGTCATGTCTTATGATAATCTTAGTAGGGGTTCCATAATTTCTTATGTTGAGCCCAAATGAACTAAATCAATCATCTAGTTTGGTTATTTAGTTTGCACTCCGTAAGTTTTTCTCATGTTGAGCATGATTGACTAGGATGATTATTTTTATGATTAACTTAGTCATTGATCCATAGATTTTCTTATGTCAAGTGTAGCCAATTAAATTGATTGCTCTTGTGATTAGTTTAATTGTGTATCAGGTTAGATTATTTATGGATTTTCTTGTGAATAATCTAATCGAGTTTATTAAGTCTCCATAAGTTTTCTTGTGTTGAGCATATTTAGTCAAATTAATCTTGGTTCGCTTGGGTTATTTTGATTGAATATTTCTTGTTGGATTCCAAATTCATACTTGTATGTAATTTGTTGAGTCTAAAGAAAAATCCTTCTTTTCTTTTTGAAAATAAGGTCGCTCTTGTTGTTCCTTAGGGAATGACATATTATGGGGGAGAGTTCTCTTGAACTTGTGCTTAATTTCCAAATCTTTGTGGGGAGTGCGGTTGTGGAATATTAGAGGGGTTATCTTGCGTCTTTATAAACTCCTTGATGAATGCATTTAGCTTCGGCTTTATGATTGCATCTAAACAAGATGATACACGTTTACCTTTGGTCATGAAATGTCTCTTACGGAAATTTCATTAGGATCTCGTTCTTGTACCTTCGCCAATTTTATTGACAAAAGGGGGGAGAATTAATATGTAGTTCACACTACAAATACATATGGTTTTTGGATCATTATGTAAGGGGGAGTGGTTTCCATGTGAGATGGAGTATTGACTAAGGGGTAGTGCATTATCACTATAGTATTGTTGTTGAAGTTGTGATACAATTGGACTTTGATGCCGTGTAATAATACTATGACACTGTATAACAATGATTGAGAACCGATGATTTTCTCATTGTTATAGCTACGGATTTTCAACAACGATGATGCTAAACGTACAACCTTTGGGATCATTGGACTACTTGGAAGTGACGAAGATTTCGAGTATTGTTGAAGATTAGACATGTGGAATAGGATCTACAAAGTTTATTTATATATTTTTTTGTATTTCATATGTATTAATAGTTTTATCACTAAAATTGACAAAGGGGGAGATTGTTAGAGCATTGCTCGGTCGAACTCGCATGCATTGCTATCTCAAGCATGTTTGTCAATGTTAGTGATCAAAACTATAAAGTCTTGATTTCTAGTCTACTACAGCTAAGGTCTCAGACTAGGATAGAAAGTGTATTTGAGCTCAAGAACTCCATGGCAATCATCATACAAGACGAAGGACTACTCAAGGAACCAGTGGATCTTCATCGACTAAAAGGTATGTGGAGACTTGAACTTATCTATCACCCAAAAGTCTATCTACTCTATCTCCTATCTTGAGACAAAAGTCGTATTACTATATAGACTAAGAATATACACATGTGACATTTCGAGCTGAGTATATCTCGCTTATCTATTTCCCCAAATTTGTGTTGGTAAAGCTTTCGCTTTAGCCAAGTTCATCTTTGCCTAGTGACGAAAGTCATGTTATGTTTCAATCACTTTGGAAATTTCTCTGACGAAAACTAGTTTGTGAATAACAACTATATGACGTCCTCTGAAAATGTTTCAATGGTTAAAATGAGAGTTTAGACAATATAACCACTGGGGGATATAAACATTGTTGTGGTGACACATATATGTAAAAGTCCTTAGCACTTGAACCGAAGTTTGCGAACTTTGTTGATCAAGTGAAAAACGAAACTTGAGCAGTCAACCCAGTCCGAGAACGTGCGTAGTTCTCGAACCCGAGAATTTCTGCTGGAGTTGTAGCTCGATTTCGATCATGAATCGACGGAAGTTCTCGAACCCGAGAATTTCTGCTGGAGTTTGTGAACTCCAACCGGTTAACTTGAGTCCGCGAACTTGAGTGGTTATGTCTAAAAACAATGTTCGTGAACTTATCTAAATTATCTAAGGAATGCTATTGCAAACCGTGGCTTTATAGTTCATGAATCGATTCGAGTGAATCACATCGTTTTTTCTTCAATTGTGTCTTGTGTAGTACATGAGATCTCATAGCAATTGAACAACTCTGTAACTAGTTCATTTGGACTAGTTATGTTGAAGAAGAATATGGTTGATATGAAAGTTATCATTTGGCTAACTATTTGGTTGACTAATATTGAACCAACTATTGTACACGTTTGGGTACGGTTACATAAACCCAAAATCGTCAAGTACATGTGTGTATGGTAAGCTAAATTTTAGATCTAACGGTTGAGAGATATTAGCTTGTAACTAATCAGGTTTTCATCTAACGGTGAATATTGAATGCTTTGTTACTAAGCTAACATTGATTGCAAACCCTGATTTGAAAGACTATATAAGGGAGAACTCTAGCAACTGGGAAACCTAATCCCCACACATTCTGTGTGATAATAGTTTGCTAAGATAGAGTCAATTCTCCTTTAACCTTTGGTTTTCTTCTTCTAAAACCTGGTTAATGACTTAAAGACTTCATTGGGATTGTGAAGCCAGACCGATACTACTTTTCTTGTAGTTGTGTGATCTGATCTTGTTGTTTCTATCGTACGAGTACAATTGTAATAATTAGATTGATATTTCTATCTTTGATAGGCATGATATAAAAGTAATCACAAACATCTTTGTCTCGTCGTTTGTGATTCCATAATATCATTTTTCGCTGCGTCGATTAAGACTTTTGTGAGGTGATTGAATAAACTGATCTGTTCTTCGGAAATATAAGTATGGTTTTATTGATTGGTTCTTGTTCACCTTAATTTATCAAAAGACGGAACAAAACTCATAGGTTTATTCGTGGGAGACGGATTTATATATCTAGTAGACTTTTCTGTGTGAGACAGATTTGTTTGCTAAAGTCTTCGACTTTGGGTCGTAGCAACTCTTGGTTGTGGGTGAGATCATCTAAAGGAATCAAGTGCGCAGTATCCTGCTGGTATCAGAGGCGTAGGAGCATAAATGTACCTTGGATCAGTGTGAGATTGATTGGGGTTCAACTACAGTCCAGACCGAAGTTAATTTGGAGTAGGCTAGTGTCTGTAGCGGCTTAAGACAGTGTATGTTTAATCTGGACTAGATCCCGGGGCTTTTCTGCATTTGCGGTTTCCTCGTTAACAAAATTTTAGTGTCTGTGTTATTTATTTCCACATTATATTTTGTTATTATATAATTGAAATAATACAGGTTGTGCGTTGATCAATCAATTAGAATATCCGACCTTATTAGTTGTTAATTTAAATTGATTGACACTTGGATATTGGTCTTTGGTACCATCCAAGTTATCTCTCTTTGATTAGACTCGCGAATCACATTTGCTTGAGTAAATCAAATTGAGAGATTGAGATAATAATTCCTTGAGTATTTTCTATTGATTGAGTCTAGTTGATTCTCTAGAAAACAACTGGGAGTCGTCCATACATATTTCTAATCGAAATATTGGGTGAGGTTATTAGACCCCCTCTTTTTCACTTATGTTCCAATGGCTGTTGACGACAAGGAATTCGGGGACGATAAAGAATTCTTCAAAGGTATTATTGCCTTGTAAATCTTCTATTTTTCTTGTTTTGCTTAAAAGAATAACTAGAGTTTGGAATAGCCATTATTGTGATTACACATAGCTATGTCCAACATTTTCATCTTCTTGGTTTTAGATTTAGTGGTTGAAATTCTAAACTTGTTTGGAAGATGATTATTGCAGTATTAATCTTTATGGTTTTATATATATTGCAATAGTTTTATGGGATATGTGTGTTTACGTCCGTGAACTTGATTGTCCCATACGTTGTCAAAAGTAAAGTCCTTCATGAGTTGATATGCATGTATTGATAAAAGAATGAATGGACTTTTGACAAATACAAAAGTTAAGCCTATTATGTCAATCTTTGATGGAAGATAGCTTAAAATCTTTTGTTTTCAAGTATTATATCTATTGTATGTCATTGTGCAAATGGTGATGGAACATAGAATTAATCCTTGTGTATTTCGCAGTAATTGATCTTCCCTGATCCATATTTTGTGTATTACTGTGAGGCTCCATAATGTGTCTTATGTCGAGCACTAAACAACCAAAGTTGATTATTTTTATGATTAGCTTAGTTGTTGTTCCGTAAGGTACTTTATGTCGAGCATGTTGAACTAAATTAATCATCTTGGTTGGTTATTTATTTACGACTCCATAAGCTTTCTTATGTTTGTGCGTTTTTGACTGGGTTGATTGTTTTCATGATTAACTTAGTCATTGCTCCATAGATTTTCTTATGTGAGTATAAACAATTGAATTGATTACTTTCGTGATTAGTTTAGTTGGGTATTCCGATTAGATTAATTATGGGTTTTCTTGTTATTAATCTAATTGAGTTTTTATGTCTCCATAAGTTTACTTGTGTTGAGCATATTTGGTTAAATTAATCATGGGTTTGCTTATGGTTAATTTAATTAAATATTTTTTGGATTCAAATTCATACTTGTACGAGATTTGTTAAGTCCAAAGAAATCCTTCTTCTTTTTTTTGAAATTAAGGTCGCTCTTGTTGTTCTCTCGGGAATGACATATTATGGGGGAGAGTTCTTAATTGAACTTGTGCTTAATTTCCAAATCTTTGTGGGGAGTGCGGCTGTGGAATATTATAGGGGTTATCTTGTATCTTTATAGACTCCTTTATGAATTCATTTAGCTTCGGCTTTATGATTGCATCTAAACAAGATGATATATTCTTACCCTTGGTCTTGAAACGTCTCTTACGTAAATTTTATCAGGATCATGTTCTTGTACCTTTGCCAATTTTATTGACAAAAAGGGGGAGAATTAATATGTAGTTCACACTACATATACATATGGTTTTCGGATCATTATGTAAGGGGGAATGGTTTCCATGTGATATGGAGTATTGACTAAGGGGGAGTGACATATCACCATAGTATTGTTGTTGAAGTTGTGATGCAATTGTACTTTGACGTTGTGTAATGATACTATGACACTGTATAACAATGATTGAGAACTCTTGTTTTCTTGTTGTTATAGCTATGGATTTTCAACAACTATGATGCTAAACTTACAACCTTTGGGATCATTGGAGTACTTGGAAGTGACGAAGATTTTGAGTAATGTTGAAGATTAGACATGTGGAATAGGAGCTACAAAGTTTATTTATATATTTTTTGTATTCCATATGTATTGATAGTTTTGTCACTAAAATTGACAAAGGGGGAGATTATTAGAGCATTGATCGGTCGAACCCGCATGCGTTGCTATCTCAAGCATGTTTGTCAATGTTAGTGGTCAAAACTATGAATTCTTGATTTCTAGTCTATTATAGCTAAGGTCTCAGACTAGCATAAAAAGTGTAGTTGAGCTCAAGAACTCCATGGCAATCATCATATAAGACGAAGTACTACTCAAGGAACCAGTGGATCTTCATCGACTAAAAGGTATGTGGAGATTTGAACTTATCTATCACTCAAAAGTCTTTTTCCTCTATCTCCTATCTTGAGATAAAAGTCGTATTACTATATAGACTAAGATTATACACATGTGGTATTTCGACCTGAGTATATCTCGCTTATCTATTTCTCGAAATATGTGTTGGTAAAACTTTCGCTTTAGTTAAGTTCATCTTTACCTAGTGACGAAAGTCATGTTAAGTTTCAATCACTTTGAAAACTGCTCGGACGAAAAATAGTTTGTGAATAACAACTATATAACGCCCTCTGAGAATGTTTCAAAGATTGGAATGAGAGTTTAGACAATATAACCATTGGAGGATATAAGCATTGTTGTGGAAACACATATATGTATAAGTCCTTATTCCTTGAACCAAAATTTGCGAACTTTGTTGATCAAGAGAACCGGAGAAGTGTGTGAGCTTCAGTCCGCGAGCTGGCGGAAGTTCTCGACCCGAGAATTTCTGTTGTAGTTTGTGAACTCCATCCGGGAACTTAAGTCCGCGAACCTAGTCCGCGAACTTGAGTAGGTTATGTCTAAAAACGATGTTTGTGAACTCATCTCTATAAACTAAGGAATGCAATTGCAAATCGTGGCTATATAGTTCATGAACCGATTCGAGTGAATCAAATAATTTTTGCTTCAATTGTGTCTTGTGAAGTACATAAAGATCTAAGCAATTGAACAACTCTCTAACTAGTTCATTTGAGTCATTTGAACTAGTTATGTTGAAGAATAATATGGTTGATATGAAAGTTGTCATATGGCTAACCATTTGGTTGACTATTGTTGAACCAACTAACGTACAAGTTTGGGTACGGTTATACAAGCCTAGAAACGTGCATTACATGTGTGTATAACATGCTATGTTTTCGATCTAACGGTTTATAAATATCAACTTGAATCTAATCAGTTTTCATCTAACGGTGAATATTGAATATTTTGTTA
Source organism: Papaver bracteatum (assembly GCA_023529315.1). Taxonomy (NCBI): domain Eukaryota; kingdom Viridiplantae; phylum Streptophyta; class Magnoliopsida; order Ranunculales; family Papaveraceae; genus Papaver; species Papaver bracteatum. The sequence goes on from JAJJWX010002077.1 coordinate 1,308,251, forward strand.
GCAAGCTAACATTGATTGCAAACCCTGATTTAAGAGACTATATAAGGGATAACTCTAGCAATTGGGAAACCTAATACCCACACATTCTGTGTGATACTAGTTTTGCTAAGCTAGAGTCGATTCTCCTTTAACCTTTGGTTTCTTCTTTTAAACCAGATTAACGACTTAAAGACTTCATTGGGATTGTGAAGCCAGACTGATATTAATTTTCTTGTAGTTGTGTAACTGATCTTGCTATTTCTATCGTACAAGTACAATTGTAATAACTGGCTTGAGATTTCTATCTACGATAGGCAAGATATAAATGTAGTCACAAACACTTCGTCTCATCGTTTGTGATTCCACAATATATTTTGTCGTTGCGTCGATTAAGATTATTGTAAGGTGATTGATAATACTGAGCTGTTCTTCGGGAATATAAGTATGGTTTTATCAATTGGTTCTTGTTCGCCTTGATTTATCAAAAGACGGACAAAACTCGTAGGTATATTCGTGGGAGATGAATTTATCTATTACTGTAGACTTTTCTGTGAGATACATATTAGTTTATTAAAGTCTTCGACTTTGGGTCGTAGCAACTCTTGGTTGTGGGTGGGATCGGCTAAGGGAATCAAGTACGTATCATCCTGCTGGGATCAGAGGCATAGGAGCATAAATATACCTTGGATCAGTGCGAGATTGATTGCAACTACAGTCCAGACCGAAGTTATCTTGGAGTAGGCTAGTGTCTGTAGCGGCTTAATAGAGTGTATGTTTAATCTGGACTAGGTCCCTGGGTTTTCTGCATTGCGGTTTCCTCGTTAACAAAATTCTGGTGTCTGTGTTATTTTATTTTCCGCATTATATTGTTTATCTTTATAATTGAAATAATACAGGTTGTGCGTTGAATTTCAATCAATTAGAATATCTAACCTTTGGTTGTTAATTTACATTGATTGACACTTGGATATTGGTCTTTGGTACCATCCAAGTTATTCCTTGGGTTTGATTAAAGACTCGTTGATTCCTATTAACTTGAGTAAATAAAAACAAGAGAGAGATAATAACTCCTTGACATATTTCTATCTATATTGAGTCTGACTGTCTAGTTAATTCTGTAGAAAGTAAATCGGAGTTAGTCCATACAGATTGCTAAGCGAAAAATTGGGTGTGGTTGTTAGACCCCCACTTTTTCAGATTAGATGGTTCAAATGACTAACTCCTCTGGGTCAAGATGTGAATTTTAAAATACAGATTGGAGCCTTATTCAATGAGTTTTAAATGCTCTTAACATGTTTAAAATTTATCGGATGGTTTCTTTTTAGCATTTCTCATTTTTATTAACTATGATGGTGCACTGCACATATTGTGTTGTTATTTTTGTGTAGGGCCCATGCGGACTCAAGGTTATAATATAGTCATGTTTGCTTTTGATATCCTTGCTTTTACTTCACTGAAAATGAAAATGGATACGTTGCTTAATAATGAGTATAAAAACAAATGCATAAATGTTAAATATGCATTATCTTCATCACAAAGAACTCAAAGCTTCCCAGGGTGTGAAAATCAATGCTCATGTAATGTTTGTTTTCCATTTGGTTTTGGTTGATGCGCATTGGTAGTTCCAAATTATATCTCTACTACATTCTAAATGGGTTTTCATCTCAAAACTCTTTTCAGGGCCTTGATCATGCTTTTGTATGCACTAGTCTATATGTGGTAGGTCCTAATGACGATGTTGAAGACATTAAGGAAGCAACAATGCCAGTCATGATTCCGCCATGAGCAGGATTGACAAGAGTGGTACAGGTGTATGTGTTCAAGCATCAATGTACACTTGGGTCACTGGAGGCATTGATGGAATTTTAAAAGAGCCCAGTAGTCAATATCCCTGTCAGTGGTATAAAGGTGTGGTAAAAAAATGTGTTCATAGAACATGCACGTCTATTAACTCTGTTGAAGAAATCCAAGGTTTAGTTTTCAACTTTTTTGCTCCTTTTTTTTAGGGGTTTTCTTGAGTTGATGGAGGTTAATGTTTTTCCTACTATTTTCTTTGTAAGTTATTGTTGTTATGTTTATAGTTTTCTTTAGAGCATATAGGATATGATTGTATATGATACAATAGGATTGTTTCTTTTAACCACAAAGTAGTCTTACTTCTTTCATGTTTTTAGTCATATATATTTGACAGTTTAATGATTCAAATCAGGATCGTGATATCAACAAGCTATGGAAGGCTCACGTGCTTGTGATTTGTTGTAGTATGGAATGGGAACTAAAGGTGGTGGTGGTGGTGGTGGTGGTGCTGATTTGTAGCAACATTGGAGTTGGGTGATAACTATCATTTAATAGATATATTATGTCATGTTTCTTAAGTTTCCTTATTTATTTTTGTTTGTGAGATACAGATAGCTACTAGTATGGTAATGGTAGGTTGGATTTCATCTTTCATACTTTGCCTGATAACTTTATGTGGTCATTGCAGGTTCATCACACATTTACAACAACTGGATCAGATGGTGCCTTCAATTTTGCGACAAGGATACCAAATAGAGAGTCAAGGTTTGTCTAACTTTCCCAATCCATGCATGATTTTTGATTGCATACATTTGTTTCGATAAGAATTGGTTAAGTGTGTATTTATCAAAGTTTATATTTCTTTTTCTTTTGCGCTTAGCATTGTTTAATTGGTTTAATGTTGATTTTTATTGCAGCTTCACGATGGAGAAGTATATGAAATTATGTGTGACTTTGATGGGCTTGGAACTCTTGCACCAATTGGATCTTCTATTTTCCATTAGTTCTAGTATCCTTTCCAAATATTTTACATATTATATACTTGCTAGTTTATTTGTATGCAGTATTAGGCTCTTTCAATTGATTCTAAGAACTAATTCACACATGCTCAAAATCTTGAAGCATATTCGGTTTTAAGTCAGATCTCTGTTCTTTGTGCCCAAAATTATATACTGCATGTAACTCGATCAAGGTTTATTTATTATGTTAGTGCAGCATTTCATCTTAACTGGTTGTGCATAATCTAGGTTTTGACATTTGTTTGTGTACTGGAATATGATTTATTGATTTTTTTTGTTTTGTTTTTCTTGAAGTTACTGGTGCCCTGATTTACAAGATGGGGAGACATGAAGATTACTTCACAAGTATGTCTTTCTATCTATTCCCATAAATACGAGTCATTGATATTTCAGATTATCAGTTGATGATTGATAAAGTTTCCCAAATGTCTATTTTAAGCTTTGATAATGTGCATTCCATGGTTATTGTTTTTATAAGCATTTTCTTGACTATTGTGACCTCCCAATATTAATCAGTGGATGGATGAACATATTTTGTTGTACAGGTACACCATTATGAAGTATGGGCTAAGTTCATTATCATCATCAGAGTTTTTCGTTTTGCTGTTTAATCTATAGTTTTTTAGTTCATCGTTTTGTAACCGAATCATAGAACTTAGTTACTTTACTTGTAAGATTACATTGGTCAGAACTCCAGATTTTAATCATTTTTGTGTAATTTGAAACCAATGAATCAATGAATGTTAAATTGAATGATTATTTGTGTGCAAGTTTAATTTGATTCTCATTTGGTTTTCATTTGAGTTTTATTTGATTCTCATATGAATTCTAATTTGAGTTTCATTGATTCTAATTTGAGTTTCATTTGTGTTTGATTTCAGATTTAGTCAGATTCAGTCAGGCCATACAGCCAATCTGAATCAAAAAAAATAATTATATTAAGATTTTCAACGACCCCCACAGACACGTCATAGATGAAAAAGACACTCAAACATCGACCCTTTCCCCGACCGCCAAAGCAAGTCATTGAACTCGTATTTATGACTTGCTTTGTCGGTCGCGAAACTGCTATTTTCCACTAGTGGATCTTTCTACTTAACAAGTTTTCAACATGTGATTTGAACTTAATGAAGGTATTAAGAACCTCTGATTTGTAGGCTAAAGGATAAATTCAAGTAAGTCTGCTATAAGAATCAATAAAGGAAACATAATACTTATATCCATTGATTAAGCAAATGGTAGAAACCCATACATATGTGTGAATTAAGTCTAATGGACCATACACATTATTAGTACTAGAGGAATAAGGTAAAGCAAGACTCTTAGCTGTTTGACAAGAAGAACATTCTTGAAAGGATAAATGATATCTATGACTGCATCCACTGTAGAAAGAACATGCTTCAAGGTCTTGTAAGCAGTATGACCTAACTTATTGTGCCAACTTGTTGAAGTAGAAAGTAATGGCGGTTTTAATTGACCATATGTGAACTCCAAATGATATAAGACATCTTTAACAGAACCACTAAAAAGTACCTTATGAGTAACTACATCCTTCACATAGAACATATCATAATGAAATTCAAAGAAGCAGTTATTTTCCTTGGTAAATTGGTGCACAAAAATAAGATTTCTAGTAATAGATAACACATGAAGCACATTTGAAAGTGTAAAGGCGACATTATCATTCTGAAAAGTAGAAGAACCAACATGAGTAATGTGCAAACCTGAACCATTGATAACTTTAACTTGATGATGCCCTTGATATTTAGAGTGAAGATTCATATTGGAAAGATCACATGTAATATGATGAGTAGTTCCTGAGTCAGGTACCCATGAAAAGATGGTGGATACACTGTAATCATTGTAAACTGCATAAGCTTCAGGCTCTAGACACCAGAACTCCTCTGAATCATCTCCATAGTACTCATAACTGGTGTTGTAAGCTTGAACCATTGGATTATCATGATATCTATATTTGCATACTGGTGCCAAGTGAACAATCTTCTTACAAAGTTGACATGGAAGAGGAAAGTTGTTGTTGTATCTTCCAGATGAATTAGGTGGGAAAAAGTTATTATGTCTTCCACCATAATCAAATATTGATTTCTACCTCCATTGTCAAATCTTCCACCACGTAAACATCCTCTAAAGTTTCCACCAGATCTATTACCACGATATCCATTGGATTGATTGAAGGAACCTCTATAAGAATTATTGCATGAATTTGAGTTAGGAGCTTGATAATAAGAAGAATTTTAGTAATCTTGATAATAAGCAGTAGGTGGATGTGTGAAATTGGAGTAGTAAGGATCAAATGTTGAATAAGAATACTGATAAAGGGATTGTTGAGTGGATACATTTGCAGATGCGGTTGTAAGATCAACTTTGGACTCTGAATTCGCACGCGCCTCTTCAGAAAGTAATGATCCAAGTAACCCAGAGGTAGTAATGAGATTTTCATCTTTCAATTGTTGAGTAGTGATAGTGGTTTTGAAAGTGTTGAATTCAGGTGGTAAACCTTGTAGAATGTGAAAAAATAAATCCTCATCAGAGATTGCTCTGCCAATTTGTGCTAATTGATGGGAAATTAAACGTGCTTTATTGAAATAAACAAGCATAGAATCACTACTTATCTTCATATGAACTAGATCAGTTTTTAGTTGCATCAGTCTAAACTTGGTAGATGAATTAAAATTGTGTTCTAAATGATTCCAAATTTCATGAGAAAAAGTGCAATCAATTACTTGTGAGTGGAATTCCTCTGTACAAGCACTAAACAACCAAGACATAATGGCTTGATCTTGATTTACCAAGTAATTGTAGTCGGGATTACGAACTGAATCATTTTCAGGCTCAAGATCTACAAATGATAGAGCTGCAAGTATCGCTTCACCAACAGGAGATGTTTTACGAAAATATTTGACAGGACATTGAAAAGATCCATCAACAAATCGAATAACATCGTAACTACGGAGAAGAGGTATAATCTGAGATTTCCACTGTGTGTAATTAGTTGGTGTTAATTTTAAAGGTGGTTTAAATGTAAGAGATATGTGTTTGTTCTTGTCAGCCACTGTTGAACTGTAAGATGAAGATGATGATGATTTAGGGTTTGAAAAAGGTATCTGATACCATGTAAAGAGATGAATGTCGCTAGACGATTCTTTTAGATAATTTCATCAATTGAATTTCAGATACTTTCATTACTGACACTGAAGAAAATAAAGAAGTATTTAAAGACGATGATTGGTCAGCACGTTGACCAACCAACTGGTAACAGATGTAGCCCGTTAATTACACCTAAAATAACCACCACTTGTCGGTTACACCACACACACTACACATGCTCTAAGTCACACACACACTTGAACTCATTCTCTAACATTCTTTATGCAATTTATCGTTAAATTCTGCTACTGACACACAAAAAAGATGGCTCGTTTTGTTTTGATCCCATAAGAGAATGTTCGAATGTCATATTTGATTTACAACCAGGAGATTTGATTGTACTCCCTCCGTCCCACATATATAGGCGGACAGAGACAATTCTCTTAGATTAAGAAAAGCGCATTGGATTCATAATTTTTTATGTTTTTTCATGTTTTAACCCTTGTCCTATTAGTAACACAATTATCTATACACCATTAATAAGGGCATTCGTGGAATATTATCTTGAAAATAGTAATCCGCCTATCTAATGGGACAATCAAAATTCAAAATTCCGGCTATCTAAAAGGACGGAGGGAGTAAGACAAAACATGTACTGGTACGTTCTACTTCTCAAAAAGACGAGGACATCCACTCGCCTGATTGAATGAAATTTCCTAAGGAATAAGTGCTGACATACTCTGAAGGAATTTGACTACTCCAAGGAACCCTCAGGGAAGAATTTGCCCCAGGCCCTGAATTGTCCGATTCCCCGTAATATAACGTAGATAATGCGTAATCACCGTCCCAGGGCATCCACCCTTCAGGGGCAATTAGAGATTCCAAGTGACAATCAATGAAGACGGTTCTCGAGTATTCCTTCCACGGTCTACCCAAATAATTCCGGTGAACTTTAGGATTTTCATAGTACAATTTCATGTACTCATCTGTACCATTAATCGAACAATTCTGAAAAACAAACCCAGTCGACTGACCAGGATCCGTCCGCCCATGAGCTGTTACTGCATTCGTCTCACCATGTTCAGGTGAGAGCTGCCGTGGCCGGATTAAAATAACCGAGTTCTGAAAAACTGCAGCTGAGTTTCCAAAAATGAAATCCACAGTCCCCTCTATACGACACGAATTGTATAATTGACGCAGTGCTCTAGCATAAAGCGTATCCTGGTGACCGAGGAACTCGCAATTTTCAATAATAGATTGGTCACTGTCAGATCGGAATGCAACAGCTTGGTGTGCATCAGGTCCGGCTGAGTTCTCAAATGTGATGTCACGGGCCATAAATCCATCTCCTAGGACGCCTGTTACACAATTGAATGGTCAGTAAAATCTAACTACCCACCTAAAAAATCTTTGTTCTTTATCTTTATATTTTTGTCATCAAGATTTTGTTATCTTTCTTGTAATTCTAAATGAGTGAAGTGACTGACAACAACATGAGGTGAAAAAAAATAAAGCAAGTTTGAATGCTTTCGCACCCCACAGACCAGGTTAAATGTCATTGACTCATTGCAGTTATTACTTGTCGGTGCTGCATACAATTCACAGTACGGTGGGTATAGATTCACGGGATCTGCATTTATCTAAACATGAATTTTTTTATTAGCTAGCCAAATGCAGATCCCGTGAATACTCACGGGAATTTTTCGGTGCTGGTTATATTTTTTTATCCGGCGGTAGAATTTTTTGATTTCATAAAAATATTACAGAATTCGCAATAAAATTTTATTTTATAAAGAAGAAAAAAAAGTTGACTTACCGACGGTGGCGGTGTTATAAGTGGAGACCCCTGGCTGCCCAACATTCATAGAACCTGTTATCACAGTTTTGCCCATGCCATCTCCTAAAAATACTACATTTCTCTTCTTCAATGGAATTCTAACAGTTTCTCTATAAACACCTTCTTTAATCTTGATCACAAATCTTCCAACTCCTTCGGAGTAATCCGGTGCCGCGAAAACTGCGTCCTGTATACTTGTATAGCACCCTGAGTTCTTTTCTTTACATACGGTTGCGTTTGCCGATAAATTCACCGGAAAACCTCTATTAGTACTCACACCACCAATACCACCACCGCTATTCATTTCCCAAACTCCATTTCTCTCTGTCATTGGTGGTTTCCATGAATTGGTTTCATTACCAAAACGGTCATAACTAACTAACATACTCAGCACATTACTAGTCAACTCAGTCAAGGAGTTCATGAAGCTAACCGTATCGTTGACCGCCTGGATGTCATTAACTTTCGAGAGCGCCGACCAGCAATCGACCTGGTATAAAAGAGCAGCACTCGTCCACGCACGTGCATCTTTCAGTTTTCCACGTGGCAGTGTATTGGCCGCTAATGAGAAGCGGTATTCCGAGAACTGAAGCACCTTTAAACAGTTTTGTGCCGCAACAGACCGGTTCTGGTTGCCGGAAGATGCATCCAAAATGGTTTTGACTAGTTTTTTGGATTTCTTGAGTTTGTGTGCAGATATTGAAAATGAGGCTTCGATTATATCAACGGGTGATGATGTTGAGAGGTTACCTTCTTTCCTTAAAGCTGCTTTGCATGTATTTGGGAACCTTGTTGCATTACAAACTTGGCTGATTATATCTGGTGTTGCTGTTGTAATGTTATTCGGTTTTGAAATGTGGGTCTGTTTGTGATGTGATTGTTTCTGAAGATGATCCCCACGAACTGCATTAGTGAAGGGAATTGAGAAGAGGAAACAGAAGAGAATGAAAATGGTGATGTGTGCCATGAACGATCACATGAAGGTGTGATGAAGAAGATGAGTTAGAAGGGTGTTGTTATAAGGTAGGGGAAGTGAGGTGGAGAATGAAGGAAGGAAATGGCTAAATTTGGAAATTAAATAAATTTGTTTTTTTTGTTTGTAAAAAGAGAGTTGAAAAAAAGTTACTGCTAGTTTTCGTTTGTCTTGCAAGTGTTGTTAGATGGCTTCAGGTTTGGTGAGAATAAAAATCTTGAATTCAAAGATTGAAATTAGGTCAAGTACTTATCGTGGATGGTAGGGATGTCGACCAAACGCCACTTTGGTATGAAATGTCAAACGCACGTGTTTAGAGCTTCTTATGGGAATCAACAAGCTCAAAATTTTGTTGGGTCACGTGGATGGTTAAATGGGTTTTTCTATTATGGTAAAACATGGTAAAATGTACATATTTGGTTTTTTAAGGCCTCGTTAGTATTATTTTTAATATAAAATATTTTGTAGGATAAAGATGAAAAATAAAATATACTTAAGTGAAATAAAATAAGATGAAGTGAGATAAAATAAGATAAAATGAAATAAAATAAGGTTAAAAAATAGTAAAATAATCAGTGAGTTTATTCATCCCATAGGAACTGCAAAATGAACAAACCGTGAGTTTGTTCATCCGAACTGATCTTATAGACTTTTTGACTGCATTGAGGGAGATATGGCCATATGAGATGCCCTTGGTTGTTCGGCTTGTGAAAGAATGTTCGATAAGAATCAAAATGCTGGTCGACCAGTTTCTGGTTCAACAAGTCCGTGAATGAAATCTCATGAGCACATGCGAAGGAGACATGTAGCATGGCGACAGTTTGTAGTGAAAGTCTGAAATTCAGATCGCGCATGATCAGATCAGGTGCATGGTCAGACAGATTATGCACTCACGGATGGGGTTTTTAAATTTAGTAGTATACAATTATGGACACTATGCTATTGCTTAGCTTTAACGGCCCCATATGCGGCGGTGGGATGGGAAACCAAGACAACACCCACTTACTAACACCCACCATCATGTGTCACTTATATTTGGGTAATAGCAAATTATTCATGTGGTAAAGTAAGTAAATTACCTCCAAAATTACAACTTTATTGACTAAAATAGTAAGTAGTAACACCATCTAAAAGACATTTTCATGAAAACATTCCTCGAAGAATCTTTGTGCTTTTCATTCTCTTCCCAACAAGTGTCGTTGATAGCTCGGGATTTGAAACTCATTGTGTAAAAGGGTAACACCGTAGGTCAAATCTATAGGCCAGAGTCATTCTCACCTGCGCAACTGGGATTTGAAATTTGGAGGGGATTGAAAAGATAAGATACTGTCATCATAGAAGAATCTGTCTAATTTTCTACCTATGGCAAATTTTACACGGACTTCGTCTGAAGTGAGCTAAATTTACTAATTTTTGATTTGTCTAAATTTACTAACTTCATAATGCACATTATTAAAAGACAAAAAAAAATCATTATGAAGTAATTTCTCAAAACCCCTTAACCAACTATTCTCTTACTAACTATTTTACTCTTTGATTAATCATTATTAATTAATCATTTTTTGTGTTAAATAACTGTGTTAGATGTGAGCTCAACTAATGTAAATGGGGCACATTATTTAAATCGATCTTTAAAACATTAAATAACTGAATTTTTTTGATATTTTCTTTTTCCAAAAACACTACCCAGAATCGGTTTACGTTCAAGCACACGTAAACCTATTTTGAGTAATGTTCTTTGGTATTCAAGGAGGGCAATAAGAATCGGTTAAAGTCTGCATAGATAAAATCCGATTCTCATAATCGGTCTTTTATGGCGTCATAATGAACATTTCATACTTGATGAATCTGATTCTCATAATCGGTCTTTTATGGCCTCGAAATATGACTAAGCTTAATGAACATTTCATATTTGATGAATTTCGGTTAAGAAAAATTTATTGCTCGCAGTCAAAATCATGATTCAAGATTATCATTCATAAATAGTTTGGAGCAGTGATATGTGTCATTGATGTACCATATTAGTATGCACACCTTTAAAAGCATGTGAACTCGCGAATCTGGATCGGTACGCAAACTAGTACGCGTACTAGAAAGGAACTGTTGGTTACGGGGCCGATTTGGTATCCATACTGGTACACGTAGCAGAAAAGTTATGTGGACTCCGGAATGTGGCTATGTTTAAATGATATCCATACCGGTATGCATACCACAAAAGTTTTGTGGACTCTGGAACTTGTTATGTTTAAATGGTATGCAGTACGCATACCTAAATAGTTCTGTGAACTACGGAACTCGGTTATGTCTTAAGGTTTACATAACAGTACACGTTATGTGATATAACTGTTCACGAACAGGTTAAGTACTCGTACTTTGTACGCCTACTTACCATGTCGATTATATTCATACACACATAAAATTATTTCTCCGAGATAATTAGCATTTGAATAATCTCTATTAATATTTATAAAACACCATAGACATATTTGATCACATGATTGTGTTTCGAGATGAGTCTTAAGTGTTTATGTAAATTCTCAAGCTTATAGTTCAGTTGGATAGCCTCGGCTAACCATTCATGAGTGTGGTCCTATTCACAGTTAGGTTACGGTTTATCCTAACCAGAGTGTGTATCTTGATTATGTAAATCAGATTTAAAAATTCATCAAACGGTGGATATTGTTTGCTTGGTTCCAAAGCTATCTTAGGTTAAACCTAAAGCAACATATGCTTTGAATGTCTATATAAAGGGAACCTCAAACAACCGGGATCTTTGAATCTCGACACTACTTTTTGGCGTGTCCTAGTTGTTACTAGAGTCGTTCTCTCCGAAAACCATTTTAGGGTTTAGCGACGACAAAGACTTCATAGGGATTTGTAAAGCCAAGTCCAGCTATTCTTTATCTGATAGCTCGAGTATCCTGATCTTGATCGATTGTTGAGCTGCTGACTTGACCAAGATAAATACTAATGATTACATTTTTATTCGTCTTAGACTTTGTTGATTCCACAAGTTTTATACTTGTGATCTGAATAATAATCTAGGCTGCACTTCGGGTTGCATAAGTCTGGATTTTGAGGTTAGCTAAACTTTGTCTAATATATAGGTTTATTATTAGAAAAAGGGAATCAAATATATGGATTTCCATTATACCTTGATCTTTGATCAAAAAGGGAATTAAATATATAGGTTTATTTGTGAGAGGCAGATTGGTTTAAAGTCTTCAATTGAGTTGAAGCAACTCTTAGTTGGTGTGAAATCAGCTAAGGGAATCAATTGCGCGGAGTCCTAATGGGATTCAAGAGGCGTAAGAAACGCGACTGTAACTAAATTGTTATGAGGGTTTAATTCGGTATCAACTACATTCCATTTTGAAGTTAATTGGTAGTATGCTAGTGTATATAGCGGCTTAATATAGTTTGGTGTTCAATCTAGACTAGGTCCCAGGGTTTTTCTGCATTTGCAGTTTCCTCGCTAACAATTTTTTTGGTATCTGCGTTATTTCTTTTCCGCATTATATTATTTTTGTTTATCTTTATAATAAAAATATCATATGTTGTGCGTAAATCAATCACAGTAGATACGTCCGACCTTGTTTGTTGGATACGACTTGGTTACTTAGGAAATTGATCTTTGGAATCACCCAAGTACTCTCACACGTAAATTAGGTTCACGGACTACTCTCTATAAACTTTCTGATTATGAGAGATAGAGATATAACTCTAGATACTATTCCTTGATTGAGATTCATTAAGTTGAACTCTCGGAATTGTATTAAGTTTGTCCATACATATTTTCTAAGAAAAAGTTGGTGGTGTATTTTGGTACCCCCGCGTTTTCAATTGTAATCCCAAATAAATAAATTAGATGTGACTAAGCAAATTTCATTGTTTCTACTGATCATAAAAATAATGTGAAAAGATGTTAAAGTTCGAGTTAACTTTTTCAACATTTGAATAAATAGTAAACAATTGAGTTTTCTCTTCTACATAATATCCCATTTGTAAAGATATGTGTGAGAACTAGATTAATCTTCAAAAGAACATTTTTGTCTATCACAACAATATGCATTCGATATTGAGATTGTTGATCCAAATTCTATCGATTCTTGATTCTGAAAAAACCATTGATCTTTAAATAGCATGTAACGTATTTACTTGCTTGAATGATCCATCACATGGATACTGAGTGTGCACTATATCGATTAAATTATTTACATTAAATTATTTTCTCACTTTATTGACGTTATCATCAATAAAAATGAATTATTCCCACCTTTTCGACGTTTACATATTTTTTCAGTGTATATTGGGTAATATTGACAGAGGTTGAAAAACATTTACCATATCCAATTCATTCATGTTTCCATCGATAACCATCAATCTAAGAATGCTTTAGTGTTTTTTTTTTTTTTTTTTTAATTATTCCTTGGTAACAAGGTGTCCCGACTACATATATGTCAATGAAGACAGATCGATACGGCATACATACATCGGCAGATATGTACAGATATCCGGAGATATATATAAATTAGATGAATCGAGGATCTTATAGGGTGTATTGGATTGGGAATTATATATATGGATAATAATGTATGTTTTTTTTTTAGAATCCAGAGGACTTATATAGAATCTAGAAAAGTCCATAGAATTTTAACATATTATATTGGATTTTTTTAATGGAAAAATAAGGAATATTAAAGATTTCCAAAATAAAAATATTTTGATGAAGGTATATTTACGATGGTCGCGACGGTGCTAGTGACGGTTGCATCATCGGTTGTGATATATACTAGCGGTGTTGGTTGTGGCAATGGTGTTGGAGGTAGGTGTAGTTGCATAATAATCTACAACTACACCCTCAATATAATTAGTAAAAACTCAAGAAGTTCTTGATGGTGAATGATAACTTTCTTATTAATTCTCTTAGTTGATTACATAGAATTATCAAAATGGAACTAGAATAGTTACAACTTTTTCTATTCTCTTTCCTAAGATAATTTCTTACACTCATTAAAAGAACCTCTCGAATTTTACATTTGAACTCCTATTTATAGTAAAACTTATGCGATTGTATATGAATTGCGAAGTATCGCAATTCATCCTCGCAAAATTATTTCATCCTCGCAAAACTTTATATTTCTCCGCGCTACTTCTATCATCGTATCATTTTATAACTCTTTTCTCCTTTATCTATTACGATACTCGTGAACTATTATCTTGCGATATTCAGTACCTACATCTTGCCTCTTCTCATGTCAATTCTACGAAGAATAAATGATCGTGAGAACATAACCATTACTTAGTCTTTTAGAATTTGGACATGTCTTTTGTAACCGTCCTTTTCTAGTTATTCCCTTATATAACTCCTTTATATTCTCTTCCTTTTCTTCTTCTTACTTCGCAATTTTATCTTCTCGTTCATACTCTCCATTATTGTTTTCTCTGCAATTTTTTCTTCTATTATATCTTCATGAGTTCTCCAAGGTAATTTCCTTCTATCTCCGCGAATTTCATTTGTTCTCCTCTTTAATTTCTGTATAATTTGTTATCCGATTTTGGTTTATTTCAACAAAATAACTCCTCGGATGAAACCTCAACTAAAAAATTCAAGCCCTAATCCACGAAGAAGAAAATATGAGAATCAAAAGGTAGTTAAAATACTTTGCCTTCTTTCCGGAACAATATATTGTTGCCTCATTTTTTAATCTACATTTTGATTCGCAGTTGGCGAAAAACCAAACCCTGGTAAGAGATCTCGAGTAACTAAACCCACACCATTAATTCCGATTGATGATTTCCTTCCGAAGTTGATAAGGAATTTTCCTCTCCTCCTCGTGAAAATGCTTCTTCACACACTCCCGCCTCTACTCCATTACCTACCTTTCAATCTCCCATCGGTGTCAATTTATCAACACTTCTTCAAGATCAACCCTCGCAAAATATTTCTTCAACTTCTTCTCTTGAAAAACAACCTCGCAAAATATTTCTTCAACTTCTTCTCTTGAAAAACCTATCTTGTCCCCAAATCCTTTGAGTGCTATTTCTCCAAACAATTTGACTTGCTCTTATTCCTTCAAATTCTTCTCCTCTTCCTCAGAAATTCGAGATGGAATTTATTCAACTTTCCGAATGTTATCCGAGGTTTTGACCAATACTTGCGAAGTCTACTAATGTTCGTTCGCAATATGAGTTTTGCGAAGTGCTAAATAATTTCGTCAATCCAGACATTTCTTCTTCACGTCAATCCTTGGAAAAAGAAATTGAATTGCTTCGCCAATCTTTGAAATCTTCTCAAACAGAATGCGAGGATCTCCATAAAGAAAATTATTATCTTCAAAATGATTCTCTCGACTGAGCGATTCTTCGCAAAAGAAATGATGAATTGAAAGGTATGATTACTATCTTCATATTTTCCCTTTTATTTACTTATATTCTTCATATGCTTGAAACATCCATTAAAACCCATTCCCCTTTATAGAATCCATCCAGAAATGTAGAAGATTGGTACTTCACCATGAATCAGATGCAACATAATATCGAACCAAGCATGAAAGCCTCTCAAACCAATTCTCCCATTTATCTAATCTTTACTCGTGTGCTCTTGACAACTCTGACGCTCTTTTTCAAGAGAATACTCAACTAATATATGATCGAAATTTTTTGAATGATGACATATCTCAACTTTTTTCTTCCTTAAATAAAGCTAATTTGAGAATAGAAACCTTATTAGAAGAGAACAAAACCTTATCAGAAGAGAAATGTTCGTTTTTGAATACAATGATTGTTTCTTCGCAAGAATTAAAAACTCTTCAAAATAAATGTTGCGATCAAGAAAATCTTCTTTCTTTGTTGAAAGGTGAACTTGAGGAATTAAAGAAGTCTTGAGATCTTTGAAAGAAATTCTTTTGTTATTGAGAAGAATTCCCTTATTAATAAGAATATAGTCTTGAGTACTAAGAAGAATCAACTTGAAGAAGATTATTCGTCATTAAAAAGTCTTAATGCCAAACTTGCGAAGGATAAAAATTTTCTTCTTTCTAAAGATCAAAAGCTTCAATCTCGACTTAAAGGATTAGTTGGTGATGGTTTTGATAATGCGATGAATCAGATGAAGAACTGTTGTCTATCTTTAGATCAATCTCTTACTTCGCAAAGAGAAGGTAGTCATTAAAATTTGACTGCCTCTGGTATATCTTTAAATTTCGTTATACTCGCAAATTTTATCCTTTGAATTTTGTTTTATTCGCAGAATCTGAGAACAACCTTCGTAATGCGAAAGATGGATTAGAAGCCTCCTGTTCCGATCTTCGTAAGAAAAATGCTTTGCTTTCTACCCGCTTAATCAACTCTCGTGACCGTGCTAATCGGAGATTCAACTATCTTGCTTATTCCAAAGATATCGAAGATACCAACCATCAAAAATCTATACTTCGTGAAAGTCATCTGAAAGCTCAAGTCTTTACGAATAACATTCTCTTATCAAGAGCCTTGCCTCCCGTGAAAATTACTCCTCTCGAAAATATCGACGATGAAGTTGCTCGTGAGCCTGATAGTGATTTCGATTATGAGAGTGATGATGAAGATCTTGATGACGAGAAAGAATCTATTCCTCAAGGAGATGTTCCCGTTGCATATTCTTCAAAGGATGATATCTCGCAAAAAGTCGAAAGTCGCTAATGACCCTACTCATCTTAAAGATCCAAAGACAGAATGTTGATGAAGCATGATAACATTCTTTTTTCAATTTATCATTGACTCTCCTGTCCTCCTTTCTTTTGAATTCCTTCCCTTAGTTCTGTTGGTTTTCTTTTTGCGAACAATTTTTTTTTTAAGAAGTACATCCGATATTTTGCGAAGATGATTTAACCTTTCTTAAAAAGTATATCGATATTTTGCGAAGATAATTTAACCTTTCTTTAATTAAATGTTTTCCTTATTTTGCCCCATTTGATCATATGAAGAGAAATAATATATAACTCACAGATAAAGCTTAGTATCTCCTTTTCCCCCTATTATTTCTCTTTAAATGATTAAACATTGTTGGAAGTATTAGAATATCTGCCTCAATTTATCTTACGAATTTTACCTTTTAGCTCTGGCTCTGGGTTGCCCTCTTTTGCTACTTCTTCTTTTTTAGATTCATTTTCATATGATTCTTCTTGCTCCTCTTCATCGGACTCTGATTCCGATTCTCCTGTTTCTTCCTCAACTACTTTCTTGCTTTTCTCCTTTTGTTGTGGTTTTGCTTTCGCCTTGACCTCGACCGCATATGTCAAGCTCTATCATTTTCATTTTGTTTTCAATATTTCAAACAATATAGTTAGATATACCAGCATAAATATCACAATCTAAGTTTTTAACTTTGACGACTTTCATTGGTCTGCCCTTTTATGCTTCTTTTTAATATATTACAATTTTTTTCTCTTCTTCCGATTTTCGATCATCTTTATCTGATTCTTCTTGCCCTTCTTATTTGGATTCGGATTCTGATTGTTCTTGTTCTTCCTCAACTTTCTTCTTTTGCTTCAACTTTCGTTGTTGTTCTTCTTTGGGTTTGATTTTTTTCGCCTTTGACCTGCCTGCATACATGAAACTCGGTCATTTTCATTTTTTTTAAGCAACATAGTAAGAATACCATCACAAATATCAAAATGTATGTTTTTACCTTTGACGACTTTCTTCGGTTTGCTCTTTTTTCTTGTTTTTCCTCTTCTTACGACTCTTTGTCATCTTCATCGATTCTCCTTGCGCTTCTTGTTCGGATTTTGAATCGATTTTTTCCTCACTATCTTCCTGAGTTTCAACATTAACTTTTGATGTGCTTCTTTATTTTTACTCTTGTTCTTCCTCTTTCTTGGTGTCTCTTTCTTGTTCTTTGCATTTCCTTTGATGACTTTCATTGGTTTGCCCTTTTCAGATTCTTTTTCCACTCTTTGTCCTTCTTCTTCGGATTCTGATTCCGACTTTTCTGGTTCTTCCTGAACTATCTTCTTGTGTTTCACCTTTCTTTGTGTTTCTTCATTTGCACTCTTGTTCTTCCTCTTTCTTGTTGCCTCTTCTCCAATTATCTTATTGTTCTTTGCATTTCGTTTTGGTTATGTAGCTTTCTCAATCTCTTGTGTTCCCTTTTCATCTTGCTTCTTCTTTATCCTTGGTGATCTCCTATGCATTATGTCTTCTCAACCTGAGATCAATACTTATTATAGTTAGCATTCATATTTTCATAGTAGAAAGCAACATAACTAGCGAATATTTCATTTCTATGGATCAACAATTGTTGTTGATCCACTGAAATGGATAAACTTCTATTGTTTATCCTATTTTTATTTGGATCAAGTTTCAACTTGTTACGATTGTAAATAAGAAATCCTACTTTTTAAGTATAAGAAATAAAATATATGAAATATCCTTAATAAGTATACTACATATACAATACCTTTGAAGAAGTATTAGAAGTACTAAATCCGTCAAATGAAGAGATATAAGAAGTATTAGAAGTACTCGATCCACCAAATGAAGAGATATAAGAAGTATTAGAAGTACTCAATTCACCAAATGAAGAGATATAAGAAGTATTCAATCTGTGAATAATTACGTAACATATGACGAAGTATAATGATTACTTAACCTTCACCAAATGAAATATCCGTTGAAGAAGTATAATAAATATGAGATATTCTTGAAGAATTATAAGAAGTATTCAACTTTTGGAGAAATATTCAATATATGGAGAAGTATAAGAAGTATGTAATTCTCATAAACTTTTACGAATATGAACTTATTTGTATTTGATTGCTATCAAAATCGCATCTTTTGTTAAGTCTTCGTTAAAATTCTTCAATGATGTTGTCTTCTTTGATAGGACTTCTTGTAAAAATTCTTCAATGATATTGACAGAGCTGTCTTCTCTTCAAAACTTCATGATGTATATTCTTGTAAAATTTCTTCAATGATATCGATTTAAGTCGTCTTCTTTTTCAGATCTTCATAATGTATATACTTGTATAATTTCTTCAATGATTTTGATGTAATGAATTTCATTAATTTCTGTGGTCTTATCATGCCTTCCTAAGTAAAGGTCTTATTTTGCCACCTATTTTGTAATAAATTTTTGTATTTGCGATAATATGACAAGCCTGAACATTCTTGCGAACATACAACCTCGTGACATTATCGTCTTGCGATGAAATCGCATGACGTTTTTACACTTTCATGTAATAACCCATTGATCTCATCTTAACTTCTTTGTTTCATTCTGCGAGTTCTTTTTGTATGTTTTCCTTCTTTTTTTTTTTTTTTTTTTTTTAGAATGCTCGCAAAACTTCATTTGTTGCACAAATATGACAAGCCTTTATGTTTTCGCAAACAAGAAGCCTCGTGACATTTGCGTCTTATAGCACGTATCAGCTCCCTAATGGAGGGTGCTACCCTTTATCTCCCCCTGGTTGCCCCTTCAAGGAAGCGTACATCGACCATACAAGGTTAGCTCTTCCCATCCGGTTCTTCCAACAACCAGCTTTTGATCGCAACCTCTTATCCTTTTTGCCTATAGGGCTTATAGTTACGAGGTTGCACCCTATGGGGTATCTTTGGGCCAAGTGCATCATTTGCCAAGACTTGTCAAAAATGGCAGATGTGGTTCAACCTCACCCGACACTCTTGACTCAACCGTGTACCTCGGTGCCTTGATTATTTTCTGCACTTATTGGGAAAGACAGTATGCCTTAGTCGCACAACCTAAATCCTCTTACACCGCATTTTATATTGCGTAATGTCGCTAGATTAGGTGAGAATCCAAGGTGTCTAACCCGGATAGGTACCCCATTATTGGGTTGTACCCCTAAAATTTTACCATGTACTAAAGGCCCTTGGTGGTGTTACGGTTACCCTTAGCCACGTTTATAGGTACCCCCTTAAATTTTATCCTTTGAATTTTGTTTTATTCGCAGAATCTGAGAACAACCTTCGTAATGCGAAAGCTGGATTAGAAGCCTCCTGTTCCGAGCTTCGTAATAAAAATGCTTTGATTTCTACCCGCTTAATCAACTCTCATGACCGTGCTACTCGGAGATTCAACTATCTTGCTTATTCCAAAGATATCGAAGATACCAACCATCGAAAAGCTATACTTCGTGAAAGTCATCTGAAAGCTCAAGTCTTTACGAATAACATTCTCTTATCAAGAGCCTTGCTTCCTATGAAAATTACTCCTCTGAAAATATCTTACGATGAAGTTGCTCGTGAGCCTGATAGTGATTTCGATTATGAGAGTGATGATGAAGATCTTGATGACGAGAAAGAATCTATTCCTCAAGGAGATGTTCCTGTTGCATATTCTTCAAAGGATGATATCTCGCAAAAGTCGAAAGTCGCTAATGACCCTACTCATCTTAAAGATCCAGCACAGAATGTTGATGAAGCATGATAACATTCTTTTTTCAATTTATCATTGACTCTCCTGTCCTCCTTTCTTTTGAATTCCTTCCCTTAGTTACTGTTGATTTTCTTTTTGCGAACAATTCTGTTTTTTAAGAAGTACATCTGATATTTTGCGAAGATGATTTAACCTTTCTTAAGAAGTATATCTGATATTTTGCGAAGATAATTTAACCTTTCTTTAATTAAATGTTTTCCTTATTTTTCCCCATTTGATCATATGAAGAGAAATAATATATAACTCACAGATAAACCTTAGTATCTCCTTTTCCCCCTATTATTTCTCTTTAAATGATTAAACATTGTTGGAAGTATTAGAATATCTGCCTCAATTTATCTTACGAAGTTTCAACTTGTTACGATTGTAAATAAGAAATCCTCCTTTTTAAGTATAAGAAATAAAATATATGAAATATCCTTAATAAGTATACTACATATACAATACCTTAATAAGTATCCTTAATACCTTAAATATATGAAATATCCTTAATAAGTATCCTTAATAAGTATACTACATCAAAAATGTAGTTGCGGATTATCTCACAACTACACCCTCATAAGAATCCATTAAAATGATTCCTAAATCTAATTAATTTGATATGAAACTAAGGATTAAAGTACTAAAATTATAAAAAGAGACACAAAGATTTTTTACATGGTTCGATCATTGTGATCTACATCCATGGTTCTTCACTAGTGATTGTATATAATTACATGAATTGACAATTGAGACTACATTAATGAATATTTGGAGCTCTAGTTTTTTAGGGAAGAAGATGATAAAGAAAATAAAATCTCTCCTAAAAATTTCTCTCTCCTCCTAAAATTATCTCTCCCTCTAAAAAAGACCTCCCTTCTTCTCATGCCTAAATGGCTATTTATATGATTTTACATATTGCATAACAACTGTCTGTCCCTTAATTTTGGATATGAGAATTATCTGCGAACCTTTCAGTAGATTCATTTCACGAACCTCTTTTGCCTTTCGCAATCGCTCACATTTTCCTCGTGACTTCCTTTGCTCGTAAAATATCTTTTCTCTCCATAATTTCGCAAGTTACCATTTGTTATGATATTCCGCTCCTACATTTTGCCTCTTTTTTCTTGAATATTGCTTGAAGAGCGATCTTCAGGAAAAAATCACTTGTTGTGGTTGTTGGAGTAGTCTTTGATCTTGTTGATGAGAGAACGAGCGATAGAATACTTGACTTGAAAAGTACGTACTTGCCTCTATTATTTCGTGAAGTTCTTGAATGTTGCGAAGTAAAAAATATCAATCCTTGAAGAAGTATAAGAAGTACTCAATCCTCGAAATATATAAGAAGTATGAAGTATGCGAGGTATCCTTAAGAAGTACTTAATCCTCTAAATGTAAGAAGTATTGCGAACCCATCATGCGAAACTCTCACTCCATGTTCTTTGCCTCATGCTATACTGTAATGCAAATAAAAATTTAAATTAGTATTCAACATTTCTTTTATCAAAAATATTCATTTAATTGCAAGTTCAAATCGTTTTTCTTTGTTTTGATTTCCTTTGTATGATTTATTTCATCTCATTTGACAAATATTTTTCCATGGAAATGATCCTAATAGGTACCCCCTCATACGACGCACTGAGGTTCTTTGCCTCTTACGAATGTTGCTTCGCAAGTGTACGCCATAAAGGTTTTCCATCTACTACTCTCCATGTCGAATATCATATCATTTGAAGCAAAGTAAATTTTTCAAGAGAAATATATAAATTGATTTGTGCGAGATATTTTTCTCGGTTTCTTTTGTAATTGTGAAATCTTGAGATCTTTGTAATTTCTTTTGTAATTGTGCGATTGAATCGTTTCTTTGTAAATCAAATCAAAAATCTTTTATATTTTGTAAGTAAAATGTTTAAGGAAAGAGGTACTTAGCTTTTGTGGTTTGTCGTTGTTGTCTCTTGCGAAGTATATGATTTGTTTGCGAAGCTAGCATCGTCTTGTATGTTCTCACAGCATACCAATTATTCTAGCCCACTCTCGCTGAAATAGAATTCTCTTTGCTAGACTTTTGCGAAGTAAACATTTTTGTGAAGTAAACGAACATTTGCGAAGTATTCATGCTGCGAATATTCGCAAGTAAACATTTGCGAACCCAATAATCTTATCACGAACGTTCGTAAAGAAAAATCCTTTACAGAAGTTCAAACCCACGATATTTCTTTATTGTTATTTCGTTTGCTGCGAACTTTTCCCTGCAAACTTTAATCTTCATCTTTTCCCTGCGAACATTAATTAAAGTATATACTTGTTGATGCGAACTTTAATTAAAGTGATGCGAATTGATCCGTATACTTATTAACTTTAATTCTTCGTATGCAGGAAGTATATACTTCGCATAACTTCATTTTTCTTCGTTGATTTGAACAAGCTGAGACGTGGACTTAGTTGATTGAACCATAACATCTCCCTGAAGATGATATTGAACTTTCAAATCCGTTTTCTACTCCATTATTGGATCTACTTCTGGAAGACGCCATTACCGTTTTCGAGATAGAAT
This sequence comes from Papaver bracteatum, assembly GCA_023529315.1. Taxonomy (NCBI): domain Eukaryota; kingdom Viridiplantae; phylum Streptophyta; class Magnoliopsida; order Ranunculales; family Papaveraceae; genus Papaver; species Papaver bracteatum. The sequence continues at coordinate 1,330,934 of JAJJWX010002077.1, forward strand.
TTTCTAGAAAGTGAAATTGGGGGAGAAAATAGTAGAAAGAGAAGAGGACCAATTATTAAACGAAATTGTTGATCCAACAAGTTACATGAAGGATAAATCCATTTAATCTGTCCCTGTTTCTAGCGCCAAAAATGTAGTTGCGGATTATCTCACACCTACACCCTCATAAGAATCCATTAAAATGATTCCTAAATCTAATTAATTTGATATGAAACTAAGGATTAAAGTACTAAAATTATAAAAAGAGACACAAAGATTTTTTACATGGTTCGATCATTGTGATCTACATCCATGGTTCTTCACTAGTGATTGTATATAATTACATGAATTGACAATTGAGACTCTATTAATGAATATTTGGAGCTCTAGTTTTTTAGGGAAGAAGATGATAAAGAAAATAAAATCTCTCCTAAAAATTTCTCACTCCTCCTAAAATTATCTCTCCCTCTAAAAAAGACCTCCTTTCTTCTCATGCCTAAATGGCTATTTATATGATTTTACATATTGCATAACAACTGTCTGTCCCTTAATTTTGGATATGAGAATTATCCTGCGAACCTTCGCAAATTCATTTCACGAACCTCTTTTGCCTTCGCAATCTTCTCACATTTTCCTCGTGACTTCCTTTGCTCGTAAAATATCTTTTCTCTCCATAATTTCGCAAGTTACCATTTGTTATGATATTCCGCTCCTACAGTAGGGATGGTCATGGTGTTGTTTGCGGTGGTGGTAATTACGATGATGATGGAGGTGGTAAGGGCAGTGTTGGTGTAGGTAGGAATGAACTTGGTGCTTTGGTGGTGGTAATATTGGTGGCGACATTAGGGGAAATGCTGGTAACTGGAGGTTGTGGTGGTAGTTGTAGTGCTAGTGGTGGTGACAATGGTGGTACTAGTGGTGGGGGTAAGTATGTTGGGGAAGGAAGTGATTGTAGTACTGGTGACGGTGGTGGTGCTAGTTTACAAGAAAAATACTGGAATCCACAAATTTCCGCAAAAGTTTTGTGCCTTAGGTTGAAATTTGAGGAAGAAAATAATATCCACAAGTTTCTACAAAAAAATTGGGTCCTTCGTGATCCGTAAAATTCTAAAAAAATTGGATACCGCAGATTTTTATGAAGTCCAATATCCATGAAATTGAATACTAATCCTAAATTGAATACAAGGGAGATGTTGAGAATTTTAATTATTGTCTGCAACGGCATTCCACACATGGATATATTTCACCTTCCCGGGGAATAATATGGGGAAACCTGCTATCACCTTATGTTTTTATTATTTGTGCGGAGATCCTTTCAACAAACCTGGCACACCTGGAACACACAAACAACATTACAGGGATGAGCATCTCCAAGAAAATACCACCAATACTTCACTTAATATATGTTGATGACCTTGTTAGAGCACTGATCGGTCGAACTCGCAAGCATTGTTATCAAATTTAGTTTCCAAAACTATAAGTCTTGATTTCTAGTCTACTTATAGCTAAGTCTGGGATTAGGATAGAAAGTGTAGTTGAGAATTAGACTTCACGGTGTTTATCGAATAAAGACGAAGAACTAGGGGATCTTGTGAAACTTCATCAACAAAAGGTATGTGGAGACTTGAACTCATATATCACTCAAAAGTCTATCTACTCTATCTCCTATTTGAGACAAAATTCGTATAGCTATATAGACTTCGTTTATACACATTTGATATTTCGAGTTGAGTTTAACTCGCTTACATATTTCTCGAAATATGTGTTGGTAAGCTTTCACTTTAACCAAGTTCATCTTATATTCTTGACGAAAGTCAAAAGATGATCATGTGAAAATCTCCATGTAACATCTTACATGATTTGTGTAAGACAGCCATTTGATGTAGACTCAGAATATTTCGTATTGATCATTCGATCACTTGAAAATTGCTTTGAAGCTAATAGTTTGTGTGAGACAGCCATTGTCGTCTTCCGAGAATATTTCAATGATTGATTTGGGAGTTAGAAAAAATAACCATGATTGGATATAATACAGTATGCGTACTTTTATGCTAATTGTTGCAAGTTATTCAAAGTCCGGGAACCATGGTATGCATACCCATATGCGTATTGTTTGGTTTATGGAAGTCCGGGAACTCAGTATGCATACCGATATACGTTGTAGTTGCAGATTATCTCACAACTACACCCTCAGTAGAATCCATGAATTTGATATGATGATCTCAATTATTTTATGTGAAGATGAAGATTAAAGTACTAAAATTATAAAGAGACACAGAGATTTTTACATGGTTCGATCAATGTGATCTACATCCATGGTGCTTCACTAGTGATTGTATGTAATTACATGATTTTACAATTGAGACTCCATTAATGAATATTTGGAGCTCTAGAATTTTGGGGAAGAAGATGATAAAGAAAATAAATCTCTCCTAACATTTTTCTCTCTCCTCCTAAAATTATCTTCCCTTCCTCCAAAGATCTCTCCTTCCTCTCATGCCTAAATGGCTATTTATACGATCTTAAAAAATATGACAGTTGTGTTGTCCCGCCATTTCGGATTTGAGAATTATCTTGCGAATCTTCGTAACTTCACTTCGCGGACTTCTTTTGGTTTCCTCGTGATTTCCTTTGCTCGCAAAATATTCTTTGCTCGCAAGATGTCTTTTCTTTCCACAATTTCGTAAGTTATCATTTGTTGTGATATTCCGCTCCTACATTTTGCCTCTTTTTTCTTGAATATTGCTTGAAGAGCGATCTTTAAGAAAAAATCCGTTGTAGTAGTCTTTGATCTTTGTTGATGAAGGAACGAGCGAAAGAATATCAAACTCAAAAAGTATATACTTGCCTCTATTCTTTTGCGAAGTTCTGAAGCTTTAAGAAGTAATTAGAAGTATCATCTTGCGAAGTATGAAGTATGTGAAGTATCTTGAAGAAGTATGAAGTATAAGATATATAAAATATCCTTGAAGAAGTATAAGAAGTACTTAATCCTCGAAATATATAAGAAGTATGAAGTATCCTTAAGAGAGTGATAAATATTGCCTCTGTTCATGTGAAATTATTATTCCACTTTTGGTGAGGATTTTACGAGAAGATAAAGAACATCAAATATTTTCTTGGGTATCCATAGTTTCCTCTGTTCTTTATCTTCGAAAGAGAATTCTTGATAAAATGTTGAATAATTAAATTGCATCTCTATTGTTATGTTGCCTCTGCCTCAAGTGGTAACCTTGTTATCTTCTGAATATTTCTACGAATTCCTGAGTTTTTCTGCGCATTTCTGAACTTCTGAATAGTGCTGTGAACATATTGTTGCGAATGTACTGTTGCGAATCATACTGTTGCGAATGTACTGTTACGAATATAGTGTTACGAACTATGAATAGTCCTGCGAATTATGAACTTTTCTGCGAAGTTTCGCGGTATTATCTTGTAAAATTTTGTAAAATACTTGTGCGAATATAATATTTATGTAATGATTATGTTATGAAAGGTGTATGTGATGCTTATGCCATAAAATGTTTATGCAATGCTTTTATGATGCAAATATGATGCTTGAATGATGCGAATATGATGCTTGTATGATGCAAGTATGATACTTGTATGATGTTAATACTTATCTATTATAATGCATAGATAATGTTTGTGTTACTTAGCTCATTTTGCTGCAGTAAAATTGATATATCTTTGAATTGCCTCTATTCATATAATCATCTTCGCAAGTTTACTTGTGTATTTTCGCGAATGAAATCGCCTCTTCTAGTATGACTTCGTGATATATATTCTTGTAAAAATTCTTCAATGATATTGATGGAATTGTCTTCTTTGATATATATTGTCTTCAAAATTCTTCAATGATCTTGATGGAATTGTCTTCTTTGATATATATTCTCTTCAAAATTCTTCAATGATCTTGATGGAATTGTCTTCTTTGTTAAGACTTCATGATATATATTCTTGTAAAAATTCTTCAATGATATTGATGGAATAAATTTCATGAATTGTTGTGGTATTATCATGCCTTCCTAAGTAAAGGTCTTATTTTGCCACCTCTTTTGTGATAATATTTTGTATTTGCGATAATATGACAAGTCTGAACATTCTTGCGAATATACAACCTCGTGACATTATCGTCTTGCGATGAAATCGCAGGAAGTCTTTACACTTTCATGCAAAAACCCATTGATCTCATCTTATCTTCATTGTTATGTTCTGCGAGTTCTTTTTTCTTTTTTTTTTTTTTTTTTTTTTTTTAGAAGGCTCGCAGAAGTTCAATTGTTGCACAAATATGACAAGCCTTTATGTTTTCGCAAACAAGAAGCCTCGTGACATTTGCGTCTTATAGCACGTATCCAGCTCCCTAATGGAGGGTGCTGCCCTTTATCTTCCCCCGGTTGACCCTTCAAGGAAGCGTACATCGACCATACAAGGTTAGCTCTTCCCATCCGGTTCGCCAACAACCAGACTTTTGATCGCAACCTCTTATACTTTTTGCCTATAGGGCTTATAGTTACGAGGTTGCACCCTATGGGGTATCTTTGGGCCAAGTGCATCATTTGCCAAGACTTGTCAAAAATGGCAGATGTGGTTCAACCTCACCCGGCACTCTTGACTCAACCGTGTACCTCGGCGCCTTGATCGTTTTCTCGCACTTCTTGGGAAAGACAAGTATGCCTTAGTCGCCCAACCTAAATCCTCTTACACCGCATTTTATATTGCGTAATGTCGCTAGATTAGGTGAGAATCCAAGGTGTCTAACCCGGATAGGTACCCCATTATTGGGTTGTACCCCTAAATTTTTACCATGTACTAAGGGTCCTTGGTGGTGTTCCGGTTACCCTTAGCCACGTTTATAGGTACCCCCTTAAATGACGACTTTAGGACTTTGCCTCTTATTTAAATATAGCTTCGCGAACTAGGGTGTACGCCACAAAGGTTTGCCTCGTATAAAATTTTCTCGCGCTCTCTTTCTTTTTGGAGGCTGATCACAGATTGCGGTCTTTTATTCGCAAATTAATGAAAGTTTAATCGCAATTGATTTTTGGCGGTATTTTTTCGCCTTTTTTTAAAAATTCATCGTAAATTTTTCATGTATATAAAATGTTGAATGCTTTCATGAAATGTTTAGTATAAGAAGTATGAGAAGTATCCATATCACATCTTTAAATCAAAATTATTCTATAGAAATATAAGAATTGAATTTTCTTTGTTTTTTGCAATTTTGAAGTCTTTGAAAACTTTTGAGATCTTTTAATTTTTGCGATGAAGTAATTTTAGAATCTTGCGATTGTGTCGCTTTTTCCAATCTAAAAAATCTTTAAAATGTTTTGGAATCTTTTGAAATTGTAGAAATTTTTTAGTATATAAATTCAAAAATCTTTTATCTTCCGTAAATAAAGTATTAAAGGAAATGGCACTTACCTTTTTACGGCTTGTTGTTGTCTTTCGCGAAGTATATGACTTTCCATTTCTTGCGAAATAATCTTCCACTCTCTTCTTGCGAAATATCCAAAAATCTTGCGAAGTAATAATTTGCACGAAGTAAACGAACATCCTCCTGGTCGTATCATGCCTAAAGATCCAATGTCGGGCGCCATTGAGGCATGTTGTCGTTCCATATGACATGGATGGAATCCCAATGAGAGATGTCTTTTTCACAACCTATCCCTATTGGTGCCTTAGCTAGTGCTCTTGCCAATGCATCACCCGATCAGCGGAGAACTATGTTGGGAGAAAGTTTATACCCAATGGTTGACCAATTTTGGAGAAAGAAATATTTGCGAAGTTAAAATGTTTGCGTGTAGTAAAAATGTTTGCGAAGGAAGTATTTGCTAAAATAAATAAATTAAAATGTTTGCGAAGGTAAAAATATTTTGCGAAGAGAAATATTTCACTTGGAAGTTAAATATTTCGAGTTTCCCTCTCAGAAGTGGATTCGATTCATCGCCTCAGCGAAATAAGCTTTCCATAACTTCTTCTTCTTTCTTTGATTACTTCTCGTAACTAGCTGGATTCGTTTGCTATGTGACGAAATGAGAGTTATCGTACGAAGAGGATGCTTGCCGCAAGAATTCTAGTATGAAACTCGATGGTGGCTGTTCTATCAAACCGTGATCATGCAAATTGACCATTCCGCCATGTCGAGTAATCATGCAAATTGACCTTCATGGATCTATATCGTTGATGATGATGTCTGCTACGTGACCTTACTTCGCTTGTTAACTCCTAAAATTTGTTCGTTAAGAGACATTGCTGGATTTTTGTAAACTCGTTGCTTCATTGATGTGCTACCTTCTGTTTGTGTTGGCGGGCTTATACATCTGCGTCCTTCCTTTTTTTTTTTTTTTTTTTTACGAAGTAAACTGTTCTTCCCATGATTCTTGTTCGCAAAAATAATTCTAAATACTTTTTCTAACTTAGGTGGGGTGTGTTGTTCGCAGAACTATAATCTCTATGTATTTTTTTCGGATGTTTGGTATTGGTGCATGCCTTTTTGAATTATTTGTTTCACCGAAAGTACAATTTTGTGGCTTCGACGTCATCTGTTCGGCAATCTTGAGCAATCGTCTCTTTCTTGTTTATGTATGGTTGATCCTCTTTCTTGCTTTGGTTGTGTTGTTCGCAGGCTTCATTGATTGCTTTGATGGAGTGGTGACGAAATTTGTTGTGAATAGTCGATTGGGATTTGACTTTGCATGTTACTATATTTGTTGATTAATTTCTTTCGAATCTCCATCACCGTTAAGTCCAACGCCTCGCATATCATTCCTTTCTTCGTTCTTCGGAAACATTACTCTCAAATTCTCTTCATCGTTGGTGTAGTCAAACGTCTTCTCGTTAAGTATATAGTAACATGCAAACGTATTTTGAATTCCTTCCTTAGACTGTGCTCTTTCTCATGCCGATCTTGATGTTTCATTCTTCCTTAGATGTACCAAGTGATGTCAATGATTCCCTCTCTCGGTAACCACAAAGCTAATCTTTGCGGGAACCACCCTTTAAGTAAACTTCTTATATATCTCTTCTTCTCAATCTGACGTTATCTTTGCGTCTTTACGAGTTAACTTCCTTTACGAATTGGCTCATTTGTTCCAAAGTGATTTTGCTTTATGCATGGGCAAAAGTCCATGTTCTTCTTTTTGTTATAAACTGTAATAGTTGCAATGTGTGTGCTCAGGACAAGGTTTCTGTTTGAGGATTAAAGTTGAAAATCCAAGTCTTGATATGTACGAAGTGCAAAGTGAGAGAGCTCTTGGTTGATGTTTTTATAATCTTGCTGCGAACTTTCGTAAAAAAAAATTCTTTACAGAATTTCGAACCCACGGTATTTCTTTATAGCTGCGAACGTTCGTAAGAAAAATTCTTTGCTAATCATTTCTGATCAAGTTGTTGGGAGTCAAATATTCAAAAAGGAATTGATCGCAAGCTCCTACTTATGAAGTTGAGCTTTCCCAATTCGATTAAGTTGATTTGAAGCATCTCTCGTTCAAAGTCTTTGAATACCACCTTCAAATGTGGTGGAATTACTCAGCATCTGAAACTTAGTCTTCCAACTCAGTATATAGTTTGTCTCTTACTGCGAACTTTAAAGTATTTTTAATATTCATAAGAAACATTCTTCTTGCGAACAGTAGCCTTCTCATACACTTTAAAGTATAGCATCTTAGTTTTCCAGCACACGTGACTAAAGCATCCTTTAGTAACTTCATTCGTAACTTCATTTGTAAGAATTAGTAGCTGCGAACTTTCTTCTTCGTATACTTATTCTTTTGTTCGTAATTGGGATAATCTCTTTCGTAAGTACGTAAATGAACGTCTGTACGTAAATGAACGTCTGTGCATAAATCTTCTTTTGTTCTTTTGCTTATTTATATCTCCTGGATGAGTTTATGTAACTTGAATTGTCTTGTGCAAAATGAACTCATCGAACTTCACCCCGTCCCATCGAATTTCTTCTTATTCTCCCTGGACATTTGTTTCGTAAGATTCGAACTCATGATGACATTTATCCCGTTTCTTTGTAGGAATGATAATTCTTCGTCAATGACGCAGAACTTTGCAAAAAATTTGCTGCAAACGATCAGTAAATTTGGTTAACAGTTTATAGATCATTAAGATAAGTAATGTTTGCCTATGAAGAATGAAAACTTTCCATATATTCTACTTGTTTTTGTTCTTGCGAAATGTAAATCTTTAAATCTCTAACCAACAGAAAATCTTGAATTTTGATTTTGTCAGAAATTCTTTAAACAAATTTGTAAAACGAGATTTGGTTACTACAAATTTATATCAAAAACATTTTTAAATTCAAAATTTCCATAATAAATCAGATTTCTACAAAAAGCAAAGTTTAGATCGCAAAAAATTTATTTTTCAATTTGTGTTTTGAAATTCCCAAATTTTGAAAAATGAAACAAAGAATAAGAAAAGTGAGAAGAAATTTGTCCTTTTTGGAAGCGATTGTTGACGTAGCATGTGTAAATTTCATTTTGCTTGACGATTTCTCCATGTCCACATCTCTCTTCCTGAACTACTACTAATGTGTTTGTTGTTTGAAGACGCCAATAAAAGAACTTCCATTTCTGTCTTCAAGACTCATAGATCCTGTACAATTCATCACCATCAATAACCAATTTTTCGAACTTTCTTGAACCAACAAGGTTAGGTCCCTGTTTCTAGCGCCAATTATGTAGTTGCAGATTATCTCACAACTACACCCTCAGTAGAATCCATGAATTTGATATGATGATCTCAATTATTTGATGTGAAGATGAAGATTAAAGTACTAAAATTATAAAGAGACACAGAGATTTTTACATGGTTCGATCAATGTGATCTACATCCACGGTGCTTCACTAGTGATTGTATGTAATTACATGATTTTACAATTGACACTCCATTAATGAATATTTGGAGCTCTAGAATTTTGGGGAAGAAGATGATAAAGAAAATAAATCTCTACTAACATTTTTCTCTCTCCTCCTAAAATTATCTTCCCTTCCTCCAAAGATATATCCTTCCTCTCATGCCTAAATGGATATTTATACGATCTTACAAAATATGACAGTTGTGTTGTCCCGCCATTTCGGATTTGAGAATTATCTTGCGAATCTTCGTAACTTCACTTCGCGGACTTCTTTTGGTTTCCTCGTGATTTCCTTTGCTCGCAAGATGTCTTTTCTTTCCACAATTTCGTAAGTTATCATTTGTTGTGATATTCCGCTCCTACATACGTACTGGCATGAGTTTCAAGTTCCGGGATTTAACTTAGTTTGGAAGGTATGCGTACCCGTTCGCGTACTGGCGAACCCAAACTTAGTTCGGCCACTTAGGTATGCGTACCCGTTTGCATACTTGAGTAGGTTATGTTCTGAAATCGGTTTGTTGATGAACTAATACATTTATATATTAAGGAATGCAATCTTTTGCAAACCGTGAATATAATGTTCATGATATGATTCGGTGAAACAAAATCGATTTTGCTTCAATTGTGTCTTGTATACTTCTATGAGAATATAAACAATTGAACAACTCTAGAACTAGTTTCATTTGAGTCATTTGAACTAGTTATGGTTAAGATGAATAAGGTTGATATGGAAGTATTCATATGGCTAACTTCGGTTAACTATTGTTGAGCCAACAAGGTGTAGACGTTTAAGTATGGTTACTCATATCTAAGTGAAGTTACTTTTCATTTGTGTGTAACAAGCTAAGTTCAATATAACGGTTGAAAGATATTAGCTTGAGTTTAATAAGGTTTTCATCTAACAATGAATATTGAACGCTTTGTTACCAAGGTAACATTGATTGCAAACCCTAAGTTGAAGATTATATAAGGGAGAACTCTAGCAACTGGGAAACCTAGTCCCCATACCTCCTGTCTAATACTAGTTGCGACTAGAGTCGATTCTCCTTTAACCTTAGGTTTTCTCCAAAACCCAGTAGGTTAGCGACTTAAAGACTTCATTGGGATTGTGAAGCCAGACCTAACTATTTCTCTATAGTTACGTGTTCTGATCTTGATTTTTTATATCGTGATTGAGTGTTATCTTCTCTAAGATTTGGTCGAGATTTAATCTCTGATAGGCAAGATAAAAAGTAGTCACAAACATCTTCGTCTCATCGTTTGTGATTCCACAATATCTTGTTTCGCTACCATACGATTAATATTACCAGGATGTTCTTCTGGAATATAAGTCTGGTATATCAATTGGTTCATGTTCTCCTTGATTTATCAAAAGACAAAACAAAAACTTTTAGGTATTTTTCTGGGAGACAGATTTATCTATTCAATAGACTTTTCGGTGCAAGACATATTAGATTATCAAGTCTTTGACTTTGGGTCATAGCAACTCTTAGTAATGGGAGAGATCAACTAAGGGAATCAAGTGCACAGAGTCCTGTTGGGATTAAGAGGTGCAAGGAACGCGATTGTACCTTGATCAGTGTGAGATTTTTTAGGGATCAACTACATTCCAGTCTGAAGTTAACTTGGAGTAGGTTAGTGTCTGTAGCGGCTTAATACATTGTGGTGTTCAAATCTGGACTAGGTCCCGGGTTTTTTCTGGATTTGCGGTTTCCTCGTTAACAAAATTTCTTGTGTCTGTGTTATTTCTTTTACGCATTATATTTGTTTATATAATTAAAATATCATATGTTATGCATAAGTTCAATTAGTTTGTGAATCCAACCTTTAGTTGTTGATTAAATTGATTGACACCTGGATATTGGTTTTTGATACGGTCCAAGTTATTTCTTATATAAAAGTAAATGACACAACAAGATTTTGTTAACGAGGAAACCACAAATGCAGAAAAACCTCGGGACCTAATCCAGAATTGAATACTCTCAGAATAAAGCCGCTATACAAAATCTAACAAACTTCGTATAGTTGAGACCAAGCAACTAAACCTATTGTTCATCTAGTTTCTTTAGTATCCATGCGCTTTCGACATTCAATAAGTACACGTACTGGAACAATTCCTTTGGTTCATATTCCAAACAGTAAAGGAACAACAAATTTGTTTTGTAAAAACTCTCTTGATTCTTATAGATGAAGATATCTCAAGTCATAAGCAAAGGCTCTTCTATTTAACCAATAAGCTCCTTTGCCTGGTCAGATCAATCTATCCAACAACTACCGAAGTAGTAGAGTTTAGATTTGAAATCAATCAATATAGAATCAACAAGAAACTATAAGGTGATGACGATCTTACATAACTATTCAATCGAATAAATCTGATTCTAGTTGGATCCCGGCCGATCAAGGTTTGTACACACCCAAAGATATAGAAACCAAATCAGAAATCTTCTTTGTCTTAAAATTTTCTTTAATCTTCAATAAACACCCGCACAACACCACTTGAATCTCTTGTGATCAATCATGCCCAATACAGAGTCTGTTAACAATGGATTATCACAAGATTTCTTTAGATCTACAAACAGTTCTAAAGATCCCGTCGACACTTCGATCTAGTTTGAGTGAATCATATATCAGTAAAGAAGATTCTCAAGAATAAACAAACTAGGTGCAATCAAAGTTCAACAACCGTTAGTCAATCAAATCAATCGAAAACTAAAATAAACTGCAATTATCCAGTTTCCCACCAACGGTACTCGTAGATCACTTCTTGATCCCACAGACGTCTTTAAACGAGCGGTCGTAAGAGATTTCGCCTAATTATGGTACTTTCCTCTCAGAATAGATGGCTCCACCAGAAACAACGAAAAGATGAAGTTTGCCTGGCTCATAAGATAGTTTGCTCGAAATGCAAACTTGGGTATTTATAGACCAAGGAATTTCCAAAACATAATACTCTCAAGATATGCAATAAATGCCAAATCGATTTTCATAATTCCTGGAAATACTCTGTCCAATATTTATCGAAATCTCACTAGAAAATCTCCAATTAGTAAATGCACATTACCAATTTTTATTTTCCAGAGATATGCATTTAGTTGCTGGTAATTAAAATCATATAAAACTAATAATCTTAATTAAAACATCCTTGAGTTATTAAGGAATATCTTTGAACAATAAAAGATAAGAGTTACCGAACATATTCAAAGTATGTCGACCTCTTTTCTTTGTAAATCCTCTTTCATATTTACAATCTTGGAATTGTTTATACCACACTTCCAAACAAGTTTAGAATTGGTTCATCTATATTCCAAGACCACTATGTGATTGATCAAATATCCATTTACTAATCATGGGTTTACGGTTCTACCAAATACAAGGATCGGTTCTACCTTAATATGGTTACTAGGACCGGTTATATCAGTTACCAGGATCAGTTACATCAATTACCATGAACGGTTACCATATTCTCACTTGTGATCGGTTACACAAGTCATTAGGATCGGTTACACCAACTACCAGGACCGGTTACGCCAATTACAAGGATCGATTACATAACTCTTTTGTGATCGGTCATACCAATTACTAGGATCGGTTACACCAATTACAAATATCGATCACTCCATCTTAGGTGATTACTTAGGATCAGTTATACTAATAAAATCATAAGTCAGGCACTGTGACTAGTTTTGTAGTTGCAGGAAATCCTACAACTACACCCTTAGTAGAATTTGTAAAACTTTAAGAAGTTCTTGATGAAAAATGACAATATTGATTAATATTCTTAATTGATTACAAAGAAATATGTTAATGGAGATTAGAACAGTTACAACTTTCTCTGTTCTCTCTCCTAAGACTTGTTCTAACACTCACTTAAAGAACCTCTACAATTTAACATTTGAACTACTATTTATAGTGAAATCTGTACAACTGCATATAACCTGCGAAGCATCGCAACCTCTGATCATAAATTTATTCTATATTCGCAAACTCTTCACACTTCTCCCGTGTTTCTTCTATTATCGCATTATCTTGCGACACTTTTCTCTGGTATTTGTTACTATGTTCGTAACCTTATATCTTGCGATATTCTTCCCCTACATCTTGCCTCTTCTCATGTCAGTTCTGCGAAGAAGAAATGTCATGAGAATCATCATTCTCGCAAATTTAATATAGTTATCATCACCTGTTATGTTCGCAACACATGTTTTCTCTTCCATTAAATTTTCGACACGTTTTTTCGTAACCGTCCTTCTTAACCACCCACGTCTAATCGCATTGATGAATTTATATCTTCATCAAACTGTTTTCTTTATAAATACTATCTTTAATTCCTTCTTTTATTCTTTTATCTTTTTCATCTTCCTCACTACGTCTTCTTCTGCAATTTCTTCCTTCTTTCTTCTACTGCTATTTCTTGCCTTTTTTTATTTCTTTTCTTCTCTGTTTTCTATCCTTCATCTAATGGCTCCGAAGAAGAAAACTGTGGAACAACTTAATGCAAGCTTCTTTGATAGAGATCTCGTTCTTTCTGAGATTGATGGTTATACCAATAAATCCCATCTCTGTATGGAACTCTTTACTGATCTCCATTGGGATGATCAAATAGTTTTAATCTCATGAGGCCAAATCCTCGCAGGTCTTCCTCTTCCTCTTTACGATGTCAATCTTCCTTTATTCTATGAGATTATTTCTCACCCAAATTTCTCACGAGCCATTTATCAATTGATTGGGGATTGCATTCGCATTCTGGTTGAATTTGCAAACCGTGCTGCTACTGGAAAATCTTTATACCCAATTGAACTTAGGAAACCTATATTTAGAGATATAGAGATTATCGCTGCAAATTATACAGTCGAGAATTTCTTTAAAAATTACACATTAATTCCTGCGAAGAGGGAAGATAAGCGCTGGGGTATTCGTCTTCATCATAAAACTGATGTTGCATAAGCTGATCTTCTTATGCATGATATTGATTATGCTTCTGGAAATAATCGAACCCCTCGTCATTCTCATGATGAAGATTGGTACAATTATCCTCTAGCATTATCGGGTTCTTATATCTCTGGGATAGTAGATCTTCCTGCGAATCTTCGTGATCGTAACTATCAACCTTGGGTCTTTTCTTGGTCTAATAGAGATAAATATGTATGTATTTCCATCTTCTTATCTTCTTGTTATTTTTCTTCTTTTACTAATCCTTTTGTAACATTTATCAGGTGAATGAACTTAAGGAAAGTTACCTTAAAACTGGGAAATCCAGTATTCGCGATGCTTTCCAATTGTTTTCAAATGAGGTAAGAAACATTCTTATATGTGTTTTAAACAATATATTCTTGCCTTTGTTTCTTATCCTTATTTGAATTTGTAGGTTCTTCCTGACTTCCCTGGGGCTGTTGTGAGTGAGAATAAGAATTCAACTTCTTCTGAAGCGCTAACTTCAAGACAAAAAACACTTCGCTCTGCGAAGAACACCCAGATTTCTGGTAATAAATAAGATATTCTTCGCAAAGAAAAAAGGAAACTTGAGGATATTGTTTCTGCGAGGAAGAGGAAGAGACTCCCACCTAGTGCTTACTCCAATGTGATCTCCTCTAGCAAGGATGTTGACGAAGAACAAAGTGATAAAGATGATAGATTTTTTGGGAAGGATCTTAGTTCTAATTCTGATACTGAATCTGATAGGAGGAATGATGATGATGATGATGATGATGAAGATGAAGATTACAGCAATATGGAAACTTTTGAGTCTGCAATGACTCGATTGTCTGAGGCTTTTCTCAACTCTTCTCGTGGATTAGGAAAGTCTCCTACTGCGAATGCTCATAGGCATATTGCGAAGGCTTGCAAAGTCCCCACTGTAATCAACAATAATTCCCTTAATGGAATTTCAAGATTTATTTCTCCTATTACATTATACTCTTTGGGGAGTATGGTAAGTTTCTCTTCTATTCCTTGTTAATTTCCCCTACTCCATTGATTTCTAATCCTTTTTATTTGCTCAAAGTTGGGAGGGTTAGTTGTGCATTTTGCTTCAGATTGGGAAAGACGTCATGCAATTGCTAAGAAGAAAACTTTAAGTCGTTGTAACAAACTAGAGGTTGAGAATACAAAACTTCTCCAGAAAATAGAGGATTTGAATATTGATAATGCAGAGTTAAAATCCCGCTGCGAAGATAATGCGCAATCTGCGAGTATCGCAACTGAAAATTCTTCTCTCCTTGAGAAGAATAATCAACTGGAGCTTGAAGTCACTTCTCTTCGTAATGATAAGAAGCAATTAGAAGGTAAATTCACAAATCTTGATCACTTTAACTCTACAATTCGCTAATCAATTCCTTAATTTATTCTCTTATTCTTTAATCTCTTATCTCTTACTTATCATTTTTCTTTGTAAATGCTGAAGAAAATTATACGAAGAGGATTGAAGAGCTGGAAGCTACTCTTGCTGCGCGTAATTAGAAGATTTCTGATTTAAAGTCTCAACATCAAATTTCTCAAAACAACCATGGCTTAAACATCAAACACTTCCGAGCTATGATGACTCGCAAGATTTGTGAAGACAATCAAATTCCTCTCACTAAGTATCAAACGCTCCTTTATGAAGAAATCCCTGATGATACCCCAGATTTGGATATCTCTGATAGTGAAGCTGAAGATGATATCTCCGAAGAAGAAAGAGAAGATCATTTTGATGAAGATAAATCTCCCACATAGTAGCTTTATTCCCTCTTGTATATTTGCTTTAGTTCTTTTCGTCTTGTTTGTTTGAGTATAATATTTTCTTCTTTCCTGCACTTTTAATCAACCAGCAATTTCTTTTCGCAACTTAATTAGTATCAATGTCTTAATTTGCGATGATGAGTTGATCTTTCTTTAATTGAATACTTTCCTTACTTGCATAACTTGATCATATGAAGAGAAATAATATATTTTGAAGACCTAGATTAGTATTCCTTTTCCCCTTATTATTGCTCTTCAGGTGATCAATTGTTGTTGTAAGTATTAGAATATCTGCCTCTGTTTAAGTTGCGAAATTTCAGGTTGTTGAGAAGTAAATAAAAAATCTCCCCCTTGAAGTATAGGAAGTATGAAACCTCCTTAAAGAATTATGAAACATCCTTGAAGAAGTATGAAAATTATGAAATATCGTTGAAGAAGTATAAGAATTATGAAACATCGTTGAAGAAGTATAAGAATTATGGAACATCCTTGAAGAAGTATAAGAAGTGTTCCATCCTTGAAGAATTTAATGAGTATGAAATATCCATCCTTGATTGCGAATAAAATTGCCTCTTTTGGTAAGAATCGTTGATACATATTATTGTTGAGAATATAAAGAATCTCCAATGACATTGAAGGAATTGACTTCATTAGTTTCTGTGGTCTTATCATGCCTTCCTAAGTAAAGGTCTTACTTTGCCACCTCTTTTGCGATAAAGTCGCAGGACGTTGATGCAATCGCATGCCTCAACCCCTTGACTTTATCTTAACAATATTTTTGTGTTTGCGATAATATGACAAGTCTGAATATACTTGCGAATATACAGCCTTGTGACATTATCGTCTTGCGATGAAATCGCAGGACATTATCACACTTTCATGTAATAACCCATTGATCTCATCTTAACTTCTTTGTATTTAATTCTGCGAGTATATATATTTTTTTATTTTTTTATTTTTTTACTCGCAGAAATATGATTGTTGCACAAATATGACAAGCCTTTATGTTCTTGCGAACAAAAAGCCTCATGACATTTGCGTCTTATAGAACGTATCAGCTCCCTAATGGAGGGTGCTTCCCTTTATCTTCCCCTTGGTTGCCCCTTCAAGGAAGCGTACATCGACCATACAAGGTTAGCTCTTCTCATCCGGTTTTTCCAATAACCAGCTTTTGTTCGCAACCTCTTATCCTTTTTTCCTATAGGGCTTATAGTTACAAGGTTGCACCCTATGGGGTATCTTTGGGCCAAGTGCATCATTTTCCAAGACTTGTCAAGAATGGCAAATGTGCTTCAAACCCATCCGGCACTCTTGACTCAACCATGTACCTCGGCGCCTTGATCGTTTTCTGCACTTCTTGGGAAAGACATTATGCCTTAGTCGCCCAACCTAAATCATGTTACATCGCAAGATTAGGTTGAGAATCCAAGGTGTCTTACCCGGATAGGTACCCCGCTTTTGGGTTATGTACCCCGTAATGTCCATGTACTCAGGTTCCGTGGTGGTGTTCCGTTT
This sequence comes from Papaver bracteatum, assembly GCA_023529315.1. Lineage (NCBI taxonomy): Eukaryota > Viridiplantae > Streptophyta > Magnoliopsida > Ranunculales > Papaveraceae > Papaver > Papaver bracteatum. The sequence continues at coordinate 1,348,014 of JAJJWX010002077.1, forward strand.
CCCCCGAGCCATGCTTATAGGTACCCCCTTAAATGACGCACTTTAGGACTTTGCCTCTTGCGAAATGTTGCTTCGCGAACTAGGGTGTACGCCACAAAGGTTTGCCTGTGTAAAATTGCTGCGGCTTTCTTTCTTTTTTGAAAGATGATCACAGTTTGCGTCTTTCTTTTATGAAAGCTGATCGCAAATAAATTTTTGCGTCTTTCTTTAATGAAAGCTGATCGCAATAAATCGTTTTTATTCGTAAAATCTCATCACAAATTTTTCATGTTGCGAAATACCTCATTTCTTTTTCATGTGTTATTCGTTGCGAACATTTTGTTATATGTTGCGAACAAATATACTGATTACCTTTTTGTTTCATTACCTTTTTTATTCATCCTCTTTTCTTCGCAAACCATATCCCTTTTCTATCATCGTAAATTTCTTGTACTCCTTCATGCCTTAGTCCTCAGTCATTAAATTCTCGCTTCTTTTCGCAGCCTTTGCTCTTTTTCTCCAACTTTCCTTTTCAACAGCTTTTCCTTCGCAAACTTCTACTTCTGTATCGTAACATTTCTTCCCTTCTTCCCAATCACCCTTGATAACTCCAATACCCTTTGGATGAGGAAATTTTATGCATTGATGAAGAGTTGAAGCTACGCCTAGAATCCCATGAAGCCAAGGTCTCTCTATCAAAGCATTGTATGGTGATTCGACATCAACAACACAAAATAGAATTTCAGTTCGCATTCCACTTAAGGGAATTCGCATGCTTACTTCTCCTTTAGGTTTATTAGCAGTTCCATTAAAGCCATAAATCCTGTAGGTAGAAGGTATTAGATTTGCGTCTTTTCCCCCCCCATGGTTTTGTAAGCAGGATAGAAGAGAATATTGACAAAATTTCCCGTATCAATTAAGATTCTATTAAGACTAAATGATTCTTCGTCTGTATCATCTTCGCTTTCTTCCGTATTCAGACAAATTTCTAATCTCACTACCAATGGATTATCATGTATTTCGCAACCTTCTGGAATTTCTGTGGCTTCAAAAGAAATTTCATGTTTCTGCCAATCTTCAAGTCGTGAAATTTTTGCGATGTTCATTTTTTCCCCTCCTTCACCATCTCTCGCATATACACTGCTTAACACATTATCATGAAAATATTCTATGGTTTTATATGAGTGAACAATAGAATTGCAGAAAACATTCCTTGCTTTTGGTCCCACTTCTATGTGTAAGGTTTCCTTTCCCTTTTCTTGTATTGTGTTCACCATATAAGCTATCATTAGAGCCTGTGGTAACTGTTGCGACTGTTCTTGCTTGAGTAAAAAGTGGTCCAATTTACCTTGATCAATCATTCGCAAGATAATTCTTTTGATATTATTGGATTTTTTTGTAGAATGCCCATGAAAGTGATGGTACAAGCAAAATTCATGACTTCTTGGACCCATTGGTGGTTCTTTTCCCATATTCCATGGCGTTGGTATATTCTCCATCAAGATGATTGCTTGCCATATCTTTTCTATACTTGTATTCAATGGTGGCATCTTTATCTCTTCTCTTATCATTCTTTGACCTCCCTGTCCATTGTTATAGTTTTGTCTATGATTCCCTTGTCCAAAATAGTTCTGCCTTTGTCCTCCATAATTTTCCTGTTGCTGATCTAATCTTGGGATCTGGTTATTTCCTTCTCGGCTATAGAAATTCCTTTCTCTATCATACTCTTATTGATCCTTGCTACTCATTGCTACAATTTTTAGTTGACCATTGTCAATTTTCTTCTCTTCTAGTATCTGCGAAGATGTTTACGAGGATGTTTGCGAGGTACCTTCTACGACATTGACTATTTTAGGAAGTAAATTTTCTCATGTATCTTGAGTATTGGTATTTGTCATTGGATATGACTCCATATTGTTTTGCTTTTCCTCTAATGTAATGTACTCTTCTTGCAATTCTCGCAACTCTGTCATCATAATGGAATTCTTTCTTCTGAAGATTTGAACATATAATTGTTCAGTTGCGAACATCACATTTACGAAAGACAAAATCAGGTACCTCTCGTCCACACGCCCTGCCATATCACTGCACATAGTTTTCCACCTTCTTACCAAATGCTTCAAACTTTCGCCAATTCTTTGTTTTAAACCAAACACATCTTCAATACCAAGTCGTGAGGAATGATTCATGATATATGCTCCTAAGAAAGTTACTTGTAGATGATTAAATGATGTAATAGTGTTCTTTGGTAGTCCTTAAAACCATTTTAGAGCTTCTCCTGTTAAGCTTGATGCGAAATACTTTCATAATACAACATCGTGATTCTCCCATTGTAACATGCATCTTATATACGCTTTAATGTGTTGTATAGCACATGAAGTCCCATCAAAGATGCTGGTTAATGTAGGAAGATTGCATTTTGGTGGAATCCCTCCCAATTGTAATTCTCTAGAGAAAGGAGTCCTCGCAGCTTCTTCTATTGCTTCATCTAATTGTCTTCTATCTCCTCCTCCTCTACTATTTACCATTCCTCACATTTCCGCTAATTCTCGAAAGATCCGTTCATTTGCCTCAGAATTCTCATCCATTGGTCTCTTCAGTGCAGCCTCTCTTCTTCTACGTTCTTGCATTTCTTCTCTTGCGATCCTTCACATTCTATCATACTCTTCATTAATGTTTCCATTTGCACAATTTTGCAAATATCTTCTTTCCAGATTGTCACAATTGTTTTGTTGCATAGCATCTTGAAATTCTTGTTCTTCCATTTTTATTCTCCTCATCCTTCTCATGTGAATATCAGGAATTTCTTCTTCTTCATTTCTCCTCCTTCTGCGATTTACCTCTCTCTGATTTGTCTGAATTCTGTTTTGAAGATTTGGTTCATTCCTTGCTATTTCAGTTTGTTGATTTCCAACTCTCCTCTGAATTCTACCATACTCAAGATCTTGATTGTTGCGAGCCTGTTCATGTCTTCTTACTCCATCTTCGTAATTGTTTTGATGCATTGCTTGTTGCCTCTCAATTTCTTCCGCAAGTTGCTACTCTTCCTCTCGATTTTATTCGCCATTCTGGTTATTTTTCCTTGGAAATGGTTCTGTTCGTAAATTTTCTACGTTTTGTTCTTTGTTCGGTACTAAAATGAAGCGATTCTCTCGATTTCTTCCAACTAGATTCTGTGTTTGTCCTTGCATAACACTTTCACTATTAATTGTTGGTGAATTTCGTTCTTCTCTCTCTGGTCTAACACTTGATCTCGTAGCACTTTGAGATCTCCTTCTTTGTAACATCTCATTTTCCCTCCTCAATTCTTGATTTTGTCTTGTTAGATTCGCACGTTCTTCAGTTTCAAACCTTCGTTCTTCTTGAATTCCTTGTCTCAATATTTCTAATGCCTCCATTTCTCTTTCATGAATTATTCCTCCCATCAATCTCCCATTTTCTCTGATTTGCGGTTCTCTATATGTTTCAACTGGTGTATCAGTTCTCCAAGTGTGTACACTCACTCGATCATGATCTATTGCTCTTCCTTGAGTTACTGTTTGTTGAGTTTGATTTCTTCGATTGCTCCTTCTCCTACTAGGTTCTCATGTTACATTTTATTCTCCACCTGCGAGTCTTACACTTCTTCTTACTGCAGTCAATGGTTCTGATATATTTCTTCTTCTAGCCATTTTTCTGATACAAAATTATTTAAGTATCTCTGTTACGTTTGCTTCTCTATCTCCCTGTTTCTAGCGCCAATTATGTAGTTGCAGGAAATCCTACAACTACACCCTCAGTAGAATTTGTAAAACTTTAAGAAGTTCTTGATGAAAAATGACAATCTTGATTAATATTCTCAACTGATTACAAAGAAATATGTTAATGGAGATTAGAACAGTTACAACTTTATTTGTTCTCTCTCCTAAGACTTGTTATAACACTCACTTAAAGAACCTCTACAATTTAACATTTGAACTACTATTTATAGTGAAATATGTACAATTGCATATAACCTGCGAAGCATCGCAACCTCTGATCGTAAATTTATTCTATATTTGCAAACTCTTCACACTTCTCCCGTGTTTCTTCTATTATCGCATTATCTTGCGACACTTTTCTATGGTATTTGTTACTATGTTCGTAACCTTATATCTTGCGATATTCTGCCCCTACAAGTTTTACCATGATATATAACAAGTTATGATCGGTTATACTAACTCACACATATTGGTAATCCAAAGATATGTAATGAATTAGAATACCAATAAGCCTAGCGATTTCCCTTTCGATTCATAAAACAAGTTCATGAATATACTTCCTTTAAACAAATGTAAACATTGTTTCCTAGGAAGAAATCTCAACCTTTACCCATACACATAATCACAATAGCATTCATACGATTATGTCGATGTCTTATATACAAAGTTCAAAAGATAAGCGTTATACTTCGTATTCTAATTCCTTAACACTATATGTCTCACTACTAGAGTATAATCATTCACAACTTCGCAGTTACATTTTCAATATAGCACAACTTGAAAGATACGTTAGGATTGAAACAATTCAAGTCAAAATATTACTAACCTCAATTGGAAGGATGATGTCGTCGTTGTAGCTTGTTACTTCTTCACATTCTTCAAGTCTTCGAGTAATACTTGTATGTCTCATAATTCTAATCTTTCTAGTCTAACCTATACGAAGTTGTCTCTAGTACATAATCAAGTGACTCTTTAATTGAGTTTTAATTCACTAAAATATGATAACCAAACTTGACATACCAATGCTTGGTGGTTTCAACTGAGCTATGGTCTATCAGTTTTCATGTGAGATGAAGTATTGACTAAGGGAGAGTGATACATATCACCATAGTATTGTTGTCAAAGTTGTGATGACACTGTATAACAATGATTGAGAGCTACTGTTTCTCATTTTTATAGTTATGGATCTTCAACAACTATGATGATGAGTTGAGCACGTTCAGAATCACCAGAGTACTTGTAAGTGATGAAGATTTCGAGTAATGTTGATGAACCAAGGAAATCAAGCATTTGGATGAGAATCTACAAAGTTTATTTATTTTGTAATCCATATGTATTTATAGTTTTGTCACTAAAATTGACAAACGAGGATATTTTTAGAGCACTTCTCGGTCGAACTCGCAAGCATTGCTATCTCAAGCTTGTTGTCAAGTTTAGTTGCCAAAACTATAAGTCTTGATTTATAGTCTACTTATAGCTAAGTCTCGGATTAGGATAAAAAGTGTAGCTGAGCATTATTAGACTTCATGGCATTCATCGAATGAAGACGAAGAACTACTAAGGGGAGCTTGTGAAACTTCATAAACAAAAGGTATGTGTAGACTTGAACTCATCTATTACTCAAAAGTCTATCTACTCTATCTCCTATTTGAGACAAAAGTCGTATAGCTATATAGACTTCGATTATACACATTTGATATTTCGAGCTGAGCTTAACTCGCTTACATATTTATCTAAATATGTGTTGGTAAGCTTTCGTTTTGACCAAGTTCATCTTATATTCTTGACGAAAGTCAAAAGTTGATCATGTGAAAATTGCCTGGTAACATCTTACATAATTTGTGTGAGATAGTCATTTGATGTAGACTCGCAATGTTTCGTATTGATCTATTGATCACTTGAAAATTGCTTTGAAGCTAATAGTTTGTGTGAGACATCTATTGTCGTATTTCGAGAATGTTTCAATGATTGATTTGGTAGTTTAGAACAAATAACCATGATTGGATATAACACAATATGCATACTTGTATGCTAACTATTGCAAGTTATTAAAAGTTCGGGAACCATGGTACCTGTATGCGTGTTTTTGGTTTATGGAAGTCCGGGAACTCAGTATGCATATCGGTATGAGTACTGGCGTGAGTTTCAAGTTTCGGGATTTAACTAAGTTTAGGAGGTATGCGTACCCTCTCGTATACTGACGAACCCAAACTTAGTTCGGCCACTTAGGTATGCGTACCCATTTGCATACTTGAGTAGGTTATGTTCTAAAATCGGTTTGTACACGAACTAATACATTTATATATTAAGGAATACATTCTTTTTCAAACTATGGCTATAATGTTCATGAATTTATTCGAGTGAATCAAAATCGATTTTGCTTCAATTGTATCTTGTATACTTCTATGAGAATATAAACAATTGAACAACTCTAGAACTAGTTTCATTTGAGTTATTTGAACTAGTTATGGTTAAGATGAATAAGGTTGATATGGATAACTTAGGTTAACTATTGTTGAGCCAACAAGGTGTACACGTTTAGGTACGTCTGCTCATATCTAAATGAAGTCACTTTTTATTTGTGTGTAACAAGTTAAGTTCGATATAACGGTTGAAAGATATTAACTTGAGTATAATCATGTTTTCATTTAACGGTGAAGACTATATAAGGGAAAACTCTAACAATTGGGAAACCTAATCCCCACACCTCTTGTGTGATACTAGTTGCGACAAGAGTTGATTCTCCTTTAACCTTAGGTTTTTTCCAAAACCCAGTAGTTTAACGACTTAAAGACTTCATTGGTATTGTGAGGCCAAACCAAACTATTTCTCTGTAGTTGCGCGTTCTGATCTTGTTGTTTTCTATAGTGATTGAGTATTATATTCTCTAAGAGTTGCTCGAGATTTAATCTCCGATAGGCAAGATAAAAAGTAGTCATAAACATCTTCGTCTCATCGTTTGTGATTCCACAATATCTTGTTTCGCTACCATATAATAAATATTATTATGAGGTGATTGATATTACTAGGCTGTTCCTCGGGAATATAAGCCCGGTGTATCAATTGGTTCATGTTCACCTTGATTTATCAAAAGACGGAACAAAAACTCTTAGGTATTTCCGTGGGAGACAAATTTATCTATTCATTAGACTTTTCTGTGTGAGACATATTGGTTTATAAAGTCTTCGACTTTGGGTCATAGCAACTCTTAGTTGTGGGTGAGATCATCTAAGGGAACCAAGTGTGCAGAGTCCTGTTGGGATTCATAGGCATAAGGAACGCGACTATACCTTGATCAGTGTGAGATTGGTTAGGGCTCAACTACATTCAAGTCTGAAGTTAACTTGGAGTAGGCTAGTGTCTGTAGCGTCTTAATACAATGTGGTGTTCAAATTTGGACTAGGTCCCGGGGTTTTTCTGCATTTGCAGTTTCCTCGTTAACAAAATTTCTGGTGTATGTGTTATTTCTTTTCCTCATTATATTTGTTTATATATAATTGAAATATCACAGGTTATGCATAAGTTCAATCAGTTTGTGAATCCAACCTTTGGTTGTTGATTAAATTGATTGACACTTGGATATTGGTGTTTGATATCGTCCAAGTTATTTCTTATATTCAGTCGGGATCGCAAATTCCTATTTGTTTGATTGCGCATTGAATTGAGAAATTGAGATACAACTCTTGGATATATTTCCATTAATTGAGTTTGACTATCTAGTTGATTCTCTTGGAATTATATTGGAGTTTGTCCATACAGATTGCTAATCAAAATATTGGGTGAGGTTGTTAGACCCCACTTTTTGACCTGATGCTAACATTCAAAGAATCCAGACAACATTCTACCCGACTCAAACAACTACTTGATGCTTATCCGGACTATGCTGGACGTCATATCAACCCTAGCAAATATAATATAATTCATCATCCACGACTTGACCCCACTGTCATTGGTGAATTCCAAAGCATTTTCGACATGCCGGCTACATCAACACCTCCATTGTACTTGGGAGTCCAATTCAAAAGTAGAAGAACATCAACACATATTTTCCGTCCGCTACTATAAAGAATGTCTTGCAAAGCGAAAGGATGGAAAACGAAATGTCTCAACCAAAAAAGAAGGTTAGTACTCATAAAAACCTCGCTTTTACCTACTGCAGATCACATTATGCAGACAAACCTTCTACCAATGCAAGTTCTTAAGGAAGTAGACATAAATACTAGGATTTTTTTCTGGGCTATGATGCATCTATAAAAAAACTGCACCCTATAGGATGGGATAAACTGTCAAAACCCATAGCCGATGGAGGATTGGGAAATAGGAAAAGCTTATACCACAACAAAGCACTATTACTCAAATGAGTTTGGAAAATCCATGATCAACCTGACTCGATTTATACAACATCATGCAGAGATTTTGTTTCAACAATGAACCTTTCCTCCAATCCAACCAACCCCCCGCAACCTCGGCTAGCCCTCTCAATTCTCTTCTTTCTTGTATCACACCCCATATTTTTTCACAAAATAGGAACAAGAAGTTCAATTCGGACCAACTCCAATTGGATTCCGGATCACCCACCTCTCAACCAACACCAATGCCAAAATTTCCTTTAGTATCTGACCGATTGTCACAGCTACCACAATCGACTATGCTCCGGATTGTTATCATCCACCTCTCGCAAGATGGTCCACCAGGCAAAATTGTTTGGCCTTACACAAAATCTGGAAAATATACAGTTAGCTTCGGGTACCGTATGCTCGCCCACCATTCCACTCCCACCCCTTCCATTAATCATCTACAACACTCAACTTACATCTGGACATTAAAATGCCCTAAAAAAATACAAATTTTCTTATGGAAAGCTATCAAAGAAGGCTTACCTACCTTCACTCTATTGCATAAAATTCACCTTACTACATCCAACCTATGTCCTAGATGTAATTTATCTTCATAAATAGTTGAACAAATCCTTCTCACCTGCTAATTCTCCATAAAAGATTGGGACCTTATCTTCAACCATCATGAAGCAGACTCTTCCTTTCAAAACCAAAGACCTCAACCGTTCACTACATCCACCACCATCAACCAACTGCTACAACTCAAACAATCTACACCTGCAATAACTTCTTTTTGCTTCATCTTATGGGCACTTTGGTTAGCGAGGAACAATCAGATATATGACAGAAAACATAAACCTCCTTCTGATATAGTCAAATTAGCAAACCACATGCATCAGGAATACAATTGGGAAAATTCAGTGCTACCTCCACCCCTGCCCGACATGAATGCTACAACACCTGTCACTTCGTCGCTCCAGATGACAAAAAAAGTATTCAAGTTGGATAGAAACCACCGGAACCGCACTGGATCAATATCAACACTGATGGAGCTGCCCATGGCCACCTAGGAATCGCGGGTGGATGTTTCATTTGTGGGAACTCGACAATCACAGTTATTGTTGCAATGACCCAACCTTTGGGGATCACAACAACACTGCTAGCAGAGACATGGGCATTACTCATGGCTCTAAGAACGGTCACGCTTTACCAATGGACTCAAATCTATATTGAATCAGATTCACATGCCCTAGTTAATTTCATCAAGAAATTGGATGATCCACCATGATACCTGAGAGACATGATTGCTGAGATCACCAAAAAATTGGAAGAAATTTTCCAATACAAAATTCTCCACAATTACAGGGAAGCAAACCAGACAGCGGACACTCTCGCTAATCATGTGGCGGATACTAGTCAACAAGAAGTAATGCAAACTAAAATATAGGAATACATGGTTCTCGGTTTTTTGAAACAAACTGTATTAAATGACACTAGGGGAGTAACATTCCCACGTGTAATTCCTCTTATTTTTTTTTTGAAGGAATAAGGAGCACGAAAGCCCCAAACTTTATTGATAATTAGATATAATTACATAATATTCAATTACATCCATAAATCGAATTACATGATTAGTACAATAATTTTGAACCGAAAAAAAATCGAAATTAAAATTTTGCACCAAATATGTGTAAAACGATGGTGTAATTGAAATCTTCTAATGGTTTATCACCATTTGTTGGATACTTTCTGGAACGATATGATGCTTCCATAGAATAAGTAATATGCCCAAATTCCACATCGAATTCTGTAATCTCTGATCATCACTGTCATAAATGGTTGGATGAAAGATTAAACGAAATCGAAAGCCCTCAAAAAAGTATGAGAAATCGTAATGGCATACACTTGCCATATGGATGAGAATTTAAAAATATAATACAAATATATTGATCATTGCTATAATGCAGTCTTATTTATTCAAAACATAAAAGAAAACTAGACTAATTTACCCGAATCTTAACAAAATCAAGATCCGGGTAAATTGAGAAAGTAAATCTAGGAAAAAATGAATTTAAAAGATGAAAATAACTACTTAATGAGAAAATATTATTCATAATTCCTCTTTAATCTTATTAAGATATTTTGCTTCAAAAAATAAAAAAATAATTTTTTTTATTGTCCGTATAATTCCCGACTCAATACACACCCCCGTTAGAGAACATACGGATGTATGTCGGCAGACACGACACACGAGGCACTTTGGTCAACTCAACTCCACTCCCCAGTCCCTTGAAGAAAACTAAATTTGCTTCCGTATTTTATCTCGGCATTTCAACCCTTGCATTCAACCTTCTCCGTCTTCTCAGTTCTCATACATTCTCGATTCGATTCCGATTTTCATAAACCCTAACATCGATTCAACATTCTCGATCCAATTCTGTTTTTTTTGATAAACCCTAACATTCAACCTCAATTTCTGACAATGGTTTTTAGAAAGTCACCTCGATTACTACTGCGAAATCACCTATGGAAGCAGAGATTTCTGAGAAACCGAGGAAGGAGAGCAATGGTCCGGATATGCTGTACAAGTGTCTGAAACCCAGGTGAGATTGTTCTTCCAAAGGTATGGCTGATTTTGTGGTAAAAATTTTCTTGACAAGATCTGCCATACCTTTCAGAAGAATAATCTCTCCATGTGTGTTTTTCAATAGCATAATCTCTGCCGAGGGGAAAAAAAAGGTAAAAACATCTGATTGGAATGGATTTAATGTGATTGTGAAAAGAACCATTTCTTAGAACTCGATATTACAAGTATAAATCTGTTGTTTGATGTGTGCAAAATGTTAATGATAATACAGGTAGTTTTATACTGTTAGTGAAGTGCAGTCTATGCAGATGAATTCAATGCCACCTAGGGCACCTCCACCTTGGTTCGCGGTCGTACCACTACCACCAGATCCGTTACTAAATAGTTCGTTTTGGAAGGCGGAGAATGTACGCAATCATTTGAAGAAATTACAGGAAACTGCTGATTTAGCCAAAGCAATGTATGTATATTTGGTTATGCTTTGTAACAATATGTTCCGCAAGGCCTTTTCTTATCCTGCTAATGAATATATTTGCAATATCCAACAGGCAAAAAGAATTGAAGGCAATTCTAATCTTTTGTGAAAAGGAAGTAGTGAGTCTGCTGGGGAGGTCAATAATGCAAACCTTGATCCATCCGTTATTAAGATTTCTCAAGTAATCAAAGAGAAATCAGCAAATTCGGAGGTGCAGGAATTATTGTCTGTTGAAGCTGCAAACTCTTTGCTCTTAAATTTGAAAAGTCAAATTGAACCTTTGGGGACTTTTAGTAGTCAAACAAGTCAGTGGGAGGAGAAGTTCGTGGCAGTTCGATTAGCGAACAAGATACAAAAATGTAATAGGAAATAAACGTTGGAGGAAGAAAAAGAGGAAATGAGTTGCTGAAAAGCTAACTAAGGTGAATAATGTCTTTGATACCAACCTGATCAGTTTTGTGAGCATTCACTCGCTTGTTGAACACTGAGGGAAGTGATTAATTTGCTGTCTTTTTTGTTTTAGGAGCGTGAAAGGTTCGACCAGGCTGATCAAGAAGCTGATGAGTGGAGGCCTAGATAAATCACCTAGGATATTGCTAGACGCAAGGTAGTGGAATTCTGTCAAGTTTTAATATATTCAAGACCTATCTTTTTGTCAGTCAGGCAATTTACCTTTGAGAAAGAATGTGATGTAAAGTATGCAGAATAACATTAAATGGCATATACTACAACATAGTCATGGTAGTTTGGGCTTTAACAGGTCTGAGTAAGCGCTACATTCTTAAAAATTATAACTCTTCTTTCTAAAGCATGTCAACAATGAGTATGTCAGTGATAACTGAAGCATGTGACATAGGTAATATGTGCAGGTTGAGAAGATGAAGGAAATAGCAAAAGCTAAAGCTAACGACGAGAGAAAGACACTGGATTTTGTTTCTATATGTAAATTACTTTGTGCAAATAAAACATTCCATATGCTGTTGCCGTGTTAGAATGGTCATTGGTCACTGCATCTGGCTAATTCTATTTTGAGCTTTTCTCGTCATGATTGGTACACTGTTACTTTGCTGCTAAGTATTATCCATTACTGACAAGGTTCTCCTAAATTTTCAGCTTGAGATGGTTTTAATTGTGAAGTTGCAATAACTGCGCTCAATCAGAATTCAAAAGCTGAAGAAGCAAGGCAATTTTCTTTCCTCTTTACCACCAGGATTACTTTTAAATCTGTTTTATTGCTGCTACAAAGTCTCGATGTAGACAGATTTGAGATGCCTTGTTTATGATTAAGTTAGTACTTGCTTATTGGTTCGGTTTGGGTTGTGGATAATTTGTTTCAACTACCAAAGCCCGGCCTTTATATTGGTACACGTTGATAGTGAGTATATACCTGATAGAAAATTCTAATAATGTATTATCAGAAATGAAATGTGTGTCTAAGATTCTAGAATACCACGTCATGCATAATGCAGCTGGTATGATAATACCAAGTTCTGTAGATCTTAGTTGATTTTTTGCCTCGTCTTTTTTCTATGTTTGTCCATGCATTGTAGGAAAAATTGAGGTGAACTCATGTGATTTTTTTTTTGACTTTCATGCAGGGCACTTCCTCCCAGACGAGGATGACAAGTTTCTTGAGGGAGTTCGAGCAGTATTAGAGGAAGAGGAGCACCAAGCTGACTTATCGGCTGATACTCATGCTGCTAAGGTTGCCATTGCAACGGCTGAGGAATCTAGGAAAGCCATCCGAAATGTAGAGCCTGAACTCAAAGATGACAGTCATGATATCGATGGAGCTGTTGCAGAGGAGGTCAGAGAGACTTAAAAGGATGGTATCTTCACTGTAGCTGTAGAGGCAAAACCTTAGCAGAAGCAGTTGGAAGCAAAGGGTTATCGTGGGGATTCTGTAGAAACTTTACCGCTAGAGTTTTGTTTGTGACAGTACTCGCTCCTGACTAGTTTTATCACTTTCACACAAGTCATACGACTAAAGCATTAAATTGAATATTAAAAAAAGACACAGACGTGCATCCCTGCTTAGAATTTGTCAGTCAGATATTGAATGTACCCAACAATTTATGTCTATTTCCCTTATAGGGCGTTTGGTTCAAGGAATTGGATTCCTGGTAATCCAATTCCGGGGAATGTGACCAATTCCTTCAACCAAACAGTCCAAACCAACTCCATATAATTGAGAATTTTGATTCCTAGGAATCCAATTTCCCCCAAAATAATTGATTTCCATTGCATTGGTCTAGGGAAATTCCTATGGGAATCAACAAACCTATTTTTTTGTTGAGCCAGGTGGATGGCCAAACTGGTTTTTCCACTATGGTAAAATACTGGGCGTTAGATAACTAAGCGCGCGAGCGTAAGACAAACGCTAGCGTTTGTAGGTAAATCACCAGTGTTGGAAGGACAAGCGCTGGAAATCAAAGCTTCAACACGGCGTTTGAAAATAGGACGCTGGCGTTTGTAATAAAAACGCCAACGGGTAGTTTTTTTAAAATTCAAAATTCACTTTTTATCTTTATAAATTACCATCAATTTCAAACAATTCATTCACACCAAAATTCATTTATCTTGAATTTTCTCTTCTAAAATTTATTTCTCAATGGCTGGAAAGGCGATCACTTTTTTTTTTGCGATGCAAAACTTGAAGCTGCTCTTTCTAAGATATGTGGGAGTTTTAAAAAGGAGGAAGGATCCCCTCATACTTCTATTATCACACTATCTCACACGTTGGACGTCATCTTTGCGAATTAAAACCAAACTGTAACGGATTTGAAGCTAATACTTTGTGTATATGTTGCTATTACGTAGCTGTACTTTCCTACTGGAAATTAGCGTATTCCGAGACGTATAACACTATCATCTACTACTTTGAAAATGAGCCGTTGAAAATATGCGAATTTCTGGCCGTCGAAATTAAGACCGGTAGATTGTGAGGTTTTTTATTTCGGAATGAGCTCATTTTTGGTAGGTATGTAGAACTTGGTAAGGGGAACATATCCTCAAAATATTAGCTTCAAATCCGTTACGGTTTGGTTTTTATTTACAAAAATAACGTCTAACTTGTGAGATAGTGTGATAATAAAAGTGTGAAGGGATCTTCCTCTTTAAAAAGATTGAAAATTGTAAGATGGAAGTGCAAGTTTTTGAAGTTGCTCCAAGAAAATGTTCCGCTAAAAGGCAAAGAAGAGCTCCAGTACTGAAAGTTAACAACAAAAAAATTCAAAAACAAAGGCGAAACTGTCAAAGAGCGCGTTGAATGGAAGATACGTCAAATGAAGATAAACAGGAGGCCAAAACTTGTACTCTATTTTTATTGAAGTTGTTTAGTACGTTTTATTATTGCCTAAGTTTATAAATTGTAAAAGAATTGGCATCAATGAATGAAAATATTTCAGATTAAGAGAAATTTATTACAATTTAAACTTGCAAATAACATCAAACTACATTTTAATAAACCACAACAAAAACATCAAACTACATCAAATCCAGAGACATTCTCTTTGTAGAGTTCATAACATTCAAAATGCTTAAACTCTCTTCCGCTTTCTTCAGTAAACTTGGTATGAGCGATGGTTTTCTGTAAAACAGATAAACAACAAGTTCATATATTTATGATGCAGTTGATCGGTGAGGACAAAGGTAAGATACTCACTAGTTCTTCGTTTGATAATCCAGAATAGCTACGGTGAACCATCCACAAAACTTCCGCATAATGTTTGACTTCCTTAGTGATGAATGCAATTCTTAGTTTTAGGCTCTTACTGTTTCTTATGGTTTCGTTCCGCGATGCTACAAAATACCCCAATACTCTTTCCCAGAAATAGTCAGTGTTCATTGGTCTCATCAAACGATGTATCCAACATCGAACAAGCGTAACATCTTTCTCCATTGTAAAGACCGGGAGTGGCGTTCGAGTGCAGTACAAATGTGCTTGATATGGACCATCTTTTAGAATTCTAAAACACATTTCGTAACGAAAAGGTATGCCTTGAGCTTCCTCCCATTTATCAAGAGATGTTTGGATCACTTCATCTTCAGTTACACCGATGAACTTTTTCAATCAATTTCCATTACCAGAGAAAGAAATGGCTGGACAGCAAGCCTAATAGATTGAAAACGAGCACAAAATCGATGAGTATCTCGGTTTTCTGGGTTTCCCGTCAGTGAGACGAACATTGAAAAAACGTTCTCCTAAAAATAAGCATCTTGAAAGCCCATACATGTGATTACCCTATGGAAAAAATATGCTTTGTATATTGTTATATCCTCTTCTTCAATAAACTTGGGACCACGATTTCTAACAAACATTTCTGGAGAGTGAGAGAGATTAAGAGTTTTCGAAAAAAAAAAAAGATGTGATTTTGGAGATGGTAAGAATGGAATTTATAGGTCGAGAAAGAAAACCGAGCCGTTGAAAATTTAGCCGTTGGCGTTTGTAGTATAACCGCGTGACTTTCCTTTAAGAGCCCGTTTGAATTACCATATGAGTTAGCGTTTGTAATAAAACCGCATGATTTTACTATAACCGCCCATGTGAATTACCAACGCGTATTTTTTTTGTTATAAATACAACACTAGGGGTGGCCTTGTAGGATCAGAATATTGTCACAACAATATTCCGGCGAAATAAACAACAGTTCTGCGATACATCAATGATATTCTGCGATATATCTCAAAGTGACGTAAGGAATGACACATCAAATGAAAACGACAGAAACATGAGAAGAATGTGACATTTCTGCGATGAATCAATAAAATCTGCGAATGATTAAGGCGGTGCTAACTGCGATTTATTGCAAGAACCCAGGTCCGAAATTAGAGGGGATCTTAGCTGTAAATGAGCTGTCATGAGCTGTAATCCACTATGTAAATGCCTATATAAAGGAAATGAATAGTTCCAGAGAAAGGGATGAATTTTTGAGTGTTAAGAAAGTTTTTAGGAGAGAGAAAATCTTATTAAGTGAATTGTGTTCTTGATTTCTGTAATTCTTTTAAGATCATATTAATAAAAAATGTCCTTAATCTTCAAATTGTGTCATAAATATTGATAAATTCTTGAGTTGGGTGTAGTGTGGGAATTCCTGCAACTACATTTTGGCGCCCAGAAACGGGGAGAATCAATTTGAGAAATTCCAAATTGCAACTTGAAGATTTGAAGAAATTGTTAGAATTGAAGAAATGGCTAGAAGGAGAAGAAATACATCAGAACCACCAACAACAGTGAGAAGAAGTAAAAGAATTGCAGGCGAAGGAACATGTGAATTGGAAGGATCTTTAAGGATCAGATCAGGAAGAAGTAGAATGAGAAATGGAGCAGAAAATTCAATTCAACCACCGAATCAACAAACACAAGCACAAGATAGAAATATGGATTATGATAGAGTAAGTGTGCATACTTGGAGGTCGGATTCGATAGAAGAGGCAGAAAATCAAGAAGAGGAAAGAAATAAAGAAGTGGATGGAGGATTAATTCATGAAGGACATGAGGTAGTATATGATTTGAGACAAAGGATACAGGAAGAAAGAAGATTAGAGGCAGAAGAACGTGCAAATCTTACAAGGAAAAATCATGAACTAAGAATAGAAAATTTGAGGTTGCAAAACAGAAGATCAAGAAGCAGCATGAGATCAAGTTCAAGATCATATAGAGAAGAAACAAGATAAAATCATCCTATACAAAATATTGGCGAGAATTTGATAAATGATCGTTATATTCCACGGGGTGAAACTTTGGACGTTAGACATAATCAAGAGGAGGGAGAAAATCAAGAAGG